>CAKMXV010000001.1:0-1200000 GCA_928858565.1 Anthracocystis walkeri
AACCCTAACTCTAACTCTAACTCTAACTCTAAGTCTAAGTCTAAGTTTAAGTTTTTATAGTCAACTTGCATAGGGTTGATTAATGACTTCAACCAAACTCACCTAGCACTATCCACTGATGCATAGAGAAGGGGGTGTTATGTCATCAACCCTACCCAGGGATCCCCTTGTAACCCTGACCGCAACTGCAAGCCAACTGCAGCATAGTCTTGGATTAGCTGTCTGCAGTCTGTAGCAGTCTACAGTCACCACCTCAATTGTGGTCAAGCTAAAGCTGATGTCTGCAGTCAGTGACCATGACTGCACTTGCTGACAGACCGTCACGCACTGAAAGAGTTGAATCTGACTGCAAGGCACTAGCGCTGTGTTTGAATTTCCTTGAATTTTGATGCGTCTGGACCGCAACCCACTTCAGACTGGTGTGGCACTGGAACAGTGTCCTTTCCGCTGACCGCTGAAACCCCTCCACTTGGCCCGACATGTGGATTTGGCAGAGCGGCCGCAGCCATATCCAGCCACCAGCAACTGGGCTCCTAGGGCTAGGGTGTGGGTAGTACCAGATCCATATGCTTGATCCTATGAAGGTCAGGGAGCCTGCGAGCTAATGCTTTGACGCAGCTAGCTTGTAGATCTGTTGTGCCAACAATGGACTTCAAAGAACAAGACCTGCCCACTTTTTGGCTCTCGAGTCAGCTGCTCAAGCCAGGCAGACAACCTGCGCAATCACATCCAGACCTGTGTGCCTTTGCATAAGGCTAGGAGACCAAGATGAAGTCAAGTCCCACAACCTTCATCCCACTTCATGTTGATGACCAAGACCAGCAAGTCAAGCAGGTTGATTGTTGGGTCACTTGAATGGAAAACTTCAATCCTTGTCTGTATTCTGACTTTGTCAATGCTGCACTGTCAGGATGGGTTTTCAAGAGAAGAAAGTCTTGATCGAAGCTGAGCCTCAACGTAAGACTGTACTGCAGCGATGTTCAACATGTGCAGCCGAGTCGGAGATGCTTTGTCTCTTGCAAATTCAACTGCTTGCCCATGCAGCTCACTCTGCGGCCCACCTGACCTGAAAACAGAGTGCAGCTTCTAACTTTGCGTTGACTCAAAGGCACAGAGGTCAGAAGACTGGTATTGCGGAGAGCGTTGCTCAAAGCGAGTAGCAATGGTGGTCCTATCAGCACAATGAGAAAGACGAAAGAAATGGGCATTGCACGTGCAAGAAAACTAAGAGAGAACAGAGCATTCGTTGGAGATGTCGAACGAACAGTAGATTGAAGTCATCGAAGAGCAAGCAGAGCGACTAGTGACAGCGTCCTGGTCGTAGCAGAGCTGCCTGCGATCAGTTCTTCTAATAAAGGATAGGGTCGAAAGAGACGTTGAAGAAAGTCCAAGTCTTGCCACCATCGAGCGTTTCGCTCACGGGCTGTTCTGCAGAAAGCGTCTTGCTGTTGCCGCAAGACCAGCTGTCACCGAAAGCCCAATCAGCCTGGTCGAGAGAGACCACAACCTTTGTCCACGTGTGCAGGTTGTTGGCCTTGAAACTAATGGACGTCATAGGATACTCAGAGGCAGAGAAGATTTGCTGTTTCCCTCGATGTCAATGTTATCAAGTAGGAAGCTCATAGGGTCAGTATCGAAAAGCAGCGTACCAAATCCATCACGGAACGCAAATACTTACAGCAGCACACGTGTTGAGGACATCGCCCCGCCAAGTCAGGAGCGAAGGGGCCAGGCTGACACGGAAACCAACTGGCGGGTTGGTCTCGGTCGGAACGACTGTGAAAGCCTTGCCCGAAGTAAAACCAAATAGATGCGTCTTGTGAATCACCTGTGCGCACGAGTTGCCAGTGGGATCCTTGACATATTTCTCGTTACAGGCTTCGCCGATCTCATTGGGCGAATTGTTGCAGTCAGTGCCCTCGTGACGCATTGCGATGAAGTGGTGCGCATCGTCCACGTTCCAATGGTACTTTTCTGTCAGAGAATTGGCAAAGCAGCAATCACGTCGAGTTAGGCTTGGGTTCAAAGGTCGTACGTCAACTTTCAAGGCTTTCCCAGGGGTAACTTACGAGTAAGGACGATCTCGGCAGAATGGATGTCGTCGGACTCGCGTGCATTCGTGCTGCCCAAGTCGGAAGCAGAGAAGGCGTCGACCTGAATGATGTTGGCCATGTACGCCGTCTTGCTACACTGCAGGACGTCCGCCTGAGCGGTGCCGCAGAGCAGGGCAGCTACAGCGACGAAAGCGGTGGTGAGCTTGATCATCATGTTGTACGAGCGAGATTCTTGGAAAGAGAGAAAGAGGGAAGAGTTATGTGCGAGAGGAAGAGATTGTTTGGGCAAGAGGCAATGGTAAGGAGTCACGGACGACGAAGTGTTTCGAAGGTTGCGTATATATACCTTTGAACGCGGGAGATCGAGACACTGAGAAAGCCGCAACTCGTCACAGTGCCCTTACTCGCTCGCACTATCAAATGTCAAGTCCGTCTCGGTTTTAGCAAGGTATGCCTCGCACGACCGTGGTCGAGAGGGTGAGGGTGGGTTCCCGGGCCGGTTGTCAGTCCCGCACATCTGCTATTCTTGTCACCGTGCGTGACATTGCAAACGACCCACAGATTCCACAGTGGCCACCTGTCCCTGAGCCCTGCTCCTGTAACCCGCTCAGGGGGGAAGCGAACGGCAAAGGCTGTGCTGGGAAGGTGCAGCCGCTCATCACATGCTAGAGTTTCATCGCATGGCAAAAACCAAAACGCTCGGTGGGCATTGTGGGCTCGTGATCATATAAAGTACATTGTTGAGCAGAAAACATGAGAAAGTTGCATGCAGAGGGGCTAGGATGAATGGTCGTGTTGACACGACCGAATTTTGAGACCCGCGCAACGGCAGTTGGAGGGTTTGAGCACGGAACAGAGTGGGACGGCTATCGCTCGACTCTACTTGATTTCAACGAGCTTGACATCAAAGACGAGAGTGGAGTTGGCGGGGATGCCTGGAAGCTTCTGGTTACCGTAGGCGAGTTTAGCGGGGCAAGTGAGACGACGCTCAGCACCGACTTTCATGCCTTTGACACCTTCGTCCCAGCCCTTGATGACTTCGCCCTTGCCGAGCTTGAAGTAGAACGGCTTACCGCTGGTGCATTGATCGAAGACTTTGCCGTTGGTGAGTTTGCCGACGTAGCGCATGCCGACCTTCTGACCCGATTTGCAGGGAGGGCCGTTACCTGCACTCTTTTCCTCAATAATCAGACCGGATGGCAGCTTAGTGGTGGTCATCTTGGATGTTGGCTTCTCGACCGTCTTCTTCTCGACGGTTTCGGTCTTGGGCTTCGCGTCCTTGGGGCTCTTGGATTGCTTCTCAACCTTCGTCTCGGTGACCTTGGTTGGAGTGGAAGTGGCGGAAGCGGTGGTGGCAGCCTCGGCCTTGAGCTTCTTGGCGGCAGTCTCCTTGACCGGCTTCTCAACAGCACGCTTCTTGGACTCGGCGACGGGAGCAGCTGCAATTGCCTTCTTGGGCTTGGACGCAGGAGAGTCTACGAGCTCCTCGAAACGATCGGGGTCTTCCTCCATATCTTCGTCATCGTCCTCGTCAAAGTCTTCGGAGTCGAGACCATACATCTCGTCGTCGTCTTCTTCGTCATCTGAGTAGAGTTCGCTGTCAGAGGGCTCCTGGTCGAAAAAGTCGGGGGAGGCCACGTAGTTGCCTACGAGATCGACAGCAGCATCGCCAGTGATGGAGAATCCGATAAGCTCCTCCTGGCAAAACTGGAGGTCGACGACAGCGTGGTCTTTGTTGCTGCCGTTGAGGCTGCAGAGCGTGTAGACCTTCTCTTCAACCTCATCCTCGTCTTCGGGGTTTTTGGACTCTTCATCGTCGTCCTCCTCGTCGTAGTCGTCCTCGAAGCCAGGAACGTGGGTGTAGTGGATCTTGACGAGCGTCTTTGTGTTGGAATTGGGCTGGTCGGCGTACGAGACGTTGGTGATCTTGAAGTCGCGCGAAACGTCCATCCTGTGGACCTTGCCAGGAACGAGCTTGAGGCCGAAGAAGCCAATCGGAGTTGCAGCCATATTGTGTGAATCGAAAAAGTGTGATGATGGTGTCGATATCGAATGGTAGTTCTATGAGAGGAAGGGCAAAAAGTCTGTTGCAGGCCGAACGGGCGCTTCAATTTCTTCTGCTTCGCTTTCTTCTGGAAAAATTGTCATCAGAGTGGAATTTTTTGGTGGAAGTTGGAGAGATATTCTCGGATCGCGGACATTGCAGATCGGATGTAGTAGCACTATCGGCGATCGAACCCAAGCAGGCTCGGCTCCAGTGCAAGCCAGTCGCTATCCATACACTGTTGGTTTCGATCTCTCCGCTAATTGCATCATATAGTCGTGGCTTTCGTATCGCTGTTCGAAGGGCGAGACCTCAGCATGAAAGTCGTAGCATTAACAACCGAAGCAATGCTGTAGGCAAATCGAGCTGCAGCTAGCAAAAGAGAGCCTGGTGGGCCGTCATTACTGAGGCGAGAGGGAACTTGTTCGAGCGACTGGAGCTTGACAAGTGTTGCTTCTCATTGGAGTCGATGAAAATGAACAGGAACGAAAAGATGAGGGTTTCACGGATGGGTACATCTGCAAGTAGAGATCCTTGTCGTTTGAATGCAGGGTGAAACCGTCAAATTTAGGCGAGCTGCAACGTCGCTTTTCCGGTGCAGTCCACGTCAGACCGCACCAAATGCTTGGATTCAAATCGGCTCTCCAACGCTTGAATCAGACTTCGAACGATTGTACTGACCTCGCTAAACCTTCGGGAGATCACCTTTATAAGCTGCGGGTCTCGAAGTTCGATAGCAATCAGCCGGTCAACGTGTTTAACAGTCTCACAGTCGAAGTCAAATTATGGAAACTAGAAAGCGGTCCGGCGAACCATTGCAGCCGTCACCACCTCTGATCTCGCAGTTTGCGGAAATGGTCGGAGCTCGAATTGAAGTCGGATCCCGCACAAACGATCGACGATGCCGGCGTCCAACAGCGAAGATTTCTCTTGCTGCACAGAGTCTCCGGCACTTAGCTTGACTCTTTCTTGGCGGCGGACAAGCTTATCAAGTCCTGGCTAATTTGCAGAGCAATCAGCAGTCTGAATTCACGCACCGTTGACTAGCCCACTCAGCCAGAAGCGCAGAAGACAAGAAACGAGGAAGGTCGGAAGGCGAGGAACAGGGGGCGTTCATTAGACGACGGTTTGCCCAGCAGGGAAACAAAAGGCAAAAAAAGAGCTCGGCTAAGACGATCTACGGTATTAGGGCGCTAAAAAGGGCACGCCTGCGACATGTGAATGGGTGCGAGCTGGCGTTTGATAGAGCAACCCTGCAGTGAAGCTCACCGCAAATCGCAAAGCAGCACACTGCCTCTCATATTCGAAATGCAAAGTAAGACTCTGTCGATCAGTGCCTGAAACCATGCCGTTGTCCTCTGCCGCCATTCATCAGAAAAATCTGGCGTTTCCAAGAAAAGAACGAGGAAAGGTTGCACGGCACGAATAGACGCGCTACATCATCAGCTTGGGCACCGCATCTCGCCGCACAATCTGTAATCGTGCAACGCCCAAAGGTTTAGTGCACCGCCCTCGCTTCCATGCGACGCATTGAGCGCTGCGAGGGTCCAGTGCTTACTGTTCACCTTACCATCTTTGACGGGATTCCCTAAATTTCCAGATCGCCCTTGCGCTTCGGATACCCGCAGTCGATCCTCCAAGCCACGTCGATTCTCGCACCAACGAGAAAAAAGTCCCCCACTTCCTCCTAGCAAAACAGTGGATGCGGCCTGCGGCTCAAAAGACGAGTCTCGATACGTTAGAGGCAGCTCGGTCCGTCACATTATGGCGATTCGTTCCCTTTGGCTTCCATGTCGAGCTTACTTTGAGTTTGGCTTCCGATGGTACGGATTGAACCCTACTTCCGTTGATGCCTCGTGCCACCTGCCTATCTGCTAAAGTCTTATCTGACCTTGTCGCTTCAGCTGTGTGACTGATCCTCCCGTCCCTCGCTATCCTCCCTTTTATTCAACGGACATACCCTCTCGACCACCATCCCCGACTCCACTCACTTTTCCTTACATTCACTTTGCCATCTATCGCCCACCTGGCTGCTACCCAGCGGAGAACAGCTGCCTTTCGATCCCCCTTCATCTCGTTGCAGTGGTAAAGCATTGACCTTCCTCATCATCACTCACACTCTCGTTATCCCAGCAGAGCAGTCTGAAGCTCCAAAACCTCGGAGGCAACCCAAACATGTCCGCCTCAGCACCGTACACACGCTCTCACCCATATTCCATCTTTACTTACTCAGTTGGCGCCAACATTGCCGGGCATTCTCTCCTTGCTAAGCTTCGTGCCATTGCCTCAGCTGGATTTGACGGCATCGAGTTGTTCCAGGATGATCTCGATGCATTTGCAGCATCTGACGAGTTCGCTGCGATTCAGAAGCGCGGCGATGCCATCATCTCGTCCCTGCCAACGCCAGTGCCCTCGACTGTTTCTGGACTCACTCCGCCTGATTCACCAATGAACCTCCACAGGCGCTTCTCCGAATCCTCGACCATCAGCGCCTCGTCGTCCACCAGCACAAGCGCCACTTCGTATACCGCTGATACCACACGCAAGCACTTTGCAGTAGCAGGCCTCGACGACGACCTGCTCGTACGCAACGACAAGGGCGAGCTCGTCGTGGGTCTTGATGGTCTGCCTATGACATATAATGCGTGGGGCACGTGCACAACCACAGCATATCGTCAGGAACTTGCAGCTGCTGCGTATATTGGCACTTTCTGCGACACACTTGGTCTAAGCATCTACAGCTTGCAACCATTGCGAGACTTCGAGGGGTGGTCCAAATGCGAAGACCAGCTTCTGTCGCTGCGTCGCGCACGTTCGCGTTTCGAGGTGATGCGCACTCTTGGTGCTGATCTGCTTCTCATTTGCTCCAACAATGAACACGCTCCTGCAACCGTCGGAGACGTTGAGAGGATCGGAAGCGACCTTGCTCAGCTCGGCCAATTCGCCGAACACTTTGGACCTGTACTTGCTCGCGGTGGCACCTCCTCGGACGGATCAACAGAGCGTCACGCCAAGCCTATCAGAATTGGCTATGAAGCACTCTCTTGGGGAGCGCATGTCGATGTCTGGTCGCGTGCATGGCAAGCTGTGCAACATGCAGACAGGGATAATGTTGGACTCATTCTCGACTCGTTCAACACTCTGGCAAGGGAGTTTGCAGACCCATGCACAAAGACTGGCATCACCGAGGCGCATCATGACCCGTATGCATCTGTCATGAAGTCGATCAACAAGCTCAGCAGTGTGCCCTCAGACAAGATCTTCTTCCTTCAGATTGGTGATGCACGCAAGATGTCAGAACCGTTGAGGCCTTCGCCCAACCAAGACGAACCCAGACCGTCAAGGATGATTTGGTCCAGGGGCAATCGCCTCTTCCCCTGCGAGTACGAGCGAGGTGCTTTCCTGCCCGTCACCGAATTTGTCCGGTCAGCTGTCAAGCAGGCTGGCTACAAAGGGCCTTGGAGCGTCGAAGTGTTCAACAGCAGTCTGGGCGATCAAAGCGAACAAGTCCCGCCCGAGCATGCGGCGCGCGCAAGAGCTGGTCTCGACCGTCTCGTCGAAGAGGTCTACAAGTGATCCTCGATGTCCTCTGCTTGTTCCAATATCGTACTATCCCGCATTTGTAAGGTGTCAGGCAGCGCTGACGCTGTCTAGCAACCGCATACCCAATCTCGCTCTTTTTTGCCGCTTCGTTGTTGTCCTTGTCTCGCTTGCACGCACTCGTTTAGTCTTCTCTTTGTATGTATAGGTCACGTATGTTGCTGTTATCTGGGTTTGGATTCAATTTGGACATTTCGGTTTCTGCAGCTTTCGTTGCATGTGAAGGTGTATAGAGATCATTACCGCAAAAGCTGAGAAGGCGAATGGAGAAGAAGGGGGAACGGATTCGAGACTGACATTCAGGTGATGCAGGCGGTGGTTTCAGAGACAAAGATTACCGCCCTTGAACACATGTCCTGCGAGCTTAGTTTGGCCATTTTTTCCGCAAGTGTCCACCGATTTATGTCGTTCCGTCGACTTACCGAAGCCGAACATTGGTCGCCGCTTTCGGAAGACGATGCTCGCTCTTCTTTCAGATTGCTCTTCTCGACTCACTGTACACATCTTCGGTGGCTCCCTGCACCGCAAAAATCGCCATCTGTTTCGTCTTGAAGGTCAAGTCCATTCTGAGAATGGCGACGAAGGCGGCAGCACATTCGAACATATAACAAGTCTTGCCAGCGAACCTTGCTCTGCTGCTTCCTTTCCCTTTCGACACAACTGATGTCTGAGAACCAACACAGCCGCAAAATGTCGAAAGCATCACAATCAGCATCGCCTCCGACTGCAACTTGGTTGAGGCACCTCGCGATCGGCCTGATGCTGCTCAGTTTCGCCACAGAACGAGGCAGGCTTCTCATTGATGGGAGCGATCAATGTCTCATCCGCTCGAAAGGACCATTGTACAATCGCTTTGGCAACAAGACCGGAATGCCTGGAATCGACGGCTTCTTCTGCCTTCTTCTGTCTTGGTTTCGAGAGATCTTCATATATCCAATCTCAAGAGCGGTAAGCATCTCAACAATCAAAGTATTGGCCGCATAGAGACCACCGGGCGAAGTGCATGTTGTCTGAAAGCACGTCGTGCCTCTTCCACGTTACCTTTCGAATGAACAGACGGCTCTGCTATTCGGCGCGATTGCTTTTCCTGCCACGTTGAACGTCTTCTGGCGCGCTCGTACGCGCACACAGGTTTTCAAAGCGTTTGTCCTCCTCTGCCTCACTCAGACCATCACTTTTGGCATGGCCGCTGCTCTGTTCTATTCTGCAACGATCATACCGCCAGTGAGACGCACCACAAAAGACGCGACGAGCCACGCTAAGCAGATTGTTAACGCGGTCTCTACTCGATACGTTTGGTTGGTCACCACCCTCCTCATTGCCGCTCAACCAACGCTGATTGCACTCGTCTTTACACCAGTGGAGAATGACGCAGTCTACGTCGTCGTAAACGGAATCTTTCAGGTGGGTCACTTGATTTTTTTGTGAAATGTTCGCTGATGGCGAACAGTATACAGTGCTAATGGAAGCTGATCGTTGGCAACAATCTTCTTGCTTTGGCTTGTGAAAGATATACCCCATCATCCTCTTACCCGCTCTTCTGGTCAATCCAATCAATGATGGAAAGACTGGCGCGGGCAGGCATCGTGACAGCAACGATGACAGGCGCGGTATTCAGCTGGTTGTCCGTCTTTTCGGCTTCGCTGCTTGGTGGTGCGCGCTGTTGCACTGGGCAGGAATCGTCGGCATCTTCATCAAGCCCGCTGTCATCAACGAAGCCGCTTATGGTTCCCACAGCGAGGTGCTTTCTCCTTCGATCACCGCTTTGTTAGCTGGCAACTGGGAATGGTCACTCACAGGCGCTGACCAACTGGGAGCCGGACCATTCTTCTTCATTCTCGACGGTGCCGCGTCGGCTATTGCTGTCTGGGCGTCCCAGATTGAGTCTGGTCATCCGCCGAGAGTCGGTGACGCAATCGTCGGAGGACCAGCTTACGCCCTTGCTAGGTCGATGGCGGAGACCTGGAGTTCTGCTCTATAACCGTTCGTCACATCTGTGGAAGGCTTCTATAATCTCACATTACTGTATCGCACAGCACAAACAAGCGATTGAACACGGAACAAGCCGTTAACGAAAGGCTTGTGCTGATTTCTGATTGTCCTCTCAAATGTACTGATCCTTTCTCTTTGGAAAACCTTCGCTGAAGCAATCAAAACAATGACTTCACCACCAAATGGTCGAAGCGGAGCTGTCAAGACCTGAACATTCGGACCCCGCGCCCAATCCTACCAATCATCTAGCGTGATTGCGCAGTAAGAGATGCATTCCGTCGCCGACTGCGTTTGTAGAGGCGAGTGTATTTCTCGCCGCTCGCTGACCGATCTCAACCGCAGCGTCGACGATCTTGTACCACTCATCATTCTCCAGTGATGTGTGAGAGGAAAGCAAGCGCGAGAGGGAAGCGATGAAAGCGCCGGCGAAGCTGTCGCCGCAGCCTGTGGTGTTGACCACCTGAACCTCGCCTGCGGGGATGGGATGATGGACTGTCCTGTTAGCGTCGACGACGATGACACCATCGCGTCCGACCTTCAGCAAGATGGTGGAGAATAGGCCGGCGCTGATAAGAAATTGCGCTTTGGACAGCAGCGTGGGGTCGACAATGGAAGGAGCGAACTGTAGGGAAGCCGCGTCGTTCAACGAGACAGATGGAACAAGGCCGAGTCGTCTAGATGCTTCGTAGATGTTTTCCAGCTCGACCGCGTTCGGTGTTGCGAAGGTGATGGCCTGTGTTGGTGCCCCTTTCGATTCGGACGCAGCAAAGTATTGAAGAACGATGGTCGATTTTGCGATACTTGTTGGCTCGAATAGCGTCAGCAGCTTTCGCGTGTCCTTGTTCGCATTGTACTCCTCACACCCTCTGAGAAGTTCGCTCGCTTGATTGTTGCCAATGTTCCCATCAAACACCACCGCGACTGGGGATTCAGCTTCCAACAGGCGAGCCAATCGGCTTTCTTCTGAGCCGTCGCTTTGGCACAGGGCGGAATGACCGATGTCCATGTCCGCCACACCAGAGATCAGATCACCGTCATCGTCGAGCATTAATGAACATACTGCTGTCCTGCTTGGGTGTCGTGTATCGGGAACGAAAAGACCATCGGTGCGCATCCCTGCTTGCTGCATCCCTGTCCGCAAAAGCAAGCCGAAGTCGTCGTCTCCGTGGGGCGAGATGAGTTTGACCGATGATGGCGAAGAGGATGATAGAACTCGAGTCGCAGTTTCGGCCATGTTTCGTGCTACTCCGCCGAGCGTTACAGATACGCGCCCAGGGTATGTAGTTGTCGCGAGCTGTTCCGCGCCGGCAGATTGGGTCTGTGAGGTCACATCGACCGCTGCTGCTCCGAAGAAGAGTATGTCGGCTTTCTCCGTTGACGGCTAAAGATGACGAGGATGGAAAGACGAGACAGCAAAGCAAGCGATGTATGTTCAGCACAATGTTTGGCGCATCAGCAAGCTCGAAAGGACCGATGTGATTGCGTGTTTCGATCTGGTGTGTGATGTATCTACATTGAGAGTGTCGGGGGCTTAAGATTGAAGAGCGGAGCAAGTTCAACTCACAGTTGATGCGATTCCACCGAGTGCATGGGTATCATTTAAGCGTTGGACCTCTTGCTCGATCCTGTGCAGCTCGACGGCCACTTGAGCCGCCTTCTTGGCATTGTTGACCACGAGCGCTCTGTTGCTCTGCTTGCTCTCAGGAATGAGCTCTGCCATCCTTTTGAGGAGCCATGGTGTGACTTCCTTCCCGCGCTTGTCAATGCCTTGTTCGATGGACTCGCGTACTGCTTGCTCGACGCATTGCTGGATCTTGGCACCGACTTCGTTGAACTCTGCTGGGATTGGGTTCGCAAATACTTGACCGCTCTGAAGTCCGAGCTGCGAGCTGACGAGAATGGACGTCGCAGCTTGTGCGTCACTCCCAGCGTAGGGGACGTAGAGACCAGAGTTGGAAGTGTAGAAGGCGGGGAATTCACCTGTCGAGTTGAAGGTTGTGACAGAGACACCGAACGTCTCGAGCACTTCGAGCGTGCGGGGAATATCGAGAATGGATTTGGGACCTGAGCAAAAGACGGCGACGGGTGTGCGACCGAGTTCGGTCAAGTCGGCTGAGATGTCCATTGTGGATTCAGCGCCTCGATGCACACCGCCGATACCACCGGTAGCAAAGATCTTGATGCCTGCCATGTGCGCGAGCACCATGGTTCCGCTGACGGTTGTACCACCCGCCGTACCCTTGCCCTTGGCGAGAACATGGGCAATGTCTCTTCGACTAGCCTTGATCGCTTCGTTCTTGGTCTGGTCGATTGCACACTGTGCCAGCCTCTCGAGTTGCTGCTGCTCAAGGCCGACTAACGGCTTGCCGTCGAGAAGAGCGATTGTCGCTGGAACTGCACCGTGGTCGGTGACGGTTTGCTCGAGTTCTTGCGCTACCTCGAGGTTATATGGATACGGCAGACCGTGGGTGATGATGGTGGATTCGAGTGCGACAAGAGGTGCTTTGGTGGATGGGCTTAGTGCAGAACGAACGGAAGGAGAGAGAGAAAGGGTCGGATGAGGCGTGCGTGTCACAGCCTGTGCTGCTTGACGCAGCAGTCTCGTAGATCGGACCATGGCTGTCAGTGTTGCGGGTCGGAAGGGGTCGAGGGGAAGCAGCAAGTGGACGAGGGCGATCCCGACCCGTAGGAAGCGAAGAGGGACGAGCTTTATATGTCCGCTGCAGGAGGGATCAGAGTTGATGCTGCATTAGAAGAGATGGTTGTCGGAAAGAACAACGAGTGCCGTAGATCCGATCTTCCCCTTTGTCCCCCACGCTTGTCCCGACCAATCAATGCCGAAGAAGCTTCTTTTGTGGCTCAAACGAGCGGATAAGAAAAGTGCGGATCGCGGCACTTCGGTTTTGTCTCAACGCGTTCTTTTGACAAAATTCGCCGACACAAAAGAATCAAAAAGGAAGATCGGAAGCTCGGTTGTTTGTTTCAAGCTCTCTGGGCACGGCCACTTAGCACGCTGCACATCGGTCTCCTGATGTCCATACTGTAAGTCGCGGGTCACTTTCAACAAAACAATCGTCGAGGCAGCTCATCAGTGGAGTTTGGCAGATGTCACACCTACAGCTACAATTGACATCGCTGAACGAGATATGCTAGTTCCGTCCTCATTCACCATCAACGAAATCCTGGATCAACTTCGAAATTTAGCATATATATTGCAGCGTGTGACAACTGAGCTGTGTTCCAAACATTGGCCCTATCAGAGCTCTTCATGTTCAGAGCCGGTAGATGCATGGCCCGCTTCCGCCTTAGAGGAGCGACCATACACATCTTCAAGCACTGTAGAGTACATCCATCAAAAAGCAATCAGATGCATTGTCAGAAAACGAGTTGGGATGTACGGCAGCTTCACCTGCCAGCTTCTTCTTCACTCACCTTTGCGCAATGACGGCTCAATAGTCTCGGGCAGCACGAGTTGCCATTCAAGGTACAGCTTTCCAAACAACATGTCGCGTCCAGCGCGTGCGTCGTCCTCGGGTGCATCGGAGAGCATCGTACCATGCACCGGCATTCCTTCATTGTCGATGACAGAGACGAAGCCGGGCTGAGTGACGGCGTCGCGTTGGATGGTCACTGTGCGTCCGTCCATGTGTGTGATGTTGCGTTCAAAGCCGAGCAAAGCGTCCGAGAGCGAGATGGGCAGCGTTTTGTAGAGAGATGTGCCGCCTCGTCGGAACTGACCTTTCGAGCGTCGTGCGCTGCAGTATAGCCGGAACAAGGAAGGTACGTGGGTCAGCCTACGCCGCTCACCTTTCGCTACGAACAACAAGCGTGTACTGCATACGACAACTTACCTGATTTTGACAATCACATCGCCAGCCTCGTAATCTGGCGCTTCATCCGCCTCTCCTTCAATGACCACTTCGACACCATCCTCAGCACCTCTCTCGAGGTCGACTTCGACCGAATTCACCTCCTGAACAATCTTCTGACCCTGACACTTGGAGCATCTGTGCTTGATCACCGAGCCTGCGCCACCACACCGGTCGCACGTCATCTGTGCGTTCGTAATGAATCCAGGCATGATCTGCTGCCTGACGATCCTCACGCCCCTTCCGTCGCACGCATCGCACGTGTGAATGTCGGCCGGTGACTCGGCTCCACTTCCATCGCAATGCGAGCAAACCACATTTCTCTGATACTCCAAGGTGAATGTCTTGCCCTTGTAGAAGTCTTCGATATCGACGTCGACGTTGAAAGCCTTGCTAGGACCCTTGCGTACACCACCGCCACCTCCGCCCCCGCCGAAGAACCGAGAGAAGATGTCAAAAGGATCCTGAGCATGCTGATGTGGGTTGTCCTTGCGTGCCTGATGCTTCTTCACTCCGTCCACACCATACCTGTCGTAAATCTTGCGCGTCTCTGCATCACTGAGTGTCTGGTATGCGTCGCTGAGCTCGAGGAATTCGGCTTGCTTGTCTGGATGCTTGTCTGGGTGGATCTTTTGTGCTCGTTTGCGATAGGCGCGCTTGATGTCGCGTTCTGATGCGGTCTTGTCGACGCCGAGCACCTTGTAATAGTCCTTAGCTGCAGCAACCAGGGCGGCGAACCAGATCGAAGCAATGATCGATAGAAGCAAAAACCATGATATCCCGCGGCGCCCTTGATGCGGCTTGCGGCTTGATATCAAAGGTTTCATAGCGTCTGGCTCCGCCCGCAACTGTGTGCTTCTTTCCTAGAAGCTGAGAACGACTTCTCTTTGATGCCGTAAAGTGACACTGTTGATCCGCCAGTCGATTTCGCACTCTGCTCGATGTCGATCACCTGGACCGAGTTTGCTGCGATAGGTTTTCGCTGACGGAGTCAGCCTTGACGGTTGAGATGTCTTGCAGATGACAAGTGCGGAAGCAGCGAACAAAGCTTGAAGGATGAGGGCAGATGTGGGGTCCAAGTGTTGAATGCCCACAGAGTAGCACAGGATCAAAAGGCAATTTCGGCTATCGGCAGGCACGATGAGCTGGAAGGTCCGGCTTTTTATAGATTTCTTCTTGGAAAAGAGGAAATATGCCTGTCGTGCGACAGATTACGTCCTGCTGACACTCTTCACGTTTACTGACAGGCTTCGAGCCTTTTCTCAAACAATCACTCAAACGCTTCTCGTAGCAGCGTTTGCTCAATCCATGGGAAGTGTAACGCAATCCATTCCATGATGTACGCAGCACGGGTATCGTAATACGAAATAAGAGAGATGCAAGGCTTCCGATCTAGAAAGCCCAGTTGAAACAGCCAACACTTTTGAGAAACATGCCCCAATCCGTCGGGGTCAAGCCGCTATCCACCAAGCTCCACAGGTGTTCGTTGTGCTTTTCCATACGTTCCAGGTCAAACTTGTAGTAAGGACGTAGCTCGTTGAGTATGACGCAAATACGGTCTCGGTCCTGATGACGGGCCGAAAAGGCTGCAAACGACAAGGGTAGCACGAGACTGGTAAGGCACAGTGGAAGGAGGGAATCAGAAAGCACATTCAAAGCATTAGACTCTACTACACGTCCTGGCACCCTCTTACAGTCACTATCCACTTACCCTTTGGTGATTCCGGCTTGTATGGCTTCTTCCGTGCGATCGAGAACAACGGCCGTGGGTTCGGCGAAACATGGATGGTCTGCTGGCTTGGAGAATATGACCGAATGGATGTAAAGCTCAGCGGCGGCCACATACAAATGATTCATGATGACGGGCAAGAGCGTCTGCAGCGTTCGCGTCGCCTCTGCTGGGAAGGGCATCTTGGCCCATATCTGGATCTCTGCGACCAAGGCTCGCGCTGTTGACTCCAACCACAATCGCGTCTCTTCGTACTCGGGAGGGAGGGCAGGTGGAGATCCGCCACCCACCGTCTCCGAAAGGATGATGGTGACGTTTGTGCGTTGTTGCAGTTCACGTCGAGTCGCTTCCACGCGAGTCATTCTCGCAAGCATGTCGATCATGCCTCGATGCAATGCAAATGTTTGCAGCACGCTATCCTCCTTGATGCTGCGAGGCGAGTCCATGAGCGCATACCACCAATCATCCCACGGTTGTAGAAAGAGGGTATAGTCGTCGGAAGTGAGCGAGCTGAGTGCGTCAAAGCAAGCGATCTGCTCGATGAGGAACAGGCTGGATGGGTCGGATTGGTCGACAAAGGCTGCCGGGCCACCAAGCTCGGCGATGGCTCTGGATGCGATGTGCAGCGCGTCCTGCCAGTCTTGCTGCGCTGCGAGCCTGTCACGGGTGGCTAGACCGAGAACGGTGGCCAGCATGATGGCGGCATCGCTGCGATCCAAAGGAGCGCGTCTATCCTTGAGCGTGGTACGCAGCAGACGCAAGCTCTCTTCGCGACGCAGGTTGCTTAGCTCGAGCAAGACATTAGACATGGTGCTCTTTGTGTTTGCACTGTTCAGAGCATCCACAGCTACACTCATGCCGGCGGTTGCGCCATAAGCAAGCTCGTGGTTGGTCGAGCTGTGTGGAGATGGACCAGCCACACTTCTGGTACCGATGCTGAAGTCACTGATCTTGGAGGACGAGGCTTCAGCTCGCGATGCAACGGCTGGAAACGGATCGGGGATGGGTGCCTGTGATAGTTTGTGACCGATATCAAGACTGGCCATGCTGAGCAGCGCGGAGCGGAGCGCATCTTCATAGCCATTGACTCCGTGTGGGTGACGGACTGCAAAGGTGGCGTGATGTCGGATCCATCGGTTGTCTGACAAGGGTATTTGCATGACGCAGAGCTGAGGTGCTACCTCGAGGATATAGTGTCGGAAGAGACATTGCTGCTCGTATGTTGGAAAGTAAGCGGCAAGGTGGTCAAAGCCGAAGCCGGGTGGCAGTTCTGGTAGCTTGACTTTGGAAATGTCGATGGATGAGGAGCCGAACGAGCGCGGGTAGGGATGCTGGACGGGTGGCACTGGCTCGTGATGGTCATAATCTGAAGTGGTATATCTTAGAGATTCTGACTGGCGGTGAGCGCGGTCTTGGATATGATAGCGGTCGCGGTGCGTGCTGGTAGAGGCGCGTGGGCGGCCGTTGCGATGTGCAAATGGGGATTGAGGGCTAGCTCGGTCAAAAGACGAATGCGGCGAGGTAGACGAATATGCCGGGGTGCGATACATCGACACTGCCGGCCCTACACCTTCTGCAGGCGAAAATGGGAGAGTGCTGCTGCTGCCAGCTGTTGGCGGTCCAGAAGGATGGTCACTATGAACGAGAGATGAGACTTGAAGACCGGGTCGCGTCGGAGGGCTCGCAGTGTGTGTTAGTTGGTCGGTAGTAGTTGGATGTGCAGAGGCAAAATCATTGGAGCTGGATGATGCAGAGATGTCAGCGTAGACGCATTCGCGATCGCCACAAGCACACCTGCGACAGACAGGTTTTCCCTCATCGCACTTGACACGGCGTTTTCTACAGGTCAAGCAGCCGGCTAGCGACCTTTCATGATACCGCTTGACACGATTGGGAATGTACTTGGCCTTGCCCTTGGTGCCTTTGGACGGGCCAGGTCGAGCATCAGTATCGTCAGGCACGAGATCGCTTCGTTGACGTTTGATGCTGGTGTTACTCGGGGACGTCGAAGCATCTCGTTGATCGTCTGGGGAAACAGTATGGGCGGAAGGGGGTGAGTCATGACGCACAAAACCACTGGACGCAGCTTGCGATGGAGAAGCCGATGGTGGGTGCGGCAGATCCGCCGGAGTGGACATTGACGGTTGTCTGAGGGTCGTCATGCTGACGAAGATATTGTGGACATTCCCGAAACGCCTTGTGACCTTACAGCGAAAGCCTTATGCTGGTAGGGTGAGTGAGTTGAATTGAGGCTCTTGGAGTCATATATGATCCGCTCTTGGAAATCGGAAAGGCCGATCGTAGCGGAACAGCCGAGGTGGTATTCGTGACTCGTGACTGAAGTGCTCCTTGGTTGAGTCGGCAGGATGCAGAAGATGGGACATCCGCGGTGGTGACGAGATTGATGGTAGAGAGGATGGGAGGATGTCGAGACGAGACGAGACGAGGCGGAGCAGCAGGGAAAGCGTTTGCTTGTCAGTCGGCGAAATCGTCAACGGAGCTCGCCATGGGCAGTTGTGAATAAAAGTCGAGCAGCTGCAGAGTTGTGCACCGGCAACTTGGGGCAGCAAGCAAGCAGTTGTACTGTCGAGCGAAAAAGCGGGCCACAGCAGACTCGAAGCGGGATCTGAATCGCGGCCTGTGTCTCTCTTGGCGGCGGAGCGGCGGGTAGGAAGTGATAAGTGTCGAAGAAGATCAAGACAGAGGACAGATGGCTCGAGGGCCAAAAAGCCGCGACATCTGAGCAGCCCCGCGTGGTTGTGCGCTATAGTACATCTTCCAATCAAATTGACTCAAATTGAGCTGCCAAACTCTATCGCGGCTTGGAGCAATCGAGCTTGACGAGCTGGACCCTTAGTTGTGCCTGCTGCGACCGACCTTACATGAAGCCGTTCGGATTCCGCCTTCCAACACGTTGTTCGTGAATTCAGAGCAGAAGGTGCAACCCTTATTGGCAATCATGTGCCTCAAGGCTCAATGATGTGATCTGGCCTGGCGCCTCTGATGGCAGCACAGAGCAGCGGTAGGTGGCCAGATAGGAGCAGTGGGAAAAATGGATGCCGCGCTTGGAATTCCTTATCTCTGTGCTTCCGAGCAGCTTCGATCTTGAAATTCACTTAGTTACCAGTGCGCTATCATCACACAATCGGATGCGCCGCGAGCCAGGTGAATCCCGCGTATCTCCTTTCTCTAGCCTCTCTGCATCCTTCCGAAAGCTTTGTGTGTGTAAGTCTGAGACGATGCCGTGATTGAAGATGACTTCATCAACAGACAAAGACTCGTCCTGTTTCGCAAGGCAACAAGTCAGGACCTCGCTTGCAGCGCCTCGTTTAGCACTTGCGATTTTCAGATTGAGGCGAAAGGGGGGTTGTGCCTGGTAAGCAGAGACCGCTTCAAAAATCGGCCTTTTAATCGGCCTTGGCGGGTGACAAGCTGAAAGGGTCCTTTGGTGATTGTTGCAGCTGGGAGCTCGCTCGCACGGATGCTCGCAAACTTGGTCATGACGCGAACAGAGGCGAGAGAAGCTTTTCATGCAAAACGCACAACACAGCCTTGTCCTTCAGCATTGCCATCATCCAAGCCCAGGCTGCTGCAGCATCGGTCTGCATCCGACCATGTAACTGACTGCGCCATGTGCCTTTCTACACTGTAAATCAATGTCGGAAAGGCCGATTCAAGCGCTGACACCGTAGATTTGTACCGTCACTACAGTGCCACAGCTGCATTCTTCATCGCAACCATGGGACTCAAAGCCAACTTCGAAGAAACGCCAACACTGCTGGCTCCACCCTCATATCTCGATAGCACATCCACTGAAGGGACCAGCTCAGCAGCAGCAGCAGCAGCAGGAATCGGGACATCCCCAAACCTCAATGTCGCGCCGCAATATACCATCTGGAAACTCATCATCCATACATATCTGCGAGATGTAAACATTGAAGCGGTGGAGGATCTCGACAAAGAGGAAGAGCAAGCTGCGGCACTCCTCGACGTGCTCTGCAATCTTAGACTCGTCTCTCGACTGCTGTATTCGGTGGCCATGTCGCAGCTACGCCCAATATACTTTGACCAATACCTCAAAGCCATCTCAGCCACCGTCTACTCGACCAACCTGCATCTACACTCTCTCGATCGGCCATGCCGTGAGACGCGCGTGCTCGATCACTACATCTCGTACCGCATCAACCGCCGCCACCTTGCTTCACGTTCATCGCTCTTGCTCATCAACGACGACCTCGAGTCCGATCAGAGACAGGTATCCCAAGACTTGTTCAAGTGGCTGCAGCCGCAGACATACATGGAGGATGAGATCGGCAAAGCGCTAGATAGCTCCCTTACTGCTTCGAACGGTGTTCTCTTTGAGGACTTGCTGGTGAGATTCAAGTTCACACGAGCCGCCATCACTCTACCGTTCCTCGTCGACTCTGCATTGGTCCAACCTGCAACATTCGCACCAAACACTGTGCGCAAAGAGTGCGTCGTGGTGGATCGACCGACAAGCGAGCCCGTCTTCCTAACAGCACATCGGCTGCTCGACCTCTTGAATCAACTCGTGTTTGTCAGAAAGACACAAGACGGCAAGGCGTGGTACGAATTGATTGGCCAGGCTGGCTGAAGGTCAATGCTGAGTGCCAGCATCGAATGTGGTGCACACGCAGGGTCTTTCACACACTCATGATGAAAATTACAGTGCAGTCTATTCCCAGATATCGTCCTAGGCTTGCTTTTGGCGAATCTTGTTCATCTTGTCCATGCTCGTGTTGGACGCCAGCAACCAGTGAGCAAAATCGGTGGCCCAGCTTGGCAGCAAAGCAAACACCTCTGACCAATTGGCATACCACGGCATGGCTATTGTTCCTCCCCGTCTCTTCTGTACCGCTGTCACGATTCTCTTTGCAACCGCATCCGGATGTGCCGATGGGCCCAGGAAGCGCGACAGCCAGCTAGTTGGCAGACCGTCGAACAACTGCGTCTGAACGTGTCCAAGCACCACGAGCGTGGTACGGATCTGCGGACAGCGGTGGCAGTAGTCGAGCTCGTACCTCAACGCTTTGTGCAATCCGACCACGCCATGCTTGGAAGCACAGTAGTCGATCATCTGCGAAACACCCGTGTGCCCCATGACGGACGCTGTCGAGACAATATGGCCACGTCTGCCGTCGTTCTTGGCGCGCTGAATCATATGCGGCAACAAGTGTTGGAGTATCCAGAGGTGCGAAGTGAGGTTGACATTGATGAGACGCGAGAGTTGCGATGTCGAGAGAAGCGTGATGGGCTGTGAATGGGTAAAGCCGGCATTGTTGATGACTACAGTAGGGGTGCCATGGATTGCAAGGATCGACTTGAGCACTTTGGAGAGCGCATCTTCGGATGCCAGATCGCAGATGTACGCCGAAATGTTGCTACGCGCCGAGGCCTCGGCTGAAGATAACGACGATGACGAGGAGGGAGACTGGGTGTCCACAGCAGGAAGCTTATGAATGTCGATGACTACCACTTTGGCACCCTTTGCTGCGAAGCGCACAGCTGTGCGATATCCGATTCCAGCAGCTCCTCCTGTGATGACGACGAGTTCATCCGTCCACTCGTTGCTACGGATTGGGCGAAGGTAGACGCGATTGTACCAAAGATGCGAGGACAGCACCAGCCACCATCCCAGCAGTACGAAGAGAGCTACAATCCCTACCGCCAGACGCTGGCGCTCGTCATGTATCAAGAGGTCGTTGGATGCAACGAGGCCGCGTTGGAGCCATTCGTTCGAGGTGTTGCATTTGTATGCATCGCATCCTAGCGAGACCAGATAGACGATGCTAAGCAAAGGGTCTGCATCATGGCAGCAACGATGGTTGGTACGGAAGTGTGAGCAGGTGACATGCAGGCTGGTAGGGAAGACGCTGATCGTTATACGTACTGAAGACAATCCACTTTAAGAGAGCAACCACCGTATCGATGGTGAAGAACGGCATGATTCGGTTGCGACTCGTAGCATCGAGCGTGCAGCTCGCAGATAGAGCAGCTGCGGCAGCCAAAGAGGAATCTCGGAGCAACAAGTGTCCACGGGCCTTGAAGGAATGGATGTGTGCCGAGCGAGGACAAGTGGAAGAAGCGTGGAAGAAAAAGACCGGTAACCGGAGCCAAATTAGCCTAAACGAAGCTGGATGCTGCTGTCGATCCCTCACTTGCGGGGTAAGAACGTGGAATTTGGGCGGCGGCGTGAAAACCGGGAAAGAGGGAAAGAAACGGGGCTTAACACAGCTCCATAGACGATTTTCTCCGTCATAGCCAAGAAAAGCTTACTGGCCGAAACTCAAGCTTGGCTTGGCTTGGCTTGGAGCAACGACTTACTTCGACCGACGACGGTAAATAGGCCTGCCAAATGCGCGTCACCGCCACGTTCGAGGCTTTCTCTTTGGCAAGCGAGGAACATAAATTTACTGTAGGAGGTGGCGTTGTTGCGACTCTTTGGTGGTGACTCCCACCTGCCTCGCTTCAATCCTGCAAATCAGAGCGGGACAGGCACAAGATGATGAACCGGCGGTTATATTGCAAACCCACATCAAAACCCACATCAAAGGGCGGTGCTCTGCAGTAGCTACAGTAGCAGCATCAACAAAAACAAAAGCAGCATCAGAACAGAAAAGGCTGTGCGCAAACACGACTCAGCAGCACAGCATTCCCGTGTCGGCATCATATCCGAAGGGGCGAATCGGAATCATTTGACTCGCAAAGACAGAGAGAGAAAGGACGCGAGAGACGTGATCCCTTAATTTAGACCCTCTCTAAGGAATTCGGATCCTGACATCAAGCTTCTCTCTGCTCTAGTGCCCGGCCAACTTTTGATTTTTGATTTTTTTTCGTTCGAGTTTTGCATGCAACATGTGGAGTGTCGGAATGACGTCGCTACCATGCACGGCTTCAGTGTTCCGTAACGTCACTTCCTTTACAGTCATGCCACAGTCTCTTCGTTTGGTCTCGCTGCGACCGAAAAAGAACGTGTCACCGCTGATCGAGACCCACAGAGTGTCTCTCCCACTTTGGCCCCTTTTGTCTCTCTGCTGCCCCACTTTTCCGTGTTGTTGGCTTTTGGTCCATCTCAAATCTATATATACGCACGCATCCACACTCGGCCTTCCTCTTTGCTCCGACCAACATCACATCTATCCAACATACATCGGTTGCTCTCACCAACAGCACATCCATTCGCCCAACATGCCTTTCACTTGCAGCGACATTGTCAAGATCATCTTTGCCATCTTCCTCCCACCTCTCGGAGTTTTCCTTGAGCGAGGCTGCGGAGCGTACGTATTCTTCTTTTCAACACATCTGACTGCCATCCAAGCGCATCCGTCAAGCTCGCTAGCTTCGAGTGTAGTGCGATGGTAGCCAGCCTTTGCTATGCTTCAGACTTGTACTGACTTTGCCCTTTCCATCGCTTTCTCTCTCTCTCTCTCTCTCTCTCTCTTTCTCTCTCTCTCTCTCTCACTCACTCACACTCTCTCTCTCTCTCTCTCTCTATACGAAAACAGTGACTTTTGGATCAACGTCCTCTTGACCATCCTCGGTTACCTTCCCGGTATCATCCACGCCCTATACATCATTTTCAAATATTGAGCAGTCTCGATCTTGCGCTTCAAGACAAGCAACGTCACACGCGCCTCATCAGCTCGCCATGCAATGAATGACCACGCTCTTGGTCTTGCAACGCAGCTCTCTTTCCTGACGGACGACTCTTCCTCACACGCCGCTGTGTCTTATTCTTTTCCTACGATGTTATTGCATTCAGCAAATGATACCACGATTCTCCTTTATCACACGCCCGTTCCAGCAAAAAGTGTGAATCTCTTTCCTAAGTTGCAATTCCTTTGCACATTAGAGCGCACCGCGACAGACAATGGTGTTGAACGATGCTGCTAAAAGCTTTCTAGTTCCTCTTCGAAACACTTGCGATGCTCTTGCGCTTCTCAAAGCTCATGTCTTCAGATCGCTCCCTGCGTTCCATCTTCCGTCTGAGTCGGAAGCTCTTTCGGCACTGCCGTTCGTTCGTCCTGCACAGTCCCCGTGAAGTCCTTAAAGATGATATACGCATCGGTCAACTCGTCTGTTCCGTGTTCGGTCTTGAGCAAGCCAGCCATTGGCAGTCTTCCGACAATAGTGAATCCAAGTCGCTGCCAGATTTTGACGCTGGCCATGTTGTTGACGTAGACCAAATTGAACACCGAGCCTTTGTAGCCAGCCCTGGGCGCAAAGTGGAGGAAGGATCGGCCCAGAACACCACCCAGGCCGAGACCTCGTCCCGCAGGAGGAACAACAAATCCGCCATTGCACAGGTGAGACGACCGCCCTGGGTAGTTGGGCTTGATATAGTAGAAACCAGCCACTTGCGTCTCGTAGTCGAGCTGCGCCAAGTTAGGCAGTTGAGCAACATTATCAATTTGCAGTCCCTCGTCGGGGATGCTCGAGGTTGAGAGCGATGCAAGCTGGTCGGCAGACAGGAAGAACCCTACGAGAAGGTCGTAGCCGAGAAAGTAGCCTTCAAATTCGGCCAAACCCATAGGACCGCGTTGAGGATAGGTGACGCCGCGTTCCAGCTCGTCGTTGAACACCTTGGCTAGGTACTCGATCAGCGCTTTCGGAGGTCGCAGTGCTTTCGACTGGCCATCAGCAGCGACATAGTCTGCTTGCTCGACACCATCCGCATTGAAGGGGATGATGACGATACCCTGGCGCTGCTGTGTCTGAGCTCGTTGCGGTAGTGTGTAGAGTCGAGGTCGAAGTGTGCTGGGATCCGAACCGGCTGGTCTTGGGACATGTCCGTATGCCATTCTGACTTGTACCTCTGCTGCTCTATCGGTGGATGGAGGATGACGATCTTGGGTTCAGCCGGCTGGAGTCTTCTTTTGCAGCTGCTTGATAACGTCGTCCGAACTAGCTTTGTTATGTTTTGTGGTGGTCGCAGGTCAGAAGGGTCGGTGAAACCGAAGGAATGCAAAGACAAACTTGCTCGGTGTCTTGATCGGTGGTGTGCAAGCTATCTTCACCACGTGGATCCCGATCTCGCTCACGCTAAAACCGATACACGATCCAAGCGATCTATCTTTCTGAACTGCAAAGTTGGCGTAATCGCACATGACATCCGAAAAGATCGACGACAGCTTGTAAATTCCCAACGTCGGACGAAATCGTGCCACGTTGGACAAGGCTGATCTTGGAAAGAGCTCGAAAAAAGAAGACGACTCAAACGCCGACCAGCCAGACAAGCTTCCTTCGTTCCGACTCTTTCTTCTCAACAAGGCGTTTGAGTGACACACCGACAGTTTAGAATTGTCTCTCGTAAAATCGCTTACTCTGATGACACTTTAAAGCACACTGCAAGTCGCGCCGGTGAATCATGCACCACTCTCGGCAATGCAAACCAGCCAACAAAAAGCTTTGTTGCCGTGCTGCCCGGATGCCGCATCGCCGCACAAGGCTCATTCGACCAGCCATGCCAAGTTGAAACCAGTTTCGGGCTCCGTGGACAAACGTGGATTCGTGTAGAAGCTCTGGATGCGCCAGTGACCTCAATGCGCCCCGGATGAAGCTGCAAGAACAACACAACAAGATGACGTTGCGACTAGACTTGTCGCAACCTTAAGTCCGAGTATCAGCGTGTGGACCACCGCGCCCCCCATATATACGCCTTCGAGTCTCTTGCATTTGCATTGACCATCAGCAGTTGTAACCATCCTCCGCTCCACCATATCCATCACCACATCCAACATGTCGCATCTCGAAGTTCTCAAGAAGCCCGTCGTCTTCTCCAACGGCGTTTCTGCACCCAACGCCACCCTCAAGAGTGCCATGACCGAGCGTCTGTGCACATGGTCCGACGACGACTTTAAGAAGCGTGGCTGGCCAACTCCCGAGTACATCAACCTGTACAAGACCTGGGGTGAGGGCGAGATCGGCACCATCATCCTCGGCAACATTCCCTGCGACGCTCGTTACCCTGAAGCAAAGAAGAATGCCTGCATCGACCCCGAGATCGCTTCCCACGACGAGTACGTCAAGGCGTACAAACCCGTCATTGATGCCGCCAAGGCCCACGGCTCTCTTGTCATCGCTCAGGTTACCCACGCAGGTCGTCAGACCTCGGACGAAATCGCTGCCACACCCGTCTCATCATCCGACGTACAGTGCCCTCCAGGAATGGGTATGACTTTCGGCAAACCTCGTCCGTTGACCGTCGATGAGATCCACGACATTGCTCGCCGATTCGGCTTCGCAGCCAAGGTCCTCTACGAAGCAAAGTGCGACGGTATCGAGCTGCATGCTGCCCACGGCTACTTGCTTTCCCAGTTCCTCTCGCCCCGTGTCAACAAGCGAACCGACCAGTACGGCGGTGACCTCGATGGCCGTTCCCGCATCGTCTTCGAGATCATCGAGAGCATTCGCAAGGCCGTCCCCGACCCCAAGTTCATCATCTCCATCAAGATCAACTCGGCTGACTTTGCTGATGGCGGATTTGATGCCGAAGAGTCGTTCACCATGTCCAAGAGGCTCGAGGCCGCTGGCGTCGACCTCATCGAGCTTTCCGGTGGTACCTACGAGAGCAGTGGTTTCGAGCACAAGAAGGAGTCCACTATTGCGCGCGAATCGTTCTTCATCGAGTTTGCTGAGCGCATCCGTCCAAACCTCTCCAAGGCAAAGCTCGCTGTAACCGGAGGTTTCCGCTCGTCGAAAGCCATGGCCAAGGCTGTTGAAGAAAAGTCATGCGACATCGTCGGTCTCGCTCGACCTCTTTGCGGTGAACCCTACCTCTGCAAGGCTCTGCTCAGCGGCGAGCAGGAGAAGGCCAAGGACTTCCACCCGGACTTGCCACAACAGATCCAAATCGCTGCCTGTGTCGTTCAGCTCAACCAGATCGGCCATGGTGCGACTCCCTGCGACACTTCTACGCCTGAAGGTGCCAAGTTTGCCACCGATGCCGTCATGCAGCGCCAGGAACCAGAACACGGTGGCGAGAAGGACCAGAAGGCTTAAAAAGAAGCTCGAAAGATGTCTCTACTTGTCCATTCGAATAGATACAATGTAGTCGTAATGCAAGATACTAGATGGTATTAGACGCGAATCTCCCTGCTCGACTTTCACAAATGCTTTCTATTCTGCACAACGCGAACAAATCTTTGAACGACAGGCGATCCGAGCACCAGACTCGGAACCTCTCCAGCGCTGCATTAGCTACAATACACTACCACCGAGTCGCTTGAGTTGAGCGCCCATTCACATTTGGCGAGTCCGTGCATCGGTCGGAAGCGCAGCTATTGTGTCGCGCCTTAACTGCGATGTGCGCAAATGAAGTTGCGCAGCTCAACTCAGCAGACACGCATCTGATGGATGGTGACTTTTTCCTGCGCTTTGATCGCTCCGATTCTGGACTTTTCAGCAGCTCTAAGTTGCAGCGCTCAGACCCTTCTTCTCGCTCGCCACCATCACAAGTCGCCAACGCTCCTTCCCGTCGTCGATACCAGCAGATACAGTTGCGACTGTTCTCCACGGCCTGAATGTCCAGTTGCATGACATCAATCTCTGCAGATCGTGATTTCGACTCGGCACAAAACAACGCTCCGACTGCCGACCAGGTCCCTTCTCGTAGCCAGCTTGAAGCGTCGCCGCAGGATCCTCACCCTCCTCCTCCGTCGTCTCACAACTCGGCTCGCTCCTCTCACCACACACGGGTTTCCTCCGACGAGGTAGTCACGAAATTTCATGCCAAGCAAGGCCTCAGCAACGCAACCGCCCAAGACCGGAAAGAAGACGAACCAGCCGATTCTCACGAGACGGTCTGCGTGGAGCTTGAGCTCACCCCTCAAGAAGGCAGGCATCGAACAGCGAGCCGAGAGTCCAGTCGATCGCCCCGTCGCTCCAGCCGCGATTTGTCCGCGTTTGTCGACAAGATCCTAGGTCCGAATTTTGCAGCGACGATGGACACCGACGCCGAACCACTCAACAACACAGTCGCGGCTTCTGCTTCTCGACCTTCCGCCCACGCCAACAGAAGCAAAGCCAAGCAGATCCCAGCAGCTTCGAGACGACACCCAGGATGCGATGCATGCAGATCTCGCAAGCGGAAATGCATCAACACCTCGAAGACCCGGAGAACTTGTGATTATTGCAACAACAAGCACCTTGCCTGCAAGCGCAACGGCATACGTGTGACCGCGGACTTCATCGGTCCTTCACCTCGCAACAATGCGTCCACCGGTCGTCATGGCTTTTATTGGGTTAGGGGCTCGGAACTGGTCGCAAATTCCAGAGTCGGCGCTGAGCATCGACAGTATCAGTCGTCCGAAAGTGAGAGGGCCGACACTCAACAGCTGATGGAAGACAGCACGGAGAGCGATGACTCTGAAGACAACGTTCCGGTCCGCAAGAAGCAGCCACGGAAGAGAACAGCTTTGCCGCAAGCCACAACCTCACGAGCAAGGAGCCCCGTTAGCAAGCCTCTCAACAGATACACGGTCAATCTGCTCAAAGACCTCGAGTCAGCCCTTCGACGCTTCAAGAAACCCGTTCCAACAGCATCAATGCTTCTCGCTTCCCAGCCGACGCTGAGACTCATGCAAGATGGCTTCGACGGCATGGCGCACAATTTTTCTGAGCCGTTGCTCTCCTCGATCTCGCTGAATCTCGATCGCATCCAGGAGCAGTGTATTCGCAGGAATCTCAGCCGACAGGACGAAGTGAGCCAGCAGCGCGCTATCTGGCTCGCACAGGCCCTCGTCGATCGTAGTTTGTCACATATCTCGACACTGCTCGCCGACGTTTGAAATCTCAATCTAATTCTCTCTGCAGTCAGGTTTGAATGGTGTGATGTGAATGGCATTGGTATTGATTAAGGGTGAGATCGATTGTGAGATGTACACAGCGTGATGGAGGGTTGAGGAAGGAGACCGACGATGGGCCCTCTAATGGTCGACGCCCTGCACGACGCGAGGATACTGTTGGCGAATCATCTCGAACAGTTCCGGGTTCTTGCCTTGGAGCACGTACGGGTCCTCGGCGAGCGCGACAAAGTAAGTGCTGACCCCCGAGGCGATGCTACCCGCACCTACACTTAGCGCGATGTTGAATCCCAGACCGAAGGCGACGAGCAGAATGATCGAGTAGTAGCCCGAGTCGTTCTGCAGATACCTCGGGTTGGTCTTCTGCTCGTAGATGTAAGCGAACAGTGCTGTAAGGAGACCGACAATGAAAGCTCCGCAGTTGAACACGATGTTGACCAAGCTGTCGTTGATGAGGGCGTCGATACCGCGGTCACTGAGTAGGGACCATGTTTCTTTGGCGGCGCGGATGTAGCCGTTTCCGTAGAGGGCGATGTTGATGTACGCATAGCGGTTAAAGTATTCGACGAGGGCGGTGATGCAGCTGACACAGCAACCGGCGACACAAGCCAGGATGGAACCGACCATGTCTCCATCCGAAGCGGCTTGGTTTTGAAGCAAGTTGAAAAGAGCACGCAACATGTCGAGGATGGCGACGATGAGCGAACCAAAGCAGATTGAACCCAAGCTGTAAGTCATGGATCGTCGAAGTGCACCCCAAGCGGCGTGGGAGACCTTGTTGACGTTGTAGTAAGCAACGCCAAAGATGCCTGCTACGGTGGTGAAAGCGACGTTTTTGATCACCTCCGAGATCCAGTAGTAGGCGAAAACGACGAAGACCATGAGACCGATGACGGAAGCGTTGCTAGAGCTACTACCCGCCGCCTGACCGGAGGGCTCGAAACGCTGGTAGACAGCAACAATGGTCCAGCTGACCCAAGCGCTGAAGGCTGTTTCGACGATGAGACCGCCAAGGGCGACGACGTAAACACTCTTGTACTGCTCTGCGGTGCGGATGACGGTGACGAGGATGAGCTTGGCGAGTGGGATGCGTTTGCGCATGAAAAAGTAGGCGATGAGGCTGAAGACGGCAAAGATGGTGAAGATGATGGCGGCAGAGGTGTTACCTCGGACCCAAAGGTAGACACAAAAGGCGACGTTGCTGAGCGTGGTGAGCAGGAGGGTCGCTTCGAGGATGAACTTGGGAAAAGTGCGGACGAGCAGGATATAGATGAAGGAGAGACCGAGGGCAACGGCACAGCAAAGCATAAACAAGATGGCAGTCTGGCCGTTGAGGGTATTTCCTGCGACGTTGCCTTGACCAATGGATTCGTTGATGTTGGAGCTGGAGTAACCGCGAAGACAGATGACCGAGACGGCGATGAAGCCGCCAAAGACAAGGAGGAAAAGGACGAGGAAGATGGGATCGTTGAACTTGGGTTTGGGCTGGAGACGTTCGCCTTGGAAGCCTTCGGGTTTGAGAGGTTGCTTGTAGTCACCGCCGTAGTACTGCTGTTGAGGGGGACCGTGTGGTTGCTGACCGTTGTGGTACTGGTTCTGAGCCCCGTTGGGCTGACCTTGGTAAGGACCGGGAGCGTACGAGTTTGGGGGCTGCATCTGGGGAGGCGGGTAACCACCACCTCCTCCGCCGCCATACGAGTACTGTTGCGACATGGTTGGTGAGGAAGTCTAGGAAAGACGGAGAATACGAAGATGATGGTGATGAAGAGCGGTACCGCAGAAAGAATCGGATGGAAATGGAATGTCGAAAACAGCTCATCGAGAGCAAAGCAAGCCAAGCAAGCCAAGCGGGTTGATGCATCATGTTGTGTGCGCCAAATCAAGTTCGGAGTGCCAAATGAAAAAATTAAAAAAAAAGAAAAAAAGAAAAAAAAAGGAGACGGAATTGGTCTAGACTTGCCAACGCGTTGACTGGTGGAAACGCAGTGTGTCGACACATGTTTGACAGCCCGGGCACTGCCAAGATCGACGAGCGGCATGTGGCTCTGCTTCTCTGCATTTCCTGTGACACGGTGACGTGAGCTTGCTGTGCAAACGTGGCAACGTAACCGCGCAGGGCCTCTTTGTTCTAGCTGCGCAAACCTCCTATCTCCAATCAACAGGTCGTCTGAATCGGTGGTTCGTAGATCGAGTGCTTTACTACAAGCGAGCTTCCCGACTTGAAACCGGTCAGAGAGTGATTCGAATGCAGGAATAGAAATTCCATACCATCCTTTTGCTTTGCCGAGCTCCATCATCCGCACTGCCGCAGCGTCTTTTCGGTAGAAGCTGCACGATGAGCAACGCAGCTGCGAACAACGCTTTTCGTGAAAACGTCGAAAATCGAAAAAGCGAGGATTTTTTCGAGCGTGTGAGATCGTTGACGCGAACAACGCATCAGCAAAACGAGCACGGCTTGTCCGTGGATTTTGCCGATTTTTCCTCCACATCCATGAAAAAGTTACACAAGACCTGCATAATCTCGAACCAATGCTTTGCGATCGGGCCACCTTGTCAGTCATTGTGAGAGTGGATGCTCGGAAGGGTGTTGCTTTCGAACCAAAGTGAATCAGCTTTTCGTATCCGCGCAAGTCTGTGCTTGCCTAACACCCAAAGCCACAACTGTCATCCTCGAGTGGTTGTACCTTGTCAATCGCATGCATATATACCCAGACTCGTTGGGGCTTCCTCCTCCTCCTCCTCACGCATCCATCCTTGCCGTCACCGTCACGAAAAGCTTTCCACCATGAGCACCTACACCGTCGGGCTCAAGGCCTTGTTGCCCACTTTGGGTCTCATCTACGGCTTCCAAGCAGCTTGCGCCAGTATCGCTGTTCCCCTCAAGACCGAAAAGTACTACGACCTATGCGGCTCTCTTGGTTTCATCTCGGCGGCGGGTGCATCCCTTTACATGCCCTGGATTCGCGCTCGATACTTTGACGGCTTCAAAAACATCTCGCTTCCCACTTCCTTATCCGCTTTCCATCCTAGGCAAACCATCATGACCGGCCTTACGCTCTTCTGGGCCATTCGTCTCGGCAGCTTCCTCTTCCAACGTATCAAAAAGTCGGGTGGTGACAGTCGTTTCGACGAAATCAAGCAGAGCCCTCCCAAGTTCTTCGGTGCATGGATGATGCAGGCCACCTGGATCGCCATCACTGCTCTCCCCGTCTACCTCGTCAACTCGATCCCCAAGGCTTCCCAGCCTCCTCTCGGTCCTCGTGACTATCTCGGTCTCGCCATCTGGTTCGCTGGTATGGGTCTCGAAGTCACTGCCGATCGTCAAAAGTCGCAATGGAGACAAGACAGGGAGGACGGCAAACACAAGCAGCCTTTCATCAGCTCGGGCGTTTGGAGCTGGTCGCGACATCCCAACTACTTTGGCGAAGTCAGTCTCTGGGCTGGTCAGTTTGTTCTTTCCACCTCAGCCATCGCCAACGCAGGCACTTTCTACCCCACCTGGGCTGTCGGTCTCGCAGCTCTTAGTCCTTTGCTCGAGTATGGTCTGATTCGCTTCATCTCGGGTGTGCCCATGCTCGAAGAGGGTGGTGACAAGAAGCACAAGGACAACCCAGAGTGGAAAAGGTACAAGCAGCAGGTGCCCTGCTTTGTGCCCTTCATTGGATCCAAGAACTGATGGCGTTCGACTCTCTTTGTTGTCGGCAAAGGATCTCCTCGTTAATATCGCTTCCTGCACCTTGTTCAGTCCTCTTCACCCCACGTAATGACATGACGACGTCGGATCTTGCACGTGCTATCATCGTTTCGTTTGCGTTTACCGACATTCGGGTGGCGAGGCTACTTGAGTGCATTGCAGCCGCCGAGTGGCTTCGCCAGGAATAGCTGCCGAAACTCGCCTCTCCAGATGCATCAGGAACGGGCTGTGTGCGCGATGGAATCGATTTGGGAACTCGTGGCCATGTGATCATCAGTCAGAGGGTGCTTGTTCCATTTTCGTGTCCCCTATTTGACAGCACAATCTCTTGATGGCAGCGTGGTGATGGCAGCGTATTGCCAAGGCTGCTTGCTGATTTTGTCCGCGAAAAACAGCGACAGCACAAAGTGACGTTTTCGCATGAACATGGCTGCGTTGGAGCTGCATTTTCGTGCCAAGAAGCGCCTATTGTCGGCAAGCTGCAGACCGTTGCATAAGTCAGCACAGCCCATCTACGATTGGCTCTGGTCTTTCGTGAGTCTGTTCTGATCCGAGACACTCGAACTGGTAAAGAACAGAGTTGTGATGTGGATCCGATTCTTTCTGTTCCCGAATGTGCCCTTGGCACTCGGCCCAATTGAGTTGCGGACAAAAGGACGCTGCAGCAGTTTCAGGGTCCAGCCTAATCCGACCACAAAGCATTCAACCGTACAGTACTTATAAAACGATTCGGATCGTTGCTAGTCGCTGCAAGCTTCCCCCTTCGACACATGTACAACCGTCACCGACCGATTCAACTTCTTCCTCTCATTCACACACAACTATGAAGAGCTCAAAAGCAAAAGACGCAACAGGTCCTCCACCTATCACGGCCCAGCTGCCACCTCCGCCCTATCCCATGGGCCTCCTCCCCGAGTTCACCCGTCATGCCACACCCATCACACTACGCATTCGAGAGCTCAAGTCTTCGTTCGGTGGCGACGACTTTCAAATCAAAGATGCCATCTCCAATCTGCAGTTGTTCCAAGTCCAAGCCAAAGTTTTCAGCTTGAGCGCCAAAAAGACTTTGCACGATCATACGGGACGACCTTTGTTCGAGTTTCTACGAACAGGTATCTCGTTCAGAAAGAGTTTCGCAGGTTTTGAAGCCGGGAGCGGCGGCAAAGGAAAGCCGCTTTTTACGGTCGAGATGATCGGATTGTGGAAGCCCAAGCTCGAAATCGTTTTTGGCAATCTCGCCGGCGATGGAAATACAGAACGTTGGACGTTGAGAGGAGACTGGTTTCGTGGTTCCTCGCAAATTACTAACCAGTCCGGGTTCGTTGTAGCAAGCATCTCGAGAGACTATGCCAACATGGGTCAACTCTTCTGTGAGTTCGGACTTTTGACCCCACTCTATTCTGATTCGACGCAGTACTGACAGCTTCTGCTTGAGCCCACTCTTTTTGCCGATGCACGAAACAGTCAACGTACAGACGTACGATGTGACAGTCGCTCCAGGAGTTGACGCGGCGCTGATCTCGGCTCTCTGCGTCTGCTTTGATGAAGCGTACAATGATAGCTAGTGAAAAGTCAAAGAGTGTTCAGACCTCCTGGTTCGGCGCAGCGTTGCGGCGACTAACGTGGTTACTTACCTTCATTCAGTTTGACAATGACCACGCATGCGTGTGTCGCCCCTCCCCTCGGCAGCTTTGTGTGGGTTCAGCACCCACCATTTCCTGCAAAGGCGAATCAACTTTTTTTTACGCTCGAACCTCGTCAAACTCGACATCAATGCTGAATTTGCGACGCTCAAGGATCACCTTGCATAAACCCTTGCTGGGCAGCCCACAATAACACCTCAGCACCGTGATCAGATCTTCTTTTGTTCCAATCCAGTCACTGATACCCGCAATAACATTGGCCGAATACCATGCTCAACCCTCCTGACCACTCATGACGGTCGTGTGTCGGACCCACACGCTTGTGTCTCATACCCCGCCGTACTTACAAAGAGTCTCAGGGGCGTTGCAAGGACAGAGCGTGGCCTCGGCGGGTTGGTGGGGATGCACAATAACCTCGACGTCGCCGTCCGCTCCGGACGGATGTGACCGAAGTGAAGATGGTGGGGACCGAGAGTGGGCACAAACGACTGAACGGGCAGCCTTCAAACGGCAGGAGGATTGGCTAGATTGAAAAGGTACAAAAAGGGGCAAGCCTCGCACGTGTGTTTCGTCTTCGGAGCATCCACCTTCCGTTCCCCCGTACACTTCGTCTCCCTTACCGCCTCCTCGAAGGCGTGCAAAGATGTACAAGACAAAGCATACATTCGCTTTGCTGTTAGTGACGCTGCTCGCCAGCCAAGCTACAGCTACAGCTCGAAGCCTCCCATTGCGAGCTGGCAATACACCAGAACAGCCCTTCGTCGTTCCTGAATCCGGTACCTTTTTGCACGCTCGCGATGTGGTTCCCGCTTCCTCGATCTCGTCCGCAGACGCTGACATCAAACTCACCCAGTACGTCAACGTTTTTGTCGGCACTGAAGCCAACAACGATCCAGGTGACGTTTTTGCTGGAGCTTCTGTTCCTTACGGTATGGCTAAAGCTACCATCAACGTCGAGGGCTATGCACCAGCCGGCTACGTCTGGCCGTCCGACCAGCCTACTCGAGGTGTCAGTCCTCTGCACGACTCGGGCACAGGTTCGAGCGATGGAAGCTACGGCAACTTTGCCATCATGCCTGTCCTGTGTACCGGCAATTCAATCGATCTGTGTCCAACGCTGATCGATCCACGCAAACGCATGCGTCGCAACAACACCGACCACGGTCGTCCCGGCTACTTTACCACCACCCTCGACAATGGTATCAAGATCGAACTCACCAGCACGCGCACTAGCACGCTCGAGAAGTACACCTTCCCAGCAGACGAGATGACGCGCATGAAGTCGAACCCGCATCTCGTACTCGATTGGACCAACGACCTGCCCGGAACCTTCCGTGGAGGCGAGATGAAGGCTGACTGGAACAACGGCCGCTTGACTATGAATGGCACTTGGCACAGCTCGTTTGGTCCAGGCGACTTCCCGTACCAGGCATTCCAGTGTGTTGATTTGAAGTTCAACGGCAAGCAGCAGCTGTCCAGCCACGCTTTCTTCGGAGGCAACCGTCGCGGCTACGACACCAAGCGCATCGACCTTGACCACTGGGTCCGAGTCGCGCAGCAGATCGGACAGTACCAAGCAGGTGCAGTGGTAGGCTTCGAGGCCGATCCCAAAGCTGGAAAGGATGTTACCATCACAGTCCGTCGCGGTGTCTCCTTCACCTCGGCAGAGAATGCTTGCAGCAACATGGAAACCGAGATTCCCAACTGGGACTTTGATGCGACCGTCGCTGCGAGCCAGTCGCTGTGGGAGGAGAAGCTGCAGCGTATCCAGCTGAGCCCTTCGACTCCTGACTACGTACGACGCCTGTTCTATACGAGCTTCTACCGGACCTTCCTGTCGCCCAACAATGCTACGGGATCCGGGCCCTTCCCCACCAAGTCTCCCTACTTCGATGGCATGTACTGCACCTGGGACACGTTCCGCACGCTGTTCCCTTTCCTCTCCCTGTCCAGCCCTGAAGAATTCGCCCAGATCGTCGAGACCTACATTGACGGCTGGAGGAAGGAAGGTTGGTTGCCGGAATGCCGCGCCAACCAAGTCAAAGGCTACATCCAAGGTGCCAACAATGGTGTCCCAGTGCTCGCCGACTTTGCAGTCAAGTACGCCAAAGCAGCAAGCTCGCTTGGCGTCAACACAGACGAGCTGTACGAAGCCATGACGCACGATCTCGACGTGCCTTCGCCGCAGTGGGAGTACGAGGGTCGACAAGCTGCTCCCTACCAGCTGTACGGTTACATTCCATTCGGATACCTCGACCCAGACTCGGTGGGCGAGCAAACGCGAGAGGCGAGTCGTTCGCTCGAGTATGCCTTTGGCGACTTTACCGCTGCAATGACTGCGCTGGCGCTGGGCAAGCCCGAAAAAGACGTTCAACGATATGCAAAGGCGTCGTTGAACTACAGTTTGAACTATGACCACCAATCGACCAGCGATGGCTTCAAGACGTTTGTTCAGCGACGCTATGCCAACGGCACCTTCGAACCGACCGACCCAACCTTCTGCTCGCCGCTTGACAACAACTCGAGCCACGCATGCAGCTTGCAGGCTGAGAACAATTTTGGCGTGTACGAGTCTTCTTCGTGGGAGTACAGCTACTATTCGCCGCAAGACCGGGCCGGGATCGTCCAACTGATGGGTGGCAATGCTACTTTCGAGAAGCGTCTTGACCACTTCTTCAGCAAAGGCTACTACGCACCTGGCAACGAGCCGAGCTTCGACACGCCCACCATGTACCACTTTATCGGCAAGCCGTACCGCAGCGTGCAGAGGGTGCGAGAGGTGGTGGAGACGTACTTTTCGCTCAAGCCTGGCGGCATTCCCGGTAACGATGACAATGCGGCCATGGCATCGTTGCTCGGATGGTTCTTGCTTGGATTCTATCCCACGCCGGGTACAAAGGAGCTGCTGATTCTGTCGCCGTACATGCCAGGCTATACGATCAACAATCCGGTTCTAGGCAAGGCTACAGTGACGGTGACTGGCTACGACAAGCAATCGATCGGCGGAAAGATTGCCAAGGGTGTCAAGGCATACGTCGAGCAGGTGCTGGTGGATGGCAAGCCGCACAGCTCACGCTGCAGGATGAGCTTTGACGATCTCTTCCCCGGAACGGCCGGTGCCGAGAGGAAGGTGGAGATTGTGCTGACGGATCGCGAGATCGATGGATGCGGCAATGGACCTGCCGACGATCCTGCTTCTCTCTCGACTGGTGGCTTCCTCGATTTCAAATCTGCTGGAGGCAAGGCTTGAGCGATTCGAATTTGAAGCTGTTGTTCCTTTGATATTTCTGCTCCACCAATGCTGTCTACATCTCTTAATCCTCCGCACTCTCCTCTTCATCCTCGTCGTCGTCGTCGTCATCGTCGTCGAGTTGAAGAAGACCGAACCCAGATCGAACAGCATTCTGCTTAGCGGTGGCGGCGCGTTTCTTCTCTGCCTCTGCAGCAGCTGCCTGTAGCTTCTTTTCTTCCTTCTTGCGATCGCGCTTTGCTTTTCTCAATGCTTCCACGTCGATAGCGAGATGTTGTTGCGTATCGTAGAGCACCCAATCGAGCATTGCTTTTTCCACAGAGGACGAGGCGGCGGCGATAGATTCTGGCGTCGTCTCGTCTGTTGAGAGTGCGATCGTGTGAAAGACAGAGCCGAGCACCAGTGCGCTTGGTGGAGCGCTGAATGGGATCGGACAGAGGAGCAGCGATTGAGCCAGCTGGTATGCGGAATGGAGAGTGAGCTGGAGGCTCGACTGTAGGTGAATGTCGCGCGTTGTCGGTTCTACACTGAGTACGTCTGGGTAGGTCAAGTCGGCGGGGAGTTCTGTGAGGTTTGGATCGGCTTTGAGCGCTTCGTGAATGGTGTAAGCTCTGAAAGCTGAGGCGATGGCGGCATGCACCTGCTTGAGTGACCAGTTGAAGCGTTTGCTCGATTCGCCCAACCGCCTTTGTTCTTTCAGGATGAGATAGCGCAGTACGAGGCACAGCGGCAAAAGTGGTTGAGGGATACCGGAGCTGAGCAGCGTCTCTGTGCGAGATTCGTCGCTGGCAAGAAAGTAGCAAAAGATTTTGAGGCGGGTGGAGAGAGGTTCGTCCAGCAGGCCGGAGATTGTGGCTGCTTGTGCGGTCGTGAGCAGCTCATCTGTGACTCCAGAAGAAGGCACGTCGAGGGAGAAAGGTGGCTCTGCAGCGAGCATTTTGTCGATCTATTTGCAGAATGAAGTTGAGCTGACGCCGGTTGATGGTGATGGTGAGATGTCAACGAATAAAATTGCTCTTCAAAGAAAAGTGGAGTAAAAAGAGAACTTATTGTTATTCACCAGCGGAGGAACCAGCAGCCATGAAATCGCAATGCTTTCAGAATATAATAAATTGGAACAATAAAAGTCGCACTGAAAAATGAGGACAACAATAGTGGCACAAAAATCCCATGCAAAAATACAGGCTTTGATACGACAATCGTCATGTTGTGGCTCTTCGAGCTTCGTCTGTCCTCCTCAGGCTGCTGGTTCCACCTTCACTCTCGGCTGTCTGTTCATCCTCGCATCTGAATTCTGCGCATTGCTTGCTTCGTTAATCAGTCTAACGATCGACCTCCATCGTCTCACACACCGTGCTTTGTCCGCTTCCCACTTTTCAGCCGGCACTTCGGATGGCGACAGCTTGACGATCGTCGTCAGTGTCACTAGATCCTTGAGGATGTCACGCAATCCTTTCAACGTCCTCTTCTCCTCGTCCTTCAACCACAAGGATGGTTGACAAGATGGGCCCGATGCGTGTAATGTGTGATGTGCTAAGCGTCGAAAGTAAAGGAGTAGTTCGTTGGTGGGGAGGTCGACGAGAGTCAGATACTCTGATGCATATTCACGAGTACTTGAGAGGAGGGCTCTAAAGGTGATGGGCTTCAAAGGGCGCGGTGCATCTTCTGTCTTGACGGTGGGCTGCTGTTCGTGTGCTGGTGGTGCAGTAACGACGATCGAGGGGACCACAATGGGAGTCGCCCGTTCGCGAATGGCGATGATTGAGCCTGGAACTGGCCGTCTAGCAAGACGAGGTCTTATCAATATCGAGACAGTAGCCCCCGCAGAATGATCTGGCTCGGCTTCGACCCTGCCAACGCTGCTGCTGCTGCTGCTGCTCTCCACGCCGCCTTGCGAAAGCCCCGTCGACAAATCGGATCGATCTTCCTCTTGCTTGGCCGAAACCATCTCGACGTCATCTGTGCCTTCAATCATCGAGCAATGCCTCGGAGTACGAGGAGCATCTGTTGAATCGTTCGAGTCTTGCGTGTCATCTGCAAACCTGACCCTCCTCGCCGGATCGAGAACGCGGTTTCCGGCAGTGTTGTTCGGTCTTAGAATGCTTGCATGCGCGGAATTGGACACGGGCAAATTGTCCCTTTGTTCTTGATTCGGTTCTTGATTCGGATCTTCAAGCACCCGAGCGTCTAGACCAATCAAGGTCTGGTTTGCTGGTGCTGGTGGTTCGAAATTCGACTCGTCTTCGCTCTCGTCCTCTTCCATGCAGATAGCCCTTTGTTCGTTGGTCATCGCGCTGGATCCAGAAGTAGAACTTGAAGCGAGCACGCAGAAGGGCTTTGGCCGAGATTCCTTGGTGGTGCGTTTCTGCCGAAACGTCAAACCTTCCGGACTGTCTAGCTCGTCACTGGTGGGGAAACTGGGCACATCGTCGATGGCGGAGGCCTTCGTTTGCAAGCGCAGCTGGGACGACGGCAATGGCATTCTGTCGGCTGCTTGTGTTGTACGGTGGTGTGATGGTATGGAAGAGAGAAGATGGATCCGCCTTGCTCGTTGCTCGAGTCGCCTACTGTGCATTCAAAGGAAACTTTATAATGGAAGGAGCGACAACCAAGTCAGCACCAAGTCTCACGCATGCACATGATGTGGGCTTCTCAGGGAGTCGAAAGACAAAGGGACAGCAGACCACTGCGAATTTTCAGCGTAGTTAGTGCAAGCATCAAAACCGAGTGGGTCTGAGCGTATGCATCAATAGACCAGCACTTTCACATCTCATTGCTCTTCTTTGTCGCTTGCATGCCCACATTCAAAAGTTATACACACACCCAGCAACAACGCTCTACACATCACATAGCTTTTCGGTATCGGCCCAACATGTCTTTTCATTGCTTTGCGTCTGTATAGCGTTCAACCTGCTCTCAGGCCGACTCCTTCCTCACATGCATCGAGATGAGCGTCAAGCATCTATCGAACAGTGTCTCGCTCTTCGCCATAGCGACAATCTGTCTGGCCACTTTCTCCGATGCATTCAGTTCTTGTCCATTCGGAGTTTCGCGCGCATGCTGACACTTGATCAAGATGCCCTGTAGGTAGTCTTTGAGCTCGGGCAGAATCCAATACTCTGCTTTGCTGCTTTCAAAAGCGGTGTTTTCCGGAACAAGTACTTTGGCCAGGTCGGTGACCAGCACTTCCAGTTTCTCCTCGAGTATAAGGAGTTTAGTCTGATAGTCTTGAGTCTGTGCCATGTGACCCTGACAGCTTCGAATGGTTCCCTCAATGTCGTTGATGAGTCCAAGGGTGTACTGAGCCACACGAGGCTCAGGCAGACATTTTGAAGAAGCTGGTTCGGCTGTTTCCACAAAGGAGCCCACGTTTCCTAGGATGCTTTCGTCGCTCTCTCTTTGGCCTGCATTGACTACGATCGCAACCTGCTCGTCAACGGCTCTAGTCTGCGCCTCCTTCGTCTTGAGCTTATGAGAATCGTCCTTGGTGAGGCTGGCTGACTTGCTCGAGGTACAGGGCAGCTCTGTTGGCTTGTCTTTGATGGCAATCGCTAGAGGTTCATCATCGGACTCGGGCAAAGAAGAGATATCAGATTCTTCCTCCTCTGTACGTCCAGCGTTTTGCGTCGACTTCTTCGCTATTGGCTTGCGCATTCCCTTGGGCTTTGCGCGCTGAGTCTGCTGTGAAGGAGGAGTGAGAAGCACAGGATTGTGCTGAGCGACCTTGGATTGACGCCCGCTCTTTCTGGGCTGCTGCTTCTTCCCCATTGGCTGGCTGCTCTGTGCTTGTCGACATGCCGGTCGCTTGGCAATGCTGCTCGTACCCTGAAGTGACTCGTTTGTTGCCGCTGAATTGAGATCGGTTTTTGTCTTCCGCTTTCGTTGTTTCGGATTCGGAGGCGCCTTCTTGAACACCCGCTCTCCATCAACAGTGCATGTCTAATGGCGGAAGAAGCAATTCTGACAAGCTTTGGCGTGTTGAAGACTCCCAGCTGCTGTGTAGCATCGAATACCTTCTCTGATGCAGCAGTCGCATTTGTCGATCCAGTCCACATCCACCTGATACTTGGGAGCCTCGCCAAATTGCTTCACTGTAAGTTGTAACGCTGGCTCGCCAGCTCCGAGCTGTCCACCTTCAGACTTGATGGCATTGGTCTCCAGAGATTCTTTACCGCTGGAGGACGCATTTGCGGGGCGAGTTCTTGCTGCTTGTGTAGCACTCGTTCCAAAGTGTGAGGACGATACCTTGAGCTTGATCCGACGTCGCCTGTGGCCTAGCCCGACTGGGCTTTCGCTCGCGGCTGAGGAACTTGACTCGTAACCTGCTTGTTCTGCCGCTTTTGATTGAATGTTGGAGTGCGCCAAGTCTGCTTCAGCAGTTGCTGGCACCGTAGTGAGTGTCTTAGGGGCACTCCCAGTCGTTGGCGGAGCAAAGGGATCTGACCGTGATTCCGCCTGCAAGCTGTGGCTCTGACTATTACCAGAAGTATCAAAGGAAGGCTGATTGACCGCGATGGTGGGAGCTGATGTGACCGGCTGAGTGCTTTCTACGCGCATACCAGGCGGAGCATGGCTACCAGACTCCCCAGAGTCAAAGATGTCGCTAGATCGTACCGTCGAAGGTGCATCGCCTGTTGGCATTGAAGTCATCATGGAATGGCGCCAAGGTTCTTGCAAGACCATCTCTGGCCTAGACCCAGGCGTGAAACCGAGCAGGGCGTCGAGCTCGTCCACAGTGCGACGATAATCGGGCGGAAATGGAGAGCCGGAAGGAAGCTCGCCCTCCTCAAGAGATGCTGAGGACGCCGCCGAGTGACGTAATGAGTGCGCGCTGTTCATGTTCGAGGTGATGAGGAGCGAGCTTTTAAGGAGCCACTTGGCGGGCATCTGAAAGGTAGATCGAGCAGGAGGGAAGAACCAGACTGATGTCGAGATCGCAGTTTGAACAAGGCTCGAGAGCTTGCTTTCACGCTTTCTCTTTTCTACGTGCGGTCAGTCGCTGCGGAGACGAGGACCTCGCTACATGCAGTGTCGCATCGAACAAAGGGCTCAGTTCCCTCGCCAGAAGTGTTTCGTCCGATGTGTCAAATGTCTAGTCACTTGGCCCAAGCGGCCCTTTTGGCGCAACCTCTGTCCTCTCATTCGTCAATGAAATGAAGCGGTCGCCGAGTTGGGAGAGGAGGGCGAGCTAAAAGCCTGCAGATTGAAAGCCTTTTGCAACAACAGCCCGAGATGAATTGTTCTGTGGATGAAATGCATCAGCAAAACCTGCTCAGACCTTGACGGACCATGGCGAACATCTGTACCGTCAATACCGGTCTCTTTGCAGGAGCAAGTAGGGTATTCGACCTTAGAGCGCTCACTGCTGTATCTGACAGCAGTGCATCGTCACGACGTTGCCAGGGTCCAGCTAAGGCTCGGAATCGGAGCTCCATGGAGCAGTGCCGCCAGCCAAACATGCCTCTCGCTTGTTCGTCGCATTCGAAAATTGTCCTTAACCGCCTGCCCAATACTGCGACAAAGCTCTCCCTCGTTTACTCGTAAGGTTCCTTTCAGCATTCATGCGCGAATGCCGCTTCTTTTGCTGCGCAGCAATGTTTCGAAGCGCCGCTCGAACTGGCAACATCAACTGATTCATAAAGACGGCAAACTCTCTCACTTTCGCGCTTCTCACCTGCAACCTTGTCTCTTCAATCAATCCCAGAATGGCTTCCAGCAAGGCAATTGACTATCAACGCACGGCTTTCATCACAGGCAGTACGGACCCTCAAGCCATCGGTTTCACAGCTGCGTACCTCCTGGCGAGCCAGCATGGCTTCCACGTCATTCTCAGCGGTCGACGCGACGAGTCAGTGCAAGAAGCCGTCAGAACATTGCGTGCAAAGCTTTCGGTCACAGCAAAGGTTGATGGCATCGTCCTAGACGTCAACGACCAGACATCGATCGACGCGACAGCTGAACAGCTCTCGGCCGCATCCGGTCCTCTGCAAGGTCGACCGCTCGACGTGCTCATCAACAATGCCGGCGTGGGGGCTCCACCTGGCCGCGCCGGAAAGGGCAGCAACAGCATGTTCTTGCAAGTTGAGCTCACGACGGCCCAAGACATGATCACCGTGTTAACCACCAACGTCGCTGCTCCTGTCGCCGTCACCAATGCTCTGCTCCCACTCCTGGCCAAGTCCGTGCGACCAAGGATCGTCAACGTCTCATCTGCAAGAGGCTCACTCGAGTTTGCGAGCGGATTAGAAGCCGAGCGAACAGGTGCTATGGTGTACAACACCTCGAAGGCAGCTCTCAACATGGTCACGGTCATGCAAGCCAAGAACTTGCCGCAACACACCAGACGTAGGTTGTCCCTTTAGATCTTTCTGTGGCTTGATGCTGAGCAGAATGCTGACACAGTCTTTTGCTCCTCATGTTGAGCTCCACAGCAAACTTGAAAGTGAACGCCGCCTCGCCAGGTCACGTCAAGACTCCTTTCAACAACTTCACCGGCTTGCGAACACTCGAGGAGGGTGCAGCTGTCTACGTCCATTTAGCAACGCTAAGAGACGATGGGCCAACGGGCCAGCTGATTGGCAATCATGCTCCCTTTGCGATGGATGAAAAGTTCGTTCAGATTCCGTGGTGATGGTCAACTCCTAGATGGACATGCGCAACAAATGGATTCGATGAGAATACTGATACGACCCGATAGCACGCTCTACAACTTAGCCACCGCGCCAGGCGAAGTAATCTTTCGCGACTGCTTAACAATCTTTACACGATGACCCTGGCAAGTCGCAATATCCTTCCTCAGCAACTTTCCTGTTGGATTCCTAGGTGCCGTTTGGGAGAATAGATAGATACTCGGCCACTTGTAGTACGCCGTCTTGTCCCCTACCCATGTATGCAATCGCGACGCCAATTCGTGCATCTTTTGCTCTTCCGACAGCACATTCTTGTCCTTTGGAACCACGAGCAACAGCACCTGTTCTTCACCTGTCGACTTGTCTTCCACAAAGCCCGTTGCTGCAGCATCGATCAACTCGGAATGCGTTGCGAACAAGTCATCCAGTTCTGCTGGAGGCACTTGGAAACCCTTGACCTTGATAAGCTCCTTCGTTCGACCCGTAATCCACAGCCGACCGTTGACGTCGAGACATCCTTCGTCGCCTGACCTGTACCAGCCGTCGTCGGTGAACGCTGAAGATGTCAGTGCGAGGTCGAGAGCAGAATGAGTCTCGGAAGACAGACCCGAAAAGTAACCAGACATGACCGCAGGTGCACGAATGAGCACTTCACCGACCATCTCTGGATCGAGAGGAGCTCGCTCTCCCTTTGCTCGAGCTTGTCGTGATGTGTCTTGGACCTCTTTTCTTCGCTGCTCGACTTGCTCTTGACTCGTTTCTGGCAGAGGTCGGATCTGAATCTCGGTGTTGGGGCAGGGGAGACCTGCACTTCCGAGCTCGTCACGCGAACTGCTGCCGTCGGCATCCAGTCCCAATCCACCTGTCTGAGAGGTAGAGCACGTTTCGGTGGTTCCATACCCAAGCTGAATGTATTTGCCCGTTCGCTCATACACTTTACGAACCACCTCGACAGGCACAGGTGCACCACCGGTGAGGAAAGCGGCGATGCTCGAAAGATCGATGCCTTTGCTCTGCGGAGCGGTAGGATCCAGGTGAGGGCAAGAGCGAAGTGCTACAGCAACAGCAGGTGCGATGTGACTGAAGGTGGCACGGTATCGAGTAACGAGACGGAGATAGTAGCCAAGGTCGAATTTGGGCGAAGCAGGGATGATGAGCGTTGTGCCGAAGGCAACGGTGGGCAGCAATACTGTTGCGAGGCTGTAGCGAGGAAAGGAGAAGTTGTCAGTATCGTCGATTGTCGTCATCTTATCAAGGCCTACCGAGTCATACTTACCCATACACATGGTACCAAGGAGCCAAAGTGATCCACCGCTCTCCACCACCATTCGAGCCACGCGATGTACCGCTGAAATGAGGATTGGTATCCCACACGCCCAATGTGTTGCTCACGAGCGCACGATGACTGATGAGCACACCTTTGCTCTGACCCGTGGTGCCGCTGGACCACAATACGAAAGCGATCCTTCTCTGCTGTTCTTCAGGCGTCATAGGAGCCGGAGTGAACGCCGGCTTTTCGAGGCTAGCAATGCTACCTTCTGCTTTGCTTCCCGGTGGAGGCAACAGGAGATGGGTCCAGTCACGAGGATCATGTGCAGATGCAACGCCAAGTCGGTTCATGTTGTTACCATAGTAGTCCATGCCGGACGACACATCGACGGTCCACACCCTACGACGAGGGAAAGGGATCTGATTGCTCTTTTCCATTCGTGCTGCTTTGGCTTCGTCCCAGTCTGCAGCAAGCTGGCTAGCCCAAGCTTTGATGTCTTCGCCCTTGACCTGGCCATTGTCGGTGGGAGGTGAATCGAGGAGAAGCTGAAGCGCTTTGCGAAGAGGCACCTCTCCTTCTGCGCCGACGGTAGTGAACAGAACCTGGGGACGAGCTTTGGCAAGGATGTAGGCGAGCTCTCGTGGACTGAGGTAGGTCGAGATGGGGCAGACGGTAAGGTTTGCTGCAACGGTACCGAGTGCTACCAGAGGCCAGACCATACCGTTGGGAATGTGCAGAAGGACCGTGCTTCGCGGTGCATGAATAGGCTCTCGAGGGCGTTTAGGATCAGAGACGAAAGCAGGTGGTTCACCAGTCAAGGTTTGAAGGGAGCGAGCAAGACGCAAGCTGTCGGCTCGAAGTCTGGCCCAGCTGAGTTGTGCACCTGTGCCATCGTGGACCAAGATGGGACGTTGTTCTGGAATGGTGATGCCATCAAAGGTGTGGTTGGGATACTTGTCGGCGAAATGGTTGGGATGATGCTGGAGCGGGTTTCCGAAGAGGAAAGTGTGAAGATTCTGATCCTGTGGGAAGGGAATTTTGAGACCGCTAGTGGTTGCCGTCATGGTGTGCGTGTGGTGATGCAAAGGGATAGCAATGGTCGACGATTCTCGCAGGGCCAATAGGGGGGATGCAAGGCGAGAAGAGGCGGCTTATATTCTCGATCGAGGAGAGCGACCGTTTCGAAGAGCGCCAAAAGTGTGGGGCACCGCAGATGTAGGAGACGAGCTGAGGGGGAGAGGTAGCTGCATCGGTGCGAGAAAGAGGAAGAGTCAAGCTCAACGCTTCTCTGAACCGGAAACAAAGCTCAAGCGTCCTCGGCTGTCGCGGCAACGCAATTCGACGCTCAAGGCGTTCTCTCTTTCTCTCTTTCTCGCACTTTGACTCTGTCCGCCCGTATGCCCCCCGCATATCACTAGCCGCAGAACCCTCCTTCCGACACTCGCAAAAGTCACACTCATCTCTCAGCAATTCCTCGCATCAGTCATCGCCATCGTCGACACTTCAATATCATTGTTCACTAATGAAGGCTGGTTCCTGTTTGACAGGTTCATTTCCTTACGTTGTGTATAAGGCTTCGAAAACAACCCCACAAAGAGCGTACAGCAAGCGCACAGAAATGTGCGGGGTTGCAAAGCCACTTTTTAAGGGTCTCGTTTCGCGCTATAGCTTTGTCGGCCGTCGGACTTGACTGTTGGAGCCGTTTACCGCGCGAAATTGGCGAGTCGCTGAAACCGTTTCGGCCGTGTCGGCTCAGTCTCTCGCTCTCTCTTCGAACTCCAAGTGCACGACGCCGAGGGGATGTTGAGAAGGCTCATTTGATGCCATTGTTGTCGGATCAACTTTGCTCTCGAGGGCGAGGCTATACCTAAAAGTCACTCTGTGGAAGCAAGAAGCATCATGCGCTGAACAAACGAGATGTTGAAGCGTCCAGTGTTGAAGACGTAGGCGTAACACCATTTGTCCCGTCCAAACTCGTCTCGATGGACCCTGACTCAAGTTCGACTTCGACCTCGCGCCGAGCCGTCGACACCAGGGCTGTGCACCGCAATAGAAAACCGGTGTTCCTTCTGCATTTTCACGGCACCAAATTCGCCGACTTTTGCTGGTTGCCGCCACTTTCTCATCCTCGATCAGAAGCATTGTCTTGCAATCACGACCAGTTTACAAACAGCTACCTATCGAGAGTCGAGCACTAAAGGCTGTGCCATACTGGATGGTGTTGCCGTCTTGCATTGGTCTGAATCGACTAATGTAATTGGAAAAATCATATGTGCAAAATGAAATGATCGCCGTCAGAGACGTGTGACAGGTCAATAATCTCATTAACGGCTAGTGCGTAGCGTCATGCTTTACTTGAACCAGCAGATGCGCCATTGAATCGATATCCAACTCGCGAGTAGAGACGTCATCTTAAGCTCTAGCTCAGCGTTCGATCTGATCCGCTCAAACGTTCTCAAGACCGGTAAGGGTGAAGCTCGCGATAGACCAAAAATTGCTCCTGCCGAGATGGCAAAGTAATATGCGCGTCGAGCAGAAATCTTTGCTCACAGCCGAGCCTTTCACGAAATGCCAGGTGGCGGCGACGACAAGGTTCACCGCGATCTTGGCGTCGATTCGAGTCTAAGATTTGCTTTGCTTGTTGTTTCAATGCAAGTTGCACTCCCTCGAAACCCTAATTCACAGAGCAGAGAGAGAGAGAGAGTGAGACCCTTGCTTGCCCTAATCGTGGAGTGAGAGAGGCAATGCTGTGCTCTGTCCGGCATGATTGTGTCGGTCAACTTTGCCCCTCACACGATCAGCCCTTCCCTCCTTCACCTTCACCCGTTACTTTTCTCGTCCCGTCGCCAACCCTCGCCCTCACCCATCACCTTCAGCGCTGGACGCATACACCTTCTCGATCCATACAAAGGGTTTGCATATAATACCCATCGTCCATCACGCCCGGAGCGTATCATCTTCCACCACTAATCAAACACCACTTGCCCAAGATGAAAGGTCCTCTCGCACTTTCGACTTTGGCTCTAGCCACAGCAGCGCTCTCCGCATCTCTCAGCGATGCCTTGCCATCAACGCTCGACCGCCGTCAGAACGGCGACTCGCAAGGTTACTACAGCCCCTCCACCAACGGTGGTTCTATGCTCACCGGCAACACAGCATCTGGTCACGGAGAGCCTCTCAACGTCATCGTCTCTAGCCAATCCGATCCTGGCGTCCTCTACCAGGCTGGATTCGAAGAATTCTCCCGATCGCTCTACTTCTCCCCCGGTAGCTGTCTCAACATCAGCCAAGGCGGCTACCAAACCGCCAATCTGGGTGACGGGAACGGCTTCAAACCGCAAACCAACATCATGCGATACAACTTCAAGCAAGGCGATGGCGGTACCTGTCTCGAATCGCTGAAAGGCGGCAACCATTTCAGGTACTGGATTCAGAACGGCACAGCGGCAGACTCGGGCGCTATTTTCATCGCTGCTAGTGTCGAGCTGAATGCAACGCTGGGCCACATGATCGCTCCCAACGGATACGACGATGGACGGGATCAGTTGGTAGGCAACGCCACAGCAGGCACGCTCAAAAGCCCAGGTGGATTCGAGTACACAGTCAGCAAGACGACCAACACTCAGTTGCTCAGTGGGATTTCGGCCGACCAGATCAACCATGATATTGGAACCGATGGTGCAGTCGACGTCTTGACAGTCAAGATCACAAAGAATGGTACGATTGGATCAGGTCGCTCGTCTAGCAGCAGCTCCAATGGAGGTAGTGTGAGCACGCCTCAGTCGGGTGCGGCGACGTCGCTTAGTTTCAGCTCGAATCAGATGATCGCTGTGAGTGGGTTGGCGCTTTGCATCGCTTCCGGACTGCTGCTTGTTATATAAGACAGCAATAGACCGACCATGATGAAAAGGAAGGACGACACTAGAATTGTTCGCACCAATTCTGACATCTAGACGAGGCATGTACTATCGCAACTTGCACAATACAATTTTTGGAAAAGACTTCACAGCAGTACAAATATGTCCTGCCGGTGCGGATCTCCGGTCGCTGCCTAGCTGTCTCAACGGTGCATTCAGCTCCGTGAGCATGGTCGTGAGCATCACCATTGCTACACGTGCAAATGAAGGAGAGAGAACTCAGCGTTCAAAAAAGGCTCTCCGAGTTCCGCAAAATTTTTGAAATTCCTCCACTTTGCACGCCTTGCAAAATCTTCCAGCCTGTTTGCTGCCTTGCTCTCTTATCACCATCACCATCATCAACCTGCTCCCTCTTCCTTACGCTCGATTGCAACCAACACATCACCATGTCTTCGAGTCGAGCCTTCTCGGCGCTAGGACGCAACATCGCATCGAGCAGCCGACAGACACTCCTGCCAAGGCAAGCCGCACTCACTAATGCCCGTGCTCAGCTACGATCCAGATCCACACTCTGCATTTTCCCCTCTCCCCGTCTACCGACCATCCTCCACCATCGCACATTCCGCACAGCATCACTGCTCCGCAACGAACACCATACACCACCACAACTCGAATCTTTCAGCCCCGAAACATCATCCTCTTCCTCCTCTGAGGACTCGACCGCCTCCATCCCCGTCACCGGCGAACGCACACCCATCGGCCAAATCGAACAACGACTTGCGATCACCTTCACCTGTTCGGTTGACCAATGCGGTCATCGTAGCTCGCACGAGTTTTCCAAACGATCATATACAAAGGGTATTGTGATCGTTCAATGCCCAGGTTGCAAGAACAGACATTTGATCGCCGACAATCTGTCCTGGTTTACAGAGACGGAGGACGAACCGAGGACGATCGAGCAGATGATCGAGGCGAAAGGTGGCAAGGTTAGGAGAGGGAGTGTCGGGGCGGATGGAGAGACGATTGAGATTCTTTCCTAGCCAGGGACCGACTTTTCAACAGAGCTCAGACTCAACGCCACGCACCACTCATCGACACCCATGTCACATAAGCTCCAGACTTTATCAAACCGCACCTGTATTTACCATCTTGCTAATCTGTCTCTAGACACACACATCATGAATCTTCTTCGCAACAGCCAGCGTCTTCTCATCTCTCAACCTTTGACCTACTACCTGCAAACAGATGGGCAAACAGTGCACCTCGTCCACCTTGTACTGGTTCCAAACTTTAGCCTCGTTCTCGCTCTTACCCTTGAAGCCTGCGGGGACTTGATCCTGCTGCTTGTCCACGGTCAAGTTCTCCAACGGCACAACGACAGCAGGCATATCCATGAGGTTCCAGCAGCCCGTGTAGAAGATGTGGTGGTAGGCATCGTGAGTCGTTGTCACTTCGGCAGCGACGGGCGACAGGATGGCGTCAAAGTGCTTGCCGCCAGCCAGTTCTTGGATGCGTGATAGGAGTTCGGTCTGCCAAGCGGTTCGTTTGGCCTGCAGCTGCCACATGGCTTTGACGCTCTGCTCCCAGTTGGCGTTGGTCTCGGCGAGACCATTGACCCAATCAACGTGCTCGCCAGAAGCCTCCATGATCGAGTGCACCGTCGCACCACCTTCAGCCCGGAAGAAGGATTCAATATATCCCTGCCCGCGCAAAAACAGATCCGCATCCGCAGCGTTGCTCGAAGCATTCCATTCGACCACCTTGTGACCAGCAGCGCGCAACTTGTTGATCGCATGCTTCATGGCACGCTGAATCGGCGGCGTAGGTGTTACAATGCCGTTGTCGGTCAACACCAACAATGTGAGCGAAGCAGGCAACGAAAAAGCGGCTTCCGAGACGGGTGTCCAAGGGATGGGCAAGCATTTGGGATCCGAATGCCACGGTTCGCTATCTACTACTGTCTTGGCGTAGATCTCGAGTCCCTCAAAGCTTTGGCACATGGGACCGTTGATGGACAATACAGCCTCCTGACCTGCCAATCCACTCTTGCACTTGGCAGTAGGGAAACGTCCAAACGAAGGCTTGAGACCCCAGAGGCCGGTAAATGAGCAAGGAATGCGAATGCTTCCACCGATATCGGTACCAACACCCAGCGGACTGCCTCGCATAGCGAGCAGCGCCGACTCACCACCTGAGCTTCCACCCGACGTCAACTTCGTGTTGGCTGGATTGAGCGTACGTCCGTTAGCATTGGATACGGTCTCCGCGATCATCATGGCAGTGGGCGTCGCAGTCTTGCAGTACAACACGGCACCCTGCTCGCGCAAGAGCGTCACGAGCGTCGAGTCGTGATCCGAAGCATCGCCGATCCAAGCAACGAAACCGAGATTCGAGTCTTTACCTTTCAAGTTGAAGTTGTCCTTGAGACTGATGGGCAGACCTGCGAGTGGACCTGTATGCTTCTTGGTGGCTGCGTATTGCTCATCGAGCTGTTTGGCATGTGCGATGGCTTCGTCGAAGAAGATCTCGGTGAGACAGTTGGTGAGTTGATGCGCAATAGCAGCGCGCTTGCAAAAGGCAGTAGTGACAACTTCCGACGTCCATGTGCGGGATTGCAGCTTGGCGAGCACCTCGGCGACGGGGGTTTCGGTGATCTTGAGCTCGTCCGGGGTCAAGATGCCACACGAGGCTGGGATGGAGCGAACATCGGTGCCGCTCTTTTCGTCGATGTTGCTGAGGATCGATGCGGGCAGATGCCAGTCAGAAGGAATGCTAGCGAGTCGAGATTGCACCTTGGCTGCCGCCACGTCTCTCCAAGATGAGGAGGAGGATGCAGTAGCGGTCGACATCTTGGACACGCCGTTCGAGGTAGAAGGAGCAGCGGGAGAGGCTACGGCTGAGGGCATGGTTGGTGAGATTCAAGAAGGAAGAAAGGATCAATGGTTGCGGGAGCCGCTACTTTGATGAAGTTGCCGCCGAAGCGCACTCTGTATTTATCGCGAAGCCGCCAGTTACGCAGACATCACACCCAGCACACTGCGATTTCATATAGCCGAAGACCTTGTGACAACAATGACGCCAAGTCGCCAAGGTGTCTTGTCAGTCAAATTGACTCAAGCTTTTCTGCCTTCTTTAACCGGCGTAACGTCGTGTGACACGGGGTGTGCGCATCTCTCAGAAGCTTATCTTTGTGCGAATGTGTGACCGGAACGAAGTATTGCGGGATCGTCTTCCGGCTCGGAAGGCAGCTATCTCGGCGTTCAAGTCGGCCAAAGCACATGACCATGTTGTGCACAATCACAGCGTTCATATCAGTTGGTCACAAATCCGATGAGAATTGAACCCTTTTCTGAGAAGTGATTGGTCAAATTGAGCCGCGCGTAGGCTGCCAAAAGCTTGATCCTAATTCCGATTTGCTCAACGCTCACTCTCCCCCACGCTTTCTCCGCGGTCGTATCTCACCATGCTGCAGCTCAAAAAGATCAGGTCTGTTTTCAAAGCGCTTTGGCATTTCAGAGTTATACAGAGCAACTACTTGTCCCCGTCGTTGCCATCGCCATCGTCAGTATCGCGGCCCAACCTCTCATCGCCACCCAACAATGTCCAGGTCTCAAACTCTCTACCCTTGTGATCCTTCTTGATCAAGAACTTGCCCCCATCTCCTTGCTCCTTCCACAGCAGTTCACGCGTTCGTCCCAAACTCTCAATGGCCGAAACACGATCCATGACCGACTCGAGCTTGTCTTCGTAGCCTTCTGATTGGGCGACACGGCGCATGGCTCGTAGAAGCGGCATCGAGTCGGCGCGAATGTGGTGGTGTCGGTCAATGTGGATGATGTTGAGATGGTCTAGCTCCATGATGAAATCGGGACGGGTCATGACTTGTCGTGCTTCGCCCCAGGTGAGGTGTGGGTTGGGGACGTCGGCGCCGCGCACGTCTGCTTCTTGGTCCATGCAGGGATCGGTGATGAGCGATTCGGTGAGACGACGGTGTGCTGTCGAGTTTTGCTCGTCTTCATCGTCGTCATCATCATCATCGTCGTCGTCGTGCTGGCTAGGCTGAGCTTCCTTTGCCTTGCTGCTCTGCTTGTTATCGTCGTCGTCATCGGGACGAACAGCAGCCGTGGTGAAGCGCGTCAAACCAGGCACAGGTGATGCTTTGGCCTTGTACCATCCCGCATCGTTGTGTAGCTGAGCCGCAAGCCCACTGTACTGCGGATCTTCCGTCGTGTCCAAGTTGACAAAAGCAGGCAACCTGCCTCCGTACTGATCCAACAAATCCTCCAACTCCTTTTGCTTCTTGGACAGTTCACAGAACAGCAGCCAGCTGCACGTCGACCACTTTTGTTCGTCCATCACATCGTCGTCGTGATCCTCGATAATACCCGTCTTGCTAAGAACCCACTGCATGTCGTCTTCCACCAACTGCCTCGCGGCTCTCAGCATGTCTTTGCGCCTTGCCACCTTGTTGAGCAGACCAAGTCGACCACCGCAGATCTCGTAAACTTCCTGAAGCACGCGTGGATCCTGTGAAGACGGCTTCTCTCCCCAATATTGCTTGCGGCATCCACGCAGCACGTTGATCGACTGACGTCGTGTAAGGTCGCGGAACGAGAGCGTGTCCATACGGTTGCTCGCTTTGCGCAACACATCGTACACCCAGTAATCGGCCGTAGTAAAGACAAAAGTCGCTGTACCTGCCGATGCCCACTTCTCAGCTCGTTGCTGGAAAATGTGCAGCAGCTTGGTGCCCTCTTCGTCGCGTGGAAGGAGATGCGCGCTGTTCATCACAATGATAGCCGGCTTGCCCGTCTTTTGCTTACGTGTGATGAGCGCCTTTTCAAGCTTGTGCAATGCTCGCTCTAGCTGCTGGTAGTACGACATGCCTGAAAGATCTGAAAGACCTAGTAGGTTGCCCAGGTAGTCACGGTTGTTGCTAAAGTTGATCGATTCCGAGAAGCGATCGACGACGATAGTTGGATCGAGATGGGCGTCAAAGAAGGCACATCCGTCTGCATCGATCTCGGCCATGGCTTCGATGATCGAGGTTGCTTTGCCCGAGCCTTTGCTGCCCATGACGAGGAAGTAGCGACCGGCCTCTTTGCCTGAGACGATGCTTCGAATCATCTCGTCCTCGGGTCTGGGCGGGTCGATTTTGACATGGGCCAGCTGATCACCACTCTTGGCTAGCGCAAGAACAGGGTCGTAGCCGGGATCGAAAGCGGCTTCCATCTTCTTGAGAACGTGACGCTTGTACCAAGAGTGGTAGACCATCGCAGCGCCTCCTAGCAAAAGCACACCGACTGAAGCGCCCATGGCGGTCTCCCAGCCGGTCGAGTTGAAGAAGCTGCGGAAGCCATCGCCTGAGTCCTTGTCCGCTTTGCTTTCTGATGAGGAGGAGGAAGCGCGAGACTGCTGCTGTGATTCGGCTGCACGAGGTAATGTCGTTGATATCGCTCTCGACTGCGCCGCCAAGAGCTGTGGTCGTGCTCTGAGGTACACATTGGATCTGAGACCTGCGGACAGGATGCGCCGTGATGATGCTGACGCCGCAGCTGGTGGGAGGAGCACCATCTTGAACGACAAAGATCAGAGGATACGCATGGAGTTACGATCGTAAGGCGAGGAACGATAGGGGATTACTCTTTTGCCATTGAATTAATGAATGATTGCTGTCCGTGGTCGACTGATGCTCGGACTTGGTTCTATTCTTGGCATCCCATCTTGTGCAGCATCATGATCAGCTGCATCTGCAGCGCTGTCTGTGCTGTCATCAGGCTGTGCTCGGACAAGAAGAAAGCAGGCATACCGCACGGACTTGTTAGATCTGATCGCCCTCAATTGACCCCGATTTCCGAGATTGAAACTCCAAATCTGCGAAAGTTACGCTTTCCTCTTCATCTTGACAGCCTTGTCCTCTCTACCTTTCCCCGCCCTTCTCCTACTAGTCTCGTTCATCAAACAGCCGCTACTTCAAAGCAGCCTCAAGGCAGAGCTCATCATGTCGCTCTTCAAGAAATTCGAGCCCAAACCCGATCTGGGTCCCGCAACAGCCCTCAAGTCTTCAGTGCGAAGAGTGATCCGTCAAAAGCTCACCGATCAATACCCAGCGTTGGCCAAGGACGAAGGCGCTCTGCTCGAAGCAGCGTGGCCCAACAAGGCTTCCGTCACCACTGTCAAGTTCGCGCGGGAACACGTACAGATGTTCATTGCGGATAAGCAAGTGCTCTTCTTCCAGCACTACGACGATTGGTACCTGCCCAGCTTGCGGCTTTTGCATAAGTGTAGGTAGCATTCGCTACTCATTCCTCACGATGAGGGAAGCTGAACTGACCTTCCTTCTCTCTTCGCATCTACATTTCATGGGTGTTGCATCTCAACAGTCCCCGACATGCTTCCATCAGTACAAGTAGACCGCGGTGCCATCAAGTTCGTTCTTTCGGGCGCCAACGTCATGTCGCCAGGTCTCACCAGTGCAGGGGGCAAGCTCCCAGATCCATCAAAGGGCGAAGAGCCGCTCAAAAAGGGACAGTGCGTCGCGATCCGAGCACAGGGTAAAGACGAGATCCTCGCGGTGGGCGTATTGCAGATGGACACGGAAGAGGTGCGAAAGACTGGCAAGGGTATCGCGATAGAAAACATCCATTATCTCGGAGGTGAGTTCGACTTCTTCTCTTCAGAGTCTCTTATGCTGTGTAAGCGGATGCTAACGTCCTCTTCTTCCTCACTGATGCTTCGTGCTGCCATCTAATCGCTTGACGGTTCTGACCCGTTCATGACCATCTTGGCACAACAGACGATCTTTGGCTGACTCTGTCCAAGGGCGGCATCTAAGCTTCGATCCGACACGTGCATTTATCTGACTAGTCAAAAACGCCTTCTCAGCAGCATCACTCTTCGATTCAACGGCGCTGTGACTGTTGGAAGCATGATCTCATCGCCTGTACTCTACAATCTCATCTTCAATTGCAATCACTCTTTGGCACGAAGCCATTCTCGGTCTTGCAACGTGCATGTATTAGACGTCGTTTGCCAATTTCGAGCTCCTAGATGCTGTCGAGAAGGACAGTTGCGCTCGTCCCTATGGCATTCATCGTCACCATCGCTCATCTTGAGTCTCGAGAGGGATTTGAGAAGGTTAAACGAGCATGTCGCCTCCACTCGAGCTTGTGAGCGTTTCATGTGCTTTTTTTGCGCCTCTTTTTTTTTTTTTTTTTTTTTTTCCCCTGAAAAAATCGAGAAGAATTGTTGGTCATCAAGTGGAAGGTGGCTGCGCTTAGACCATTCCGACAACACAGAGCGGCCGTCTTCCTTCCCTCTCCTCCATCATCGTATCGCCCTCCCAAGTAGAAGCAGTGCCAATCTCAGCTATGCTCGCTTCGACGTCAAGCCGTTCGGCCACCACGCTGAGGTCGTCTTCGAGGCAGCTGCGTGCACTGCCAACGTGCAACGATGCCGCCACACGGGTCCTCTCTGCAACTCGAACAAAGGAAGTCTCCCCTCAAAAAGCATTCTCCACGAGCTCAATAGTTGCCGAGGCAGGTCCATCACCGTCGAACAGAACAGCTCCACCCGCATCAACACAGCTATCACCATTGCAATCGCCACATTCGTACCTCTTGGAAGAACTGGCCAAGCGAGACCATCCATCCTACTTGGCGCATCACTTTTACCCGAAGCATCTGCAGACACACTTTGCAGCCATTCGAACGTTCAACGTCGAAATTGCCGGTCTCAAGGATACAGTATCCAACGAGCTTCTTGGCCGAATGAGGATGGGTTGGTGGAGAGACGCCGTACAAGGAGCATATCAGAATCGACCAGCGAAACATCCTGTAGTTCTCGCTTTACGCGATGCATTCCAAGATCCAGCAGTCAAATCCAACGCAGCAGGCGGACTGATGCTCGACCACTTTCTCCGAATCATTGACGTCCGCGAAGCCGACTTGTCCGATGATTTCCAAGCACCCTCTCTCGACTCGCTCGAATCTTACGCCGAAAGCACACAATCACGCCTGCTCTACCTCTCACTCAACCTCCTCGGCGTCCGCAGCGATGCCGTCGACGAGCTCTTCTCTCACCTCGGCAAAGTCTCGGGTCTCAGCTTAGCAATCTCGAGTATTCCATACCATACCCATCCACCACCACACATGCGCAATTCGATCACAAAGGGCGCTCGAAAGCTGGTCTTACCTCGTGAATTTGTTCACGATCATCAAGTGGTGGAAGAAGATGTGTTCCGAAACGGCCCTGAAGCAAAAGGATTCAGAGATGCCGTGTTTGCTTTGGCTACTCGGGCGAACGATTATCTCATCACAGCACGCAAGATTATTCAAGACGAGTTCAATGGGAAAGTGCCGACTGCTGTTGTGCCTCCACTGGTAGGCATCGTCCCCGCCAGGTCGTATTTGGAGAGGTTGGAGAAGGCCGATTTCAATCCGTACGATGCTTCGTTGCAGACTGGGAAGCACTGGAGGTTGCCTTGGGATATGTGGCGCGCTAGTCGCAAACGTAACATCTGATGGTATGGCCTTCAGGCAACGATGTGACCTTTAATATTAGAGTGTAATTCTACATGCGGCGCAGTCCACATCTTCGGAGCTGCGGCTTTTACAACAACGTATATCTATGACGTCCTCCCTCGACAACCTCCTACCACACCTCTTGCTTCTACTTCATGCAACGCCGTGCCTCTTGAATGCTCGCAGTTCGCTTCGTTTGATCCTCGTTGTCGTTCTCCTACACCGACTTACTGCTGCTTCTTCTCCCGCAGCTCCTGTACAAGCTTGTTGCCCCAGAAACCCTTTCCGATGACCTTGCGACGCTGCTTGATCATGTATGTGTACATGACGTAAAGACCGGGCCACCAGATGGCAAAGAGACCGGCAAACACGTAGGCGCGAACATCCCAGGCAGCAGGCTTGTTGAAGGGCAAACTGTTGGGAAGCGTAGCGAGGATGCACAGCGCCTCAGATGTCGCGCCGATGGGGTAGAGGATGTAGAAGGTGGTGTAACGAGCCCAGAGCAGGCCAGGTCCTTCAGCGTTAAGAAGCGCGTTGGCGTAGAAGGGGTATCGAATACATTCGGTGATGGCCCAAGCAAGCACCATGGAGGCGTAGAAGGGGCTCGACCATGCCTGCGAATATCGCTCGGTGACGCCCCAAACCATGAAGAGACGCGAGGCAACCTGAATGGCGGTGGTAGCGACAGGACTCCTCACCCAGCCGATGGCAGCGTGAACGACCTCGAGAATGGCGAGCGACTGAACGAGTGCAACGACGGCGCCGACATGGGCGTGTGCGCTGGAAGCACGCTCGAGAAGGTTGGCGATAGGCGCGGGGAAGAGGTGGGCGTACGACTGAATGATGCCGATCTTGACGAGACGGAAGCGAGCGAGCAGCTCGGTAGCGAATTTGACTGGAGGCGAGTGAGGCTGAGGGCCCAAGGCGAGGTGCTTGAGCAGGGTCGAGAGCACAACAACCCATCCAAAGAAGGAGGCAAAGTTGAAGAGAACGAGATAGTACTTGATGGGAGCAGGTGGGCCACGCTTAGCGGGCTTTGCGTTGGCCGGAGCCGTTGAGCTGGAAGCTTTGGGCGGCATCTTGGGATGGATACCTGGATGAGGTGGATCAAAGGTGGTGGGGGAAACGACGAAGCATTGGATGGAATTGGTCGGCTTCCATCATGCGGAAGAACGAGCTTAGCTTTGTTTCAGCAAAAGCAACACGAACCGCACGGACGGCTGACGCCCGATCTGCTGCGTAGACCTCATATCGGGCACTTGTTCATCGCGATAGGCCACTATCATTTTTGATGGCTAAATTTCGAACTGCAACGTGACTCTCTCGAATTTTGAACGTGTTTCTGAAGATGAATCAGGTCAAGAGCCACAAAAGAATTATTTCTAGAATTTTAGACCTCTTCGGCCTCGGTTGTTGACACTGACGTAGGGCGCTAAGAAGCGGAGGCCGAAATCACAGTTGAGCGGAGGCGCCGATAAATTTCACACAGCTGCTGGCCGGTTTAAGCTGTTTCTCTCTGTTTTGTGGCGAGAGATACGCTCTTGAAGGTGTGGTTGCGATAGCTCTTTCGAATGAATGGCGCCTATGCAGATCTCAAGTGGTCAAAGACAAGACAGAGTTGATGCCGGAACCCTGATTGATCTCCGACGTTTCTCGGCTCTTTAGTGAGGCAATCAACTCTTTTCATCACAGTCTCCTCTTTCAACTCCTCATCACCATCGCCATCACCTCCTAGCCATTCCTAATCCCAATTCTCCAACCACAACGACCTTCGCTCGTGCTTCAGTTCTTTTAAAAAAAAACCACGACATCTTATCGCCGTCCTTCCCGGTCGCCATTCAAAGCAGCGACGATCGACACACCGACGACAAACAACCTTTCGTAATGTCTCTCTAAGCTGTTCTTTGCACCACGTCGCAAAGCTAACTGCGCCATCTTCAACATCCAGCTTTTCCACTGTCTCTCATCTCACCGGCTGGCCCGATTTTGCTTATCAACAATGACACCTCGACGACCTTCACTCGGCACTTCTCGATCGTCACCCATCATCGAGTCATCCGTGTCCAAGCGCACATATTCCCCATTGAACACTTCAGCAATCGTCGACGAACCAACTCGACCTTTCAACGTCCGCCGGCGCATCCGAAGAGCTTCACAGCCAGCTGAGCAATCGCAACCTTCGTTGCGATTCCGTTTCGATTCCGATAATGCACTTCCAGATGGCTTCGGTAGCGCCACTGCAACTGGCACCGACTCGGGTTCATCCGACGATGACTGGGATCCTTCGCTGTTTCTAGAGAATCGTCAGCATCACCAGACCTTCACTTCGCTCGAGTATCTCGACCTTCCAGCATCGTTGCCCTACTCGATCGTTTCGTTGCGTGCTCAGCTGCTGTCCTATCTCACCGAGCTCGAAGTCAGAGCCCGTGCTTTCTACTCGCAGCGCATCTCTCGATCGGCTTCCCTTTCGGCTCTGGACGACGGCTCTGTTGCACCTGATGATGCTAGCACCTCCAAAGTCACAATCAACGACTCGGACTCTGACGCAAAGGCTCCTTGGATCGATAGCCACGCTGCTGCCTTCTTTCAGCAAGTCGAGGCGATGCGCGAAGATCTGAGACGGCTCGTAGCTCTACTTCCCACCTATCCGGCATCGGCATCTTCCGCACTCGCTTCTCGCTCACACTCGCTTGCACAGGATTGGGAGCGACTTTCGTCCAGCTTCGCCCTCCCCATCAGCCTCGGCAACGGCCTACGAGAGCGTCTACCTCGCCTTCCCACCTCCGCAGATGCAGCGCGGATCAAAGCAGAGCTTCCTGCGCTGCCATCAATGCCCCGTCTCCCGCAACTCGATCTTGACTTTGCATCAGTGCTTGAGCCCCTCTCAACACAATTGCCAGCGCAGGCGTATGCACTCGCTGCCAAGATGCAGGCACGACTCGAATCAATTCAGGAATCCATGCGCAACATGGCTTGGCGCGATGCTCTGCAGAGCGCAGAGCACGAGAGCGATAACACTTCTCTAGCACAACGCTTCGAGGCCAAGCTTGTAGATCTCTCGGCACGCTCTCGTTCTCGAGCCAACAGCATCGCTTCTCGTGCCGGGCATGCAGTTCATGAAGCAGAAGAAAAATTGTACCATCTTGCTGTCGAGCTGGCTCGCAACGGTCAAGAGCTCATCCACTACGAAAATTTGCCTGCTTTCTTCCGCAACAACGAGCACATCTTGTCTGGTTATCGCTTCATCCCCGTCGAGAACTGGCCGGCGTTGTTGCGCAGCACCTTCCAGATTCACAACGAGACGGGCAACATTCACACACATCTATGGGGCTTGGCTGCTATCGTGCCTCTCTTCTGGCCGAGCAAGGGTCTAGATGACCAAACAACGCCGATGGATAGGCTGGTGCAGACGGTCTACCTGTTTGCGGCTGCAAAGTGTCTCACTCTGTCGGTATCATGGCACGTCATGGCTGGTTGTTCGGATCGCAAATGGTTCGAGCGATTTGCCTGCGTCGACTACACGGGCATTGCGTGGCTCGTCGCCGCCTCTATCTGGACCACGGTGTACAACTGCTTCTACTGCCAGCCCAACTTGGCGCTGTTCTACTCATTCACGACGCTCATCGTTGGTCTCGCCGGCGCTATCCTCCCGTGGGCCGAATGGTTCAACAAGCGCGAGAACAAGAATTGGCGTATCGCCGTGTTCTTGACCATGTGCGCTACGGCGATCGCCCCGTTCTCTCACGCGGCGTTCGAGCACGGTATGGCAAAAACGTTTGCGTTCTTCAGTCCCATTTTCCCCTCGCTGGCTTTCTACGTGGGCGGCCTGGTGTTCTATGCGACTCAGTTCCCCGAGAGCTGGGCACCAGGACGGTTCGACACGTGGGGACATTCGCACCAGCTTTGGCACCTTGGTATCGTCCTGGCCATCTTTTTCCACTATCGTGCAGCGCTCGTGTTCCACGCCAACAGATTCGAGTTCAGCTGTGCTGTTCCCGGTGCCAATGTCGCAGCGAACATGGCGGCATCGGCTTCGAGCTCGACGACGCTCTTCCAGCGCTTGTTCGGCTTGCTGGCTTATCTGCAGCCGTTGAGTGCGACAGGAAAGGCAGCGGCGACGGTGACCAAGCCGATCGATTCTATGTTTGCCAAAGTGGGCGGTATGGAGGGCATTGTTGGTCTCTCTCGTGCTGATGACCAGATTCTGCAGTGGAGAAGGTTGCTGGGTAAGATTGGCAATGGTGCGGTTGGACGTGGTTGGGATGCTCTTGTCGATTGGGCGCAGAACTTTTGGTGATTGTACTGTAGCTCTGTAGCGCCATGGACCAATTTTGTATACTACATATGTTCTCATTTGAATTGCACCGATAGCATCTGGAAGTAGAAGTCAGAACGGCCCGGCGCCTCTTGAGATACCGTCGTTGCCGGTCCGAGGCGAGGCTTGCCAAGCAGAGCGCAGGATAGTCGACAATCGGAATCTATTGAGAACAACTGAACGTCGAACAGTGTCGAGATCTTATTGAGAAGCTTCCAGGAAACACGGAGTCGGGACAAGAACAAGCCGCGTACTTCATGCGAGAGAGTTACGAAGTCGCATTTTGTAATGGCTGTCTGTGCGGATACTCGGCTGCTGCTGCTGTTGGTGTTCATGCAACTCGACGTCGGAGCACGCGAAGTGCGGGGCTCTTTTTCTAGATTACGAAGTCAAGTTCGCGTTACTCCTCTGTTTTGGCTCTGGCACCTCGCTCGCATGGCTTGGATATTCGCGGTGGGAATCGAAGGTTCGTTTCCACCGTAAGGAAGCTCTTGTAGGCCATCAAGGGTCATCTCTGAACATTGGCTGGAGGAGATTGTTCTAGCGATTGAGCGACCAGAGGGGCAGCTGTGAAAGAAGCGGCGCTGGCTGACAATGTGGGAGAATCGTAACGAGAGCAGCATTACACAGTCGAGGGGTGATAATGGGCGACGTAGTCGTGTGCTGGCTTGCATTCAAAAGTTCGCCCACCCGAGGCAAGTTTCGGATACGACGGCTTCATGTCCAGACAGGTGAAGATCGAGCGAAAACTGTTCTGCTGCTGGATTATGTTTGTGTTTGACTGCTCGTCTGACTGCTGCCCCTTGTCGGCTTTGATTTTGCCGTGACATCCTTTACGGCGTCAAACCCCGTCTGTGCGCACACGGCTCGTGACCCTTTTCTGATTTCAAATCTCGCTCTTGTCCTCCCTCCTTCGCCCCTCGCCCTTCGCTCTCCGACCCCGCAGTTTCAGTTCATTCCAAATCGTGGAGAGGGATGGGCGCTGTTGCTACAAATACTGCGACGAACGTCCTCGATCCACACCTTGTTCCGCTCGTTCGACCCCGCCTCATCTTTCGACCTCTCCATCATCTCTCCGCTAGAACAACGAATCATTAAATCGTCTATTGTTACTGATTCGTTTCATCTGCAACTGACTTTCAAACATGGTCGAAACGGATCTTGCCCCGCGCATCTTGCATGCGGTGCACTGGGCTATCGAGTCACCCGCCCACATCGTTGCCACCATCGTTGGTGCAGTAATTCTATTTCACTTGGTACCTTACATCACCAATACAGCCGTGATCAAGTACCCCGGACCTTTCTTGGCCAAGTTTACCGATTTCTGGCTGCTCAGGACGGCCATGGTCGGACACCGTTTCGAAGCAGTTCACAAGCAACATCAAAAGTACGGTAAATTCGTCCGAATCGCCCCCAACCACATTTCTATTGCAGACCACGAGGCATTGCAGCCCGTCTATGGACACGGAACCGGTACACTCAAGCCCGCTTACTACGACGCCTTTGTACCACCCAAGCCCTTCCCCCGCGGTCTGTTCAACACACGCGACCGTGCCGAGCACACGCGCAAGCGAAAGATTGTATCGCACACATTTGCACCCAAGATCATCATCGCTTTCGAGCCGTTCATCCGTCGCGAGGTGCAGCTGCTTCTCGAACGATGGGATGAGTTCTGCGACAAGGCTGCCAAGGCCAACACGGAAGGACCTCGTGGCACCAAGGGCCGTGCATGGCTCGACTCGCTCCTGTGGCTCAACTACTTTGCTTTCGACACGATCGGTGCTCTTGCGTTCGGTAGCACTTTTGGCATGCTCGAGAACGGCGTCGACGAGGCTAAAGTCGAGTATGAAGATGCCAACGGAAACAAGCAGGTCGACTATTGCTCTGCCGTAAAGATCATCAACGAGCGCGGTGAATTCTCGGGAACGATGGGATTGGCCCCTGTCTGGATGCGTCCTTACTTGCTTAAGCTGCCCTGGTTCTCGAGAAGACTGACGTCGGTCAAGAAGCTCACGGGTATCGCACTGGCACGCGTCAATGATCGCCTTCAAAACGGTTCGGAGCGTGAGGATCTGCTCGCTAAACTCCAGGCTGCCAAAGACGACCGTGGCGAACCCATGGGCAAGATGGAACTCACCGCTGAAGCACTTACCCAGCTCATTGCCGGGTCGGACACCACCTCCAACACCGCCTGCGCCATCGTCTACCACCTCACCACACACCCTGACAAGATGCGCAAGCTGCAAGCCGAACTCGACCGCGAACTGGAACACGCCGAAGAAGTGCCCCTGCACAGCGACGTTCAAGAGCTACCTTACCTGCAAGCAGTCCTCAACGAGTCGTTGCGATTCCACTCGACCTCCGCCATCGGTCTTCCCCGCGTGATCCCTCAAGGCGGCGCTACAGTGTGCGGCCAACATTTCCCCGCTGGAACCATTCTCTCGGTCCCCGCTTATACGCTGCACCGTGACAAGTCGGTCTTCGGCGACGATGCGGATGAGTACAACCCGGATCGATGGCTCGCACCAAATGCCAAGAGGGAGTTTGAGAAGGCTTTCATTCCCTTTTCGGTCGGTCCTCGTGCATGCGTAGGACGCAATGTGGCTATGATGGAGTTGAGCGTGCTCATCGCTGCCATTTTCAGAAGGTACGACATTGTGCTGGCTGAACCAGAGAAGGAGTTGGAGACGTTTGAAGGGTTCTTGCGAAAGCCTGTACAGCTTGATATTGGGTTGAAGCGACGTGACTGAACAGCCTGAGCCGGACTTGTTTTGTTTATGTAGGTAGCATTCTTGTCTCGTTCAAAGATTGTTATGCAACGTCAAGGTTGATGTGTGTGTGTGTGGTAGAGGCCAACAGGATCGGGATGAGATGTCCGATGAATTGACCGATGTCGAGTGCCAAGCCTTGTATTGGGTCTAACATTTTGAATGCTCGAAAAATAGAAGACAGGAACGTTTGGCGGCGAGAGAACGTGGACAGAGAAAGGTGGCTTGAGAAATTAGAGCGCGACGTCACACTGAGGCAAAGTGGGTTTCAGGCTAGCCTAGCTGGAGCTTGGCAGTTGCGTTCGTGCCAGGTCGGCTGGAAGAAAACGCCGGATTACGATGCTTACACTGGCCCAACGCTGTGTCAAGGCGGAAAAGCAGTACAATGCAAGTAGGGTTCAAAAAAAGACGCAAAGGAAATTTTTCGATTCCGGCCCGCTGGTTGAAGGAACACAGAGCGAAAATAGAGCTGGGCCGAGGCTGCACCGGGATCTGCGCAGTGTCAGACTGCTGCTGCAAAAGGGGTTCCGCGTCACTTGTGCATCTGCAGCTGCAAATCCCATCATCATCCGGTCAAATCTGCGTGACCCGGCATCGCCACCCTGGCAACACAGGTCGGGGCAGCAGTGCTAGGGATCATAGACGGAGTTTGCACCGGCTAGAGAAGCTCGTTAAGGGGGCGACAAACATTTGTCGATCAGGACAACAAAACTTTGCAGCCGTCTCTTGGCGGCGGATTCGTATTGAGAGAAGGAAAACACCAAACGCGGGGTGCAGTGCAAAAGAAGCCGGTCGGGCCGCCAATTGTTACAGCTGACAGTGGTGAGCTTTTGCCACCCAGACCCTCTTGCAATCGGCAAGATCACAAGACTACTGCATGTAAGACGCATCTGCAAGAGACAGGGGGGGGAATGGTGTGATGCACGCAAAAGTTGTTGGCCGACTCGTTGTTTATCATTGCTGATTGTGGTGACGACTAAGAAGAGAGAGTGTGTGGGAAAGCGGCGTTTTTGCGGTGAGAAAAATTTCGGTACAGCCGAGGCAAGTGTGATGCAAGTAAGCCACTGCTCAGGTGGGTGGAGAAGAAAGTCACAAAAAAGTTGCGCTGAAACAAAGGAGGGCCCGATGAGCACGTTCCACGGAACTGTCACGTTCCCTCGTTGGCTTTTGGTTGGAATATGAGCTTGACTTTACCTTCATTCATCCATCATCCGCTGTCTACTCTCACTCTCTCCACTCTTTCTACCCTGCGTTCGGCTTGACCGACGTGTTTGTTTGGTGAGCATCTTGTTGCTTTCCCTCTTTCCCAAAACACTGCGCACTGTTCACGCTTCTTGCTCTTTGCATCGACCAACCGAGCAAGCACTGTAATCCTTTGCGGCGTAGTCTTTTCTCCCTCCTTCATCTCCCACCTCATTGGCTTGGCAGTGTGCCACTTTCGAGCCTCGCTCTTGTGACATTTGCACCCTTCTTCATCTCTTCCCTCTCCAACCTGACCATAGGCGGAGAGACGCACTGTTGCCAACGTGGTACTAAATAGCTGCTTCCATCTATCTTCTCTACCATCACCTGCAACCCGTCATCCTCTCCTCAACCTCATCCTCCTCGTCCCGTCGATTTGCATCCTTCACCAACATGCGCCCCATCACTAGGTCCGCCAAGATGGACATTCAACCCGATATGCCAGAGTGCTGGGGTCACCGCGGCGCCTCCGCCACCTTCCCTGAAAACACCATCGCCAGCTTCGAAAAGGCTATCAACGACGGCTCGGAAGGTCTCGAGACCGACGTTCACATTACCACCGACGATGTCATCGTCATGTTCCACGACCCAACACTAGAACGCACCACCGACGGTAAAGGCCTCATCTACGAGCGCCCCTACTTTGGCGAAAACGGTATCGAGCACATCCGAACCCTCAAGCAACCTGCACAGCAGATCCCCACCTTCAACCAAGTTTGCGACTTGCTCATGCGTCCCGGGAACAAGCACGTCAAGCTTAACTTGGACGTCAAGCCCGACAATGACCCGGATCGTCTGTTCAGGTTGATGCGCAAGGTCATCGAGTCGTATCCCAATTTTGACACCGATCTCGCTCCTCGTCTCATTCTCGGCTTGTGGCATCCCAAGTTTCTCGAGTCGGCTCTCATCAACGTTCCCTCGATGAAGCGTATCCACATTGGTGCTTCTCCCAGTGCCGCTCGCAAGTACTTCTGGAACGACTGTACCGGATTCTCGATGTATTTCGCCTGCTTGGTGGGCGCCGATGGTCAACAGTTCATCGCCGACGCGCAAAAGGCTGGCAAGGACATTTACGTCTGGACCGTCAACCGCAAGGACGAGATGATCGAAGCAACAAGATGGGGAGTCAAGGCCGTCTTGACCGACAAGACTGCACTCTTCCAGGACTTGCGCAAGAACATGACCACCGACTTTGCATCGACACGTCAGAATGAAGTTGGAATGTTCTTCCGCTGGGCTACCTGGAGGTATTACTCTTTGCCGCAGTTTGTCTTGCAAACAAATTGGCAGTTCAACATTGAAAAGCGTGCCGGCTCGCCTTTCCGACAGGTCACTGCGGCGGCGGCTGCAAATGGCGTTGCTGCCCCACCAGCCTCGTCGCTTCCCGCGTCGTCGATCGATGGCTCGAACGTATCGGAAAAGTCGACTCTCGGCTCTACCTTTGTTCAGCCATCCATTGCTGTCAACGCTGCTGCATGATTGTGGGCCAAAACAACCAAGTGCTGGTTGCCTTGTTCCCACGTCAACAAGTGGCCGTTTCGATTCTCGACTCTCAGTCTCTGATCTCCACTTTCAGCATTAGATTCGCTTGCATCACAGTGTCAGCCTCACCTCTTCTCTGCATATCTTCACGGACTCTTTCTTTCTCTTTCACTCAGTGTCATCTTGGTCTCTTCGCATCTCGTGTCACCTTTTCCTCTACAAGCATCTTTCACTTCGCTTTTAGATACATACATAGCATTGCTCGCATATCTTTCTTTTGGTTGCGCTTTCCTTTCTTCTCGTCTAATACACTTTTTTCCTGATCGACTCTGTCGAGCTTCGCAACTCTCTCACTTTCATTTGTTTGTGTGTCGAGACTTATGACCGTGAAGACTGTGAGAGCAATGTCGAGAGAGCTGATTTTTGCGACCCACATTGCGTCTGTAATCGATGGCGACGCGCTTGCGCTGCTTTCACAGACTTGACTTGACAGAATCATTTCCATTCCCATAGCACCACGGCATTCTACATTCTAGAGAGGGTATAAACGTTTCGAACGTAGCGCGGGGCAATCTAATCCAACGAAATCCGTGAAGCGGTCGGTCTAGCTTGATGAGAATCCAAGAAAGCTTGGGTCGGCACTTGCTGCTGTGGCTGCGGGAAGTAATGCTGCGTTGGTGGTGAAGTCTGTGCCGGACCCAGCGCACCTGGCTGCAACGCCGCAGGCACAGGCTGAGGAGCGTACACCGGCGACAATGGCTGGACCGCACTCATCCTCCTATCCGCACCATAAATGGGGCTCTGCATGACGCTACTCCTCCTCGGATCCACGCCAACCACACTGCCCCTATGCTCGCCTACCATGTCACCATTCAACCCCTCCTTCGGCTCCACACCATCATCCAACACGCCTCCTCCAGCCTCCGTATCTCCTCCTCCCCTATCCGTTCTCGCCCTCTGCCTATGCACCCCTGCAAACCTTCCAATCGCATCATGCGCCGGCTTCAAACCCTTATTGAAGTTCGCCAGACAAATCACCCCGTTGATCAACGTCAACCCTAACGCCAAAATCGCAAATCCAGAAATAAACGTAATCGTCGTATGCACATACGTATACTGATCCCTCGTCGCCGGTACCCAAACCTGCGTCACCTTATACACAAAGTACACCAACCCAACAATCATCAACAGCAACGAGAGGACCATCAAACTCGTCCACTCCCGCCTCACCGCGAAACCCGCTGCAAACAGCGCAACCATCGCTACAGGAACCGCAGCCACCGTAACTGCATACTCCCAATCCGTCGTCTGTGCCACCAGAATCAGGTAGATCACCGTAAACCCAACTCCAAAGAAAAACGAAAACTTCAAGAAAACAATAAACAACTGATACCAGAAAAACATCCTCCTCACCTTCAAATCCGCTCCAATCTTTTGATAAATCACCCACCCAAACTCCTTCCACAACTTGAACGTCAACCAAGCCAACAGAAACTCCATCACAAAACACACGCCCGTAACTGCGATCAAATACCTCTCCACCGACGGGAACAACGATCTCGCCCTACACTCCTGATCCGGATTATTCGCACACTGCACACCCCCACCATACCTATCCTGCGCATTCAAAGCATCCCTCACCTGCCTAATCTCGATCGCAGCCGTCACCGTCAACGCAATATTAAAGATCAAAACCCCAATCAACTGCATCGTATTTTTCAACCGCACCGCATCCCACGAGATGACCACTTGAAACACACATCCAAAGACAAACACCGCCAAGTAGACGGAAACAGTCTTGAGATCCTGCGTGAAATTATCCACCTGCGTAACGATGCGCGCAAAAATGAACGCGACGAGGGTGATGACGATCGCCGCTTCGACTGTGCTAACCAGGATGTAGAGGAAAGCGTTACGCGAAGGTACGCGGATGAACGAATCCGGACCACCATAGAACCACGACGTTGCGCTGCTTCTCGCCGATCTAGAAATCGATGCTGTTCCATCCGGCTTCGAAGAGTGTGCGGAACTAGTTTCTGCAGGAACCCCGCGCTTCGCCGCAGCCGTAGACGCTGTAGGTGCCGGCGAAGTCGAAGACGGTGGAACTGTCGGCTCCTGAATCACCAAGGTCGAAGCCGGAGGCGGACTCTTGAGTGGGCCGGTAGCCCGCTCATACCCTGCAGCAGCAATGGCGCCGTTGGACGGTCCGGAATGCATAAAACTCGAAGTCGTACGTGGTGGAGGCGAAGCAACAGGCGACATCGACTTCCGATACGCTGCTGCTGAAGAGAAAGGTTCCTCGTGAACACTTTGCCTGTGCTGTGCAGCAGAAGAAGCAGGATAGGAATCGTAAGAAGTCGTCCCCGCCGCACTAGTCGCACGCATCGATGCTTGTTCCTCCGCATTCTGCGGCTGCGAGGAAGGACCGGGTGGGAACGGTGAGACGCTCATCTTTGCCTTTGCGATGGATGCATTTGAGTCGCCAACGTCGGCGTAGATGGAGCAAAGATGTGATGATGGTCGTGGTGGGGTGGAAAGATGGATGGATGGATGGTGAGAGCGGGGTTAGGATTGATGCGCCAATGCAGCGTTTTTGACCGACCAAAAAGTCCAAATTTAGAACGCTTTCGGCATTTTCATGGCAACCAGATCTGAGCTCTTTTCACACAAACCCACACAGGCGCATCGTTTTCGCCTTGGCGTTGGCACCCCTTTTTTGAAAATCGGCTATGAAACACGAGCGGTTCAGGCACAGACTGGGGACACAAATCGCCGATATGAAACGCACATCGGTGATCTGTACTCTGACCGATTCACCCGAGAGCTTCCTCGTTCCTCCCGAAGAAAGGTCTTCTCAACTGCAAGCATCTGGGCCTCATTGCTTCGCTCAGCGGTTTCATGTGTCTGTACCACAGTCTGGACGGAGCTACTTTCGGCAATGAGAGCTCGTTACCAGGCCGCAGCTTGTTTTGGCGCCTAACAAAAGAGACTTCGGCTCACGACCTCGGAAGAAGCGGAAGAAGGCGGACACTTGGTGACTGGCGAATCAGTGGATTTCCATTTCCGCACGGACTTTGTTTGAGAAAAACAGAGCTCTAAATTGGTGTGCGTGTAGCACGCTGCACTCTCACCATCGTTCTTCTCATCAACCACCACATCCGCCAGAGACGCAAAGCAATGAGCGCGCTCCACCGCTCACTTCCCCGCCTAGCGCAACCGGCGCGCCACGCGGCTGGTCGACGTCTGGCAAACGTCACCACCCGCCGTGCTTCGCCACTCGCTCCATCTCACGTCGTTGCCGCCAGTCAAGCTTCGCGCACGCTGTCTCCACTCGCGCAACGCCGCTCCATCTCGAGCTCTTCTTCGCCACGTTCAGCCGCCAGATCTGGCAAAACGAAAGCCACAACCCCTACCGAACGCTACGACGAGCTAGTCCGCTCCGGTATGCTCAGAGACGACGCTCACCAACGAAACATTATCAAAGTTCTTCAGTCCCTACACGATCAACTCAAAACGTACAAACAGGCTGAGGTGCCGGATCCAGAAGAGCATCTACAAGCGCCCAAAGGTCTGCTTTCCTGGCTTCCATTTAGCAAATCGAAAACCCCCGAGATCCCGCCTATCTCCGAAGACATTCCTAAAGGTCTGTATCTGTACGGAGACGTAGGGACGGGCAAAAGCATGCTCATGGATCTGTTTTACGATACTCTACCGGTCAATGTGACTGCGAAGCGTCGGATCCATTTCCATCAGTTTATGATCGAGGCGCATAAACGTGCGCATTTCTACAAGTCCAAGACGCACAAACCGTCGGGCATTGTGATGATGATGTCGTCAAGCACGTCTAATAATGCATCTTCGTCGTCGGCGGGAGGCGCGGCTGCCAACGCGGGTGAGGAGAGCGATGCGGTTGAGGCCGTGGCTCGGGAGATGGCGCATAACCATTCCGTGCTGTGCTTCGACGAGTTTCAGGTGACCGATATTGCTGATGCTATGATTCTAAGGGGATTGCTCGAACGGATGCTGGCCTACGGCGTGGTTATGGTGATGACGAGTAACCGACATCCCGACGAGTTGTATAAGAATGGCATTCAGCGACAATCCTTCCTACCCTGCATCGATTTGCTCAAATCCCAGTTCAAAGTGACCGACTTGAACTCCGGCACAGACTATCGAAAGGTCCCGCGAGCACTGTCCAAAGTCTACTTTTCACCTCTAGACGACGCCAACACGAGGGAGTTCGACAAACTCTTCGAAGCAGTCACGTCCGACCCTTCCGATCCGGTTGTGGAGAACCGACCGTTGAAAATCTGGGGTCGAACTTTGCATGTTCCCTCATCGACCCATTCGGTGGCACGTTTCACCTTCGACGAGTTGTGCGGTCGACCTCGATCGGCAGCTGACTACATCGAGATCTGCAACAATTTCTCGACCATCTTTGTCGAAGCTATTCCCAAGATGGGTTTGAACCAGCGCGATTTGGCGAGACGCTTCATCACCTTCATAGACGCGGCGTACGAAAGCAAGACGAAGCTGTTGTTGAGCAGCGAGGTTCCGATCTTGCAGATTTTTTCGGGTGATGCGGGGAAAACAAGACCAACGGCGGATCAGATGAGAGCCTTGATGGACGATTTAGGGTTGACCATGGATGATCTTGGTGGATCGCCGATTTTCACAGGTGATGAAGAGCTGTTTGCTTTCGCGAGAGTGATTTCGAGGTTGACAGAGATGGGCACGAGACAGTATGCAGAGACGGCTGCGAGCGGGAAGACCGAGGCTCCGCCGGAGTATTAGGTCCAAAAGCAATCACAAAAACTTTTAGACACAATCCAAACCTGAACGCAAAGATGAGAGAGAGAGGAGTATATCATTCGACGTACAAGTACAAAAATGCGAAAAAAACTTTTGCGAAACAAGAAAAAAGTGGTGATAACGGATACAAGTACAAACAAAAAAGGGTATAAACGCTCCTAATTGAGCTCATGGTAAAACACCAACTTATTCGCATCCGGATCCAAGACATGCAGCTCCCTCGTACCCCACGGCTTATTCTGCGGTTTACCCAGCAACTTGGCTTTATCCAAAAACACTTCGGGGAAGTACTCCCTACCGTTCGGCTTAAACTGCTGCTGCTTAGCCACGATTTCGTTGAACAGCTCGTCGACGTTGCTCACCACCACGAGCAACTGCGGAGGACCGGAGCCGTCACTTTTGAGTTCTCCCCATTCAGCAGGTAGGTAACGAAGTACGATTCGGACTCCCTGTTCCTCCGCTGCTGAAGGGATGGCAGAGTACTGTTGTGATGCGGTTCGTGGAGGACGAGCTGCAGGTCCACGACGGAGTACAGCTTGATGGGAAGCAGGTTTGCCGACGCACGAGAAGCCAATGAGTTTCTGATAGAACGCGATAGAGTTGGTCAAGTTGCTAACGTAGATGCAGGGGAAAGCGTTATGAAACACTGTTTTGCCCGGTTTAGATGCTGCTGCTCGACGACCGCGGTCTACGTCTACGTCGTCGTCTTCCCAGCTGAGCGCGTTGGGTCGGGCGAAATTGAAAGGGTTGACGGAGAGCAATGCTGCCGCATCGACATCGCTTAGACCCATGTTGGTGGATTTGGGAAGGTAAGCTGTGTCGCTGACGAACTTTTTCTTGCTCTCCTCGATGTGTTCGGTGAAACGTGCTTTGTCTGTAGGCGAAAGGACGAGTTTGGGTCGACTCGATCGAGTCACTGACAAGAACAAGTCGGGTTTCTTGACAGGGTGAGAAGCGTTGACAGAAGCGGCAGCTGAAGCAGCAAAGGCATCGTCGACGTGTACTCGACCCAGATCGGCAACGTCGGGCGGTGTAGCAGGCATCGAAACTTCGTCCATAGCCGAAAGGTTGTCGGAGGCGAGTGCGGATGCAGCCATGGAGGGGGAAGAGGCGGCGCTCATGGGTGAGGATGAGGTGGATGAGGCGATGCGTTGCATCGACGTTGAAGGCTGGACATCGAGCGTTGTATGGATGGGAGCGATGCTGGTCATATTTGCCTAAAGAGTGGGCCTATGAAGAAGGCTCAGCGGCACGTCCGTGCGAGCGCAGCTGATGAATGTGGATGGTGGTCGGATCGGCCGATGATCAGTTGAGTGTTGTTCTCTAAAGAGCAGGTTGATGAAGATGATGTGACCGAGGTGGGTTTTCGACAATCCACGATGAGACTGAGACGAGGAGATGATGGTGGTGTTGTAACAAGCCGACGAGGGAACAACAAGCTCAGCTCATGACCAATGCTGTGCGACAAGAGAATTGTTCGGCATTCTCTGACCGGCAAACGTGGAGGCGAGGAGCAAAGAAAAAAAGTGGCAAAGAGGGGGAGAGAGGGACACACACACACAGGCATGCAGACCGTGAGCTTAATCGATGGCCGATCCGAGAGAGAGAGAAATTCCTGCAGGGATTCGCACGTTGTATCTGTGTGGGTTGCTCGCGACTTCGTTATGCGGGGAGAAAAAGAAAAAAAGCTGAGCCAGATCAGCAAAACGGCGGTGGCGTGCCGCCGATAAGGATCTTTTCGTTGCTTATTTTCCCGTTGTGGCTGGACAACTGATCTTTGCCGAAAAGCCAATTTTGTCATCTTGACGCGAGACTCTAAAAACGGCAGCCATGCGCACTTTTTTTGACTGTGACTGACTTGGTGCTGTGTGGTCGGCATGCTAAATTTGCGCAGGACCCTGCTTTTTTGACCATCACGTCGGATCAAAGCAGAGAAAAATCCGAAGAAAAAACAGGCCCAACACCTGTTTCCCTCACGAAAGTCCAGTCTGGGCCGCTCCTGTAGCGCCGCGGAGCAAATCAGAGTGCGCGCTTTCCACTGTGCCGCTTCAACATTCCTTTGACTAGGAGCTCGTCGTCGCCCCGCTATCATTAACCCACTTCATCAATCAGAAGGCTACTGATAAGAACGTGTGGGAGTTGAAGGCATGTCCAGAAGCGCACGAGGTCGTTAGTGCGGGGCCTAGAACTAAGACAGAGCTCTGTGCTCACCCGCTTAAGCGAGGCTCGTAACGTCACGCTTTTTGAAAGATGTCCCCGCTCAGGTCTGGGAATTTTCGGAATCGAGATGCGTGTTCATGCCGATCTAACGCTTGGCAGAAACTTATTTGGATGTTGTCAGATCATCGAAACGTACATGCTTCGAGGAAAAATCCCGCCTCGCATCGAAAGCTGCCCAAGATGGCGTGCTGCACAGTCCGAATGGTGGTGTGTCCAACTGTGCCCTTCTCCAAGCGAAGCACGCAACTTCGTCTTACGAGCACACTCTTGTACCTCTTTCAAACCGATTCAACTCGGTTCCTTTGCGTGATTGCCATGCATCTGCCGTCATTGACATCCCCGCTGTGATTCAGCAACGCCGGCTGACAAGATCAAACAACCGGATGTGGGGCTTTGCAGCCTGCGGGTGGTGTCCTTCCGGCGCTGACAGACAGTCCGGGCTTCTTTGCTGGTGCAGCCATGTCGCACAATGACACCCCGCCTCGCTCGGCCTCCGTGCCTTGAGTACGAATGTCCGACGCCAAGCCAAGCTGTCGGAACGGCCAATGAAAAGCCACGAGGCAGTCTCGGTAATCCATCTTGGCCCTGACTAAGATACGACTTCGAGATGCAAATCGCGCCATCTCGTCGGATGGTTTCATTCGCCGAGATTGTGGTTTCCTCGTTGGCTTGGTGGGGGAATCGACCTTTGTTCTTGACAACGATGTAGCCGGGTCTTGACGTATAAAGTCTTCGCAGCGGCGTCCGTCTATCAAGCATCTCCCACTTCGGACACCCTCATCGCGAACTTGCCTCATCCTCGATCAGTGACGTACTTCGCGCCGTCCTTCCTGCAGCTCATCCACCATGAGCGAGGCCACTTCCACCTCCTCACCGCCTCCCGGTAAAGCGGCCTCCGTCTCCGACGCCCACGAAACCCAAACCGACGGCCTCATCGTCGTCGACACCCCTTCCCACGGCGAAGTGCGATACACCCGTCAAGAAGAACGCCGCCTAGTCCGCAAGATCGACCTGGTCGTCGTACCCATCCTTCTCGTCCTCTACCTGCTCTCCTTCCTTGACAGAAGCAATATCGGCAATGCCAAGCTCGAAGGCCTCGTCAAAGACATCAACCTCAAAGACTACTCTACAGCCCTTACCCTCTTCTTTGTCGGTTACGTTATCGGCGAGGTCCCCGCCAACATCATCCTCAAGAAAACTTCTCCACCGCTATGGTTGCCAACACTGACCCTCATCTGGGGTATCATCTCCGTCGTCCAGGGTCTGGTACACAACCAAGCCGGGTTGTTCGCGGTACGCTTCTTCCTCGGGTTGAGCGAAAGCGGTCTTTTCCCGGGCTCGGTTTTCATCTTTAGCATGTTTTACCCGAGAAAAGAGAGACACTATCGAGTAGCGCTGTTGCTTTCCGGTGCTGCTGTGTCGGGTGCCTTTGGTGGTATCTTGGCGTATGGTATTGGGTTTATGCGTGGTGTAGGTGGTAAAGCAGCTTGGTCGTGGATCCTGATTACTGAAGGCTTGTTGACGATTGTCATCTCGGTGGCTGCGTATAAGATTGTTCCGCACTATCCGCAGAAGTCAAAGTCTTTTACGGATCGAGAGAAGGCGATCATCGCAGCCCGAATGCAGGCCGATCGAGATGCGCTCGACGAAGAGAGTTTCTCCTGGGATGGCGTTAAGCAAGCGTTCACCGACCCTTATGTCTACCTTTATGGTCTACTCTTCCACGGCTTTGCATTCGCACTCTACACTATCTCGCTTTTCATGCCCACCATCATCAGCGATCTCGGCTACACCGCAGCCAACGCTCAACTCCTCACCGTTCCACCTTACGCCCTCGCCTTCATCTTCACCATGACCATCGCACACATCTCGTTCGTCGTCAACAAAAGACTCGTCTTTATCATCGGTTGCGCGTTGCTCGCTATTGTCGGGTACATTGTTCAGATCACTTCTCCGACCGTTGCTGGACGATATGTGGCTATCTTTATCACCACCCCTGGAGTCTATGCGGGTAACGCACTGTTGCTTTCGTTGCCGTCAGAGAACGTTTCAGGTCAGACCAAACGTGCTACAGCTTTGGCGATGCAGATTGGGTTCGGCAATATGGGAAGTATCGTGGGTGTACAGCTGTACCGTAGACCTTTGGGTGGGTTGAAGAACCCCAACTATCACGTCAGTCACGGGTTGAGCATTGTTTGGCTCGCATTTGGCATTGGTGCTGCCTCGACGTTGTGGGTTTTGCTGAGTAGGGAGAATAGCAGGAGGGATGCGTTGCAGGCTGGCAACACGAGCGAGAAGGGAGAATTGGAGAGCGAGGAGGAGAGGAAGAGGTTGGGTGATCGAAGGTTGGATTGGAGATACCATGTATAGTAGGCCGTCATCGGCTGTGTTTGTATATCTGGTTCGCGTGGTTACCTTATTCATTGCTTTTCGTCGTCTGTGCATCGAGTTCGACGATCGACCGACCTCGTGCACCTTGCTGGGAGAGCTTGAGTTCTCGGTGTGAGCACTCTCGTTGTTGCGTAAGGATACAAGCTTCGATTGCATTTTTACTGCGCAGAAGCTTGGCGCCGTCTTCGTAGTGGTCGTGCTTCTTGCTGTGCTTCAAGACGCCAGGTATTCTATGAAAAAGCAACATAGGGACAGAGCTCACACGAAATGGGTTACAAAAGCGTTCGAACGCTGTGTCGCGCTGATCACTGCCCAGGAAAATGGACAGGAATCGAGGAATGCTGAAGGTGAGGCCGTCAAGGCTATGCGTCTTCCCGCCTATCTTGCGCACACAAAGGAGGCGGGCGACGATTTCGAGAGATCGATTCACAGTAAGTTACATACAGCGATGAGAGTATTAACTACAATGTGGAACGTTTCTTCTTTGCTGCAGTCGCTTTTCTTAGCTTTCCTTTTGCTCTCTCTCTGCGAGAAGTGATGATGCTCTCAGAGCGAGAAGAAGAAGAAGGCTGAGAGGGACCGGCGCGAGATGATGTGCCCAGACTAGCAGCCGGCCGAGGGCGATCCTTGGAGCTAGAAGCGGCAAATGGTTTGAGAGGGGACAACGCGAGATGAGTTGCTGAGACTAGCTTCGGAAGCACCTGAACGGAAGTTCTCCTCGTAAGCTGCCAGGATTGCGTTTTGACTCCCACGGACCTGGAGATGATTCGAGCCCTTGAGCTGACCTCAAATTGCTGAAACATCATTCGATTGGATTCCACGTGTGCTTGAAGTAGGAAGAGCTGAGCTTCCTGCTGCAAGACCGAGGTTGCGGGTGTGCCCCCCCCCCCCCCCCCTCTCCCTTCCCATCCCAGACCCTAATCTTACCTCAATCAAAAAGAACAGTGGATTCGGAGGAGATTTGGCCGCGATTCTTACCCTGACCGCGAAAGCGAATCCTCTTGCGGACCAGACCCACTCGTTGCATTGATGTATGCGACTCTCGATTCCAGCTTACTTTTAGACACGAGAGGACAAGCAAACACTCACGCAGCGAATTCGAGAACAAACGAGCAAGCAAAGCGCACAAGCTGACACGAAGCGCGTTGACATTAAAACAGTCTTCTGTGACGAACATCTCAGACACGAGGACAAGCCGAATTGACTTTGCAGCAGACGTCTTGAACACGAGGACAGACATCTCAAGCGCAAAGACAGGCGAACAGCTGAGAATCAGACAGATTGACAATGAAAACCCGATTAAATGACAAAGTAAAACAAAGCGAGAACGAAAGCCTAAAAGTGCACCGCTATGAGCGGAAGGATATACATGGATGAGAACCAAAGAAAACTTTTGATGTGAAAGAGTGTGTGAAAGAAAAGTCTAGGCTACGAGATGGACAACCCGCTTACTGGATACCAGCGCGAGCAGCAAGCTCCTTGCGGTCCTCCTCGTCGGCATCGTACTCCTTGGTCTCGGGAACGAAGAAGAAGGTGACGAGGGCACCGAGGATGGAGACACCGAAGAAGATCCAGAAGACACCAGTGGTTCCGAGGTGGGTCTTGTTGGCAAGGTACGAGAAGAAGAGCGAGGACAAGATAGCACCGCATTTTCCGCAGGCAGCGCAGAAGCCGTGAGCGGTAGCACGAACACGGGTGGGGAAAGCCTCGGCGGGGACGATGAAGGTGGTGGCGTTAGCGCCAAAGTTGAAGAAAAGCTGCAAAAAGACGAACACGACGAAGAAGGGGCCGGTCTGGTGCTTGAGGGTGTTGAAGCGGCCAGCGAGGATACCGAGGAAGAGGGCGTTCATGATGAAACCCATGAGTTGGATGGGCTTACGGCCGACAATGTCGACAGTGAACATGGTGAAGAAGTAACCGGGAAGGAAACCAGCGACAGTGATGATAAGGTTACCAGTGGCAGTCTTCATAAGCTTGCCCCAGGTGGAGCCGGTGGTGAAGCCGATGGCCGAGAGAATGGAGGACTGGTTAAGGTTGATACCGTAGAAGGTGATGTCGACGAGGAACCAGGTGGCGGCACAACCGAAGAGCTTCTTGGCGTTCTTCCACTGGGAGAAGTACTCGATGAACTCGTTCTTGGGCTTACCGATCGACTTGAACGACATGCCGACGGCGGTGGCCTCGACGGGGGTCATGTCACCGGCGAGAGCCTTCTCCTTGGTGAGCTCATCGTCGTCCGAGTTGGAACGGTTGAGGTTCTGGTGTCCCTTAGCAATGAGCTCAGGGTCATCCTGGAGCTTACGAGCCTGGGTGAAACGGGTGGACTCGACAAGGGTGAGACGGAAGTAGAGAACGATGAAGGCGGGGATGAGGGTAAGACCCTGGAGGATACGCCAAGCACCGGAGAGCTTGTGGAGTTGGCCGGCGTCAACGTAGTGGCGGTAGCCAGCGATGACGATGACGGCAAAGATGGCACCGGTAAGGTTACCCCAACCCTGGTTGGAGAAGATCCAGGAGAGAAGGAAACCACGGTTCTTGAGGTGGGATCGGTCCGAGACAATGGTGGCGGACATGGGGTAGTCACCGCCGATACCGATACCCATGATGAAACGGAAGACAGCAAGCCAGATGGTGATGCCGTGACCCTTGATGGAGTCGGGGGCGGAGATCTGGAGGATGACGGCGATGATGACAATGACGAGCTCCTTGCCGTAGACAGCGGAACGACCGAACATGTCACCGCAGAAACCGAAGAAGAGCTGACCGACAATGTTACCGATGTTGGCGGCGGCCTTGAGCACACCACCCTCGAGACCCCAGTCGATGTTCTTGGTACCCTTGGGGTAGTAAGCGACGAGGATGATCGAGTAGATGATGTTGATAATGAACAAGTCCCAGGCGTCCATGAGGAAACCGACACCAGCGATGGTGAGAAGCTTGGCCTCAGCCCACGAGACGGCGAAGCGCGACTTCTTCTCGTTCTTCTCAACGAGAGCCAGGCCGGTGTCGCCGGCCCAGGCGTCCATGTCCTTACCGAAAGCCATTGTGAATAAAACTCTTTTGTCCGTGAAGGATGTGGTAAAAAAGGGTAAGAAGGAGAGGAAGGTGGTGTAGAGACGAGTCTTGACGGGAAGGTGGGTGAGGTGAAGGGGATGAAGATAGACGCAAGGTCCGACCTGATATAGGATTTGAGAAGTGGCTCAGTGGCTGAAGGTAGAGTCTTTGGTTTGGCGTACTGTCAAAGATACGGTGAAGAGCAGTCAAACGGTTAAGCTGAGTGTGAACGGACAATTTTTCTTTTGGCGGCGTTGGGCATTGTCGATGAAGCTGGTTTGCTGCACAATAGCCTGAGGGTGGGCAATGAGTGGGCGACAAGAGTGGGTGAAAGTGGGACTCTGGCTTGCCAGAATTGTGGCTCAGGACCGGGACAAAGTGGGTCGTTGTAGGATCCAGCCAACCAAGGGCGTGCTCAACAAACTCTGGAAGAACACGTTTCAAGCGATAGGCCGAACGAAACTGCGGGTCCAACAGTCGAAAGCTGGGTGCTACTTTTTTGCCTTGTTGCCTTCAAATTGTGCATGGTTAATCGCACACACGCTGAGCGGACGAAGGCAATCAGGCGTAACCATAGTGGATGCGGGTGAGATGCGTCTAAATTTTCCCGCTTTTCGCCGGTTCAAGCAGGCGGCCCACCACCGAAAACTTTTTTTTTTCTGGCGAAAATCTAGAACTCCGTCGAGGCTCTTCGCGTGTCAAAAGCCAAAAAAGGTACCCACCGAAAGTTTTGAATCAAATATCACCAAGCCTTGCAGCGGGGCTGGTCGCTAGTCTATCACACTCTCTGAAAGCTCTTCTGGATTGACCACGGTCGCTTGCTTGCGTCGGCCGTCTTTCCTTTGATTCAGCAACTCAAGCGCGCGAGTGGCTTCTGCGTGCCTGCAGATTGGTCTCTCTTGATTTTCAAAGGCGTTCTCCGCAGTGCCTTGAACGAATCACAAACCAGAGATGAATCCCCAGCCTAAAGCATGCTTTTCCGACGTGCTGCAGTCGAGCGTGTTCGACATTGATCAAGTAAGCTAAGCTACGACACCATCACGCTTCGATATTTGGAGCTAGCAAGGTCCCGACGGGCCAACACTTCTCTCGCTTGTCAAATCGGCGGCATTCCACTCGCCGCGGTATCGTCCAAAGCTTGGCGCGGTGTTGAGCGGCGGATACAAACGGCGGCAAACATCCAACCGCGGACGAGGCTACGGTACAGTACGGCAAATCGAGGCGAGAGAACGTGTACAAGCCTCTTTCTTTGCTCGGTGCTCGGTGAAGCCAAGAAGAACAAGTGACTGCGGTCCAGAGTAAAAGTTCGAGCCTGGCTGCGATGAAGCGTGTCGGTCAATGAATAGAGTGTAGGCGAGCACGTTCTTGGCAAATGTCTGTGCGGAGATCCATATGGATTTTCTAGCAGGCAGAGATGGTCGTGCGACGGAAGCAGTTGTTGAGCGACCTGGGTGTTGTGCTCGATGCGAATCCCGACAGCTCTTAGACAGCCAGGAAATTTCATGCAGAGTGTCCACGTTCTTCGATTCCATCTGCACTCCGCATCTCACACGTTCGTCTTTGCTGCTCTCTGATTGGCTCATGCAAAAACAAATTTGGCGCGTGGCAAATGTCTCTCTGTCCTTCGAATCTGTCGCTTAGTGATCGCGGGGCAGTTGGCCACACGAAGAATCGGGTGTCCTTTTTGATATTTTCGATATTCGAGTGTGAATCCGTCCTCGAATCCGAAACACTACGCCCATACCGGCTACTGAAGGAAACCCTCTTTTGACAGCATATCGAATCATCGTCCAAGTCAGAGTCTAATATTTTGGACTGGGGGCATGCGGATTTATTGACAGGACGGTTGGCTAGGTCAGGCGAGCTCAAGTCACCATCTTTGGGAGGGGACCGGCGAGGCTGCACTACGCACGATCTAGCGGGATAGGCAATCTTCGTTCTGCAGCGAAAGAATTCTTGGCGCTGCGAGCTTCCACAACCGAGTTGGCCAGCATCCTTTAAAACTCAAGAAACCGGCCATGTTGCCGTTCAAGCATAGTTTCCTCGAACAAATTTCAATCTGCAACCCTCTCAAATCTCCGTTCCGACCCAATCGCTGCGTAACTTATGATGGATGTGGACGGATTTGTCGGGCTCGAAAAGAATCGAGTCTCGGACCGCGCTGTACCGCTCTTTTCTCGACGTCGATGAATTTGATTTTGAAAAAGCAAAGACGGCGTGATCCGAGCGGGTGTGTGTCTGGGATCGATAGTCCCGTGTGCAACCACCCAGATCTTTGATCCGCACAGTCCTTTGCGGTTGAAAGTGTTTGACGTCGATGGCGCTGGCTTCCCGTTGCCATCGCTCTGACAGCAAAGAGTTCATCTCGTCACAAGCGAATCAGGCAGCTCACCATAGCTACGTCGTTGCGAATGTGGTAAGCTAGGGCAACTCGACAATACGAAGCTCTACTTCGCTACAATCTTATGATGGCGTCGGAGTCAACCAAAAAGATTGATAATGCGTTAGTCGCCGCTTGGGAACGTGTCTTCCTGCAGATAGCAATGGGTGATCTCGGCCATGTTGCGTGCGCAGATTCATTACAGAATGCCTCGGTTGTCTAAATACACGAGACACGCCGGTCAAGCCTTTCAGGATGTCGAGCGACCGCCAAACCCAAACCATTTGACCCCCCGCCGGAGAAGCGGACAAACTTTTTGTTGCCGCTCAACCTACGTTTCCAGTTCCAGCGGGAGAGTGTACCTGCATGGATCTCTTTGTATCGCAAACACACTCGTCCTTCGTTCTTCGTTCAACTTAGTCAAGACACGACACGAATCTCTGAGAGCGCGTGCCCTTCTTGCATGCCTCTCAACACACGCTTCGGCCACTTCCGGCACGTGAAGCCCATCTTCAGCATGTGTTGCCAAGTTTGAGCGCGGTCTTGACCGGAGAAAATACTCAACTTTCTGCTGCTGAACCCACTTACTGTATCTCATCAAGCACTATTAGACAAGCAACGCCGTCATCCTTGTCGTTGACGTGTATATGACGACGACGATGGCGACGCGATATCATTTCTGCTGCCGATACACCTAGCGAGTAGCCCTTAGAACGCCATTGTATCATTTCGTCTTAGCAAGCGATGATACTAACTCTTCGGAGGCGATACGGTCAATGCGGTGGCAATCTGTGGGGCTTGGGTCGATCTCATGACAAAAGCCGCTGCAACCATGCTAGGCTTTCCTGTCTAGCCGAGCAAAGAAAGTTGTGGATTCCTAACCCCAGCCGAGACGCGAACCAGAATGTCAATTAAGGCTTCCCGGCGACTCACTCCTGGCCACGTTCCCTCGTGCTCACGTAAAAAAGGAGCAAGACGAGCAATTGTACGGTCTCAACTCGTCGCTTAACTTGGTCCCTGGGGCTCTACAGCTGAAACATCATCGTGATGGCATCAGTGGCACCCACACCCAGCCGTCAAACCTAAGCGAGGGACGCTAGTGTGACACTAGCGCAAAAGTTACCGTTGGTCCGGCGGGGGAGATTCCAGACTTTGTCTCCAGCCTAGCTCCTTGGATCGCCGCAGCAAGGAGAGGCACGGGAACCATGATTTTCCGCTAAGTGGTCCTTCCGGACTCCTCGCAGTCGCTTTCAGCGGACACCTGATTGCCAAGCTTCCATCATAGCTACATCATCGAGACGTCAAAGCTCAACGACGAATCGCGATTGCCACAGTCTATCAAAACGAGTGCGGATATCGCGATTGAGATTGTATTGATAGTGTTACACCGATGCTTCTGTACAATTCCTTTCACTGCATCGCCGATAGTCCCGTCCGGTGTTTCCGATATACCGCCTCATCCTGATCTACCTTAGTGAGTCTACTGGCTTCAGGGCGTAGCCTCATCAGCAACCTCCGCCGCGTCCGCAGCATCCGCATCCACCTCGTCCTCCGTGACAGCCTCCAACACACTCTTAGCAGCGCCCGCCGCTCCTTTAGCTCCATCTCTAGCCGGCTTGTACAGGATGTCGAGCATTCGCTGGATCGTCGCGAGGTCAAGATTGCCATCGTCGTCAAATTGAGCATCCAATTTTCCCTCGGTTCCTCCTAGCTTCTTGCGCAGCTCCTCGAGCGAGTCCGCCGCTTCTTGACCGGGGACGAGGGCAGGTGCTCCTGGAACAGCTCCTTCGGGAGCGAGCTTGTTGAACTTCACCCTTCCATCGCCTGCGGAGGGAGCGCCGACTACGTTGCTGGACTTATCGTGAGCGCCGTATTTGGCTTTGGTCCAGGCTGAGAGTGGTGAAAGTGCTGTTTGACCGCGGTAGTAGAAGCGTGCAGCTTGGTAGCTGACGAGGAAAAACGTCGTTGCTAGCAGGATGAATAGCAGAGATTGAAGCTTGGAAGAGTCTCCTCCGCCAGCTCGTGCTTTGCCTTTGCCTTTGCTGGGAGGAGGGCGCGAAACGCCTCCTGTGGATTCTAGGGCGCGCTTGTTGCGCTGTCTTGCTGATGATGAAGGCATGTCGACGTTCGTGAACGTTTGCAGGATGGTGGAAGAGCAGGAAGAACCTTGTAGAGAGCTTGCAGTCTTTGTGAGCTTCGGTATGCAAGCTCCACGTCATAAGTCGCACGATGCTTGTCATCGTTGAAAATAGTTGGCGTCCGAATTCCGAGATTCTCGGCTCCACAATCGCGGCGTTTTGACCAACTTGAACTCAGCTTGGACCCTGACCAACTCGAGCCATACTTCTTCTTTCCCACATCACACTCTTACGGGTTGCAGGCACCATGTCCGACCTACAACGCTCCTTCGTCAAAAGCAAGCTCAGCAAGCTTCCGCCCGTCCCAGCCTTCTCAGAGGCGGAAGAAGACCAAGAATCAGCAGAGCAATCTTCGACAGCACTACCGCCGTTGACCAAGGGCAGGCAACAAGTAAACGACTTTTCACCACGCACTGCGGAAGGATGCTTTGAAGAGGCGCTCGAAGTGGATGTCCCACTCTCGAGCGGCAGCGGATCATTTCGTGTCTACTATACTGCTCCACGACCGAAGGCTTCGACGCATGCGATACCGGTCAAAGGAAAGCCGACCGCACCAGCTTCGCTGCAGAGTTTGGCTGTTGACGTCAACTCTCCCTCGCTACCGACTCTCAGGCCTGGCGTTGGGCTTCCGATCGACGATGCAGATGAAGATGAGGAAGAGCATTCCGCAACGACCTCACAGAACGCGCCATCAAATCCAGGAACACTTTTCGTCTTTCACCACGGAGCAGGATTCAGCGCACTCTCATACGCCTTGACAGCAGCTGAAATCACAAAGATCAGCGGAGGAGAAGTCGGCGTGCTTGCATACGACTGTCGTGGTCACGGACGGACAAAGTTGAAAGACGTCAAGACGGACCCGCTCGATATGTCGATCGACGTTCTCTCTAATGATCTGCTCTCGCTTTTGGCGACGATGTTTCCTCGAAGTGAAGAGATGCCCTCGCTTGTACTCGTGGGTCACTCCATGGGTGGATCAGTAGTGGTCTCTGCAGCACACGCTCTTTCCGCTAAAGGCTTCAACCGAATATCCGGCGTTGCAGTACTAGACGTCGTCGAAGGAACAGCAATGGACGCGCTCGGTGTGATGCGTAGCGTCGTACTTGGTCATCCATCTGGCTTTGCTTCGGTCGAAGATGCGATCAGATGGCACGTTGATAGCAAGACTGTCGCAAACGCGAACAGCGCACGTGTTAGCGTCCCACCTCTCATCGAGCCGAACCCTTCCTTCAACGCTTCCACCACCACCACCACCACCATCGAAGACGAAGACGAAGAGCAAGAAGTCCTCGACTCCCCATCCGATGCCACCCCATCAGACTCTACATCACACGCATATCGGTGGAAAGCCGACCTACTAGCCACCGAACCTTTCTGGCCGTCCTGGTTCAAAGGTCTCTCATCGCGCTTTCTTACAGTCAAAACGGCCCGTCTCTTGCTACTAGCGGGTACAGACAGGCTAGATCGAGAGTTGATGATCGGTCAAATGCAGGGCAAGTATCAGTTGGAAGTGATAGCTGATGTCGGACATTCGTTGCATGAGGATGCGCCAGATCGGACGGCCAAGATCTTGATCGACTTTTGGAGGAGGAATGAGCGGATCCATTTGCCGTTGAAGAATGTCAAGAAGGTTGGAGAGGCGTAGGTCGACCCACTGAAAGGAACTAGCTCAGCAGCGGTGGAGTACATGTAAGGGTAAGGATCGGATTGGAACAGCACAAGACGGCCATGCTGAGGGACGATGCGGAAAAAGAATGATTGCAAAGCGAGTGTGGGTATCTATCATATCACGTCTAGGTTGAATCTATGGCGAACATCCGAGATCAAAGTTTAGGGCTCTTCAGCGTACCCGGGCGAGAGAATGAATCTCTACCACCCGCCGTAGTAGCAGTGTTGAAGCTGGATCGAGACCGAGAATCCGCACCATCCGACAATGCTGCTAACCTCGAAGCTCCACGTGTCGTTGCTGCAGTAGGCGGCCTCGTGTTACCACTATCTTCCTCCTCTTCATCCTCATCCTCGTCCTCACCTTCCTCCTCGTCCGCCTCTCTCAAATCCTCATACCCAATCGCAACCTGTGCAAACGCCGCCCGAATCCTCCTGACCGTCAAAGCGTACGCCTCATCCTTCAGCTGCTCCGGAAAGGTACCTGCTTTGGTCATCTTGTCCCAGTTATGACCCTGTCCACGAGCTTCCCAATGCTTGATGGACCCCTTGAACACCGAGCTGGTTTCCAACTTGTCTGCGAGTTTTCGACCTTCCCTAGCGAGCGAGTCTTGTTCGGCCGTGATGATCGTGACGGAGGCAGGGAAGGTGGAAGGATCTGCGAAGAAGGGGGAGATAAAAGGCTGGGTTCGGTCTTTCACCTTGTCGATGGGTACGTAGCATCGGTAGAGGATCTTGCGGAGCCATGGGGGGAGTTTGCCGCCGGCTGCGCCTTTCATAGGTGTCAACTGTGGTTTGGCGTAGGGATCTTCGTCGAGGTTTGTTGAGGGATAGAAGGCTACTACTGCTTGAACGCCGCCGTGGACTTCTGGACGAGTCGAACCAATGAGTGCCAAGTTGCCTCCGGAACTGAAGCCTACGAGAGCGATCCGGTTTGCATCCCACAACCATTCTTTGACACCTGTGGCTCCGACTGCTCCGTGTCGACGTCGTTGTTTGCGATTCTCTTTGGCGAAGTGTTTAGCAAACTGGATGGCGGAATCGACGTCTTCCACCGCTACCGGCCAAGGGTGTTCGGGAGCGTGAGAGTAGTCGACGTCGATCACTATAGCTGGTAAATTGCGAGCGGCGTACGAGCAGAAGCGAGAGTCATCGCCGTGGGTGTGGAAGCAAAATCCAGAACCGTGCAGGTTGATGATGATGGGTAGAGCGACGTCGTCCGGCTGACCAGATGGCCAGTAGATATCCGCTTTGAGTCGACGTCGTTGTTCCTTGCGTGTGATCTTGTTGGGTACAAAGGGGGAAGGGATGTACGTTGTCACGTTGGGTTTGGGTGCTGGAGACTGTTTCGGTGTGATGATGGGTGTAGCTAGCGGCAAGATTGCGCGTATTGCTTTGACGATGAGAGCGTCCATCGTGCTCTTGCCTTTTGGCCTTGTACGAGGATGATGTGGTGAAGAAGAAAGACGTTCCAGACCCACTTTGCACAAAGATCTTCAGGAGAGGAACCTGCACGTCAAAAATCTCAAAAGGAGTCCGAGCTGAGTCTGCTGCTGCTGCTGCTGCGACAAGGGTCGCACGAAACCGTACGCCGTCACGCAGGGTCTAGCGTGTGAGCTAAACGTCTGTAGCTCGCTTCTTGCTCGCTACAGTCACTTTTTTGTAACCGCATGAAGACTGAAGGGCTGCAGTGTCATTGCATCATTTTGTTTGTCTGACTTGCAGCGTGCTTGAGTTGCCGAGATTCCAGACATTTTTTGGCTTTGGTCGGACGTCAAGTCCGCTAGCTTGCAAATTGATCTAACATTTTGGGAGATTTTTTGCCGCGGCGAGTCGCGTTGCTGTCTCACAGCATACCTGGCGTCTCGCAGCACAGCAAGAAAGCACGACAACTACAAAGACGGCGCCAAGCTTTGGCGTAGTAAAGTTGCAATCGAAGCTTGTATCCTTACGCAACAACAAGAGCGCTCACACCGACATAGTTCGAGCTCTCCCAGCAAGGTGCACGAGGTCGGTCGATCGTCAATTTCCTGTCAACTGAGCTGTCAGAGAACGCCTCGCTTGACACTCTATTTTCGGGCGAGATTTTTATTCGGATTTATCTCCGCACCGGCATGTAGGTTGCTAACAAGGGTCCAGACCATGACGTCTGTGCTCTTGCCGCAAATACTAATGTGTAGTCGACCTTCCTTGCGCTTCTCTCTTTCGCACAATCATCATCTCCTGTCCCAACGCATCTCACGATGACATCCACTCTATCAAAAGACGACCAGGTTCAAAACCTTCGCAAGCTCTTTGCAGACTCGAGCGTTCCCAACGATCCTAAAGCGTGGGACAAAGCTTGGATCGACAGCACTACGCCGTGGGACGCGAACCAAGCTCAACCTGCGCTCGTGGAGCTTTTGGCGGGCGCGCACGATGCGGATACCAAGGTCGAAGATGTGAATGGTGATCTTGTGCCCATCTCGCAAGCCATTCCCAAGGGAGATGGTACAGCGGTCGTGCCCGGTTGCGGAAGAGGCTATGACGCCAAAGTGTTTGCCGAACGTGGGTTCACTACGTACGGTGTCGATATCAGCTCGAATGCTGTTGCTGCTGCCAATAAGGTGAGTCCTCAATCACCCTCGCCGACTGATAGTTGAAAGTCGACTGACCCTATGCTTCGTTCGGACAACAGTGGCTGGACGACCAGAACCTCGCCGCCGACGTTGACTCGAAAGTCAACTTTGCCGAAGCAGACTTCTTCACACTCGGTACACAGAAGAGCGTCGTCACCGCTCTGTCCAAGCCGGGACAAGCAAAGCTCGCTTACGACTACACGTTCTTATGCGCTATTCCTCCATCGCTCCGCTCTAACTGGGCAGAGACTTACACGAGGTTGTTGGAGAAAGACGGTGTACTGATCGCGCTCGTGTTCCCCATTCACGGCGATCGCCCGGGCGGGCCGCCCTTTTCGATTTCGCCAAAGCTGGTGCGGGAACTGTTGGGCGAGCAGAAGAATGCGGATGGGAGTGCGGCTTGGAAGGAACTGGCTGAGTTGAAGCCGAAGGGCAAGGAGACTAGGCCGGATGTCGAGCGTGTTATGGTCTGGAGGCGATCGTGAGGACAGTGTCGGATACTCTGAACCGATCTCTCGTTTGTAAGGATAACAGACTCGCACAGATGCAATTATAAGGAAAAAGACGATTGTTTTATTTAATCTTAGGCTGTGGTAGACAGGAGCATGTTTTTGATCTGGGAACAAGAATCAGCGAGGGAACAGAGACACCTTTGCCAGCAAGGTGGAGCGGTATCGAACCTTCAGTCCGAGTCCGAATGAAACTCTTGAGAACAAACCGAGCTGTCGTTGTTATCGTCCTCCGTAGCCGGCTGATAATCCTCGTCATCGTCATCGTCACCATCACAACTGGGGCTCGAAGTGTCCTTCAGATCAAGTTCCACCGCTTGCGTCTCCACCCAATCGTTCAACTTCCTGTACAAGCACACGTAGTCAGTCCAAGGATTATCAGAGACGATGCATACACCTCCGAAACCGGCGATCTTGAGCTCGTGGCGCGAACGTTGGGTGAGGAGGTCCATCCAGTCCCTGAGCGTTTCTTTGTCCATGCGCTGGTCGAGCTTCGTACCGACGTAGCTCGTGATGCGATGGAAGAGCTCGTCCATGTCATCGGTGCTGCACGAGATTTTCTGCCACGGGTCGGTGGTGTTGGGGACGCAACGTTCGGGGAACAAGTCGCGATAGTTGGTGTTGTAGAATTCGATGAAGTCGTCGCATATCTCGGCCTTGCGGTAGTAAAAGAGGTCCTCGCAGTCCATATCGGTGGACGAAGGGGCTTCGGAGTCGGCGCGTTCGGAGGAGGAGGACTCGATGTCCATAGCTTCGAAGAGAAAGGTATCGCGGAGAGAGAGATAGTGATATGACCTGGACGCAATACGACGATGAGTGACGGACAAGGTGGCCTCGAAAGAGATGGGACAGCTCAACTGCTCCTTTTTATCCACACGAGATGTCCAACGTAGCGCCTTTGTTATCCTGCTCGCCTAGAAAGGACAATCCGTGCATGTTCAAGTGTCGGACAAGTACATCAAAGCGCGCAGCCGCAGCTCGAAAGCAACCAAGACAAAGCGTTGCGCAGAGGCTCAGTCGAGACAAGATCGGGCATCTCGGCGTTTTCAGCGGCTAGAACGTGTGCTATGCGCACAATGGCGAAGTGTGCGCAAAGTGTTACATTGCAGCTCCACGAGTGTGGGACAGCGCAGAGCTCCCCTCCACGTTTCCGAGTGTCAAGCAAGCTGCAAGCGGAGAGTATTTGGAGCATTCAAATTGAGCCCACCGATACTGAGCCGAGCTGGAGCGGATATGCAAATGAGAACGGCGGGTGCACACGGATGGAAATGCATCACCAAGCGTATGCGCTTATTCTGCGGCGCCGCCTTCATTGACGAGCTCTGATGCGCATCTTCCGCATCGAGACAGAGTTTGACAGTCAGTCCTCGAACTCGAAGTCGAGAAGTAAGGTTAGCTTGATCTCAATCGCGAGCCGAGATTGTGGGCGTATCATCGAACCTTGTCTACGATAGACTTTGAGTTTTCATACAAAGTTCGTTGTAGCACCTCATTACCCGAAACTCAATCGCACCTGCCAGCAACACACTCCTCTGTGCGAGGGTCAATACGGTAAGATATGCTCTAAGCGCCACCAGCTCAGTCAAGTAAGTCTTCGACGTCCGCTCTCGTGCTCCTCCTCGCACATCCGCAGGTGTCGTCAAGCTTTTGAAGAGCTTTCCCGAAACTGTCCGAGTGTGTCGACTGAGCTTCAGTCTGCTCGCTGTCAGTGCTGTCACTCTCTCGCGCAGACCGAGACACGCCCATTTGAAAACCTTACACTCTCGGTTTAGCCGCCAGCGGAAGCAAGCGCTTCACAATTGTAAGCGCCTCTGAAGAAAGATCGTATGATCACGCTCAGTGTGCTGCGCCATTGGAGGCCCACCTTTTGCTAGCACCCCAAATTTCGAAATAGAGTACCGTGTTGACTGCGCACAAGGTTTCGTCTGTAGTGACGTGCCTTCCCACGAGGTTCACGTCGACGAGGACATGCTCTTTCAGCTCCTTCAGCGAAGGACGTGGAAGTCCGCTCCGTATCATGGTCGGTCCCAGTTCGATGTAACATAAATCAGTGTCCGAAAAATCAGATCGGCGATTCCGCCTCTTCGCGAGCGCGATTTCACACGCCTTTCTTCCGATGCCGTCATATGCCTCCACTAGTTTGGCTGCATATCGGGCCTTGTGCAACGTGCTCAAAGTTACAACCGGACCTCGCTTGACCATCATCACCTCCCGCCACCACACTCCCCACAGCATACACACACAATGGAGGATCCAGTCAACGAGATTCGAGGAGTCGTCAAAGGGCTCGTCGCCGCCAGGAATGCTTCGGAGCAAAAGTACTGCATGCAGAGATACTTTGCTCCCGATGCCTCGTTCGACCATGTCCTTTGCACGGTTGCGAGTGGACCGAACTCGAGAGATAATGGTATCTTGCCCATCTACCAGTGGCTGCGAGTGATCTCTCGCTCGGATATCGAGGTTTTCCATGTTGGTAAGTGTGACCTTGGCAGGTGCGGGCTTGATCGTCTTTGGCGGTGCTGTACGACTGACAATGACTGAAACGCTATCCCGAATTCGACCTATATGCAGGCTTCGACCAGCAGACGAACAAGCTGTAAGTCCGACTTTGACCATTTCGACCCGCTATAGTCACCCTTCTGACTCGACCACTCCACACATTCGCTCTTGCATTTTTAGCTTCATCGAAGCGGTCCAAACACTACGACCCAACCTCCCCGTCGTACGAGACGTTATCGCCAAAGACGCTCGCATCATCGTCGCACTCCAGCTTCAACGCGGTGCTGATGGCAAGTTCTACGTCAAGAGCCAGCAAGATCTATATGCGCCCCAGGTGTGAGTAGACTTCCAACCGCACCAATCTTGTGTCCGCATTCAACTGACCTTTCTCGCGTTTATGAATGCAGGCTGCCATTCGGCCTCGTACCCGGAGGCGAGACAGCCACGATGCTCATCAAAAAGATCGCCGCGATCAACTGCGTGCTCTTCGTGGGCATCATTCAGCTGCTCTTTGGTTACTGGAAGCCGGGTAAAGATCCGCTGGGCTCTCATCTTAAGGGCAAGTAGGAACATTCTTCGATACTCTCACGATGCTTTGCAACACGAGTCTCTTTTACACAGACACACGATTTGGAATGATCGACTTGAATGACATTTTGTTTCAAAGGCGAAGAGAAATAAATGCGATGCAGTTGATGCAGAGATGGGTATAGATGACAGGAAGCTCTATCTGCGAAAACGAAATCACCACTGAATCTTACGATCCTTACCACCAAAGTATTTTTCAATCAGGCCTTCGTAGTACGGACGCAAAGCCACCGGGTCAGGAGGCGAATCGGACTTGGAGTACAGATCGTAAGGGTTGAAAGCGAGCACGTTTGCTAGCGCTGCTTCGTCCTCCGGCGCACACAGGTGGCGGTAAGCGCCCTCGCGGTGCCAAGGGTAAAAGCTGTGGTAGCGAATCATGTCCAGAGCTGCTTGAGGCAGAGTCGATTCGCGCTTGGCGATCTCGTAGAGGTATTCGTCGTGTCCAAAGCTGAGCATGACGTTTTGAAGACCGCAGTTGGGCTGGTACATTCCGTACTTGGTGTTGTACCTTGGGTCGTGGGAGTCGGGGTTGTTTTCGAAGGTGTGTGGGTAGACGGTGCCTTCGGGAGCGCAGCCGACGACAAAAGTGTCGCCGACAACGTCCCATTGACCATCGGCGCCGAAGAAGCATAGCAGCTTGCCGAGGTCGTGAATGAGACCGGTGAGTTGCATCCAGTCCGGCTTGCCGTCTCTTCGCATCGCTTCGGCGGTTTGTAGGAGATGCTGGATCTGTGAGAGCGATGTGTCGGGATCGGACTCGTCGACGAGCGTGTCGAGCTTCTCGATGGCTTCCCATACGGTCATTTCGGCGTGGTGGTTGTGCAAGAATCGTCGACGGGCTTCGATGTTGAATGCGACGGTTTGCTTCTCGTGCTGTGTCTTGTAGAAGGCTTTGACGTGGTCCATGGCGTCTTCGTAGCGTCTGAAGTCGGTCTTGTCCTTTTCAGAGTCGAAACGAGAGCCTTCGGAACGCCATGCTTCGTCGTCGGCTGCTGCGGGCTGCGGAGCGCCAGGGTGTGTGCCGCGGTAGACGTTGACTTCGTCAACCATGTCAGAGATGGCGTCCATGGCGGTGCCTTTAGCGTTGATCGAGGCCACGGACTTTGCCGTTGGTGTGGGTGCCACAGGGACGGGGTCGACTGCGATTGGTGCCATGATGAGTATGCTGTGATGGGTTGGAAAGATACGTGTCAGGGAGACAACAGCTGGTCGTGGTGAGGATAGAAGGGTCAGATCAACCGATCAACCTGATGGGTTCATATATCTACTTCCCCTGCCCTCAACCCCGCGCTGCACAACCCGACTCTTCGAACGCTGCACCAGAGGACAGCGAAACGAAGGGCATCTTTCATCAACCTCATCTACGGACAAAATGGCACAGCAGCCAGCCGAACAGCCACAAGCGTAAAAGTTTTGCTTACCGGCGAATTCGGTAGCTAATCGGTGTCAACTTCGCCTACATCGGTATTTGTGCGGGGTGCAGACCTTGTTTGTGTACATAGGTCGCCAACCAACTCCTGTCAAAGAAATGCTGAACACCGTGCAAGCACCGACGTTGACTAAGGTGACCGAGAATTGGGTGCGGGCACTGTAAAAGCGACGTCGGTCAACTCAAACCAACTTCAGAATGCGCAGTCACAAGGTGGGATCTACAGAAGGAGCGGGGCTGGTACCACAGAGCAGTGCCGACGATTTTTTGACGTCGGTCCGCTCAACGTCATTTGACCGACGTTTAGTTTGCCGTCACAGGACCGACGCGGTAGTCGATCGGCTAATTCTCGTTTTGAAGGGACTCGCGAGCTCGCCGTTCCAAGACCGATAACCTCGATAATTTTGACAGCGGTGGGCTTGGAGACTTTTGCTGCAAAACTCCGTTGATTGAGAAATTTGAACTGAAAAAAAGCGACTCGAAAAAGCGTCCACAAAATCCCAACCCCCTTCATCTTTGTGCGAAAGCTCATTCCCAAGTTGGCACGCACACAGAAATTCGAAGAGATATGATACCATTACGAGTTGTCGATGTGTTAAGTGGCTCGAGCGACCTTAGTGTTACAAGAGAGAATGCGAGATGCGATGATGTGAGACTGCCAGATATACAAAAACATGAGTGAGAGAGATAAAATGCATGCGAGCGACAAAAAGATGAACCAGAATGGTCCCCTCCGTGAGAAAGGGATAGTTGAAAGAAAGGAAAAAGAGAGCACGCCTGGTGTTAAGGGCAAGGCGTCGTGCCGAGGGTATACGAGGCAGTTTCGTTGACTGTAAAGTGTGCGCCTAGTGTTAAGGGCAAGGCACCGTGCCGAGGGTATGTATGTAGAACGATCTAGTGGTACGAAAGCGTACCTGGTGTTGATGGCAAAGCATTCTCCGAAAGTAGAGAAAGCGGAGGATTTGATTGTTGCTGGCAGGCTCAGCGACGCAAGCCGATTCGGTGCATGAGCTCGTCCCTAACAAGCGCCTTCTCAGCAGCAGCACCGCCGGTCATGATATCACCGTTCTCCAGAGCACGGCGAATCAGGTAGGGCAGCGTCAGCTCGAGAGGACCGTAAGGGATATACTTGAGCACCATGTGCGGGCCGACACCACCCGAGTTGGCGTCAAAGGCGGCCTGAATACGAGCTGTGAGCACGGAAGCCATGCCGTAGAGCTGTGCGAAAAAGATGCGACCGCGCACCGACTCCTGCAGCTGCAAGTCGACCAAAGGAACACGCTTAAGCAACGCATCGTGGTCCAGGTCTGGGTTAGCATCCTTAGTGGCCTGCAGTAGGGCTGGGGCGGGCTTGGCCATGTCGAGGCGCACCATCTCGCGGATCACTTTGAGCGATGACTGGGTGTTGTGACTGGCGAAGACGACGGCGAGCGAGGGCTGCGTGCCCTTCTTGGCGCTGCGGACGAGATCGTCGTTAATTTCCTGGACGAGACGAATGGCACAGCCATCGTAGCAGCGGTCGGTGAGGTCCTTGTTGGGCCAGACGGGGCTGCCCCAGCCTTCGTAGGCGGAAGCGTCAGCACCCTTGCCAGGAACAGGAGGAGCATCGACGATCTTGTCCGACCAGATTCGGTTCTCGATATCGACGTAGGCGCCTCGAACAAGCTTGACGCCGAGCGTGTATCCGTTGAGCTTAGCTCGCTCAAACGATGCAGCGAGGTGCGATGGGGTTCGGCGAAGGTAGGCCTGGAAAGTGTTGTAGACCAGGGGACCAGTGACGCTGCCCTGTGGAGCGTCGCTAGAGACGTTTGCGGGGCGGTTGTACTCTGCGGCGATGGCTTCGTACATGGCGTCGATGGCAGGCTGGTACCAGCTATACTCGGCGTCAATAGCAAGACGAACACTGCCGTGCTGCTTGGCGCGTTCTGCAATCTCGCGCAAGGCTTCCCAGAGTTGCTTGAGCGCGTCTACATCCTTGGGCGGCAAGGCAGCAACGGGGATAGCGAGTCCACCACAAGGTCCCATGCCATTGATCGAGAGAGGTGGGAGAGGCTCAGGGGGCGAGCTGAACCATTCTCTGGGAACGATGGCGGCTGAAGCACGCTCGAGGACGGACGAGTCGTACAGCAATCCGGAAAGCTTGATGGCGACAAAGGTGCTACCAGAACGATCGGGTCGCACAGCGAGCTCAGCAGCTTGCTCGTTGTCGGCGACACCGTGAGACGAGGGGAGAGAAGCCAGCTTAGCGGAAACGTCGATGCTGTGCAGAAGCTCGTCGACAAAGGGGCGATGGACAGCAGACTTGGGTGCTTGGTCGGCTTCGGTGCCCTTGGCCGGCTTGCCACCGTGAGTGACCTCGACGGAGAAGTTGAGCATGGCACCCAAGTTGTCCCGCGAAAGCGAAGAGAGCAATGGGAGCGAGCCCTCAGCGGTGTCGTCGCTGATAAACTGGCGGAAGAAGGTGCGACGGATGACATACTCGGTGACGGTCCAGACGAGAGGCAGCGAGGTGTTGGCGCTCCATTCGATGAGTTGAGGACCTACCTTTGCGAGGGAGCCAAAGGAGCATAGCGTGAAGACAGCGTAGTTGGTGAGCAGCATGGACACTGGCTGCGCACGAAGTGGACGATAGGGACGATACGTCTCATCCTCGCGCTGTACGTCTTGGCGATGGGCTTGAGCCATCGATTTGGGTCGCGTGGGTTCTTGTGCATCGAGATGGAGAGGGTCGTTGATGACTAGAGTGACCGCCGTGAGAGCAGTTGCACCGAGAGCAGCACGAATTGCGTAGATACCAAAACGATTGCCGGTCTGCGCCCCATTCGAAGCAAAGCGAGATCGAGCATGCTGGGAAGCATGGCGTCGGCTGCTGGCAAAGACGACACTACTGGAACACTGTTGAGTCGATAGCCTGGGCGATGCGAGTCTACTCGTCCAGTCTGTCAAAGCAATTGATTGGCGTGCAGATGATCGTGCCAAAGATTGAGCAATACGATGATTTGGCGCCATTCCTCGCAGACTAAGCTTGCCTTTGCCGTGCGTCTAAAGATGCAAGATGAATGTCGAGAGAAGAGGAACGAGTCGACCAGGCCAAAGACGCAAAGGAACCAGAGAACCGCAACCAAAAAAACCGGAAACCCACGCGACCGAAAACAGGGGAAAGAAAGGATGAGGGGAGAAGATAAGAAGCTCAAACGATGAAACAGACAAAGACAATAATGGATCGAGCGGGACGCTGCCATGCACGAGATAAACTGAGGTTGATTGTCATTGGGCAGCAGCAGCCGGCACAGTCATACTGCAAGTCAGTCAGTCAGTCAGTCAGTCGCAGCTTGATGAAGAAACTTTTGGTTGGTTCAAAAAAGCAACTTTTTCGCTTTTTCCGTTCTTTTGTCCAGGGTTTAGCCACGGAAGGACAGGGGACAGGGTCACGAGTGCAAAACGTGCCGAGACAGAACAGAAGAATCACCGACACGCGATAAGAAGCGCAGCCCACAAAAAGGAGCAAAAACAAAAAGAGAGTCTGGAGACTGCATGAGTCGAACACGCGACCTTTCGCAATTTAGACACAAAGATGCTAAGCGAACGCTCTACCAACTGAGCTAAACCCCCGAGATGGAGTGGGCTTGACAACGTTGCATACATATTTTTTCTGCTTCCTGCTAAGATCCTTTGTCACGGTGCACTCGCAAACACGTGCAGCAGAGAGACATGCGAGTCTGTTACAGGAAAGAGGTGGTGACAAGCTCGGCTAGGTTCCCGACGGCAGTTTGTCACCAACGAGGTTTTCTCAAGTCACACACACACACATTGTCGTTTTGCAGCACAATCGGCATGAGATGGCAGCCTTTCAAAGTCAGAATGTATACCATCCTCAGTGAGGGTCTGAAACCAAGCGCGAGAGAGCGACAGAGAGCGGAGTGTGCCGAGCAAATTGACAGAACAATAATGAGCAGCGGCGTTACAGTGAATGCACTCGCCGCTCGCTGTCTTCGGCAAAAAGTCACACTCTCGCGTTCCGGCGCGCATTGATTTTTTACCTTTGTCAATCACCACCATCTCTTCACTCCAACAAGCAGTCGTCTCCATCCAACCAAAAGATGCAGACGACCTTGTCCTCCTTGTGGCTCGGCGCCTCGGTCGACGCAAGCATGCACGACAACGGTAGCTGCCATGTTGACCACGATCCCGTCGCCCTCTACCTCTCCACCTTCTTGTGTGTCGGCCTCGTCGTCTCGTATCTACCACAGATCATCCGCATCGTCCGCAACAAATCGTCGCAGGGCTTTTCACCTTGGTTCCTGCTTCTTGGTGCCACCTCGAGCGCTTCCAGCTTCCTCAACGTCGTCGCACTCCAATGGGGCATCGTCCTCTGCTGTCCTTCCTTGCCAACCTTGGAATGCACCGAATCGCTTCTTGGCATCTTCCAGGTCGGTCTGCAATGGTTCATGTTTGCCACCGTCTTTGTGCTCTTCCTTATCTACTATCCCGCAGACCAGAAATACGAACGCGCTATCGCTCTTCCTGATCGTGATTCGACCGATCGACGTGTTCGCGCACAGGCCCGCAAAGCAGCACGCAAGGCGGCTGCCGATCGACAGGCTGCGGTCAATGCTGCCCGAAAGCAGGACAGATTAGTAGCGCCTTCTCAGTCCTCTCGAAGTCTCGTAGGCGCTTCTGCCGATGACGCCTCTTCCGCCGGCTCGGAACATTCGGATCTTGACTCGGTCGACAGCCATATTGCTCAGAACTACACCAACCCAGCAGCCCAAGATGGCGGCGAGGAATCTTCTTCGGACGAGGCTCAGGAAGAAGTCCAAGATGACGACCATGACCCTGAAGCCCTCTCGCATGCTGATCACTCGGCCATATTGAGGCGCGATGCCAGCAGCAGTGCCTTCTCACGCCTGGCTCCCACCTTCTGGCCCATGTGGAAGGCTCCCAATGGCGAAACTATCCCCTCTTCCGGTCGTCCTAGTCAACGCGCCAACCGTCGCGGCATCCTTGCCAACGCACCTCGTGGCATGCAGAGGATCGAACGAGAGAGGCGTGCAAAGTTGGGCAAGAGAACGCTCCGTACCCGCAAGCGTCGAACCGAAGAATGGAGTTTGGCGCTCTCACTTGCATGGGTCGTCTTGATCCACTTTATCTTCATCAGCACCATCACCCTATTACTCGTCAGCTCCCTTCCAAGCAAGTCGTTCCCACCACCAGAAGAGGTCTCGGCGCTCTCGAGCTGGACACAAGCTCTGGCCAACAAGGCGACCGTCACCATGAGCAGGCCCTCGTCGCGTCTGCTCGTGTCACGATGGGCCGCATTCCTTGGCAGCTCAGCGACCATCCTTGCTGCCGGCCAGTATCTCCCACAGATCGTCTACACGGCACGCACCAAGCTCGTTGGCAGCTTGAGCATTCCCATGATGTGTCTGCAGGTGCCTGGAAGCGCCGTGTTCGTCTACTCGCTAGCGCTGCAGCCAGGAACTGACTGGTCTTCGCTGGCTGCATACGTGCTCACCGGCGTCCTGCAGCTGGTTTTGCTCGTGCTCTGCATTGCATGGCGCATCCGTCAACGACGTGCAGGCATCGACGACTACGGTCGTCCACTGGCTCTCGTCTCCTTGTGAGGCGCCGCAATATAACACAATGTTTCGAGATGTACGTACAAGAAAGAGCAACGGTAATCCATCCGGACCGGGCGGGACCTTTTCCGCCCACCTACCAATTCAGCCTTCATTTACAGCTTGGAGGAACAAAGCCTGCCTCGTCGTCGAGGACCTGAAGCATTGTTTCGTGACTGCACGCGCTGGACTTCATCTGGCCACCACGCTACGAGATCCCACTTGCAGCCTCGATGACGGTGGGGAGAATGAGCTGGGCTGGACCTTTGCTTTGTACCATCACATGCACCGCCTTACTGAACCCCTTTGTCGCCACCAGTTCCACAACCTCGCTACATTCTATCTCTACTCTACTCTACTCTGAATGATCATGAGGCTGCTCGCCTGTTTCCTTGTCATCATCGTCACTTCCAACCTCTTCGTCCAAGCATACCCAGTAGCACATGTGCGAGACGAAGAGAAGAGCCAACAAGAAATTCGTGAGTTGAGCTCTGACATAGCAGCGGTAAGATCCTACTTGCAATCAAGACGACTGACACCTTGGATCAACATCTCGTCGACAGGTCCACGACTGGTCCCACGACAGGCAACAGCAGTCGCAAAGGCCAAGAGAGGTTACAAAGCAATTTCATTCCTCGAAAACAAATACACCATTGCCGCTATTACGGGCGTATCGCTGCTCACTCTCATCGGTGCTGGTCTTCTCGGTCTGCATGTCGTCGATCACAAGGCTTGCATGGCTGTTCAAAAACAGGAAGAAATCATGCAAAAGTCGTGGGACGAAATGCGTCCTGATGGCTACGTTGCCGTGGGCGATGGCATGAGGCCAATCACGTTCGACTGCAAAACTCAGGAGAGAAAGTTCAAGCCGCTCAAGTCGTATGCCAATGCTGAAGAGTATTACTGATTCTTATTGATCATCGTCTTGCTAGCGTCCAGTCTTGCTTGCTGCGGTGGTGGCAACAGCAAAAGCTGCGTGCTGCCCTCGCTCCCTTTTATCACGTCGCCTTTACCCAGCTGGTCTGTTACACAATCTCGACACCATCTTTTCCCTTATGCAATACAGTCTTTTTCCCTGAAACGTACCGCCGAGTGGCATAGAGTTGTGAAGAGTGATGCTGTTGAGGGTGCGGCGTGAAAGAGGATCGGCGATACGTTTGGACTTCAGCTCCAACTGGCTCACAGCGAGCACTCTCAAATAACCGTCGAAAGCCGAGCGGATCAAAGGTCAAGTCGCGGGGAAAAAAGTGGACCCCTTAAAGGTCATTTCTGTTTTGGTGTTGACCACCACCACGCAGCACGGCAAAGAGCGGTAAAGACGTTTGAGCCAAATCTCGCTCGTCCTCGCGGCTGTTGCTCTCACCAAACCTTGTTCTCCAACTCAACTGCCGGAACGACTCTTTTCCGTCCCTGAGCTTACAGTCCAACTCCACCGGCTTTTGCAGTCGGTATCAACACACCGGACCGCGCCGATTAGGCACCGATCGATTCCGGCCATCCCCGTCATTGTTGAGAAGGGAGCAGTTCGACGGCGGTTCTTCGATTGCGGCATCTGAACTCGCGCCTTGTGGCCGGTCAGAGGGCTGCTGCAAATCCACGCATCGATGCATGAACCGACCTCATCTTCGTACTCTTCGCACTCGAACGGCGCGTTCCTCCACCATCCCGCGTCTTCACATTACCAATCCACCTCGTCCAAAGGTGCGCGCAGCAATGGCGCATACTCTCCCGTTCGAGACAGTCAGCAGATGAGCGACTCCACCAGCGCCTCGGCGCCGCCAGCTATGGCACCCCGGTCGCCTGCCTCTCGCTCCAGTGCACAAGATGGTGACGGTGGATCCGCCAAGAAGGACTTTCAGCGTTCTTTCAAGGCATGCGATGGATGTCGCACCAAGAAGGTCAAGTGCGAGTTGGGTGATCTGGCAGCACCATCAGAGCCTCCGTGTGCACGATGCAAGCGCGAGATGCGTCCATGTCTCTTCACCATGTCGACCCGTGGACGTGGACCCAAGGCCCGTTCATCTCGATCGCAAGCGTTTGGAGCACACCATCTAGCCAAGAATCCACGCACCTCGGCTGCTCATGACGCAGACGAGGAGGACGAGCACAGCACCGCTGTTTCTGCCATCGATGCACTCGCTGGTGCTGCTCTCGCCTCTTTACCTGCGACCAACCCGAGATTGCATTCAGCTCGTCACGATGTTCCCGTCTCTGCTCTGGACCCTTCGGATGCACCGAGCATTGGCATGATCTATGGACTCAACTGTCACGATGGAGTGCGTCAGCAAAGCAAGCGAAGGAGGATCTCGAGCGATGTGGATCCGTCGGGACGCTCTGATGCTTTGGAGGGGCCTACGGAAGACGCGATCGTAGAAGAAGAGCTCGGCATCTCAACTGGAGAAGGGAGTCCATCAGCGACTGCAACCAACAACAACAATCACGAGCCTCTTGGGCTGATATCCAGACTGGATTCTCTGCAGCAGTACGCCGAAGTCGGGTTGCAACACAGCAAGGACGCTCTCAGAGTGTTGGCAGGCGTCGCAGTAGATTCGAGGGAAGCAACGAATGATGTTGATATGGATAGAGATGCTCGCCAAGAACAAGGGAAAGACGGTGCAGCAGCATCTCTGGACCAAGGAGGTTCATCCAGTCAGCAAGGTCCCAACACGTTTGCAGATGGTCGCTCGGCTGATCAAGCAGCTTCTTCATCGGCAGGTCCTTCAAATTCTCAAACAGCATCCGGGCTTCGCGCTAGCTCCAGTTCCGCACAATCAGCAGCAGCGCTTCTCTACCGACCAGTCACTCCACCACCGCTCAAGCATAACTATGGATGGAGCAAGTTCGAGCCAGTGCGTCTCAAGCTGATCAAGAGAAGCGAAGCAAGATACTTTCTCAACTTTTTCGTTCGACAGATGCATTCCTTTGCTCCTCACTGCTCACCCCATCTTCTCGACAAATCGCCCGAAGCTCTGTCAGAGCTCGTCTACCGCGAACACATCTTGCTCGGCGCTATGCTCTCCGTTGCTTCTCGCTACGACGTCACAAATCACAATGCGCACGTCACCGCAGTCGACACATTTCATCGAAAAATCTCCAAATGGACACAGGAAAAGATCAGCAGGTCGTTCTTCCTGCCCGCTTCACATACCATTGGCACCATTGAAGCTCTACTCATTCTCAGCGAATGGGCTACATTAGACTTGCACGATCGACGCTCCTCGCCAGATGCCAGCTCTGACTCGGAAGATTCGGAAGATGGGGTCGAAGACGCGGATCCATCCGACTCGGAAGCTGATCAAGAAGCAGAGGATGCTTCTACGACTAGTCCAGCCACTGTGGCAGCGACAGGCGACGATCTCAGATCCGAACACGAAGGACAGATTCCACGACCAGGTAGATCCAAACGAACGGGTGCAAAACCTTCACAGAAACCACGACAAGCCGATATGCGCGAATCAGAAAAGTTTGACGACACAGCATGGATGTTGACTGGAACGGCGCTTCGATTGGCAGAGCGACTCGATTTGCACAACGATGCTACTTACAGCGGTATCTCGAGCCGTAATGCTGCTTCGAGGCGCAACGCTGAACGTCGAATGCGTGTTTGGATGTCGAGTGTCCACGCTGACTGCCATCTGTCGGTCAGATTGGGTCGCAGAATCTCGAGCCCTGGATTGGCAGCGCCTTTCATGAACCTCGTGCGCGACCGAACACATCCGTTCCTTCTTAACGCCGACATCAGCAACAGCGGCGAGGTCGGTTTCCCATCGGGATCCAACCGAGCCTGGATCGCTTTTCGTGCACATGCTGAACTGTTGCAGATCGTCTTCCGCACCTGCGAGAACCTGTACCGATCCAAAGCTGTGACCGAGCGACTGTTGGAAGATGAAGACTTTGTGCCTGCGCTCAAATCGATCCGAGATGATCTGGACAACTGGGCCAACTGGACACAACCGAGGATCGAACCTACACGCGATATGACTTCGCTTCGTGTTCGTGTCGAGTACCACTACGCTCGACTGTACGCCAACGGTATTGCGCTGGACTCTGTCAAGCGCAGTCTGCGGACGTTGGGTCAACACAGGCAGTATCGTGCATCGGAAGCAGCAGAGATCGGGTCGAAAGGAAGATTGGGCAAAGCAGGTGTCAACGCTGCCGTTTCTGCAGCTGCTTCGTACACGGTCAGCTTTTCAACTCATCCTGCCTATCCTTTTGTGCGAGAGGCGCTAGCAGCAGCTCAGAGTCTGATCCGCATCTTGACGGTGGAACTGGAGACGATGATGTGCGCACCTGCGAGGTGGTTCTTGCTGCTCGTGATGGCGGCTGTGTTTTGCGTCAAAGCGACGGCGGTTTCGGATGTGATTTTGCCGCTCAAGCGATGTGCACAATCGCTGCAACAGGTGATTACAGCGTTGGAAAGGGCGGCTCCAGACGGCGTACATTTGGCAAATAGGTATTCGATGTATCTGCGGCAATTGGCGAAACAATTGGTTTTGACGGATGCGAAAACGAGGACGGCGTCTAGCAGCGCAAGTCAGGCACGGAACAAGTCTCGTACTAGAAGCACGTCGCAACTGGCCCGCCCAGAGGTGGGGGCCAGTGGAGCATCTGCGAGCGAAGCGGAGCGTTTGTCCGCAGATAGGACGGGAGGCGCGGGGACGGAGAAACAGGCTGGTCAGATTGGGGCTGCTGCGGGGTCTCGGAGTCAAAGTTCCGCCTTGCTCGAAACTTCTACGACGCCGGCTGGATCGTTCACGGTGGATCCAGGTTCGAGCATGAGCAGTCTCACGGCAAGTTCAGGTGCACAGCCCACTCAGGCGACTGGTGCCGATGGATCGATGCATTCCCACGGTTTGATGGGCGCGCCTTCCTCTTCCTCCTCGGCGGCGGCAGATGCTTCCGGCTATGCACGTGTCTCTGAGGGCGGCATGCGGCAAGAGCACACGACGGTTAGCAACGACGCATGGGGAAACAATATGGGCGCTGGATGGACGCCTGCGCCGATGCCCAACACACAAGGCATGACGGGCGGCTCGGGATCATGGTGGAGTACGGCCGACATTTTGGCAGGAGAAGTAGATCCTCAATTGTTTCTCAAATGGTTGGATGATCAGACATCGACACTGGCTCCTCCGACTTCGCATCATCCGCTATCGTCGTGGGCGAGCGGTGCGTCGTCGTCGTCGACTGGTGCGCAGCAGCAGCAGCATCAACAGCAAAGACCGCACGCTGGCTCAATAGGCAGCATGATGGCTCCCTCGCCTCGACATGTGAATCGATCGCCGTCGTCGGTCGCGAGTCCGGCTGCCGGGTCGTCGTTCTCAACGAAACCGCCGCACAGTGCAGATGGCGGATACAGAGGTGCTGTACATCCACAGCCGATGATGGGCGGAGATCAGAGCTTGCGAATGGGACAGGAAGATCTGTTGACCAAGATGTGGCTCGACGATGCACTGACCGATCTGGCCGCAGCCGGGTTGGATATGCCGTTTTTATAGATACCAAGCAGACGCTCTTTATAATTGGAATACTGGATATGGTGAAATACATCGGAGTTGAGAAGACGAAGGTCCGTGTGTGTGAGCATTAATCCTTACAGAGAACGACGATGCGACGGCCAGCGACTGCCGTGCCACGTTGGACAGCTTGGAGCGTCCTAGCCGGCGGTGCAGGAGCGTAGAGACCGTGGGAAGCAGGCACAAAAAGTTGCCCTTTGTAGAAAGCACAGAGACTTTGACTCGCTGTCAACGAGGCTGAATGGGGTCTTTTCTCATTTCAGCAGGTACACAAATTTACTGTACGCCACAAGGGGCACTGACCTCTGCCATGAGCACGCGACGTCCAGTGCCTGCGTTAATAGCTCCGTGAGAACGATGCTCAAGGGCACTCGGCAATATCTGTGTCTTCGCGATCTCACGATGCGCATATCGTCTGCTTCTACGCGACCTTGCATAAAGTTAGCGATGGAGCTTCCTTACTGCCGATAAGGGGTGAGCACCTGCGAGCACGCGATGCAGGGTTGAGCGGAGAGAGAGAGAGTGGGAGTTGACCGGCAAGCCCAACCGCTGTACCGGGGCCCGGCGTAGCCACAGAAAGGCACTTTACCAGTCAACTGTCAAAATCACGAGCGCTGTTGGAAATTCCGAAACCCATCCTTGAACGTCAGCGAGTCTGACAAAAAAGATCGCGTAAAGTTCGCCAACGGATCCGCTTCCGTTTTAACCGGAAGTCGCGAGCACACTTTGATTCTTCGCTTCGCTGTCCATTTTCAACAATGTGTCGACACTTTGGATGAGAAGAGACGATGATGATGGCTAGCTATGCCAACGAGAGAGAAAGAAAGAAAGCTTAAGATTGTGCGCTTAGAGAGGTCTGGCGAGGGAGGTCGAGGTGAAGGCTCGGCAAAACCGGCTTCTGGTGGGCTTGAGCATTTCTTTAATTTGAAAAAGGAATTTTTTTGGTTTGACGGAAACCAACGCCGAAGCTGTGTCTTTGCTGTTCTGGAAGGGCGTATTGGTCGGCTTGATCCGCAGCGACAAAGAAGAGGCTGTTCCCACGAGTGATTTGTATGAGAAGTGGATCAGCCATCTTTGTCTCTCCGCGGAGCTTTGGTTTTATCACGATGACTCTTAGCCAGTAGCGTGGGCGTCTTGCTTTTTGTTTTGTCACGCCTCATGACCATTCTGTGTTTCTCGATAGGCTCGTCACTGTCCTTGCGAGTTGTCCTCGCTTCTTATTTGCTTGCGCAACAGCAAACAATACATGGATTCTCGCATTCCCCTGCATCATGCAAACTCACCTGCATCGGTACTCGGCTCTCCTCTCCCTTCAAAGATAGACCTACCTGATTTAGAATCTCCTTTTGTTTTCGCATCTATCTCACCCTTACCGCCGCCACGTTCCTGGAATAGCCTCTCTAGCACCGGAGTCGCGAAAGACTAGATAAAGGTTTTCGTCTCTTCCTCGCTTTCCTTCTCGACATCATCATCCCGCCCTTTACGTTCTTGTCTGATTCTGCGACTCCATCATGTCGTCCAACATCAGCAAGCAGGAAACGCCACAAGCACTGGAGGCAGTGGCCAATCCGGACCAGTACACCCTTGCAAAGACACCATATAGACGGTACATCACACCATTCTCCGATATCTTGGCACAAAAGTACCCAGGCTCAGGTACACAGGAGGATCCATACCTCGTCGAATGGCTGCCCAAAGATCACGAGAACCCGCAGACATGGTCGAATGTATACAAGTGGGCGCAAACCATCCTGGTCGCCATCGCTACGCTTTCGGTATCGCTTGCATCTAGTGCCTACTCGGGTGCTGTCGACTCGTTGCAGGCTCAGTTCCACCCTACAAAGCAGATCATTCTTACGCTCGGTATTTCGCTCTTCGTTCTCGGCTTCGCCTTTGGCCCGCTCTTCTGGGCTCCCTTTTCCGAAGTCGTGGGTCGACGCAACCTCTTCATCTTCACATCGGCTGTTTTCACCCTGTGGCAAGCGGTGTCGCCGGCTTCGCCCAACATTGCTTCGCTTATTGTCTTCCGATTCCTCGCCGGCTTCTTTGGGTCCAGTCCACTAGTCAACACCGGTGGAACACTCGCCGACATGTTTGACGCCAAACAGCGTGGTTTGGCTATGGCTATCTTTGCCAGTGCCCCTTTCCTCGGTCCTGCTCTCGGTCCCATCATTGGTGGATTCCTCGGCGAAACTCAGGGTTGGAAGTGGGTGATTGGTTTCCTCGCCATCTTTTCGGGTGTCATCACGATCATCGGCGCCATCGTTATGCCAGAGACCTATGCACCTGTGCTGCTTCGATGGCGTGCACAGACGCTGAGCAAGGTCACCGGCAAGTACTACATTTGCAAGCTCGACAAGGGTCGTGATTTGAGCCTCAAGACTCAGTTCAAGACGGCTCTGGGACGTCCCTGGTTGCTGTTGGTCTACGAGCCCATCGTCAGCCTGCTGTCGATTTACATTGCTATTATCTACGGTATTCTTTACTCGCTCTTTGGTGCTTTCCCTATCGTCTTCCAGCGATTGCGTGGATGGAGTCCGGGGATTGGAGGTCTCGCCTTTCTTGGTGTGCTGGTGGGAATGCTTGGTGCGCTAGCCTACATTATCTTTTACGAAAACCCACGATACGTTGGCATCCACCACAAGCACGATGGTTTTGCACCTCCCGAAGCTCGTCTCGTTCCAGCCATGATTGGTGCCGTTTCTATCGTTGTCGGCCTGGGAATCTTTGCCGCTACGGACAGCCCGGACATTCATTGGATCGCACCAATCATTGCAGGCGCGCCATTCGGTTTCGGCATGGTTTTAATTTTCCTCTCGTGCATGGGGTACCTCACCGACGCATACCTCATCTACGCAGCATCAGTCCTAGCATCCAACAGCGTCATTCGCTCCCTCTTTGGCTTTGCCTTCCCCCTATTCACGCCAAACATGTATGAGATAGGTGGTAAAGACGGCATCCATTGGGGCCCAGCGATCGGCGGCCTGCTGGCGCTCATCTGCCTCCCCTTCCCCTTCATTTTTTACAAGTACGGAGCACGAATCCGAGCCAACTGCAAATACGCTTCGGAGGCCAACAAGATGTTCTTGCAGATGCAAGCCTCGCAACAGAAGAAGCAAGCTCCTAGACCTCCCAGTGCCGACGACGATCTGGAAAAAGCTCAGACGGGTGACGCTACACGAATCGACAGCCACGAAGACGAACACAAGCCGGCAGAAACAGCGCGTACCAGTATCGACCTGGAAGCTTCGACGCAAGCTCATACGCCGAACCGCCATCTTGGGTCGTTTTCGGCTGCTTCGGATTCGACTGATGGTGCGCGATAGACGTATGGCGAGGTTCCTCGGATGATGTTCTGGTTTAGCTGTTCAAGGCTATACCTGTTTTCTGCATAGACAATCACTTCATTTTGAAAAATATCCGCCACCCCCCCCCGGCAATGTTTCATTCTTCTCTTTCATGCATGCAAACGTTCAACGAATCGAGCCCACTTGTACTATAGATGTGTACATAGAAACGCAAGTTTACCGAATTGTTCTTTTTCAGCGAGACATTGCAACGATGTGTTTAGCAAGTGTGAGTCAATGATGGTGAGAAGAGGTTGTGGTGAGCTCTCTCTCGGGTGCGCTTACATAAGGCGATTTTGAGAGCTTTACATCATACGAATCCTTTTTCTTTTTGCCGTTGTGCTGCTCTGCTGTGTCGATATTTTTCTGGCTGACCAAAGAAGAGGTGGAGTTTTTTTGAAGCCGGACAGATCCGACTGCCGAGAGAGCGTCACTTTGTTCTTCCTTTGGAACACCTTTCATTTTGACCTCCAACCTCCTGCCTCCTGCATTCACACCATCTGCAAGACTGTACACACACGATGACGATTAGAATTGCAACTAGCGCACTGCGCCGTACGCTTGTCTCCGCACCTACTGTGCGAGCAACGCTACTCGTCCCTCGCGCTGCGCTCTCCACCACCACCGCTCAACTCTCCCGCAACGACCCCTCCAAACCCAACCCATCCGTCACCGACCAAGGCTCCACCGGTCCCACCCAAAACACTCTGAACGCAACCGGTCCATCCGGAACCGTCCCCGACGCCCGTCTTTCCGACCCATACCCACTCCCCTTCTCACCCGACATCGTCGACCTCAACAACGCCAACTCAGGTCCCGAATCCGGTCCCGAATCCAAATGGGCAGGACTCAACCTTGCTTCCGACCGACAAACGCTGGACGGTGTAGACGCACCGATGCGTGTTCCGGGTAGAGAAGGTGAGGATAGAGATACCAAGATCGCAAGGTTGGTTTATCAGTGTAGGAAGAGGGGAACGTTGGAGACGGATTTGTTGTTGAGTACTTTTGCGAAGAAGGAGTTGAAAAACTTGCCAAACGAAGAGCTGGAAGAGTTTGATAGAGTAAGTTTTTTTCCTACCATTACCCCTCCTCTAACCTCTTCAGCTCAGAAAACCATCCCTCGTAGGGAGAAAAACATCGAATACTGACACATCTGGTCCCATATCGCATCATGTCGCACAGCTACTCGACGAACCAGACTGGGACATCTTTTACTGGTGCACCCAACGCAAACCTATTCCGGAACGTTGGGTCGAATCCTTCAAAACCCAAGGCAAGCTGGGTCACAGGTTGATCGTTCATACCCGAAACGAGGAAAAGGCGGTTAGGTGGATGCCTGACTTGTGAGTGCTTGCAAAAAAAAATGCAATGCGAAAGAACGCTTTTTTGGAATCGGACGGATGTGGCGCGTGTGATTGTGTGAAGTGAGCGAGTGAGCGAGTGAAAGGCGTTGCTGCTCTTGCTGAGGATGAAGGGCGATCGAATGGGCGTGTGTGAAACGTGCTTTGTGAGATTCTCAATTCGACAAACTCTCAGAGGCGGATCGAAGGTGTAACGGCTCAAGAAGCGGGCAAGTTCGCATTCGAGTGAGAAGCAAGCTGAATTTGACATGCAGAAACGATAACATTCGATGCAAAGCGATCATACAGAACTGAAATCAATCAAGTGCGAGCGCAAAAAGTTGCGTCGCAGCGAGCGTTTGCTTCGCTTTAAGATGCACAGCGTGGTCGAGAGACCAACAGCTGGTGCTAGCGAGTGTGCGTTGAAGCGGCTCTCTGTGGGAGCGATGCTACGGTGAAACCGCAGCTCGCTCTTTTTGGGGGGGGGCTTTTTCGTGTCGGGGGTATATACTGTACGAGATGATCCTATCCAGATTGATCCTTTGACGGCGGCTGGTAAGATGCACTCGGTGACGAGTGGTACCGGTGAAGGGGAAGCCACTGTCTTTTCGTTGTCGCGTAGGAACGACATTGATGCGTTCCGCGGCGTCTTCCTTCGGATCGCATTACAACTGTACGCCTTCAGTCCGAACGATCAACGCTCTGATGCATCCTCCTCAGCGCACCCAACGTAACCATCTTGGGCCCCTTTCCCGCAGCCAAATCCTGCCTCAGCTGACCCAACGTAGCATTCGCGTTGCCCCCATTAGCCCTCGCCGCATCTACACTCTCATTGACCGCCCCCTCCGCCGCCGCGGCAGCATTCTTCAATGGAGCCTGCAAGAAGGGGAAAATCTTGATCCTGTCCAAATCCCACACATTACCCTGCGCATACTCATCCTGCATCACTCTAGCCCTCACATCCTCGATGCTCTCCGCCAGCACGACCAGCACGCTTCCGCCCATATGAGGACCGGGGCCAACTTCTTCATCGATCTCGTTGAAATCTTTACGCAGCAGAGCACCGCCCAACTCGATCCTTCCAACACGTTTACCGTTCTGAGCCTGTTCCAAGTGTCGTTCGCGCACCTCGAAGCGGCGGGCGTTGGCTCCGGCGTCGGAAAAGTCTTCAGCGATGACGATGTAGCGGTTGAGTCGTGGGGCTGAGGGACGATCGGCCCAGGGTCCGGCGGTGGATTCGGTGGGTGCAGCCGCGGCTGCAAGACGGGATGGAGAAGCCGAGGCGAAAGTGCGTGCACCGCTCAGGGAAGGACGAAGTGCCGAAGTTGTAGCTTTGAAGTGTGACATTGTGATGATCGAAGATCGGATGGTCCGAAGAGGAGTTGGTGGTGTATAGGAAAGAATTGGTGTGACGGTGGAACCGTGGGGAAGGGTCAGAAGTGTGTCCTCTATATAAGAATAAGATTTTTCAGCGGTGGAGACAACCCACGCTGAAAAAAAACGGCTACGCTTTTCCCACACGACTCTCTCCTATCACACCATCTGCATCAAAAAGTTCGGACAGCGCCGAAAAAAAATCACGCGGCAAAGTCAGCAGCTGACTGAGGCGGAGAAGCGGAGAAGCTTTGCCACGGACCGCCCGAGTTTCCACACACCTCGCTGTCGGGTCACCACAACCGTGTGGGGACTTAGAAAAAAAAAATCTAGCCGAGAAGCCTTTTTTTTTTTTTTTTTTTTTTTTCCTTTTCTTACAGCCCCGGCTGCGTGAGATGACTTCGAAAGCGCCGATTGGCTGTGATAAGCCCTCGCTCGACCATCTGATCTAATTTCCCGTCCCACCCAAAGCCACACGACGGCACTCCGCTACGCTCCCGCTGTAATCCCCGACGACATTTTTTGGAAAGCAAAAATCACGACATTTTTTCTTCGCCACGCCGTTCTCGTTCTGCTACGCTAAGCGACTTCCCCTAAGCCATTGCATCACTTGACCGGCTCGTGTATCGACGTACGGTCTGACTCTGCCGTTAAGCAGGTGCGGCTAAAGCGAGCATGCTGCCCCATTACAGTCTCTCTTCGGAAGGAAGAGCGATGATGTCGTTGCTGGCACATGAGCTTCCACCAAGCTTCGGTTCGGTTTCTCCGCGGCGGTAAGTCCCCGCCTTTTTCTCGATGGCGGAAAAAAGCTCGGCAATCTAACTTCTCCGCTCATGAGCTTCTTCCACGGACATCTTCTCTCCAACATCAGCACGCACATCGAACATCATACAAGACTGAGCATTGACAAAACGAAAGCATACATGAGTAGCACCTCGTAAACAGTGAGCGGAGGCTTAGATCTTAGCAGCGGGCACCGACAGATCAATGTCCAGCGGGTTCTTTCCACCCTTAATCTCCGAAAGCTTAGGCATAGCTCCAATGCGAATCAACTCGCTGCACTGCACCATCAACGGGTCGACACCCATCGTAGCCACAGCGACGACCTCGTCACCTTTCGCATAGTAAGCTGCAAACTTGAGCTCTTCCGGCTTACCATCGATATAGACAGTTTCAAACTGAGGTCCACCGCTACCACAGTATCGCAGCTGCGAGCCGAGTGCAGACCAAAAGATGGCCACCTTGTCGTAGTCGGTCTCGGTACCGGCGAGCGTCTTGGCCACAGCACGACCGTGGTTCGAGGCAACGTTCCAGTGCTCGATTCGGCTGTGGTCCGAAGCACGGGTGGGAGCAGCAGCAATGTCGCCAATCGCAAAGATGTCCTGGTGACCCCGGACGCGCAGCTTCGAGTCGACAGCGATACCTCCGTCCTTCTCGAGCTTGAAGCCGGAATCCTTGAGGAAGCCAGTGGCAGGTGCAACACCAACACCCAAGATGACCACGTCGGCAGGCAGCGACTCTTCCTGACCCGAGCTGTTCTTGATCACCACAGCCTTGGGACCAGACGACTTGTCACCGTCAATACGCTCCACGCCAGCCTGCATGTGGAACTTGAGACCGTTCTTGAGCTGAGCCTTCATCAGACCCTCGCCGACCTCCGCGCCGAGCACGCGCTCAAACGGCACCTTCTCCATGCCCACCACCGACACGTTGGCGCGCTTGCCGAGAGCGATGGCCGCCTCCATACCGATAAAGCTGGAACCAATCACAACGACATTCTTGCTCTTCTTCGACTCGTCTCCCTCCTCGTTCCCGACAGCCTCGTTGATCGCCTTGGTATCGCTGATCTGTCGCAGCACCAGCACATTCTTAAAGTCCGATCCAGGGATGGGAATGCGCTTAGGAGTACCACCAGTAGCAAGCACAAGCTTCTCGTACTCGAGCATTGATCCGTTCTCGAGCGTCACCGACTTGGCGTCAGCATCAACCTTCGTGACCGTGGTGTTCTGCAGCTCGACACCGAGCACGTTGTTGAGGTGCGACTTGCTGCGCCAAGTGACTTTGTCGGCATCAGAGATGAGCGCCTTGCTGAGCTTGGTACGGTCGATGATGGCCTGTTCGTTCGAGACAATGGTAATGCTACCCTGGTAGCCGCTCTTTCGCAGTTCTTCGACGCAGTTGATGGCACCAGCACCACCACCGACGATGACGACGCCTTTGCCCTTGGCGACACTCTGAGCACCACCCTTGCAGCTAGGAGCGACACCTGGCTTGCCCTTGAGCTTCTCCGGGTCGGCCGTGACGAAGAGATCGTCACCCTCGACTTCGAGCTTGAGGCTCAAGATGCTGTCGAGGGCAGGAGCGTCTTCGATCTCGCCATTCTTGGCGTGGAAGCAGGCACCGTGCCAGGGGCAGATGATCCGGCCGTCTCCAGTGAGGACACCGTTGGCGAGAGGAGCACCGTAGTGGGTGCACTTGGACGAGGTAGCGTGAAGCTGACCCTTGACGTTGGAGACGAGCACCTTGACGACGTCGTCACCTTCGCCGGCGAAAGTGAACTCCTTCATTTTGCCCTGGGCCACATCCTTGGCGCTGCCGACGCGAACACGCTGTTCAGACATCTTGATGATTGATGAGGAGAAGTTTGCTCGAGGAAGCGTTCGGGTGATAGAAGGTAGAAGTCGCGACGTTGCGGAGTTGGAGGAAAGAGAAGCGCGAGCTGTACGGATCAACAACCGAGAGTGTTGTTGGAGAAGAAGCATAAACGCGGTCTAGATGGAACGAATTTGAGGACGATTGGTAGATATCGTCTTGACGGTGAGAAGCTAAAGATAAGGTGGTATGATGAGTGGGGAAAGGAAAGGTTGATTAGCTAGCGACAAGGTCAAACTTGAGTTGATTCGCATCATCCGAAGAAGGTTCGCTGCTGACAGCACCACTCCACACTCTGTCTCTCTGTGTCACGCAACGGCTCGTGTAATCTGGCACTGTTGCCTCGATCGCGAGCCTCAGCTTCATCAACTTTTCAAGACCCCACTCGGCTTTGCCGCTCGCAATCACAATCACAAACTCCGTGCGACCCGACAACGCTATCATGGCTAAGCTCGGAACATCCGATGCTGCGATAGCATCTTGGTTAAAACAGCTCAGTCAGCGCGGATAGGCTTCTTCAGAGAGCTTGATAGAGCGAAGGTGATGCTTTGTTGACGATATTACTCCACATCGAAGCTCGTTTCGTTCTTCAACTTGAGCACAGACAAGTCAACGTGCTTTCGATGCGTGTCGCTTGCACCAAACGTCATCGAGACAGCTGCACCCTGAACAAAGAGCGCAGATCCGCATCAACTCCGTCCATGCGTCATTTTTCTGACCAATCGGCGCTCGTGCATTTGCACACGGCTATCAAGGATAAGGCCTAACATTTTAAAATTTACGATCTCGGTCTAACACACCGATTTTTTTTGCAGGCTCGAGATGGACATGATGATGTCCGCGCCTTCCCTGACGACATCAAAGCCAACCAGTCACCAAAGACACACAGTTTCCGCACGCAGATCGACCTTATCAATGCCGATGACAAGCTTCGACTACTATCACGTCTGGTACGCACGAGCACGCTGAGATTAGTCGTCTTCTGTGAAAGGGTATCTTTGAATTGTAGCACATGGAGCGGCGCTAGAAGCCATCATCGCCCTTCAACAAGCGCATGAACAGACCGTCCTTCTTCTTCTCTTGATTCCTTCCCTCCGCTTGCAGCACGGGTGCACCTCCAGAAGCTGCCGCAGCTGCCGTAGCCGAACTTATGCCCATGGAAACCGCCGGACCTGGAGGCGGGTTCAACTTGGCAGCGTCCTCTGTATCGTCGAGATCGTCTCCTTCTGTCGGGGTTTGAGGGACGGGTTCTCCACCTGCCTGGTTGCCGACAGCCACTGTCTTTCCGGTCTCGTCTACAAGGGTGAAAGGCACCGTGGTGTCGGTTTCGATGACCAACAGTCCGTCGGTGATAGAAGCGTTGGGCCCGCCGGTGATGCGGATTGTACGGTCTCGATCGATATACCATCCTGCTGAACTGACTACACTTCCCTGCAAGAGCTTTTTGAGCGCCGATTTGGATGCTTGTGCCGCTCTGTCTTTGAGCTGTTGGTCCACCGGTTTTGGTTTGCCGTTGGCCCCCTTCGCACCAGCAAGAGCACCGCCGCCTATACCGACAACCTGTCCGATCTTGGCCACCGTCTGACCCTTCGATGCATACTTCATCAGACGCTTCACGGTAGGAGTATGTGTTGCGACAGCAGCAGACACTCTCGCTGCTAACGCCGAAACCGCTGCAACAGTGCCGCCAGCTGCTGCAGTCGCACCGACAAAGTAGATCGCACCTGCACCGAGCGACAGCGCACCCACGGTAATAGCAGCGATAGGTGCATACGTTTGAAACTTGTCGTAGCCGTTGTCTCCGCGATCTATACGAGCTTGAATAGTGAACCACACTCGACCAGTGTGCACAGTGGCGCGACCGCCGTTGGGTGGAACCGAGTTGGCATAGTGAAGCGGAGACACCTGCTTCAAGCAGATGTTGAGCGGTACTTGGGTGTCGTTGATGATAGTGACGTTGGGCATGTCTTGTCTGTCTTGTGGTTGGAGATGTCGGACGATGAGGAGAAGGATGCAAAGAACACAAGACAAAGCGGAAGTCCAGTTGAGCTATCACATATCTCGCTGTTCGGCAGCTGTGAGCGTCGTGCATCGAGTGGAGGCTGTGTCCAAAAATAAATTTGCCGGACACGGAACAAGGCTTTGAAACAGAGAAACAAAAGCCTTCATGGTTCGGCGAATTCGAAGCCCATCGTCTGCCCCTGAGCGTCTTGTGATAGATGTGTGTACACGACTCCAAGGTGACAAGAGTCGACATTCGCTATGCTCAGACAAGCTCAGGAACAAGCAAAACAGGACTTCCGTATCGCAAATGTGTGTTCTATTTGGTTCATGTGTGCCACATCACCCAAGAACATTGGGATCCGCTTTCTTCTTCTTCTTGCTATTCTTCTGGAACGCTCGCCAGTCATTGACACGATGATCGCGGGTCTGCTCCCACGCAGCATCCTGTTCTGCCTTGCGCTTTCGCTCTTCGACAGCTTGCTCCTTCTTCCTCTGCGCCTCTCCTTCCGCTTGATGTTGAATACGGATCGCTTTCCTTCGACGCAGCTCGTCGTCTACCATGAGCTCCTTGGTCGCGCTGCGAACGCGATCATCCCAGCTCGGACTGAGGTTGGCAAGCCGCGGGTCATCATACGGTGTTGCGAACGGCAGATTGAGCTCCTTGAGCACCATCAGTCTCGCATCCATCACCGTCTCGTCCAACACTTTACGCTTGTCTTCGTCGAGCAGATGCGATGATGCCTTCTTGAGCAGATCGAACGCTTCCACCGCTCTTTCGTGCTTGACTTTGTCCGGATGGATGAGCAGCGACTTTTTGCGATAGATCTTGTTGATCTCCTTGTCATCTGCTTCTATTGGTACCTCGAGCACGTCGTATGGATTCAGACGGAAAGCGCTGAGGATGCGATCGATTTCGAGCTGTTGGAGCAAAGATGTGCGTTCGAGTGCGAATGCTCTCTTGTCGTCGACTGCATTGTTGGTGGTCGTTGGATTCTGCTGTGCGCCGTTGCTGGAGTGGACAGTGCCGCTTGATCTAGCCGAAGTGCCGTCATCTTCCACACCGGGTTCAGACTTGTGCTGCTTTGGCGGCGGTGGCGGCACCATCCGCGGAGGTGCTGGTGGTGGTGGCCCAGGTGGCGGTCCTGGAGGCGGCCCCGGTGGAGCACCTGGTGGTGGACCGGGCGGTGGAGGCGCTCGCCCGGTCATGTTGTCCTCTTCTCTGCGATGGCGGCCCGAGGAGCAATAATAGATGTGGACGAGAAGCAAGTTGTGCTGCTCGCGATCAAGTTATTGGCGACGTCCGATTTTCCTGTTGATCTCAGCGGGATTCTGGTGAAATTAAGTTACAGGCGAAAGGGTTCATGCAGCTCTCCTGTGAAAAGTCACAGTGCGGCGCCGCACTGCACTCTCCTGTCACCTCCACTCGCACGCTCGGGACATCTAGCTTCCTTCCCTCACACCTCCTCTTCCTCTCCGACGTTCAACTTCACCTTCGACGAACGCCCACTTCGAGAGCTGCAATCGAACGCAGCTAGAGAGGCAGCCTGTCCCTGCGATGAAGATCGACCACGATGCTTCCTTCTCTCGCTCTCAGCTCTTCTAGTCTGGACCAGTTCCGCAAAAACGTCTATCGACCTCGACTCTGCCTTTTGCTCCTGCTCGTCCTCCTCAGTCCATACAACACCAGCCAGCTTACATCTTCAACCTCACCAGATGCCTCCGAAGTGAGCGCCAGCCAGCCACCGCAGACAGGATGGTCGATCAGTGTCATTGGTGAATTCGTGGTAGCTGCTCCACCGTCCGCGTCTTCGTCAGCCCTTCCCAAACCTACCTCCAAATCAAGGGCAAAGACTGCGTCTACTTCCGACAGAGCAGGTCCATCAGCAGCACCTTCACCTCCCGACTCAAAAGATGGAAGCTCTTCATCCTCGCAATCATCGCAACAAGGGCAGCCACCACCTGGTTCTCTCTTCCGCTTCCCAAAGCTCAGCTGGGGACTCATCGTCGACGAACACGTCTTGCCCGCGCTGCTTCTGCTCCATTTGTTGTGGGCAATTCGTCTTGCCGGAATGGCTGTGGAAGACGGACTGGTCAAGAGCTCGCTGCTTGGAGTCAAGTCTCGCTTCTACTCGGTGACGCTTCCACTCATCTACCTCGGCGTTCTTGGCTTCCTCGCCATCGTCGCGGGTCAGCCCGCAACCGTAGCTGCCATTCGTTCGCGATGCTACACCTGGAGAACACAGCTCGGCTTTGATGTGCTCGAGCCACAGACGTACGAGAGCAAGCGAAAGCTGGCGTTCCTTGCAGGCGATATGATGCCGGCGTCGTTGTTTGTCCTGCTAGAATTGGCATCAACGCTCGTTCATCTTCTCAGCGTTCTTCCCAAAGTAGATGCTTCGTCGATCACCAACATCTTGCCTATGCAGCTTCGACTTCCTTCGCCGTCTCATCTTCCGCCGTTGATTGAGATGCTGCCTATACCACGTATCTTCAAAGTGGCATTCGTCGATCCAGTGACCAATGGAGGCATGGCTAGGTACGGGAGAAATCGCAGACCTATGATGCCTCCTCTCAATGCTGGCACAGCCACCGGTCCGACCGGAGCTCCCAGACGTGATGCACCAGCCCAAGAGCCGCTCACTACAGCCGCGAACGAGCCCAACGACGCAGTTCGACAACAGCTGTATCGTCGCGTCGGTGCTCCAGACGACGAAGTCTTGCGATCGACGAGTGTCGCACAGCCCATTGCACCTTTACGGCTGCCCGAAAACAACACACCCTCCACACCAGGAGACATGCCCTCCTCTTCCTCACGACGAAGAAGAGCCCCTCGCATGCGCGGTCAATCGGTGCTCGTATCCACCAGATGGATCTCCGAAACCGCCACTGCGCTCTTCGACAAGGTCATCGGCACTCTCATCTACGCCGTCATCACTCTAAGATTGCCGACACTCACGCCGACATCGCTACCGCCCGTACTCTCGCTGCTCAGCTTGCGATCCGAGTTGGCTTCGCTGACGCAGATCTGGTCGAGAGCACGAAGCTCCGTCGAGTGTCTCGAGTTTGTCCGTCGCAGATGGGGTGTGCAGTTGGAGCAAGGTCAGGATCCGTACACGTCGGTTAGTAGACCACGGGCGGCTGCGGCTGCGGGAGATTATCAGTGGAAGTCGTACGACGACGTCTATTGTGCCATCTGTTTCGAGCAGACTCGATCTGCCGACGCTGCACCGAGCGAAGACAAGGAAGGCAGCGAGGCAAAGCAGTCCCGCAAGTTTGAATTCTGCCGACTCGACTGCGGCCACGAGCTGCACGATGTTTGTTTGGTATCGTGGTTGACAGCACAAGCTTTTTGTCCCACGTGCCATGTTGTTCTGAGTTTCAGTCCGAGAGCGACGTCAGCATCTAGGCGTAGCGCTGCGCAGGGTTGACATATCGTCTGGTCAATGTCAAGTGTCTGCTCTTTTACCTTGTGGGACGATATTGGTGTGATGTCAACCAGAATTGATCTGCGTGACGATTGAACGGTCGGCGTCTTGAGCGGCTATCACCTCTTACCATAAGAGGAAGGACGGCATGTGACGATGCAGTCATGAGACCAACATTTTCGCGTCGCAAATTCGGATATGATGGACCTTCGGATTTCAAATCGGCTTGAAAGCGTTCGCTTAAACTTGGTGCTGCAGCTGTCACCTTTGGTGTGAGGTGTTGCTCTTATCTTTTCGAGTGGGTGTCACTTTCTTTCATATCACATCCTGGTGACGCCTTTCAATCCTTCCTTCTACCACCAACGTCCCGACGAGCATCAAAGTAGAGGCCCAGAGAGCGACAATTCTGGTGTACTCTTGTGGCAGCACTCGCGTTCACGGCTCGGTAGACAACAGCCGCAATGTGGCCTCCAGTCTCGTCCACCTCGCACCTCTTGCGGCGCACAGCTTGCTCTGCAACAAACGCAGCCCGATATGCACGAACGGCTCCCACTTCGCCATCACTACGAAGCCTCTCTACAGCCCGCCATTCAAAGCTGCTTCAAACCGCTGCTCCCTCCACCAGCTCTTCAAGACAGCACACGCCTCACCACCGCTCCTTCCACACCACCCCCTCTCGCACCTCAACCATCACACCCGCCTCCTCACCACCCACCGAACCCAGCGAAACCGAACACGCCGTAATCTCAACCTTCGACCTATTCTCTGTCGGCATCGGCCCCTCCTCCTCTCACACAGTAGGACCCATGAGAGCCGGCGTAATATTCGTCTCCGACCTCGCCGACATGGACCTCCTCGACCGCGTACATACGATCAAGATCAACCTCTACGGGTCCCTCGCCCTGACCGGTGCTGGTCACATGACACCCCAAGCGCTGCTCGGCGGTCTAGAGGGCGACGATTGCGAGACTGTCGACCCGCCATCCGTGCCGGTGCGGTTTGAGGAGATAAAGCAGGCAAAGAGGTTGCATCTGGGTAAGAATCTGTTCAAGACGCTAGGGTCGAACGTTGACGGAAAGCCGGTGACCGAGGGAAAGGTGATCGAATTTGACTACGATCGTGATCTGAAGTGGATGTTCGGACAGGTGCTACCGCACCATTCGAACGGGATACGGATGAGCGTGTTTGATAAAGAGGGGGAGATGCTGGCTATCAACGACTATTATTCGGTCGGAGGAGGGTTTGTGGTCAACGGTGCGCTGGCTACGCCGACTTCGTCCAAATCCAAAGCTGATCCCCAGTCAGGCGAAGTGGGATCCGTGCAGCTGCACGAAGATCCTCAAGTCTCGGCACACCCAATCGACTGGGGCGAGAACGTCTTCTACAAGCAGATCCGACGCAGCGAAGCCGAAGGCGGGCGACGAGCCGGCTCCTCACCCGTCGTGGAAGGCCTTTTACCTCAAGTAGAAGCTTCCTCCTCCTCTCCGTCCTCCCTTCCTTCCGCACCTTCCCCTTCATCACCGGAAAAACTCACCACCCGCCCACCCCATGGTCCACCCTTTCCCTTCCACAACGCAGCCAGCTTACTTCGCCAATGCAAAACCCGAAACCTCACCATCGCCCAAGTAGTGTACGAGAACGAGCATACATGGAACCCTACCGAAGTGGTGCACGAGAAGTTGATCAAGATCTGGACGACGATGGACGAATGTATTCGAGCAGGTGTGGAGAACGAGGAGAAAGTGCTACCGGGGCCGTTGACGGTTAGGAGGAGGGCGCCGGCGTTGTATGCGCGGTTGTTGAGGGGTGTTTATCGCGGAGGAGCGGCGATCAGTGGCGGAGCGAGTGGCAAGGCTATAGCTGCGGAAGGACCTGGGATCGATACTCCTCCATCTCCGCCAAAAACAGACATCGTCAACCCAATGACTTCTTCTGCCTCCCGACCACGGATAATCGGCAACTTCAACCACCCCATCATGCCCTGTCCACCACGACGAACCAATTTCCCAGCCATCGACTACCTCACGTGCTACGCCATCGCGACCAACGAACAGAACGCAGCCGGTGGTCGAATCGTCACCGCTCCCACCAACGGAGCAGCCGGAGTCTTACCAGCGGTGCTCAAATACTGTTTCGAATTCATTTTTGACGACGACCCAGTCCGAGATTTGACCAACTTCCTCCTCACCGCTTCGGCCATCGGGATGCTGTTCAAACGCGGCGCGACACTCTCCGCAGCCGAAGGTGGGTGTATGGCCGAAGTTGGGGTGGCTACGGCTATGGCAGCGGCAGGATTCGTTGCCGTGTTGGGTGGAAGTCCCGAAAAAGTTCTGCAAGCAAGTGTGATAGGTATAGAGCATAATTTGGGCCTAACGTGCGATCCGTTGAACGGGCAAGTTCAAATCCCGTGTATTGAGCGGAATGCTTTGGGAGCGGTAAAAGCGGTAACAGCTGCACAGTTGGCGCTGGCAGGGGACGGCAAACATTCAGTATCGTTGGATGACGCTATTACAGCGATGCGCGAGACGGCTAGAGATATGCATACGAGTTACAAGGAGACGTCGTTGGGCGGGTTAGCGACTGCTGTGAAAGTGCCGGTGGCTATTCCAGATTGTTAGAGACAAAGCGAACGAAATCGAAACAGACTAATGTCCAAGCGTGCCGCGAGACGGTGACCGTGACACCTATATATTCCTAACCAATGTGCAAAATTCGTCCTCAGATCTCAGTCCTCCATATATCCTGCAAGATCCCGCTCCACTCGCTCGAGCCTAGAACATCATTCAAGATGAAATCCAACGAATCAAACGCAGACGACTGCGTATCTCCGCCGTTCATTCGCATCCCGTTGTTCGCCTCCAGACCGAAGGGGGACCCATTACTACCGCTGCTCAGCATAGGAACGCCATTCGCTCCATTCTCGTACAACGAGGGTGGGGTGTGCGTGTGAGATGAAGAATTAGACGAACCGGACGCAAACGACGTTGGTTGCGGATGAGCTGCGCGGTAGGGTCCAAAGTAGTTGCTTGTGTGATGGTGGTGCGGTGGATGGAAGGGTGCGTAGGTGCTTTCGCCTGCCCAACTTCCGCTGTGTGGCAGAGCGGCTGCGAGCGATTCGGTCGCATCGGGTGCAAAACCTTGGCTGGTTGGACCGCCTCGAAGGTTGCTGTACTGTGGGAAAGTCGCTACGTCGGATTCAAACATGGGAGGCGCCATGCTATAAGACGAAGCATTCTGTCCGTTCGGCCCAACATGACCGGGTCTGAGAGCAAGAGAGTCCCTAAACCTCGACGTTGTAGGACCACCAGCCACGCCTTGCGCAACATCGTAGCCCTTGCGCGCCGCGACATCATCCTTGAGCAAGGCCGAATAGCGCTCGAAATCATTCGCACCACCAGCAGGCGATCTTCCTTGCTGCAGTCCTTGTGGCGGTCCCCCATTCTGCCATCCATTGCGAGATCCATCTTCTTGACGTCCAACAACACCGTAAAGCGCAGCTGCGGATGAAGAAGAAGCGGATCTGTGATGATCCTTCTTTCGACTGCAATCGGTCCAAGCGACAATGACCTTGAGCATGCCTTGCAGAATATACGCACACGTAGCAGGAATGCTGCCATTCCGAATCGAGCCGTTCGGATCCAATGAGAGCATCGCAGTGACGACGTTCGAGAAAACAATCTGCCAAGATTCCGATCGCTTCGGAGGCGTCTTCCACAACTTGAACATGGTCGCGTGCATCTCCATGGCGTTGAAAGCAGCCTCGAGCGCATAGCCACATACATTGTTGAGAGGCAGAACCGCACGTGATTGGCCCTCGACCATCCAACGATCCTGGCTAACACTCGGTGCCTTGCCGCCTTTTCCACTCCCAGTGGCAGTTTTGGCTCGTCTCGCATCTCGACAGAGGGTGCTGACATTGACGAGCACCTTCTCCGCAGCTAAGATGCGGTGCTCACCATACCTTGTGAGAAAATCTCTCATGCCTGGCGATGCATTCTCTCCCCGAATGAGCGAGGCGAGTTCGTGAGATGGAACATCTTCCTTCTTATCAATGCCCAGGCCGCGAAGAATGCCCGCACCTAGAACGAGAAGGTAGCCTGCAGTTGCTTCGATGGTCAACCAGATTCGAAGTAGCTCGCCTTCGCCTTTGCTGTCGACGAGACGCTGTTGGAATTCTTCGTCGACGCCATCCACATGTCGTCCGTAGTCGTCGAGGATGCTCGATACAGTTGCTAGACGCTCAGGTTCGGGTAGATCGATGCGTGTGTTGCGTATCGCCTCGAAAGCCACGAGCAACTGTCTCATAACGAGACAACGCATGGCAAGACCAACACTGCCGATTCTGCGCTTGTTCGACCAGCGTCGCTGCGGGAACAGTTCGGTCTCGGGGATATTTGCGCGAGCCTGGGACTTCTTGGATGGCTCCTCCTCTGAAGGCAAGACGAGCGATCGGCTCCAGTCATCGGAGAAGAAGCGAACATCGATGCTTTCGTACAGCTCATCGTCGCCGAGAGTAAAAGTGGTGTACCACGTCTTGACGCTGGCCCAGGACATGGCAGTTCGCTTAGTGTCAAAGTCATCGGGCTGATTTGTCGAGATGACGAAAGAATATGGGGCTGCTGATGTCAAAGCGACGCGGTCGAGTCGGACCGAACGAGCGTAACGTTCTGCAGCGTTGATCAAAGAGTCGGTGCGGATACGATTGCGACTGGGACCGGGAATGGCCGAGACATCGACGGGAAAGAGAGCCAGCAGTTCCAAAGCCTGGACGGCCTCGGCGGAACGTGGAGTCGTGATCATGAGACGCGCCAAGTCGCGGATGACAAAGCGGGTGACGGAAAAGCGCATGACGTCGTCTCTTGGATCGCGAATGTGCTGCATGGCGATGAGGTAGAGCACCTGTTCGAGAAGCTGGGTAGACAGCGTCTGCTTGCCTTGGAGGGCTTCTTGTCGGATCTGGTAAGCATTGCGAAGATGTGGGATCCAGATGGCCAGGTTGTTCTCACACCAATCGGCAAGCTGCTTTGACTTCTCGTTGGAGATGATCTCGGTGACGTCGGTTTCGATGGTCGCTCGTGCCGAGACGAGGCGGAACACTTTGGAGGCAAAGCCGTTCTGACGCGGGACGAGTTCGGTGAGCAAGGTGAGAGGCCGACTGCGGGTGGAGAAGCGTTCCCAGACATCAATGTTGGCGACGTCTCTGGGATTGCGCTCCTGGGTCTTGATGTGTGCCTCTGAGCTAGCCGAGGGAGGCTTGCGACTGGTTTGATGTGCTTGGCCAGAGGGCGCAGGAGAGGGGGAATCCTCATCTTCGTCCGAAGATGACTCGGGAGTTTTGGAGACGAGTTTAGCCTCTGCAGGATAGACGATCTGATCACCGAGAACACGACCACCTGCATATTTGAGATCGTTGGCGTCACCCTGCTCAGCACCAGAAGGTACCAGACTAGCAGTGCTTGCGTTGCTGTTTAGACTTATCGTATCGGCGAGACTGGATGAGAAAGAGGCGTTTGTCGAAGATTTGTGCAGAGCTCGACGATCTTTTGAAGCCGAAGTTGAAGCTCGTCGTGTTGCAGAGTTGGTGCTTGTAGCGCCCTCTTCGCCAGCCGCCTTCTTGGGCTTCTTCTTGTTGGCATCATCGACGATGCACGAGATTTGCAGCGTTCTACATCGATGACAGGATTGATGATCTGGAAGCGGCAAGGGACCAGACGGTACCTCGAGATCTGGCAGCTCGCATCTTGCCTTGCGCTGCTGGCACATCTGACACGAGCGACGGGCATGGGTCCGGCGAGGTCGCTTTTTGATGTGAGGCGTATCGCCATCGTTGTCGAGTGATGCTTTCTCGACGGCACTTGTAGCGTATAGGTCTGAAGACGGGAGTGCAGCGACACCTGAGGCGCGCTTGGAAGGCGACGAGGATGGCTTGTGACCTTTGCGGTCCATGGTTGTGGTCGGCTGCCCGAATGGCAGACTTGTGCTCTAGGTATACTCTGGCTGCAGAGGAAAGGCGGATAGCGCTATGTTGGGAGCATCGAGAGGGTTCTTTTGTAGATGAAGACGCAGCTGAGCTTGCAATGTGGCTTGACAGCAAGCAAGAGTGATGGTTCGGATGATGCGAAGTGATGAATGAGGTCGAGAGTTGGCGTCTATATCGATGATGGGACTGTGATGTGGATGGGATCGCCTGAATCCATGCGCATAGAAAGTATTAACGGGGCTGGTTCGAGCGAAGTTGTAGCGTAAGAGATGAAGGAGAGAAAGAAAGAGAAAGCAACTGAGCTGAGGTCGGTGGTGGATGCTGAGCAAGTCTAGACGAGTCAAATGTGATGCTGTGCAATTTGAGACGGAACAGCCGAAGCGGTTCTCGAACCAATCTGGAAACGGTCACGTCGGATGATGGAAGGCAAGAATGAGTCGATCCATTCTCCCTGTGAGAAGTGGTGCAGCTCCATGGAATGCTATGAGACAGAGATGACGATTCGAGTCAAGTCGAGTCAATGCATCCTACTGCCTTGCAGCAATAAGGTTCGAATGAGATGTTCCCGCTTCTCTCATGCACCAAACCACCAAAAAGTGGCTGAGTCGATGCATTTTAGGGTGTGATTTCGGCTAGACCGATATAAAATTGCCCGCAGCTCCTGGACCGGTTTGGTCGCTGCAATCCCGAATATTTAAAAATAAAACACAAGATACTGTAGGCGAGAAACAGAGAGAGAGGGGAAGCGCAGTCAGACTCTTTCGGCTGAATTGATTCAATGCGGCTGAGTTCTTTAGCGATTCTTTTTTGGTCGTCGTTGGCGTTCCGAATCCAAGGGAACTTCACACACACACAATCACACAATCCACACACTTTGGATCGACTTCGAAAGGAAACAAACAGCAGTCCACTCAAATCCTAATCATTCGCTTAACTTAATGATGTGCCATAAGCGATGGTCGCAAAACGGTGTCGTATTGGAAGTCCGCAAGACGCTTCCACTCCGCACAAGATGCTCTCTTGACCGGATTTTCCGAGCATCCGGCTTGGCTGCTGATTTGGTGTTTGTGTGCCTGACTATCTAGCCATCAAGGTCTTCGGAACTGCTGCGCTGTTCATGCTGTCGTAATCACCCTTTGCGAGGATCTATTCGGCGCAACCACGTTCATCGACGACGACAACAACGATGATGACGGAAGCACGGCAGCAGCAGAGCCGGCGCGGCTCCCCGCGGTCAGGTCTACAAAGACCGGCGGGCGATATCGATCTGTGGGAGGGATTCCATTTCACAAGGCAAAAATATGCATGGAACTCGAGTCAGTAGCTGCACTACTGCATGACCCACGTTTCTCGGGTCTGTCAAACAATAGGAACACGCAATCTCAGCTCGACTCAGCTTGACCGTTTCGGTCACCTCGCCGCTACAGTGCTCCTCTCTCGGTCGTTTCGGGTCCGAACCATTGCTCTCTCTCCTTTTTTCCCAGAAAAAAACTCCGCTGAAACGACGCTAGTGAGTGCCTGATTGTCTCGGTTCGCCATTTTGTTTCTGCGTTTTCTGCCACGCCGGTATGCATCGCTCGCTCTTCCGTTGTTCATTCTCAGCAGCTTCGCTTTCATTGCCGGCCTATGGACCAGTGTAAAGTCAAGTCTTGTTCATATAAAAAAAAATTCCAGGCTTATGCTCGCAAACGCGTTGCTGTCGGGCGCGTCTAGGAAAGTTGGAAGAGTTGAATTTCGGGGGAATTTCTGCCGGCCGGAAGGGCCTGTTTAAATACATTTTAGGGTTTAAGGAAAATAGTGGAGAAGCGAAAATTTTTGTCCGCGGAAACTAGTGGAATCCTTTGTTTTCCATGCACGCGTCCTGCAACACGCGTGCCGAGGTCATGTCGCCTTTGCTTCGAGGGCTGCATACCCCCTTGACCCACTGCATGAACCTTTACCGTACAGTATGCGTCGTTTGGTTTTTAAATAAAAATCTGGCTTTCCTCTGCTGTGGCACCCACTGAAAATAGCTTGACTTTAGCCAGCTGCTGCTCATTGCAGAGCAAGGATAGGCTTGTCAGAGAACATGGAGAACAAAGCCTTGCTTCTGATTGTGTGAATGTGCAACTTAGAGGCAAGGTCAGCAAGGTGACTGAAGAGCAATGATGGTAAGAAGTTGGTCTGCACAGCTAAAAAGGCACATTTTTTCGCAGATTCAAGGCAAAGTGACCATGTCTCAGGCCAGCCTGCCTTGCAGCTTGCTTCAAAACACTGCAGTTTAAGATACTGAACTACTATTTGAGATGTCCTCAACAGCTTCCTGTGGGTACAGGAAGGCTAGCTAGTCTGCACATGATGCTGCAAGGAATAGAAAAAGCAGGTATCTGACAAGGCAGTTGCTCAGTGTGCTTTGCATTTCATTTTTTAAAAACCAAACGACACGGACTGTAGTTACTACGCTGCAAATGCCGATGTGTTCTACCGTCTCGGACCCGAGAATCCGGGTCAGTGTTGGGTTGACCCGCCTCCTTTTATGCTCTCTCAAGCAGGACAAGACTGCTGTGGCGAGACATGAAGACGGTGCGCACGAGCCTTCCGCATGAACAAAGGCACAGAACGCACATCCAATGCAGCCACTAGTTCTCATTCATATGATTAGCTTTGCACCGGCACAAAGAGCCAGGCAATCGATATCGAACGCAGTCATGGATCACGACCATCCTCACCTTTGCTTGCCGCGTATAGAGCGACAGGACGTAACTCCGATTCGGCGCCTCACTATATGCAAAGCGTTTGCACTCCGCACGGTCACAAAATCGCATTGTAACGCCAAGCACCATTCACCGGCTCGGTCCTTGTGAATGCAGTGATTGATCATCATCATGCCAAGGCGTTTTTTTTTGCTTTGTTTTTTGCATTTCCATTGTTTACTCTTCTTGAGATGTAATGATTTCGAACACTTCGTGCGTCTTTGAAAGTCTTGAATGTTCTCACTTCTGCCCCCCCGCCTTCTACGCCAAATGCTCAGGAAGCACCCCCATCGGGCACAACTGGAAAAACCTCTCCTTACCAAACACCACCAGTGCCGCTCTCTTATGCGGGAAGTCTACCAACTTCTCCACGTTGCCACCTACCATCATCTCGTACTGTACCATCTTTGTGTTCGACAACCTCGGCTCCGACACGCACTGTCCTGTCGAGGGGTCCAACAAGAACATCAGATGCACCACACTCCCCATCCACGATCTCACCCTGTGCGGTCCGCGAAACCTCTCATCTCCAACGAGCGCGTGGAAACCGCGATCGTGCTGCCCAGCCGTGTAAAAATCGACCAAGTTCGAATGCTTAGAGTAGTAAATCTCAACATAGCCCCACGGTTCACCATCCCATTCGCCGATCAGGCCGATGGTGTAGGGGTTCTGTTCGTTCTTCTGCATCCCCACTAGTTGGTCTTGGCGACTGAGACGTTGTCTCCATCCTTCGTTGACTCGATCGGTAGCGTGCCATGCTGTGAGCAGGTCGATGTCTTTAGAGTTGGTGGATGATGCGACGCGGAACGTGAGGTGAGAGTTGAGTCCCGGAATGAAGCGCGAGTAGATGGGACCCGCAGACGGAGGCGGTCGGAACGGCTCTGCGAGTGGAGAGGTGACCGTCTCTGCGTTGGACGATGTGAGCGCGGTCAAGGTAGCTGCGTCGGCAAGGGGCAGAACCCACGGAGCAAAAGCCGGCGTAGGAGAACCGAATCCTTGCCAGAAAGCAGCACGAGATACCAGCAGCCGAGTGGAGTCTACTTGAGTCTTGGCTCCCGGCGTCGACAACGATGGCGGCTTCGAAGGATCCAAGATGGCCAACTTGGACGAAACCAGATACGTCACAACTTGCGCCGGTAGACCCTCGGTTCGCACCAGCACATGCTCTTGTTGCGGCCACAGCGCAAAAAACACGTTGATCCAGTTCCACACCTTCTTCGGGTCGATCTTCTCGGCCTCCGCCAGCTGCAGGTGACTCTCGGCAAATCGTTGACATCGGAACGCCAAGCTGTTCGTATCCGGTTCAGCCGATGGGTTGGCATAAGGAGGGCAAGGCGAAGTCACCAAGAATGTGCTCGCAGTATCGATCCATTCGTGCGTCTTGTGCGACGACAGCTTGATAACATGCTTCACTCGTTGAGCCTGCTCATCGCTGGCACCCGTCTTGACAGCCTCGGACGATGGCTTTTCGTGAGAGACAACAATGCTAAACTTGGATCCGTCGGGAAGACTGAAAGGGTAGCTGTCCGGTTGCAGCACCACCGGAGCCTTTTTGGTTTGCGGTGAAGCAACGTGGACCAACGCTGACATGTTTGATGGTTGCTGACTGCAGGAAAATGAAATGGTAATGAAGAGGAAAACGTGGAGTGGAAGCAACTTGCGTTTTCATCTAAACGACGTCGGAACACCGCACGACCCGTCGAAGGGTCCAAGCTCTCTTTTTTCTTTTTCATGCACAATCCTCCACAGCGATCAAATCTCCGCCCGAAAGATCGCACGAGATCGCCCGAAACGGCCTAACATCCTGAACCCGCGCTCAAAAATCATAGAAGCCGGAGAACCGGTTAGCCCGGCTGGCTGCATGCGCGGTTGGGCCCTTGTGCGGGGGGAAGCTGACCTTCTTCTCCGCACGCAACCACAACCAGCCTGTCCTCCGTCATCCACCATCATCACCCATCTCTGAATCTTTCGAAAATGAGGGCCTTCTACCTACACAAAGACATCTCACCATCCGAGCTCCCCTCTACGCTCTCCAACGACGTACCCGAGCCCAAAGCCTCCGCCTCCTCCAACGAGGTTCTCGTCGACGTCCATTCCGCCGCCTTCAACTTTTTCGACATCCTCGCCGTCCAGGGCAAATATCAAGTCAAAACCCCCCACCCTTACGTTCCCGGTGTCGAAATGGCTGGAATCATCTCTAAAGACTCTCCCATCCCGGAAGGTTGCGATTTTGTGCCCGGCAAAACTCGTGTGTTCGGTGCTGCTCAGGGAGCGTACGGTGAGAAGACGAAAGCAGACTACTGGCAGTTGATGGAGGTTCCCGAGGGGATCACGTTGGAACAGGCTGCTGGATTGTTTGTGACGTGGCCGACGAGCTATGCTGCGTTGAAGTTTAGGGCCGACGTTCAGCCGGATGAGTGGGTGTTGGTTCACGCTGGTGCAGGAGGCGTGGGGATTTGCGCTATTCAGATTGCCAAGGCTATGGGTGCCAAAGTGATCGCTACGGCTGGGTCGGATGATAAGTTGAGGGTGTGTAAGGAGGTCGGAGGTGCAGACTTTGCAGTCAACTACAGGGATAAGGATTGGCAGTCACAGGTCAAGAGTGAGTACACCGCCGTTGTTTCGAAGAGATTAGCATCCACACACTGACCAATCGTTCTATTTCTTGTGCCTGCAGAGATCACCGAAGGCCACGGAGTAGACGTAGTCTACGATCCCGTCGGAATGATCATCCCTTCGCTCAAGGTTATCGCATGGAACGGCCGTATCATCGTCGTAGGTTTCGCAGCCGGAACCATAGAGAAAATCCCCGCCAACCTGATCCTGCTCAAGAACGTCGCCGTCACAGGCGTACACTGGGGCGCCTACGTTCGCAACGAACCGGACAAGATCGGTGAAACTTGGGAAGCGCTGTTGCACATGTTCAAGACGAAACAGGTCACACCCACCGTGTTCGAACACATCTACGAAGGCCTGGAAAGCGTTCCTCAAGGATTGAAGGATTTGGCTGATCGAAAGACGTGGGGTAAAGCTGTGGTTCGGATTTGTGCTGATCCTCAGTTCCCTCCAAAGGGAAAGCACAAGCTGTAAAATTTTCGCAGACTGTCACGTTCGGGAATAGCAATGCACAACTGGTTCAGGTCAATCGTTTCCTCTTGAGCTCGAAACACTTCTGAAGACCAAATTTTGCGGCGGGCATCACTTCTTCGCCGCATGCACCCTATGATACTGCGGATTACCCGCAGCCCTCGTACCCGTCAGCGCCACCGCTGCATCCTCCGTCCAACTCGGATAAGACATCAACCCTCTCGCCAACAGCACAGCATCGCATTCGCCCTTCACAATCGAGTCGTTGGCCAACTTTCCGATCTGCGACCTATCTTGACCGTTGGGAGAATCGTACGACCCTTCCATCATCCCCACCGCGCCCACCAGCATTCGTTTCGACTGATCCGGTTCGATCTTGACCAAGGCTTCTTTGACCGCTTTTGCTCCGAACAGCTGATACCCTGCACCAGGCGTAATCTTCTGAAACGGAACCAACCCACCCGAGCTCACATCCAGCAGATCAACGTTCGCCGCTTGTAGAAGCTTGGCAAGCTCCACCGTCTGCTCCACCGTCCAACTGTCACCCTTTCCAGCCTGATCGGCCCAATCGGTCGAGCTTACACGGACCCACAATCCCTTGTTGGGGAACTCGGACCGAATACGCTTGGCCACGTTGAGCATGAATCGAGCACGATTTTCCAGACTACCACCGTACTCATCCGTTCGATGGTTGGTCAAAGGACTGAGGAAAGAATGCATCAAGTAACCATGAGCACCATGCAACTCGACGTAGTCGTACCCTGCTTCGAAAGCCCATCGTGCCGACTGGACGAATTTGTCTTCGAGTTTCTTGACGTCCTGGGTGGTGAGTGCTCGAGGTGTGATGTAGTTTACGTCATAGGCGATAGCTGAAGGTGCGACCACCCTGTCTGGCCATCCGCCTTCTTCGGCAGTAACGTATTTGGGCTGTTTCTTCTCACCGCGGTAAAAGGGAGACCAGTCGGAAGCTTTGCGTCCAGCGTGGGCGAGTTGGATACCGACTCCGAGACCGTCGGTGAAGGATTTGAGCACCGAGACGAGCGCTTTGTGTGCATCTCTGTGCTTCTCGGACCAGATCCCCAAATCTTGAGGTGTGATACGACCCTCAGGCTCAACACCAGACGCTTCGACCATCACATTGCCCACACCGTGCAACGCGAAGGATCCAAGATGCGCAATGTGGTAGGGAGTCGGCATACCGTCGTTGGCAGAATACTGACACATGGGTGAGACGATCACGCGGTTCTTGAACGTCATCTTACCTGCCTGTTCCGGTGCAGCAAAAGGCAGCGTCAAGGTTTGGAAGAGAGCCGGTTTTTCAACGCCCTCCGGCAGGATCGAGTCCGGAATAGACCCGGGAGGGGGATGTCCACTTCGAGTAGCGACAAAGTTGCTGATCTTGAGCGCGTCGAGTGAGTCGACGAGCGGGGCGGTTAGACCGGACACGAAGCGGGACGCGTCCATGTCGGAAGCGTTTGCGTTGGAGGATTGGTGCGAAGGCATGATGATGTTTCGCTTTGCTTGCCAGCTAGCCTTAAGAGAAGGTGTTGGTGTTGAGAGGGGTCGGTGGGTCAGACGAGGAAGGAAGGGTCTATATACTTTCATCGAGGAGGAGGAGACGCTGACAGTTGTTGTCAGCAGAGAGAGGGAGCTGTTCACCGCCGTTGCCCGAACCAAGGTCAACGCTGATAAGTACACACGTCAAAGCTTAATTCCGCTCGAAGGCCGCTTCAACCAAATTTGAGTGGCCGACAAAGCTACACTCTGAAGCTCTTCAAATGACGTGCGAAGTTTATGCTGACTCTCAGCGTTGAACCGTGCGGCTTTTGCTGAAGAGAATTTCAGCTTTTTTTAGCCGTAAGAACGGCTATGTATTTTTCGACCGAGGTCCCTGCGTGTGGTTTGAAGCAGTCTGACGATCCAAGCTCAAAGCGTGGCGTCGATCAAGCATGGTTTTGAACAGGACCGACACTTGCGACCGAGGGAAGAGGCAGAGCAGATGTCACTTCCTTCGGCTTCGGGTATCAGACCACGGCTAAGCACCCTATTCAACATCTTCCGCCGTCGATCCGGCTCCATACCATTGAATCGGTTGCAAAGCCGACCAAGACCATCAACATTCGAGAGAGGAAAAAGACTGCAGCACGAAAGATCTCTTGTTTGTGAATGACGTTCTTCCAACATTCGGGTATACATTCGACCCACGTCGTGTTTCCGATTTCAGCCAGTGCACCATGAATGCTACCGCTTAAGCGGCTTGCCATCGCGATAGATGATCGGCCTTCCCAACGAACCTTCCAGCCCAGCTTTGCGCGGTGTTAACGATCTAACCCATCGAGCCTCCATCCCGCCCTCGAGCAACCCATTCGACGACGAACCGAATCGATCATTCCAGACAATCGCAACACATCGCTCCACCAACGATGCTGCATCCTCTACCTCTGTATTCGCAGCCGACGCCTGCGGCTGCGCAAGAACATGTATCGCTGCCAGCGGGACGCTACTCGACCGCACCTGTAGCAACGCTTGCTTGCTAAAACCCGACGATGACAGAATGATCCCTGCCAGTGGTGCGTCCTCTACCACATCATCAGCCTCTCCACTTTGCTGTGGTACCGGCGACGACGCACGAAACACCACTCCTTCCATCTCTCGAATCAGAACAGGACCCATTTTCTTGCCTCCTTCATCTTGACATTTGCACTGCGCTACTATGCGGATCCGGTTGGATGTCGAAGGAGGCTGCCACCATCCACGTAGGTCGACGCCGCGGTCTCCGGCTCCGCCTGTTCGTTCTAGTTGCATACCGAAGATCTCTTTGAGTACGGCGCTGCAGAGATGCTCGTAGCGTGTACCTCGGGCTACTGAGCTTTCCGATTCTTGAGTGGTGGCTGGAGCTGCGCTGGCTTTTCGTTGGGTTGATGAGGTGGATAGCTGCCGTGTGGTGAGTATAAAGCCATCGTGTGACGGCAGCGCGCGACTCGCGCATCGAGGCGCTACTCTAAGGCATGTCGAAAGCGGGCCCTTGAGCGCAAAGGAGGAACGGGTCCACGACATGGTCCTGTATTGAGTAGACCGTGCCGTGCGGCTGCTGAAAAACAGTGGAAGGGTGAGTGGAAAGACGAATGGCAGGATGAGCGGAAGGAAAGCACAAAGCAACAAGGGTCCACTAGAAGAAGCTCAGAGTGGGCGTCATTCCGGCCGAGTCGTAAATTTTTTGAAGAAACCTCGCGAGTCGGAACACAGTTTCACTCTGATCTTCTCAACTCGATGAGCACTCCATACCTCCTACCTTCCTCACTCGATCCTACTCAGCAGCAACCTCGCATCACTCATCATGCTCGCATCAACATCGCGACTCACCGCTAGCGCTTTGCTGCGTCAGACGACCCTGACCACCACTCGCTCCGCCATCTCCCGAACCATCACCACCGCACCACTTCGCGCCGCTGCTCCACCAATCACACGAATCTCCCCCCTCACCCGCACATACGCAACATCAACAACGCCCACATCGTCCTCCCTCGATCCAGCCGACGAGGAATCCCAACGATTTCTCGAAGAAGGTACCACCCATCTCGAAGCTGGCGATCTCACCGCTGCCAAAGCGTCCTACCGACGCAGCTTGTCGATCAAACGCAACTCTTCGGCACTCTTCAACCTCGGTGTCTGCCTCTATCACGATCGAAACCTTCCTGCCGCCATAGATGCGTGGAATGAGTCTCTCGAACTTGCGCCGGAAAGCGCAGACGCTCACACGAACTTGGCTTCAGCTTATGTGTTGAGTAAACCTTCGAGACCGGATTTGGCAGTGGAGCATCTGAAGACGGCTGCGGGCATCACGCCGGAGGATCCCGAGATTCAGTATAATCTAGCAGCGGTTCTGGAGGCGTGTGAACAGTTGGAGGAGGCTCTGGTGGCGTACAAGAGAGCGTTGGAGGGTGGCATTCAGAGAGCCGAGCAGAATATTAGGAATTGCTCGGCGAAACTTTTGAGCGCCAAGTTTGCTGTGCAGCAGCAACAGCAGGAGGAAGAGGAGGCGAAGAAGGGGAACAAGACGGAGTGATGGTTGTGTTTGCATCAGTTTGGCGAATGTAAGCAGTTGTTGATGATGTTCGGTTTTGTGCGTTGTGGCTGTGATTTGCTGAGTGGGATTGTGATACAATGTTCGGAATTGCGTAGAACCTGTGTGAGGACTAGAATGTTTCGTAGGCCGTCCTGTTGTTGCTGTTAGCCCTTCTTTCAAAACACCCTTTTTGCAATGCTGTCTTTCTGGCTGCTAAAGATCTCGGATGCCCCTTCTTTCGATCCCTTCTCGCCGTTATACCGCCCTCGCCTCCCCTCCTTGCTGCTGCTGCTCAGCCAAACTCGTCAAGCTCTGTTGATTCGCTCTACCCCCTGCTCCCTTCCTATAACTCTCGATAACGGTCCTCATCCTGTTCTGCTCCGCCTTGAGATTACGTCTGCAAGTTTCCCAACTGGCCAGTGATGCAAAACAGAACGACCCTACACCCCAATTCAAACCTCTTCTGAGTCCACGACCTGCGATTAGTGAAATTCCAGCGACACCAGCTGCGGTAGCCATGCCCATGAGCAAGCTTCCTCGTGCACAGGGGATGGTGGGGAGACGCGAGAGGTCCTCGATGGGGGAGAGGGAGGATAGTGCTGCTCGTAGTTTTGTTGCTTCTGCCTGTAGCGTTCAAAGGAGATGAGGGGAAGTGAAAGGACATGGGAGAGATGGAGATGGAAGGCGGTCGGTGATGGCGAAAAAAAGAGAGAGAGATGGAAGGGTGGTTAAGAATTGGTGATGGGAAAGAGGTGGAAGGGGGTCAGTGATGGGGCTATTAGAAAGAGGGCATGGGCGTGACGAGGAGCTCACCTTTGTACCCGAAACACCTCCTCCTCCCTCGCTGCTGTCGCCTATTGGTACTGGTTGGTTCTGCTCGTGTAGTCTCGACATGCTTAACGCTTATAAGGCTTCCTTGTGCTTTCTCTTCCACTTGAGAAGGTTCGATTCGACGGTTGATAAAGAGCGCAGTGCCGCGATGTCGTCCAAAGCCGGCCTTATGATGTGCTGCGATGTCGTCCAGTCCCCCTAGTATGCTGTGCTGCGATCTCTTTCCAAAAGCGCTGAAGTATGGATGTGCGTCGACGTCGTCCAAAGGTCGTAAGGGTAAAAAAGGTGCTGTGATAGTCGTCCAACAAGAAGCTCACGACGAGCAAGTGGAGATCAAGAAAAACCAACGCCAACCTTCGAAATCCACACGTTACCCGAACAGCTTTATTTTTTCGTCTTGTGTAAGCGCACACCCTCATGCCGAATTCCGCACACTGCTCAATTCTCATCCCCTTTCATCAAAGCTCACCTCTGCACAAACTCAACACATCACAACGCACACACAGTCCGATATCGGTAGAAAGCGGTAAAAAACAAGGCTACAAAAAACTAACTGTACAAAGCAGATGAAAATCCGAAGAAGAACTCATCGCTATCACCAGAGACTGAAGAAGAATAAGCAAAAAGATGTTGTGGTTCCGTCCATATACAAAAAAGAGTGTGTGTGATGTGCGCTGGCATAAAAGTTGAGGTTCAACGTGTTGTAGCGTCGAAGTCCAGAGAGAGATAAGGGGAAGAGGCGGAAAGGTATCCTTGTGTTAAAAGAGTGTAGGTAGACAAGTGTAGCAGCAACGCTTACAAAAAAGCAGCGGCGCATCTTGTCAAGTTGGAGTCAAGGATCAGGGATGCATTTTCGAGAGGGAGAGAGAGGAAGGAAGAAAGGTGTGACGTTGAAGTAGCCCAGCGCCTACTCTTAGTAGGCACCACGCTCGCTATAACGACGCGATCGACCACCTCGGTAGGGCGCCGGTCCAGGAGCAAGCGACGTCCTGCTTCCGTAGGGTTCACCAGCATAGTCTCGGTCACCGGCATAGTCTCGGCTGCTGTACCCTCGTCGAGGCGCGCGGTCGTCGTAGCTCCTTCGGTTGTCGTAGCTCCTGCGGTTGTCGTAACGATCGTAGTCGTCGGCAGGGGGAGCACGAGTGCTACGACGCGAATCACGACGACCAACGTCACCGTAAACGCGCGAATCATCGGGTTCGTAGTAATCGTCGTAGCGAGACCTGCGGCTAGCACGGCTGATGGGACGCTGCGCAGGCTGCTGGTAGTAAGGGTCCTTCTCGACGTAGTCGTTGGATGCGTAGACGGGACGAGCAGGCTCGTAGTCGTCGTAGTAGTTGTCCTGGCTGCGCGAGCGCTTGAGGTACCAGCCGAGAGCCAGCATCATGAAACCAAAGAAGACGGGAGGCAGGGAAGCAACCTGCATCCAGATAGCGGGTCCAAGCTCGGAACCAACGGGGGTAGAAGTACCAGTGCTCTGGAAGGACCTCGCCTTGTTTCGTGCAAGAATGAAAAGAACGAGTTCAATGACCAACGCAGCCATGGTGAGGAACGAAGCCCAAAGTGCCGCAAGAGGCCAAAGGAAAGTGTTGGTGCAGAGGTGCAAGAAAGCGGCACCAGCAGCAGCACCGGTGAAACCAGCCGAGATGGGCTGCAAAACAAGGGCGTAAGGCAGCTTGTTGACAAAGAAGAGGGTGATAGCGCTGTTGACGCCGTTGAGGGTCTGCTGATAGCCCAAGCCGGTGGGAGAGCATTGGGTTCCGTCTGGCAACTCAAAGCATTGCGACCAGATACCAAAAGTGACGCGGAAGATGGTATTTGACTGGGACTGGTCCTGGAACCTGATGTAGAGGAAGTAGATGCCCTTGATGTAAGGCAAGCCGAGCGCTACGAGGAGCTGAAGGATGAACGAAGCGCCGATGGAGAGGAAGCCGACAAAGATGAAGAGGGCAGCTGGAAGCCTCATGTTGGGACTTTGGTGCGCCGAAGACCGCGTCTACGATGGAGGGATGTGTCGAGAGTGGTGGGTGTCGAGGTCGAGGTCGCAGGACGGAACTCTAGTAAAGGAAGGGAGAGGATAGCTCAACGTGCGGGGTGCACGGAGCGGGACAGATGATACGCTGACGACCAACGAGCAGGCGGCGATGTCGAGCAAAATGAAGACGTGATGGTGACAAAGGATGGTAGCGGCGATGATGGTGGTGATACGGACAGACCGAAAGAAGAAGGCGGAGAGAGAGGGCAAACAATGGGGGAGCGGCTCGAGGGCAGATGGGGGAGATGGGCGGCAGCGGCTGAGGGGAGAGAGAGAAGTTCAAATGACAGCTGAGAGCTGCGACAGGCGGACAAACAGCAGGCAGCCGCGGAAGAGAGGAGGGGCGAAAGGAGAGGTGGTTAGAGCGGGGGATAGAGGCAGACGAGGAGCAAGAGGAGGCGGCGGGTTCTGGATGGACTGGACGGATGGATGGATGGGATGGTCGAGCAGAAGAGAGAGTGATACAGAAATGACGACTCTGAAACCCAAAGAACGGCGCTCCAACCGCACACAGAGACACACGACCATGCAGAGCAGTCACATAGGAAAACAATAAAATAGAAAGCGGCGTCCCAAGAGAAGACAGCTGCAACCAACGGCACCGGCACATTGTCCTTCTTCTACGCTCGGTGAGCAGGATGCGGAAAGGCGTGTAGTGAAACAATCCAGCGGATTGTGGATGGCTTTGGAAGCTTGACCGCGAGCTAGTGCCTTAATAGGGCGATTCGTGATTGAAACTCCGCGACCCAGGAGGGAACACCAAAGCTCTAAAAGAAACAGACTGCGATTTTCCCTCTCTCTCTCTCACTCTGTCTCTTCCCCTCTCGGTTGGGTAGAAAATAGCATCAGTAGCTGCATCTCCCCGCAACCGTCATTCTTGTCTTGCTTGCTGCAGGCTCAAAGTCGCTCTCTTTTTCGACGTCGATAAGCAGCGTATCATTCAATGGAACACCGACAGAAAGGGCCAGAGTGTTCAACGAGAGAATGACAACGGATGGACGGATCGATCCGAACCAAACAAGAAAGCTGTGTTGATCCCGTGCGACTGGAGAGAGGGACGGATTAAACGCTCTCTGTGTACTGCAATTGTGCCTGGTGTGCACCACAAAAGCCGCGTTGTCAACTTTTAGGCGCCGCTTCAAGCAAATCACAAATCGAAATATGCACAACGGCTGATCCTCACATCTATCAGACTTTCCCCTTGCGCTTTCAACCTGCTTTTAGCCTCCTCCTTTCTTTCCTTCTCTGACCCACACCCACCGGCCAAGGAGTAAATAATGTGGGGTTGGAGCTGTCAAAACAGGATCGGCTGCTTGCAGACGTTGCTGTTTTATTAATCCACATGCTGCTTCGTATGGTAAAGCAACAGACAGGCAGATCAAAGATGTCAAAAAGCCGTCCCTTTCCTCCAAGGTGTCGGTGGTAAACACAAGATACAAACACAGATCCGATTTTGTGAAATGTTTGCACAGAATCGACCACACGCGGAATTTCTTTACCGCTTTCCCTTGCGCGAAAAGTTTCGCAATTTCTCAAACGGAAAAATCTACAAAGAAGGTCTGACCCGCTTAGCCGGAGCTCGAAACATGCAGGCGGGATGCAGCTTGTGTGCATCTTCAAAACATCCAACAAACGCCCTGTTTTTTGGCTAACTTAGTTCTCCGTTACATTTCATTTCGCACATGCTCACCAGCTAGGTTGGCGTTTAAGTCGAGACCCCGTGCGTACTGTGCTGCTGATTTGACGAGGAGGAAAATGTGTGAAATGAAGAAGATGGGGATAGAGCCTGCAAAGAGAAAAGTCTTGGCGTCAAAGATCAACCCCCGCAGGCTTGCCATCCCGCAGCCTACGGGTGATACAGCGCGGGAACAGCACTCAAGCCTGTCTTTCCAAGCGTTGCTGTCGAAACGATCAACACAACCAGGCTTCTCAGGACGAGAACGACCAGCAAAACACACAAGGAGACAAGCCAAGCGAAGACAGTTCGGTTGCAACTAAAGTGTCGTTTCTCCCTGCAGACGAAAATCCATGTACGACGTCGATCTGGGGAAAAAAAAGCGAAAAGCGTAAATTTGCAGTGCGCTTTGCGGGTTAGTTTGCTCGCTTGCTGTTCGGTTCGTCATCGCGAGGATGTGTGAATCGGGTCCCGATCACGCTCCCTTTCCCGATAAGCCTCGCTATCAGTTCCAGCTCATACTCCGCACTGCACTTAGCGCAGCCACACAGAACAGGTAGAGACACAGAGGCCAACTAATCGTATGCTACACAATTGAGATTACAGCTACAAGCAAAGGCGCTGTTGGCGCAACACAAAAGATATATACAATAAGAAGACGAAGGAACGCATTAGGAACGTCTTTCCGTGTCCGATAGCTCTGCCCAGAGAAGAGTTCACAGCCTCAATCCGCGACTATGATCAAACGTTGGCGCTCTCCGCACCCTTCCTCGGCTGATAAGCCGGCGGAGGAGGTCCCGGAGGTGGAGCGTACTCCCCACTACCACTCGTCGGCGGTGCACCTGCCGGTGGCGCATATGACGGTTGACCGTAAGACTGTTGTCCGTAGGGACTCGGTTGAGCGTAACCACCGTTGTAAGGTTGGCCGTACGCAGACTGCTGTTGGTTGTTCTGGTACATTGGGATCGTCGAAGCTGGCTGTTGAGTGAACCGTCTTCGACGACGCTTGGCTGCCAGCGTCGAGAAGAGAATGATCAGGAGCACTACAGCGATGGCAATACCAACACCGATACCGATCCTTGAGCCGTAGCCGAGACCATTACCACAACCATAGTAGCTGGTGTATCCGTTGCAGTAGTAGACCATCTTGTGTAAGATTTGGATGGGAGGGTGAACCGGATGGGTGTGTGGAGTTCGAGAGATGAGCTTCGGGTCGAAAGCTTGAGTCCTTTGTGGATGGAAGCGTATGAGTCTTGCTACGAAGCTGTGTCAAGCTTGTCAAGCTAACGATGTCCTTGAGGGTGAGTCGCAACCAAGTAGATGGAGCGAAGTGGGGTCTTGAAAGCAGGAGCGAGTGGCGGATCTGTTCAAGGAAGTGAGTGTGGGATGATCTTAGCGAGAAGGAGAGCAACGTGGAGTCAAAAAAAGACATTTGTATAGCCATCTCTTTAGACCGGGTCAAGCAAAAAGGCTCAGTTTGCGCATCGATGACCAAGCAGCCGAACACTGATAGTGAGACTGGTGCAGAGCGTGGCGAGGCGTCGGCTTCCTTTTTCGGGCTGGGCTGTGCAGTTTTTTCGCCCGCAGCGTCTTGGCGCTGCAGGGTCGGCTTCCCTAGAGTGGAGGTGACGACAGCTTCTTTTTGTTGCGCTCCTATGCCCTCACGCCCACACGGCAGCTCTCTCGCTGTTCATGCCAAGCCGAGCTTTTCATCGCCTTTTTCTGGTGCTTGTTCCCGCGGAATACAGCCCTTTGCCACCATAACACAAAAGTCGTTGGAATCTGGCCTCTGTCTCAAAATGAACTCGAAGGATTGCCGTTGGATGGATACACTTTTTTTCAGTTAGGTTGACCCTATTCGCCCACGAACGCGCTGGTCAGGTTGACCCCTACGGCGATTTGGAACATTGCCATTTTCAGCCCTGAATTGCCACGGGCATGGGGTCAACCTGGTCAGCGCGTTTTTAGTCGCCTGTGGTCAACCTAACTGAAAAATAGTGTAAGAGCCCTTTTTTTCACATGTGCCCAAATTTAGACGCATTTTCGGCCATTTCCAATTTTCTGCAGACGACGTCATGAGAGCCTATTCGCGCTTCCTGCTGAGCTTCTGATCAAGGGTTTGTTCGGCGCTCAGTTGCTCTTCATTCTGCGGTTCCTCAGCCCTTCGCATTGGCGCATGATGCCGGTTACGGCTTCCTTCTCAGCTGTTCAAGATTGACGTTCCTCGAGCTAACATCGTTGCGCTTTGACACTTTCCTCTCGTTACCGCTGGAAGTCTTCCATCATACCTCAAGCGAGCAACGCCTCGCAACGCTTTCCGAGGTTTAGCAAAGAAATCCATGCTCATGACGCTACCTTCGATCGCTTTCTTGTCTCAACGTGGATGACTAGAACACGTGAACATCTCCCCCACGAGCTCATGTTCACACGTCACACACACAGAGACATGAACTTTGCAAAATGAGAACGAAAGCTTCTTCAGATTTCATCTCGCTGCACTTCAAAGACGACTCTTGAACACGCGCGTATCAACCCCATCCCCGATCCTACCTAGCAGATGACGCCCTACATACGGGTTAACAAACACCTCATCCGGGTCGTATCGCTGTCGTGTAGCCAAGAAATCATCCCAGTGAGGGTACAACCTCGACAGCTCCGTGGGAGAACACGAGTGAGCTTTGGCCCAATGCGGACGACCCGAATAGTGTCGCATGAGCGTTTCAAACTTGGCGAACAGCTGTCTGTACCGCACCGGCTGGTTGTACGGTCGATACTGAACAATCCCAATGTAGCACGTTTTGCGGCCCTGAGCGTGACTGAGCCAGATCCCGTCTGCATCGGTGAATCGAATCTCGACGGGGAAGTGGATACGATCGCCGTCGCAGGCTGCTTCTTCCTCGTCCAGCCAATCGCGCATGGCTCGGATGGCGGCGGCGGCACGGTTGAACGGGATGGCCCATTCGTCAGTGTATTGAGGGAAGAGGCAGTCCATGTTGAAGATGCGGTCGGATCGGCCGACTTCGGACCATACCGGGTTGCTGGGTGAGAGGGGTCGTGGTGCGGGTGAGTCGCGAGCGAAAGCGTTAAAATTGCCGGCTGGGATGCTCTGTCGCAGCCAGGAGAGCGAAGGTTCGCCTTCAGCGTATGCACCTACACTCTCGCCAGGCGCAAAGGATTGACCAATGTCGCGGATGAGTCGCTGCTGCTGTTCGTCGCTGTTCGACTTGCTGTCTGTGCTGGACTGTGACACAGCGTTGGGCGCTGTAGCTGGAGCTTCCGTCGTCGCTGCGATCTTGCTGCCCGATGCAGAAGCTGTCTGCGATGTTGTCGATTCAGGGAAAGCCGGATGAGTGAGTGCGTGAATCCATCGAACGGCCACAGGCGACCACTGCCTGTTGAAACGTGATGTATACAACAGAAACTCGGTCAAACGATGTCCAATCAACGACGCCTTGATGCGTGTCGCCAGACTCGGCGGAGCAGAAGCCGGCTCCGTCGTTCGGTTGGTCCGCAACATCGTGATACGCTTCACCTGAGGGAACCACATGAGTCGCACGTGTTGAGCCGATCCTACCACTTGCTCCAATGCAAGCTGAGCTTGTCTCGTCTCTGCATCGTCCTCCGGGTCAGCGCGAGCGAGCTGGTCAGCGTCTCGATTGGCGTCTGCTCGGATAGGGTGGATCTCGGAAGCATCGTTGGAGCGGTACAAAGGTCGATAGTGATCCGAGCATGTTGGAAGATGCTTGTTCTTGCTCAAAAGGCCGCCGAGGGAGGCACCTGGATTGGCATGAGAGCTGCTGGGTACTGCAGGGAAACCAGTCTTGGATCCAAAGAGCGAGTCGAAAGTGAGCTCTTCCGAATACTGCTTGAGGTTGAATGCGTCCTGTACGCGTAGCGTCACCGATGTGATGAGACCTGTGGATCCCAGACCGCACAGATTTGCGTTGAAAAGATCCGCATGCTGCTCGCGACTACACGTCAAGTGCTGCGTGCCTTCTGGCAGCGGGCACAGGATGGTAAGCTGCGAGACATACGACGATACGACAGGGAAGAGGATACCAGTGCCGTGCGTAGCCGTAGAGATGAGACCAGCAATGGTCTGTTCAGAGATGGAACCGACGTTGCACATCGCCAGACGAGGCTGAGCCGAGTCAAGCGCCTCGTGAATGTCGGAAACGTAGGTTCCTGCGAGAGCTGTGATGGTGTATGCGCTGTGATCGATATCTACAATGCCATTCAAGCCTTCCATACGCATCGCCCAGCCAGTGGTGAAGGGAAGATCGCTTGGGCTGTGTGCGCGTCCGATGGCGCGAAGCGAAACACCTTGACGACGAGCCAGCTCGACGATCGCAGCGCAGTGCGTTACGGTTGTGGGAGCAAACACCCTCGCAGGTGTGCTAACAAAGGATCGACCCCAGTTCTGAAATTTGGCTTTGGGTGAGCTGGTGGGAACTACGATTGGCTGCACCAGCTTCTCCAGCTCGGCCGTTGAGCTTGAGAGTACACCGGCATCGACAGATGTCAATGAGAGCTGCTGCTGTGTCACCGAGTCCGGAGTGGAGAGCGTCACCTTGGATGTCGAAGCCATCTTGCTGGTTGTGAGGACGCCTCGTGGAGATTGCCAGTCGGTAGAGCTGCGACGTGATGGCCAGAAGGCAGGATCCGTCGATTGATGATACGCCTCTTGAAGATGGCAGCAAGTAGGTGGTCAAGAGTGAAGCTGTAAAGCGGATGGGAGCAAGGTGTAGCAACGGATGTAAGGGCGTCTCGAAATCCGCGGCATCAAGCCAAGGACTCTGCTTCGCATTGATTCTTGTGGACCCGTAACAGACTGAGCCTCGCAAGGGTATTGTGCGCATTTCACTTGATCTCGTCTCCAACTGCAGCGCTTACGAGATTTTTTGGTTTCCTTTCGTCTGCTGTCAAGGTCTCTTCTTAGAAGAAGTTGCTGCCCGCGGAACAACAGCCAGGGTCTTGGCTCCCGAAAGGAGAACTCCGGGTCGGAGACAAAAACTTTTTTAGGCAGCTGAGCAGTTTCTTCGAACCGATCCTTCAAGTGGAGGCTTGAGAGCGTAAAACGGCGTTCGAATTTCACGCAATCGATCTTCTCGGTTCGCAGCATGAAAAATTGAAAAAGAAAAAGCCAACAAACAAAGACAGCACGTCTCTTACTGTATCATGTACGCGGTGCTCAAGCCCACGTTCGAGAGAGCGACACGCGTCTTCTTTTCGTCAGAGCGCTTACAAAAGCCGATCCTCGATTGATCTGGCACAGCGGATCAGCTTGCACAGCTGCTTTTCCAGCGGAGAAGCAGCCCTTGCAGGACAGCTAGGGACAACGCACAATCACGCCATCCACAGATCGACCTTGCAGCTGCAACGGTTGTCCTGCTTCCGTTCCAAACGTGTCTGCTCAGATCGGCCTTCTGCTCATACGAATCGGCCCGATCTGCTTGGCTCACTCGAGCACACGACATTCGCACTGCTGAACAGCTTCGTTCCAATGATTACATCAGTATGGTTGCAAGACTCCTCTGCTCAAGACAGCACAGCCGTGATGATACCATGACGAGACCGAGGCTGGACGATACTCTCCAGCTTCAACCCGGCCTTCTCGACCAGCGCCTTAAACTCGGAGGGTGTACGTTCCGTAGCATTCAACGCAATGTTAACCTCCTGGTCCACCCTCTGGATCCACGTCCCCGTCACGCCCCCTGACCTATACAGTGGATACGGAATCTCTCCAACCTGTTTGACCAGCTTATCGTCATCACTCTCATCCTTCCCACTTACCACCGCAGGCTGAAGCAACGTATCCAGGATCACCAGCTTCGAATCTGGCTGCATCACCGCCTTGACATTCTCGAGAATCTTGAGCGCCTCCTTGTCCGGCCAATCGTGAATGATCATGCGCATCATAAAGATTCGCTTCGGTCCAGCTCCTCGAATCTCTTTGAAGAAGTCGGCTGATTCGAATCGCACTCGACCTGAAGAGACGGCGTCGGGCATGTTTTTCTCAAAGCTGATCTTGGCTTGTGCTACCACTTCGGGTCGATCCTGGACGATTCCGTTGAGGTTGGGGAAGGATCGAAGCAGTGCTGCTGTGAGAGAGCCGATTCCACCGCCGATGTCGACGCAGACCGTCCCTTGCGGTAGCTCAGACCACGGATAGTCGAGAAGTACACCTTCGACCGCACCGCGATTGCACGCCTGCATAGCCATACCGAAGCGTGGGACTAGTTCCGGGATCTTCTTTTGATATAGATCAAAGACATCTGTCACTTTGTGCTGCATACCGAAGCCGTGTAGGAAAGCGGCATTGTCCGGACCCCAGTCGTCTTTGGATTCCGGGTTCATCCATGCATCTGGGATGCTGGGCACGATTCGAGGGTGAATCCATGAAGCGTACTGCACGTAGGACTTGACATCGCACTCGTCTAGCAAGTGAAGCGAGGCACGGTTGTTGACAAAGTATCCTTCGGACACCTCTTGGAAGATGTAGTTGTTGGCAAGTGGTCGAAGCACCTTGAGCACTCGCGGAGGTGGTAAGCCTGTTCGTGCGCCAATATCCTCGACCGAGACGGGGCTTCCTGACGAACCTCCCAGCTCCTGAATCACATTAGCAAGGTTGAGACTGGTCGCCATCTGCAGAGAGAAAGCCTTGTATGTCGACATGGCTTCCGACATGAGCGTCGTTGAAGGAAGCTGGATCATCGATACCATCATGTCAAGTGCGCTTGCTAGGTTCTGTGTGGTTATCCAGAGCTCCTTATCGGGAACGTGGTTGGGTTGATCCATCACAGGATGCGTTCGGGCTTCGTTCAGGAAAGGTTCGGGTGTGTTGCTTTCTCGAAGAAGCGATTCGTACTTGTCCAAGTTGGTGTGGATGAGCGCTTTGAGCGCTTGGAACTCGCTGAGCTGGGTCATGATGGGCAGGGGAAAAGCAGGGGATAAGATGAGGCAACAGGGAAGGACGAGGCAACGGTCGCCTCCCTATATATGAGGACCGCAATCAACACAAGCAAGGACATGCTCATGCTCTGTGCGAGCCACACACCCACCACCATATGCTCGCTCGAGCCCCTCGCCCCTATCGGTCACGAGCCGAACTCTAAAGCACTGCATGCGAACCAGTGTGAGAACCAAGCTAATGGACGTCGCAGATGTGGCGTCCTGCTAAGACCGTGTGACAGGCTGTCAAGACTGTACAGTACGGCAGTTAGCTCATCTCGCATATCGGTGAACCAGTGGGATGGCTCGCAAGACGGCGAATTTTTACCCGTACCCCCTTTCCTATGCGAGCCTCTCTTTTAGCTGCCGAGGTTTCTTACGGCAGTCTCGGTGTCCATAGAAAATTTCAGCCGGCAGAACGATGACAGAATGACACTTCCGTGACAGCTTCCAGATAAAGTGTGGTCTGTGCAAGGATCGTCTGGTGGCGGAAGGTGGTAAAACGGCGCTAAGTTTTCTCCACAGATCCGAGGTGCTCGCGTATGTGCGGAGAGATTTTTGTTTTCAGCACAGAAGAGTTGGGCAAGTCGGTCAGTCGCAAAAGATGCCATATGCAGCCCTCTGTTGAAGACGACTTACACCGCTTGACAGGCAGAGGTTCACGACTGCGAACTTTCGTCTCTCGTACGGCGAGACAAGGTCGGTCGGAAAGCACGGCAATGCACAACCAATACTCTCAGTCCATGCCACACACTGTATGGACTTTGCAGCATCACATACCAATCCCTTTCGAAACACACGAACAAGCACATGTACCTTCCAGAAGCAACTGTATCTACAATTTTTCTCGATCGATGTCACAACGCAACACATCACGACGAGAACCCACCCTGCTTCAGCTTGTGCGCAACCGACCAAATCGCAGCAGTATACCCAAACGTACCCAACCCGACAATGACACCATTGGCCACATCCGACAGGTACGAATGCTGTCGGAACGATTCCCTCGCATGAATGTTTGAGATCTACCAAGTTTCGTCCGAAAATTTCAGCGTCAGTTTTTCATCACCTTCTTCTTTCCCTTCGCTTTGGCGGGGTATGGACTTACATGAACCTCAATGAATGGCACTCTAACGCTCGATAGTGCATCTCTGATAGCAACGCTCGTATGCGTATACGCTCCAGCGTTGATGATGATCGCCGTAGTCCCGTCTGTTCGGGCAGCATGGACACGGTCGATGATAGCTCCTTCGTGGTTGGATTGGAAACCTTCGAAGGAGTATCCGAGACCGTCGCATTGCTGTTGTGCTTTGGCTTCGATGTCGGAGAGCGTTTCACTGCCGTATCTGTTCGACGCGATAGCAAAGCACTTGCGTCAGATTATGCTCAGCAGATCGTAACGAAAAAGCGATGGTCGATTCTGTGCCCTGGAAAAAAACTTACTTTTCTGGCTCTCGTGTACCAAGCAAGTTTAGGTTTGGCCCGTTGATAAGTAGAATACTGGGCTTGCTTGTGGTGCTGTTGCTGGTCGTCATTATGTTATGCTGTGTCCGGGAAAATCGTCTGGTTGTGATGGAAGAGCTGATGGAGCGATCTCAAAAAAGCAGAGCTTTACACTCTTCAATGTCCGTTCTATGATTGGGTGTGCTTTTCGGCATGGTTACTCCGAACATGGGGCTCCAACATGACGGATCGAAGCCCAGCAAAGAGGAAGCGCGGGGTAAAAAGCTTGTCTGTGCAACCGGAAGAAAGTAATCGCGGCTTGTGACCATGCTTTTGTGAGTTCGGTATAATGGGAAGTCCGGGAAAAATTAGCCGCAAACTTTTATCCGCCTGTAACCGCGAGATCTTTAGACCCTGAATGCATGGAGGTGAAACCCCGCGTTCTTCCGCTCCTCGCTCACAGGTCACAGTCAATACATGCTTTGTGCTGGGTCATCTAGCGAATTCATTGCAAATCGTATCACGTGGTGGAACAGAGTCTGTAAGTGCATGTCTAACAATGCGAGGCGAAAGAAAGCCTTCAAGGACCCGTAAAAGCAACCCCCTTCGGTCCCTGCAGCGAAGGCTTCTTAGGACCAGGACCCAACAACGAATGACCACTCGACTTCAACAACACCTTGTCCTTAGGACCAGGCGCCTGCTGAGGGAAGCCAGGATCGTTACCGTACACTCCGACATACATCCCGTTACCTGCCATCTTCTGACACACGTTCGGCTTGAACGGTCGAGCAGTGACGTCCTTCTGAGCACATGCGTGGTAGCCATTATCACCGAGATCGTAATAGACTGGACTGAAGATGGTATCGATAGTCTCGCCAGTGGGTTGGATGGCTTTGTACGACTTGAAGCCCGTCATCGAAAGAGGTGTGCACTGGACGGTGCTGTACAGCTGCCTACTGACGGCTTTGCTGTCCTTGGGATCGCCGGAGCAGTCGTCGGTGGCGTACATGAGCAGGACCCCTCCTCCGCCGTATGAGGCTTGTTCGAGGCAGACAGGGGTGCGCTTCGCAGCGCTTTTGGCTAGACGTTTGCGGTGCTTCTTGATCAGAGAGCCGCTGGCGCCTTGCTTGCATCCTGCGGCATCCTTGATGAGCGGAATGTTGTCCGGGTTCCACACGTAACCTTGTTGGTTGAGCTGGTTGTCGAACTTGGCCGTCCAGACGCCGATCTGCTTTGTGTCCAGGTTGGGAAGTGTGATACAGTCCTTGCTGGTAAAAGCATTGAAAGTCTGAGCATTCGACATCCAAGCGAAATTCTGAACAACGCCGTCCGACTCTTCGCGCTTGCCGAAACCGATACCGATTCCCTTGACGGCGGCGAGCACGCGCATCGAGCCGAACGGCTTCTTGAGCCAATGAGCAACAGTTCCATCGAAGATCATCTGCTCGTTGCGGTTCTTCATGAAAGCACGAGGCGAAGTGCGAACCAGGTCGAGAGGCTGACCACACTTGTCATCCGCGAAAAAGGCGACGTGGACAATGGGGCAGTTTTGAGGGTCGGTGGCAAAGTTTTGGTAGCACTCGGATCCATCAGCGGCTGCAGCGGCTCTCTTGTCGAGAGGCATGGATGAATGCTGGACACTGGCCATGGTGCCCGAAGGCATCATGGCGAAAGCGAGAAGGAGCGTCGAAAGGAGGGCGCTGAGAGCAGGGCGGAGCATCTTGATCAAGGTCCGATGGGTTGATTGTGGGAAAGGTGGGACTTGAGCGACGATGTTTGCCGCCTTATATGCTTTCCGGGATCCTTGACTTACCCCCAAACGTTGCTGTCTTTCCGGGGCCCAACACGGGCAGATTGAGTTTCGTTGACACCGCCTGCACAACGTCTCATTTGCGATATTCAGCCCACTCGTGACGCCCATGGTTCACAACCTTTGACCAAAAATCGGAACCCCCACTTCATCACTCTTCAAACACACTCGGACGATCGAGAGGAGATCGAGCCTGCAATTTTGGTTCGGATGAGCTCGAGTCTAATCTGCCTTTCGATGATTGGCGGCAGGACCTTTCGGTGGGGGACCCAATGGCGTCTTGGATGTCGTTGGTGCCCTCGAATACATATTTTGCCCGGCACTGTTGTACGTTCCTGTTGCCGACCCACCGTTATCTGGGAAGCCACCTCCCACATTCATTTGGTGATACGCCACTTCGTGAGATGAGCGAGGGGCCCCTGCACCATATGCTGACCAAGGTGAAGGCGAGTTCCGACCTGAATTGAGATTGCTACGACTGCCATTGTTGAAGATGCCGCCCACCATCTCTGCTGCCCTTTTGCCCCCTGTACCAAATCCACCATACCCACCATTGACAGAGAAGCCACCCGACCCCGACAAGTCGCCCGTGCGACCGTACACGTTTGCATTCCGCTCGAAAGCCTGAGCAGATGGAGCTAGGGGCGCATCCGCATAAGAAGGCAACAGCCGCAATACGAGACGATGCAATTTCACCGTTGGCCAGAACACCGGTAGACGCGAGGGTACAAGACGATGAAGCGGACCATTGGCGTAATCCGACCCGCCGACGTGGCCAAAGCCGTTGGATGAAGCTGCAAGTGCTCCTGACGCCGAGATCCTAGGCTGGGGATCCGCAAGCATGGCCAGCACGGTGCAAAAGGGAAAGACGAGCATGAAGAGCATCAGATTGAGCAGCCCGCTCGGATGGAAGAACGATACCGCAGTGGACGGCAAGCCGAAAGCGACAAAGTAGGACCATCTCTCTTCGCAGTAGCGCATCCTTCGATCGAGCGACCATCCGCGCGAAATCCACGCCTGTTCGAAGCAGTAGTAGCCGTCGACGAGACACATGAACAGGAAGGAGAGTGGACGGCCGATGTAGGGTATGCGGCCAAGAAGGATGTAGAAGAGGGTGTAGTTTAGGATGAGGATGATGCGATAGCTCTCTTGCAGCATGCGTCGAGATGTGCCTGGTGGCAAGGAAGCATTGGACAGGGTGAGTCGTCGCACGTGGCCGTGTCGAAGCTTGTAGGCAGCCTGAGCAATGTCGGATGTCCATGAGGATGCCAGCAGATAGCTTCCTCCTATCAGAGGATATAACCAGAAGACATTTCCGAGTCCGCCGACGATCGAACCAGATTCCGCAATACCCTGCACCGCCTTGACAGGGGGCTCGTTGAAAAGCACTTTGGGGAAGAAGGCCAGCTCGAAGAAGAAAACGACAGCAGTGATAGTACCGCTGAGCAGTAAACCCTTCAAGACACCGTTGCGAATCTCGCTCGAGCTCGCGATCAGTTTGAATGCTTCTGGCCATCGGTTGCCATCCCACCATCCTGCTCTAGCCCAATTGAGGTGACATCGTAGACTCTTGATCAGCGGCAAGCGCGGGATGTGTTCTGCGGGACCCTTTGCGGACCATGATGTAGGGCGTGCGCTCGTTCCTAATGGCCATGGCAGGCCAGCATCGTAGAGCTCGTCGATCCGTCCTCCACCTGCACCTTCTATGTCGAGATCGACGTCCGAGACCGAGAGCGCGTTGGGTCGATGATAAAAATTGCTCGACGAGACGCGGCTGTTGGCCGGTACGCCGAGCATGGCTGGTGATTCTATGAGGTGATGGTTGCGAGACTGAAGCAGCGATGCTGCATGCGATTGACCTGTTTCGTTTCCAACACAGCACGGCCGTGGTATGTGAGCTGTTGGTGAGGAGGCGGATGCCCTTGTTCGTGTGGGACGTTTGAGGTAGAGGAACGAGAAGAAAGAGGCTTGTGCGCGAACGAGTGTTTTCTTCCAGCTGTCAACGCCTCCACCTCATGTACTTCCCTCATTGCAATGGTTCTTATATGCAATGCTGAGGCAAACAGTCATCCTATCCCGGCTAGCTCAGTCGGTAGAGCGTCAGACTCTTACTACAAGGGTTTCCGAGTATCACTCGGAGTTCATCTGAATGTCGTGGGTTCGAGCCCCACGTTGGGAGGATTTCTTTTCTTTTTCTCTCTCTTTTTCGGGTCGACATTTTTGGGGCTATTTCTTTTTGGTTTGTTCGTCAAAAGAGCATCGAAAAAGCGTTGGGTGGTCTGGATGTCATTTACAACGTTGCAACGATGGTTTGACAGTCAGTAGCGCTTCTGTCGTGGAACAGCTGTGGGAGAAGGATTGCTTTGTGTTCGAGCCTTGCGCAAACTCAGCAGAGTCTCGCAGCGCCCATCTCCGTTCCATCGGGCGACCCTCGGCTGCAAAACTTTGTCGATGTCCGACGAACCCACTTGCAACCGCAATACGAGATGAATGGGAAAGAGTCGACTCGAATCAAGCTTCAATCCATCTCGTTTGCATTGAACCCTCCCATTGAGTTACCCACTCGCCCGCATTGACACTCTCGCGCTCTTATCTTTGCTGTCTTGTGAAGTCGTGTGTCTATCAAATTGTTATCGGAAGCAGTTGTCAACTTTATTACTTGCATGCATGGAAGCGCACGAATTCGCAGTGCTACAGTAACTTAAGTACCACCTTGATGTTGCTGTAGCATGGTCAATCTATTGCGATAAAGGGTCTAGCCCCATTAGAGCGTGAGACATGACAATGGATCAGAGCAATATACACCGCCTCCAATTGGGCCTAGCGTCGTTCGTCGGCTGAACCGCCGATTTTTGTTTTTGGTGTTGAGAATTTCTTGTTTTTCTGCCGGGCTGTGAGCCAAGCAGTTTTATGCGAGCAACGTCACTGTTCGCGTCAGCTCTGCCCCGCAAAGTACGCAGGGCCAGCTGATCATTCGACACTGCGACCGTAACTATTTCCGCGGGCCAACTAAGCTCCAACGACTCAAATTAAGTTAAGTTTATGTCCTCCTGCGTCTCAGGCCGAAGCTGACGGACACGCAGGTTTCGTCCGAAATTTTGAGCGGAAAGCGTATCGATGCGATCTCGGAAGCATCCGCAAAGCGTTTCAAGCGGACATGCAAGGTGGAATGACACAGCGCCAATGAGAATCCGGCAAGGGTTCAGATCTTGTGACACGCAGCCCGTCAAAAGCGAACCAAAATGCTGCGGCTCGAAACGATTGGCTGTCGAATCACAAAGCTCTTAGCTCGTCTAAAGCGTTGAAACTTTTTTGAACGAATCAACCACTCGATTCCAACTCATGCTGTCCTTTGTTCTGCAATGAGTTGCATCTCCCACTGTCGATTCATTACATCCCTGAACCACTCTACAACCCACCATCTAGCCTATATCCCACGTTGCAAGTCCCCACCAGAATGCGATAAGCACTCGCTCGACGATTGGCTGAAATCGATCCGAATCTTGAGGCTGTTCAGTTGATGGCGGGTCGTCCCTCCGACTTCAGTTGGATCGGTCTTGATCGCCCTTGGTCGTTGCGAATAAAAATAAAAATAAAAATAAACACAAAAGAGATCCTCCACCTGCTTCTGCTTCTGCTTCTGCTGCGTTGACTGAGTTTGAAAGGAAAAAGAAGACTGCATCATCACCCGACGACACATCGGAAATTTTTCGCCATTCTTTGGTTTCAAGGCACAGGAGCAGTCTGCTGTCTCGTAAAAAGAAAGCCGACGGTCGGGAGATTTTTTCCTCTGTGACGGCAACCGCCGCTCTCTCTCTCTCTCGTCAAGAAATGCGAGCGAGTCCTGCCTGCCTGCTTGACATAACTTTGTCCTTCGCTGCTTGGCGTGTTTCTCTGTCGCTTCCTGGAAACTGAAGCCGGCCATCGATGCTTTGCCGTCAGTGGCGTATTTGCATTGGCAGACAAGGGCCCCGGTTCGGCTGCTCCGATTGCTGAGAAAGCAATTGCGACCATTCCGCGGCTCATGAGTCCGCGTCGTCGTCACCTGCCTTGCCCTTTATCGAGCGTGTGGGTCCGTGGGCTTCAAAGGCGAGCATCGACAGCAAAGCTCCTCACGCTTACCGGACAAAGGAGCGATACGCGGTCGCCCAATAGCACAGTACAATATGCGCCGCATTCTGATTCCCCACTCTCAACGCCTCCTAAAGATAAGCTGCCATTCTCCCCTGCCATTGTCAGCACCGCTGAGCATTGTCTTCTGTGAACAAAGTGGGCTCACTGCAACAAAAGTATGATAAGGAGTCATTCGCAGCGTGTGTCAGGTGGTCGGGTCGTATGGCTTCGTGGGCGGGCGTGAGCGTTCGGTTTTAGTCACAATTTTTTTTTCTCTCCCTCTCCTCCTGCCTGCTCAGGTGCCTGTTTCTGAACGCGCAGATCCCTTACAACTGCTTCCATCATGTCATTGGCCACAGACTTTCTCCTCCTCTTTTTTTTTATATCACAGCAGCACCCTTCGCTTCACCTTCCACCTCTTCCATCACCGTCTTTGCCGGCAACGACCATCCCCTCCTCTAATCACCTCCGCAACCTGAGGCCTGCACATTAAGCGTAAAACCTCGTTCACCCCCCACCTGACCTTCCTTCAACACCGTCACCTCGATCTCGTGCCACCAGCACCTCTAGACTCGTCCACCCCTCAACGCCACCCAACATGGCATCAACTGGCTACCAGTCTCCCGTTGGAGACCGCTCAAGCGGCACAGTCTCCCCCACTCATACAGACGACGTCGAAAAGAACAGTGCTCAGGACAAGATCGAGTCCCACGATGACAAGCCTACAGTTTCCCAGTCTGAGGCAGTGTCGCAAACAATGTTTGGCGAGAAGCGCGAGCAGTACCGCAGCGAGGAGGACTATATGTACGAACAGCAGAAGCGCTCCGAGGGTGATCACAAGTTCCACCGTCTCGGCTGGAAGAAGCTCACCATCTGCTTGCTCGTCGAGGCCATCGCTCTCGGTGCTCTCTCCATTCCCTCGGCATTTGCAACGCTCGGCATGGTGGCCGGTGTCATCCTTTGCGTCGGATTCGGTTTCATCGCAATCTACACCAGTTATATTGTCGGCCAAGTCAAGGTCAAGTTCCCTCAGGTTTCGCACTACGCCGATGCTGGTCAGCTCATGATGGGTCGATTCGGATACGAGCTCATTGGTGCCATGTTTGCTCTTCAACTGACGCTTCTCGTCGGCTCGCACTGTCTCACCGGCACCATTGCTTTCCTCAACCTTAGCAACAACGCCATCTGCTCGCTCGTCTTTGGTGTCATCTCGGCGATCATCCTCTTCATCGTCGCAGTGCCTCCCTCCTTCTCGGAAGTGGCCATCCTCGGCTACATCGACTTTGCCTCGATCGTTATCGCCATTGGCATCGTCATCATTGGTACTGGCGTTAGGAAGAACCAGCCATCAGTCATGCCCACTGTCTCAGAATGGTCTGCTTGGCCAAAAGAGGGAACCACCTTTGCCGATGCTTGGGTTGCTATCACCAACATCGTCTTTGCCTACTCGTTCGCTGTCTGCCAGTTTTCGTTCATGGACGAGATGCACACTCCTACTGACTACGTCAAGAGTATCTGGGCGCTCGGCATCATCGAGATCGTCATCTACACCCTCACCGGAGCCCTGATCTACGCTTTTGTTGGCACAGAGGTCAAATCTCCCGCTCTTCTCTCAGCAGGTACTACGCTGTCCAAGGTCGCTTTCGGTGTCGCTCTGCCCGTCATTTTCATTTCCGGTTCCATCAACACCACCGTAGTTGCGCGGTACATTCATGGCCGCGTTTTCAAGAACTCGATCATCCGATACATCAACACCACCATGGGTTGGGCAACCTGGCTTGGCCTCGTCGCTATCATCACTGTCATCGCATGGGTCATCGCCGAAAGTATCCCTTTCTTCTCTGACTTGTTGGGTATCATGTCGGCGCTGTTCATCTCGGGCTTCACCTTCTACTTCCCAGCGTTGATGTGGTTCCTTCTGATCAAGGAGGGCAAGTGGAATGCGACACGCTGGAACACCATTCTCAGTATTGTCAATGGCTCTGTCTTTATTCTGGGATTGGTCATCCTGGTCTGCGGAACCTACGCGTCTGTCAAGGATATCATTGACCAGTACGCAAATGGTACGGTGCGAGGCTCGTTCACTTGCGCTCCAATTGGATAGACGAGGATTTGGTGGCTCAAAGCTTCCCGGCCTTTTACTCGGAATCAAAGCATCGAAGGCTTGGATCACCCTCACCCCTCTGACCCATTTGAACGCTACATCATGTCTCTTACGTCCTCATGTAATTTGTACAAACATACCTGTCTTAGGGATCCCTGCAATCGTCTCAGGAAATGTCTGGTTGAAGAGGTCTCTTTGTGAAGTGTGGCGTGTATCGGGTCCGATGAGAGCGAGAATCGGGTCCTCCACTTTTTTGAAGTCGTGTGCGGAAGTCAGAGTCTTTGCTCAGCGTGCGGCTGAGGCTTCCTTTCTTCTTTCTGCGACCATCAGTGCTTCTTACAGGATCCTGCCACCATCTCCGTCCGCACAATGTCTGGCACACCGAACGCAGAGCTCGCCATGGAGCAACAACAGCCAGGTGATCCTTCCGGGATGCCTTTCACATCGATAGAATCCGAGCTGCCCGAGTCACCACGAGACAAGTTTTTCCGCAAGATGCGGGAGCAGCCTTTGGTACCCATTGGATCCCTTTTGACGTGCGGAGCTCTCATCGCCGCCTCCAACCATCTACGAACCGGTAATCGAGATCAATTCAACAAAGCCCTTCGATGGCGTGTTGGATTTCAAGGTTTGACCGTCTTAGCGGCACTGCTTGGATCTTTCTACTACGGTCAACAGGCAGCTGCATCGGTCCCGGCACCTCCAGCATCGCCGGATGATGCACCGTTGCAACCAGGAAGTGTTACGACGTTGCCAGGTCGGGGTCCTACGGTGTGGCAGCAAACGAGGGCGGATGAACGTGCGCAGAAGGAAAGAAGTGGGTTTGAGGGCAGAGTGGATCAGGCTGTGGATAGGGAGTTGAATGACGATAAGAGGTTGGAGGAGGCGTTATTGGGGAAGGAGGAGGAAGTGGATTTGGAGCAGTTGAAGAAGGCTAGCAAGCCAAGGCCGGTGATTGGGCAGGATGCGAGGAGGCAGGTGTAAGCTGCGCCGCGGAAAGGGTCAACCGATGCAACTTGTTCATGATCACAACGAAAACCAACGATGGAAGCATACTCAGCACAATGCGGAAATTTTCACAGTCACCATTCTTCTATCACCACCCGCACGATTGATCAGAGGAACACGATTGAATGTTCACGACGCCGTAGCTTACGACTCGAGACGTACGATACACCCTACTTGACGAGCATCCGCACCGCCTACGACTTTCCGTGAACAATAGATGGAATTTTGCAATGAGCCCATGACAATAGTATACAAATGCGGTATTCGAGAGTAAGCGGGACAACATAGTGGTATGAGGAGAAGCGGGGAAACGACATGGCCATTCGAGAATATGCGGCAGCTTAATGATGAACAACACGATTGAGGAAGCGATCCAAGTTGTCCATCACAGACTGCGCCGCACGAGTGATAGTCGTCGAATGGGACTTTGCAGCGCCTTCCTCCTCTTCTTCTCGCGGAGAAGCACCCGTCGTCGACTCGGATTCATCACCCGCCTCGATCTGTTCAAACGAAAACATTTCCGCTGCAAACTGACCCTGCGGCAACTTGGAAACGCAATCGCGAATCGCTTGCAGTGCTTCTTGAATCGCCTCTCCCAGCGCAGCATCGGCGGGGAGTGGACGTAACACCAACTGATCGAGATCTTCGAGCAAGTCGAGCGTATCCAGCGCGATGTGCAACGGTTGATCGGGTCGCAGCGGTCCTTGAGCATGAACAGAGACCAAATTGTGGTTGAGACACGCGATCCACAGTTTGGCTCGTAACGCTTGACGTGCTAGATCGATCAGGATCGGATCAGCAGCGGCGTTGGTGGAGGAGAGGTCGAGCGATGCCAGTGAGTCGTGGGTGAGTAGTGCTGCTTCAGGGGTGAGGCGGGTACAGGAGGAGCAGGTGTGGGACCAGCAGTCGAGGAGGTCGTGGAACCGGTAGAGCAATGTATCGCGGATGGGAGAGAAGCCGAGCTTGACCAGGAATTGCATTGGTTCGACGACGTGGTTCGAAGTCAAGGCCCGTGGTCGTTTGGATGGCGCGAAGCTGGACTCGTCTTCGTCCGTCTTGACACGCTTCCGATTGCATCGAACGTCTCTGGTTGGGGAAGACTTGGCGGTCTTCATCTGACTTACGTACCCCGGCTTCTGTTCAGCCCACCACCTTTCAGTGCGGACCAACAGCGACCATACTATGACCTCCTCTGACACCTCTCCACTCGTCATCGCAGCAGACCCGACCTGATCCAATCCCAAAATCTTTGCCAGGGTAATAGTCTCGCAGAAGCGAAAGAAACTGACATCCTTCCACTCGGTGAAAGTGGGCATACCGCCTTCGTGTGTAGCATCGTCGAGGTTGTACAGCGCCAACGACAGAAAGAAACCTGTCAAGACCGCTTCGAGCGTCGGAGCTTGACCGAAGCTGACACATCCTCCGCTTGCTGCTAGACGAAGTTGCAAGATATGCTCGATGAGATGCATCGCTTGGAAGCGCAACGTGCCCGAATCGTGCGCTTCTGAACGACGATCTGGGGGTACGAATGGCATAACGAAGGGTTGTTGGTGTTGCGTTTCGATGGTGCACTCTGTTTTACGCTTTGATGGTGTGGCCTTGGGAAGTGTTACACCTAACAAGCCAAGCAGCGAGATGGACAAGGCGAGAGCGGCAAAGCTCGGATCCTGGTCGTGCGACTTGCGACCCAACTTTGGATAGATATACGCTCGCGGAACGATGCCTGGACACAAATGCTCGTACAGATTCTCGTAGAACAGCGCAGTCCTTTTGGTCAAGGTCATAGTGTTCAACGGGTCTTCTGCAACACTCGCCACTTGCCTAGCTTGCATCGCCGACTTCGACTTGTGCTTACCCGCACTGTCATCTTGCATACGCTGCACTTTGGGCAACTCGATCGCAGTCGCAAGACTATTCCGCCGACTACCAAGCCCCAAACTATCCAAGATACTACTCGCCCAAACCCTCTGTTTCGCCTCGTGATGCGATTGCAAGCTCTGACCGAGTAGCGCCAACTGAGCTGCTCCAGGTGCGCCTTTGTGCTGCGGATCCCAGTCCACTTCTTCGGCCAGTATCCCGAGCAAGTCGAGACCGGCTGTCGTAGCTCCAACGCCAGCCATACCGTCGATCAGCGTCGAAACGGAAGAGAAGGAGGAGTTTGAGGAGAGAGAGGTTGATGGGGTGGTGTTGGAACTGACCAAGTCGGTTAGGGTTGAGATGGGGAGTGTCGATGGTGGGAAAGCGGAGTGGGAGACGGAGAGGAGTTCGGAGTATGCAGAGTGGGTCGAGGAGATGGGCGCTTGCGAGTCGAGGAGGGTTTGGAAGGAGGAGGCGAAGGTGAGGAGGGTTGGGGGTTCGGGTGAGTGGTGTAGGGTTGGAGGGCGTAGAGACGGTCGTCTTGGATGTGATGGTTGGTAAGGAGGTGATCTGGAAGAATTAGCAGTTGTGTGATGGTGTGATGAGATGTGGTGATGTGACGATGACGATGTTGATGTCTTTGCTGCGGGTGATCTTGGCGATGATGGTACGATCAAACGATCAAGGTCGTGGTAGCGACTATTGGAAGAAGACGTCGACGAAGACGCAGCTGGTACGACAGCTGGAGCCATTCCTCTAGCTTGGCCTCTATCGATGATCGCGACGAAGAAAAAGTGGGAAGATGGTGGTTGATGGAGATGGAGCGGTACGTTACTCCGAAAGCGAGATCGACCAAAGGCGGTTGTCTTTCTGCCTGACAGTTGGCGCTCAGCGCTTACTCATGAAACGAGGGCATAGGCGAAGTCGAGATCGAAGAAGGGCAAGCGGGATATGGAGAAGACAAAGGGCTACGGTACACGAAACGGACAGAGTTCGACTAGACTCTGATGAGGTGGGCGGTGGGATCCTCCATCGGGGCTTCAAAGCCATCTCTCATCCCGCTTTCGCGATGGTTGCTGTGGAAACAATGGGATAAAATGGAGCGAGGAGCTCCTCCGGGACCTAATGTAGCCGGAGATCTTTTCGTCAGGCCGAGAGCTACAGAGTCTCGCAAGCGTAGAGCCAACTCTAAAGCGGGGGGAGGGATGGAAGGACAAATGAGCAAGGAAAACCCGGCATTGGAAAATGTGTATACGGTTATCCCCGCCTTTCCAGGTGCACCGAAGCAAGACGCTCCTCGATTGTCTCTTTTCGCCGGCGAATTCTTTCTCCAGACTCGCTCTTTGTTCCTCCTCGTATCACAATGAGGTTGCTCTCTGAATCGCACGATCGCCCACAGCCCTTTGTCGCAACAATCACAGTCCTGCACACCTCAAGCCACATGAAAGGAAAGGCGACGAAAGGAATTGCCGAGCGAGGCGCGTGGGTGGAAGAATGTCGCCGGTCTTTCATCCGAGTTGACCGAGAACTCGTATTTTGTGGAGCGGGGCCGTATGGCTGAAAGTGGGGTGTTGCAGGAAAACTAGAAATGAAAGATGGGGGGCCGCAGCGGAGCGACACGGCTCAACCAAATTGGTTCAAGCGAGGAAACGATGGACAGTTGAAAACTGTTGAACAGCTCGCTTCAAAGCGGAATCTGACCGAGAAGACGGAGCAGATTCGGCGATTCATCATCCGCTGAGCTTTAAAAGTGTCGAGCAAAAAACAGACGCGCACGGAAAGATGCGAGCTCACGACGGAAAAATGCTGGAAGGTGTCCAGATGGCCAATCGGGTTGTTTCCGTTTCGTTTCAACACTTCGAGAGTTACGTACATGTTTCGTCGAGCCTGGTCAGCCTGGTCGACAGGGAAGGAAATGGTTTGTCCACATGCTTGCTTCGGTCCGGCTGCCCCGCCCTTCGCTCCTCAGTCGGTCGTCCTTACAGCCCGTGGGTCACCTTAACATTTCCAAAACATCCCACCTCATTCTGATGGTTGAGCCCATTGACACCATACGACCTCAACTCGACGCCAACCGCATCCGAAGCTGCATTCGCCACCTTCTTTCTGGCCACTCATGCTTTTGCTACTCGTCGGCCTTCACACTCACCGACCACTTTTCCATCGGAACGCGAAAAAGAAAGCAGACCGGCAACCTTGCTCGCGCATGAAAGCATTGACAAAAACAAGCTTCAGCCAGCTTTACTTCAAGTTTGTCCGAAGATCTTCCCTTTGACACCTGAAAATTCAGCCGTTTCAACCTTAAAGTGTGTGCGGAACTCCGTAACGCGCATTGCTGTTGCCTCTGCAACGTGACGGCATGCACATGGTTGGTCGGCGAGACCGACAATCTCTCATCGGCCAATTTTTGCGTTGCGATTGGGCTTTTTAAAAGCTTTGTGAACAAGAGCGATTCGCTTTGAGCTTGAAATGACAGACCTTTCGGTCACTTCGCCGAACTCGTGCTGGCCAGTCACACAAGGAAGCTCAACGAATCGCGCACCGCCTTCTTCAGCGGCAGATAGAGTTTTCCGCGTCACATGCAATGCACAGTCGGCACATCCGAACAGCCGTTGCGAATTCCAAAACCCTTTGACGGTTCTGTGACACATCGTGCTGTCATCACCCGTCCGTCCTTACAAAGCTTTGTTGCGAAAGCCAATTCGAACGTCCAAATGGGCCAAAGTGAGCATTTTGCAGCCAAGGGGGGATTTCCTGCGCCGGCCAATTCTTTTGTTAGTCTCGGTCGATCGTCGGACGGATTTCTGTCCCGCGTCTCGCGTCCGTCTCCGTGTTTGATTGAGCTCGCTTTTGAGCGAACACGCCTCTGAGCTGTGACCGCTCGGCCCTGCTCACAGCGATTCCGTCGGATCCATATCAATATTCAGAGGGCCTAACGTACACTCTCGCTTCTCATCTGAGGCAGGGGGGATACATCGGCCGCACAGCGAGCAACTGTCATTTGTTCATTGTTCGAGAAGGTCCTTAGTGCTGTCTACCAGTTGTACAAGAAGTAAATGTTCTTGTTGTCCGTCATCTGTTGGCAGCCCGACGAAAAAGAAGAGATTGTCAGTGTGTCTGTTCCTTCCGCCCGATCTGCGTCACATCGGATGTCGCCATGCATGCAGACAACTTACATCAAGTTCACCGTTAATCTTGCTCTTGAGCAACCTCTCTTCCTCGGAAACACCCATGGAAGCTAGCACCTTGCGTCGCCTCCTGTTCTCCGCAATAAGGTAGAGCAACCAGCAGACGCACAGAACAAAGACAAGCGCCAACATGGAAGCTACCACGATGAGACCGTGGATGTAACGAGGTGCATCCGAGGCGCGGAAGACTTGAGGTCCGATCATGTTCTGTCGTCATAACATCAAGCAAGTCAGTAGACGCTTCGCAGAGTAACCACGGCGACATGTCACTTACACCAACACAGTATCCCATAAAGCACAACGTGCTAACAACCGTCTTCTTCGTCCTTCCACCGATAATACTCGGCATCAACGCCCACATCAAGAAACTCTGCAAAGCATACAAAATGCTCATCAGGTAAACACCGTATCTGGTCCACTTGAACTTCGGCTCGTGAGGCAGAGTGCCGGCCGTCAACACCGCTACGAAAGCGGGCAGCACCGTGAAGCACATAAAGAAGAACCTAAGCTTGGGCTTCTTGTGGATCATGTACGCTGCAAACATGATCCAGAAGAACGAAAGTGCAAACGACGGAAGCTGATACAGGATCGTCTCCAACGGCGTAAAGGAGAACGACTGGTAGATCAAGCTCTGGAACGTCGTAATACCACCGTTAGGGATGCAGCAGGTGATGTTGATGAAAAAGATAAAGTATGTCGTTGGATCCGTGAAAGCATCCTTAACCTGATCCCATTTCCACGAATGAACCTCTCCCGTTCCTACACCGTTATCGATGATCCTCGCATGAGCCATCTTACGCTCCTTCTCGGTCAACCACCAAGCGTTCTTGGGCAAGCGTAGGAAAACTCCCGTAAGAAGTCCCGTGAAAACCGTCAACCCTCCCAGGAAAAAATTGATCACCCTCCAACCCGAAACATGACCATCCTCATGCGCCCTCTTCGCCAAAAAGTAAATCACCACCGAAACCCACATGCTGAACCCTGTATTCATCGCAAAGTACCACAACTGTCTCGCATTCTGCTCCGATCTCCTATACCAACTTGCTACAATCAACGCAAACGCTGGAGTAACTACTCCCTCCAGCGCTCCCAAGATAAACCTAACCGCCATCAACTGTGCAAAGTTTTGACACAATCCCAACGTAGCCAACACCACTCCCCAAACAATAGCCATCACCGACACAACGTACGCAGCATCCATACGCTGCATAGCATAGTTCATCAACGGTTGGAAAATGAAATACCCCAGATAGTAGATCGTAGTTAACCAAGAATACTCCTGACCCTTGAGCTTTGTGTCTTGCTTCAAGCCGAAAAGCACTCCGTTGGCGAGCGACACCTTATCGGCATACTGTAAGCCGTAGATGGCGAGCAAGCAGGGAACGGTGAATCGATCGATCTTGCGGAGTAAGCGGCGACTTTCTTCGGGGGAGAGTTGGGTTTCGGTTTCGATGATTTCTTCGATTTTTGTCAACTTATCGGGAGACGAGTCGAGTTCGGTGACGGCAATGGATTGGATGTTTTTCTCGTCGAATGCTTTGACGGATTCTTCGCCGAGTTGGGACGAGATGGAGGCTTGGTGGCTTCTCATCGTGAAGAGAAGGGCGAGTGGGGTGACGGTGGGGAGGTAGGGTGAGGGATAGGGGCCAGCGCGAGTGCTAGAGTAACAGCCTCGACTTCAGCAGTGATGTACAAGAAGCGAAGATGGGGAAGGTGGGATGAAGAGCGAGAATAGCAAGAACAAAAGGACGAGAGGGGAAGGCAGATATATCTGTTTGCTTCCGAGCCACAAGTCGCAGAACCCTGCTGCAGGCACCGAACCCCACAAATCGACAAACTCGAAGGTCGTTCCTTCTTCACCAATCAGAAAACGACCCTCGATTGGCAAGATAACTCCAAATTTTGGCATCGCAGAGAGAGAGAGAGATAAGTCGAGGCTCGGCATCGTTCTCCTGGTCAGGTGGCAGGTCAGGTGGCAATACAGCCAAAAGCTGTGATGGAACGTTGACTGTATCGCATCGATTAGCCGAGCAAAAGAGAGGGTAATCTCGGCAGAACCATCCTGCCAGACTCTCTCTCTCCCCGATGGACGCATGGTCAATGCATAGGCGCGTGGTCATGATTGCAAGTTCTGATAAGCGGCACACGTGGCAAAGACATCGAGTTCTTCAGATAAGGCGACCCCATGCTGAAGAGGTCGAGATTGAGGACCGCTTCATCGGCACTTGATTGTACCGGTAAAGCGAGTGATGTTTGCCGTACTACAAAGGCGAAAGTGAGGAACACTTCGTCAAAACGTTATCTCACACACGACAGCTGAGAAGAATGCTCTGCTTCGGTACATTTATCGGCGAATAATCTGTCTAGACGAGAGAGAGAGAGAAAGAGAGTCGCGGGGAATATCCAAATCCACGCTTAACCGCCGTCTACTCCTTGACTTGACACAACTCCGACGTGGAAATGGCGGCAAGGCGCTAACGGCCAAGTTCCCGCTTCCTTCTCACCAACGTCGCTATCTTTGGGATTGTTGATAGCCCACTCTGAATTTGGTGTCGGATCGTCTTCTGAGTGCCTCGTCTGGAGAGATAAAGCGAATCGGCAGGCTGAAGCCGTTCGAAGGATCTTCAGATAATAGATTCGGGAATGTGACTTCTTTTATCGCAGAGACTTTTGCCGCGGAAGATCCGCGCTGGTCGGCGATATTCCCGACAGACCTCATCCTTCGATTGAGTGAATCATAAGAAGGTGAGGCTTCGGATGTCTCCGATTTCATCAGTCTCTACTCACAACTGTAAAACGATCACAATGCCTATCAAACCTCGCAAAGCATCTAGCCTTCAACATTAAACACACATGCTCACCACGACGTCCCGACGGAACCATCATGATCTTGTGTGTTTCTACTTGACTGATATGATAATCGTAATGTTTGTGCTCACAAATTCTTGTCAATCGGCACCCCTTCACCCTCTCTCGACGCCCACCCCATCCAACTCTCATCATAGATACTGCTCTGCACCCCAATCTCCTGCAACGCCAACCAGATCGCTGCTGCCGTCATACCCGAACCGCACGTGTTCGTCGCTGCCAGCTCTCCACCGCTCGAAGCCTGTCTAAGCTTATCGAGCGCTTCCATGCCACCCACTGTATCGCTGAGTGTTCGCCAAAGTTCGATCTGGTCTTTCAGCACGGTATACTGCTTCCCGTCTTTTCCAGTTTCAGTTTTGAGCAAGCTCGGGAAAGGTAGAGAAAGACTATGCGGGATGTGACCGGAAGAAAGACCTGGTCTGGGTTCGGGATCCGTTCCGTCGAAACGACCTTTAGAACGTGCGTCGAACACAGTTTGTCCTCGAGGGCCCATTTTAGCGTTGGCGACCATCTCGTCGAGTGAGCGGATGATGCCGTCCTGCAGCACTGGTTCGGGGTAGTTTGTTTTAGCGAAAGACGAAGGTTCGCCCGATTCCGTCGGCAGACCCTGGTTGATCCATGCCGGCAACCCACCGTTGAGAACGGAAACGTTCGAGTGACCGAACGCTTTGAAAGTAAACGCTGTTCGTGGCGCCGAGAAAACTCCGTGCGTATCGTACACAACTACATGCGTTTCCGGTTCGATTCCGTGTTCCGAAGCGGCTTCAGCGAATGTAGCTGGACTAGGCATCATGTGAGGCAGATTACGAACGCTCTCTCCGACAGTAGCGACCTTGTCAACGTTCCAAAACAGCGCTTTGGGCAATCGAGGACCTGCTTTGAACTCTTCGAGCGCATTACGAGGCGGGTTGGTGTTGGGCATGAACCACGTAGCATCCAAGATACGCAGCTTGTTGTTCTCGGCGGTGTTGGACTCGATCAACGAAGCGAGTGCCTTCGGCGCGATTACCAGAGGCACTGGAGCCGATCGGACTGTCGTGCTGGTGGTCATGGTTCTGAAGCTGCTCGGTCGGGAGGTTGAGGATGTTGCGATGCGAGTGAGCAAGCTAGCGTGTCCGAGGGTTGATGATCGAGCTGCTAGCATTGTTGAGGGATTTATATGGTGACCTTGAGCGGATGAATGCTCGTGTTGGGTGATGGGGACTTTTGTGGTTGGCACGATCAAGATGCAAACCAAGAAGGTTCCGTGCTGTGGTCCGAGCATGCGGAGAGTGGAAGCGTAAGCTTTCCATCCGCACGAGAAGCGCGCAGACAAATCACACTTGTTAGATTTCATAAGCGAGAATCGCAGATGGCCTTGCCCGATAAGCCGACGTCCTATCGACCTCTGTTGCTAGAGATACGACAAGCCCTTTCTCATGCCCAACTACCGTTAATTGGCTAACTCGGTAAACCGCCATGGTTCCTTACGAAGCCCCGCTGTGGCTAAGCGAGTCCTTCACCGCGTGGTTTGCGGTCCGGAATCCAGCAACGAACTGACCCTCGCACCACTGCTGTTCCCCGCGGGGACGTCGTGATACTGTAACCTTTTCGCTAAAGAGCAAGCGAAGTGCGGTAGTGCGGGGTAAGCATTGCATCAAAAAGTACTCTTTACAGCATGATCGAGCTGCGTCGAAACGCTTCGGCTATGGTCGATGTTTCTCCACGTTTGCGGAGAGCCGCGAGACCTCCTGCATGGCCGATGCGACGTTCAAGTGGGGTACATTGCTTGCATCAGGACCCTGGCGTGAACCACATGACTTGGTGAGCCAACTCGGTCGATCTTGAAGTCCATAGCGGAGCTGTGTATTGGTTACGAAGCTCCCCGCGGGGTCGTGGCTACCACATGGAAAGATGTCACCCCGCGGGGAATGCAAAGGTGCATGGAACAAAGGTGCGTTGCTTAGAGACGCATTGCATGGTTCTTACACTTGTCGATGCAACGCTAGGAATGTGTGCGCAAGTGAAAAAGACGCACAGAACAAGCGGGAGATCTACCGAAGGCGCGAGTCGAAACAGATTCACCGGTCCGGCGTTAATTTTACTCTAAAGCCGAGTCTGCATGGCGAGCCGCCTGACGAGTGCCAAGACCTTTCTTATGAGCGTGGGGTAAATGTACAGCGGTAGATCTTCCGTCCGCAGCGCGCCATCCTCCTCTTGCACATACCGCAGCCAGTTCCCCGCGGGGATAGACTACAATTTAAAGCGCCGATTTATGACCTTCCAAGCGAGAACTGCAAGCCATTCGGTCATCTCCCTCTCCCTCCCCACAAAAGCCGAATCGCTTTTGATTCAACAACATCGTGCTTCAAGGTCAGAAGAAGCCACGCAAAAAGCGAAATGCAGAGCATGTGGGTTTTGCTTGCTTGCATGCATTGAAATCTGTTGTTTTCGATTGAGTTTTCGTATCTAAAGTTTAGCGCTTTGTGACAACTATCGGCGCTCGTTTTCTGCATTTTGAGTGACAAGATGAAAAAGGAACAACTTGGTCCGAGTTGAGGGATCAAACAGCAGCACACTGAGCAGGTGTCTCACTTTTTTTTTTTTTTTTTTTTTTTTTTTTTTTTTATTATCGGAAATTTCCAGCTCAGACGCCTTGGCCCTGTCTTTCCTTTGGCCAATGACAGGTTGCGCTTGTTCCGACGGTGGCAAAGTAGACTAGTCACGCCTTTGCTTCGTCGCTTGTGACTCGCTACTCTCCCTGCCAAAGGCACTTTCTTCGTCTAGAACTCGGCAGCAAGTATGGAGTCCCCGCCAAAACCGCTTGGTGCCTTGCTTTGAGTGCATGCCGCCGAAAAGCTGCCCCCGGCTGGTGTCCTCTTGGCAAGAACCGGACCTGATATTCTTTGTAAAGAGCTCCGACGGTTCCTCAATGTTGCTAGCTTGATTCTTTCGCAAAACTCTCCTTCCCTCCTCCTTCTTCTCCCCCACCACGATCCCACCCCGCACACGGCCAGCTCCTGTCGGAAAGCATCCGTCCCTGATCATCGCGCAAACAGGTCGGCAAGTGGCGCTCTCTCGCGTGCCTCATCTTGCCCCACACTTTTGGCTTTGCATTTGACTCAGCGATTGTCTGGCAGCGTATCAAAGCAGCCGTATCGCCAGCAGTGGCAGTTCGACGCTCGATTTGCCTATCGTTCTTTCGGCGCTCGGATAGACATTTTTTGGTTCACTTTGTCAGTCTTTTGCGTTCATCTCGGTCCTGCCGCTTCCCGCTATTCTCGCGACATTCGGTCCCTTTTCCATACACAACCATAGAAGCATCCAAAAAGTACAAGAACGGTTCCCTTTCGACCTTCATTCCCCTCCTTGTCGGTACTTTTTTCTCCTCCACCATCTCGTCGCCACCTCCACAACTATTGCTCCATCTGACATGGCACGCTCCAACACCGAGGGGTCCATGACCCCTTCCAAGCAGGAGGACAACTTCCAGCTTTCTGCTGCCGACGATGCCTCCAAACACCGATACGGTCCCGGCGCCATCATCGAAGACCTTCGACAGCATTGGCGTGTCTACGTCCTCGGTATCTGCGCCTCGATGGGAGGCTTGCTCTTTGGTTGGGACACGGGTCTCATCGGAGGTGTCCTCAATATGCCCGCCTTCCAGCACGATTTTGGCCTTTCGAACAATCCCGCAAAGCTCGCGGCTTTGAAGGGTAACATCGTGTCCGTCCTGCAGGCTGGTTGCTTCTTCGGTGCAGCTTCCAGTTTCTACCTCCCTCACCGATTCGGTCGCCGCAACGCCATGTTCATTTCCGCCTTCGTCTTCCTGGTCGGCTCCGTTATCCAAACTGTTTGCCGCCTGCATGGTCAAAATCCCACTGCGGCTCTCAATCAGCTCTACGTTGGTAGGGTGATCGGAGGTTTTGGCGTCGGTCTGGCATCATCTGTGGTTCCGACTTACCTCAGCGAATGTGCACCTCGTTCGATCCGAGGTCGTCTTGCTGGTATGTATCAGCTGCTCATCGTCACCGGTATCTGCCTCGCCTATTTCGTCAACTATGGTATGGTCCAGAACTACCCCGACCAGCAATCAAGCGCTATGTGGCAGATGCCATTTGCGCTGCAGTGTCTCCCAGGTGCACTTTTCGTCGCGTCGCTGCCTTTCCAACCAGAGTCTCCTCGCTGGCTCGTAGAGCATGGCAAGAGTGAAGATGCACAAAAGTCGCTCGCACGGATCCACCGCGCGCCTCTTGACGATCCGAGCGTTGTGGGAATTCTCCGCGAAATTGAAAATGACCTCCGCGGCAAAAAAGGCATCTCCATCCGCCAGCAACTTCGTATGGCCTTCTCCGACAAGGTAACAACATATCGAGTCTTCATCGGTGCCCTCCTGATGTTTTTTCAACAGTGGACCGGTACCAACAGCATCAACTACTTCTCTCCTCAGATATTCAAGTCTCTCGGCATTTCTGGACAATCTGGCGGTCTTTTGGCGACGGGTGTGTATGGTGTAGTCAAGATCGTGACCACCGGGCTGTTTTTGGTTGTGGCGATCGAACAGCTCGGTCGCAAGTGGTGTCTCATCATTGGTGGTCTCGTGCAGGTCTTCTGCCTCTTCTGGATCGGTATCTACCAAGCTGTGCGTCCCAATGGAGTTCCTGTCGACGGTGTCGCGTACGTTACCATCGCCATGGTCTACCTCTTCGTAGTCGGATACGGTCTTGGTTGGTCCTCGGTCACTTGGGCTGTCAGCGCTGAAGTTGCACCAAACCAGCTTCGTGCGTTGGCCATGTCGGCAGCTACCATGAGCCAGTGGTTCTTCAACTTTGTCATCGCCCTCATCACCCCTCGCGCTCTCGAGCACATCAAGTTCGGGACGTTCATTCTCTTCGGATGCGTCACATCGATCGCAGTTCTCTGGGCTGCTTTCTGCCTTCCCGAATCCAGCGGTATCACACTGGAGCTCATGCACAGGGTGTTTGAAGGCAACATCATCTCCAGGTCAGTTCAAGATCTGTCGCCCAAGAAGAGAAAAGTCTTCCGCGCCAGGCTCATGGCCGAGGTTGGTGGCACTGCCGATGAAGGAGTTGTTACCGGTGCAGACGAAGGTCAGGTGACTGCGGCCAACTTTGCAACGCTCGATAGAGAGCAGTCGAGCCTCAACAAGGGTGCCGAGGATGATATCATCAACACGGCCGATGCTGTCTCGTCTAATAACGAGCATGCCAAGCAGTGACCAGGCGTAGTTTCAGTTTTTGCTTCAGTTTGCATTTTTTTTTAATGTTCTTCACTCTGCTTTTTTGTACTTTTATACCATTGATATCTATGCTTATGTTCTCATCGGTGACGTGATGGTTGTGTGTGAGGTGGTGTGGTTTGCGTTGTGGTTGCGGTCGGTGAGCCACGATGTGATCGGAAAGCGCGTCTGACAGCGCGGAGGAAGAAGTGCACGGACGGCACGGCCAGTGTGGGCGATCCAGGTGAAGCGTCGAAATGGGTTTCTGGAGGGCGGTGAGGCCGGCCTGTGCGTGTGTGTGGGTGGAACAATGCGGCGTGCGTGTGGGACAGTGCACTTTGCGAACAATGCAGTCGTCACACAAAAGGTGCAGATGAAGTTTGCTCTTGGGGAGTCTTGCGATCTTCCATGTCGTTGACGTCTCATGGTCAACCCCGTTCAGATCTGCAATCTCGGATGCCGTCGACTTTCTCTGACCACACCAAGCTCACCGAAAGTGATCCTCGCAATCGATTTCCTCCTGATCACACCAAGCTCACCAATCTTGATTCTGGCACATCGGACCCATTTTGATCTGGGGCCAGTCATGGAACTTTCGACGACGTCAATTTTCCAGGATGACATCAAGCTCACTCATACAATATCAAACGCAATCAGCTTTCTCTGACCACACCAAGCTCACAGGACTCAAACATGACAGTGCGGAACAAGAAATTTTAGACGCTATACTGATGACCATCGAATAACATTCAGTGACACGACCGTTCCACTCTCCAGCACTACGCTCTCGCATGCACCTCCTCTTGCTCCTGCTCAGCATCGACAAATGGATCCTCCCCATCCTCTCCATCCTCCCCATCCATCGAAATAACCGTCACACCCCCCATCGACAACCTTCGCACACTACTCGACCTCGACATTTGCACGCCTTCAACCTCCTCACCTGCGGTGTACGACGGAACGCTGACCCTCGGAATTCTGAAATGCGACGTGGAAGGTGACGGCCTAACCGATCGAGTAGGTGAAGTTAGAGGGCTGATCGTCGGTGAGGGTAAATTGATGACCAACGATCGAGAAGGAGGATATTGGGGTAGACGGTCGCTGTTTGTACGACTTAACGAGATCCGTGGCGCTACACTGGCGGGTTCGAAGTGAGGTGGTACGTGTGTAGCCTCCGTGGGAAACTCGGAAAGCACGTTGTTCAACGATCCCGAACGAGCGCTGTATGCTCCGTACGGCCGCGAACTTTCACTAAGCCTACCCAACGCTGCAGTGTCGAGAGAATCCCGTGAAGCAAAGGCTTTTTCGTCGGTCTGTCGAGGTGAAAGAAACCCAGTTGGATGTTTTTCGCACAATTCGAGCGGTCGTAAACCAGAAGATAGACGGTGCGCTGCTTGACGGGTTCGTCGACGCGATGTGCACCAGCGAAGGAGTGCAAGGGAGAGGAGGAGGAGGAGGAGGAGGAGGAGGAGGAGGAGGCCGCCGATGAGGCCACCTGCTAGAGCGGGTTTGTTGATGCTGTGTTGAGAGGTGAGAGTGGTAGTGGAAGCGGAGGTGAGGTTGGTTGATGTCGCTGCTGCAGCGGGTGCGGAGGTGGAAGTGGAAGTTGCGGACGCTACCGAGGTCGAAGAGGTGCTGGTGACGGAGCTGGAAGACGAGCTTGTGGACTGTGTTACACTCGAACTCACCGTCGTCGACCCAGCTGCACCCGTCGACGTCGTCGAACCACCCTCCGTACAATCCGCACTAAACGTCCTCGGATCAACACTCGTCACCTGCTGCACACCCCCATTACCCGCCGTCGTCATGGTCAACAGATTCCCATTCCCATCCGCCAACCCAGCCCCGATCCTATACCCTCCACCGCTCAACCTCGTATTACCAAAGTTTGTAACCATACTGTAGCTACCCGGCCCCGGGAAATCACCACCTTGAAAAGCGCTGTACAACACTGAGTAATTCTGACCGCCCGAAGTGGAAACGAAGAAGAGATCGATGTACGAGGAGACGCTCCATTCCGGTTGGGTGAGCGAAAGCGTCCAGTCGAGTTGGGTGCAGTTGACGGATTGGATGGTGAAGTTGAGCGCCGAGACGCTGGAGAGGAGCGAGGCGAGGAGGGAGAGGATGGGTGATAGCCGTAAGAGGCTAGGTGTGAGGGTGTGGTTGACCATTTTTTTTTGGTCGATGTCGAGGATAGTGGTGGTGATAGGTGGTCGAGGACGTAAAACAGAGATTCAGCGAAAGGATTGTCGAAAGAGGGGGGGCAAACCTTGGCAGCTCCAACCAGCAGACCTCTGACAATATACTTTTTTTCCCCACCCGCTGCCCCGTCTCTTTCTCTCTCACTTGCTAAGCGCTCTTCTATGCAATGTCTCACCGCTTCGATCGCTTGCCACGCATGCAGCACACACACACACGCAGCGGATAATCGAAGCTGAGATTCGTCGTGCATGATCTAACTGGAACCGGTTCAAGTGTGAGGGGAAAAAAATGTTCCCCGTCTTCTTTCCCCGACTGGCGGAGAAGTAAAAGCACAATCTTTGATTTTGCATGCAGAGAGTATCTACAGTAGTGCGCCTTCAAAGGGAGGGGGACTTCACACAACTGGTCTCGGGAAAGCGAAAAAAAAAGGCGAGGGCGGAGAAACATGTGGCTCCGACGACAAATCTTTTTGCTTTTGACCGGGCTCCATGATCGTACGTTTTGCTCTTTTCGTTCGCTTCACCGTCTGTCTGTCTTCCCCACTCTAGAACTACCATTTGCATCCAACTCAAGCTTCTACCGTCGAAAAGCCTCAAATCCACCGAAAGATGATCAGCAAACAATTTGAAAGAGGTAATGGTTCAAAAGATCACCATCGTCGCCTATGCAGAAAAAACGGGACCTCTACTGACGTTCCCTCGGGAAGCCCAGTTTTGTTTCCCGCATACAGAGATTTTTTTTCCCATCGCGTGTTCCTGACAGCCAAAGGGTCTTAGATGCGCTGAAACAGGGAGCCGCTTCTTTTTTCAACTGCAGCCTCGACGCCCAATTTCCAAGCGAGGTCGCACTCTGGGCGTCAGAAGTATCATTTTAAAACTCCGCATCTAACCTTGGCCTAACTTGGAAAAAGATGTCTTGATACCACTTGCCGGTCTCGCATGAAAACTTGGTGGTCTAAGATGGCCTTGAGTTCAGGTGTAACTCACCGCATGCTGCTTAGTTGGAGAAGAGATGTAATGACACATGGCGCCGTCGCTTAAAGAGAGAAACACCTCGGTTAATGGGAAAAAAAGAGCAGCCTGCGGGGCAAAAATAATTCGATTGAGAGGAGGGGTTGCGTGCTAACTACTTGCCGTTCATCAATGCACTATTGCCATTGCTCGAGATGGATCGAGCCACCTTGTCGCTGTTGCCAGAAGAGCAGGTTGAAAAGCTCTCATCCTTGAGAAATTGTGCTATAAGCCATCGTCGGTCAACTGGGTGCAAGAGTCGAACGGATCGAAAAAGAAATTGGATGAAAAGATAACACAAATGGAAAAAAAAAGCAAGTGGAATTCGAGGCAGAGAAAAAGGGAAGCCAAAATACAGGCGAAAAAAAAAGAAATGCATTGACGGGGACTCGAACCCCGGTCGAGTCGAATCGGTTAATCACCTTGAAACAGGCGATGAGTGGCAACGACTCATGATACCCCTACACTATCAATGCTTGTACGAGTAAGAGAGCGGTATATGCAGCTATTAAGTATATTCTATGACCGTTCATAGAAACTAAGATCATCATCCAGCACTTCTTCGACGCCTACGCAATGAACTGCCGAAAAGCTTGGCCTCTCACTCGTCTAGCTTCAGGTTGCTGCCGATGATGTTCTCTCGCATGCTTTGGCGCTTCTAACTCCTCCGTTAACAGGAAATGGGAATGAGAAAGGGAGTCCAATCGGAACAAAGTCATGATGTAGTTTCGAAGGGATCATGGTTGTAATCCACCACTTTCAATCACAAGTCGGTCCACCGTAGAGCACACGATCAAGCTAGATATGAGAGACATCAATCTTCTGTATTCGACACCGAGCATGAGAGGGAGAGCATTACATGATCGTCGACATGCAGAAGGAGAGGCTTCTAGCAGACCATCTATAAGGATCTGCGAGCCAGTTGTCGTTGCAAAAATTTTTGTAGGAGAAACCTTTACATCTTTACGGGAACGTTTTTCTTTTATTTTCTTTCTTGTTTAAGCCTTGTTAGCGAAACCAACACGGAGGTTATCAGTGTCAAAGATGGCAACGGTGTTGAGGAGGAACGAGTCACCGGTGACCCAAGCGTTGATACCGATATCCTCACCAGCGACGGACAGAACGCACTGACCGGTGTTGGTAGTACCGAAAGTGGTAGTGGCGGCAGAGAGAGTCTTGGTGTAGCTACCGTACTTGAAGGTGACCTTGGGTGGCGAGTTGCAGTTGTAGTAGGCGTAGGTAGCACCGTCCTGGGTGAAAGTGGGCAAGCCGAGCTGGTTGAAGAGCTGCTGAGCCTGGGAAGTAGGGGCGACGATGATGGTTGTACCCGTGTCGACGATGGACTGGATGCTGATTCCGTCGACGGTGGCGGGGACTTGCCAGTAACCCTTGGTGGAGTCGAGGCTGACGTAGACGGGGGTGGACGAGTACTTGGCCGAGTTGGTTCCACCGAGGAAAAGAGTTGAGCCGGAAGTCCTCAAGTCAAACTGGAAGACACCACTGCTAACGGCACCGGCGCTCTTGAGAGAGTAGAAGTAAGGAGGGTAGTTGGAACCGAAAGCAGCAAGCTGAGGAAGAGCCATACCAGCTATACCGGCACCGACGCTCTGGAAGTTGGAGGTGGAAACGCCGATAGCGGTGTTGGGAGCGCTCAAACCAGCAATGTGGATGGTGTCGGTGTAAATGGTACCCTGAGCAGTGGTACCGTCACCGTAGTAGGTGGTGAACTGGTCACCGTTGGTGTTGGAAGTCGACGAAGCGCTAGGGTCGTAAACACCAGGGTTGACGAGCAAGTCCGAGGAACCCGTGTCAAAGTCGATGATAAAGTCCTGAGCAGGGGTACCGTAAGCGACGGGACCGGTCCAGAGCTCCTCCTGGTCCTGGTCGGTGAGAGAAACGGTGCCCGTAGCACGCTTGGAAAGGGGAGCAGCGACCTCGCTCTTGAGAGGATGGGCGCTGCCCGTGTTCCTCTCGTAGGCGGTGAGCGTCTTGGCATACTTGGCTTTGAGGGACTGCATGTGGGCGCTGACCTTGGTCCAGTCGATCTCGGAGGTACCTTCCTTGGTCAAGGTGGCGCGCTTGCCGATAGCCATCTCGATACCGGTCTCCTTTTCGAGGGGAGCGGCGACGGCAAGCGACGCAGAGGCGATGAGGCCGGCGACGAACGAAAGCTTGAGCTGCATCTTTTGCTGAGTCTAGTCTAGATTGGGGGGAGGGTATGTGTTATAGATGGGTCCGTGGACGAAGGCAAGGTAGGCCTTTAGGAAGGAAGGATGGGAATAGGGGGAGAAGAAGGTTGGTTGATGGGGAAAAAACGATTGGAGACAAGCTCGATCCGGTCTGTCTTTATAGACGTTTCAACATCTGTCTATGCTCTCCTTGATAGCGTCAAGCCGAATCACAGCCGTCCCGCCTTCACACACGCTATACAGCATCTGCACAGAGTGGAGGATGACGAGCTCTCCATCACCAGCAGCATGTCACTTTCTTTTTCAAATCGCGAGACAAACTAATCACACTAAAAAACCCCCAAGATCCACGTTTGATAGTGAGAGCCGCATGATCGGAAGCCAGTGCACCGAAAAAGGAATGTTTCGATTCGAAGCTGTGTTGCCACTTTGTGACTGCTGACCGAGAGGTTGCGCTTATACAGTTGCGAGAAGAAAAAGTCCAACATAGGGGAAACCGGCTAACGAGGAGAGAGAGAGAGAGAGAGGTCAGAGTGCAAGCGAGGCCGAGGGTCTAGAGGGGAAAAAAAGAGAGAAGCATAAGCGAAGTTGAGCTCGGGTAACAAATTCACTCTTGTTTTCCCCCATGAGAGAGCGGCTTCTGAAGCACAAGCGGCGGTCTCTGCCGCCGCTGCCATCGGCACCTCAGCCGCCCTCAACATCACCCGAGGCTGGAGGGCCTGGATGTCTGCCAGCGATAATAGCAATACTCTCAAAGCGAAGCACTATGCCGCCCAGCAATGACAAGAACTGAATCGGCAAAAACAGCTGCCCAACGATTTAAAAAAAAACAGCATGCGTAATTGGACACCACCATTGATACGGGCGTCATAGATGTAGCCCTTCAGGTTCATGCGTATGGATCTGCTTGGATCACATAAGGCATGAATCTTTGAGGTGTGTCTGGGCAACAATGCAAATGCATCAAAAGAGCGGCTAACTGACCTTGAACTTTAGTCGAGCTAGTCGAGTCGGAAGGGACAGAGCCGTATGTCGCCTTTGTCCAAGCAAACAGCGATAGACTACAAGGTTTTTATTTTTTTACGGAAAAAAAAAAGAAGACGTCTTATTTCCCCCCCTTCCTCTTTCTCTGCGTCAGTATGGCAGCCATGCATCAGCATCGCTCTAACCTTAGCGTTGCTGCTGTTTGCTGCAGCTTGACATTGACCCTTTTTTCGTTCTTTCGAAAGCCGCTGCGCTCAGGTGGGGCGATTGAGTTTTGAGTCGGCGTTCTACTGTAGTCACGCGGATTGATCTTGACCGGTCCTCTCGTATCTTCTTTCGAAGCTGTCAACCTTCTCGATTTGCAAAGTTGTGAGCTTTTTCTTCGATGACGAGCAATCTTTTTTTCCCATTTTAAGGCCGGCAGACTGTCTTCCGTTGATGTGATTGGAAGAGATCCGGCTTCCGTACATCCGCCGCCCGCCGCGGCGCCGCCGATTCAATGCCTTTCTTCTCTTGCTGCCGCGCCGCCGGCAGTTGTCTCCTTTCATGTGCTCGTCATTTATGTTTTACTTTTCTGGATCAACTCCATCATCGTCACCGAAAAAATTCCGAAAAAAAGAAGAAAAGGACGCTAATGTACCATTCTTCTCCGACGTATCGAGACCTTTCGGAGGCGTCGCTGCCGAAAGTTATAGTGTATCCCGGACAAGACCGTCCAGATGAGCGAGGCTCTGCATTGGCTGCGCCGTTGACACAAATCCGGGGGGACAACGGTGACTTTTGTGCATCTCCGCTAGGTGTCACCTGTTTCAGCATGAGCGGGTTCTTCTTACGGCGACTACGCCGGGCCATGACTTGCTCTAGTTTTTTCAATGATGATGACGACAGCGGTAAGACAGGTGCTATCTTTTTTCGTATCAACAGCAAGTTCTGCGCAGAGACCCTATTTGTTCACATGCAGAGGCTTCGAAATCTAAGCGAGAAGCTGGTTGGAAAAACAGACTAAAATACGAAGCAGGCGAAGCAAAACTCCATGGCCGACGTACCACGATTGTCCAGCCGAGTCGAAAAATAAGAGAAAGCGCGCTAATGCGGAGTAAGTTCTAAGCGAGGTCACCTTAGTTGCCTATTGAGGCAGTGCGGGTATTGTTTTTTTTTTGTAAAAGAAAAAAGCTGTGGCCACGATGATGCAGCGGATGACGACGAAGACGTGAAGCTCCTTTTTTTTTCTCTTTAGCTTGGATTCGAGAGAGAGAGAGAGAGCTCGGCTGTCACCTCCTTGCCGCGGAGTAAAAGGGTCGAATTTCAATTTCCCGCGGTCTACAACCCTTTGATCGGGTCAACCGAAGAGGCTGATACCCCAATCGGATATTGCCGACGACGCCAAGTCAGACTCTGTGTCGCAATCGCTGAGAGCTTGGTCACATTCGGCTTTTTCCGATGGAACGACTCGATGGGCTGGAGAGGCGTGAGAAAGCAAGTCGATTCGAAGGCTCACAACAAACTCTCTCGCTTGCATCATCTCTGACCGTGAGAGACCCTTTCGCATGGAATCCGACGACTCGTTTCTGTGATGGCATCAAACAAAAACGATGCTGTTGCGGCTCGAAACGAGAACAATTTCGGAAGGGGTGTGTGGGGGGGGAAAAGGAAACCCAAACCACCCAAGTATCGGCCAACACTCTTCCGTGCTCGTTAAGCTTTGCCAAAGTTTTCCTACGCTATCTTGCAGCCGATGCACATCGATGATCTTCGTCTCTTTACCGGCTTTTTCCCCCCTCATCTGTCGCTACACAATCTGCCTCAATTGATTTGTCTTCAATCTCTTGTTCGCACATGCAAGGAGGTTCCTTTTCAAGCGACCCATGCGAGTGCTCGTTTTGACCGAGGAAGATGTGATCTTTGATTTTTTTTGGGTGCGGATAATAATCTACTTTGACCGCGCCGAGCTGACTGCTTGTTGTGCAATTAGAGGTTGGACTTGACAGCAGCGATGCACTCGATCTCGACACCGACGTCCTTGGGAAGACGGGCGACCTCGACGGCGGATCGGGCGGGCTTGTAGGGTGCAAATCGCTGCAGGAAAGAAATGTCAGATGACGGCGGTCAGCTTCGGTTCATTCCTTTGAATCACACACGGCCGCTGATGATCTTACCTTCTCGTAGATAGCCTGTCACGATGTCGTCAGGGTTCAAAATTGCAGCCGTCAAAGCAAGTCGATCAGCATCATCCACATCGTCAGCATTCAGCAATCGCCATCTGGACTCACGTTGATCTTCTCAAAGTTGTTCATGTCCTTCATGAAGATGGTGCACTTGAGGATGTGCTGTCATCAAACAACAGAGAGTTTCGATCAGCAACGACTCAACAGCAGAATCTTCAACTCCAGCCAAGAATCGAAACTTACAGATGGCTCAGAACCAGCAGCCTTGACCACAGCAAACAAGTTGTTCATCGCCTGCTCGGTCTGCTCCTCGATCCCACCTTCGACGACCTTCATCTGCGGGGTGAAAGGGATGCAGCCCGAAACGTAGGCGACGCCATCGTGCACCACAGCCTGCGAGTAAGGAGCGACGGCACCGGGAGCCTCGGTGGTGTGGATGACCTTGTAGGGGGTCGACATGGTTGCTACGGTGCTGGAGAATCCACGAGCGGGCAGCCTTGGCGTCAGTGATTGCGTGTTTCGTGAGAGCACTCGCGATGCTTGTCTAGCGGCGTATCGTAGCATGCTTCGGGTCGTTCGGATGACGAGCTGCCGAAATGTAGAAGACTCACGGGATGAGCGATTGATTGGAAAGGTTGACGTGATAGTGGTGATATGAGAGGTGTGTGAGAGTCGAGACCGTGCGCACTGACTCGAAACAAGAAGGAAAAAAGTGTCAATTTGGAAGAAAGCATGAAAGCGCGCACGGATCAACTCCTTTGAGCTCGGATAAGAAAAAAAAGAAGTCGGAAATTGGCCGAACTTGACCCCGCTTCCACCGTCATTTCATGCAACGAGTATCACCATTGTCTGATCTTAGCAAGCTCAAGCTTCAACCTCCGATCGGCATGTATCTGGGTCTCTGCTCTTCGTCGAAAGCCAAGAGGGCACAGTCATCAGCATGAATACGAAACACAGACGATCAACTGACTCGGCAAACCGAAACACAGAGATCTCGTGACGGCGTCCCTTATCATGCTTCGCCGTTGGTGAAATGCTTCGGAAGCAAGTGATGCGGAGACACGCTAATGCAATTCGATGGTAAAGGCACACCGTCAACCGAAAACAAATAGGCGTTGACGGTCGAGTCGGATTTGAAGGCAGAACCAAGCCGATGGTCCATACGGAAGCTTCAAAGCCGGCGGTAGTGCGGCAAGGAAGGATGGTGGCTTAGCCTCCAACGATTTCATCATCATGCGGAATCTCCACGCGGCGGCTCCAAAGGTACACTAGTCTCGCTGCATTCGCCGCCGCAATGAAACAAGGAGCATGGTCTTCCGTGATAAGCGGGAAAACGCACCCCCAGTTGAGCTTGAGCGTGGCTTCGACCAGGAGACTGGTAAAACATGTCTCGTATCTGCCGCATATCAGTGCCCCAAACAAATCGCAGTAACCTCTCGCTTGTCCATGTTTTTTCGCACTAAAGCTCACTTTGCACGGAGCTCCGCTTGGTCGCGAGAGAAGCCGTTCCTGGGTTCTTTATATCGCTGTGATGTTGGATACGGCAATCTCGGTAACTAAGTGCCGGTGGTCATACTTGCATGCAGGCACTGCCATCTCGAGCGAATCAGAGTGTTGGCGAGATCAGCGAGCGACCTTTCGCTAATCGGGTACGGCTAATCGAGCCAATCGTTGCGGTCGTTGATTGCTTGGGCAACCTCTTGCCATCCCCACGTGGCCAAGCTTCCGTGATCCGTGATGGAGGCAGTTTGATGAAAGACATCTTTGAGGCTCAAACGATTGATAGGCCTCCGTCGAGGGAAATCGATCGGGCAAGGAAGAGCAACCGTCGATCTGCTATCCTCAAGAAGAAATGCAGCAAGGTCCAACCGCGTTGCAAGCTGGTGTCAAACCTTTCGATTGGACCCTTGACGCGTTTCTCTTGCCATCATCCGACGCTCGACGGGACATCGCATCTTCAACGACACCTTCCCCTCTTGGGATTACAATGTCGCATCCAAGCACAAGCACGACCTCACCAAGGGCGTCCAAACGTCAACGGACGCTACGCTACAGCAGCAGCAGCTCCACCGCATCCTCTTGTGGCGACAAGAGCTCAAGCACGCCCCCCACCTCCCACTCACCCACTCCAACCACCACCACCTCCTCACAACCAACCAAACTCAAGCGCTTCCTCTCCTGGTGCTCCTCCCAATCGATCCACATCGACCCCGCCCTCGACCTACGCTACACCGGCGACTCCATCTCATGGTCCATCTCCATCCACTCACTTGCCACCATTCCCGCCGACCACGTCGTCGCAACGATCCCCAAAACCGCCGTTCTATCACGCAAAACCTCAGCCCTCGCTCCTCTACTCAAAGGAAAATACCTCAGCGACTCCCACGAAACCGTCGGCCTAGAGCTGGCTCTCTGTCTGCTATACGAACGATGTCTTGGCCTCGAATCTCGCTTTGAACCGTTTCTATCCATCCTTCCACGCTTACCCTTACCGCTTCCATTCCTGCACAACACCTCCTCACCATGGCTTACCGGCACCGAAACCGACCGTATCGATACCAGAGCCTCCCTCTCTTACCACCTATCCACCGTTTCTAGCTTCCCCTACACGCACGATTACGGAATGTGCAAGTCGAAAGCCCTCGATTACTTCCACGAGGTCGGAATACCTGTTCTGTCGAGGAGTAAGCTGTTTGATAAAACTCAAAGGCAACATCTGGACGGGTTGGAGGGTGCTTTTTTAACAGCGTATACGCATGTTTCGTCGAGAGATTTCATCGTGGATACGTATCATGGTGTGGGGATGGTGCCCGTGGCGGATCTGTTTAATCATGCAGAGGTGAATACGGTGCAGTTTGAGTCGGATCAGGACGTGTGCGAGTTTTGTGGTGTGGCGGAGGTGGTGGGGCATGAGGAGGAGGGATGCCGGTTCGGGGTGGGAGAGGAGGAGGATGTCGACGACGATGGTGATGCGGACGAAGAAGAAGAGGAGGAAGAAGAAGAGGAGGAGGGAGAAGAAGAAGAGGAGGGAGAAGAAGAAGAGGAGGGAGAAGAAGAGGAAGAGGAAGAAGCCGAAACCGAGAAGCAAGACGATGCTCAGACTGAAGCTGACGAACCGGTGCCGCAATTGGAGGAGGAAGACGACACCCCTCTTGAACACCAAAGCACCCTCGACATGCGAACACTAACATCCTTCACACCCGGTGAAGAGATGTACAACACCTATGGCCCCCTCAGCAACGCTCTTTTACTCACACGGTACGGCTTCTGCCTCGACACGGAAACCGATTTCGAGCGGTTCACGATCGACTTGCGTTTTCCTGAGGAACGACGGGCTTTCTTCCAAGCTTTCCTGTCGCGCTCCTCGGGCTTCGAAAAGGTCGACGACGTTGCGGCTGCGTTCGACAAGGTGCTTTCGCTTGTCGCCGATCGCTTTCCCCACGTCGCAGAGGAGGACGAAAACGAAACAGACGTCGACCCAACACTTCTCGCCGAAAGTCACGCCATCGACTCCCTCCACCAACTCTCCACACTTCTACCCTCTTCTACACCCGACTGGATCTCAGCCACCTTATGCCCCCTCTTCCACCCCTCCACCGCCCCCGACCCCGACCTAGTCGACAGAGACATCATCCACCCGCTCTTCATCTCTCCCACGGGACACATCAGCACCCCGCTCTTCCTACTAACATTCCTCATCCACTCCCCATCCCTCAACATCACCTCCTCCCTCCTCACACCCGACAATCCATCGGTCCACAAAACACTCTCAACCCTCCACACCCTCCTAACCACCCACCTCACCACCCTTCACATCACCTCCCACCTCCCCCAAGCCCTAGACTCGCTCGCATCTCCCACCCCCACCATCACAAAATCACACATCCAACACGCATATCAAGAACACCACGCCCTCACCACAGCCCTAGCCTCACTCACCCATCTCACATAGTTCAACTTATAGTGCATTTCAAATCAAAACGTCTGCCACCCACCTTGATCCATAGCAGCCTCGATCTTCCTCGCGACGATATTCGCCACGCCGTGCGACCAAACCTGCTTCCTCAACTCGTCATACCTCTGCTGATGCAACTTCTGCGGTCGACCTTTCCTCAAACCTACATCGATTTCTCCATGACTGTCCAAGTACGGCGAAAGGAAGTGGAAAGTCCCATTGCCCTGATACAGCAGCAGCACGAGGTTGCTCTTGATCTTGAAGTACGCTCCTACGGATCCACCGCACACATCCATGTGCTGATTACACTCTCCTCGCTCACCATCATCTTCACTCTGACAGCAAAAGGATTGAAGACAAACCACATCCCCACAGAGCAAACATAGCGCAGGTTCCGGCGGAACATTCCCGCACTTCTTGCACGCTCTTCGACGCGTATCCTGCAACAGCGTCGCTAGGTCGGACGGCACCCGCGCAAGCTCATAAATATGCGGATGCTCCAGCAGCAACGTAGGATGCGATTCAGCCGCTTGCAGATACGACGAAGTCAACGACTGCGACCCAGCAGACGACCGCCCACCAGCCAGCGACGCACTGCCCGACCCACTCCCACCAGCCGCAACAGCCGCAGCCGACGACGGCCGTTCGTGCAGCACCGAGTTCGAAGCCGAACCACCAAACAACGAGTTACCCAGCGGCGCAGGCTGAATAGGCAGAGGCCGGAAGAGCGACGCCAACGGCACGTACGCATGCTTGATCCACCCTTCCACCAAGCTCGCCATCGGCGTCTGCTTCTCTGCACGCACCGGCAAAGCTACAGAAGGCAGTGGTATATGCAGCTGCGCCAGCAGTCGCCGATACTCGCCTTGCGGAACGTCACCCATCTCCATCTCGTCCGATCCCGCTGTCGCAGCGCTACCAGACGACACACCGAGCACGCGGCGCAATATCGCAGCCCGACGCAGGAAAGGCAACGTATAGCTGCAGATCATCTTTGCCAGCGTATCGTCGTCCAGATTGTCGAAGCCGAGCGTGATGTTACCCCTAGCATAGCCGACAAATCCAATAATATTGGCGACAGTCCAACGCACATCTGGGAAGATGGATCTCGCCTCTTCGATGTCTTCTTTGCTGATGTTACCCGGTCTGAGACCGGCACCGGGTCGAGGCGCCGACGAAGGTCCAAAGAGATTGCCCATGTGACCGTACACCTGTGGCCAGATCGAAGGCTGTGCCAATCCAAACACAGTCTGAACCAGACAGACGTAGTACATGAGAGCCGTGCACTGTGTAAGCGCCTCTGGCGCGACAACAGCAGCTTCGATCAAGATAGTCATGGGATCGCGAAGCAACAGAGGCGATCGAACAGCATCGTCACCGCCCCAGTGCGGAAGCAAACGCTTGAGCAGCCCTCGACGGATGATATCAGGACCCTTCGACCCTTCGTTGTACGTCAAAGTCGAAACGCGCAGGCAGTGAATCAACGACCTCAGCAGGTCGACCGTAGAATCGTTGAGCGCATCCGCCACCGACCTCTGTTCCACGGGAATGACGCAGTCGGTCGACGGCGAAGGCGTCATCCCTCGCTGTGCAACTTCCAACATCGCAATCGTGTAGGCCACCAGCTCCTCCGGTATGTACATCTTGCGACCCTGGGGCGCCAAGATCGTGTGCTGCTGGAGCTTCTCCCTCGCCGCTTTTGTCGTGTGCGACATGGGCTTGAGCACATTCATGAGCCGATCGATCATCTGACCAGTGGAACGGTCAATGTTGGCCATCTCGAGACGCATCTGCAGCGAGCTTTGCGAATGGTCGACAAAGAAAGGCAGGAACGCACCGCTGCCGTGATCCGTCTCCTGATAGTCTGCGACGTTGGTCTTGGACGAGTGCTTGAGGATGTCGATGTTGATCTTGCGGATCCAGTCTTGCAGCGGCGTTTCGTCGGATTGCACAGAGTCAAACGGCGCGAAAAGTGAAGCTGAAGGGTCATCCGCCGATGCAGCCCCATCAGCCACCGGCAAGATCACGTTGCCGAGACTCTTGCACAGCGGGCAGATGAACTCGGAGCGATGCAAGTCTTCGGGATGATTGCGAGCGATCTGTTGCGTGTGACGTTGCTCGACGCTTCGGCAGTAGGTCTCAAAGCAGTGCAGATGCATGAGATGACCACAAGTGGAAGCGTAGAAGCCGAAACGGTGGTCTTCCTGCGGGAAGCTGCCATACGCGGGTCCTTGTCTTGACTTTGCAGCCTGCGGCAGCCCAGATCGACCCATGGGAGGCGTGCCTTGGATTCGCTTGCCAGTGCTACTGCTGCGATCCATGGTGAGCGGCGCTTCCAGAGCCTGCTGCAGGCTAGGTGCATCTTGCTTTGGAGTCATGCGCATCATCCTGCTCTGCTGAATGTGAGCGAGACTGCCGAACGCCTTGTCAGGACCCAGATTCTCTTGACACAGAATGCAGCTTCCCCAGATCCTTTTTGGTGCCTTGGCTTCCGCTCCAGCAGACGACGTGGCTGCATCTACCTCGCCTTCATCGTCGTCGTCATCGTCGTCAGCACCGAGCTGATCCAATAGACTCTTTTGCTGTGCCGAGAACTTCTGCATGATGGCGGCTTGACGTGCTTTGGCGGCGGCTCGTCGAGCCTCCTCGGCGCTCTTTTGCTTCGAGGCGCCGCTTGCTGCCGGCCCATCGGCTACAGAGACAGCACCGCGTCCCGTCGCCAAAAAGTGCGCCTGCACAACGGCACGCGCCTTCTCGGAGTGCAGTGCGAGCTTCTCCAGACACCAGGTGATCTTGGCCTTGAACGGTTTGAACTTCTCCAACAGCTCGATGCTGCACAAGAGCTCAACAAGAGTCGCCTCGCTGGGGCTACGGCGGTCTGCCTGGGCGTCTTCTGCGTCGACGTCCTCGAGCTGGGCAACACGAAGCGTGGCTGCTTTCTCAGCGAAAGGCTCGGCATCATCGACCAAGCCCATCATGATGATCTGCAGTGCCGCATCAACGAGCATGTCAGGCGCATACACGAACAACACGCGCGTGTTGTCCAGAGACTGGAAGAGCAGTGCGATAAGCACATCGTTCGAGAGCAACTCGGGCAAGCGGCCAAAGAGGGTGCCACGGAGGCGATGCAGCGCAGGACTGGGCACCAACGGTGGAAGCTCCTCGTCCTTGATCGCCGAGACTGCGCGTTTGCTGCTCTGGGCCAGGCGTTTCTTTTGACGCTCGCGAAGCACCTCTTCGACCTTTTCTCGCTGGTTGCGCGTGTAGTGGTAGAAGAAAGGCTGGATCTCGTCGTAGCATTCGTCCTTGAGCGCAAAGATGCCGAAGTCGTGCGTGCCGTCGGGTGCGCGGAACGTCGAGACTTGCGACAGGATTCTTTCGAAGGCAGCATGGTCGGTAAACTTCTCGGGAATGTTTTTCGTGACATCGGTGAACGTTCCCTGGCCAAGTGCGAGGAAGTGGATGACCTCGCGTCGGATCTGTGCTTCGATGGGCCAAGCGCATACGGAGGACATCTCGGACAGACACGTGATGATGAGGAAGAGGAACTCTTCAGCTAAAAAGACACCCTGCGTCGGGTCGTAGGGTCTGTCGCTCGCAGTGTTGGTGTAGTTGAACCACTTTAGGAGGCAGAAGCGGTCGATCATGGTAAGCAGGAAGCGATCCGTGTCGAGCAAAGCAAAACCGGCCTGGATGAGGAGCAGATCTTGGTCGTACATGATGCCTCGCATCGAGTTGTCGCGGTAATGGTGGGCCTGCGATCGGATCACGAAACCGTTGCGAACCCACATGTTGCAACGGATCTGCGCCAGCTTGACACAGACGCGCAGCGGATAGTCGAGCGCAATCAGCAAGCTGTGCTCGTCCAGGCGTGAGCGGAGCAAGTCGTCAAGGCGTTCCGAGCCGGACCACCTCTGCAAGGCAACGTGCCCAACGACGGGGATCTGCCTGACCAGTTCGGCGAGGAGCCAATGCATGGGATGGTGGAAGCTGACAGATTGCGAATCGACCGCAAAAGAGATGACCGGCAGCGCTCTGGAGCCAGCTTGGTCGCCGATATCGTAGCGAGCCTCGTGGAAGGCGGTTTCAGGGAACAAATCCGGGTCGGTGCTGGACAGCTTGGCGCTGCTCCAGCAGATGGCCTGGACTGTGCCGACGATTGCCTCTGTCAACTGTGCTGGTTCAGCATGAGCAAACGATTCACCAAACATCTTGGCAGCCTTGCCGAGATGCGAGCTGATGTGGAAGACGGGAATCCACATCTCGCTCTCGAATTCGACATGGGCCGAAACGGCTCGCTTCGATGGATGGATTGCTTGGAAGAGGGACAGGCATTTGAGAAAGTAGTCCGTATGACCGTGACCACCGCGAGCTATAAGCTTTTGGACGCCTTCAGAGGCGAGCAGGTAGCGAATGTCGTAAAAGATGTGATAGCTGCGAGATTGACGCAGGAACATGAGGTGGACATTGGCCTGGCTCTGAGGAGGAGTCGGAGGCGGAAGGACGAGGTCGATCTGTTCGTTGACGAGCGATCCCGCAAAGATGGACTGGAGCAGCAAGAGCAGCTTGGAGAGGAAGCCTACCTTTTCGACGAGCATGGTCGCGATCGAAGGCACACTGAAGAGCTGTACCGTCAGCAGGCAAATGGAATACTCTTGCTCGCGGTCCTTGAGCATAAAAGACTCGACGAGCTTAGGATAGATCTTCGCAAACCGCAACGAGATCTCCTTCTTGATCTCTCGGCGTGCAATGAGCGACATGAGAAGTGCTTTGATATCGATTCGTGCCGACTTCCACAGCTTGCAATCCATCAAGAGCAGACCCTCGTAGTTGGTGAGATGACGAGAATCGAAAAAGTCGGGGCTCATCGAACCAGCATCGATGGGTTTGAGAGGATGGAACGGCGCAAACAGGCTGCGAGCCACGATGTGCTTAAAGGCTGCAGCGTCCGGCTTGAGCGGCTGACCAAGCCAAGAGCTAAGTGGCACTGATGACAAGAGACGTCCATCGGCGCTTTGCAAGGAGGGAAGATAGAGGTTCGAGTTGGAGAGATCCATGAGGAAGTTGAGCACGATCTGGATCACCTCTTCCGCGAAGACGTCGAAAGCTGGTCGGATGGTCACGGCGAGATCGATGGAGTGCAAGACACGTGCAATCTGGTAGAGACGCCGCAGATCTGGTCCAACCTCGACAATCTCTCTTCCATGCTTGTCAACACGCTCCGCGACTCCCTTTGCATCGTGCTCGGATCGGCCTGTGGCATCGGTGACAATGTCGATGACCTGACTGAAGCTGTGCTTTTCATCGTTCCACAGCAACACGGCGTACTGACGATTTGCGTTTGTGTTCTCGCCTGGTGACTGCGATTTTGCCTTTTCCGAGCTCGACTTTCTCCGCGATGCGGAAGCCGAGAGCATCTCGCTTGCAGCTATGACATTGTCGGAGGTGTGGTTGGTGGATGCGTCAAGAGAGCGAGGCGCTGATTGCCAGCTACTGCCCTGTGCGATAAACTTGTCGTCTGGACTGGAACGGCTGCCTCTACGAGCGCGTGAACCCCAAGCGGCACGGTCAGCGTTGAAATCGTCATGCTGATCATCCTCGTCGATGCTGTCTCCGACCAAGTTTTCGACCTCGACAGTGCTCATCTCCTCGTCGCTGTCGTGAGGGCCGAGGGTGCTGCTCTTACGCTTGGAAGGAGTGCGGCTCGAATGTTGCGAGATGAGACCGTCTTCGAGACTGGGCAGGTTTGATACTATGTCGGGCGTTTGCAACGAGGGAAGCGCTTCGATGTCGGGTGCATGGTCAAAGACGGTGACGATGAGCGTAACAAGCTCGGCGACTACATCCAGCAAAGGTTCTCGTAGCTGGCCTGGAAGTTCTGCCAAAGCGTCGTCGATCTGATCGAGACCGTCTGCTTCTTCTGATGCTCTCGTAAAGGTAGCAGACCGGTCGGCGGCAGACACGGCTTGGTCACGGTCCTGCGATTCACCTTCGAGCTCCATGTCGGCAGTTGTAGCTTTTGTGCTGGAGGACGATTCGGAGTGGAATCGGCAACAGACGTCTTGCTTCCATGCTTCCGAGTCACCGCAGTCGCAACATCCGCCGCTGGAAGATGAGACGCTGAAAACGACATCGTGGCCGTCCTGGGCATGGATCGAGGCTTGGAAGCAGGGTGCACATTGTACGCAGGTGTCGTCGAGGCCACAGTCGCGACAACGATAGACGGCTTCACCCTTTTGGAAGAGATGGCCGCATGGCATGCCTCGACGAGATTCCGAGTATTCTGGACCGAGGAGGTCAGGATCTTCGACATCGTCGTAGGCGCTCGAAGTAGACCAAGGTGATTGTGCGCGCTGAGCCTGCTTTCCCTTCTTGCGGGCTAGTGCAATCTCGCGAGTCTCTTCGATCTGAGCTCGCGACAAGTTCCAGCCATAGTTTGCTAGAAGAGCGAGTGCCTCCGAAATACTGGTGCCAGGATCGCACGGTATGAGGGCAGCAGGCGTGGGGACACTCTCAAGTAGATGCCGAAAGAGGTTCTTGTGCAGCGTTGAGCGGATCTCTGGAGTGACGAGGTAGGAAGAAGGTGCGGATTGGTCGGGCAGCGGCACTAATCGGGAGAGGAGGTCGCAAACGCCGACCTTGGCAGACCGAGCGCTGCGGGAGGCGGAATCTCGCCTCATTGTGGCGTTGCTTCCAGAAAACAGAGGCCGCTGCCTGCCGACGTTGATGGGGGTGAGTATATGACTCGTTGACACTCGCAAGGATCGATCTCGTTGAGCGGGGAGAGCTCCGCTGTTGCTGAAGCTAGTGCGGAAGATGGCTGAGGAGTGGTGTCGTTGTCGTCGTCGTCGCCGCCTCGCCCTTGACCAATTGTAAAGCAGCGAGCGGTCAAGAAAGAACCTTGTCGGGACCTATTCACGCGAGCTGGAGCAAAGCGAGTCGATCCGCTATCGTCTTCTTTTGCAGATGATCGCAGACGATGTCGCAGCGAGATCGAAGGTGTGAGAAGGGAATGGTGAGGTGGAGAAGCGAAGTGAGAAAAGCAACACTCAACTGCAGCCAAACTGACAAAGTGCCACTTTTTTCCAATTTTCGACGGCTGAGCTGTCTTTGAACTGTGATAGCCGCTCGAGCCTCCCCTTTTTTCGCCTGCTCTCGCTCTCCGTGCCTCTCTCTGTGCCTTTCCACCCTGAAAAGTAACTTAGGACCGAAAATCACGCACTGTGCATGTAGCCGACTCCGTTTACCATCGGAGCTCCAGCCGATTTGCGATTACTCAACCACTCAACCACTCGACCAACACCCAATCAACACAACAGCCACATTCACAGTCACAGCCACATCCACACGCTCACCTCGCAGCATCCGATTCAACGAGACATTGAGAGTCGACACTCGCTCAGCGCCACAAGAGCAGTATGAGTATTCGCTTGCTTGCTTTGTCACGTTCAGGCAACGTCGGAAAGAAAGATTCGATTGAAATGCAATGCTGACAGCACAGTTGAAGTGGGCGGGGGTATCTAATGCGGTAAAAGGTTCTAATGAAAGAGGCTCAAGAGGCTAGGGCAGAATGATGCGGAGGCCACCATAGTCGCTGAGCGCGTGTTGCGAGCCTACGAGAGCACCACGGCCGCTAGGACACGAGATAAAAGATCGCGAGAGCGGAATGTCAAGGCGTTGAGTGATTGCACGAACCACCTCGGGTGTAAAGGGGGCCTCGACAAAGACAAGATCGACCGTGACAGTGGGGAAGATCTCATCGACCAACTGGAACGTCTCGTCGAGCTGTTCCGGGATGGCATCGATCGACTTGTAGCAATGCACCAGCTTGCACTGAGACGTTGGCTCGTTCTGTTGGATGTAGTAGAGAGCGTTGGCAAGCACCGAAATGTCGTCGGATTTGGCATAGTAGATGACCGGATGCCTACGCTCGCTCCGAATCCAGCCGATGAGCTGCTTTTCGAGCTTGAGCGGAAGCCGTCCGAGTGTAGACGAACGCTGCTGCTCGACCAGCCAGACGAGGATACGTGCGAGATCCACCCTGCGAGCCAAGGCGATGAGCACTGCGGCCAGAGCGACAAAGTAGACTAACGTCTGCACGATGATGACGGGTGAAAGTGCAAAGTTGCCTGCCATGGCCGTGATGCCAATTCCGATGCCCAGCAAGACCGTCGCGAGACTGGCAACAGGAGATCGCGGCAGCGAAGGCCTGGCATACTTGAGCAACACGAGTGAGATGCCGAACAGTGTCATGACGCAAAGGAAAGAGACACTGAACACGGATGAGAGTGTTGTCAGGCTGAATCCACACGTGGCGCTCATGACCAGCGCCAATGCGAGAAAGAGGGCGATGGAAGGATACGTCGCACCTGTCCTGGGTAGTCTGCGTTGCAGCGCTCGAGGCACGACTCTATCATCGCAAAGCGTGTCGATTAGGCCACAAAAGGCGACGATGCCCGTAATGATACCTCCGCAGAGCACCAAACAGGCGTCGATCACGACAAACAGCTTGAGCCAAGCGCCCCTTCCGGCCACTTGTCCAAGCAGCGCAAGTACATTGGAACCACCCAAGATGGCATCCATGGGGACGAGCGCTAGGACGAGAAGCATCAGAGGCGCTTCCGTCAGCAAGACGATGATGTGCAGATTGCGCAACGCTTTGGGGAATTCACCGGGCTTGACCTGATTGATGTAGGATGGACTGCACTCAAAGCCAGTCAATCCGACAAAGGCGACGCAGACACCGTCAAAGATGGCTCGTGCGATCCCCTTGCCTGTAGAGGATGCTCGGATGGATGCCATGCCCAGCGTCCAGTTCTCGTGCAGAAGAGAGTTGCCAGACCGGATCCAGGCAATCACTCCAGCGACGATGAGCATGACCATAGTGAGCACGTGGAGCAAGAACATGCCGAGAGCGACGCTGCTTGAATCGCGAAGTCCCAGCAAGCACAGCGCGGCAAGCCCAACGAGCAAGAGCACCGAAATGAGTCGACCGTCGATGTGAGCATGATTCATGATCGTTTCGCCTTCGATGTAAGCACTCGCGGTGCCAGCACTGACTGCTCCTGTTGCCACTGCGTCCAAGAGAGTGATGGCGGCAGCCAGCACGGCAACAAGCTTGGTGGAGATGTTGGAAAGATACGAGTAGTTGCCGGCATTGCTCGCCGAAAGAGCCGAAGCTAGCTCGCAGATGATGGGTCGGAAGGGATAGAGGAGGAGGCAAGCGATGAGGATCGAGATAGGTGACAGCACCGACGACACGGCGACGACGGCTGGAAGCGCATAGAACACAGAGCCCGTGACGGCGTTGCCCGCAATCGCCGAAGCCTTCCATTGTCCAAGCTGAAGACGTGGTGGCTGGGCAGTGGATGACTTGTGCGTATCTGAAGGTGATGGAGGGAGCTCGAGCAGCGAAATGGAACCCCAACCAGCAAACTCCCAGGCACGATGGATGGCCATGAGCGGATCCTGTCGGTCCGAGGCGAGCGTTGTAGTGGGCGCATGGGTGTTGCGATCCAGTGTAGCTTTGAGCTCTCCTCGACGAAGTGCGTTGGTCCAACCGGAATCGGAAGTGTGGGGATCGCCTATGCTGGGGGCGTCGGTGTGCGGGGACGCGTCGAATGGTGTGACTGCTTCGAGATCGAGGATGGATGAGATGGCACCTGCATTTTGATTGGTGGTAGGCGAGACGATCCTTCTCTTGCGTTGACGACGGATGATGGTAGCGAACTGAGACTCGGCAAAAGAGGGAGGCCGCAAGTAAGATGCATCGTCCACACCACTGGTTGCTAGCTGCGGGTCGTCTCGTGGCTGAGCGCCGCCGAGCAGAGCGGCGTTTCCCTTGCCAGCACGTTGACGAACTGGCGAGGCATTGAGAGGACTGTTTACGTGCGGGGCTTGTCTGCGATTGATGGCATCGATGTTATTGACCAAGCGACGTATTGGAGTTGCGTCAGAAGAGGCAGGCAGTGCGGCAGCGGGATCGAAGAGGTCAGATTGCTTGCGCTTGATTGGAGTAGGTCTGTTGGAGTGATCTTGCGATTGCGGTGCAGAATCTTGTTTCGAAACTTGTTCTAGAGTTGTATGTTGTGATGCGCTGGAACTGTGATCCTGGAAGGGACTGCTGTGACTTGAAGCATGATGCGAGAGTGGATCGTCGAGTGTCTGTGCTCCGGCTGACGAAGAGGAAGCGTGAGCCTGCTGCTCAGGCAATGACATACCGGGAAAGCAGTCGGCCTCGATTGCCCTTAGGTAGACGAGAAGTGCGATGGTGGAAATGTATCAGTGAAGATCATCGAGGGATGAACGGTGCAGAGGCAGTCTCAAGAAAGCCCTGAGGAAGAGCATCAAGGTTAAGGACCCTGAACGTGTATGACCGAGATGAAATTTTCTCCGACGAGACAGGTGTGAGAGCCGTTTCTGCTGACAACCCTTTGCCTCGACGTCAATCACGAATCGTAATTTCGCATGCTTCTAGGCTGCGATGCAGGGGAAAAAAAGAGACGAGTTGGTCAGGGTCCTCGTGTGTGTATTGCAGAGCTCCGACTGGAAAGGGTTCTGCAGACAAAATGACAACTGCAAATGGTGCAGAGCTTCGGGAGAGCAGCCTCAGCGTTTGACATGGAGATCGTGTTCGTCTTTACTTGTATCCAGATCTATGCCGATGAACAGCATGTGGGAAGAGAGTGTCGTGTTGGTGTCGGTGCCCTGAATGTGTGGTCTTTGCTCTTTGCAACAAGTTACATTTCCGCCACCTCCCGCGACGAGCTCCATGGATCCAAGCTCGTGAGAACGGTCGCCCACCTCCCACTTTAGCCTCCGGATCCAGACCTCCTTATGGGAGCATCGAGTTTCGCAAAGATCGATCATGTAGATGAGATAGGGCTGCGTTGGTTGGTCGTTGTTTTGGATAAAGGTTCATGTTGTCAGTGGCGACATTGACAGCCAGACCGACTGCGCAGTGCTGTGCGCTGATTTCGATTCAAAATGAGACTGCGCTGGTTGCCTTTGTGTGTGCGTCTCTCTGCGCTTTCCAATCGAGTTTTTCGCTTTTGAGGCGGTTGTGCGTGTCTTGTGCCACATTTTTTTAAGCCAAACGCCTCGGTTTGAATGTGGACTCACTCGTCTGGGGTAAAATCTCCTTCTCGGTCAACTCAACTCACCTTTTGTTCACTTTACACCATATACTCGGAAGGATCGTCTTCAGCTCGCTTGTATTCATCCACCAAACTTTCCTCGCACAAGCACTATACGGCACTGCATCTGCTTTGACAGCGGCTACACACGTCCTTGGTGCAGTGCGGACTTTGGTTATCGCCGCACGAATCAGCCCTTCATCTCTCTTGGCAACTTCGTATTGACTACTCTTGCGAGCGAGCACTAGAGGCAACATGGCGGGTAACAGCGACGACGTTATCACTGCCACTCACGACGATGGCCAACCGGCCAAGCGCAAACGTCTTCGCATTCCCAAATCCTGCTTGCCGTGTCTCAAGGGGAAGCGCGCCTGTGATCGTGGTCGACCTGCCTGTGGTCGATGCGCTCGCTCAGGCCAAGCCAGCGACTGCAGCTACGACCCGCGTCTCCCTCAACAACCTGCTTCCGGTCCATCCAAACAGTCAGCCTCCTTTGACCATTCCGAAGACGATGACGACACACCGCCACAAGATTCCAAGCAGTTGCTTGCTCTCCAACGCGAGCTCCAAGAGGCTCGCAGCGAAAATCGTCGTCTTCACCAACTCCTCCGCACTCAAGCGCATGCTTCACCTTCTATGTCGCGTGCTTCAAACAGCTCAAATTGGCCGCATACGTCAACAACAAGCGATCGCCACCATCATTCATACTCGAGCTCCAACGACATGCACGCCGCACGTGGTCTCCAGATGCTTGCCGAGATCGCAGGTCCTCAACATCAGGATGCCCACTCCAATGCTGTCAAGTCTCGCATCCTTCACTGGTCTGGCCCAGCATCCCATGCTTCTCCCTCGTCTCGTGCTTCGCCATCCGATCCAGCAGCCTCATCTTCTCATGACCCATGGCGGCCCATTGATCATTCCGCTCGCGCCGCCTCATCCCCAGCTGATCGCTTCACCACTTCCACTACCACTTCAGCCGTATACAAGCACCACCTGCAACGTCGCGCGTCCCACCATCATTCCTATGAGCTCGACTCACCCAAGAACATCAATGGTACACGAATGTACTACGGCGACACCTCTTCTGGCAACAAGGTCCTTCGCAACGTGGCTGCTGGCACTGCTTCTTCCTCTCGTAGCAACGCTGCCAACCTTGGCACTGGCATCCACGAGACCATGGCTCGAAAGGATATGCAATCCGCATTCAACAGCGTGCTCGACCCTTCCCGCGATACCTTCCCCTTCGCCACCATCTGGAGCTCAGGAACCGCCTTTATCGACGAGGTGCTGCCATTCTTCCCCAAACGCGAAGACTTTGACAGCATCGGCGCCTCCTTTGTTCGCCACTTCTCCGCAATGTGCCCTGCACTCACCATCCCCACTGCTATCGATCACGCCAAAGCCTTTTCCAGAATGTCGCGCAAGCAACAGTCTCAGGTTTCGCTCCCATGGCTTGCCGTCTTTCTCATGATCTGCGCCCTCGGAAAGAATTGCGACCTCGAGAGCACCACCGTAGGTGTTGACCGCAAGGTCAGGATGCTCGATGCTTTCCTCACTGGCGAAGCATCGCAGCAAGCTAGTCGTCATGCCAGCAGAGCTTCATCTCCTAATCCGCCCGAGGCTGCCTCGAGTCACTCGGCCACCGCAGACGCGCACCACCAATCTTCCGCCACGAATTCAAGGTCGCCAGCCATGGTTTCTGACCTCTTCCTTTCCGCCGCCTACCAATCGCTCCGACTCTGCTCCTTCCTTTCGGCGCCTACGCTCCAGACTATTCACTCGCAGCTCCTCATTGGTGCCTACCTGCTCAACACCGAGCGCGCCGCTTCCTTCTGGCCGCTCCTCGGCTCCGTCGCCCGTCAAGCCCAATCCATCGGACTTCACGTCGATCCATACAAGATCAAGCATGACTGGGATCCCGTCGAAGCCGACATGCGCCGACGACTCTGGTGGGCTGTCGTTCATCAAGATGTCATCTTGTCCGGCATCTTTGGTCGACCCCTCGGTATCACGCGCTTCAGCTGCCGCTTCCCAGGCATCAAAACTGCCGACTCGCCTGGTGGCATCACTTTCGCCATTCTTCAATGCGAGTTCAGTCAATTTGCCCGAACCTATCTCGACGAGAACCAGGACCGCAGCTGGAGTCAGGCCAAGATCATCAATTTCACCGAACAAGTGCTGCAGTGGTACATGCACATTCCTGATCGCTATCGACCCGATCTAGGTCGCATCGACTTGCTTGGATCAGACGCCGAAGAAGAGGCGATCCACAATTGTCACGCCGCTGGTGTTGATATCAAAACAAAAGGGCTCATGGAGGTACATCAGTCGGGCAACCTCGCCGTTGAAGTGTTTTACACCATCCTATCTCTTCATCGTTCCAACCTGTTTCCTGCCGCAGATGCCGAACTTGACTCGTCTGCCAAGACGGACCGCAGCAGCTCCTCATCCGACGCTCCAGTCAAATCAACTGGTAGCGAACTCAACCAAGTCTCGCTTAGCATTTGCGCTCAGGCGCTCCGCCGCATCACTCGCGCACAGCAGACCATGATCGATCTCCTCGGTCGCGCTCGAGCCACCATGTTCTGGAAGATTGCCTACTACACCTACCAAGCCGCCATCGCTGGCGCTTACATTGTGTTTGTCAATCCGCAGAGCAAGCACGCCGAATCGGCTCTCGAAGATTTGGCCATTTTGACCGACTTTTTCGATAGAATGCCCGAAAAATGGACCGGACTCAAGATGGCGAAACCCGGGTTGAGAGTTCTGAGGAAGTTGGCTGTAGCGGCGAGGGAGACACCGGAAGCTGCAAGCATGGCGTTCAGAAACTCTTCGCAGCAGCAACAGCATCAGAATGCAAGTGATGGCCTAGACTCTGCTAGCCCGCTCGCGACGAACGGATCGAGCTCTGGCCGTGGGCAGCCGCAGCATGACGAAATCCTGGCCAAGGCCGAAGGCGATGCGACCACACCGAGACTCGCCGAGATGCATGCTGCCAACACGCCACCGCCTCATTTGCTGCCCCCACCTGCTATTCATGGTGATGCATCGCAGATGTCATTCAATTCTCAGTCCGCCTTCTTGCCGCCCATTTTCAACTCGTCGTTCATGTCACCAACCCCGGGCACGCAAGCCATGATGGGCAACACGCCCATGATCCACTCTCCCCTAGCCACGACGCAAATGACTTCCAACGGCAACTCCTTTGGTGGATCTGTTGCCGAGCCCACCAATTTCTTCGCCGGTGCACTGGCTGCTTCCGTTGGCTCGCCTTTGACGCGCTCTCTCGCCAGCGTTCCTTTGGTGACGCTGTTCAACAATACCTACGATCAGCAGGAGAACGATCTTTCTGCTCCACCCAAGCAATCCTTCTGCTACGATCCATTTATCCCTGATCCTTCCACCAGCATCTCGAGCAACAACAACGGTAGCGACTCTGCGCAAGCCGCAAGAAGCTCTGGTTCGCCATCGACTCCCGACAGACGCACGAGCTCCGTTCTTTCTCCGAGCACGTTTTCCACCCACGCAAGTGCATTAAGTAATGTCGCCGGTTTGGCATGTGTCGGCCCAAGGGGAGAAAAGCACCAAGCTGCAGGATACGGTGGGCAAGGGGGTTCGATGCAGCACGATCAGCAGCACGAGGTGAGCCCGACTCCCATGAATCAGAAGGATCTCGCCAATTATTGGTCGGAATACTTTAGTCTCCAGCTCGATTGGGATCGATTGACTGGGCTTGCTTAGATGCAAGATTGGTGGAATGCGAGTGGGTGACGGTCTGTACAATACGATTCATGATGTAGTGATTCGGTCGACCTTCAGAAGGGTCATTTACATTCGATTTCGACTTCAAGACACCGTATCTGTATGCGGAGCTCGCTTCCACAGTCTTTATTTGGCGCACTTCATGTTGTCAGGCTACGCGTCTCGTCTCTACGCACTCTGTCACCACCTGCCGGTTTCGGCATCGTCTTTGTGGTCGCTCGATTAGAGCAGATCTGGGCGGTTCAGTTGCAATTAATTTGTACCCACTATGTATCAACTGCGTGTCAAGCTTTCGCCCTAGGCGTGTTGATCTGGGGTCGATGTCTCCACAAATCTCCACCTTTACTGTATCACTTGTATCGTTCACCGCCTTGATACAGTATCAGGGTTGCCCACTTACTCCGGTGGTCGTTGCTGTCCCACTGACCCTTAGCAATGTTTGAGCCCCTCCGACCTCATCACTCAGGGCCCACTTTGGCGTCGTGCCGGCGAAGCACGTTGGGAGATTGACTGACTTGTCAGACTTATAAAGATGGCCAAGTCTCAAACCTTGTCCTTCTCTTTCCCAACCAACAACTCTCTCCTCAACACTTCGATCCTCCAGACAAAGCCGCGTCATGAAGACTCAAACCGCCCTTCTCGCTACCCTGATCAGCGCAATCGTCTGCATCAGCAGCGTTTCCGCAGAATGGCTCCAGGACTCAACTGAAAAGAACTATAACGCCTACTGTCACCCTCGAACAAATGCTTACAACACCCATTTCGACGATATCCAGAACAACGCGGCTCATGCCTGTTATCGAACCAAGCCCGAGATGATCAAGAAACTCAGCGACTCTGCAAAGTTTCGGGGTTACCGTGCACTCGATGGTGTACACTTTGTACTACTTCCCAGAGACAACGATGACGGTGGAATAGCTTTCGAGACTCCAAAGTATACCGTCGAGTTCGAAGCCAGAGAAGACGTTTGGCCCGTTCAGACGGACATCACAATCAGGGCTAAGGACAGCCCTAAGAACGTGTACAAAGCTATGACAGCCGCCGCGGCGGTGGTTTTGCCGTTCCCGGATTTCGTGTTGGACTAGGATGGGCTGGTACAGTTCCACCGCTCCCACTTGCACAGCCATGACTGGTCTGTCTCGTGACTTTAGCTGCGAGACAGCGTACGTTGAGTGAGTGGGTGTAGCCGCAAATCTCTCACTTGCTCCTTCATCTCTCCTCACTGCGCGCTCCTCAAGCTCGCTAAGCGTTTTTCCCCACCCTGTGTTCCCTCCCTTTATTTTCTTTGTATCTTTCTGTCCCGCTGCGCTCGACCGAACCCCCTCACGGCGGGTCCGGGAGCCTTCTAGCAGTACCCTCTCACTTTACCGAAATCGTATCCATTGATGGTCTCTCTGCTGTCGTGGCCGTCTCGACCGAGCTTGCGACAGACTGCGATTCCACGATCACCGCCCAATCGACGCCTTCTGAGAGCGTTTACTTTAGAATGCTCATTGTAACGTTTGAGCCCGGTTTCCGTGTTTGCGTGAAGCCATACAGTCTGATGAGAGCGGGACCTATGAAATCGGAATCGGAATCGGTTCAGGTTATCCCACAGTACCACCAATGTACATGGCTTGATACAGCAACAATCGATTGTGAGGCTGATTCTGCAACGAATGAAGCTCAAGAGGGGCCGGTCCCACACTTGCTCAAGCTCCATCGTTTGCATTTAAAGAGCCTTGATTTCAGCCTCCGTCTCCTTTCTTTGCTACCACCAACAACCTTCCTCCTTCTCCACACTCCCAATCTTCCGAACTTATCGACAAGACAATGATGAAACTTCAAGCTTTCGTTGCTACACTCGCCTGCGCCTTCCTGCTGAGCGTCGTCTCCGTCTCCGCCAGATGGATGAATCCCACGCCCGGAAACACGGTGAAGGACTACTGTCATCGTGGAGGGATCAAGATCAACACTCAGCACGTTTGCTTCGCATCCACTGCCGCAACCATTACAGCACTTAACTCAGCTTCAGTGTCGTTCACGGGCATCCGTGATGGAAACAATTTCGTTCTGCTCCCCCTGGACGGTCAGAGCGGAATGGTGTTGAAGACCGCAAAGTTCGAAATGGAGTTCGATAACACCTATGGACGATCCGGTCGGGGTAGGAACGACAACTGTACCGCACTCCTAGTCAAGAAACGCACCACCAATCCGCCCCGCCCGTACAATAACGTCAAGTATTGTCCCGGTGATAGGGATTATGTCAGTTTCCCCGACTACATTTTTAGGTAGGCTGTCGCCATTTGAATACGACCTACGCATCGCGAACAAGCAATTCCGTTCGGGCTCTTCCACTCTTTTTTTTCGCAAATGATTTCGCGAGCCGCACCACTTCAATCTCGCGATCCCATTTCTTTGGTGACCTTCGGGCACCTTCTCGATCTCGCTCCTGCAACATCTCAACCACGCTGAAGCTCAGCTTCGTTTCATCTCGCTCTTACAACTTTTGAATGCGTAAGATTGCTCTTTCTCGCACATACTGTCCTGAGCGCTGCTGTCATACCTCGACGATGGTATCCTTTTTGAACGTTTGAAAGGCGACCTTGAGCTTCTCGTAGCCTCACCGAGCCATTTAGAGCCCTAAAACTGCAGGTCAACTAATATTGTTTGATGACATTGAGGTTATAGAGAAGGAGATGGGTTGAAGGGAGACGACATGCTTGCTAAGCCTTACACCAGCGAGTTTGAGGTGATGCGGCTTGCGAGACTACTCGCAAAAGAGAATGAGGACGGTGCCACTCAGATTATAATGTTCTCGACCCCTATCTCTGTCCTTTGCAGCCCACCTAGTTCATTGTCAACAAAGCACTCGAAAGTGAAATGGCTGTGCATTGTCCTACAGTGCGCTGTCCAACAATGCGGATTGTGCAGGGACGTTGTCAAGAGAAGACCTCGAGGCGTCATTGTGTTTCCCGTTTTGTCCGCAAAAATCACTGATTTGAGAGAGGCTTGGTCCGGCATCTCACTCTGAGGGCGCAAGACCTTCATCTGGAGCTCCAGTCTGGCTTTCGCCCCACGTACGCTCCGAGGGTCAGGCTTTGTTGCGATAGGCTATAAGAAGCCCTGATTTCAAGTCCCGACCCTTTGCTTCCTTCTACCAACTTCTTCAAACCCAAATCTTCGAACGTACACTATGCAGGTCCAATCTCTCCTCGGAACCCTCGCATGCGCCCTCCTTATGGGCAGCGGCTCTGTCTCCGCCCATTGGAAGATCGATTCCACTGGCGAGGAGGCGAACAAGTACTGTAATCCTGGTGGCCGGTACGTGGGCAGCAAATATGTATATGCCTGCTTCTTCTTCGCTACAACCTATGTAGACGCGCTTGAGCGTCGTCCCGAAACTGAAGGAGTCGCAGGACCGGATACCTTCGTCTTATTCGCCAGCGAAAGCGGTAAAGCCGTCCAGACGGAAAAGCATATATTCAGTTTCGATCTGTCCGATCGTAAGGTTGGTGAGCCGTGCAGCACAATGATTGTCAAGCCTATAGATAGCACTGGGACGGTCTACAGCAAGAAGTGGTGTCCCGAAACCGGTCCCCTTATCTTCCCCATCTGGCTTTTGAACTAGGACGTCGCAGGGCTTGTCATCACCCACTGGAGCTCCTCTCAACGACCACGACCCCTTCCTTTCCGTCTCGAACACACGTAGTCTCTTACAGGTACAGCTCTTTGCAGTGAAATGTTTAGTCGTTGTCCCACAGTGCGAAAGTCTGATGACGTGATTGAGATACTTCTGGAGGTCAATGTGTTGTTTTGATCTGGCCGAAAAGGGGTGGCATCAGAGTCGCTCTTTTTCTTTCTGGAGGCGCACAGTCTCATTTGGGACCCCACTCTGGCTTTCAGCCCACTTGAGGTTTAGGGTCGTGCTTCCGAAGCCGAATGAGCTCTCGCCAGGGTTAAAAGGAGCTTTGATTTCAAGAACGCCTTTCTCCTTCCTACCACCAACTTCCCTCAAGCTCGAAATCCGCCGTACGCCATGAAGATTCACTCTTTCCTCGGAAGCTTTGCAGCTGCGCTGCTTATGGGCAGCATCTCCGTCTCGGCCAAATGGATTCTTTCATCCAGGGTGTCGTCATTTTGTCTTCCTGGAGGCGACAACCTCAACACCTTCCATGCTTGCTTCAATTCTGATGAAGCTGTGACGAAACGGCTGGCGGCGATGGACGTCAATGGAATGCAGGCACGCGTACCCAATTTCCCCTTTGTTTTATTTCCTCTTGACGACGTCGACCACCCGGGACTAGCCGTCAAATCCGATTACTTCATGCTGGAGTTCGATCTCTCCAGTCAAAGGTCCGGTCGCGTTCCCGAGTGTATTCAGCTCTTCCTCAGGCTTCGTGCCGATCCATCCACCGTGGTGAAAACGATCAAGTATTGTCCCAAATTTGGCCCAGAAGACTTCCCTGCTTTATTTTAGGTTAAAATAAAGGCACGCATCTTGGGTGAAGAAGGCGTAGTGGGTCAGGCAACTCCCACTCGTGCTCAACTATCTGTTCACGGCACCATCTCTGTGAAATCGTCATTGATTGTCCCACCGTGCGGAAGTGTGAGCCTGTGTTTGCGAAAAGGGTTTGGGGTGCCATTTGCAATGAGATGTGAGGCTTGGCCGCGCACAGCTTCATGTGGGATTTCAGTCTCACCTTCAGCCCACTTTAGCTTGTTTTGGGCATTTGAGAAGCCTTAATTTCGCTGTCGCTACTCCTATCCTTGTGTTGCCACAGAAACTCCGCCTTCCGTTCGAGCAAATCTGTAGAAAGACGATCGATCAAGGCTCAAGCTCTTTTTGCAGCTTTCGCACGCTCCTTCCTTGTGGGTGGCGTTTCGGCCTCTCCCAGATGACAGCACCACCTCAATGTAATGCTGGCAAATGATTATTTGTAGGCCTGGCGGCGTCAACGTTTTTGACCAATATGTCTGCTTCATGTTCGGTCGAGACACCATTGCGATTCCAGTAACGGACAAGCACAAAGCCGTACAGTAACTTGCAGTCCAGTCAGACGAAGTCTCTCAAAGCAATTGTCGCGAGTTGCTCCCACCCAACGAGCGGGATACAGTGAATGTTTAGGGGGACGAAAAGCTTCAAAAACCATTGTGTATTCTTTTGTGTTGGCCCAAGCCAAGCGTTCCGTGTAGACGAAATCTCCCAATGCAATTGTTTCGACATGCCCCTATCCAACGAATTAAGTACTGTGCCGGTGCCGGCACTTTGGGCTTCCCCAAAGAGCTTTTGTAAACAGGTTTGTTTGTGACGCCTGTCGACACCCACTTGAGTGGGAGAGACAAGTTAGAAACGCCGAAAGTTCTCCGTTGTTTGTTTGCTCAGCAAGCCACCGTCGAAACAAATCCTTCGAGATCGTTCCAAACTTTGTCAAAGTCCGTGTAAGAGAGATGAGAAATGGCGTCGTTGAAAGATTGCGCTCGTTTGCTGGACAGATCTGTCAAACGAGATGAGACCTTTGGGGCCCACCATTTATCCTAAACCGCAAGGTCGGCTTCAAACACGCTTGCCGTTGCTCGAGGCTGTTTTTCCGTCACTGCAGAATCTCTTAAAAAAGTTCATATATCTCAGTCAATCTAGGTTGGGAACGGTTGAGCAGATCTGTGTACACTCAGGCTCAGGCTCAAAAGCCTGATTCGCAGCCACCTTTCGACCTCTTTTACCGCCACCAACACTTTTCTTTGCACTGAAACTCTGTTCCAACGAACACTTCCAGACATTGAAGTTCTCGATCACATTCTTCGTCACCCTCTCCTGTATCCTCATCTCCAGCGCTTCTGCTGAATGGCTTCAGGACACGCCAGGCGACAACTTCGCCGCCTACTGTTCGCACAAAGGCACCAAGATCAACCAAGTCCATGCATGCTATCAATCCGACGCGGCTGCCATAACGAACCTCACCTCTAACGCTCACTTCAAAGGATATCTTGAGTCAAGGTACCAACTTTGTACTGCCTCCTCTAGACGGATCCGAAGGAGGACTAACACTGGGAGTGCCGAATTATACGATGGAGTTTGGCAGCAAAGCACGAAGATCAAAAGGATGCTATGTGCTGATCGTCTGGGGTCGCGAAAAGCCTCATCAGCTGTGGAGCGACCAAGAGGCTTGTGGATATCAGCTCAGTAGCTGGCCGGATTTCTTGTGGGATTAGGAAAGTCACCCGCACATGCCATCAACACCGCCACAATGTCGCGACGAGGAGATCGGTGCGTCAGAAGCTTCATTTCTCTCCCGCATTTCTTCGGCTCGTTCTCCATGCTCAGATATTGAATTCAGTCGATTGCGGATCATTCGAGAGGTTACAATTCGGCGATGGGGCGTGTTTGTGTGAGAATTACAGAATCAGCTTCGCATCTGTTGACGGCCGTCACTTTTGTCAAGTGGGATCAACAGTTGGTAGGAGGTTGCTGTAAGAGTGAGACTGATGGAATTAGGGCTCTTCGTCGTTGTCGTTCGACTTGACGTGGTTTTCACGGTATGTTTGCAAAACGATATTTGTCTTACCTCGCCCTAGACCAAATACTGCCTGCAGTGCCTTCATGAAGCCGAGCAAACATCTCTCTTGTGGTGACAATGTGACCAACTCTGAAGAAGTCATCGTCGTTGGGAGCGAGATCCTGCGTTTCGAGGCGATCCGGGAGGTCGGGAGTATTGTGCACAACGGCGGCGCCACGGATATAGAGCTTAGGGATTTCACCCTCACGGTGTTCGGCCGAGACAACAGCAAAAGTGTGTCGAATGGGAAATTCTTCGCTAGTGTCAACACGGAAAGCGACCGAATATCCTAGCTTGCTTACATCCCAAGGGTGAGCACCTCCGACGATGATAAGACGACAATCATCGCCGTGCTGGCGCAGAGCATGCACTATATCCTCATTCGTGAGGCGGCGAGTAACGAAGAGCTGACGCAGAGCACCGATGACCTGACGCAGAGCATCGCCGGGCTGACCCAGAGCACCAGCTCCATCATCATTCGTGGCGGGACGAAAGCTAACTGAGGGACGTTCATGCCTGTATGTAGCTACTACGGGGTTGCTGAAGGGAACAGCCGGCAGATGGTGCTGCCCACGAAGCACTTTCCTGAGTGTTTCAGGGAACGCTCCGTCAAGCATGTACGGGCTTCCAAAATCGTCCACAATTTCTAGAGCCTCGTCATACGTGCCGGCAGACACGACCGACGAGAGCGCCGAGAGAGTGATGAGCAGGACGCTCCAGAGCGACCATGAGGCGGGTTTCATCGTGACGATAGAGCGAAAATCAGAGGTGCAGAGAAGAAAGGTGAGGCGTCGGATGGAGACGTTGGAGTGTGTAAGGGAAAACCGTGCGCAAGGGAGAGACTTGGCGGGCTTCGTCCCACCGATCAATGTGACCTCAGCGCGGACTTGGTGGGTTTCGTCCCACCTATCAATATGATCTCAGCGCGGACTTGGTGGAGTGAGTTTGTGGATATCGGCTTAATAGTTGGCCGGACTTCTTGTGGGACTCACGCGCTGAGGAGATCGGAGCTCCATTTCGCTCCCGACTTTCTTCATCTCGCTCCTCGCAGTTCGTTGTCAGCTCGTTCGCAATGTTCAGATACGGATTACAGTCGATTGCGGGTCATTTGGGGAGGAGGTGACAATCCGGCTGCCTCGTGGGCTACGAATCTGATGAAATTGGCGAAAAGCAGTACAGGAGGAAGCGAAGCTAACGGGACAGATGTATGGAGCGACGTGTTTGTAGGAGGTTGCGGTAAGAGTGGGACCGATGAGATGGAGGCTCTTTGTCGTTGTCGTTCATCTTGACGTTGTTTCACGAAATGATTGCAAATGTCATTTGTGTCAGTCTACAGTAGCGGTGGTGAAGGTGCTCCTACCATGCCTTCATGAAGCTTCCCAAACAGGTCTACCGCCTTCACGATGTGACCTATTTGAAATTAGTCATTGCTGTTGGGAGGAAGATCAGGCGCCTCGAGGTGTTGCCGAATTCGAAGATCCCATTGTACGTGGGCGACGCCGCGAACACTTGCAATTGCAGGTCGATCTACACCAATGTCCTCAAGCGAGGTAATCGCAAAGATGATATGACTGCGAAATTCATCGCTAGGCTCACTCATAGGGTAAGCCACCGTATATCCTCTCTTACTTGCTTCGAGAGGGGAAGGAGGCCCGAGTATGATGAGACGACGTTTATTTTCGAAGAACATAGGTTCAACGAGTTGTTCGCTCGTGAAGCGGAGTCGTCCGAACCACGGTTGCACCACGGCATCGTCGTAGGGACCAATGGGAAGTTCGTGATGGCCATGAAGTACTTCTCGCAAAGTGTCAGTAAAGGTCCTGAGGTGCTCGGTGCTTAAGCCATGTCGCAGTGACAAGTCGGGCCGCCTGGGGCGGGAGGACGGCAAACACAAGAGATGAGAGCACTGAGAGCGTGATCGGCAGAATGAGCAAGATGCTCCAGTTTGACCACGAGGCGGATCTCATCGTGACGAGAGAGCAAAATGAAAGGTCGAGAAAGGGAAGATGAGGCGTCCGAAGGAGACGTCGGAGTGTGTATGGGAAAGCAAAGATCCCAAAGCAATCGACGTTGGCTTAACATGCGAAACATTTTCGTCGTGCCCAATCTCTCTTCCAGCAAAGTCGAGCTCGCTCTGTGACGTGAAAGAGACTCGGTTGCACGCAATAGATTGGTTTGGTGGGCTTCGTGTGTGGATATCGGCTCATTAGCTGGCCAGATCTCTTGTGGAACTAGTTGAAAAGTCACCCGCACGCCATCAGCACTGCCACAATATCGTGCGGCGAGCAGGTTGCTGCGTTACTCTCTTTTTCAATTGATCTCGCGAGCCGCACCATCCCAATCTCGCGCTCTCATTTCTCAGTGTCTAGCAGCACCACCTCAATCTTGTTGTTGCACCATCTCAATCTCGCATACGCACCATTTCAATCTCGCTGCTTCAAGGCTTCATCTCAACCGACTCTCCAACCCGTTTCCTTCTCTGTGGCCTCTAGGTCAGCGAAACTATAGTCGAGCTGTGGATTCTGAGCTCTGCGTGGGTCTGTGAAGCTAAACACACAAGGTCGAGACACAACAGCAGCGCTCTGAGCAGGATCTGCAGCACCAAGCAATCTCACATGTCAAAGAATGGAAAAAGCGATCAAAGCATGGAAAAAGCGAAATGAAGCTGAGCATCAGCGGGATTGAGAAGGTGCATTTGCGAGATTGAGATGGTGCCCGAAGGTCACCGAGAAATGAGACCGCGAGGTTGAGATGGTGCGGCTCGCGAGTTCAATTGAAAAAAAGAGAGTAGCTGGCCAGACTTCTTGTGGGACTAGTTGAAAAGTCACCCACACGCCATCAGTACTGCCACAATATCGTGCGGCGAGGAGGTTGCTGCGTTAGGTGCGTGCTGGTGAAGACAGAGTGGGCTGAATCTGCGCCAGCGAATAGCAGTGTGACTGCGAGAGATACACCATCAAAGTGGGTGCTGAATGAAAGAAGGTGACCAGCAGAACCATCTGCCGTTGCTTCGGAACGAGATGCCGATCATGGTGGGCGAAAACTGGTGAGGGGCGCCTGGCGAATTGTTGCGTCGCAATGACGGAAACAGGGGTTTGTAAATTGTATAAAGAGAGCTCCGCCTCTTACGCTATCTTCTGTCTGATCCATCATACTAGCTTAACTCTCTTTACCTCTTCGCTCACAACTAGCCACTCCGCACGCTAAATCGAACAATAGCTCAAGGATGAAGTTCACCACCACCTTCCTCTTCGCCACTATCGCTTGTGCCGTCGCCTTGACGACCAGCGTTTCCGCCGCCGAATGGCTCAGTGATCTCCATTATTCAGACTACTGTTCCGAAAGGGGGGCTAAACGCCAAGAAGCGTTCTTGTGCTTTTACACTGATTTTAAATCCTTCCAGAAGCTCTCTCAACGACAGGTTCGAGGGATTGTTGGTCACAGTGGTGATGATTGGATTAAGTTCGTTTTGCTTCCCTTGGGCAATCCAAAAGGCTCACAAGGAGGGGTAGCGTTGACCGATCGAGTGTACAGACTGGAGATTGACGACTACGTTCCCGGAACCGATCCACTCCTGGGCGGACCCAACTGCCGCACGGGCAGGATCGTGGCATCGCAAGGCGCTGGTGCGGCTCAACATATAATAATCAGCTGTGCCCAATTCCTTGCAGAGTATTTTTCGCCAGATTGGCTTGCTTATAATTCGGACACACCGCCTCACTACTAACTCACCGCTTCCAACTCGAGGCGACGTCAGGAGTGTGGAACGCGCCACAACGAGTCGATCTCGCAAGTGATCCCTCCTGCTCCGATCAGATCCCTTTCTTTCTTCCTTACAGCGACATCATCATTGTATTCTCATCAACAATGCCAGTTACTCACACATCTGCCTTGACTGCCAGTCCTGCTATGTGACGACCCACTTGAGCGATGCGGTCAGAACAATTTGTGAGGCAAGCAAGCGACGATCAAAAGCGAGTTTGACATGCTTGATCGAGGTTCCAAGTTGCTGGTCTGCGACCAATCGAAGTGTGATACTCGGTCGACGTCACCCTAGTTTACATCCAGTCAGGTCACACGATGGCGTCATTGTGTTTTGAGGTCCCACAGTAACGTGGGGTGCACAAAGCTGAGACAGCAATGAGGGCTGACCCTAATTTGAGACAGCAACGATATTCAAGGGCTGACCCTAATTTCAGACGACTGTGGTGGGGACCTTATCGGATAGTATGGGAAAGGCTTCGAGTCAGGATCTTAAAATAGGAAAGAAAGAGTTGCCCCTTCCCTTCGTTCCGCAATCCCAAGAAGCTTCTTTCCTCGTTCTGTTCTCGTCCCATCCCAATACACATCTCTCTTCCACGACAGAATCCTTCACAATGAAGCTCTCTCCTTCTCTCGCTCTTGCATTCGCAATTTCCTGCATCACCACCGTTTCCGCGGAATGGATTGCCAGTCTCGAATACGAAGACTTCTGTTCAACAAAGGGTTCCAAACGCCCCGAGGCCTTTATGTGCTATTCTACCGGTTCCAAAGCGTTGGGAAAGCTCTCAACTCTGCCTATTCGAGGAATCATGGGTCAAACTGGTGACTTCGTTCTGCTTCCACTTGGCAATCCGAAAGATGGACAAGGAGGAGTAGCACTGACGAGTGGCCAGTACACCCTCGAGATCGAAGACTATACCCCCGGAAGTGGAAGCGACACCAAGTGTCGACATGCCAACATAAGGCGAAACAACGAGCCTATCAAACAATCCACCAGCTGCCCGCAGAAGGGGCCGATTCCTTTCCCGGCCGATATTATTTTTGGAGAAGAGTTTGCCCCAACAATGGGTCAGGATGTTATCACCGTTATCCGCTCTGAAGACGACGTTACGACGAATTGATCTCGCAAGTACTTCCTCCTGCTCCGATCAGATCCCTTCCTTTGCTCCGTATAGCGGCATCGTCAGTAGATTTTCATTCACAATGCCAGTTACACACACCTCTGCCTTGGCTCCCAGTCTCGTGATATGTGACGTACACTTTGCATTTGATCGTCGTGGGTACTCTGCCGGCGTCCTATCTACTGTACGTCCAGCTATGTGACAGGGGCCGTCATCGTGCTTTGAGGTCCCACAGTAAAGTGAATGTGTGCGCAAACTGTGAGGCAGCAACCGCGTGACGACCGTGTGTGGGACGTTGCTTCGGGCTAAGGTGGGGTTCGGGATAGGGGCAGAGCGAAGAGAAGCGTGCTGTAACCGGGAACATTTCACCGGCCTGGGCAAGAGTCTATAAAAAACGGGCTGTGTTCCAGCTCACAACTCATCCCCTTTTCTTCGATCCCGCGATTCAAAGCAAATCTCTTTTCTGTTTCTCTCCTTCCACTACCTGAAAACGCACAATGAAGCTCACCACCTTCCTCTTCACAACACTCGCCTTCACCCTCTCCACCATCACCTTCACCTCCGCCGAATGGCTGATCGACGCCAAATGGGGCGACTTCTGTTCATCCGACAACGCCAAACCCGCTGAAGTGTTCATCTGCTTCTACACCACTTCTGAAAATCTCGCCCACATCACCGCAACCAAAACCTTCAAAGGTTATCTCGGACCTGATAACAAATTCGTTTTACTCCCTCTCGGAAACCCCGGTCCAGGTCAAGGTGGCGTAGCTATAACGTCTCGGACTTACTCCGTGATCATCAAAGACTACACTCCGGATCCAAACGGTCAACCTCCCGATAACTGTCGTCACATCGATACGGTGAAATCCGACGGTTCTGGAGAGACAACCGCAACGTGGTATTGTCACGCAGATCAACCGCTTTGGTTCCCCGATTACATTTGGGATGACTAATCGCACTGTGTTCGCTAGATTGTTGATACGAAGCATTCGTAAAAGGCACAATTACATTTTTTCACAAGGGGGTATCTTTACACTCTTCCCGCAGCAGCACCCAATTCACCCACTCCACCAACTCCTACAACTTCTTCTTTCGAAATAACAATTTCCAATCCCCACAACACCAGCGTCAACCCGACCGTAAGGAAACGCCAGTAAATCTGATTCTTCTGATCCAGAAGCAAAAGATGACTGTACACCGCGATGAGTATGAGCCTCGAATAGCTGACGAGGATCGAAATGATGGATGTGAAGGCTTCGCCTGAGCTGCTTGCTGTAGTTGGGGAAGGAGGCGTGGAGGGATGAGACGGTGTGGGCCGTCGTGGACGTTTGTGTCGCCGAGCTTCGGAGGGTGGTCGGGAGAGGTTGGGTCGCTTGCGTGCTGCGCTACTGCTCGCGCTGTTGGTGGTGGGTGGTGAGAGCTTGTCTGCGTCTGCTGTGTCGGTCTTGCTGCTTGGCCTTGCTTCACCGTTGGGTAGAGAAGCTGGCTGTGACTTGGGCGAAGTAACAGAGCTGCGGATGGGTGATCCACGGCGTCCTGCCTTGCCCTTCCTACCAGCAACGCGCTGTCCTTGCCGTGAAACCCCGCGTTTGCCCCTCAAAGCAGCAGCAGCAGTCGCGGAAGAAGGTGGCGGCGGCGGTGGAGACTTGAGCTTATCTGCCAAGCTCATGGGCTCCTTCAGCTCGTCTGCTAGCGACTTTGTGCCATCGTCGTTGTACGCTACTCCGCTGTCGTCTTCAGAATACTCTTCCGCATCCTCATCTTGACTAATATCAGTACTCGTAGCGCTATCCGAGTCTAACTCGCCATCAAAAGGCGTCCTCCTCCTTCTTCTCCTCCTCAACCTCCTGCGTTGCAAAATCCAGCGACCTTCTTCGTCATCCCAAACTTCCTCTTCGAGCTCTTCAATTTCAGTACCCACAAAGGACGAGAGGGACGACTCAGTGCCAGACGACGACCAGTCGCTCTCGTCCTCGTCATCGACAATGTCAGCTCGGGTGCGGCCCCAGGTGTTTGATCTGCTGTGCATTCCATCCTCTTCGCGTCGGTGCGGAGCCACACTACCTTTGAGCATGGGCAGGATCCGACTGGCTGCGTACAGCACCATGAGTCGGTAGATCAAGGATACGATGACCGACTTGGGGAGAGCCGCACTGGCAGCATGAAGGAAGTCGACCGACTGACCGAGCCAGTGCGCAATAACTTCCACTAAGCCACCGGCTGCGCGTAGAATCTTGCTGGTCAAGGGTGCTTGAAGGGAGCGTGGCAATTTGTCCACGAATGCTTGGCCGTGCGTATTTGCCTTGAAGCTGCGAATCAGCGAGATGGGATCGGGTGTGAAAGAGAGACTGGGACCGAGCTGGTAAATGTTGAACACCACATAGGCGAACATGAGACTGGTCTCGATGACGTTGCCCTTTCGGATGGCAAATGCGATGGCTGTCAGCCAGAGGGTGGATGTGACTGAAGTTGCGATGGCGGCTGCGGTGCCGGGACGATCCTTTGTTGCGCCATCGAATGAGACGTAGAGCGCAAAGGCGGCAGTGACGTAGATGGTGGCCGAGACGAGCAGGAAGAAGATCTGCCAGACTTCGCTAGCGCCAAAGCCGATAGAAGCGAGGGATCGCATGATGAACGTGTTGGACATCCAAGCGGCACCTCTTGCGGAGGGGGTTGCGCGCGATGGAGCTCGCTGGTATCGAGGTGGTGGATTAGCGAGGGAAGATGCAATGATCCATCGTGAAGTGGACGCCAAGGATTGAATGACGAGCAGAGAGGCAACACCTTCGAGTAAGCTGAAGAAGGGACTCGAGATGCGGAGCAGGGTGTGCCACCAGCGTGGGACGCGACGAGCTAGCCAAAAGAAGACGGCGACCGAGACCGACACGAATCGATCGAAAAACTCGAAGCCAGTGAGTGATTGCAGATCGTCTGGATCAAGTGAGTCGATCGAGGCCGATCCGGGTCTGCGGGAGAACAAGGTGGTGATAGCTTCAGTAGCGGTTTTGTCCAAGCTGTCTGGTCTGCGCGGCGGAAAGATGGTGGCAGATGGGGGCGAGTACACATTGAAGCAGACCAAGAGGCATGCTGGAATGACGATGAACTGGAATACCGCGAGTGTCTGGCCGATCCAAGCGAGGCGCGTTCCTCGTGTCAGAAGCCGTACTGTGGATAGGAAGAGGTAGTAGGAGGCCAAGGATGCTGAGAGTGCGAGGAAAGCATCTTGGCCAGCTATGTCGAGAGCGAGCGGAAGGTAGAAGAGGACCTGGATGAAGGTTGCTACGCGGCCAAAGTTGATGGCGAGTGATCTGGCGAACGACATGGCGGCGAAGGTCGGTTCAGCTCAGATGCGGACCTGATCGATGGTGACGATAGCAGTATTAACCTGAAGTGCGGCAAGATAGGGTGGTCGAGTACCGACGATGATGCTCAAGACGAGGTGGGCGACATGATGGGCGTTGAGATGGAGAGCGGCGTAAAAAGAATGCGAGACGGATGAAGTGAATGGGCCGTCCAAGAGCGTAGTGGTGTACGAGTCGGTACTTCCAATGGTGAGGGGGATGGCCAAGAAGCCTTGTTTCCGGGATAAGATGGTGTGGTGGTGAGGAAGAGGGCGGCTCAGCATCCGACGTCAGATACTGTAAGTTAAGTTTGAATGGAATACGCTTTCCGCATTCAAAAGTCACGCGTATCCTATCGACTCCATCCGCACACGCACATCAACAGCGCTCTTGCTTTTGCGCATGCGTTTCCCACACCCTCGCCAATGATGTCACTCTAACATGCTCCACTCGACAAAAAAGCTCCCTGCTCAGCCAAAAAAAAGCTTGAGATTTTTGACGTTTTGAAAAGTTAGCCGATGCAGACAGGGTCGCACGATTGCGATTTCTTCTCGACATTCGGCTTTCTTTTTGTTTTGCTCGAGAACCACCACCTCGAAAGCAAAGTTGCTGGGCGACGACGTCACTTTCGCTTCAACATGTCGACAACGGGAGCAGGTACAAGCGCAAAGGGCGCTAATGGCTCAGTGTCATCAGCACAGGCTGCCGTGTTCGTCCAGTCGCAACCGCTTCCTGCCGACACACCCAAAGTGGTCGGGCCGGACTTTGAACATCAAGATCCCAATGATCTCTTAGCGTTACTCGAGAGCATGTCGAAAGTAGGATTTCAAGCAACAGGCGTCTCAAAAGCCATCGAGATTGTGGAAGAGATGCGACAATGGCGTCTGTCCAACGACGCTGCCTACTTGTCCTCCACCGATCCCGACAAACCCAGCCTAGCCGACGCTCAAAACACACAATGCCGCATCTTTCTCGGCTTCACCTCCAACCTTGTTTCTTCAGGGTTGAGAGAAGTGATCAAGTTTCTCGTCAAGAACAAGATGGTTTCAGCCTTGGTCACAACTGCAGGCGGCATCGAAGAAGACTTGATCAAGTGTCTCGGCCCCACATACCTCGGCGACTTTGCTCTGGACGGCGCGACACTACGCAAGCAGGGTCTCAACCGTATCGGTAACTTGCTGGTGCCCAACGACAACTACTGCAAGTTTGAGGACTGGGTCATGCCTATTCTCGATGCCATGCGTGCAGAGCAAGGCGACGACCTTGCCAACGCGTGGTCGCCCAGCCGGGTCATCGAACGACTTGGAAAGGAGATCAACGACGAAAGCAGCATCCTGTATTGGGCAGCCAAGAACGAGATCCCTGTCTTTTGCCCAGCACTCACTGATGGCAGTCTGGGCGACATGATCTACTTCCACTCTTACAAGAACCCCGGTCTCACCATCGATCTGGTCAAGGACATTCGCAGATTGAACGATCTCTCGGTCAAAGCACCCAAGGCGGGTATGATCATCTTGGGGGGAGGCGTGTGCAAGCACCAGATTGCGAACGCTATGCTGTTCAGGAATGGCGCCGATTTCAGCGTTTACATCAACACGGGTCAAGAGTTTGATGGGTCAGATTCGGGCGCAAGGCCAGACGAAGCGGTGAGCTGGGGCAAGATCAAGTCGGCAGCCAACGGTGGAAAGAATGTCAAAGTGTACTGCGATGCTACTATTATTTTCCCTATGATTGTCGCAGCCACGTTTGGAAAAGCCTTTTGGGCTGACCGTAAGACGACCAAGTAGATCGACTTGATAGCAGCATCAGCATTGTACGTCCCAGTCCCACCCTCCGTAGCATCTTTGTACTTGTACCGCAATAGAACTGTCCCTCTATACATCATTGGGCTGTGAATGGGTCGCAATTGTAATGGTCGACCCGATCTCGATCTGTTCGCGAAGGTGCAGGCGGATCGGTGATGGCAGCACTACCAGCCTTCGTGCTGCTCTACGCCAACCTGTTTTTTTTTTCCAGCTCCGTCAAGCCAAAACGGCACTTCGGCAGCGCAGAGACGCAAAGAACGAGAATTCGGAAAAAAACTCAAGGCCGTCTGTTGGCCTCTCTGGCCCCTGAACTGAGCTTTGAGCGCACGCGCGCGTGTCAGAAACGAGGCGCAGAAGTGTTGCTTTGACCCGCTCTTTGTCTGAATTCTTCCTAAAAATAAACAAAGAACGACTTTCGGCATGCTGATCCGGTTGCCAGCGACTGGGAAGTGTTTCCGACCAGCGAGTCTGCTTCTAATGCTTTGAATCTCAAGCGACCACGAGTAAGGAGCTGGTCGAGCGATGACCGTCTTGGCATGCAGTGTGAAATGCTGGAAAGCAGCGCATGAACGCTTGCGCATGTGTTTGTGTGTGGACAACGCCGAAGTGCAGGTTTCGAAGTGGCAAAGCGTGTTTTGCATGCATTTCTCGACAGGGTCAGAGCTCTCTCTCTGTGTCTCACAGCCGAGGATCGTCGTCGCTTGGAATTCGTCTAGAACGGGTCTTGCTGCCGGGCAGCTAACTCAGCCACTCGATGGGGACCACGAGGACCTGCCTGCGTTGCTGTTATTTTCGTTCATTTGGGTAGAGAGCTTGAGCTTGTTTGTTGCCGTCTCCTTCTGAAGTTGAAGGTGACCCTGACAAAGCTAGACGAAGTGGTTCTGCGCTTCCCCATCTAGACTCGGTCCGTTGACTGTGCCATCATCTCCTTCCTCCTCCATCACCACCACCCTCATTCTCCATCCCTTGACCTCTACTTCGGAACTCACCAACATGGTCAAGCTCGCCACCTTCCACGCTGCGGCGGCGCTCGCTCTCGCAGGCTCCGCCGTCGCCGGTCGTTCTTCGTCCCGACTCCACAACCGTCAGAGCTCTGGCTCCATCATGCAGTCCGACTACCAGAACGGCGCCACTCCTCCTGGCGCCCGTCCCGGTGACGCTGCTGGACAGACCGTCGTCATCGACAACGACGGCGGTCACGATGACAACTCGCAACGTGCCGGTTGCCCCACCATCTTCATCGGCGGTGCCGCTGTCGGAGGCTCTTACACCACCGGCTGGACTGACATGCCTCAGGTTCTTGGCTTTGACACCATGCGCGACTTGTCTGTCGGCAACAACGTCGTTCAGCCGTACATCATCGAACGTGGTAAAGATGCTTCGCAGATCAAGCGTGTTGTTATCACCCAACCTGGTCTGCCGCGTGATTACTGGAAGTATGCCAACTTGGTCCGCAATTCCTTGTTGTGCGCTTCTGTCAACTCGACCATGGGCATCAACAGGGATGAAATCTTGATTGCTGCTCCGACATGGTTCAGCACCAACGACGCGTCGGCGGGTTCGGCGCAGTCCAACGATCTCGTTTTCTCTGGTGGCAACTGGGCTACCGGTGTCAACTCGGCCGGCCCTAACGGCGAGTCCATCTCATCCTTTGAAGCTCTTGACGACTTGGTCAACAAGTTCTTCGACAAGTCCACTTACCCCAACGTCCAGCAAGTCGTCATCGCCGGTCATTCCCTCGGAGGATCTTTCACCCAACACTATGCCATGCTTCGCAAATCCAACTCGGCTCAAGATGGAATGATGAGCTACTTTGTCGGCAACCCCGGATCTTATGTCTGGCCCACCTCAAACCGACCTGTCCAAAACCCCGGCGGCAACTGCGCCAGCACAGCCGACCAGTGGGGGTACGGTCTTCAGAACCTGCCCCCTTACGGTAGCGGTCAGGGAAGCGCCAGCGATATCGCCTCTCGCTACTACGGCCGTAACGTCATGTATGCCCTCGGCCTCCAGGACAACGAAGGCGGAGACAGTCACTGTGAAGCCCAGTACCAGGGAACATCGCACTTGACCCGCGGTCAGAACTTCCAAAAGGAACTCCAATCGGCCAACAACGGCAATGTGCCCTCAAGCCAGCAGTTCAATTACGTGGCCAATGTGGCGCACGAAGATTACTTGATCTTTAGCGATCCCAACAGCCAGCACTTTTTGTTTGCGCAGGGGACGAATTTCGCTGCTTCCGCCAGCACTTCGTCATCGGCAGCTCCGGCAGCGACGTCCGGTGCTTCGTCGACCAAGGGTGCGGCTAGCTCGGCTGCTGCTGCTACAGGTTCGTCGACTGGGTCCGCTTCGCAGGCTTCATCGACTGGATCGTCGTCGGCTGCTACTTCGAGCATCTCGTCTGCTTCGGCCATCTCGGCTTTGCTCGCTTCGTCCGCTGCTTTGTTTGCGCTTGTGCTTTGAAACAGCTCTTGATTTCAGTCATGGACCTTCGGCTCCCCTTTTTGACCCTCGTTACTTTGCATCACATCCTTTTAGAATCTTCAACCATCTCAGCCTTCCTCGAATGTGTGTGTGATAGTCGAATGTGCATGTGTCAGAAAGAGCGAAATGAAAGAGACGCACAGTCGAATGTGAGAGGCACACACGAAGCTGTCGGTCGCGCCAAGAACTTGCGAAATTTGAATTTTTCGACACGGGCCAACGCCCAACAAAGACCAACACTTTTTAGCATTCGCATCTTCTTGTCACCATACCACCACCATCAACCACCACCACTTGCTCCTCACCACCTCTTCTTTCGACCTCGATGGCAGATCGTCGGCATGAGTGATTCCGGCTCTTCCGCACCACCCGTCGAAAGCGATCCCACCTACGATGACAGGTTATGGTCCTTCTCCGCCTTCTTCCCACCACCCTATCGCGTCCTACTTTTAGCATCGCTCGGTCTCTTACTCTTTGCGGTAAACGTCCAGATCCTCTCACATAAAGGCATCGATCTCTTCGCACTTTTCCGAACCGACGCGGCAGAAAAACGACGCTCAATACCTCCCTCTTCAAACACCTTCCACCGCAGTACGACAGGTGCAAGCACTCAGTATGGATCCTATCACAATGTCAATTCGTCGTCGACGTCGACCAGCGATAACGGTAGCTCGGGGATATTGCCAACGACAACAAGGACAGATTCAAACGCAGGAGTATTGACAGCGAAACCACTCTTCGCATTCGGCACTTTCCAACTCGTCTGGTCGCTGCTCGGCTGGGCATCCTACCGTTTTTACGTTGATAGCTTGACCGGCGATCCCAAGGGACGTCATGCGCAAGCTTTGCAAGGGTTCGCCGTCACCGGTGCTTTTTTGGCGCTGGTCTGGCCAGGAAACTTGTTCTTCAAACCGATGCGTAAGGCATTTGGTCGATCGGTATTGCTCATTCTATCCCCATCGTTGACGCAGCAGATTACGTTTAGTGATGTGATCCTGGCGGATATCTTGACCTCCTTTGCCAAGGTTTTGGGAGATGTCTGGTTGACGGCGTGCTTTTTGGTTCCTAGAAAGGAGCATCATACGTGGTGGAATGGGAAAGGGTCGGTTGCTGTTCCTCTGCTTATATCTTTGCCGTATGCGATACGGTTTAGGCAGTGCTTGTCGGAGTACTGTGTATCACAACCGGTCAATGGGGTGAAGAGCAAGAGGCCGATATGGAACGCGGTCAAGTATGCGTCTGCTTTTCCGGTGATTTGGTTGTCCGCGTGGTATGAGGCGGATAAGAACCCGGCGCATGCGGAGTGGGTTTCGAGGTATACGTTGTGGTTGTTGGCGGTGTGTGTCAATTCGGTTTTTAGCTTTTGGTGGGATGTTACGAATGATTGGGGTCTAAGTGTGCTACAGCCGGGAAACCTTTCGGTGGGGAAGATTGCTCAGAATGCGGTGCATCTGCATCGAAGAGGGATGAGTTATATGCCGTTACCGGCGAGTGAGGAGGCGGAAGCGTTGCCGATGTCGAGTTTCCGTCCTGACGAGAAGCCGTTGGCGGTTGCGCCGTTGACGAATGCTTCCGGTGGACCGTCGAGCACGCACAGAAGGACGCTGTCGACGATGGAACGGATCCTGCGACCAACACCGTCGCTCTTGTTCCCGGCGTGGATGTATCAGCTAGCGATACTGCTAGATCTGCTTCTGCGCTTCTTTTGGTCCCTCAAGTTGTCGAGTCATTTACACCACTTGGTAGAGTGGCAGGGGGGTATGTTTAGTATGGAGCTGTTGGAGATTTTGAGACGATGGGTTTGGGTTTTCTTTAGAGTGGAATGGGAGGTGGTTAGACGGAGGGAGAGGTCGAGGAGTCATGTTGCTATCGACTAGTGGAAATGTGGTATTGATTGCAAAGCGAACCCGAGGTATGATTGAGAGAATGATGCGTGATGATTTACTCCTGCTTATCTAAGTATCCAACGCCCTGAGATTTCAATTTGGACTCCAACTGTTTGACCCACTTCTGCAGCAACGGTAGCGTCTGTGGTGCCGAATCGGGAGCGAATGAGCTGAGGTAGGATAGAGCGTTGTTGGCGATCTTGGGTGCGATTTGGAGTGCTAGTTGTTCTTTATCCGCTCCTGCTCCTGCTCCTGCACCTAGCGTTAGCGCTCTCGACCCTTCCGCTGACAGACTCGCCAGCTGTTGATCCACCAAAGTATCCGGCTCGATCGAGATTCCTAGCGTCGCCGTCGTCGTCGCTCCTCCCGCGGAAGAAGTGGGTGGGGTGACTTTGAATATCGCACTTGGTTTTGTGTTTCGTACGGCACCTAGGAGTTTCCATTCCGCAGCAGAGCTGGGTGAAGAAGGCCAATTGAGGTGCACAGTAGCCGAGTAACCGGGTGGGAAAGGTTGAATGCCTGTCATGAATACTACCACGTGAGAGATGGTTGAGGCTTCGGTTAGGGGGAAGACGCAGTGCGTTTCGTCGACTTGTTGCGGTTCTGTTAGGGGAAGACGGCCTGGTAGGACGACGGAAAACATCGTAGCTGAAGTTTTGAGTTTGTGGTGTTGATGATGGTAAAGATGAAAGTTGGAAAGGAAGACGAGGGTGTGTTATTTTGGATGAGGGATGAGCGGTTTGGTAGGTGCGGGAAGCTGCTCGAAAGCAGGAGCAGAGTCTTCGAAAATAAAGCTCACAAAACTCCACTTGATCGGGCAGTGGATCGGGAGAGCCGACTTCCGAAGCTTTTCAATTTTTGCCTTGAGCGCTTCAACTTTGAAATTTTTCGAACCCTTTCCTGTCCAACCACTCTGCAGCCACCGCCCCAAGCTCACACCACCTTAGAGAACATCTTCTCCCCCTTTCCAATCTTCTCCGGACAGAACACACTGCCCTTTGCGATCTTGCCGCTTTAGCATTTTCACCACCACCTCACCATCTCCTCACCATGGCCAACCCACGTCAAAGACGCAAAGCCCGTTCAGGCTCGACGATGAAACCTTCGCTCAACGCCAAAAAGCAGATGAAGAAGAAACTCGTCCGTGCTCCCACCGTACATGGAGCTGATATCCTCAAAAATTCTTACGATCCCAAACTCACTCTGCGTCAAAACTACGCAAAACTCGGCCTCATTCCATCGCTCGATGTTCGACCGGATACGGGTGGAGTTGAACGCACCTCCTCCTCGACCTCTTCTTCTACCACAAATGCTGAAGTGGATGCGCCCGTGCGAAAAGGTATGGCGAGAATCATCAGAGACGACGACGGAAACATCATCGATATCGTCGAAGCGTCGACCGAAGAAGAAACGACACCGTGGGGTAAACCTTTGCCGAACAGTGTCGCGGACAGCGAAGATGTGGAAACTTTCATGCCTGCTAAAAAGGCCGATGAGACAAAAGTGCTCTCCCACCTGCAAAAATTGGCAGATCAAGCAACCCCAGTAGAACGCCATACGAGCAGTCAAGAGTCGCAATGGTTGGAGAATCTTGTCAAAAAACACGGCGAAGACGTGGAAGCAATGGCAAAGGATCCAAAGCTCAATGTATGGCAAAAGACTCAAGGAGAGATCAAGAGGGCGATTAGAAAGGCTGGTGGATTTGAGGCGTTCAAGTAAGGTTCTACAGGTTTTTAGGTTTTGTTTTTGTACTTTAAGCATTCTCCTTGCAAAGCATCTCGATACAGCAGTAGGTTCGAAAAAAGGAGTGTTAGCGCTACACCCGCCTCTCCCAATCCCCACTCTTCCCACCCTTCTTCTTGACCACCATCACATCGCCAATCCTCATCCTCTTCCCAGCTACAGCCTTGACCATATCCCACACGGTCAAACACGCAGTCGTACACCCCGTCAACGCCTCCATCTCCACCCCTGTCTGTCCCGCTGTAGTCGCCGTACATTCCACCTGGATCCAACTTTCCTCTCCCCCATGTTCGATCTGCAACTTGACATCAACATGTGTCAACGGCAAAGGATGACACAGCGGTATAAGATCAGCCGTACGCTTGGCAGCCATTATACCTGCTAGTTGCGCAGTGTGCAGTACGGGTCCCTTGTTGGATATTCCGGACTGGGTTTCGGTAGCGACAAGAAGTTGTGAGACGGAGGAGGGGAGGTAGACTCGGCCGACAGCGGTGGCGGACCGAGAGGTGATGAGTTTGGACGAGACGTCGACCATCGATGCTCCCCCCGTGACGGGGTCGATGTGCGAAAGTTGGTTGGAGTCCTCTGCGTCCACTGGAACGTGCGGTGAAGAGGAAGAGTTGTTAAAAAGCTGGGCGACCGCTGCTGCGCCTGCCTGGGCAAACATGGCTTCTTCCGTGTTCTGTTCTTGACTGGATTGCAGTTGGATTTGCTGTCGCAACAGATCGTCATTGGCTGCGAATGCCTCGCCCGCATTAAACTGCTGTTGCTGCTGTTGGAGTGCGGAAGATTGCGGAGCATGCTGTTGCGCACTCAGCTGCATAATCTTCTGCTGATCCTGCAAATGCAAAGGCACGGCAAACTGTGCCGACGAATCCGGATTGTCGACAAAGGCGTCTAGCGACGACCAGGGCGAGTCAGCCTCAGCTTCGCCATCGTGCATGTACTCTGACCACTTTGCGCTCGATCCTGATGCCGCTGCGGCAAAGTTGTTGTTCGGGAAGTCGAATGCTGACAAGTTCGCTGGCGAACCGGTCGAAGATGGGGCGTCAGAGAACCTCACACCAGATAGCGCTCCCATAGCTGGTGTGCGAGAGGGTTTGGGCGTGGTCTTGACAGCGGCAGCACCAGCTTGGGCAAAGATTGCTTCTTCCATCGCTGCGATAGGATCAATGTTCGAAGGCGTGCTTGCAGTCGAATGATCTGAAGGCGAAGGATTTGGGACAGAAGATGGATGCTTGAGATACACTTGCTTGTACAAGGACTTATCCTCGAGGTTCTCGAATGCCCTATCTAAATCTCCCCAGGGGTTATCATCGTCATCTTCATCTTCATCGTCTCTTCTCTCCCGCTGGGTGCGCGCTGAAGAATGAAAGGCCCTCCTAGGCATCAATGACCTCGTCTGAAATCCTGTCATCGCTCTACCGATGCTGCGCTTCATCATCGCGCCAGACGTTTTGCCACTGTGCTTGCTCGATCCTGAGTTGTGTGTAAGGGTATATCAAAGAGGACGAGGAAGGTGAGCAAAGCCTGCGTCTGGAGCTGTTGCGTGATGCTATCAAGGTGAAAAACCCGGCTTTGCTTACGCTGACGTCGAATCAGCCGCCGATGGTAATCATGGGCCTGTTGAGCGACTTTGCCAGCTCGGTTGGGTCGCGCATGCCCGCATGCTTGGCGTGCTTGCGGCCCACAGCTGCTCCAATGAGCTGCAAGAGTTGGTCGTCTGTCGCTGGCTCGCCATTCGAGCCTATGCTGAGAGAAGCGATGGGGCCGAAACTTGTTCGCATCGCATCGCGAAGGCTGACTTCCGCGTTGCCAAAGAGGCAGACCTAGAAAGGATCGAAAGAAGTGGAAATCAGTATCGTGTAAGGGGGAAACGACATGTGATGGGTGGCGGCGAAAGAGAGACTTACCTTGAGATTACCATCCGCAGTGATGCGGAGTCTATTGCACATACCACAAAAATTGTCCGTCATACTATTGGCAGCAAGGAAGGCAGGTGGCAACGTCAGTCAGTCAACCAAGGGTGCAAGAGAAGGCGGTGGAGGAAACAGGGTGAGCCTAGACATACCTTGTGATGAATCCGACAGTACCCTGATGACCGGGCACACGCCAATGCTTGGATGTGTCGTTGGGATCGTCGCAATGGGCGACTCGCTCAAATGTTGGGAACTCTGCTTGAATGGTCTTGACAAGATCGCGATAGGGTACGAGCTTTTGCACCTGCCACTTGTTTCCATCGAAAGGCATGTACTAAAAAGTTGAGCGAAGAAGAGATATGATGTGAGCAAAAAGTTGAGCTAAAGATGTAGGAGGCAGCTGCGCACTTACTTCGATGAATCGGATGGTGATGGGCTTGTCCTTTGTGAAGCGAACAAAATCGACCACATCCTTCGTGTCGTTGAGGCCTTTGATGACCACCACATTGATCTTGACACTCTGAACGCCTAGCGCAAGAGCTCTCTCAATGCAGTCCATGACGGCTTCATGACCCCTCCTTCTTGTCATGAACTGGAACTTGAAAGGATCGAGCGTGTCGAGCGAAATGTTGAGGTGCGTCAAGCCGTTCTGCACAAGGGTGTCCAGCTTGCGTCTGCCAAGAGCGATACCGTTGGTGGTGATGCCGATCTGTTCCAGACCGTGCTTCTTGAGAGCGTTGAGTGATGATACGATCTGGGGCAAATCTGAACGGACTGTAGGTTCTCCACCAGTCAGACGAATCTTGTTGACGCCTTGCGAGACGAAGAGCGAAGCTAGGCGTTCCACCTCAGAAGTGGACAGAAGGTTTGCTGATGGTGTGAGTGGAACGCCATCTTCGGGCATGCAGTAGAGGCAACGAAGATTGCACTTCTCGGTCAGAGAGATGCGTAAGTAGGTATGCTGTCGAGAATGGCGATCGCGCAGAAAGTTGGAATGAGATGGTGCGTCAAGCTGAGCGTCGATGTCCGAGATTCTCTGACGAGCACGTTGTTGCGGAAGCGGCTTGGAGGAGAGTGGGATACTGTTAGCAATCGCTGGTGTGAAAGTGCTACCTGATGCTTCTGTCGCCAAGATGTGCGGCTTCTGCAATGAGGATGAGCGGGAAAGGTGCCGCAAGTGCGCTGGTGGCAAACATGTTGATGCTGCCGTCTTGCGAGCGACGAGCGCCGTAGACGCTCCGAGCCTGCTAGGTCCCGCTAGCGGCATGAGTATGACGGTGATGCTGCTTCCAAAGCAAGCAGCGGCTGATGGGTGGTGTGAGAGTAGTCAAGCAAAGCTAATTGTGAATCTTGGAAGGCTTTCTTTGTTTGGCTGCGCATCGTTCAATTTGTGATTGGTCTTCTGCGCTCGCTCGAGTCTTAATCTTTTCTGGATCTTTGATTTGATCAAAACGGAAGTCGGATCTGAGCATCGCATTGCTTCGAATCTAACAAAACACTTCCAATCGCTGCTCTTCGGTCATCTCCGTGGTCTGTCAAGTGAATCTTATCTCTAAACTCAAGCTTCGAACTTTGCAGGTAAGCGCTTGTGTTTGGTACCAACAGCCGCTTCTGATTGGCTTTCTCGACTCCGCAATCTCGGTCGAGCTCGACATGTTTGCCGCTTTCTCATTGGCTCGTTTCTTCCAATGTGATCCCTTCGCAATCTCGTATCAGCTGCGGCTTGACTCACCCCCACATTCATTCGCCACATCATCTGGTCCCGAATGCGAAACTTTGTTGCAACCGGCCTCCGAGGCAACACAACCGTTCCGCCCGGTTTGGCTTTTAGAGCTAATCTTTACTCCTGATGATTTCTTTAACGCTATCCATGTCGGACAAACTTTTGAGCTTAATCTTCTCAGAAGTGGAATTGCGAAGGAACGATGTCGGCAACCATATCGAAGTGGAAGCTCGAATGGAGTCGGTTGTCATGAGACCTGAGACGGATGAACTATTTGTTATCGCAAAAAGCGAATTTATGCAGACGGTTCAGAGCCACAAGCCGTGAAACCAAGCTTTGCGAGCATCGACCACATGCTTTTTCTCATCATAGGCATGCATGTGTTCGTGGGTCCAACGGCAAATCTGCAGCTGATACCGGCTATTGCGGGCAATCCAGCAATCGTATCAGTAGGAGCTTGAAATGTGAGCCGCTTCGTCGCTCACTTGCTCGCTCGCTTTCTTTGTTTGACAGCTGCTGCTGATTCCTTCCTGTTCAGCTCAAATCCGCTGCAAGCGAGGCAGACCGTATGGGTTGGCTACGCCTGCTTTACCCTTGTTCCTAGTCTAAGCGATAACTTCTTCTCAAGGAACGAATCACGCTTGCTTCCCTTCCTTCCCGTTCATATATTAAGCGCCCCCGCTCGACCTTCCCATTCGCTGATCAAGTTCATCCCCCACTTCTTCATCTTCTAAGACCGCGGTTGTCGGATACTGCCCACCGTTCCATTTCCTTGGCTCTTTCATTTGCTTCATTAATCCTTCCCGTCTTCCTTACCGCCTTACCATCATCTACTTCTGTCGCTACAACCTTGCTCGTCTTCCTGAATGGACGCTTCGGACGACCACAAACACATCGGGACCATGTCTTCGAAACTCGCCACCGTCACTACACAGCCGTTTGGCCACCCCGACCCAAACCCGACTGCTTCATCCACTTCTTGGACCCGTCAGCCACGTTCACACGCTCGCAAAGTCGCCCGCTCTCTCACCACACGCCACGGCTGGCTTGGCGATTATAAGTTTGGCGCACTATGCCTTCCACGCCTCTTTCCTTGGAAGCCTCAGTCGAAGCTCAACGGCGGCGCTGCCGAGTCACCTTTCTACGGCCTTCACGATGATCTTCCCATCCTAGTCGCAGCGATCTGCGGCCTTCAACATGCACTGGCTATGCTTGGTGGTCTCATCACTCCGCCTATGATCATTGCTTCCGCACTCAACCTCTCCGGCGAGACTTCAGCCTACCTCATTTCGGCCAGTCTTATTACTTCAGGAATTATCTCCGCCGTTCAACAATCTGCTATTCCGCTTCCTTTCGGACGCCAACTTGGTACCGGTCTTCTCAGTGTAGTCGGCACCAGTTTCACCACACTCTCTGTCACCACCAGCATCTTCACCAACCTTTATGAAGAAGAAATTTGCCAGCTCAACCCAGATGGCACCAGGGCAGCGTGTCCCGATGCTTATGGCTACCTTCTCGGCACAGCCGCCGTCTGCGCCTTGCTCGAGGTCGCCCTATCCTTCCTACCTACACGAGTCCTCAAACGCATGTTTCCGCCGATTATTACAGGCACAGTAGTCTGCTTTATCGGAATTAAGCTCATCGGCGAATCAGCAATCCCCTCGTTCGGCGGCGGGTCCTCTTGTCACGGAACAAATACTCTCTGCCAGGGAACGGATCACCGAGCTTATGTTTGGGGTGATGCGCATTACCTTGGTCTCGGATTCCTTGCTTTCATGACGGTGGTTGTCACAGAAATTTTCGGCAGTCCTGCTATGCGCAACGCCTCGATCGCTATCGGACTGCTCTTCCCTCTCGTCGTCGCAGGACCCCTCGGATACATGTCGAGCGCCCCCATTGACGCTGCCCGCCCTATCACTTTCCTCTGGGTCGAAACGTTCAAGCTGAAAGTCTACGGTCCTGCTGTCTTGCCTCTGCTTGCGGTGTACATTTCGCTCATGATGGAGTGCATCGGTGATATCACGGCCACATCGGAAGTCAGCCGAGTCGAGGTGGACGGATTGGCTTACGACCGACGTATCAGCGGTGGTGTACTGGTTGATGGTCTTGCAGGAATCTTCAGTGCGCTGTTTACCGTTCCACCTCTTTCGGTGTTTGCGCAGAACAACGGTGTGATTGCGATCACCAAGTGCGCCAACATTCACGCCGGTCGATGGTGCAGTTTCTGGCTGATTCTGTTTGGAGTCATCGGCAAGCTCGCTGGTTGTGTACGAGCAATCCCTCAACCAGTGCTTGGCGGTGTGTTGATGATCTTGTTCGCCTCCATCGCTGTCTCCGGTGTAAAAGTGTTGCAAACCGTCACATTCACCCGAAGGAACAGGTTCATCTTGGCCCTCAGCTTTGCTTTCGGTTTCGGAACCTTGTTGGTCGACGACCTGTTTGACGAGCTTTTCACCTACAACGGTGGCAACAAGGCGCTGAAAGGTTTCCTGGATAGTATCATCATTGTCATCTCGACACCGTTCTTGATCAGCGCTATCGTGGGTATGATCGCAAACGGGATCCTGCCTATGGATGAAGAGGATAGGCAGATTCAGCGCATGCGTGACCAGCCGCAGTTGCGAGATCAGTCAGGATCCGACGAGAAGCTTTCTGCTTAGGTTCTTTTTTTGTTTATACCTCGATCGTTTTGTATATTAGTTTATCACGCACAATTCTGGAAGCGCTTGTTTGCATTCTCATATCACACTGTCATCACGCTTGATCATGTTTTCTACTTGGTCTTTGAACTGATTTGAACTGAGCTGTCATCGGTTGTACCTCCCGAAAAGACGTTTAGAGAACAAGCGACCCAGCCACAGCAGAGACCAACAACATCGTGGCCGTAGCAACCAGTGCACCCAGAGGCAAGTTCGACTGAGCTGCTACAGCGCCGTTAGCTCGAGCAGAAGCGCTAGAAGCAACGCTAGCAAGGCTCGACGAAACAGCGGCGGATTTGGACGAAGCGTTGGTGAGGGCCGAAGTGGCACTAGCGGCACGGGAGGAAGCACTGCTAGCACCAGACGTGGCAGAAGCTAGCACGGAGGATGCACCGCTACCGACGCGGGAGGTGAGGCTGGAGAATCCTCCACCGCCGAGAGAGGTTAGGCTGGAGAATCCTCCACCGCCGAGAGAGCTGGCTTCGCTGATGAGGGATGAGGCTGCGCTTTGGACTGTTTCGAGAAAAGGAGGAAGGAAGGTGTTAGTGGGGTGTGAGAGGGAAAAGAGGGAGGTAGAGGTGGCGGGAAGAAAAGACACTTACTCTGAGCCTGAGTGCCGACGACGAGGATGGCGAGAAGGAGGGCTTGAAAGGCGATGGTTGCTTTGGTGAACTGCATTGTGAAGAGAATGGTTTATGGAGGGTGAAAATCGGATGTGTATGAGAACTGGTGGTGTCGAAGACGAACCATCCATCCTATATATATACCCAACCAGACGCAAGCCACACTCTCGCGGGAGCAAGCATCGCTAACCGATAGAAACCTAACCCCAACCGAAGAAAACCCCTCTGGCTTGATGCTCTTCATGCCAACTCTATCCTCAAACGCCGCCGCAACCCCCTCCACCCTCAAGGCGGAATCTAGACCACCCTTTCTTCAGCGGAGTTCTCGTTCTCTTTGGCAACCCAACTCTTCACGCTCAGACCAACTTGTTCCCCTCACTACACACTTTTTGACAGTCCGCCTTGACTGTGCGCCCTTTTCCCCTGCATTGAAACCAAGCTGAGCAAGGGATCGCCCGGCTGTCAACGGTCGCAAAAAAGAAAAAAAAAATTCCACTCGGAAAAAATGTCAAACAAGGCGGGCGGGCGTTGCAGTAAAATGTCGTCATAAGTGTGGATCTCCTGCCGTGTTCTTCTGCCGTTTGCGAATCACGTATCCGATTCCGAAAAAAGCAACTCGGCTCTGCGTGGGATGGTATGGAGGGATCTTTCAAAGCGCAAAGAGAGTGGGAAAAGGGAGGAGGGCGTCTGAAAAAGCCTAGCTGTGTCTCGCCTGCGAGCGCATTTCCAGGAATTGGATGTGTGCGGAGGTCGACCCGCTGGGCTTGGATCGGCTGGTAAAATGGTGTTTCTTGGCTCGCTTTTGAAGGGTTTCTCTGTTTTCCTGCGGAAGTGCTCAGAGATGCCCTGGTTGTTGCTGTATCGTCGTCATAGAGTGTGGCATGTCGTGATGTCGTAGGTAGAAGCGTTGGACTGCTGTTGGTCCCCGAAAGGAAGGCACCGCTTGATTTTTGGGAGACCTTCAGTGTGTTAGAATTGGCTCTGAGGACGCGTATCGGGACGTGGCTCGAGCTATCTACCCGATTTATCCCCGCATTTTTCTTTCTTTTTCGGCCTCCAGTTTCACGCGGAGACGCTGAGAGCAAAAAAAAGTCTCACGGGCCAACTAAACCATTTCAAAGACAGCGGAACGACACCATCACCTCGATCCCAACCCCTACCTTCCCACGATTGCGGCCGCCGGACTCGCACGTTCTCACAACCAACGCAGCACGTTTTCCCCCAGCTCGCAACGAGAATGGCTTCACCACTTTCCGCATCACAAACGACACCTTCGCGCGATCCAATCCCGCGAAACATGACGGAAGTGCGAGCTTTTTTGTCGGATCCACCTCTTCCACCCAATGCGCGTGTTCCGGCGAGAGCGTTTGCACTGGGTTACTCTGCCAACGTCGTTCTCGATGGTGTGTTGCCCTTGGCTTTGCGAAAGAAGGCGCCGCTGCAAGCGCTGTCCGCGTTGATCTCGATCAAGTCGCTTCGATCTGGAGCTGTGCTGGCGCTTTTCTCGGCGGTTTATCGACTACTACTCTCGCGTTTGACGACGGTTCGACTGAAGCTTCTGTCGAGAGCGTGGAAGTTGGATGATCTGGACTATGCCGTTACACGAGATCGAATCAAAGCACGCTTGCTGAAGGTGCTTAACTCGGCAGCACTCGTACCGTTTACAGCGAGCTTGGCTGCTTCAGCTGTACTTTCGCTGTTTCCCATTCCGAGTTTGCGAAGAACCTTGGCGTTATGGTTGAGCACCAAGGCGGTGGAAAACCTGTACACGCACCTACGCTCTATCAAATCTCGATCAGTTGCTTGGATTCCAGACTGGATCGGCGGAGCGTTCTTCTATGCTGTGTCGAACGGTCAGTTGTTGTGGACGTTTTTGTTCGAACCTTCGTGTTTCCCAGATGCATACGGAAGGGTGATTTTGGCACGTAGCACTTCGTACATCCCACCGAGGCCGGCTGGGTTGCCGACGTCGATTCCGTGGCCTGCACCGAGAGATGTGGCGGATACGATCGCGACACTTTCGACTCCAACGGCTACCTCGGCGGCGTATCCGGCTTTCAAGGCGCCTGTACTGTCAGCGCTGACGCCGTCAAAGTATCCGACGACAAAGTATGCGCTGATCAACCCAGTGTTGGATTATGCACCTGCTCATCCGGCGCATTCCAGATTGTTGTGCGCTCTGTTGCATCCGACGGAGCCTTCGTGTTCGAAGAACTTTCTAGGGTTTTTCGCTCGGGAATGGCAGGCGTCGGCCAAGTTCGTTGCTGTATTCACTGCACTTACGCAGCTGCTGTCGTACAAGAAGGTGCTAAAGGATCCGGAAACGGCGCTGTTCAAGTTCGCTTTGGCGGTGATTCAGGGAGCAACGGTGATTTCGGGAAGCATTGGAACGGCGTGGGGTTTGACGTGCTTTTTCCAACAGTACCTGCCGAGGACGGTGCTTCCGAGAACAAGGTATTTCCTAAACGGGTTCTTGAGCAGCGTTTTCATCCTCGCTGTGCCTCAGGCGAGAAGGGTTCAGTTGGGTAGCTATGTGACGAGGCAAAGTATCAACGCGGGATATGGAGTGGCGAAGAGAAGGGGTTGGGTTAAGAGTATTCCTCAGGGTGATACGATGCTATTGGCAGTGGGTATGGCGACGTTGATGGCGATGTACGAGACCAGACCAAAGGCGGTGGAGAGCTCGATCAGGAAGTCGTTGGCCCTCTTGGTCGGACAACCGGCGACGGTGGATACTGAGAAACAGGCGCAGCTCAAGTGGACGCCAGCGAAAGATGACGAGAAAAAGTCTCGCTGACCCGCTCACGATCTCAGAACGCAGCTTTTCACGATAGCACTTTCGCTTCCACCCGCGCAATTCACATCTTTGACACATCACTAGCAGCGTCGACGAACCAATCTATATTACCAACCTACAAATCCCCCTCCAACTCCCCCAACATGCTATACAGCTCTCCATCCCTAATACTCGCATAAATAACCGACACATATCCACCCGTCGTATTCCACTGTTCAAACTCTCCCTTAAACTCGTTCAAATTCTCCTTTCCATGCATCGGCACCCCCAGCGTCTTCCTCACAAACTCATACGCCCTCTTCGTCTTGCCCAACAGATGACTAGCATGACAAGCGTACGGGTTGTCCAAAAACTCGACCGTCACATCCCTATAGATCTTCTCGGTATCACTAACACCCGCCGCTCTCCACTTGACAATGTTCCTCAGCGGATCGGCACCCCCACCACTAGGCAGCTCGGAAAAGTACTTGACCAACACCGACGAAGCATCTTGGTACGTTTCGACGAGTCGATCGCGCAGATCCTTGGACGAAGTTTCATCGAGACGCTTCGACATACTCTTGAGGACCTGAGCTGCGATTTCGAGCTGCTTGTTTTCGTCCATCCATTCGCCGAAGTGAGCATGGAGCGATGAGAGGATGAGCGCGGGCAACTGCTCCGCAACCTTATGCTGCAGAGCCCGAATATCCAAAGCCTGACACAGCAAATAAAGCGACCAGGCTTGGATCATCGAAAGACACTCTACAGCCTGCAGAGTCTGCCTGCCACTGATGAGCGCCAAAGAGTTGATCGCCTGGTTGGCCATCTCTGCGCTCTGCACATGCGTCGACACAGGATTACCCAGGAACATGAGCTCCGACGTGACACTAGCAAGCGCAATATCAATCCCCTTGGCATGGAAGTTGAGCGACAGATCCGGAGTCGAAGCCAAATTCGCAGGCAAACCACGGTTCATCGCCGGGTTCACCAACTCGGTCATCTGCTGGAACGTCATCTTGCCCATCGCGCACAGCGCCAACCGAATCTTCTCGACAGCATTCGTCATAGCCATAGCCTGGAAGTTACCGCCATGATGAATACGTCCATCACCATCATACGGATCGATCATCGGGTTATCCGTCGTACTGTTGATCTCGATATCAACCGAACGCTTCGCATTCTCGATATCCTCCAACCCGGGCCCAACCCACTGTGAAGCCGTCCTCAGCGTATACCGATCCTGACGAAGCGTACCGTTATCCTCGGAAAACAGCACGTGCTTCTCGTTCTCCAGATGCTCGGCGAGCTTCGAACCCGACAACAGCGCACGGATGAATTTAGCACTCGTGATCTGTCCCGGATGAGGCCTAGCAACCTCGTGAATGAACGGAGCAAAGCTCGCATCCGTACCTTTAAGCGCTTCGACCGCCATCGCCGTAGTCAACTGCGTCAGCGCAGCCAACTTTTCCGCTTCATAGGTCGCCAGACCAGCAACAGACGCCGAGAAAGCTGTACCGTTGAGCAGCCCCAACGCCTCCTTAGGCTCGTACTGAACAGGAACAATGTTGTGCATCCTGCAAGCTTCGTCAGCTGTAACCTTGACGCGTTGACCGTTGTTGTCCGTCACCCAGCAGTAGATGCCACGCTGACCGGCCAGCGCACCAGCGACGTAGCTAAGCGGGCTGAGATCACCACTTGCCGAGATACTAGAGCGAACAGGTACGACGGGAGTGACGTTGTTCTGGAGGAATAGCTTCTGCATCTTTTCGAGGACCTCCCAACGCACACCGGAATGGCCGCGCATCAGCGAGCTGAGCCTGACAACGATCGCTCCCCTCACCCAAGCTTCGGGCATGATCAGACTCGACTCGGTATCCGTCAACGGCAGAGCAAAAGGTGCCGAGCTAGGTTCTCCCGTGGGGAAAGTCGACGGCACCGGTAAAACACCGCACTGCTGCATCTGAAGCAGCGCCAACTGAAGAGCACGCGTGTTGGCGGTTCGTGAATCGGCGGAACCGCCGAAACCGGTATTGATGCCGTAGATCGACTCGCCACGGTCAAGTTTGGCGATGAGGGATGAAACCGAGTCGTCGATACGCTTGCGGGTGGAGGGAGAGGAGTCGAGGATGGGTACGTGACCGTAGCGGGCGGACGCGACGAGGTCTTGGATTTTGAGGTTGTGTCCATCGATGATGACTTGCTCGGTACGGAAGGAGGAGGCTTTGCGGAGTTTGGTGTCTGAGGGCTGGACGAGGAGGGATGGTCGAGGGGATGCCTCGACGGCGGGCAGGACGTCTGCTGTGGGTGCCATGTTGAGTGTGTATGCCTCGATGGACTGGGAGGGCGACAAAGGGATGAGAGGTGCTGTTGATGGGGAGAGGGAGGGAGGAGGAGTGTCTTATCACAACAGCTCACCTTCTTATACGATCCCAGCCCCAAGAGAGAATTCACTGACACGCACACACCTCGTCCTCACAGAAAGGGCAAAGTAACACTCTCGAGCCCCCGCCAGGTGATTCAGCCATAGCCTACTGTACCGGTCCCTGAACGTCGCTGACCGAAATGTCACCCAAAGCGTGCCGGAATTCTCACAACCAACAACTACTTCACTTCAGTTACGCTTCGGTTTGTCCGAGCAAATCCTCTTTCTCTCAGTCGGTATCGGTCCCACCGACAGCGTTACTGTTCTGCTGACACGCTCTGATCAACAGGTCAAGAAAAAACTTGTGCGGAATAGCCGACGATAACCAGCCTCAAACCCACTCACATTCTGTCACTTTTTTCCTCCCACGCTTACGGATCGTGCTTTTGACGTTGCCAGAGACAAGCGGGATGCAGGTCCTAATCAGCAACACGGGCATGCGTGCCTCTCTCCGCCTCGTTCGCACGCCTTTTTTGTGGAGAAAACAACCAAAATCTCAGGGTCAGGGTGCAACGCTTTTCGGGTGTCCCGCTTTTATCGGTCTCATGTCTGGTGAAGGGTCACAAGGCGCGTTTCTCACACGAAAAAGGAACAACGGAGGGGAGCTTTCATTCCGGCTAACAGGGCGCGAGAAAAGAAGCGTGGGCAAATTGCTTATCGCAGAGCGGGAATGTCATGCAAGGCTTTGACTTGGGACCCACAATGCAAGACAGATCGGCCCGATGTAGGTTCATCTTGACAATCGACGTCGACAAGAGATCTCCTATACACCGCATGCTGTATACTCGCCTATGCTTGGTCACTGTCCCTGCTTCTGAGCGGCCAGAAACTCCTGGAACTCCCTAACATTCGCCTCGAACCCACCTTGATCCACCTTGAACCCGATCCCACACGCAAACTCGTTATCAAACTTGGCAGGGAACGTCTTGACCAACCTCTCGCACACTTCGTCCTTTTCAAACCTGATCAGTGCCACCGCTTCATCACCTGCCACATTCCGCAGTGCTTCCACTTGCTCCTTGACGCTCACCGTGAATCCAGGTAGGTTGACAGCACGAGAGTACTTTGGGAACTTCTCCGCTGGAATATCTTTTGCGATCACAAAGTTCTCCAACACCGTGCTTGGACTAGAGATCCACAATTTTGTCGACTCCAAGACTGGATCGTTAGCGCTTGTTCCGATAGGACACGATGCGACCAAACCTTGCAGCGGCTCTCTGATGATTCCCGAAACGAAAGCGGTCGTAGCAGCTGCGGGTGCACCCGGTCGAACCGTAATCGTAGGCAGTCGAACAGCACGTCCATCGACAAACCCTTTACGAGAGTATTCGGTGACCAGATACTCGCACATCACTTTAGCAGTTCCATAGTTCGATTCTGGTCGTGGATAAGTATCCGGCGTCACCACTTCTGGCAATTTCCCACCGAAAACACCGACCGACGAAGCAAAGATGAACTTCACACCGGGAACAAGTTGTTTCGCTTTATCAAGGAGCGCTTTTGTCGATTCGAAATTGACTCGGAATCCGAGATCCCAGTTGTCTTCGGCACCTTTGGACATGATTCCGTGCAAAGAGTAGATGACGGAAGGTAAACCGAGGTCGGTGCGGAAAATCGAGTCGACGCCGGATGGGGTGGTGAGATCGGCTGAGAGGCGTACGCTCTTGATGCCGCTGCTCTTGGGTGCGGGTGGAGTGTGGACGTCGACGAGGATGAATTGGAACGTCTGTTGCGGTTGCAGCTTAACCAGGGTGTCGGCGAGCAGGGAGCCTAGGAAGCCGCCGGCGCCTGTGATGAGGACTGTGGTTGACATTCTTGAGTAAGCGATTTGCAGAACTGGACGACGAAAAAAGTTGGGTGAAACTAATCACCAGCGGGGCCAATCTTGTGCTTCGTTGCCTTGGAAGATGATGATGATGGTGTACGAGAGGCAAGCAATCGAAGTTCAAGGTGGATGCAAGAGACGACCGACGTTCGAAGATCGGACTGGTCTGTGTGTCGAGAACGAATCGACCCTTCGTTCTCCGCGTGGAGTTTTCAACGCGGGGGAAGAGCCTGAAAATTGACCGCTCAGCGAATGCGGGGGAAAAGGACTCGCCCCCGCGTTTTCCACCTTCTCTGCAGCCCTTTGCCGTTCAATCAAAGCTCATTGTGACACTCTACGCTTCCGATGACTCCGCAGAGCTTCAGTCGTAGCTACGATTCTGATCTGTGGTTAAGGACGGTGAGCAAAGTGACGAATTCAAGGCGAGGCAACGAAGCAGGTCTGCGAGAGCGCGTCCGAGCCGCCTCCACGCTTCATGAACCCCGACCAATTCGCCGATCATCATCACTGCGTCGAATGCTTCTCACACCCCTCTTCCAACCTTGAGAACAATCGCCTTCAAAAACACCTTCACAGGGTGATACCACGCTTGCGATAAGACGTCTGGATTTTCGAGTACAAAGAGAAAGAAGAGTCACAGATGATCCACTCAAGCACCCAACTGCAACGAGCTCCACTCAGCCATGCTTCCCTTTGCCCTTGTAGTATGATGAGCGCCCTGCTTGATCACACTATGAACGCTACCTGGATCGACATCATCCTCGCTCTTGGCAATCACTCCACTATCCCTACTCGAATCGTTCAACAGCGGAGCCATCCTTCCCGATGCATTGCGTTCGTTGATCGGCCCTTTCTTGTCCTTTCCATCCTCACCCTTCTTCTTCCCATCGTCCTGCTTCTCGGCGTGCGATTGCTTCTTGCTCCCCCACCCACCACCACCAGGCGTCTTGATCACGATCCTATCACCTCTTCCCATTGGCGTCGTATTTTTACCGCTCAAATTGATAACACGAGGTGGAGCTTTTTCTTCCTCCTCACCTTCCCGCAGATCTCCATCCTCCTGACGACGCTGTTTGATCCACAAGTTGATACCCTTCTGCGCACTCTCACCACCTTCCAGTCCATACGGCTGGAAAACTCGTCTCTCGCTCAAGATCGACACCTGAATGCCCGGGCTGAGAAACTCGATATCCCTCACAACACCGTCTCCTCCTCTGAACTCCCCTTCGCCTCCCGATCCGTCTCGGAGCGAAAATTCGCGCAGCATGACGGGATATCGCCTCTCCATAATCTCTGGATCCGTGATGCGTGTGTTGGTCATGTGCGTGTGTACACCTGATGTTCCGTGCCAGTACGGTCCAGCTCCCGAACCACCTGCGATGGTCTCGTAGTATCCGAAACCTTCGATGTGGTTCCCCTCTTTGTCCTTACCACCGAGACCAAACGTGAGGTTGTTCGTATCACCCTGACTCGCAGCTGCCGCATTGAACGCTTTCAGCACCACATCCGTGATCCTCTGACTGGTGAGCACATTTCCACCCACCACGGCCGCCGTCTCCGACGGGTCCAACAGCGAACCTTTCGGAATCTGGATGTCGATCGGCGTCAAGCAGCCCTGATTCAACGGGATCTCTGCAGAAACCATCGATCGAAGACAATAGATGATCGCACTCGAAACGACCGATCGAGGACAGTTGAAATTCGCTGCCACCTCCGGACCCGTCCCTTCAAAATCAAACGTCGCCGAGCCTTTCTCCGTATCAATGTCCACACTCAACTCGATAGGCGTACCATCATCCATATATTCGACCGCATGCAGCTTCGTACCCTGTCTCTCCGCCACATCGCGCAACAACGATCTCACCGCCTGTTCCGCATTACTTCGAATATATTCCATGTACTGCTGAACCATTTCCAACCCCCACTCGGCTACCAGCATATGGATCAGGTTGATCCCCTTCTGATTCGCGGCGATCTGAGCCTGGAGATCGCTCTCCACGTCTCGGAAGCATCGTGTACCTGAACAGCCAGGATACTGTGCTGGTTCTTCCAGCATGTACTTCTCCAACCCTTTTCGGTCGAATTTACCCTCGCTGACGATCTTGAACGATTTGATCCTCGCTCCTTCTTCGAACAGCGTTTTCGAGGTCGGTGGCATGGATCCGGCAGTGATACCACCAATGTCCGCATGATGCCCTCTGCTAGCGCAGAAGAAGATGATCTCGTCCGAGTCTTCCGCATGACAGGGTGTGATACACGTGATGTCAGGTAAATGCGATCCACCAGCTACTGGCATATTGGCCATGATGACATCTCCGCGTTTCATTTTCTCTCCGATGGAGGCGAGGTAATCGACTTGAAACTTGACGGCGAACGACATGGATCCAAGATGTACGGGCAAATGAGGAGCGTTGGCTACAAGCGATCCGTCTGGGCTGAAGAGCGCACAGGAGAAATCGAGACGCTCTTTGATGTTGGTAGAGATCGAAGTTTGTTGGAGTGACTTGCCCATGGATTCAGCGACGGACATGAAACGGTTGGCGAAGAGCGAGAGCAGGATGGGGTCTGGTCCCGCATCTTGTTTGTCGTTGGTCTTCGTCATTTTGACGATTGAGTTCCACTGAGGTAGCGATACAAAATGTAATGAGGAAGGGTGTAAGTCCTTTGCTCGTTGTCGGTGGAGAGCTGATGTGAGGGTCAGAAAGTGAGCAAAAGCCTACAGCCATCCGTGCGCGCGATATTCGGTCTCGGACACGGCTTTCTGTGCGGCCAATTTTTGCTCAGTCATCTTGAATCGGCGATTCTCATTAATCGGAGCGCATCGTATCGGGCTCTCGCAGCGACTGCATTGCTACAAAAGCTCAACCGTCTCCCACATCAAGGCTCTGTAAGACCCACACGACGACTCTCGACGAGAATAAAGATTGTTTCAACGAAGACCAAATCTATGTATTTACAGACAAACGAACGAAACACTGGCCGAAAGGCGCCCCACTTGCTGCGAATGTTCATGCAATAGACGAGCGCCAACGAGCCGAGCGGATAAAGAAAAGGTGACTGGGAGCAGCTAGTGTATATGTGACTGAATGTATCTTGTATGCAAAAGAATGTGTGATGCCACCGAAGTGCGATTCTCGGTTCAAAGAGTGGGAGAGAGAATGAAGTGTCCGTTTTTGATGCGAGCCGCGTGAAGCCCAATCAAAGCAAGCTGCAGAGACCCACCAAAAAGGCGACAGCGAGGGTGAAGCCCACAGTGCTGGCACTGACACCAGACAGAGCTCCGTTGCTGCTGGGCGAGCCGGTGGAAGAAGCGCTGCTGCCCGAGCTGGTCCTGCTAGCGGGGCCACTGGATCGCGAAGCAGAAGCGCCCGTGCCGGTAGGAGCAGCGCTTCCCGAAGTAGTCGTAGCACCTGCACCAGCAGCGCCCGTCGACGTCGAAGGAGCAGCCGTCGAGCTACCCGTTCCGGCTACAGTCGAACCGCTGACGATCGAAAGCTGTGCATCGTTCGACGTAGTGCTGTTCTTAGTGATAACAACTTTATCCGTGTACGATTGCAAGTTCTGATTCTGCACCGAGGTAGCGCGCAACCCCGAGTAGTTTCCAGCATTCCACGAGCTAGGCACGCTGAACACAAACCCACCACACTGAGCACCGTTAGGACCAGGCTGACCGTACCCAGCACCAGCATCACAGGTGTTGGAGATGGAAGGAGCAGTACCGATGTTGTAAGCGACTTCGGAGTTGTTGTTGATCATAAGGTCGATCTGCACATCGCCCTGAGGAGGGTTGAGCCAGTTGACGGCTACCTGTGAGCCGGGGACCCAGTAAATGTTACACTGGTAGAAATCGCAGGCGGGTTCGTTGAGGACGAGCGGCGTGTTGGGGTCTTGGTACTGGCGAGCTTCGAGTTTGGGAGCAGCGGCGGCCAATGCTGGAGCGGCGAGGAGGGCAGCAGCGGCCAGAAGTCTTGCGAGAGGAGCCATCTTGACAATGAATGTATGCGGAAGTTGGTGAATGCTGAACGAGCGATGGTATCGAAAGGAAAGGAAGGTGTCGGTCGATGATGGGCGTAGGAGAAGGAGAAGGAGATGGTTAGGGAAGGAGTGGAATTAGGTGAGCAACCAAAGACGATGTCAAGATCGAAGAGGAGTCGGAGCTTCGAAGGACCGTCTGTTTGGGATGTGCTCAGTGCTCAGAGGGGCGGCAAGTGAATGCTGCTCAGTAACGTTATAGCAAAGGGCTGGATTTGGAAACTTTTTACACATGCTTCAAGGATCGCGAGCGTCCTTCTCGAGTGGAAAAAAGGCACCGCATTAAGCGAGACGGCCGTTGCGCTTCGGAGCGGCACAAAATATGCACCGCGGCCCACGGCAGACACAGAGAGAGCAAGAGGGAGGAGAGAGAGGGGCAGACTGCTTTTAATTTCTGCAGGTCAGCAGACGGAATTACGCAGATCGGCGAGGCTAAGTTAATGCGGTTTTCTTTTTACCGAAGCAGGTGTGGTGCCGTTTTCAGCAAGAAAGTGGGCTTCTCGGCGAACCCTGTCGATCCTCTCCCGTTTTGGTTCCAAACAAAGCAAATGGGCATGAACGGCACGCGGCACTGAGACCGCTCGACTGTGTTTGATGTCAGAGTCGCCGAACGTCAACAGCCGTCGCACTCTGATATGACTCAAGCCACTGCCAGGCACGCGCGCCACTTGCCGTGGGTTCCTGGAGCATAATATTAAAAAGGACTTGTGTGGGTGAAAGATTTCGCTGCAAACCTTTTATGCTATGCAAAGGGTGCCGGTTGCCTCAGGAGCTCCGAGGAGGACAGGTGGTGCTGTTGCATGTGCATGTGCAGGTCGCCAGAATATCACACAGAACGTCGAGGCCATCTTCACCATTGTTCCGCTCAAAGAGCAAGCGTGTGTGTTGCAAGACGGCGAGGTCCGACTGCTTGACGAGCTTCATCCTTCCCGCCAAAGAAAACGACGCTTTCCTGTCAGCCGAGGCTGCAACATAGAATGCGGTGTCGTCGGGCAAAACACAGCACTGCTGAGATCGTCTCAAAGCGATATCGCCATTCATGTGTTCGTGTGGTTATCATGTTGACCGAGGCGACAATGAGGATCGGCTGCACGTCGCAAATCTCGGAGAGCAAAGTGTTTTAGCTGCCTAAGATGCAGAGCGGCATGGTGTGCTTGCTCGAGGTCTGCTCGTCTCAGATCGAGCTGATCGGGGTCAGGGATCGACAGGTTCGCGACAATTTTCCTGCTGCTCTCGCTGCTTGACACATGGAAATTGCGAGAAACTTCGCTGAGCAATGGTCGAAATTTCCCTCTTTGCCCCGCGTTTCATTCGAGCTGCTTCCTTGAGGCTCTGGAAACCTCGACAGGGTCCAATCCACGCAGCAAAGAGCCATTCCAACGCGTTCTTTGTCAGTCCTTGAGCGTCGACAGCCATCTTTCATTGCCGAAATTCAGGGTCCAATGCATGGCAACTCAGCCGGAGTTTGGGCTCCACCTGTCAAACACTTCCTTCCCGCAGCAATGCTGGGCTGCCGTTCGTGTCAAGGGCGTCGTCATGCTGCGTTGCCTGAAGTGTGGATGCTGTGCGAAGCGTTGCTGCTGCGGAACCCGTTGGCTCGACCTCGTACCTATAAAGTGTAGTCTCTCGTCTGACTTCAACTCATCCCTCTCCTCATCAGATCAACACTCGACTGCCTTCCTCTGACTCAGGAACACTCGCTCCGCAACCGACTCACATCTTGCTTCGCTACTCTACCACCCCCGCCGCCAAGCAAATCACTTCGTCATCAGCAACAATGGAGTTCTTCTTCCCCGCCGACGTCTTCGCCGCTTACCCCCGTCAGGGTCCATCTGCCCGCACCACCTCCTTCGGTGCCGGCCCTTCCAGCAACGCCTTCAACGGATGTGGTTTCGACAGCCACCCTCTCTTCGCTGATGCTATTGTCGATGCAATACAACACGAACGTGCTGCTCGTGCACGTGCTCAGGCCGAACGCGCCGCTCGCGCCGAAGCCGCTCGTCGAGCTAAAGCAGCAGCCGCACGTCGCGAAGCCGAACAGCGACAGGCACAGGCTTACCTCCAGCACATCCTCGAAATGCAGCAGCGAGAAGCTCAGCGTCAGTACCACCTCGAACAGCTTCGCCGCCAGCGACAGGAAGCTCAACGCCGCCAGCAGTACGAAGAGTACCAGCGCCGCAAAGCTTACGCCATCGAGAAGGAACGCCAGCGCATTGCTGCAGCTCGAGCAGCAGAGGACCAGTCCAAGCAGCTCTTCCTTGCTCTTGAGGATTTGATCTTTGGTGGTCTTAACGAGTTCTATCGCGCTTGCCAGCAGGAGGACGATGATGATGAGGAGATCGACGATGCCGAGCTTACACACAAGAACGATGCTCGTCAGCAGCAGGTCGCTGCTCCCCAGGCTCCCGCTATCGATGTCAAGGGTAAAGGCAAGGCTCAGGAGAACGACATGGACGTGGACACCACCGACAACGCCGAGGACACTGCCGCCGCTGCAGCCGCTGCTCTCATGGCCACCGACGAAGACCCTGAAGAAGTCGGACCCGTCCCCACTTCTCCCACTGTCGCAGCTTCGCCTTCGCCTGCTCCCGTCTCCGCTCCAGCACCGGTCACCCCTACCAAGACAGAACAAGTCGTCTTCTCACACGCTTTCCCCGCCGACTCAAACTTCGACAAAGCTAGCATCCGCGCCGACCAGATCAACGTCTCAGTCGACGAGGCTCAGCGCAAGGTGACCGTCTCTGGTCTCTGGAACGATCAGCCCTCGACCTCTTCCGCCGCCGCCCCTGCTTCTCCCGCTCGCGCTGCTAGCCCCACTCCCAGCGACAGCTCCTCCCGTCGTGGTCGATCTCGCTCTCCCAAACGAGCCCGTGTTTCCGATGTTGACGAGAACGGCGACGAAATCGTCACCCCCGACACCGACACAAACGACGACGACTTTGTCGAGGTCAGCTTCCACCGCGCGCCTCCAGCTCAGGAGAAAGTCGAAAAGACCTTCGACTTGCCCGCCGGTGCCAACATCGAAGATCTCCGCGCCGAGCTCACCGATGAAGGTTTGAAGCTCTTCACTTCTGTTTCTGCCTGAATCTCGCTCCCGTTTGCTAGCTCGCTTTCTCAGTCTCGTTTCATCCACATACCATTCAATGTCTCGCATATAACGCATTCACATGTACATTTTCTGTCTCTCTCAAGCAAGCAAAGTTTTTTGTTCTCAGTCTAACCGAGAGTGAATCTGATCGATGGTTTGTGATAAGCCTCGCTTGCTTCTGTGCGTGGCGTTTTTTGAATGAGGTACGACCCGTCGGCTGCTGAAGATTCAATCTCAGGGACCCGCATCTTTCCGCCGGTGGACAACTTGCGGTTGGTAGCGGTCGGTCGCCGAACAGAAGCCGCTAAATCGTTCTGAGATTCAAAACGAGACTTGGCGAACATGCCAGTCCAACATCGCTACCAGTGTAGACGAGCAAACACCGAAACTCAGCTTATCTCCTCTGTTCTGTAGCAAAGTGTACCAGTCTCTTTCTTCCCACGATTCTTTGCAGCAAGGAGAGCGGGGCAAGGCGAGCCACTTCTTTTAGCGCGTGTCGAGTTGGGCAAACCAGAAGCGGTTTTTTTTTTTTTCACCCGCAAAATTTCTTATCAGTCAACCGAGCAACGCACACTTCGCTTAGCGCTTGTCTCGACGCGACTTTGTTTAGTTCTTGGCATGTTTTCTGCTTATCACTTGAATTGGTGGTTCGTACTCGTGGTATGGACACACATTTTTTTTTCCAACCACCGCTTCTCTCTTCGGGCTTTGGTCCGTACTGTAGCCCATCATCGTCCAAAAGCATGGTTTCAGCGTGGAAAATAGAATTCCCCGAAGATAAGAACAGCTAGCGAAAAATTTGAAAAAAGCGATCTAGTCGTGCAGCTCAGAAAAGAATTGCGCTAACACGCCAAGTAAGAAGATGACGAAGCACTAAGCCGCTTGGCAGGGTCCCTGTTTCTTATCAGTGGTTATATGTCCTCGCATGTCCGTTTCTTCGGTGTGGCTTGGAAGGCCGAACCCCCCCGCGCACATTTTCCTGAGATCTTGTTTTGCAGGAAGCGAGAGATAAGGAACAACGAGGAGGCTTGTGTTTGTCAGAGATGCGTGGGGCTTAGGCCATGCAACGATGCAGCAGCGGTAGACGAGGATTCCTGTCGTCATGCGCGACTGTTAGCCGTGGATGTATAAAAGGACGAGCTGTCATCAGATCTTCTCTTCATTCTGTCGTCTTCTCAAAAATCCGTACCTCTGAAGCGGTCTCGAAACAAGTTTCTGCACCTCTAGCAGCAAATCTTTTCGCCAATCATGTCGCAAATGATCACTTTGGAACAAGCAACGTGGGCGTGGATCGAGGCAGGTCCACGCAAACACCATATGGCTGTCGGCAAGCGTTTTGTCAAGGGTATGATGGCTGGTTTCTGTAAGTTTCTCACCAAATCGCCCTTCGTTACCTTTAGATGTTCCAACTAACCCCTCCATACTACTGCGCTTCCCTCTCACAGTGCTCTCGACCGGTGGCATGCTCGTCCAAATCATGTCCGCCAATCCTTGGTTCGCCACCAACGCTCCCGGCTTGCTCAAAATCCTCCAAGGCGCCGTCTTCCCCGTCGGTCTCGTCATGATCGTACTCCTTCAAGCCGACCTTGTCACTGGCGAGATGGCCGTCTTCATCATGGCTACCGTCAAACGTCGTGTACCCTACTGGGCATTCCTCTACGGCTGGACCATCACTTTTATCGGAAACCTCGTCGGTGCCCTTCTGTACGCTGCTTTCCTCGTTCATTTCTCCGACATTTATACAGCAGCTATGGACAGAGGTGCAGCCAACGGTGCCGACGCCAAAGTTTCAGCGATCAACTTCAGAGAACTCTGGTTGCGCGCTATCGGATGTAACGTGCTCGTATGTATTGCTGTCTTCCAAGCATCGTTGGCGAAAGATGTGGTCAGCAAGGTGGTCGCGAGTTGGTTCCCCATCTTCGTCTTTGTAGCAGCTGGATTCGAACACGTTGTTGCCAACATGTTTTTGATCAATGCCGCACTGATGACCAAGCTTACGAACTTTTCGGTGGGAGAGTACATCTGGAAGAGCATCATCGCAAGTTTCCTCGGTAACATTATTGGTGCCGCGTTGCTGGCGCTGCCGCTGGTGTACTTGCACGGTGGTGACGAGTGGGATCCCAGTTCGGGTGCTAGGGCTGATACTGTCATGGACACGAAGGCAGGGGAAACGAGTTCGGGTGCGAGCTTCCAGAATGCTACGTTGCCGGTGAGCCGTCATGGTAGCGTTGGGGGCAATGAGAAATGGCGTAAGGATATTGAGTCTCAGGTTGGCCAGGCTTGAGGAGGGTGTGGGGGTCTGCTTGTTCTGACGCAGTAGTGGTAGAGATCGCTGCCTGTAATTGTTTGAATTGACGACGTTCGATGTCGAAAGTATCTGTGATGGTGTGCAATGTCCCCTGATGGTGAGTTGAGGGCTTTGAGTGTGACTTGTATTGACGCACGATTCTGTTTGACAGGTCCAGATAGGGAAAAAAAAGGCACAAAAAAGGTGGACACAAAAATGCAGCCAAAATATTGATTTTCGGCTTTGCATTTTTTTGCTTTTCTCCGAGAACCGGGAAATCACTTCGCCACAATCTTCTTCATCGAAGACACTCGATCTTCCATCCTCCCTCAACTTTCACTACTGATCTTTCGAGCCTCCTGTTGCGCTGCGGGATCAACTAAGGCTCTTGTTTTGGGGCTGCATTGATAACATGGCCAGCAACGACGGCTCCGGTCGTCCAGCATGGGGACCAAAGAAGAGCTGGGCCGCCACTCCCTCTACCTCATCCTCTCCCGGCCCTTCTTCTCGAGAACCAACACCTTCATCATCAGCAGCTTTCCCACCACTTTCTTCACCACAAGCACGACGTCCCGCCTCACGAACCAACCCTTCTTTCTCCAGCGTCGACTCCTCCCTCATCTCCAGCTCGTCCTTCAACCCATACCCAACTCGCAGGCAGGAGCTAGCCCAACGAGCAGCAAGCCACGGCACGCGCAAACGCTCACATATCACCCGCAGCGATCCTTCGACATCACGTATCCACTCTTTGCTAGACTACGAGGATGACGACGTCATCATGCACGACGACGATGAAGAGGAGGAGGGAGAAGTATCCTCACGAGGCGCAACCATGTCATCGATCGTTTTCCGAGATTTGACAGCTTCGGCTTCGACCAGCAGATCCAGTTCACCGTGGCAGCAAGGTGGGTTGAGTCCGGGGTTGGCCATGTTTGCGTCGACGAGCTTTGGTGGTGAGCCGCTCAGAGTGCTGGCTAATGTCGATGAGGAACTGGGAGCGGCACATATGGGTCCGAGGATTTACAGGAGGCATAATCAGAAGCATGTGCGGAATAAGATGAGGGCGAAGATCGATGCGAGTCATGGAGCTGCTCCGGTGGAAGAACAGCGAGCGGCAGTGAACGGGAAGACACGAAGATTGATTGGTGCTACGACAGCAGGAAATGCGGAGATGACAGAGAAAGAGAAGGAGAGATTGAAGGGTTTGGATTTGCAGAAGCTGGTGGACGAGTGTAGACGCTGTAACAATGTCCTAGCTGTTCAGAGTAGGTCTAGCTCCGGAGAAAAGGCATCATCAAGCTTCGATGAGAGTCAAGCGTTGCAGACGCTGCTCGCGGCGGTACGACTCCGAATTGCAGATCCTCACACCTGGACCTCGCCAACGTCGACCTCAGTCATAGCGGACGACCTTCTTCCGGTCGGGCTTTCACGACAGCAGCAGCAAGTCGATCTTTCTGCTTTACCACCATCGTTGCTCGTTCAAGTGCGAAAGGCGGTGCTGCAAGGTCTCAATCTTCTTCTCGACACGATCGTCCAATCGACACAGCAAGACCTTGTTTCCATCCTTTCTCAACTCCTCTCCTTACCATCCCTACGTCCTACGGCCACCACCAACGTCGACCTCAAACACGAACTCCAGCAAACCTTTCTCCACATCCTCACCACATTCTCCCGCCTTCCCGACACTTCCTCTACCACCCCAGTCGAGCTCCTCTCCTCAGTCCTCGACCACATCAAGTCCCCGTCAGACCCACTCATCGACCTCATTGGCGAACTAATCGGACTCTGCGGCCAACAAATGTCCTCCAATCCAACCGTCCTCACCGAGACCCAGGACACCATCCTTGTCTCTGCAGCTTCGTTCCTCTTTGTCTGTTTTTGCCTCAATTCGACTCGTCCGGTTGCAACGAGATTACCCGCGCATGCGTTTTACTGCACAGTGTTGGATCTGGCGCCGTTTCTCGAGCATTTTGTGCATCATGCTGCCTCGCTTGTGCGTACGAGTGCTGCGGTGTCGGGTATGGCGAAGTTCAACATGTGTAGATGGCCATTTTTGCTTTCGTTAGGTGCGAAGGTGCGGATCTTGCAGTTGGAGAACGAGATCAGGTTGGGGAGGAGGCTGGCGAGAGAGGCGGGTGGTGGTCAACGGTTTACTCTCCCTACGGAGCAGAATGTAGAACTGGTCGTACTGCCGACGAGTCTCAACCTGAAAATTGAGCGTGCACAAGCATGGCAGCAGAGCAAAGGGTTGTTATTGCAGCTTCTCGAAGCATCTACCCCACCGCGAGGGTTGAGGGTCGAGTTTGCAGGCGAACAAGCAGCGGATGGCGGTGGACCGACGAGGGAGTGGTTTGCTACCGTTGCGTCGACGTGGTCTGACGTGCGTAGTGTCGTTGGACCGCACGGATGGTTTATCGCCAGCGAAAACGCAGACGAAGAGACAGCAGCGTTTCTTGGTTTACTGCTGGCTCTAGCTGCGCTACACACGACAAAGCTTGCTCTACCGTTCACACTGCCTGCTGTAGCGTTCAAGATCGCCACCGCGTCCAATCTGGTGGTGTTGGAGCTGACACCCGTCGACCTGGAGTTTGCCGATCCTGCACTGGCAAAATCTCTAAAATCCGTTCTCGACTGGTCGCCTTCGATAGATGAAGAGTTCGAAAGCACTTTCTCCCTCACGTGGAGCACTACAATCCGCACCTCGTCGGGTGAGATCCAGACAATAGATCTGGTTCCCGGTGGACGACATAGGAGCGTCAAGCTGTACGAGAGGCGGGAGTTTGTTTCGAAACTGATATGGCGGGTGCTCATAGGGTCGGTGAAGAAGCAAGTGGTTGCGTTTCGCGATGCGTTTCAGTTGGTCATGCCGACTCTTTCTGCTGGAGGGGAGACGGCTACGGCGGTGATTGGTAGAGGAGGGTTGGCGATGTCGCTGTTTAGCGCTGAGGAGGTCGGGCAGGCGGTGCTGGCGAAACCGTCGAGTTCGAGTGGGTGCTTGGCGAAGGCGTTAGATGTGGACGATATTCGGGGCGCAACGGAAATCATCTCCCCGAGCAATATAGAGACGGGGGAAGTGGTAGATTGGTTCTGGACCACTTGGTCAGGGCTGGATGCGGTACGGCAGAGAAGGCTGTTGGCGTTCATTACAGGTGCCGAAGATCTGCCAGCAACAGGCGCAAGAGGTATTGGGTTGAGGATCCATCTCGTCGCTACTTCGGTCGATGCTGACGATGCGAGATCGTGGCCTTTGCCTTGGTCGTCGACGTGTACGTCTACATTATTTGTCCCGACGTATCCAAGTCAGCAACTGTTGCAGGACAAAGTAGGGATAGCGATCGAGCATTATCAAGGGTTCGGGTTGCGCTAGTCATCCATGTTCTTTCGATTCAAGGTATATGCGCATTACAAATCTATCACTTTCGCGCTTGGTCCACAAGCCAGTCCCCAATCTCCCTCAGCACCCTCTGCGTCTTCTCCATATCCTCTTCCGACATTCCCTGTACATTCTTCATCATCACATGCTCGTACCCTTCCCAAATCTTAATCGACTTGTGCTCCTTCGGCGTCCCCACCTTCTCAAAGAACTGTTTACTTCCGTTAGGATCCGTCACTCTATCATTGGCTCCGTGGTGGATCGTCAACGGACAGGTGATGAGGTGTGCTTTGGCGGCAAGATCGTCGATCCCATCCAAGATCGCGAGGCCGGTCGAGATTCGGACTTTGCCCTTGTACGTGAGCGGATCGTTGTTGAACTCCTCCTCGACTCTCGGGTCGTCGGAGACGTTCCCCTTGATGGCGGAGGCTAGCGGTAGACGACCTGCAAAGAAGCGGAAGATGTGGGCGATGGTTTCTACAGCAATGTTGGGACGCGATTGAGCCGAGATGGTGATCATCGGCGCTGCTACAGCTACACCCGACAGGCTGGGTCGGTAGGGAGCTGGTTTGTTTTTCAGCACAGCAGAGCTCGAAGCGGACCCATTGCTGCGTTCGGGTCTACGATGAGCCAACGGAGTCCGTTCGTGCGCATTCAGAGCTTCTTCGACCAGCTCTTCATCCGTAGTCGTCTTCGCCTGCTCGCTAGGTACCTGCTTCAAACTCAAATCCGGACCACCACCTTTACCGGGCGTCAACGGCGGATACAGCGCAGCGTAGTACAACACGGTAAAAGCACCCATCGAATGACCTTCTGCAAAAAGTTTTCTTTCTCTCCCCGCTTTCCCGAGCAACCCACTCTCCTCATCCCACGTCCTCACATCCATCACTACAGCGTGCATCGCTCTTGCGTTGATCTTCATGCTCGGTAGGTAGCCGTGGAGACCTGTACTACGACCGAAGGAAGGTAAGTCGATGGCGATGACTCTGAAACCGCGCTTCATGAAGTGCAAAGCGTGCGGTGCGAGTTTGCCAGCGTAATCGTTGATTCCGTGCGCCATGACAATGTCGCTGTGCAGCTGTTCGGATTCGAGCGCTGCGGGGCAAGTCCAGATGTAGTAGGTGACCCAGGACCATTTTTCTTTGTCCCAGGATCCGGATTCGAGCAGCGAGTGGGCAGGGATGAGAACGCGACGTCGGATGGCTGACACTTCGGGGTTCGAGTAGATGAGTCGATGCTCGGCGGCGGAGTAGGAGATGGCGGAGCGGCCGTAGGTTGGATCGCCTCCTCCCGGAGTGAGGAGGTTGAGGTGGCACAGGAGGGGTTCTGTGATGACCTGGTGGGCGATTTTGAGGTACTCCATCGTGAGAGAACGTCGCCAAGGTCTATCTTTGAGAGCGAAAGAGGTGTAGGACAAGGGGTGTGAGTTGGAAGAAGATGAAGGTTGATGTGAATCAAAGAATCAAGGGTCTTCGTGTGCTCACTCAGACGGTGCTGTATGCCATCGTCATTCCTCTCTTGAGTCTCACGGTTGTTGATTTCCGGCGGTCAAGCCTCCACCAACAGCCAAATTTTTTCAGCCAGATGTTAGGCCGATTTGGCAGCTGGTCTGACGACAGATTTTCATCTTTCTTCTTGTCTTTTTCTGGCCCTTTCATCCTGACCACCAATACATCGAAGCAAACACAAACATGATGGCAGCTCCAGCAACTCGTACAGCTAGCATGCTTCTAGCAGCTCGTTCTTCGGCAGCCAGGATAGCCGTTTCGACATCATCGCCGGCCGCCATCAGGACGATTTCGAGCGCCGTCCTTGCACCAAGACCTGCTCCCTCGTCCGCTCTCTCTCTCCCGACACTCTCCCTTCAGCTTCGCTACAAATCCAAACGATCCTCCGCCCAATACATCGACCCACACGCAGCCGAGGCAGACGACGTCCCCGTTTTGAAAACCAAAGGCAAAGGCTCCAAGAACAACCGAGGTGCCCAATCCACCCCTCGCGGAGCCCGCTCTAAAAGGGGCGATGCCGAACAACCCGACTCCTCCGAATACAAAACGAGCACGCGCAACCAAGACCTGCCCGATGAAGCATTCGACCTCGACGCTATCTCCTCACACATGTCTCGTGCTGTAGAACGATGTCGCTCCACAGCCTCTACACTGGTCGGCTCATTCGGCCGTGCCGACCCCGCCTTACTCGACGGCATCAAAGTCGAATTCCCCTCCGGCTCATCCAAGACTTTGCATCCACTACGAGAGTTCGCAACCGTAGGCGTCAGAGACTCGGCTCTGATCGTAACCGCCTTCGATCCCGAAATGATCAAACACATCGAACGTGCGATCTACACTTCGCAGCTTAACCTCACGCCTCAATCTCAGACGGGGGAGGAGAACGTCTTACGCGTTGCAGTGCCGCAACCGACGACAGAGTCGAGACAGGCGATGGTCAAGGATTTGACCAGGATCTGCGAGAATGCTAGGGTGAGTATTCGTGATGCTAGGCATAGGGCGCAGAAGCAGATCAAGTCGGATATTGATCGGAAGGTGGTAGGGAAGAATGAGGGAGAGAAGGAGTCGAAGAAGGTCGAAGCCGAGACAAAGAAGTGGTCGACTCAGGTGGATCAGTTGTTCGAGAAGATGAAGCAGTCGCTTTTGGCTGCTTGAAGAGGTGATCGCAATTCAATCAAGTCACAAACATGCAAGCGAGAGTGGTTTTCCTGTGAGACGTTTTCACAATCATCTTTGTGTACAATCGATTCTCGAACTGAATCAGCGCCAAAAACATCCGCCGCCTCTTGCCCTACATTCTACATCTACTGCGCCTTCCCACCCTTCTTAGCACCAGCCTCCCTCCAAAACTCCTCATCGTCCTTCCCCTGCACACCCACTTCCACCTTCTGCTCACCCCTAAGCACCTTCTGCGCGTCCACTTTCTCCGGCTTGACCGTAAACCTCTTCTGAATAGCCCTAATCATCGCCCTAAACCAGAAGAAGTTCAGGCTGTTCAAAATCACATTGCCCACCATATAAAATGTCTTCAAGTGCAACGGAATCGGCGGGTGGTGCGGCTTAGCCGGGGCAACAACAAACTTGAAAAAGCTGATGCTGTTGTAGACACCAAACGTAAGACGTGCACCGACGTAAGCCGAAAGCAAGAAAACCGCGTTGATGAGCTGCCACTTGCTACCCGTCTTACCGAGTTTGTCGAGGAACCAGTGAATGTTGAGGAAGGGAGTCGAGAGTTCCCAGAGCAAGAATCCCATTCCGTCGTACATAAAGATCGGGTGGTAGACGAGGGTGAATGCGATCAGAGCGACCAGACCGTGAGCGATGAACCCGGGCCCCTCGTGAAGAATCGAAACAACCGAGTCCCAAACAAAGTATCCCTGAGCAATAGCATACACAGAAGCCGCCTCGTGGTCATACCCATACAACCTGTCTACCGCCAACGGATGCGTCCGGAGACCGAGCGCATTCGTCTGCCTCGCCTTCCACCAGACATACCCAGCAAGCGGAGTGATGATAGCAGCATGGACAAACGACACTACATGAATGTCCCAGCTGATACGCGTCTTGCGGTTGAACTTTGCAAACGTCTTGGGGAACAGTCTTGGCGAAACCTGCGACGAAAGCGTCTGAATCGCAAACCAAAGCAAAGCGGATCGAATGAGAGTAGGAAGGTGAGTGGGGAGGTGGTGCATGCCGTACTTGTCAGCGTACGGCTGCGCCCACGCTACGAGAGGATCGGCGACCGCCATGTTTGTCGAGGTTGCTGTTCGGTCGATGGAGGTAGAGAAGGAAGAAGGCGAAAAGATTATTGCACAGCTTCGAAAATGGCTGGCGCGTGCGTGCGATTGACGGCTTTCTGGCTTTTCACTTTAGCCGACAGAAAAGGAAAGAGGCGTTCGCACCCAACAAATTCGCGCCTGTGAAAGTTCCCCGCAAACACGCCAGGCGATTTTTTTGGGCCGCCTTGACAGTGACAGAAGACGACGATCTCACACGTTCACGCCGAAAATTGCGTGTATGTATGTGGAGAAAAAAACGCCGTTGGTTGCTGCTGTTCCTGCGCTGCCTGCGAGATGAAATCAGGAAGCGCACATGAAATGGATTTCTTCTTACAAAAGCAAAATCCCTTTGTCCACCGCTTTGCCTTGACTCCCAACTCGGACCATGGACTGACTCACCACCACCACATCGACACCTTCGACCATTCACAACCACACTCTCTGTCTCGACGCTCAACTCGAGCAAGGAAGCTTCACAATGTCGCCGGACGAAATCCAGTCGCGCCTCAGCGAGCTCTTCTGTCCACCTCTAGACACGACGTTGGTGGCAGCGATAGCCTTCGAGCCAAATCAGACTTTTCAGAGCGCAAAAGAGGTGTGCGAGACGCTGGCTGCTGCTGCTGTGCCTGATACGGAGCAGCTGTCCGATGCTCGTGATATGGAGGAGGTCGCTCCGCGTGCGACCGCAGCTGATACGCACAACGAGGACGTTCCGCGATCAACCGGAGCCTCGGCACGGCGTAAAGCTTTCGGTGGGAAGCTGACTGACGCCTCATCATCGACCACTACACCAGCCACGCGTGACTCTTCAAACTCGAACACCGCTTCAGCTACACCTTCCACCACCAACAGCACTTCGACTTCTCCCTCGACGACAGCCGCAGACGCAGCAACGGTCGAACGTCTACTTCACGAATGGTCTCTCGTAGACAAATCTTCGCAAGACCCCGACAATCCACACTTGACAGACGAAGACACTTCCGACACCGAACACGTCGATGAACCTGGACACGCGCTGCTCTCAACTTCGAATGCCGCTTCGAACAAGCTCATCGACGCAGAACGGGAAGAAGCAGAGAGGGTGGGGGAGTTGTCTGGACAGCGAAAAGTGGATCCCAAGGCGGTCGCTGCTGGTGAATCGAATCTGAACGGTGGGAAAAAGTGGGGGGATAAGGATACTTTTGATCCAGTGGTGTTTCTTCAACATGCTTTCCCATCGCGTACGGTCCAGTTTTTGAGAGAGACGTTGAATGATTCGCATGGAGACGTGCAGACGACGGTGGATACGATCATGACGATTGATTTGATCGAAGAGGAGGATGCGAGGAGTGCTACTGCTGCTCAGGTTGATGGGTCGGGGGCGAGCACACCGAGGAAAGGGGGAGGGTTGGATTACGAGGCACTTGCGAATGGTGTTTCGAGTACAAATGGTGTGGCTGGGTCGGAGGATCCTCATCTCAAGGGCAAAAAGCGTAGAGCGGCCCGCAAGAGATTGCAGCAGGAACAGAGATCAGCTGCCGATGGTCTTCCGTCTACCAGCACAGATAGCAAACAAAAAAGCAGCAGATTGACCGTCAACCTCACCGACGGACGTCATGGTGGTGCCTCTTCGAATCACCTTCTCAAAAAGGTACAGCAACAGCAGCCGCCCAAATCACGCACTGCATCGCCATTGCCACAGCTGACCGACGAGCAGCTCGCAGCAAAACTTGCGGCCGAGGAAGAGGATGCAGCCAGGGATCCAGACGCCGGTCAGCCCGTTTCAGACAATCAGTGGCTGCTCACTTCGTCTGTTCTCTCGCAGCTGTCTACGTTGCTCGATATCCAGCCAACCCAAGTGACGTCGGCATACAACGCATCCTCCTTCAAGCTGGCTGTATGCTTTGCACGCTTGCTCGAGCAAGAGTCCGACAAGTACCCTTCCCTTACGAGTCTGGACGAAGCAGGAGGCGCGCCCTATGGCACCGCGGAGCAGATCGCCCAAGGCATTGCAGCCATCGGACGAGTCTCGCTTGCAGCTGCAAGCAAAGCATTACGCGCCACAAAGGGAAGACAGGATGCCGCTCTGGATCTGCTGCAGTTGCAGCTGTTGGTGCAGCGCGAGGTTGGCGAGGCAGATGCACTCGATCCTATGGGCAGGCTCAAGGAGCTTGGTACAGCTGAAGTGCCGAAAAGTGTCGAAGCAGCAAACGTACGGGGCTACGCTGTCCCTGCAGGAACGGGCGAAGGCACGTTTGCACGCACTTTCCCCACTCCTTCGCAGGCTGCCCTGTCAAGATCAGCGTCGAGCAACGGATCTGGCAGTGTCTACTCCAACGTCGTCGGCCGCAAGACTCCCGGACCAGTTTCTGGCGCAGCAGCAGCGCTGCGTTCTGGCTCTGCAGTCGCATCCGTGTTCCCTGCCAGCTCGGCATTCGTTGGCGCTTCTGCCAATGATGATCTTCTCGACGACCCAGTGGCGGTCGAACGTGGCCTTGCCTCGCACACAACGCACTACGACCCTATGCGTCGCATGGCCGAATACCGCCTCGTTGCAGAAGAGTACCGCGTGCGTCGCGACGAAGCATTGCGCAAAGCAGCTTCAGCATGGAAGTCGCAGCGTGGAGGCGTGCGTGCTGGTGGCAAGGGCGGAGATGGTGGTCGCGGAGGAATTGCTTGGCACTATGCGGATGAAGCGCGACGTTTTGACGCCAAATCACGGGCTTGGTCGCTTCGCGCTTCGCAAGCCTTGGTCGAAGATCGTCGTCGTGCCGCCGTTGGCGTGGTACGTCCAGGAACGCAGCCTACTGCCACGCACACGGCTGCAAGCAATACAATCGATCTGCACGGCGTGACGGTGCACGAAGCTCTTTCTATCGTAAGAGAGCAGGTGACACGGTGGTACGCTAGGCCGGGACCGGGTATGAATCCGCCACCGTTCAAAATTGTCACGGGAGTGGGCAGACACTCGCCGCATCAGATTGCAGTGCTGCGACCAGCGATTGCAAAGATGCTGGATAGGGAAGGATGGAGATACGACATTGATCATCAGCGCGGATACATCACCGTGCGCGGAACCAAATAGATTGACCCATAGGCAGGCGGAATGGACGACGAATAATGTCGATTTGTCTCCAGCCTGCCTGTTGTGATACCCTACAGTCAGAAATGACACTTGCTAATCGTTCAAAGCATCATACCATTCCAGAATTGCCTTGTCGAGTGCATCTAGAGCGTGGCTTGAGCGATAGAAATGATCCGCGTTCTCTATCAACACGTGATGGAAGGTCGATCCATGGTGCTCCCGTTGTGCGTTGCCGCTCCCATTGAGCGGAGAAGGAGCTGATGAGCTGCACTCGTTGGTCCAAGTGTCGTAAGATGCAAGGCCAGTGAATTGATCTTGATCGCCATACAGGGCCAGAACGTGGCTCGCTACAGGGTCGGAAGCTCCATCGTTGGAAGGAGTGGATTCAGCTGCTCTTGATGCAGCCTTTGCCTCACCCTCGTCTTCTGCCGTCACTGCACTGGCACCGAGCACGGTGCGACTCGTAAGGAGCTTTCTCAGAGCATTCGTGTAGGTTTTCGAAGTGAAGAAGCTGAGCGCCCATGTGACGCCTGCTGGAAAGCTCAACAGGATGTATCGTGGCTGCTTTGCGCCTCGAAATTGTTTGAGGTCATAGATGGATGAGGGCACTTTGACCGTGCTAGCATAGAGACCACCAGCCGAGTATCCCGCAATGACGAGCTGAGCTGCCGTGCTGTCAGGATAGTCGAGACAGAAGTTGTCGATGCATTTAGTTAGAATCTCCTGGAAGTCACTGCATTCGGATTTGCCTGTCCAGCTTGGCGAGCCGCCGGATTTACCGACTCCGCGAGAGTTGAAGCGCACGACACGCAGATGGGCATGAGTCAGCAGTAATGAAGCCAAATGAGTGATGACAGGGTCGTCAAAGGAGCCTCCAAGTCGACCCAAGGGATGAGCGAGAATAGCGAGACCACGGCACGAACTTGATGAGGAAGCCAGCGAGGGTGGGTCTTGGACGATGGACTGCAAGTAGATCTCGCCGTTATCGAGTGCAATAGGTAGCGTAGTGGGTACGCTATATCGCGGCATGCTGGCGGAGAATCACCGACGAGTGGCCAAGAGAGAGTTGATGGTGGTGGCGAGGAGGATAGATTGACATGAGCTTGATTGTGGGTGAGGAATGACTGCGGGGGGAAGGGGTGGAGCAAGTGTGCTCGCTTATTACCGCCGGACAAAAATGTCGCACTTGCGCTACGCCAAAGTCGATGGAATTCCGACCCGCGTCCCTGTGTCTGTCTCTTTCGGTGGAAAGAGTGTTCGCATACTTGGAAAGATCGTCTGTCATTCTCTCATTGTGGTGTCTTTCGCATTTGTCATCTGCAGTCTATCGATGCCTTGCGTCGTCACTACCAGTCAAAACCGCCAGGAATTGTGGTTGTTTTGGCTATTGGCTCCGTCTCTACTTTCTTCTTTGCAGCTGTAGAAGCAGATTGCTCTTGAGCACCAGCTCCCCACCTCTCTCGCCAACACTCGAGCTCTTCCTTCCAAAGCGTCTTCACGCATGGATCGCAGCTACTTCCGCAGCATTCGTCTGGCTTTGGTGGCGGTGGTGGATCATCGTAGTTGCGCGAAGCAGCCTTGATGAGCTGTTTTTTGCGAATGTTGGTGATCTTTCGCTGCGCCAGAATCGTCGGTAAGCTCTCGATGTCCGAGTAGACTGGCTCTGGTGCCGTGTTGACTGCCCACAGCATCTCTGCTCCTGTCCCACGCTGTAAGTCGTTGTTGGTCTAAGGTAGAAGGTGAAGGTGCAAGTTGGAGTGGAATCAAGGGTCCTTGCATCGGAAAGGCTTGAAGCTAGAAGCTCATCCGGAAATCGCCGAGCTTGAACATGTATAGGAAGCAGACGACGATCTTACACAGCGAAAAAAGCCAAGCCACGCGACCAAGAACGAGCATGCGGAGACTTTTTTCTAGGTCGCCGAGCTGCGTCGACACGCGCTGTGGCTCTGTACGACGAAACCAACACTTCACCGGCCGCCTCGTGAAACGAAAGCTGCATACTCTAGCCCCTCGTCCTTATGCCAAGAATGCCTTTGACGCGGTAATTCAGTGTCGCTGACTTTTGTTTTCCGACTTCGATCTGCTCGCCCACAAGTTCATCTCGAACGAACATCAGGGACGATCTCGAAGTATGACAACGGACCATCTCACGCCCAGCCAGCCAACAGAGCAGCATCGATACCCGCCCGCATCAGCTTCCACTTCGACCTCGAACAAGCGCTACAGTCATTCCATTCGCATGCAAGACAATGGCGTCGATTTCGTCAGCTACATCGTCCACACTGACTCTCATGGCATCAGCGACTTGAGGCTGCAGGTCAGCCAGGAAGCATCGTCGAGCAAGCAACCGCTGCGACCTGTATACTTTCGCGAACGGGTGTTGACAGAGCAGAACGAAATCGTCGACAACATTGTGGATGCCAACTCGGGGAGGATATGCTGGACCATTCATAGGCCGACGAGAGGATGGTATCTCTATCTACGCTCTCCTGCTCTACCGCAGGGGACTGCCATCTCGATTCGTGCAGGCGAGAAGGACGAAAACGACCCGACCGCTTCTCCTCTTATCTTTTCGGTCAACACAAAAGTCAGAGCGCAAGCGCTTGACCTCCTCCAGCCTCGTATCATCTCTACATCGAACAGCACGCATCACCATCAAGGCAAGAGCGCATCGGCAAGCACGAGTCTTCTTGTCGACAACACAAATCCAGGTCTTGCGATAAGGACCGAAGATGACGGGGCTCACGGAGATGTGATGCAAGGAGTAGCAGTCTCCGTCACAGGGCGAGAGGATCGCAAGCCGGCTTCAGGTGGACATACAAGGCGAAGAAGCGGTGCGACTGGCTCAGGCAAACACAGCCTCGACTCGCGGCATCCAAACTCAGCTGTGACACGCAGTCCGATGATCCCAGAGACCGACGACGAACCTCCTCCCGCCGCTCAGCAATCTCATCACCAATCGCTATCTCGCCTCACAATCCCAACATCGAACGCCAACTCGTCAGCCGCTCCATCACCGCAATCCTCTGGTGCAGATCGACCCTATTCGCCCACTCTACCTTCCACACCTTCGCCTTCGGCCTCGCACACCTCGACATTTCTGCTAACCGACGGCCGAGGACCAAACCAGCAGAGCGAGGCGCCTCAAAGCTGGGCACGCTGGGCGTACTCCATCCTCCCCTCTGAGATTCGACCGGCGTTATCATTGGATGCGGATAAGAGTTTTAGCCTGTACTGGCTCAACCCGCCGAGCGCTGGTGCGCAGGGAGCAAAGCTAGACAGCGTCGAAGTGGTCCGATTCGAAGACCAAAGCGGACGATGGATGTGGAACTCTCACACACGGGGCAAACTGACACTACAGGTCAAAGCCATGCAAGCCATCGGCCTGCAAAAGGAGTTCTGGATCACCACCGCCTTGGCATACATTCAGTTTCTTGAAGACAAAGACGCATACGAAGCTGCTCGGGATGCCTAATCACACACACAATCATTTTGCATACAATATCATCATTTTTCGCATTGCAACAAATCCTTTTTCCAATCCATATCCCCACCAAGACTGTGTGCTCGGGCATCAATGAAACTTACCAGGAACAACGGGCAAACTCGCCTGCAACCCACCATCCACCGGCAGCGCCACCCCGTTGACATACGTCGCTTCATCCGACGCCAAAAACGTCACGGCGTTAGCAATCTCGGCCGCCACCCCGTACCTCGCCGTCGGGTTCAACTGACCAATCTTACCCGCTGTACCTCTCTCTCTCGCCATTTCGAAAGTCGGCATCGTCATTCCCGTTTCGATCAACCCTGGACAAACCGCATTCACCCTAACATTCGTTCTCTGCAACTGCCAAGCGGTAGTCTGAGCAAGGCTGATCACCGCAGCTTTGCTAGCGGAGTAATCTACACTTCCAGCGCCGGAACGAAGACCTGCGACGGAAGCGGTCATGATGATCGATCCGCCCGATTCGGGTTTGTGTTGCGGGTGAGTCTTGAGCATCGCAGCTGAGGCGTGTTTGCAGGCGAGGAAGCAAGAGGTGACGTTGATGTGGTGGGTCGTTTCGAGGTCGTCTACGTCGGTTGCTGAGATCGGGGCGCCGGTGGCGCGAGCTGCGTTGGCGAAAAAGATGTCGAGATGTCCGTTGTCGGATACAGCTCGATCGATGATCGAGGTTACAGAGGACTCGTCAGCTGCGTCGGAAGCGATGGCTGTGCATTTGACGTCCGGGTACCGTTTGGTGATAATCTCTTTGAGCGAGGGCAGATTCTCATCGTCGATATCGCAAACGTAGAGGTGTTTGACTCCTTCGTGTGCGAATTGAAGCGCTGTGGCTCGTCTACATCGACACAAAGCGGAGATTGTCAGCATACATCACACTATATGCTATTCAAACGAGAGCGAAATGGACTTACCCAATACCTGAAACACTACCACAACCCGTGATGATAGCCACCTTACCCACCAGCCTTCCCGACCGAGGACGCTTGTCGAGATGGTTTCGAATACGATCGAGACGCTCGAGCGTTGCAGCGTAGGCCTGCTTTTGTTGTTCTTCTTTTGTCTGTGCCATTTTTTTTCGGGGTGGATTTTATGCTGCGTGTGGATGGAAGGAGAAGAGGAAGGAGTACAATGCGGGGGAGAGTCTGTTGCTGTGTCACAACTCGGCCTTCGCACACGACGTTAGCTTCAGCAAGCAAAGCGGTTTGCCGGAACACCTGGCTTCGGTCGGGTGAGGGAGATGCCGGACACCGTTCTTTTTTTTTTGGAGTTTGTGGTGTTAGGGTTGTAAGCTAACAAGTTGCAGAAATTCGAAGCGGAAGGACGGAAAGAACGCCTGGCCCGGGCGTCGAATTTCAGGGTCCTCTATCTTGCAGCTGCAGCTTGCACTCCACGGACCAACCTTGTGTTCACCGTTGGAGGCGACCGACAGTCTTTAGTGGGACAAAAAAGGGAGGAGAAGGTCATGCTTATCAGCTCGGACTGAATACGAAGCGGTTGGAAGGGACATGTTGGATGAATAGGCTGAGAGGGAGAGTTGGAACCGGCCATGTGCGAGGTCGAAAGATAAAGACGAAGCCAAACGCGTTCCGAGGATCCGACGGCGGCACACAGGCACAGAGCAAGCGTGGAGCCAAGATTGACTCCACATCAACACTCGGCTTGCTCGCTCTATCTTGCTTTAGAGCAGCTACACTCCCCTTGCTTCCATTCCTCTTCCTCCTCATCAACTCTACCACCACCATCCTCGAGCGCAGTCATCACTCACTTGGACCTCGTTGCCTCAAATCCCTTTAAGCTCATTGAAAGCTTCTCAACATCAAGCATACCGTCTCTTAGCATCAAATCTTTCGGTCACCATGTCACAATCAAACATCCACGTCGTCTCGCATCCACTGATCTCGCATCACTTGGCCAACTTGCGTCTGGCTGATACGTCGCCCAAAGGTGGGTCTCTTCGCTTCTTCCGCCTCCCTTCCGTAGTTGTCGCCTGCTGACGATCTCTGTCTCTCTCTCTCTCTCCCGTACACCACACAGAATTCCGCTCCCTCGTCAGCAACATCTCCACCGTGCTCTGCATCGAAGCTTCCCGATCCCTACCCGTAAAGCAAGTTCAAGGTCAAGGTCCACTAGCAACGTTCCAGGGCGAACAGCTTTCGGAACGTATCGGTCTCGTACCTATCTTGCGTGCCGGTCTAGGGATGACCGAAGCGTGTCTGGAACTGCTTCCCGAGAACACATCTGTGTTGCACATTGGTCTGTTTAGGGAGAAAGTTTCGCTTCAACCCGTCGAGTACTATAACAAGTTGCCCGTGACGCCGACTGTCGATCAGGTGTTGATCCTCGATCCGCTCATTGCTACTGGTGGTACTGCTGTTGTAAGTCCTCAACCTCTTCCTGTCGTTTTTGAAGAGGGGAAGTACTGACGCTTTTGCTTTTTTGTGTGGATAGGCATGTATTCAGATGATCCTCGACTGGGGTGTGCCGGTGGAAAAGATCAAGTTTTTGTGCGTATTGGCGTCGCAGAAGGGCTTGGAGCATGTGGTGGAGAACGTGCCTGGGTTGGAGATCTGGGTGGGTCATGTGGATCCTCAGTTGAGTGAGAAGGGTCTTATTTTGCCCGGGTTGGGCGATACTGGTGATCGATTGTTTGATACTCAGACCTAAGCCCACGGACGTGGGTGTCGTAGTCTATGGTGCTTCGTGCAATCAAAACCGGTCTCGGTCCAGTCTTTACTAGCGACTGGCAAGGGTGGTGCTATCCGTTACTCTGATTCGTCATCAACGTATGGCCTGTGACGATGGTGGTGGGTCGAAGGATCGCAATATCACGCGAGGTTGAGATGATTCTGTGCCAGTGTGGGGCTCCGCTCTCGCCAGACAGCACGGAACGAGCAGAGAGAAAGCATGCTGTTTACACCCGCTGAGTAAAGCTGTTCTGTACTGCACCATGTATGAGCAAGATAGCATCTGCTGCTATTGTTTGAAGGTGCGAAGAAGGAAGCACTGGGACTGATTGAGTTATGTTCCGCTGTTTCGTTTGGCTTTCAGCACCTCGGCTGTTGAGTCAAATTTCCGCGGGTCGACTCTTAGCCGCCACTCCTTCTCTGTTTTCGCGGTAGAGTCGCGGTTTAAAATCCTTCTCCCTTCTCAAAAGCTTTTCTTCCTTTCTTCCGACCAACACACTTCTACCATACGCAAAAATTTGACCATGCTGTCGATACTCACGCGCAACCGCGCGTCTTCACCTTCAGAGGTCGACCCAGCACGGTCATCCCAAGACTCGGACGATGCCACGCTAACCGAGTTCAGCCGCATGGCTCACGAAATGGGGGTTGGCGGAGCATACGAGCGCAAAGCTGCCCTCATCAACCGCGCTATCAAGCAAGAGATTGGGTTTGGACGGTTTCAAATCTGGCTTACCTTCTTGGCTGGGTTCGGGTGGTTCGTCGACAACATTTGGTTCCAAGCTCTGTCCATGTCGTTGCCGCAGATCAAGCTCGAGTTTGGTCCTACTCATGTGCAGTTTGCCACGCTTGCTCTTTACACGGGTTTGCTCATCGGTGCGACATTTTGGGGTTTCATGTCGGATGTGATCGGTAGAAGACCGAGTTGGAACATCACGCTGTTCATTTCGGCCGTGTTCGGTATTGCGGTGGGCGGTGCGCCGAACTTTGTCGCTTTTGGAGCGTTGCTTTCGTGTTTGGGGTTGGGGTTGGGTGGTAATTTGCCGGTGGATGGAGCGATGTTGATCGAGTTTATGCCTTCGACGCATCAGTGGATCTTGACGTTCTTGTCGGTATTTTGGTGTCTTGGGCAATTGTTTGCGGCGTTTATCGGTTGGGCTTTCATTACTAATTACAGGTGCGAGACGGCCGAGGCTTGCCCGAAGAGTTCCAATATGGGTTGGAGGTATACGTGGTTCTTGCTGGGAACGGTTACGTTTTTGATGTGGATCGCGAGGTTCTGGGTGTATCCTATTCCGGAGTCGCCGAAGTTTCTGATTGGAAAGGGGAGGGATGAGGAGGCGTTGGACGTGATTCATTTCATTGCAAAGCAGAATGGGAGGAGTACGACGCTGACGTTGGAGCAGCTTAGGGCGGCGGGTGAGGGGGTGACCGTTTCGATCAATACGTTGGATGTTAACGGGAAGAAGCTCGCTCGTGAAGATGATCCTGAAGCGAAAGTTGCGCTTCCGACCGAGGAAAAGAAGGAGGGAGAGCATGCGGAAGCGCACGTTCGATCGGCTGGTGCTCGAGCGGCAGCTGCAGCTACAACAACAACCACCTCTGATGCGAATGATGCAGCACCCGTTGCAGCCACGTCACCCTCGCTCAAAGGTCGATTCCTCTCAGCTTCGGATCTGTCGCAACTGCGACGATCGCTCTCCAAATTCGACTCGCACCACCTCAAAGCGCTCTTTGCGACGCCTCGTATGGCGTGGAACACGACGCTCATCTGCGGTCTCTGGGGTCTCATCGGTCTCGCCTACCCACTTTACAACGCTTTCATCGCGCTATACCTTCAAAACGCAGGCGCAAACCAAGGTGAAACTACCCAAGCCGAACAGTACAGAGACCTGGTCATTATCGCAGCCTGCGGTATACCCGGCTCTTTCGCCGCAGCAGCCCTGGTCGAGCTCCCCTACGCCGGTCGACGAGGAACCATGGCCCTCTTCACGCTGCTCACCGGTCTATTCCTGTTCCTCTTCACAACGGCGCGTACACCAGCAGCCGTGTTGGGGTGGAATTGTGCAACCAGTCTTACGCAGAATGCGATGTACGCCGTCCTCTACGCGATCAGTTACGAAGTTTTCCCGGCGCCCAATAGGGGTACTGGAGACGGGTTGGCGATGGCGACGCAGAGAGTGTTCGGTGTAATCGCTCCCATCGTTGGCGCGTATGCGGGCAGTACGCCGACGACGCCGATCTACGTCAGTGCGAGTTTCTTCATCGCGGCTTCGGTGGGGATGTTGATACTTCCTTACGAGACGAGGGGGAGGAGTGCGTTGTAGAGGGAGAGAGGGGGGTGATGGGTAATGAAACACTTTTGTGCAGAAGACGATTTGTGCGAGTTGGATTGTGATGTGTACCAGCGCCAGAATCATGACTGTGTGCGAAGGTGAGAAAGTTGAGAAGCAGCCTGTTTGAGCTCAATTCACACTTGAAATAAGATGTCACCCGGACACATTCTATTGTATTGTTGAACGATCACTTTTTGATTTTCAATTAGACGAACTCCAACTCAAGCCTTCAGAGCGCTAAGAATCTCCTTTCCGACACCAGCAGCGCTCGCCGGGTTCTGTCCCGAGATCAGCACTTTGCCATCCGACTTGTCTACAACCACCTTCTCACTCCACGGCTGAGTCTTTTCAAACTTTGCACCCCTCTCGATCAACCTCGACTCCACCAACCAAGGGATGGCTTTAGTCAACCCGGCCTGTTCCTCTTCCTCGTTCGTAAAGCAAGTCACCTTCTTATCCTTGACGAGGTAACTTCCATCGCTGAGTTTCACATCGGTAAACACGGCGGGAGCGTGACAGACTGCAGCTGTGGGCTTGCCGGATTCGTAAAATCCTTTGATAAGCGCTTGGGAGGTGGCGTCAACGGGGAGGTCGAAGCACGGTCCGTGGCCACCTGGGTAGAAGATCGCGTCGTACTCGCTAACCGATGACGAAGAGAAGGAGGAAAGTGGTTGGGTGTTGTTGACCCATTCCTGGGCTTCGGAGTCGTTGAGGAACTTGACGCTATCGGGATCTTCTTTGAATGCTTCCACCGAAGACTGGTCGAGGGGTGCCTTGCCACCTTTGGGCGAAGCGGCGACGAGGGTATAGCCTGCGTCTTTGAGGATGTAGTACGGGTGTGCAATTTCGGGTAGGTAGTAGCCGGTGGGGTGGTCGGACCCGATGAGCTGGGTGTGGGAGGTGAAGACGATGAGGATTTTCTTGGACATATTGGCAGTTGCTTGGTGGTGCTGATGATTTGTTGGATAGAGAGGACGAAGTGGCAATGAGAGGCTGTTTATATAGCCGCACATTGGTAGAGGCTTGTACGGAGAAGGGAGAAAGAAAGCACGATTTTTGAGTTGCCGCAGCGTGCACAGACTCTTTTCGCTGCACGAGGCACTTCATCAGTGTTCTCCTCCACATCTTTGCAGAAAAACCGGCACGTTGAATGCGCAAAAGCCGCATCTCGAGTCCTGTGTGTCATCAGTCATTCGACAAACGCTCCTGCACACCTTCGACCTGTCACACAGTCACACAATGTCATACGCACAATGCTAGAAGCTTCTACTTTGCCATTCCTTCCCAAGATTATTCACTTGGGCTGATACTTTTCCGCAGCGCCATTAAACTGCTCCCTGAACGTATCGTCCCACTTCTTGACCAACGCGATCCCCGGTCCTGCACTAACCACATCCTGATCAGCCTTCAGACCTTTCACCAGGTCCTCCATGAACTCTTCCACGGTCAACGAGTTGGCGCCCAAGTGTTTCTTGTTGTCGTCCGGGTTCTCCCTCTCTCTGTGCAGATCAGTGCCCACGCTGGGAGGTACGATTTCGACCACTCTGACGTTTGTGTTTTTGAGCTGTACACGCTGGGTTTCGGACCAGAAGTGTACGAATGCTTTTGTTCCGTTATACACAGGGTTGATAATGCTATACGGAACGAAACCCAGGACGGAACTGACGTTCATGATGACGCCAACAGGCTTGGATTTGAGATGGTCGAGAAAGGCGGTTGCAAGATGGATGGGACCGCGAATGTTGATGTTGATCTCATTGTCGACTTTGTCAAGGGCTAAGTTTTGGACTTCGAGAGGACGCTGGACACCAGCGTTGTTGATCAAGCAGTCGACTTCGGGATGCTCGGAAAGGACTTTCTTGGTGAACGCGGGGATGTCGTCGACGTTACCCGTGTCGAGGACGTAGTAAGGAGCGTTGGAGAGCTTCTTGGATGCCTCTACGAGCTTGGATTCTGTACGACCGACGAGGATGACTTTCTTATTTTGAGAGAGAAAGTATTCGGCCATTGCATAACCGAGGCCGCCTGCACCACCGGTGATGACGGCGCATTGGAAGTCGAGGATCTTTCCGACCATGTTGAGAGCAGAACGTGTCTTAGCGAGGTAATGTCGAGTATGTGAGAGCAGTGCGATGACCTTGAAAGGCGTTGCAGTCTAGATTATAAACCGAAGCGAAGGTGTAGGATGGAGGGGCAGTCGGAAGAAAGGTTGGAAGCATTCGTAATCTTATGTGAAAAAAGCGGGTCGAGAAATTCGCCGAGTCTCCACTTTGATTGATCGGGCGCCGATCTGTACTCTTATCGGGCTCGCAAGAAAGTCCGTCCTAACATGCTAAAAGTTCTGCCAACAACTTTTGCCGATGAGAATGCCGACGTTGTCGCCGATCCTTCGGCTGTCTCGAAGCCGGCGTCCTCAAACAGCCGTACGATGTGCCGCAGGAACGGTGAGTTTGACCTTCCAAACTTTGATGCGAAACATATGGAAACCTGCTTGGACCTGTAGAACGGTTTGCATAAACCAACACAATCCGCATTCTCGAGCTAGTGTCGGAGTGATCTCGGTGGGAGGAGCAGGTCCATTTGGAAACAGCGACGAGCTGGTTGGTTCCATACAGTCGAGCTGCCTTGCCCACGTTGTCGCGCATCTGCATAACTGGAGAGGTCCTCCCTTTTTTTCAAGAAATGTTTCGGTTCGCTTGTGACGCCGCAAATGGAATATTTTTTCCCTTCTTCTTGGCGATCATTCCAGTGTCTGTGCTTCCAAACTACGGGAACGCTTGGACACTGGCGCTTGGAGACAGGACAAGCCATTGCGTCGGGATGAAAAGAAAGGTGTGGCAGTTCAAAACTGTAGAGCTACCGACAATTCGGATGGACTTGTATGCTGGGTGGCAGAGTGAGGATCATCGATAGGATACTGGTATGTACTAGTGGTTCGAGTTAAAGAACCGCCAGCTCGTCTGTTTCACCTCTGAATCTTAAGATTTGACCGGTATGATGCCTAGCATGTTTGAGACAGAGAGGCTGACTAGTTTAGAAGCGGAAAAGTGTTCTAGAACGGCTTGATTGGAGCTGCTCGATGTCATGTCGCCATCTGCACAAACAAGGTCATTCTGCAACCTTAAGGGTCGCTTTTCTCAAGCAGGGGGGAAAAAATTCTGTGCGATTGGTCACCGCTCTTCTTCCCCCCTCCTCATCGTCCCCCTCACTTTCTGTGCTCTCTCCATCTCTGCGCTTCGGTATCTCTTGCTCTTGGCTCCCTTTCGCCTCTGGCCTTCTCTTCGTCGTTCCTGCGCCGCCTGCAAGGTCTTCTTCTACCTTCAGCTTGTTTTTCTTTTCGCTCTTCTTTCGTCTTGGCCGCGTTTCTGTTTGCATTGCATTGCATCATCTGCCCGACTCGAACACTGCCGCCTGCACCGTTTGCCATCGGCTCCTTGGCTATCTCTTCTTCACCGACGGCAACCTTCGATACCTTAGGTTTCGGCAAAACGGCGCTTCTGCAAACAAATTGTTTTCCTGCATAGTCCAACCCAATCATTTGCGGTAACTTACCACGACCTCACCAGTCTGCCGTTCGATCGTCTCGCTTCTCTTCCACCCTTCCTCTTGCGGGTTTCTCCGTTGCCTTCCTCCCACGATCCTCTTCTCGCTAAACAAAGCTCATTCACGGTTCCTGGTTCGCAAGTCAGCTGTCCACAAGATTGGTCTTGCTTCTCCGACCTGCTGCCCATCTCAGACTCGGGCAAGTTTTTTTTTCTCTTATCGCCACTTTTTTCTTCAGGCATTTGCTACTTGGAAAGGACATATAAGGATTAGTCTCTTTGACGTCCGTACCACAACTCGTCATCACCTATCACCGCCTACCGATCCTTCACGCTCCCAGTTATCCTTCCCAACATGGCTGACGCTGACGCTGTCCAGTGCACAGGGCCCGCCGACAACGGCAACGGCTCCCTCGGTCTTCGCATCGGCGCCATCTTCATCATCTGGGCCTCATCCACAGCATTGACCCTCTTCCCCATCCTCACACGTCGTGTGCCACGTCTTTCAATCAACCGCGAGGCGTTCGACTTTGCCAAATACTTTGGCTCCGGTGTCATCATTGCCACTGCCTTTATTCATCTACTAGCACCAGCCGCCAGTGATGAGGAACTTGGGTCAACATGTCTCAACAGCAACTTCCAGAACTACCCCTTCGCTTTCGCCTTTGCCATGATCGCAATGTTCGCCGTCTTTGTCGTCGAGGTCGTTGCCTATCGTGTCGGTAGCCAGTACGCACAGAAGCTCGCTTATGACCCTCACGCCGGTGGACACCACCACGCCATGGAGCACGGCGGAAACCCCAACCACACACTCGAACACGAACACCAACACCACAACCACAGCGTGGTCAAGTCCGTCTCATCCGAAGATGTCGAGGCCGCCGCTGCTGCTCCAGGTGCCGGTTCGGCTGCCGAGGCCAAGGTCGTTGCTGACTCCGGCTCGTCCACCTCCCCATCGCTTGCGCTCTCTACACAGGCATCCGAGATTCTTGGTGTCATGATCCTTGAATTTGGTGTTGTGTTCCACTCGGTTATCATCGGAATCACTCTCGGCACTACCACCGATTTCACTGTCCTCTTCATCGTCATCATCTTCCACCAGATGTTCGAGGGTCTCGGTCTCGGCACCCGTCTCGCTTTCCTGCCTCTCGGCATGAAGTCATGGATCCCAACCGTCGGCGCTATCATCTACGGTCTCGTCACCCCCATTGGTATTGCTATCGGTCTCGGTGTTCGCCACACTTACAACGGAGACTCGACCACCGCTGCCTACGTCACTGGCATCTTCGACTCCGTCTCGGCTGGTATCTTGCTCTACACTGGTACCGTCGAGCTGCTCGCGCACGAGTTCATCTTCAACGACAAGATGCGCAACGCTCCCCTCAGGAAAGTCATTATCAGCATTATCGAGATGCTCACCGGTGCCGGTCTCATGGCCTTGCTCGGTCGATGGGCTTGAGCGCTTCCGCTTGCTTCTCACAGGATACCTTTTTTTGTTTCGCTTTGTCTCTATAGAATCTTGTCTTGGACGTCACCGTCTCTTTGTCTTTTTACAAAAGTGCATACGGAGCTTCGCCTCGTCATTGCATCCGTTGTCACATCGCAATTGCATCCATATCATATATCCTTCCTCAGTGTGCGCGAATCAGGGTCTGGGAATGCTGATGGTGAGTTGAGAGTTGAGTGTGACTTTGGAGAAGAGTGTGATTGTATCGAAATTGAGTTTGGCGATGTGTGGCGAACCTTATTTGCAACAAGCTCATTGTTGTTCGACAGGGCGACAGAGTGTGTCCTTGACAGCCCGCTCGAGCTTTGTTTACTCGAGCTCCTCATCCGCAACTTACTTTCACTTCCGCATCTTCACTCAACTCTCCTCACTATACTACCACCATCATCTCACTTTGGTCCTCGACATCGTCTTTCATCATCCTATACCAACAAACCCATCGCAACATCTCTTCACCACAATAACATCGTGTTCAAACAACATGTCTACCACTCCGCCTCCCTCTGCTGCCCCTGTGGCCACCCCCAAGAAGCGGAGCCCTAAGAAGGCTGCTGCTACCAAGCGTACTACATCACCTTCCACTCCTAAGGATGGAACGTCTGCCGAAGGCTCCTCGGGTTCAACTCCCGCCTCTCCTACCAAGGCTGCCACCCGCCCTTTCACCCCCGCACTCAAGAAGGCCGCCATCGCCCTCAAGATGCGAGGCATGCCCGTCAAGAAGATAGCCGACTCCCTCGGCGTCAACTACAAGACGCTTTGGAACTACATTAGCAAGGCAACCAAAAAAACACCTGACGCGCCCGCTCCTGAGAACATGTCCGAGGCCGACAAGAGGGATGCCGCACTTGCTCTCAAGCTCATTGGACGCTCGACCAAGGAGATTTCCGAGGTGCTCGATATGAACTACAAGACGCTTTGGAACTATCTCGACAAGGTGCAGAAGGCTGGTGATCTCCCTCCCATGATTCACGACCCGGACATGTAGTCGTCGATCGAGTTCACAAGCTGTTCAAGTATCGGCAGATCGAAGCTCTGTTTCGCCGACGACTATGGTTTCCGCGTTCCTCTCGTTAGGTTCCACACTTCTCTGAAGGTATCCATGCTTCCCGCAACGTTCGATAAACAAGGGCGTTGTCCCACAAAACTCTGTCGCTTCCGCATATACGATCAGTACAATGCCACTTTGGCCATTGCGTATCAATTGCAATGGCGATCCAATCCCGCAAAAACAACTTCGAGTCAGCGTTCAAGACACCGTGCGGCAACCTTTCGCTTTCACAATCCTCAAGCTACGGCCATTTTCGCCCTCACCGTACATTGATCGACCAGTCGATTCATCATCTGAAGAGCCAGCAGCCACCTCTACAATCTCACAGTATGGTTCGTCGGCTATCGCGATCGACGTTTGAAGGCGCAAGCGGGAGCTATGTCTTGGTGCGGAACTGCGGCAAATGCGGAAGTGCGGGAGTGACCAGGTGCGGAAGCGGCTCAGTCGCCAGGCATCGCTTTGTTCGACTTTTCGCTGTAGCGCATTGTCCAGCAAGCGACAGAGCCGAAAGTATAAAGCTTAGACTCTCTCGTCTCCCCCCCTTTCGCTTTGTTCTTCCATCACAGCCTCGTACACCTCCTCACACTACTCGAACATACAAAGCTTCCACTTCACTGCACGACATCTCTCAGGCACAACTGCCCTCCCCTCATCCATCACTGTCTTGCTGTCATCACGACTACATCATCGAAGCCCCAGGTTACTCGCCATCATCGAGCGTAGCCATCACCATTACCCTCTGCCGCGTAGCTTCAGTCACAGTGAGGTAAGTTCTCTTCCCTCCGTCCCGCACCTGCTTGACATATACTGACAACGCACTCCATCCCCACTCTGCTTTTCACCTCTCAGCATTATCCGCTTGCTCAGTGACACCTACTCGATCCCCCTCGCATACCTTCTCATTGCCTCGCTCGCTCTAGCGATCGCAACGCTCTCCCGCTCCTCTCTCCTCAAAGCTATCAAGCGCTCCGCATCCACTCTGCTGGACGCCATCAACAATACTTTCATCAAATATCCCGCTCTAACTTTCTCGATCCAACCCTCAATCGACAATCCCGCGACCATGCTCGACTCCAAAGCTTCTGTCAAGCGTCAGGCCAAGGACGAAGATCTCACCTCCTTTGCAGCCGGCCCCAGCACATCCTCTCCTGGCGCTAGCCCCCAGAAGTCCACCTACAGGATGACCGACAGAGAGCGCGAGATCATCGTAAACATGACTCTCGAAGGCATGAAGCCAAGTGAGATTGGCAAAGCGCTCGGCATCAAGACTCCTACGGTGGCCATGTTTCTGCGACGCAAGAAGATCAAGGCCATGAGCTCGATGGATGCTGAGGCAGCTCAGCTGCTTGCCCGTGATCCTTCTACCAAAAAGCTCTTTGGGGCTAAGCGCCACAAGTAGCTGTTTCCGCTTCCCCTTGAAGGTTGCGATCTTCCCGCAATCGTCTCAATTTTCCCCCTTTCCCCCAAAAAGTCCTGTTCCGCATCCGTTGTAAAGATGTTCCGCTCGTATGATCACACACTGAAATGCAAGGTGTTGTGAAAACGTTCATCATTCAAAACTAGCTCTGAGATTGACTGTGATCGTGAGTGCGACTTCATCTTCCCGAAAGACTGCGGCCTGAGCATGGGTCACCGTTTCTGGACGGAGCTGCGAATGTGAGAAGCTGGCTAGGCTCTTCCGCACGTCGGACAAGCTTTCCGCACTTTGAACTAACTTTCCGCAAGTGGACGGGCCTGTACAGCGAAAGTTGGAAGCTTTGTGAAAGTACTTAAACTCGCGACTTTCGACTTTCGCTCTTTTTTCCCTTCCTTCATCCGCTTCTCCAACATCGACCTTCGACTCCACAGTTTACATCATCAAGCATAGACGACACTCGCACACACTTGCTCACCCTTCAACGAGACACAACACACCTTCATCCAACATCTCTTGCTCAGCGTCAAGTTTACGCTACACGCATCCGTATTGGCCTCCACCTACATCGTCACGCATCATCTCCTTCCGCACTTGTTCACTCAACATCATCAAGCGCGCGCTTCACTCAATACGATGTCGTCTGTTTACTCTGTTCAGGACTCCACTGAGCCTTCGCAGGATAGTAGCCTGTTCGACGACAGCAAGTCTCAGCTTACCGATCGCGAGGGCACCATTGCTGCTGATGAGTGTGTCTACTCTGACGCAGAGTCGCAGTACAACGTAATTGATGTGCTGTCCGAGACCGAGACCCTCGTTGACGAAGATGACGACGATGATTTCGAGATTATGGACATCAAGCATTCTCTCACTTCGACCAGCGCTTACCGCCCTTCCGCACTTCACCTGCTCGATGGTGATATCAAGCCCAGTGTTCGCGACATCAAACCCGACCTTCTCAACCAGCCGTTGGTCGACCGAAAGCGCGAGACTGCTACTCCCGCCAGAACCAGGACCAACGTCATTTCCAAAGGCCGCATGACCGAGGCGGACTCAGCAAGGATTGTAGCACTCCACGAAGCAGGATGGACCTTGGCACGCATCGGTGCTCACATCGATCGATCTCCCAAGACCATCGAAAGCTTTCTGCGTCGTCGCAGGATGAAGATCAACAGTCTCATCTCGACCTTGCCCGGATCGACCGCTCCTCAGCAACGACCTGCTCAGCGACGTCGCCCTCAACAGCAGCAGCAGCAGCCGCAGACCGCTACCTCTGACCAAGTTCCCCGATGGGTCGACACACGTGGAATCCGTGCCACGATCAAGCGCGAGGTGTTCGGTCTCGACAACGACCCCGACATCGAGGATGTCAAGTCAGGTTTCAAGAAGGAGGAGCCCCTGTAGAGTCGATGGTTGTGAGCTATGCGGAATGCGGATGCGGAATGTCGATGCGCGAACATCTCGCTCGATCCGCATGGTACAAGATCCCGCAAGTAAGATCCGCTCGACTTTCTGTTTCCCTCAAGAACCTCTCACAACCGCACGTCAACTCAGATCCGCACAAGAATCTCGAATCTACCCATGCAAAACAAAAACTACAATACAAGCAAACCTCTGATGCTGCCTTCCGCTACGTAGCCCAAGCCGCTCTCGCCCTGTCCTTCCGCCATAGCACATGCGCACCTCTTCTCGGCCCAAGAAGATAACCTCTATCCAACTCGATCCGGATCGGCGTTCCGATCTTGCTGTCGCCGAGCTGTGCCTCTCCAAACGTCTTCTTCAATCTTCGTACCGCGCTTGGCCAAGCATACACCGTGATCTCCTTCAACGGTTTCCCCATCCGCACATCTCCACCTGGCCACGTCCGCAGCAGATGCAAAGCGTCGATGAAGTCCTGCATGTCGCTTTCGAGTTGGAAGACGTCTCCGTCATCCGTACCTCTCTGGATATCGGCTTCGGCGGTTCGTTCTTCTGCCGATCGTTCGTCATCATCGTCCACCTGTTCATCGTCGAACGTCGGCAGCTGTGTAGGAGACCACGTATCTTGGGTACTCTGAAACGCCGGTCCACGACGTCTCGTCACCAGCCGCAACTCCAACTTCTCCAACAGCGGCAGCGTCACCCTCAACTCGCTAGCCGTGGCACTATCCATCCCGAAAACCAACAACTCCAATTCCCTCAAATCCTCAAACGTAGGCAGACTGAGATACGGAATCGTCGTCAGCTCCGTACACAACCTTCTCGGCTGCGGGCCCTTTTCCAACCTGGAAACCGTCCCCGTATGCAGTGCACCCATACTGAACAGATCCAGACTCAGCTCTTGCAGCTGCGGACTGGCCAACAACATCTGTTCGATCCCCACCGACAAAGGTCCATGATCAGCAAGCGCTGAAGGACAGTAGCCAGAAGCGTCGAATCCTGAACTACCAATTTGAAGCTTTCGAACAAATTTCCCGAGTGATGGATTGTGGAGTGCCAGTGTGACACGAAACGATCGAAATGAGGCAGGGGTGTGCAGTGAGACGCTGTGGTAGAGTTTGGGTATGATGAGGTGGTAGTAGCGACGGGAGAGGAGGAGGATGGTGGTCGGGGATGAACGGGATTCGTTTGGGGTGAGAGAGGGGCAGGCGGCGAGGATGAGGATGTGCGAGATGAGTTCCTCGGGGAGTTGGCTGAAGCTCTCGGTCATTGTTGGTGAGAGTGTGTGAGGTGGTGTTGCGGTGTGTGTTAAGGGTTGTGCTGATGATGTGTTGGACGTTGTATTGTGAGAGCTGTACAGCAGCCCAGCGATGCGGCGGAAGAGGCTCCTCAGCCGGTGTCCAAAAGGCGTATCCAGCGCTTCGTACGTCAACACATTCACCAGACTCGAAATCTCCGGATACACCGGAACCTCTATCCTGCCCCTCGGATCCGTCACTGCGATCCAATCTCTTCTCTGAGCCGCTGTCAACAGATTCCCACCCCTATTGATCACCTCACCTTCACCTCTCGTCGAATGATTCGTCGCGCTTGGAACCCTCTCTAAACCCTGCGTCGGTCTCAACAACGGTCCTAGCAACCTATTCCCCTCTCCACTAGCCAAGTTGGTACCACCGATCCCACCGCCGTTCCAATACGTGCTGGGAACAATCGGGGTCCCAGAAGGCCAAGTTGTCGAACCTAGTAGCAATAGATGAGCGTGAGAGGAGGTGGATCGTGAAGCTAGCCGCGCCTGCAGACGTGCACCGAAACAGTCACACAGTTGAGTGAGGAAGTTTCGAATACCCAGATATATGAGTCGAGAGATGATGAAGGCGGCGATGGCGTCGAGGAGCAGGTAAGACGCGGAAAAGATGAGGACGGGGAACCACATTCGTGCGCCAGCTCGAAGAGGGAATTTGAGACGGTTGAGGACGAAACGGGCGATGGCGATGGTTTGCGATCGAATGAGAGGTGTAGTGGTGCTGCTGGCCATGAAGATGTAGCATTTGCCGGCCACTCAGCGGTGAAACGGTTGTTCACATAGTAGGGCTGAAATGTAAGACTACCAGCACGGAATGTGGATGGAAGATGTCGGTGGAATGAGTGAGGTGTTGATGTGGGGGTGAGTAAAGACACGATAAGGCAACCCACCGAGATTGTTCTTGCACCTTGAAACCGCACCTGCATAGAGGTTCCCCGCGCTTTATCCAAGACAGCTGCCGGTTAGCGCCGCCGCTCACGTTTGGTTACCGCTCCCGATACGATCCCCATCTGTGGGAAAGCCGCCAGATTCGAGGCTGCTTTCGTGCGTGAATCTGAGCTTTGTGAGATCGTGGCTTTGTTACAGAAGTCAGGATTTTTTCGGCGAGGAGGCTGCGCTTGCGCTTCGGCTCGTTGGATCCGTGACTTTTTGAACCCTTGCTTTTCTGCTGTCAGGAATTAACGCCGCGGAAAGCTTGTTTCTCCGATTCTTGAGGAATGCAAAGCCTGCAGCTGAGTTTCTTTAGGCTTGTCATCATCGACCTTCTTGTCTACAACGATCTGACGTCGTTGAGACTGACACATTCGAGGACGACGATGAGGCTTTCGACAACACCATCACCACATAAGATGAAGCTGTCTGCAACGCCAGCGCTGCTGGTGAGCAGCATCCTGCTTGCTTCGCTTCCGTCAGCGCTCGCACACGGACATCACACACATGGCCCCGCCGATAACTCGATACCCATCGACAGCATTCTTTGGATCCACATCGGTGTTCAAACATTCGCATGGTTCTTTCTCTTTCCTCTGGCCATGGTGCTAGGCATGGTCCGCCATCGACTTCACGTGCCCGTCGCGTCCACTTCTCTCGCACTCACAGTCGGCGGCTACTTCCTCGGCCACGGACACGGCGGTCGCTCGTTCCCACACACCACTCACGGCACTATGGCTTCACTCCTCGTCTTCTACCTTGCAGCACAGACGTTCCTCGGCGTCTACCTCAAACTTCACCTGCAATGGCGACCCGAAAAGTGGATCCGACCAACACTAGTCACCATCCACGGCATCCTCGGTAAATCCTTCCCCATCGTCGGCTGGGTCCAGATGGTCTTCGGCATCTCCACGCTCCAATCCTGGTGCTTTGGTGGACACCTCGGTCAGTGTCTCGCCCACTACATCATGGGTTCAGCATTCCAAGCCTACGCAGCGATTCTGGTGATCATGATGAAAGCCGGCGGTGACTGGTTGCAGCGACGAGGGCAGAGTCAGGAGTGGTTCGATTCGTGGGTGATTATGCTTTGGGGTATCGTCAATACTTTCACGGAGCATCATGGCGGACCTTGGACGCATAAGGACTTGCAGCATACGTTGATGGGTGTGCTGTGGTGGGCTGGCGGTGCGGTTGGAATCTGGCTCAGCCGCGGTGGTAGGAGGAACGTCTTTCCGTCTATCATCATCATCTTGACGGGATGGGCGATGAGTGCGCACTCGCAAGCACTGATGATTTCGACGATGGTACATTCGCTGTTTGGGTATGCACTGATGGGAGCAGGCATTACAAGAATGATCGAGGTTTGCTTTGTTCTGCAAGATCGTCCCACAGGCTCCACAGCGGATTCACCAGATGCTGCGGTGGCTAGCAACGAAGCCGTCAACGGAAGCTGGTACCCAATTCGAGCATTTCAGTATCTTCCACCTTACCTGCTGGTCGCTTCGGGAGTGCTTTTCATGTCGGCAACCGACGAAGAGCTTCGATGGGCCGATTCGCAAGGTGTCGATCATGCGACATGGGGACTGATCGATTTCAGCGCTTCGATGTTGATGTTTCTGTGGATCAATGTGCTGGTTGATCTGTATGTTGGATATGGTGGCAGGTACGGTGCTGCGCGGAAGAATGCAGCTCAGGCGAGAGGCGGGGATCGAGAGGCTCAGGCGAGTAGGTCGTTGTACTCGCGACTCAGTGTGGGAAACAACCAGGCTCAAGCAGGTGCAGTAGAGCATCACGAGCTGAATGGGATCAGTGGGAAAGGGCTGGATGACGAAGCAGAGCCAAACCATGTGCTGTTCGACGAAGAGGATGAGGATCCATTTGAGGAGAAGGAGCGGGATGACTACGAGAGCAGCGGCAGTGGCAGTGGTAGCGGCAGCGGTGGACGCAGTCGTATTCACCTATGAGCTCGTTCTTCTATTCTGTTGACGTGAATTCATTCTAAGCTGTTCTGGTCGTATCTTCTTGCATCATGGGTGTATCTGAACTTGAGTGTGCTGTGCTATCGCCTTGAACGACTGAGGAGAGCAGGCATCGCAATCGCATCGGGAGGCTTTCCACTCCCCGTATCGGGCCAAAGATAGGCTTGACGCAACTCCAAAAACGTGCGTTCAGCTTTAGGCTTTGTGTCTGTGCGTGCTGCCTTCTTTTTGAATTGCTTTCAACCAGAATCGCGTCGCTTTCGCACGGGCGCTCAACGTCATTTTCAACCACAATTATTTTTGGTGAGATCCGCCGAAGGAAAAGGAAAGCAAAATGGAAAAATTGGGCCAATGAACGCTGCTCACTCACCAACAGACACACGCAGACACCCTTTCAAGGCACAGAGCATGGGGGTCGAGCGACAGAAAGGCTATCTTTGAGTAGGACTTCATCGCTTTCGAACAACGTTGCTTCCATCCTCCCCCGTGGTTATTGTCAAGGCAGGCGACTACGAACCAACCAGAGCACACGTATCAGGTCTCGGAGCACTTCGTACTATTGATATCATCGACGAGAAAGACGCATCAAAAGGATCGCGTACATACTTCGGACGACGCTGCTTGCAGTTCGCATACACATCTCGGGACCAATCGCACGACTCTGCGCTCTTGATTCCAGCAAACACGTCCCTGTGAGGTTATCAGCTTGTAGCGTAACTTCTGGCTAGCCTCTCGCGCCATCCCACTTCTCTGGCAATATGGCGGCACCATCATCTAGAATGTCCACTACCGGCAGCGGCAGCAGCGTCGCCAGCTCACCAGTACCTGCTCCTGCTCTGCCTGCGTCATCAACAGCAGCGCATCAAACCCCGCATCACCATCATCATCACCACCACCATCACCATCATCACCATGCTCACCATATCACTGATCCTGCACGACGCAAAAAGAAGCACTTGCCTGCACAGCTCGCTCAGCTCCAGATCGAAAACGAAGATGAGGATGCCAACAACTTTATCTCGTCATCGCGGGACGCCTCGGAAGAGGACAATGACGACCAGGAGGAAACATTTGACGATGATGCGTCTATCGCTTCGCTGCGCCGACACCAGCATGGCCTCAGCTCGAGCTCGCTCAGCAATGTGCCTATCTCTTCGTCATTCTCTTCCATCCCACCGAATGACAGAGACCAGGCTTTGATCGACTCGGCAGCGCTTCATCAGCCATCCAAGCTTCAGAACCAGCTTAAGCCTTCCACCTTGACAGACGACAGGACCCCTGCCAGCGCCAGTCCACCTCACGTTGCAGCAGCAGCATCAGCGGGCGTTCCTCTAGCAGGTGGTGCCTCTGGTGCGAGAGCGGGTCAGTCTACGGTGCAGCATGGCTTTGTCTCTCCACCTTCAGCGCATCAGCAATCCACCGCATCAGATCGCAGAAAGGAGGCTTCCTCAGATGACGACGAAAGATATGTTCGCCCTTCGGTGGGTGCCACGCTTGCCAACGCCAGCGCAGCGCTCTCTAGCAGCTCTTCGGCAGAACTGCTACCCAAAGCTGTCGCTGCACAGAGGCAGGCTGGTACAACAGATAGCCCCTCGGCAAAGTCGACCAAGTCAGGTACCGGTCTCAACCTTGGCACGCTTCCACCACCTACCGTTGGTGGGGCCGGTGCCACCTCGCAGCCACTGTCTACCGTCAAGCCGCAGACCAAAGCTGCGGATCCATTCTCGCCTGCCGGCGCATCTGGTATCGCGAGTGCGCTGTCTGGTGCGGCTGCTTCCGCTACTCCTAGAGCGCAACAGGCGAACGACGCGTCATCTGCACCAGCTCTCGATCCTTCCGTGCTGGGCCAGCCTGTCACTTCCACTGGTGCACCTGCTATTTCCAAGCGCAAGCCATCCGGCTCGCATCACGCCTCGCACGCTGCAGCTCGCCGAGCCGAGCTCAAAGACGGAGCTGACGACGAAGGAGGAAACACGACGGATGGCGGCACGCCATACGACGGTGACGTTGAGTATGCTGCTCGCACCCCCGTTTCTACTCAGATCGGAGCCGGCTCATCCGCTCCTTCGGCGCCTTCTCAGCGTGAGGTGTCCGGCAAGTTGGCAGTCGCATCGAACACTGCTGCAACCAAGAGCACCGCTCCAGGACCTGTCCGCTCGCGCAGCTACATTCAAACGATGAAGAGCCGACATGCAGACTGTCATCCGCAAGGCGACGATGTCGATGAAGGCGGATTCCAACCCTCGTCGATTCCTTCAGCCGACGAGATTCAAGCCTGGGTCCATCAAGCCATCTTCAACCCAGATCCTCGACGTGACTACTCGATCAACCCGCCTCCCAAACGATACGACAGCGAAGGTCGCGAGCGTCCCATCCGTATTTACGCTGACGGCGTCTACGATCTCTTCCACTACGCGCACGCTCTGCAGCTTCGTCAAGCCAAACTCTCGTTCCCTTCGGTCCACCTCATTGTCGGTGTGGTCAGCAGCTATTCGTGCGGCAAGCACAAGAACAAGCCGGTGCTCACGAGTCAGGAGCGTTACGAATGCGTGCGCAACTGCAGATGGGTCGACGAGGTGCTCGAAGATGCGCCCTGGGTGGTCGATCAGAATTTGATCGATACGTTGGAGATCGACTACATTGCACACGACGACTTGCCGTACTCGGGTATCGGCATGGAAGACATTTATGCTTTCGTCAAGAGGCAGGGGAGGTTCTTGCCGACGAGGAGGACGGATGGTGTATCGACTTCGGAGCTGTTGGGAAGGATTGTGGAGGTGTATAGGGAGGGAAGTTTGGATGGTAAGCTGGCTAAGATTGGGTTGGAGGATCTGACGTCGACGCATGCGACGCACCCGACTCATTCTACTAATTAGGCATAGAGATTTCGCATCGAGTATGGATGCACGGTTCATCGTCAATTGATTTTCTGTTGTACACTGGTCATGCTGAACGCTTGTGGTTGTCTGTGGTAAGTGTGAAGTGAGTTGATGGTTTTGAGCTGTGATGTTGTTCAGGGTTTCCCGAATTCCGCGTCGGAAAAAGTCGAACAGTGGAGGCTTGAGAGCAACTTTTCAGGGTCTTGCTTGCTCGTTCACCATCTTCTCGACTTACAACCAACATCAACACCCGCACCTCGACACTCGCTTTCACCGGCTCAGAATGTACCACCCGGCTCGCGGCGGCGCAAGAGGCGGAGCCGCCGAATTCAGCTGGGACAAAGTGAAAGAATCCAAAGATCGCGAATTCTACCTTGGCAATTCGGTCGCTGCCCCCACTGGACGTTGGCAAGACGGACGAGATATCAACTGGTACAACAAGGACAAACAGACTTCGACCACCGATGCAGCCGAAGAAAGACGGGAAGAGCTTCGAAAGATTAAAGAGGCCGAGACGGCTGCGCTGTACGCTAAATTGGGAAGGCCTCCGCCGGGTGCAGCTGGCGGAGAGATGGGGGTCAATGTAGGAGAGAGGCTGGCAAGTGGATCAGGTGGGGTGGGGAGGAAGGAGGTGACGGGGGCGAATAGTGCTCCGTTGGATGCGAGTAAGGCCAAGTGGGGTAAAGGAGGGGAGGAAGAGGTGTCGGAGGCGGATAAGAAGCTGGCTAGGAAGTTTGCGAGAGATGAGGTGAGGAGACGGGCTGCTGCTGGTGAGGAGGATGGTCGGTCGGAAAGAAGAGGTGCTGATAGGGATGAGGAACGGCGAAGGTACTCGAGGAGGCGGCATGACGACGATGCAGAAGAGGAGCGACTCCACCGCTCTAGCAGAAGGCACGATGACGATGTAGATGAGGAGCGTCACCGTCGTCACCGCCACCCTCGCACTTCGACTCGACGCAAAGAGGATAACCGCGATGACAAGGACTCGAGACGGCACCGTCATCACAAAGACAGAAGGAGTAGTCGAAGTAGAAGCAGGTCTCCTGACTCGTCGAGTCGCCATCGACATCGAGATCACGAGGAAGGGCGGCGCAGATCAAGGAGATCTCCCTCAAGGGAACATCGGGATGAGCGCAGGGGCCATCACTCGTCTTCGCAACGTCAGCGTGAATGAGATAGACCAAGGTTCAAGCTTTGGGTTACATTTGAAAGTAGGAAAGGCTTGGGATCATCCGCTCTTCACTTTGTTCTCCCTCGACTTCCGCACCTCATTTCGCTTCTTCATCCGCGTCATCTTCTTTCCTCCTCTGCACCTCATCTTCGCCTCTCCTCTCTCCTCCAACAACACCTTTCCCTCCTACAATCCACTCTACTTTCGCAACAACATCATAACTGCGACAGATCAGCCTGTGCCATCCTCATCATCAAAACAAATTGTAAGACTCTTGCGCTTTCGCAATCATCGTCGCCTGCTTCTTTGTTGCTGACGCCAGCCTTCCGCCTCCCATCAAGACTCGTCATTTACCCGCTTTAGGCTTCGCAAAATGAGTTCGGCTACCCCTTCTCTGTTCGAGATTGTGAACGCATACTTCTCCGATCTTCTCTTTGGGAAAGCTGATCCGGAGTTCGAGCAGATTCGCAAAGACGGTGCACGGCTTCGAGCCTTCTTTCACCTCATGCATACATACGCAGCCATACATGCTGAACAGCCCAATGTCGATCCTGTACCAGGACCCGCAGCCATCCAATTTTGCATTGACGCTGCCATTGCTGCTGTCAGTCCAGTTAACATGACCTCTGCCGCTGCTGCCGCTATCGCTGCAGCCGCCTTCCCTACTTGGACCGGCGCTCCTGCTGTTCCCAGCGTCACTGTGCCCGATCCCTCGTCCACCACCGCTACCGATCCACCTATTCACCAATCGACCGATGCCACCGATGCCACCACAGGCACGACTGCCACCGGACTTCCCACGGACAGAGATCTTGCCGGGATCGTACTCCAGCTGTCAAATGCTTCGCTCTCCAACGCGCAGTGATGGCTGATCAATTGGACGCCGCAACACCTTTTCAAGCAGCTCAAATCTTCGGTTGCAACGACTAAAGCTTTCCTTGCCTGCTTGCAAGCAGTCTTTGTCAACCCACAGCAGACTTTCTGTACCTGACCCAAGAGAAATGTTCAAATCATCATCAAGCTTGTCTCGCGCACATGCTCAGCTGTCCATCATACCATCGAGTGAAAGCCGTGCGGAAATGTAGCGGCAAACGCGTAAAGTGCGGAGACGCGCTCTGCAACGTGAATTTTTTTCGAAACTGAGCCTCCACACGACCAAGACCCTGACCTTGAGACCATCACTGCTACAAGTTTGATGCGGATTCTCTTCCTGCACCTCTTCACCTCTGACCCGCTCCTCTTCCTTTCTTGAAGTATCAAAAAGCCGGCAGTCATGGCTAGAGCTATACAAAATCTCGTCATGTCGTCATAGCATTCGTACAGCCAGCTCAGGATCCTCCTTGCTTCGTCTTTTCCCTTAGACTCGTACAAGATGGCATCTCCAAAGAAGGCCGCTCGTAGATATGATGCGCTTGCGTCGAACGGCTCTGGAGTGTTTGCTTCGACGTCAGCTTCAACTTCCTGCTCAGCTTCATCGTCGGATCCTCCAATCGCGACGGACTCGACAACGCCCAACGAGCATCTTCTGCCCGACTTGCCCACCGACGAGGCCCAGACTAGCTTGATAGACAGAGCGCCCTCTCTCAAACCTCCAGAGCCAACGCATCAACCTGTTCCGACTCATACAAATCTGGAAACCGCAACTCATAGCTCAGGTCCACCACCATGGCCGACAATCACATACAAGCATCTGCTTTCTGCCGGCACACTCAACCCTACCAACCCGCTTCGAGTGGTTGCGCATTGCGATGTCGATGCGGCCTATGCGCAGTTTGAGGCATCTCGGCTGGGCCTTGATGCTACCGTCGTTCCGATAGCAGTACAGCAATGGCAAGGTCTAATTGCGGTCAACTACCCAGCTCGCGATGCTGGCGTCTCGCGTTTCGAGAGTATACCAGAAGCGCTCAAGAAATGCCCCGACCTACATCTGGTTCACGTCGCCACTTACGCACATGGCAGCAATAAAGCAGACTACCATCCCGATCCGAAACCAGAAACGCACAAAGTCAGCCTCGATCCGTACCGTAGGGAGAGCACTAAGATTCTGACCATCTTCAAGAAGACTTGTCCACACGGAGCTGTTGAAAAGGCGAGCATTGACGAATCGTATTTCGAATTGACGATCGAGGTACGGAAGCTTATGATCGAGCGTTTCCCGCATTTGGCTCAGCCGCCTCCGGACGATCCAGTCACAGGCGTAAAAGGTATGGATCAGCCGCTGCCTCCGCCGCCACGTCTGGGGTTGAAACAGTGGAAGCAGCTTGGATATGTGGTACCCAAATCGGGCGATGTTGGTAAAGCTACGGGCATTGGACGTCCAGAGAAGGCGGTAGCGAAGGGCGCGCTGTTGGTGGATGCGCCGATTGGTGCTGGGATTGTGTCGGCGCCGTTAGTGGAAGTACAAGGTCACAATGCGAAGCAAGGAGCGGAAGGTAATTCTGATGCAGCTGGTGGAGAGAAAGCAGACCAGTCGACAGAAAAGCAGGCACCGCCGTCATGGGGCTCCGATGATCGTCTCACAGATCCTTCGTCATCTCAGCCCGACGATCTCGATTCGGAAGCAGCACTCTGGGATCGCATCGAATACGGCGAGACCACATGGACCGACGTTGCCCTCGCCCTGGGTGCTGAACTGATGAACCGCGTACGTCAGAATGTGCTCGACGAGCTCGGCTACACCACCTCCGCAGGCATCGCTTCCAACAAAACACTCTCCAAACTCTGTTCGTCATGGCGCAAGCCCAACGGTCAAACTATTATGCGACCATGTTCGGTGGCCAACTTCTTCTCCTCGCTTCCCTTTCAAAAGATTCGTTTCCTTGGTGGAAAGCTTGGAACTGCGATGGGTGCCGAATGGAATTCTGCCACAGTGTCCGATCTGTGGGATGTTGGGCTGGACGAGATGCAGGCCAAGTTTGGAGAAGAAGCGAGATGGGTGTACAATGTGCTACGCGGCATTGATTATAGTGAGGTACGAGAGAGGGTTAATAATCAAACGATGCTGGCGAGCAAGTCGGTGAGACCTGCGATTACCAAGCCGGAGGAAGCGATGCATTGGTTGGGCATCCTCTCGACCGAGTTGGCGATAAGGCTCAGGGAGGCGAGGGAAGAGCGAATCAATCTGTGGCCGAAGACGCTGGTGCTGCGTTACATCAGGGCTGGTTCCGTTCCGCGCAGCCGACAGACCGCGTTTCCGTTTACGAATCCCAACAGCCAGGACGAGCTCGCGAAAGTGATATTGAAAAAAGGCCAGAAGCTGTGGGAGGAGAGTCTGGGTGATGCGCTGGGTTTAGGTTTGGGGTCGTCGGGTTTTGGGGAGGCGAAAGTTTTAACGATTGCGCTTGGGTTTGGAGGTTTGGCAGAGGGCGAGGTCGGACAGCGAGGTATCGCGGACTTTCTTGGAGCGGCGTCGACAACCTCAGCTACGACAGCAACAGCACCAACAACAACGAGGCAGGCTTCAGAAGCAGATCTGGACGAACATTCGTCACCCAAAAAGAAGAAGAAACGCAACCGACTCGACGTCATGTTTGAAACTCAGTCTAAACAGCAACAGTCTCAAGCTCCATCACCGCCACAACCATCAAAGCAAGAAGAGCCTGTCAACGGAGAAGCTCTTTCTGATGCTAATCAAGCAAGTGTCGCCATACAGACGGAGACAGACGCAAAGGACGCCGAATCGGCGCAAGCAACGGATCGGGAAGTCGATCCATCCTGGCGATGTCCCGAATGTTCACACCTCATTCAAGCACCGCCATCATCTGCATGGTTCGAAAAGCCGTATCTCGTCGACAAGCTCAAAGACGAGCACCTCGACTGGCATTTTGCTGTGTCACTCTCGCAAGCCCCTCCATCATCGTCTTCGGCAGCTGCGTCGGCTTCGCAACGTCCGAGCACTGGAGGATCAACAAGCAAGAAGAAACGAGCGCTAGACAAGTTTTTCACCCGTCGTTAAGGTAGATGCTCGCATTTCAGGGTTGCACCCTGCTTTTTTTTTAAAGCGCTCTGTTCTCGCGTGGCAGATGCGATTTTTGCAACTCCGCACCTCTCTGCTAACCCCCCTGTTCGCTATCATACCCTCATCTGTAAGATAGAGCTGTTTTCACAGGGAATGACAATATATGCAAGTCATTGGCCAATTAAGCGAGAACCACATTTATGTCGATCAGATCGTCGGCTCGCTAATGAAGCTAGAGAGTAAACGAGGTTAGATCGTCGATCGACTGACGAATGGGTCCCCTGCTATTGTTTGATTCGTGCGCTTGGTTGATGTTCCTCTCGTCATCATGAAAAGCCGGTTGACTGCTGCGCACAGCATGTTTAGCCGATGTTTGTTAGGCGAGACCGTGCTTGCAGTGTGCCTTTTACTTTCTTGCTGTGTCATACTGGACAATGATCGCGCGATTGGGAAAAACTTTTGCCCCCCTCTATCGAAGCCTTTTGAACTGTTACCGCTTGCCCATCGGGATCAACTCGCAGTCCCAAGCCACAGTTCACAGATGCGCGCCCACGAACAAGCATGAGAGCCGGATTAATACGTGAAAAGGCCGTCACCGATGGGTGATCGAAAAGGATGGATGTTCCTCTGCCAAGGCTGGTGGCATTTATCCTTCTCTGCCCGCGTCTCTCTAAGGCTGCTGCTGCTTTACACGAAAAACACACGTGGCGCGTTGCAGTAAATTTAGAAGGCCCTGAAATTTGGGCAGTCAGAGAGAGAGAGAGAGACAGAGAAAAGGAGCGGGAAGGAATTTCGAAATTCCTTTTGACACGCGACACTTCTCTGCTTGACAAAGAGAGCTTTTTATTTTTTGTCCCGTCGCTTTTCATGCAAAGATGCTTTCAACACCGCCAAAGTGGGTTCTTTCTCGCTGGCAGCTTTGGACACTAGGTGTCCCGTCCCTGCTTTTCAGGAACTTTCGGGAGGGCAGTAGGCCCCTAGTGTTCATGCGCAAAACCGCCTTTTCTTCCAGAACCGCACGCCGACCGCTGTTTCTTGAAGTCGGACCGAGTGATGCCCGCCTCATGGCCCCTTGGATGCGATTTCGGGGTGGTCCATCGACTGCAGGGCTACTCTAATCCATACTCCGAAGCTCATCGTTCGACCTTTCAATAGGCCCCCCTATGCAAGCAAAATTCTGTTCGTCGCCATATGGTGACTTTTTGAGTTTGACTTTGGTACCTGCTCTCGCTCGGCTTCTGATGCTTTTGAGTGGAAGTTTCCGTCCCACTGAGCTTATCTAACTTGTCGTTCGGCGATTAGTTGCTCTGAATTCTTACTCTTGTTCGCCAAGGAAGCATGTACGAGGCGGTTTAGAATCCGGTCCCGCTCTTTTGTTCACGTTTTCTCTGCTTGGAAGCGAATGTGGTCCCAGCTGTTGGGAAGAAACTGCACAGAACCCAGCCACTAAGGGGGTTCCGTTCGGTGCTGCAGTGATAGAGAGCAAGGCGACAGTCTTGACGGATAGAAAGGGTCGGTGCAAGCCACCCTGGTTTTTCCTGCGGGATCCGAATCACCATGTGGCATGAGCACACCACTTTATGCGTAGAAGCTAACCCCCCGGGTCACTGGATCAAATTGCTCCGCTGGGCGTGGTTAAACTTTTTTCTTCTTCTTTCTAGGAACACCACTGGGATCGAATAGTCTTCGGCTGTCAATCGATATGCTCTACTTTTGTGTTTCATGAGGACGTGCAGTGAAAGGCCTGCAGGTGTGCCTGAATCCTCCGCTGTGCCACATGAAATCTGTTGAGAGGTCTCAGAGGTGCTTCATGATATAAGTACGGCCCTTCTTGACAGACCACGGATCTCCGCACACCTCAACCTCCTCACCAGTCGATCACCTGACCTTCCTCTCCCTTCTCGACACTACCTATCCGAGGATTTTCAAAAGATACCTCCTTACACACTCTGCCGGACAGAGTCAACATCCTTCCTCTACACCTTTCAAAAAAGATGAAGTCCTTCGCACTCATCCTCTCGGCGCTCGTCGCCTTCGTCACCTTGCTCCCTTCCTCCGCCGAGGCAGCTCAACGCGGTCTTGCATGGGGAACCAACGACAACTGGGGTAACTCTGTCGCCAAGGGACTCATCAGCTGGTACTGGCACTGGCAAGACGGTCCCAACTCCAACTTCAACGGCAAGCTCGAATTCGTTCCCTGCTACTGGGGTCCTAAGTACAACTCTCAATGGGCGGCACGAAAGCGAGAGATGAACGCCAACGTTCCCAAAAACCTCCTTGCCTTCAACGAACCTGACATCAGCGGACAGTCCAACTTGGATCCCCAAACAGCCGCCAACTTGTGGATGCAGGAGATTCAGCCTTGGAAGAACCGCGGTGTTCGACTGGGTAGCCCTCAGATCGTCTGGAACCAGGACTGGCTCGCCAAATTTATGAGCGCTTGCAAGAGCAAAGGTTGCACTGTTGGTGAGTATAAAGATTGGATTTGGCTTGCGTGGTGGTGAAGGTTTCGAGGCTCGTCTTCTTTGATGAAGCTATCAGCCGCAGTCTCAGGCTTTTCACAAGGCTTGACGAAAAATGGGGAAAATCTTTGCTCAACTTTCATTCGCCATCGACATCTAGACCAAAGCCTATCTCCAGAAAGTAAACGATGAACATAATTTGCTGACAAAACCTTCCACTTTGCCTCTGCTTTCAGACTTCATCGCCATCCACTGGTACGGATCATGGAACGACCTCGACGGCCTCAAAAAATACGTCACCTCTGTCCGCAACCGCTTCAACCTGCCCATCTGGATCACCGAATACGGCGTCACCTCTTCCTCTGGCGGCTCCCAGCAGCAGGTGAAGAACTTCCACATGCAAGCAACATCGTGGCTCAACAGTCAATCGTACATCGAGCGTACATCGAACTTTGGCAGCTTTGCCGTTTCCAGCCCACCCGATGCCTACGGTTCGCGCCTCAACGCTCTCTTCAACGGCGATGGTAGCTTGCGTGATCTGGCTTACTGGTACGTCTGGAGTTCGTCGCCGAGCAAGAGGAGCGTTAGGTTCGAATCTACCGCTGAGGAAGATTTCGAGGAGACAAAGAAGGAGATCCCCGTCGAGGAGAAGCCTGCTAGCTTTAGCCACGGTAACGTGACTGAGGTTTGAGGGAAAAAAGGAGTTCAAAAAAGGTCACCACCACCGTCAAACTTGATGAAAAGATGAGGAGAGGTTCGGGGCCTTGGAGATCCGACCCGCGTCCGCGCGCTGTGTTTTTTGCTTCGTTTTCCCCTAATTAGTGTATTCATATTTCTTAAAGTTTTCGTCACTGGGTTAATGGGTCATTGTCTTCATACCTTCCGAGCAATGTCTGGACATCGAGATGTGTTCGTAATGTGAGGCTTGGATGTGATTCAGCTTGAAGACGAAGAGGTCCGGTGACAGCTGTCAAAATGAAAGCGCCACGACTTTTGTCGCGTGCTAACATCGTAAAATTTTCGGTGACGGCCCGGGTATGAAGGCGTGTGGGAGAGAGAGAGAAAGAGCGGAAATGGAGCGCGGTGTTTTTACCGGTGATTTGCCGGTGGCACTTTTTTTTTCACCCCCGCATTCAGAACCCACATGGTGTGGTGTGGTATCTTTCCGTCTTGCCATCATTCGTTACATCGATAGACACATAGAGCTGCGTATGGTGCAGTGATGACAGCGGGTACGAGATAGACGAGTACACAGCGTCGGACCTAGACGACTCGATTACTACCACCTTCACCGTAGATCTTTCGACCGACTCGACTACACTGCACGATGGCGAGGTCAACAGAGCCAACGGAGGCGGCTGGCCCAGCTCCTGAGCCGATTGATCCCTCTCACCTCAGCACATCTTCTTCCGAAAGTAAACCAGTCGATCTCTCCACCACCACCAACGTTCGCCTCTCCGACTCCCAATTCGTGATCCGCGAAGGCGGCTACGGCTGGGTCAACGTTGTCTGCACCATTTTCATCAACGCCGTCACTTGGGGCGTCAATACAACTTTCGGCGTTTACTTCTCCTACTACCTCCAACATGACTATTTCACCTCCGCAACACCCATACGATACGCCTACGTCGGCGGCCTCTCCGTATCATCGTGCATGCTCGCCGCTCCTTTCAGCAACTTGCTCTGGCGATCGACAGGATGGTTTAAAACACCGATGTATTTGGGGATGACGATGGTTGCTATGGGTCAGATTGGTGCAGGGTTGTGCAAGACGTATATTCAGCTGCTGTTTACGCAAGGATTGGTGTTTGGCGTAGGGTTGGGGTTGATCATGGTTCCTACGCAACCGTTGTTGAGTCAGTGGTTTAGGAGGAAGTTGAGCTATGCTCAGGGGCTGTCGGCTGCAGGAAGTGGGTTGGGTGGGTTGGTGTTGGCCAATACTACGAGGTATCTGATTCAGGAGAAGTCGTTGGAGTATGCGTTGGTCTGTAATGGTATTGTTTCGTTTGTAGTGTTGCTACCGTGCATAGTGTTGATGAAGTCGACGGAACCGCAGACGATCAACTTCCTTCCTTCTCGATTTCGTAAGAGTAAGGTTTCACAATCGACGGCGACAACGACGGCAAAGATCAAGAAAAACCCTCTCGAACTCAGATGGCTCCTTCATCCAGGCTACACATTCATCCTCCTCTTTGGCGTCTTTAGCATGATTGGCTATTTTGTAGCTCTCTACTCGCTGGCTGCCTTTGCTTCCTCCGGTCTCGGCTTAACGCAAAAACAGGCTTCGGCGTTGCAATCCATCTTGGCAGCTGGTCAGATGATTGGTCGACCTCTCTGCGGCTTGTTGCTCGACTTGGTCGGCCGTCACCCGTGCACGATCGTCATCCAAACACTCGCGGGGTTGACGTGTTTCGCCTTCTGGCTACCCGCACGATCTTTCGGCCTGCTCGTCGTATTCGCTATCACTCAAGGCTTGCTGGGTGGGACTATCTGGTCGAGCTTAGCACCGCTATCGGCAGAAGTGGTGGGGATTCGAGATCTGCCTTCGGCACTAGCCATCTTTTGGCTGGTCATGGCAATCCCGGGTCAATTTGGTCAGCCGATGGCCGTCGCGCTTATAAATTACAGCGAGCAACATTTGAGGAGGAAGGGAGCGGATGCGTACCTGATCTCGATCGGATTTTGCGGCGCTTGTTTTGTCATGAGTGGTGTCATGCTGTGTTTTAGTTGGAGGTATGTGAGGAGGAGGAATCAGGCTGAGCGATTGGAGATTGGCGATTCGAAACACCACGCTTCGACTGCTGCAACGCCAGAGTTAGCAGAACAGCCAAGCGAAAAGGCGTAGTCGGTCATCATTATCGTAATAGCATTGCAATACATTTTCGTTCGAAGCCTTAGATCAAGTTGGTGAGCAGATTAGCACCCGACGGGTCCCCTGTAGTACATTAAGTAGACCTTGCAACATCCTCCCCCTTGTTGGAGGTCGTCAACTGTACTCTTTCTGCTCTAACCTGTAGGTGGAATCCAGGACCTTTTCCATTGACACCACATGCACACAGGGCAAACACAAACCTACCCTGTACTCCAGGATTTCCTCGCCTTGAGCCTCGCTTCCTCTTTGCCACTTGGCACCGTCCGCGAGGTCCTCAAACCTTCGAGGCTTAACAAGACAGCCAAATTAAGAAAACGATCCGAAGTAGTCACATCTGCTCCAGTCGCTTTACAAACATCTCCGTTTGTTGCAGACCGTGCACAGACGCCGATCATCACTGGCCGCAGGTACACCGAATACGGTGACTTTGATGACGCTGTCTATACCGCCAACATCACTGTCACAACTCCTACCAAGGTGCTCCTTCAACGCTTTGGGCCAATGAGTGCGAAAACGGACGAACGGATGGTTTCAGCCGCCAAGGAAGGCTCTCGTTTGCTCACGCGTATGCTGCTCCTCGCCGGCAAGCACAACGACCACGGCAGAGACGAAAGCGGCGACGAAACGAGCGAGAACGACCTACTGCGGCAGCGGCTGCATCTTGGCGTTTGGTACGACCAAGCCGGCAAGCGACTCATGGTCACGAGCGACAGTCGACAAGAGTCCAATACCGAGGAAGCACGTCGAGCCGTCGCCGACTTTTGCGACTGGCTCAAACACTACACAGAGAAGTTTGTCACGCCGCTGGTGCCTCTGCTGTGCGACGAATGGCAGGAACAGATGAACGACCGGCCGTTGGTGCACGCTCCTTGGATACGCACCCACATCTCGGATTACGACGAGTTCTGCCACCCATACTACTCGATATTCAGCCCTTTCCGCGGTTTTTCGTCGAAACCTCATGTGGACAAGAAAGACGCTCCTGGCTCCTTCCTCCTCAACTTCAGTCGGCACGCCATACTGGAATTGCCCGACTACGGCGAGAAGGTGATGCTTCAGCTGCTCGACATTGTCTTTTTGCGAACCGACATTGTATCGCACTGTACCAGCGTGCACCCCGAGCATCTCAAGGAGGGGAAAGCGCTGAGCAAGGAGCAAGAGCTGGAGCGGTGGGCGATCACCTGCTTCTACCGGAAATGGATCGAGGAGCAGCACGAGCCAAAGATCCGCACGACAGCGTATTTTATCAGAGAAGGCCATTCAGGATGAGTGCCGTGAGTTTTGCACAGCCTTGGACGAGCTTCTCAGCAGCTGCTTGGCAGCAATAGCTCACATTGCAGGCATGCATCAATCAGTGGCAGACGGGTGCTGCGAGAAAATATCTCTGATGTCCTCCAATACAGAGAAGGACTTCAAACACGTTGTCTCAGATGTACTGATGCCGATTGTTCGATACATACTGGTCTCGATTGGCGGATACCTGCGCGAGAGTAGTGGTGGGAAGCGGTCGCGCGAGGCAGGCAGCGAAGGTGCTGCGTAGTATGTTTGCTGTAAACTGTTGACTGAGCGAAAAAACAGAGCTTGTCTTCGCAACAACAGCACCAGGCAAGAGTGCTACGATTCTTAGGCATTGGACCCCGGAGGCTCAGTCTGGCTTTGGCTTCAGCACCGTCTCTGGCTTTTCTGTCTATGTTTGGCAGGGGAGGAGCCTGGAAAATAGCATAGCGAGACGTAGTCAGTCAGGAACTTGATGCGTTTACCATCGCAAATTCGACCTGGAGAATGCGATAATTGGTCAAAATCACCTTCTTGTTTGTGTGGTTGAGTCAAATGTATGTGTTCAGCGGGCCAGACATGACAATTCTTCTGCTTTATAATCTGAACTTTCACCAGAAGACAAGTGGATCACTCGAGAGGTTTGTTGGGGATCTTGTGGTGCTTGTCCAATTCAGAGCTAGTAATATTGAAGGCGAAGGATGGCAAGGTCGGGCATGACCGCCAAGGTTTCGCATAATCTGACGTCCTCCTGCGAGATAAGCCTAGCCACCACCAGTAGAACTCGCTTGACAGGCCTCAGCGCACAGGCTGGACTGTAGCGGAGACAAGAATGAAAAAGATGTGACGACAAGAAAGCATGCGAATTGAGTGTGCAAGGAGCCAACAGAAAAAGGAAAAAAAAAAAGAACTGCAGCACCTAGGATTCCCGCGTGGTCCCCCACCGCAGTACTGACTAGGCGATACCTTGCTTAACTTCGCAGATCGGACGGGATGCGGTGCTTTCAAGGTTCTATGGCCGCAGATGTCAACTATACACTCGGAAGGCATCATAAACGTACATTTATTCCGATGTGACAAGAGGTTTGAGGTTACACCGATTCAGCAACGTTTGACGTCGTCATTCATACTTTGAGCGCGTCAATCGGCAGGCTCACAGAAATCACATCACGCATCGCGAATTGCACACAACACCCATTCGCAGCTTTCGAACAGCGACATCAATTCCAAACACTCTACCCACTCTTACAGCTCTTAGACTTGCACCACCCAACCGACTTCTCAAAGAACACCGGTGAGTCTCCGCCACTCTTATGATCCGCTTCGCATTCCACCTTGCACTTCGAATACAGTGCGCACGTCAGATGTCCTTGCACAAAGGAATTCTTCTTGCGCTCCGACTGGCTCGCAAACGCTTTCTTACTATCCTCTTCGGTCGATCTATTGATGAGTTTGATCTTTGGATGTTCGAGACTGAAACTTTGCTGGTAGATGTTTGCGAAGACGCAGCCTTCGGTTTGATCACATGCGCGTAGACATTCCGAAACGCGATGTACGAGTCCCCAAAGGAGGAAAGAGGAAGGGTCGGAGACGACAGAGCCGAACAATTTCGAAGAGTACTCGGCGACCGGTCGCATGGCGTTGGTGAAGGTTGGTGCGTAGCCGGCTTGACACGCGGTTGACTGTGAACGTTTGTGTACCGCTGACGAAGGGGAATTTTGATGAGAATCTTTGCGATGTAAATGAGCAGAAGCAAGAGAGTGAATCTTGTCAAATAGCTGTGGGTCTTCAGTGCATTGTTCGACACCTTCCTCAAAGTTTGTTCGGGTTTCCATGAGATGGGTGAACCCGGAGCACTTGAGCGTACAGTGAAGCGCTATAGCTCTGACTAGTTCTCGTGCGCTGTGGCGGTGCGATGTTGTACCTGTGGGCGATTCCTGATCGTCGTGGCAATAGGGAAAAGTCGACTCGATGACTTGCATACACAGCGAGGCGTCTCCTACACACTGATCGTCGGAGTGGTCCTCGCCAGCTGTTGAAGAATCGTCGCAGTGTGAAGTTGATTCGATTGCCTCTCGTTTGGTTGGAGTGCTGTTCGCAGCAGCTGCACCTCCATAAGACGGAAGTGTGCTCGCCGAACCTCCTGCACCTTCAGAAGACGGAAGTGTGCTCGCCGAACCTCCTGCACCTTCAGAAGACGGAAGTGTGCTCGCCGAACCTCCTGCACCTTCAGAAGACGGAAATGTGCTTGTCGAACCTCCTGCACCTCCAGAAGACGTGAGTGTGCTCGCAGAACCTTCTGCACCTCCAGAAGACGGAAGTGTGCTCGCAGAACCTCCTGCACCTCCAGAAGCAGGCAGCGTGCTAGATGATCCTGCTGGAAGAGAACCAGCAGCAGCACCAGCAGCGTCTCCGGCTTGCGCTGCATCGCCACCCGTCGACGATCGAGTCCCACCACCCTCGGCTCCTGTACCCGCTTTACCTGTAGCAAGCATCGTCCTATTGTACGCAGCTTCATCTCTCATCTTTTCCACATCTGTAATCGTCTTATACTGGATTAGTGCGGTAACCACTTTACCTCCCGCTTCGATCCCGGTAAGAATAGCCGGCAACATAGCTTGAAGCATGGCTCCACCACCACCCATGCCTCCCATGGCTCCCATTGCTCCTAGTGGTGAGCGGCGATGAAGGATGTGCGAGTGAAGTTGATGGGTGTGTTGGTGCATAGCGGAAGCGATGTCGTCTGAAGTTTTGAAAGCGGCGTCTACGAGGTCTTTTACTTGCTGGTGTAGATCGTTTCGTCGAATGGGACGCGCAGGTTTGACGCTTGACCCAGCTGGTTGCACCGCACCATGGTCAGGAACTTGAGGCTGGGGATCAGGCTTGCTTTCGGGCTTACCGACTGATTCGGCTTGGTGAACACCGACAGATCCTGGGTGAAGAGGCGAAGAAACGGCTGGTCCAACGGCAGCTGAACCTCCTCTAGGCGGTACAGCCGCGGCATTCATCTTGCCAGAGCTCGCAACCAGGGGTCGTCGCATCGCAGCTGGTGCTGCAGGTGGCGTGCCCATTTTCCAATTGATCAAAGGCACTCTTTTACCATCATCAAAGCCATCCAACTGAATCGAGCCGAATGTTGGAATGATTCGTCTATCCAGCTCCTCTGCATCTTCCGGTTCAGTGTTGCGTCGAGCAAGCGCAGGCATAGCACCTGCTTGGGCCGGCTGTACGGCATCAAGACCACCTGCTTGACCTGGTTGGACCGCACCAAGACCACCTGCTTGACCTGGTTGGACCGCACCAAGACCACCTGCTTGACCTGGTTGAACGGCACCAAGACCACCCACTTGGCCAGGTTGGACGGCGCCGATACCACCTGCTGCTGGAAGCCCGCCCGAAACACCACCAATTGGTCGCTGTAGCGCAGGCAGGGCCGGTGGCTGATGCGGTGGCGGCGTATCAGGCAATCCAGCATTTATCCGAGCCATGTGCACCTCTTTACCCGCCTCTATACCGTTATTGACAATCTGTTCTATCTGACCGAAACCTGGGATCATTCTCCTTTCTAACTTCTCTCCATGATCAGAATCGCGTCGAGCAAGAGCGGAACCAGCACCTTGCTGAGCGGGAACACCACCTGCGCCCAACCCACCCAAAGACTGTTGCGAAGCAGCAAGCGGCGGCGTATCAGGCAACCCCGCCCTCAACCGAGCCATGCGCACATCTTTTCCTGCTTCGATACCATTGTTGACGATCTCTTCGATCTGACCGAAGCTCGGAATGATCCTTCGGTCCAGCCTCTGAACATTCCCGTTCTTTACCTGATCAGAGTTGCGTCGAGCAAGGGCAGGAAGAGCACCTAGCTGCGCGGGCATACTTCCTGCGCCCAATCCACCCAACGGCTGTTGTGAAGCAGGTAGCTGTTGCGTGTCCGGTAGACCCCCTCCCGCCCTCGACATGCGCGCCTCTTTACCTGCTTCTATACCATTATTGACTATCTCTTCGATCTGACCGAAACTTGGGATGATCCTTTTCTCAAGCTTCTGTCCTTGCTTGCAGATCGATTCATCGGGAAGGTCGACTGGTGCGTTTCCGTGCAGACAAAATTGAGATACTTTGCTGCTCGCCTCTTCGGCGACGAGACCTGTACGACGATGCTGTTTCGTCTCGGAGCTTGCGGAGGCAGAGGTGGGGGAGCGAGGACAGTTTGCTCGATCACCACCATCCCAAAAGGGTATATCGTAGACGTGGGTGAATGAAAACCCGGGGAAGGCGTCTTCGAGGAACGGTTCTAGTGCCCGACCGTCGGTTGGCGAGCGTCGAAAGGGTCCTTGGATGGGTGTCCAGATTCGTGCTGGTTTGCCGAATGGTCGTTTGGAGAGGTTTGACGACGGTTGATGGTCATGGTGATGGTGCTGATGGTGGTGTTGTTGATGATGATGATGGTGAGAATGGTGAAAGTGGTGCGAATCTGTAGAAGCGGAGGCAACCGAGAAAACTGAGCAGATTGTGGCGAGCCACAGAGGCGAGGAGGGGCGGCGGAGCAAGACCATCTTACACAGAAGAGGTTCGACTGGTAGATCGAGGTTGAGGGTGGGGCGCGCGACGATCTGAGACAGGCCTTTCTTATATGTCTGTTTCAGAGCCTTGGCCTTCGGATGAGCTCAAGCGGCACTGCTGGCCAAGCTGCCAAGCAATGCCGTTGCTACTCTCTCACAGTGAGGCAACGGAACGAAGTCTGACGAACGACCACACATTGAAGAACACATTCACGCCGAAACGACGGGGAAAATAAGACTTGAAAAACAGGCGTAGCGACGCATTATGAGATTGAGATGCGCCTCGAAAAGATCCGGGGGTCGTAAAGATCATTCGGAATAGATACTTACGCTCTAATCCGATCTCAGAACTGCAGGACAAACTCTGTTTGGCGGAGTGTTGGTGAAGTGGCAAACGCTCAGATCGGTTTGCGCAAATGGACAAGTGAGCACCGTGCGCAAGCTCAAATTTGGATGCCATCGATACTCGGTCTCATTAAGGTTTCGGATCGCGTCGATTGAGTCAAACACAGAAGGGGATCTGAACTCTGTTGTCGACAAATGTCATCCTTAAGATCGATCTGGCACAATATCACAGCCCGCACAAGACTCTCCTTCATCATTTGCACAAATCATTTGCCAAAGCATTGTATCTTTTTTTAAACACTTTGAGCTGGAAAGCAATATCTGTTCGTAGGTTTTTATCGTTGAGCAAACTGACCAGCATTGACAGCGTTTTACTCTTCATCATCATCATCCTCAACATCGTCATCCTCGCCCGAGTGCCAACCGTACACAACCAGCGTAGCCAAGCCGAGCAGACCCGTGATGATACAACCGGTAAACGCAGCGATGGCTCTACCCGTCCAACCAGACTCCAAGTAAGTTGGACCTTTTTGCAAGCCGACAAAGTCGGTTGTCGAGTTCAAGCCGACCGCGTTACCCGTCGTCGCGATACCCTGAGCTTGACACTGATCCTTGATAAAGCTCGGCACTTGGAGGTAGTCATTGCTCAAGATCTCGGGAGCTTCGACAAAGATCGACGCCAAGCCGGAAACGAGATGTGGATCAATGTGACAGTGGAAGAACCAAGCGCCTGGGTTGTCTGCTCTGAAACGGAGGTATGCTGAGCCACCAGGTGGGACCATGACTGTGTCTCGTCGCATGGGGTTGATTTGGGATTCGTTGAAAGGTGGGTTGATGGTAGGATCGTCAGAGGTAACGTCTTGGGATTTGTAGACGACTTGGAAATGGTGGCCGTGGAGATGGAAAGGGTGTTTACCGGCGTCCCAGTTGAAGACTTGGACTTCGACCATGTTGTTGTGCTTGATGACGAAGGCGTTTGAGTTGGGGCCGTAGATCGCGCCGTTGGACGAGAGAGGGCCCATGGATTCGGCTGAGAACAGAGCGGGTACTTGAGGTGCAACGTAAGAAATGTTGTTGAAGGCAGCGTAGTTCTCACCGTTGGACATGGTGTCGAACGACACATCGAGGCGGTGTGTGATGTCGGGCGTAACCATAGGTTCAGCGTTGACAGGTTCGAACAGAAGATCGTCGAAGAAAGTGTACTCTTGGATGATCTTCTCCGGTCCGAAATCTCCCTCCCTTGCGTTCGGGTACGAGATGGTAGCCGTCTGGTTGAGCTGCAGATCAGCAGGAACGACGTCAAACATATCCTCATCCATGTTAGCATGCAACTTCCAGTTCTGAGGAGTCGTATCGTTCCTCGCCGTCACCAGCACACTGAATCGCTGAGCCACCGCAATGGTCAAAAAGTCAACCTGTCTCGGCTCAACATCGACACCTTCGATCTCGATGACCTGCATATCGTGACCGGACAGATAAAAGTAAAACGCAGCCAATGCTGACATGTTGATGACTCGCAATCTATACGTCTTACCGGCCTCAAAGGGAAGCGTAGCGTTCTCGCTGAAGCCAGGCAAGTAAGTCGCGGCAGAAGTACGGTTGGTGGTGTGAGCAAAGTAAATGATGGCCGATTTGGGGACCGGTTCAGCACCAGTTGGGTTTTTACGGTTCATGAACTCGTTCTTAACCAGATCGGTATAGTTGCTATGGTACCAATCACCAAGGATGACGGTGTAATCGTCGTCGTAGTTGTAGTGCATATCTTCGGGTTGATCGGGATGGATGATGACTGGAGCACGCAGCCCGTCTGTGTACTGATCGTTATTATGCGCATGAATCCAGAATGTACCCATCTGCTTACGACGGTCTGCAGGCGAAGCAGGGGAGTTGAGCGTCTCGTAGGTGAAACTCTGACCGGGTGGGATGGGACATTGAGTCAAAGCAACAGCACCATCGTAGTAACCAGTGCGGTTGAAGAACATGCCGTGCGAATGAAGCGATGTTCCAACACCGGTTTCGAGGTTGTTGGTAGCGGTGATGCGAACGGTATCGGATGCATTTACGTTGATGATGGGAGGAGGCCAGGTTCCGTTGACGCCGATGACGTATCGAGGGTAGAGACCGTCCGGGTTGACGTCGGGGACCCAGTTGATGTTCCAGTGCTGTTCGACGGTGGCAGCGCTTGCTTGGGTGAGGAAGGAGCCTAGGGAGGAGGCGAGGAGGGCCAAGGCTGGCATCGCCGAGAGACGATGGGATGCGACCATGTTGACGATGTTGCTGGAGGGATCACCAGGGAAGAGGGGGTTGGTGATGGCGAGTAAAGAGGAAGGTGTGTATGACCTCCTCTTTGTGTTCGTTTACTTCGTCAAGAGGGAAGTTTGATGAGTACCAGCTGATGGGGCCACCTTATCAGGGAAGACAGCAGACGAATGGAGGACGAAGGTGTGCGGAAAGGGGAAGCTGAAAAGTTGAAGCGTCTATCAGATAGACCTGGTCGGCGAAAGAATTTTTCACAAAGAGCCGAATCGAGAGTAGTGAGGGCAGCTGACCGAATGTCTGAAAGATCTGATAAGTTGAGCCGAAAACTCTGCTTCGGGACGTGCGCAGCCGACGAGTGTTGCCACGAGAAGGATCAGCGTGTTTTAGGCTAGAAGCAGCAAAGGCGCAGGAACGGTCGAGCGAGTGGCTGATGGTGATAAAAGTGGGCGGCGGGCTGCTATTGGTTGTGCTGGAGCAGGTTCGGAAGGGAGCGGGACGCCAAATTTCGAGTCAGGATTGGTGCGGCGGTGGATGAAGCGGCAGTTGCGAAGGACGAGAGGCGGCAGTCGGGATTAGAGAGAAGTTGGTGGTGGAGACATGAATGCCAGAGGGGCCCGAGGAAGGGAGGCGTTCTCAGGCGAGACTCGAGTCGGACGAGGGGCCCAAGTGGTCAGTGTAAGAAGAAACTGCGCTGTCTACAAGGCCGTAAGATGCTCTTCGTGGGCGAAAAAAGTGAAGGAAAAAGCGCAGATCCGAACTGTTTGAGAGAAGAAGGGCACCACCGCGGTGTGAAAATTTGACTATCAGATGCGATCAGATAAGAATGGTTTTTTTTTTTTTTTTTTTTTTTTTTTTTTTTTCTTCCCCTTTGCTTCTGTGGTCAAGTGCTTCTTGTCGCCCCCACTTGGTGGCTTGGAGCGCTAGTTTCTCCGCGAACAATGAGCTTGAAATGACCGCTGCCAATCACAATGCTTCGCAAGTCACTCGGGCCAAGTGTCTGCGCAAGAAGGTGGCTCAACCTTGCCGAGTAAGAGTGTGATTTTGCTTTGAGTAGGAAAAGGCAAGTGAGCAAATCTCGACAGCTCGCCTAAGTTGGCGTGGGAATATTGCACCCTAAAAAAATTTCCAACTCTTTCACCACTCTGACTCGCTCTGTGCAGATCAAAGTGGCAATGTAGCATCGGACCATCACCGAAAACACACTTTCGGCAGCCTCGTCCGAAGAGTAATCTTAACGTGGGAAGAGCCGATCAATATTGTGAATCGACGGTCATTTTGTCGGTCAGCAAAGAGCATGGCAAAGAGGGAGAGGCATCAAGCCATGCTCAGCCGCTAGACCCACGGTTTAAAAGCCAACTTGTTTCAGCTGCACACTCGAACCGTCGGAGTAGCAAAAATCTCTAACACCTGCCAATCACAACGCTCAAATCCAAAGCCACGAACGGGCTGCTAAAGGGGGGATCCATGCGGGGCTGCATATACTACTGTAGAGAGCAAAATTGCCTAGCGTGGTTTCAACAAGTTGAAAGCCGATTCCAGAGGCGAGGCCTGTTTTTGCAGCTCAAACACCCAATCTCGCTTTCCCAAACTCGCGTGCGCAGGATAACAATGGCCACAATGCACAATGCAAGCACGCGCAGCACAGCGGGCAGAGCTCAACAGATGGTTTGCGATTCTCTCCCTCTCTCTCCCTCTCTCGCATGGCGTTTCAGACCGCAGGCCATTTTTCTTTTTCTTTTTCTTCTATCAGATAACCCTGAGACCAGGCAGAATCCCAGTATCCATCTTCCAAAATCGCATTCAGAGCTCGAGGCTTATACACCAACAATGCTCTCGCATTCCAACTCCGTTTCGGCTCCAAATGCATGATCATGGCATCAGCTGCTATTGGGGCGTATACGCTTTCAATTTGTTGCGGTTGCGCAAACAAGTTCGGCCGGCCCACTCCGATCAGCGGTCAATGTTGGTCTGTTGATCCCACCACTCATTTTGTGTGAGCGAGAGAATCAAGGTTGAGCCGAACAAAATGGACATGCCTGCGTGCGTGCGCCTCTCTGCTGGCTGATCCTCATCTGATAAAAAAGAATTCTGTCGCTGCACTGGCCAAACTTTTTCCCTTCTCTTTTGCTCTGCGCTTCGGTCCTCCTTCCTCTTCTCTTGTTCTCTTCCTGCATTCCTCCTCTTGCACTGTTCGGCCTTACGTCCAATCGGCTTGAAAGTTCCCCGAGTGACTGGGCAACGCAGATCCTCATTGGTCTAAAGCACGCTTCCCGAACTCTTCCGGTGCGCCACCACCCACTTTGATCCTCCTACAACGGCTGTTCTTGCCTTTGCGAGCTTCTACCTTGTCGGTCGTAGTCTCGGTTGCTCTTCATTTCGACCTTATCAGATCCGAAACAAAACTTTTTCTTCGACCTACCCACCAAGCCCCAGCAAGCCCCTCCTAGACGCTTGTATCTCCTTATCAGCCCACCTTCCCGCCTTCGTCCTCACCACGACCCTCTCCCCCTTCCTTTCAACCTCGAACACATCCTTCACCCTTCAACGTCACACACCCTGGGCCCTGACCCCCAAGCTATCGCAATCATGGCTTCGACGGGTAACAAGGTCTTTGCGCCAGCCATCTTCTTCATCGCCGCTCGCGAGGCGTTGGAAGCATCGCTGGTCATCGGTATTCTCTCCGGTATGCTTGAGAACTTGGTCGTTCACACCAAGTCTGCTGAAGATCTCGACAATGAAGACACTCTCACTGAAGAAGAGAAGAATGCGGTCGATGCTAAGAAAAGAGCGTTGGTTAGGAAGTTGCGAAAGATCGTAAGTCTCCATTGGCCTCCCTCTGTCTACCTACTTGTGTTTTCATATGCTGACGATTGATAATCCGAAACAATAGGTTTTGCTCGGAGCACTCACCGGCCTCACCATCGCCTTCATCATCGGCGCCGCCTTCCTCGCCGTCTTCTACACCCAAGTTAACGATCTTTACGGCAAAGCCGAAGAACTTTGGGAAGGAATCTTCAACCTTATCGCTGTCTTGCTCATCACTCCCATGTCGCTCGCCATTTTGAGGGCCGGTAACAGTAAGCGTAAATGGAAGCGTAAACTCGAAAACGCTTTCAGTAGCGACAACATTCAACCTGGTCGTTCGGTGGATGAGGAAGGGTCCTCTAGTGCTGATTCGGTGCGTAGGGATGAAGAGGTGTCCAAGACGACGGCTACGGAAAAAATGAACCCGTTGGAAGCTGTTGATGTCGTTCCTAATCAGACCGTCAAGCGTCGAGGTGGGTTGAGAGGGTTGTTCACCAACCCAAAGGGTGCGGTTAGCGACTTTAAGTTGCGCTTGAACCGCGGTACCCTCGCACTCTTCACCATCCCCCTCATCACCACTCTCCGTGAAGGTCTGGAAGGAGTAGTCTTCATCGGTGGAGTATCCCTCGGTCTTCCCGCTACATCCATCCCTCTACCCGCTATCGTCGGTCTAGCCGTCGGTTTGGGTATCGGTTTCCTCATCTTCCGTTCGGGTAACATTCTTTCCGTTCGAATCTTCCTCATCTTCTCCACCTGCTTCCTACTCATCATCGCTTCCGGTATGGCAAGTCGTGCGGTCTACTACCTGCAATTCTACGCTTACGTCCAACTTGTAGGTGACAGCGCTGCTGAATCCGGTGACGGTCCTGGATCCTACAACTCGCAGGGTTACATCTGGCATTTCAACTGCTGCAACCCGGAAGCTAACAAGGGAGGTACAGGTTGGGGTATTTTGAACTCTCTCGTCGGTTGGAATAACACTGCCACCTACGGATCCGTGTTTATGTACATCGGCTACTGGTTTGCTGTCGCCGGTTATCTGTGGTATCAGATTTGGAAGGAAGGCAGGCTGGCACTGCGTGTGGGTGGCAAGACCTACTGGGAGAGCAAGCGCGCGGTGCAGGTGAGGGAGAAGAAAGCGCTCAGGATTCAACAGCGTCAACAGAGAGCAGCGGTCAACCAGCAGAGCAACGATGCGTCGTTTGCCGAGAGCGAAAAACAGGCTCAGGCTGGGCCTTCTAGGCTTAGCAACTAGGTCGCCATCCCCGGCTACAAAGAAACATGGTAGCATTTTAGCTCTTCCTTTTCTGTATACTTCTCAACTTCAATGATCAAAGTCAATACTCAAGTCAATACGCAATTCTCCGAGGGTGAACGTGAGACAGTGTTGATGTCTGGTGAGAAAAGTACTTGATCGCGATGCGAGTTCGTGAGAAAGGTGTGAAAATGGATTGGATATGAAGATCTTGAGCACACAGGGTGAAGTCTCGGTAGCAGTTCGTGCTGGGTGCAGGGGCATCGTCAAAACGGCCGATTGGAAAACCTCCAAAGCATGTGTGCCCTCGTCACAACACGATCACGTTGTAAGGCTTCATTCCACATTGCTCGAGTATCACCCGGTGTCGAAGGCGCCATCCAAAAGGATGAAGCGGCGGCGGGTTCCACATCCTGAAGATTGGAATGCTTTTTCAAGGTCACGATCGAAACTTCAGATCCCCCGTGGGCGTCAGTAATTGTGAAAGGCTTGATGAAGATTGGATGCTTGTCGTGCTGCTTGGCCACAAAGAACCACTGTGAATTTCCATCTTGAAGGCTTCTGGTGACACGGTTACGGATAGGTTGAGGTGTATCACGCCAAAGACGGAAGTTGTCTAGATGGCCGTAGTAGCTTCGCATTTGCTGGTTGACCCAGTAGAGCAATTCCCGCACTCGGCCCTCGTCCTGAAAAGCCACTAGTTCGTCTAATGCTAAAGCACCGGGACCTGCAGCAGTGCAGCAGGTCAAAAGAGTCAGGAAAGCCAGGACGAGCGTTGTTATGTGCAGCTTCATCTTGGTGATACTGGTCAGTTGCTGAGAGTGACGGCAGAAGAAAGGAGTCGCGAGGTGCTGTTTTGTGAAGTAAGTGTTGTGAATGACGGGGAAATCATTAGCCACAGATCTCGATGGGTGACTCTATATAAGCCTTTCCGAGTCAGTCGTCCTCACTGGCTAGTGAACTTGCCACGTCAGCGTGGGAGAAAGCGAGGCTTCGGAGCAACATCGGCACGGTCGGCAGGCAACTGAAACGGTTGACAATGAATCATTGCGCACTCTTACTCGGCATCGGGTCGAGTGGTCAGAAGTGGGTTGCGATTGCATAAGAGGACGAGGAGACCTTCATCGGAAAACATCTGCAGACACTCTTGCCGACCATCGAACGGCTGGTATCTACTGCGTCTTCTTGTCGCCAGAGATGGGATCTTTTCGGACACCCATCTGATCTGGAGTTTGGACCTGAGCCAGCTGCGAAACGGCAAAGTAGACAATGGGGAGGAGCACTCCGCCCACCAGCACCAGCGTCAAGATCAGAGGAGTGGAGAAGAGCTGCGTCAAGCAACATCAAGAAAGCAAAGGCGATCGAAAGTGAAGACGTTAGCGCTTGACGCTCGTGATGAAAAGCGATATTCGACGGATCACTGTTGTGACATACCTGATACCTGGCAAAGATACCGCCTTCGGGCTCGGTCCAGTTGCCGCTGGATGCGAAGGGCTCCGCAACGTACTGTTGATGAAATGTAAATCAGGATCCGAAAGTCAGCATGGCTTTCATAGCAACTGCAATTCAGATACTTGGCATTTGGACGTACCTGACGCTTTACATGCTGGTGCAGACGACCGTTGCTAGCAATGATGACGAGGTTCCGTGGATGAGTCTCGTCAATCGATTCAAGTGTTTCCAAGAGCGAAGATTCTGTTGGAGCAGCAGAGATAGGGTCAGTCACCGGTCCGTCCATCATGTCAACTAATGGTTTCCCACTTGAATTGGCTCTGCCAAAGGACCCCTTTTGTGTTGTTCGCATCGCACTTACCCTCCTTGCGAAGATCGTTTGCATTGATGTAAACAAGACTGGGGATGTACTTGTTGCTCTCGAATATGCCATAGTCGGGCATGGTTGTGGTTTGATAGTGTCCTCGGTGGCCGCAAGCTTTCGAGAATCGCTCCTCGAGGTACGTGTCTGAAATCGGACCTGATGCGGCATTGAAAGTGACCTGAGAAGGAGCATCCAACGACCTAGCCCGCAGCGAGTTGGTGGAAGAGTGTTGAAGGCTGGCAAAGGTGTTGCGATCCAAATTGCCAGCTCGCACTACAGCAATTGCATCAAGCCCGCAAGCCGGAGAGTCCTTTCCGGCGGCAAAAAGCGAGTCGATGAGACCGGTATAGCTTGCATCCGTCGGCAGCTCGAGCTTGGTCGACGAAGCTTGTTTCGAGGTGATTGCGAGCACTGGATTGCTCGAGCTGCTAGCCGAGACGCAGGCGGCAGCTGCGAGCAGCGATGCGATGGCTGTCGTCGTCTTCATGGCGTTGATTGAGATTGGAAGTGCGGGATCGAGATGAGGAGAAGAACGAAGCAAGGTGGAAAGTGATACGGTGCTTGCGAAACTGCGCAGGTGGTTCGTGCTCTTCTGCTTGAGTGTGTGTCACTTCAGGGGCAGCAGCCAAGTCTGTCACTTTTTCCACCTCGGTTCCGCTTGTGCGCGTTACGCCAGATTTTTTGGACAGCAGCATTAGTGGCGATGTAACACGGCTGACCTCGCCATAAAATCGATGATGGGCTAGTCATGCCATCTCAGCATCAGCTCAAATTTGATTAGGTGCAGACAATCACACAGACGACAGTTTAGCTGATGATGTGAATGAACGATTTGCATGCGGTTCCAGTTGTGGGTGGTTTTGGGTGACAGAGGAGGGAAGTAAGGACGATTAAACAGATGTGTAGCCGCCATCGACGATCAGATCCGCGCCCGTAGTAAAGGCGGAAGCATCACTGGAGAGGTATACGACAGCGCCCTTGAGATCCTCGGGATCACCCAATCGGCCCATGGGAGTCAAGTTCTCCCATGTGGTCCGCAGCTCTTTGCCGTTGGGGCTGTTCTCGAGCACCGCACGGCTGAGCGAAGTAAGCATGTAGCCGGGCGAGAGCGAGTTGACACGAATTCCGCTCTTGGCCCATTCCACGGCCATCGACTTGGCAAGATGCTTGACCGCCGCTTTGGACGCGTTGTAAGGTGCCTGTGCTTGCGGCACGTTGACAACGGAAGCAGACATGGATGCAATCATGACGATGGAGCCGTGGATCTTGTCCTGCATCATGCGCTTGGCGACTTCCCGAGCGACAAAGTACGAGCCGTTGATGTTGATGTCAAACAGTTTCCTAAGCTTGGGTGTGGGGTATTCGGTAGCGGGGAAGTTTTCGACGATGCCTGCCGAGTTGACCGCGACGTGGATGTAGCCAAATCGCTTGTGAATGCGACCGACGACCTCCTGGACTGATTCCTCGTTCGAGATATCGCAGCCGTAGCCTTGAATGTCGAGCTCGCCGGGCTGAACGCCTCCATGCTTGGTAAACCACTCTTCGACCTCCTTGGCAGCATGCTGGCATTCCTCTTCATTCAAATCGACAATGGCGATGTGATTGGCACCGGACTCGACAAAGGTACGTGCGATCAAGTTACCGATACCACGAGCAGCACCGGTGATGACGCAGACCTTTCCTTCCATCGAAAAGCTTGCGAGAGTTCGTTGAGTGTGTCGTCCGACGCGTCCGCCGGTAGTGTTGTGTCCAACATCGTCGCGAGGATGACGCGAGCTGTCTTCTGGGTATGGAACGACCACATCGTCCTTGGTGGAAGCGAACGGAGCTGTGTCCATTTGCTTGGCCTTGCCAAAGTTGTCGCCCTTGCTCAGGGATCGAGAGGAGCTGGCAAAGGTACGAGTCAAGGTGGAGGCTCGTGCGGGGCCTCGCACTGCTGGTCGTGCCACCTGGGCGACGGTGGCGAACGATCGTGCTGCTCTTGCAGCGCTAGTAGCAGTGTTCAACATGATCGTAAGAAGTGGCGCTGGTATGATGGTGAGAAGGTAAGGGTGGTTGCGAGGCAGAGTTGGAAGATCCGGCTGTCAGGGCGAAGTTGGAAGATCCATGTGGGCGGGAATCGTGGCAATGCATTCTTGACGTGTTCCGTTGGAAACAGCGCAAAACAACGCAAGATTTCTACCTGGTAAGCCACTCAAGGCATAACCGAGAGGATTCTTCTTGATGACATGTCGAAAGTTTTTTCACCGGTGCCTTGACCATCCTCTTCCGTGGGAGCTTGGTGCCAAGAAGATCGTCCTCAGATGTCAGATTTGCGTCGAGCCGGACGCGTGAGCCGGCTGCCTCTCCGGCATCTATCGCCGATCCGCTCACCGTCGCATGATCTCTCCGATCCTTCTGTTCAATCGGCGTGCGAGCACGCACACTTGCCCTTGTTAAGTTGAGAGTCATCCATCGACCGAGCGGCACACTGCCGACTGATCTCTTCGAAAAGAGTGGTCGGTCGGGCACACCGGCAAGTCCGATGTCAGTGGTTGGAAGAACACGAAGGATGCTGCTTGCCGGGCTTCGGCGCCAGAATTTAGCCGACGCGTCTTGTTGGCCTTTTGCCACACGAGAAGATCTGATCGGCCAACCATGCTTCCACTTCCGCTTGCCTCTCCAATGGACTTGTGACTTCCCTCCACAACTAGGCTACGAAGCTCTTTCACCTCACCCAACACGCTTCAGTGATTCGGATTGCACGCATCTTGCAAAGATCGACACGACCAAATTGCCGACCACTCGAAACGCGGAACAACGTCGGTAGAACCCATTTCGTCTCAGGCCGACGACAATCTCGCCTTCCTAGCAGAAGTGACTCGAATCCAGACTGAAGAGACATTAGCCTCAGATCCAAGCCGTCTACTATCTTGCTCGCCGTCGGATGCGCCATTCTGCTTGCCCTTCGGAAAGACACCGAAAAAACACGGCGTCCAATTTGGAAAGATCAGAGGAAAAGCATCGGCGAGTTCTCTTTGCTCTTGCTTAGAGTGAAAGAGCCAGAAGGGCCCCACACAGGCAGGCAGAAAAGCTGTCTTTTGTTCTTCGGCTGTTGGGCCTAGACAAATTTTTGTGCATTTTCCCCTTTCTGGTCGAGGTGGAGGCTTTTTCGGCAACTTTCTGTACAGATTTTTGGTCTCTGCAGTGTGCGCGCCCTCTTGTGCTCTTTGCTCTCATTCTGCAGAGCTGAGAGAGAGTGTGTGGCAGAGAGAGAAAGATGCGGGGGAAGACAAGACGAACGTCGGTGATCAAACGATCCCGCACAGGCTCAATTCGTTCGCCGACTGCCTTGTCTGTCGGCCTCTTTTCCGATAGAAGAGTCAAGCTCGACTGTGAGTGTGACTGTGATTCTGGCACGAGCCCTCAGTGAAGCTCTCGTCAACCAAAAGAGTGGGGACGAGCCTCGCCTATCCTAAACTCAAAATTGTGTGAATCCACTTTGCATGTCTCCGTTCTGTGTCGGCACTTTCGATGTGCCTTGCTTGCTCTGCTTGCTCCGTGCCCGAAACCCCGCGCTTCCAAGGACAACCTGCAATTGATTGGCTCTCTCTCCCGCAATCTCATCCGCATAGCGACGCTGCATCGCCACCTGACCTCCTTTCAACCAAAGTTCTTATTGCAGCGTCTTTCGGCTTCTTTCCTTCTCCTTCCTCCCACCACATACTACTTTTCGTTGATCGCACCGTCGACGTACCATATACCCTTTCTCTTCTTTACGGACCATTACTCTATTCTCTCTCCTCTCTCTCTTACAGCAAGAGACACTTTCGTCGTCAGTCGTTTCGATAGCCGTCTCAAGTCCTAGCAAACACACCAAGCTTCAAAGCATCCTTCTTCAAGATGGCTACCAAGCACGTCTTTGACAGCTCTCAGGGCCTCGTGGACCGCAATCTGCGAGGTACCGTTGCAATGAACCCTGCCCTGCGATAGTAAGTACCATTTCGAGCCTTTCCGAAAGTGCGGTCAAGGATTGACGCCGCTTAAGCTGGAGCGGCAATTTGCAAAAGCGTCGGTAGTTTCAGAAAGCTCAGTCGCTGACAAAAATTCACTCCTGCTTTCACCTCTGTGTTCCGGTTCTCTTCTCGCCTCCGCAGCTACTCACCTCACAAGGTCGTCTACGATCCTTCGCACGACAACAAGAAGGTCGCCGTCATCTCTGGTGGTGGTTCCGGTCACGAGCCTGCTCAGGCCGGCTTTGTCGGAAAGGGCATGCTCGCCGCCTGCATCTCCGGTGACGTCTTTGCCTCTCCTTCGGCCGCTCAGATTTGCTCCGGTATCGATCTCATCAACCACGATGCTGGTGTTGTCATGGTCGTCAACAACTACACTGGTGACTGCCTCCACTTTGGTCTTGCTGCTGAGAAGGCTCGTGCCGCAATGGCATACTCGGGCAAGCAGGGAGGTGGTGTCGAAGCCGTGATCGTTGCTGACGACGTTGCCGTCGGCCGAAAGCGCGGTGGTCTCGTTGGTCGACGCGGTCTTGCTGGTAACATCTTCACCTGCAAGATCCTCGGCGCCGCATCGGACAAGGGCCTGGACGTCAAACGAATTGGCGAGCTTGGCCGCAACTTGATGGACAACATGGTCTCGATCGGTACTTCGCTCGACCACTGTCACGTTCCTGGACGACCCAAGGGCGCTGAGGAGCGTGGTGCTCTCGCCGAAGAGGCTGCCGAGCTCGGTATGGGTATCCACAACGAGCCTGGCTTCAAGCACATGGACAAGAAGCCCGAACCCGAGGCTCTCATCGGTGAGATGCTCGACCTGCTTCTCAACCCCAACGATAAGGACCGCGCCTACACCCCCTTTGACAAGGACGACGCTCCCGTCCTCTTTGTCAACAACCTCGGTGGCATGAGCCAGCTCGAGATGAACGCCATCACCGATCTCACCATCGAGCTGCTCGAGAGCAAGTGGAACCTCCACCCTTGCCGCGTTCTCTGCGGTCCTTACATGACCTCGCTCAACGCTCCTGGCTTCGGCATCTCGCTGATCAACCAGAAGCGATTCGAAAAGAACACGGGACAGAGCTTGCTTGAGCTGCTCGACTATCCCACCACGGCCTACTCGTGGCTGGGAGTGCAGAGTGGCTGGGGCGCTTCGCACGGTCACCCACGCGATCGCAAGGCCGAGGAGAAGGAGGCTGCCGACCACCTCCAGTCCGTCCGCAAGGCTGGTGGATCGGTCAGCGGTCTCGCCGACCCTGGTGCTTCGTCCACCGGCCCCGTCAACCCAGACCCTGAGCAGGTCAAGAAGGCCATCATTGCTGCCTGCGACGCTACTGTCGAGATCGAGCCAACGCTCACCCGCTACGACACGATCGTCGGTGACGGTGACTGTGGTGAGACCCTCGCCCACGCCGGTACCGAAGTCAAGAAGGCGCTCGAGAAGGGCGAGATCCCCATCGACAATGCAGCTGGCACGCTGATTGCTATTGGTGAGGTGCTCGAGTACGCCATGGGTGGTACTTCCGGTGCCATCTACGCGCTCTTCTTTGCCGGATTGGTGCAGTCGCTGCTCTCGCAACCCGAGGGAACTCAGGCAGACTCAAAGGTGTGGGGCAAGGCGGCTCTGGATGCTCTGGAGAACTTGGGACGCTACACTCCTGCTCGTCCTGGTGACCGAACCTTGGTGGATGCTCTCGACCCCTTCTGCCGCGCTCTGGGTGCTGGCAAGTCGCTCGCTGAGGCTGTTGACGCCTCCAAGGTTGGTGCCGAGAAGACGCAGGCGATGACGCCTCGACTTGGACGTGCTACCTACGTCGGCAGCAAGGACCAGGGCGAGATGCCTCCTGACCCGGGTGCATGGGGTATCTGGGCCTTGACCGACGGTCTTCGCAAGGGTCTTGGCCAGTGATCGTCTTCACACCAACACCAATGCAAGTCCTCCCGTTTGAATGTGTATAACTCAACCATGATTCGATAAAGCCAACGCATACCGTCACAATGTCATCCCATTGTTTGAGACCGCCAAGACCGCATGTTGAACCGCACTGGTGTGTTGACAGGTCTTGCGTGTGACGATTCGAAAACACAAGCAGGTTGTGCGGCAGATCGGATGATTCTGCATAGGAAACGCATTTGAGCTGCAACCCTGCAGGTGGCGCGGTTCTCGAAGTGAAATTTTCGCCTGAATTTTCTGGTCTTCTTTTTTGTCGATCTTTTCCCGTCGGATGTGTTGATCTGCACTTTTGGCAGCGTTGCAGCCAAAACACGCTAAGAATAATATGGGCTGATTCCTCGAGCTCGTTTGCAAGCAAAGCAAGGAAGGCCGTTCACGTGAGCCCCACATTACAACTCTCGTTGCTCGCGCCGAACCTTTGGAAGCGTCAAGACATGTGGAGAAAGTTGTGTGGATGAGGTGCAAGCAGCGACGACCTGATGTCATGCCGAACCATGTCGGGCAAAAGCGTAATAAGTTGTGGCAAACTGGTCGCCAAGCGAGGTAAGATGTGCCGAAATTAATTACTGTATGCTCTGAGGTGTAAGCAAAAAAAACAACCACAGCGTCAACCTCGAAACGCCGGGAAAGTGGAGAAAAAAAAATCAATCTGAGACAAACGTTGCTGAACAGAAGCGCTATTTCTCTTGGTCCACCATACAAGGATGACCGACTGCCTTAACCCCGTGCCTAAACTAAAGTCCATCTTCGTCCTCATAAAACCTCGACTCCTCGCTCCACCCACTCTCACTCAGGAACCCCCTCTTCACTAGGAACGACACAGATCGGAGAAAAAGCCCCACATACCCACCGTCTCTTCGCGATACCCACCCTAGATTTCGACTCTCTCTCAATCGTCTCGTCGCTGGCCTCGAGCAAGCAAGCAAGCACACAAAACCCACTTCTTTCTTCATTTCAGGACAGTAGGCTCCACCGTCCCCACTTGCACCATCGAGAACGGTGTTTGGAAGTGCTCAGCTTCAGCATCGATCGGTCAAGAGCCCACTTGTCCGCCAAACTCTTCATTCTCCCTGCATAGTCATCGGACTGTGACTTTAAGGAAAATCGGATTCGGGTCGTCAAAGAAGGCCAGGCAGTGCAAGATCGTCTCCTTAAGAAGCTCGCATCGCTCGTTTCGCATCACCCTACCGACCACAGCAAAGCACAGCGGAGACTCATCCGATCTCCCGCTAAGACGCGAAATAGACTCAACCATAGGAATCGCATACAACACACGACGCCATGCCTCGATTGAAAGTGCAGGTCGGTCCCGACCGCTTCCACATGGAAGACTGTCGTCTCAACGATACCCAAAGACCCCACGAAATTGACACCGAGCACTTTGTCGGTCGTGTCCTCGTCCGCATCCTCGATGCTCCAGGCGCCAAGGAAGGCGAACCTGGCCGCGAGTACTTCGAAGGACGTTCTCGCAAGTTCTGCATTCAGATCGAGGGCCGCTTCAAGCAGCGCTGGAGCGGAAACGATGTGCTCTTCGGCACCGACTTTGACAAGTTTGTCGACTTCCCACGCGCTCCCTTCAACGCCGGTATGCGAGTGGCCAAGTACATCGACCCTTGCACTTTCTACGAGCTCCACCCGGATTCTGGTCGACCTTACATCATGTCGCCCTACATTGCATGCATGAACACGTTTTGCGCTTGGCCAGCGCCTTCGCGTGCTCACGATGCTGTGGTGGTGCTTCGACACACTCACCGTGGCAACACACCCGAAAGCTCTCGTCCTTCGACCCCTCTCGTCGACCCTGAGAAGTCGAACAAGAACCCGCAGAATGCGCTTGTCGCAAGCCCACACGCCAGCGGCGACGAGGACGAAGGCGATATTGTACCTCGCGAGTCGCTCGACCGTAGTCGTAGCATCAGCGAGAAGAATGGCAGCGCGGCAGCCAAGAAGAAGAAAGGCTGGTTCGGCGGCTTTGGAGGCGGCGGCAGCGGTCACGCTAAAGAGGAGCGTGTGCTCAAAAAATACTGGCGTTTCGTTGGTTTCAAGGACGATCCGCGAGTGCGTGCTCTGCTCGAAGCGCATCACGCCAAGCTCGTTAGCCGTGCTGAAGGACAAACCGACTCGAGCTCGGATGCCAACCTGGCAACGACCCACGCTGTCGCGCGTCAGGGAAGTGTTGCAAGTGTTGGCTCCAACGATGTGCAGCACGGTCCTGCTGGTCAGACTCTGTCCTTCCTCGGAACCGGAAAGCGAGACGAGATGGACCGTACACCCGATCGAGCCTTGACTCCCAATCACGGCTACGCGGGCGAAGAGATGCCCATGTCACCGCGTGTTGGCAGTGGGCAGTTCAGCGATATCGGTGCCAACGAGATTGCTGCTGCTCCCCCTGCGGATGTCGATGAAGATGACAGCAAGAGTGGACCCAAGCTGGTCGCGCCTAAGCCAAAGCATGGCGTCGCTGCGCCGTTGGAGGATGGTGATGTTGCGGCTGCTGCTGCGCCTGCACCTGCTCCTTCATCGACTGTTCCCAAGGCAGCTACCAGCAGTGCTAGTTCCAAGCCACAGATGCCTACACTCGAACGCATTGCCACCTCGGTGCGTCACGAAATGGAAGAATCGGCCAAATCCGACGGTCTCAAAGATGGCGACTTCAAGCTAGCCGATACTCTCGCTCACACGCACATCAGTCGAAGCTCCAGTGCTCAAGGTGGCTCCCCTTCCACATCCGACAAGCTCGACGAACAACTCGGACCATGGCGCTTCGCCGACCCTGCTACAGACATGATCGAAGACAATGCTTTCATCTTCACGACTCAATCGTTCCCCGTTCCAAAGCGTCGTAAGCATTTTGCGTCGGAAAAGAACAGACTCGACTTTAATTACGATCCGGATGTGGTGTATGGAGCGTCGTTCTTTACGGATGCGATGGATTTCAATACGTTCAATCTGGGTATTGGACCGGTCAAGTTGAATGTCGCCAAGTGGTTCAAGGATATGCCGGTCAGGTATACGCTGAGGAGTACGAAGGATGAGAATTTGACGTTTGCTACTATGAGTTTTCAGCTCGTAGACGAATAGATGGAATAGATGCATCGTTTCACAACGTTCATATTAAGCAGCACAGACTGTGAAGCGGCGACTTTAAACATTTATCATTACAGACAAGCCTCGGTCACGAAAATGTTCGCCTACTTGCCCTGAGCAGCACCCTTGGCCAGGTCACCATCCAGCTGACTCTGCTTTGCCTGCCTGGCCAACTTCATCTGCTTCTTCTTGGCCACCGTGTTGAAGTAGGTTCCCAGAATGAACCTGATGAACGTAAAGAAGGGTTCCCAGACCACGGCGGGCAAGTAGTTCTGGGCAACAGCAATGGTGATTGGGCTGGTCGTCCAAGTGACCTTCATGACAGGCCAGAATGCGGCCTTGACGGCACGCTTGATGTTTTCGACTCCGCGTGCGCCGTTGATATACGCCATGCATGAGAGGTATACGAGGTTGGCGAATACCGACACGGTCAAGTTGGAGGTGATGATTTGCAAAATCTTATCGCGTGTTGTTGTACGTCCTGCGAAAGCTTTCTGCAGTAGGCCGGTGAGGACGTGACCCATAGGTGCAGAAACGAAAAAGCCGTAGATGAACATCTTGAATGCACGTTCGTTGATGCCCAGCTTAGCAGCGTAAGTTTGCAGCAAACCGATGGGGTTCTGTTGAGCTGCTCGTTTCTTCTCATCCAGTGTAGAAGGTGTCTTAGTTGAGGTAGGTGCAACACCAGCAAAGTGGCCAGCAAGAACCTCGGCAAGGGCGGAAAAGATTCCGGAAGTGATCATCTTGGTGCGCAACGGGTTGGTCGCGAGCGCTGAAAGGTAGCCAATCAGCAGAGGGTTGGTCGCCAGAGACGACGGTTTGGAGACTACGGTCGACATTTCTTTGTGAATGGGAGGAAGGTGGAGGGAGACCTGGTGGTGAGAATGAGAGATGGTGAGCATACCGCGATTCGATGAAAAATTGGGAGGACCGCTCGGACATGGCCGACGATACTGCAAGGTGCATTTCGGCACCATCTCGTCCGCGCGATCGGACGGGCGAGTACCCGCGATCAAACCCGTCCCTCCTTTATATCACGAATTGAGCATTCATCTTCCACTGACCGCCCTTCGGAGTGGACGTGAAGTATACTTACTTCTGGTATTGTTCGAGCGGGTGAACGAAAGGGAGGTCTGTAGGATTGAGGCGTGTAAATAAGGCGCGCGTTTAGTGTAGCGATTTACTGTTCGGCAAGGTCGCTCGACGATAGATGATGGTGGTGATGGAAGCTGGTCACGAAGACAATCCGTGGGATAGCAGAAGCTCAACAAAACCTTTTCCCTTGCCCAGGTCAAGGGTCTGGCGCGCTCGATCCGATAGATGGTTCCCTGCGCAGTTGTGCCTTTAAAAAAACGTGCACGGTGGCGCTGTTTGCTTAATTGGAGCGAATGTCGCTTAGCCGGATTACCCGGAACACCCTCGGACTTCCCCACACTTCAGAAAGGCGGTCCGCTTGTAGCTTGCCGACCGTATTATGAGGAGGTTTCGTCTGGCAGCAACACGGTCTCTTCCCCAACGGAAACCTCGAGTCCATCTCCTCGATGATGCTTGACCAACACCTCTTCAGCGTTTTGCGGGGAAAAGAACGCGTGCGGTTGCAAAGCGCAATTCGCACGAGTTTCCGCCTGGTCAGGCGCTCTTACGGTCGGCAAAGGCGGAAAGGGCGGCGCAGATGCCAGGCCGACACACTTTTTATTGACTGTTGTTAGACCTGCTCCCTCTGACACACACCAGACGCGTTTGAAGTTTGTTTCGTGCGATAGATCCGCACAGACGAAAAATTGCCGACGCGAAAGCTCGTCCCAACTTTTTGGAAGCTTTTGCGATCCTGACTTTGCATCCACTCTTTCTCCTCATCGACGTCGTCTCTATCCTCAACCTCTCACCTAGCTACACACCGCACAAAGGTGTGGACTACTGTGCGCGATGTTCTGCGCCATCTCTGGAGAGCCGCCCAAGGTTCCGGTCGTGTCCAAGAAGAGCGGACTCGTCTACGAACAACGTCTCATTCACAAATACATCAGCGACAATGGCAAGGATCCAGTCACAGGCGACACGCTCGAGTTGGACGATCTGATCGAGATCAAAGCAAGTAAGTTTCTTTTTCAAAATACGACGATGTGGTACAGGCAGGCAGGCAGGCGGGCAAAAGGGTACGAAGGATGAAATCGCTTTCTCAAAAAACTACATATCAACTAGAAGCTGTTGATGAGCCTTCGGGCTGCGACAATACATCGAGTTCTGACACCAAGCAAAGCAAAAGCACACGCCGTCATGCCGCATTCGTCGTACGACGTTGAAAGTCGATCTCTCGCGATGAGCATTGTATACTGACACCTTGCTTCCTCGTTTTCTGCTGACATAGGCCCTAAAACAGCCGTTCCACGTCCACCAAACCACAGCTCTATCCCGTCTCTGCTCACTTCATTGCAAAATGAGTACGATGCCATCATTCTGGAAACATTCACGCTCAAGAAGCACTACGACAATCTGCGGCAGGAATTGGCGCACGCTCTCTACGCCAACGATGCCAGCGCACGAGTTATCGCACGATTGCTCAACGAGAGGGATCAAGCGCGTGAAGCATTGGCCAGCATTCAGGGCACCATCGGTGCAGGACCTTCGTCATCGCGAGCCGCGCAAGACGTCGAGATGTCCGACTCGGCACATGCAGAGAACGGTTCGAGTGCCGCTGCCGCCAGCGCGAGTGGTCTGCCTGCCGAGATTGTCGAGGTGATCGACTCAACCGCACAGAAATTGTCGTCACAGCGAAGGGCCAAGTCGAAACGCAAGGCGCCGGAGGGGTATGCTACGCAAGCTACAGTAGCAGAGTTTGCGGAGGTGCAAAGCTTGCCTTCGATGCACCATGCTAAGCCGGCTGGTGTGTCGTGTCTTGCGCTGTCGGCGAATGGTAGCTTGCTCGTCACCGGCGGAAACGACAAAAACGTACAGGTCTACGATCGCAAAGAAGACTCGGTGCTCGCAACGCTCAAAGGTCACACCAAGAAAATCACACATGTCGCTGTTACGGGCACTTGCGACGCACCGATCGGATCCGAAGCTGCTACCGACAATGCTGCACTGCCCAACTACATTGTCTCTGCGAGCGAAGATGGCAAAGTCAAGGTGTGGGAGCCTACAGGAGCAACGGGTGCCAAATCGCAAGCGTATGCACTTTCAAGCACCGCCGATGCCCACAAGAGCGAAGTTACGGGGATCGACATCCACCCTTCAGAAGCATTCTATGGGTCTGCCAGTCGCGACGGAACACTCACGCTGCGATCTCTGGCCAACGGATCGGAACTCACACGCATCGATCCCGGCCTGGGCGACTCGTATGAATCGTTCGCATTCCACCCGGATGGTCAGCTTGCTGCAACTGGCACATCGACGGGCGCGATCCGCATCTGGGAAGTCAAATCGGGCGCCAACGCTTCAACTATCCAGACGGAGCTGCCGGGTCGAGTGTCTTCGCTTCACTTTAGCGAGAACGGCTACTACCTCGCTGCAGCCAGCGATGAGGGCAAGTCGGTTGAAGTGTGGGACCTTCGAAAGCTCACGGCTGTCGGCAAGCTTACGGTGGAAGAGGAAAGCAAGACCGGTGTCTCGGCGATCAAATTTGACCCTTCGCTTCAGTTCTTGGCCGTCGCAACAGACAGCATCAACGTGTACGCCAACAAATCGTGGAATCACTTGGTGAAGGTGGAAGGAACGACCAAATTGACAGGATTGGCTTGGGATGCGACAAATGGCCAAGTGGTAGTGTCGAGTCTGGACCGCACTGTTCGCACGTTTGGATCGACGTCTTAGAATTTGTATTTGTCTTCCGAATGTGATAACATAGTCTTTAGGATAACGTGAAGATGTTTGACAAAGCTCAGTGTGTGGTGTGATGGTTCATGACAGCGATAAAGGAGCCGCCGGAAGGATGTGCCATCGGTTAGAGGCGGGCGGGCAAAGCCGATCTTTTTTTCCAGATGTTTTTGTCATGGTTTGCATGTCAAATTTTCTGGCCTGTTTGACATGGCCAGTATCTTATTGAAGACTGTGAGGAAGATTCAGGAGACGCTAAAATGATTTCGGTATGTGTTTGGGTACAACCAAGACATCGAGTTGGGCTGAAGATGATTCTTTTGGTTTCATCTGTCGTCGCGCACTGGATATCCAGTCACCGGAGATGTAGCGGAAGAGGATCCGCAGCAGCCAAGACATTTCTCTGCTTTTCACATCCCGCCGATCAAACAGTAAGCCCGCAAAGCCATCGGATACGTCGTGTGTTTCTGGCCACGAGCGGACGGAAACGGCTGTCAAAGAAGGAAAGGCGATCCAATCAGATGGCATCTTGGAGAGTTCTTGTTCCGCGGCAGATTTGTTAGCATAACGAGACGAAGCGAAAAGTGCCGCGGACTTGTTAGAAGACGCGGAAGATGCGGAACGGAAAAGCCGACAGCCGGTCTGAGCGGAGTTTGCTGGAGGAAAGAAAACTTGCGGCGTCGGAAATTGTTTTCGCTCGTCATCACGGCTATTTCTTAAACAATCAATTAATAATGCCTGCTTGACAATCTTCAGCATTTTGGTCCATGGACAGAGCAAAACATTGGAAACCCAGCAGAAGCCGTGTGCTAAGAACAACAGGAGGAAACCTTTGGAGCTCGACGATTCGTTTAATCCGACAACTCAGATGGAAGTGCAAAGTGTGTGTGCTTACTGTGGCGTCTCTACTACTTCAGGTCGGCTGTCACCTGTCAGGAATCTGTGATACCGGAGCGAGGAACACGTCGGCGACTTTGTTCGTATCCAGGCTGCCGACCCTACGGGCAACACTGTACAGCTCTTTGCCATGAAAAAACCTGGCGTTCAATTGCCTGTCACAGGTCAATTGAAAGGTGGTGACAACAGGGCTGGAAACAATCTTTTGGATGCCATCTCGACAAGCTCGAAGCGAGACTTTTCAACAGATTTCCTACCAACACTGCGCCAAATTTTCTGTGCCTGAAGTGTCAATTCGAGTTCTTGTTCACTACTGGTCGCAGCTTGACCGCCGCCGGGCCCACCTTGTGCATGTGCCCAACCTCCGCACAAGCTCATGTACCCATTGTGAGCAACCGATTTATTTGAGCTAGTTACCCGAGCTTTGCAAGCCTGTCAGTGAGGCTGCATGGCTGTTAGCATGTGAGCTTGGCGCAAGACAACGCTCGGCATCCAAGCTTTCAACTAATTCTTGTTTCATGCCGTAAAAGGGAAAAAAGGAACAATTTTCGGTCATTTTACATTTTCTCTCACCTTCTGCAGATGTCCGCGGAGAAAATGACTGTCATGCTTTCCGGATGTAGCGAATCGCGCGGTTGTGGAGGATTGAAAATTAATAAATAAAATAGAATAGAATTTTAGGAAAAGTTTCGACTGGTGACGCTAACGTTAGTTCTTCGAAAGAGGCTGGAATGGAGGCAAAAGTCAGCGTCTCGTACAGTATCGCCGTTCAGAGGTGGGGAGAGAAGGGTGTTCTCGACTGACGGACCGCGGTTGGATAGAGACTTGCGCACTAAAACCAGGAAGCAATGAGATGGATCTGCTTCCGAACATTTTGACAGGTCAGCGAGTCTGAGTCAACACAAGTGCGCACCCGCGTCCCAACCTCGGTTTTAATATCCCAGCCTGGACAGCCTCGGTTGCCTCTCTTTGCCAATTTTCTCATGCTACAGAACCAATTTTGCTTAGCCGCGAAATAAAGCTTTTTGTTTCAATTTACTCCATCATGGTGTAACCCGATCCTTCCTCGGCCTTGTATCGTCTTCTTCGTCTTCTTCCTCAATCACCATCACCACCACCACCACCACCACCACCGAAACGCGGTTGGAGACTACCATCTTCATACCTTCCAACGTCCACATCCACAGTACATGCTCGATCAAACGCCGCACCCACCACTGCTCTACTCGCCTTGAACTGGCACCTGCCCGCAATCACGCGAGCTCAATATATCTTCGATAACCCACCAACGCTTTCGACTTTCGATTCTGAACGCTTCAACACTGAGCATTTGTTTCACACCACGCCGGTCAGCTTCAGTTTCATCGCAACACTTTATCTCGGCAAGGGCGTATCGCCTTTCAATGCCTTAGACGGTATCCACTTCCATACCTACCCACAGCTTTATCCCCACCGCGCTTTTTCCTGGTTGGCTGTCCCCACCAAAAGCTTGCCTGACCGTCTCGACTGCAATTTTGTCGCCCTCCCGCACGGATACTTAAACCACATCATCTATCAGCACAGCCACTACCCCATCCGCCAACTCAAGACCCTCGCAAGCTAGCCAAACCGCAACAGGCTAGCATCTTCAACCATCTTCCTTTGCTGTTTGACCCAACTGCAGCGGGCTTCTGCCCAACACCACTTCCGTATCTGATTTGTTGAGTGCAGGTCGTACAGCCGACATGTACAATCCCAACCAGTATCCTCATAGCGTCGCACCCCCGCTCGACCCAATCTACCATCCACAGATGCCGCCTTCCGCCTCCAACTATCCGGGCGATATGTCCATGCACATGCCTGCTCAACAGCCAGCCGTGCCTTCCACTTTCTCGAATCACGACCTGTCTTCACACCCTGCGGACGTGTCGGCGGATACAGCCAACAACGATGACGACGCTGAAGGCGCCGGCAAAAGGAGGCGAGTCCAACGAGCTTGCGATACATGTAGAAAGAAAAAGGTACGCTGCGATGGTCTCCAGCCAGAAAAAGGCGCTTGCACCAATTGCGCAAACTACGGTTACGAATGTACCTTTGTCGATGCCGCACGAAAGCGCGCACCTCCCCGCAGCTACGTCGAGGCCATCGAGGCTCGCATCGTCAAGATGGAAAACCTCATCGCCTCACTCGCTCCCGGCGTCGACTTCACAGATCGCATCGGTAAGCCTATTAGGAGACCCGACGACAAAGGTGACGAACATTCAACCGTGACCAACGATGTAAAGCCTCCGCAAGACCTATCGCCCATCAGAACAGCTCAAGCAATCAACCCTAACCCGGTCGACTGTAGCAACAGCTTCTGTGGTCCTAGTGGTTCGCTTACCCAGATGCTATCGCCCTCGCATGTAAAGACCCGCAGCAGCTCGGAATCTGACCTGGCCCACGCCAGCGACGACGATTCCGAAGATGACATTGCCTTTATCGAAAGCAGATTCGGCGACGTCGACCTTCATGCGCCGCCCGTTCTCACCTCAACCCTTCCAACCTTCGACAGCAGCTCCTCCGAGCGCATCATTGTCGGTGACCATAACAAAGTTGATGAAACTTCACCTACGCCCCCAACGCACAAGTTCATCGGTAAGGCAAGCGCCATGCACTCGCTGCCCATTCTCGAGAGGCTCAGCAGCAAGAACTTCAACGAGCTCGGAGTGTATCCCAAAGGCGCACGTCCAAAGTTTTGGGCCATTCCAACTGGCTTTATGGACCCTCCAACCGATCCTGCCGCCGCCATCTCGGCCTGGCCTGCTGACGATCTCGCCGAAAAACTCATGGATGCCTTCTTCGGCCGCATCAACCGCGACTTTCCCGTGGTAAACGAAGCTCTCTATCGTCACGAGTACACGAATCGACCCGAGCTCCGCAACGATCCCGAATGGCTCGCTCTCTCCTTCTGCATCTTCATGGTCGGCGGTCAATTCGTCCAAGACGAGCGTGCCACAGCTTTCCCCGAAGACAAGCACTCGCGCGGTATGCTTTGGTGGCAGGCTGCCAAGGACCTCATTTTCCGTAATGCTAGGATCGAAAAGCCGCTCTTGCGCATCCAGTGCTTGGTGCTTTCGACGCTATTCCAATTCGGTATTCCCATCTCTGCTTCCGGCTCATGGCTCCTCCTTGGCGGTGCCATTCGACTCTTGCTCGATGTAGGCGCGCATCGCAAGCACACGGCAAAGAAGCTGGGCTTGTCGAGGCTCGAGGAAGAGACTTACAAGCGCGTCTTCTGGATCGCCTACAGCCTCGATCGTGAATGCGCCGCGTCGCTCGGAAGACCCATCATGCTGCAAGATGAAGATATCGATGTAGAGCTCCCTGTCGAGATTGACGATGATCTGCTCTTCAACACTCCCGACTCAGAGCCTCTGCCACCGCAGCCTCAAGACAAGCCTGCCCTCATCAGCGGTTTCCTCTGCTCCCTGCGCCTGGACGAGATCGTCGGACGTACGCTCAAGACTGTCTACGCGCTTCACAAGACCAAAGTGCGATTCGGCATCAACTCCAAGGATTGGGATGAACGTCTCGTTTCCGAGATCGATTCGGCGCTCAATACTTGGCTCGATACAGTACCACCGCATCTGCGCTACGATCCGCATGAACGTAGTGACGAGTGGTTGGTGCAGTCTTCGCTCATCTACTCCAAGTACTACAACTGTCAGCTTCTGGTGCATCGACCTTTCATTCCGGCCAAGAAGGGTGCCAGCGAAAACTCGATCCTCAACTTCCCCTCGCTCGCCATTTGCACCAATGCTGCGCGTAGCATTAGTCATTTGATCACCAATCTCAGGGATCGCGGCTTGCATAATCAACTCGGCATTCCGGTGGCTTTCCGATCCGTGTCTGCTAGTAGCATCCTTCTCATGGTGGTGTGGGGAGCAAAGAGGAATGGAGGTAGGGTTTCGAGCTCTGCTTCGACCGATCTGCGTCGATCTATCGACGTGCTACGCGCCATGGAGGATCGATGGCAGTTCTGCGGTAAGGCGGTGGACATTCTCGAGTCCATCATGACTTCGACGCACGTCGTTGTGCCACGAAGTGTTTCTCAGACCGAGCAGGGCATCAAGCGATCGCGCGATGGAGTCGAAGTGAAGGAGGACGTCGAGGACGAACAAGTGGAATCGACAGCGCAGACGCGCAAGGCGGCAAGCAAAGCCGAAGCTGCTCATGCAGGAAGTCGAGACGGTCAGCCATTGGCTCCTGAAGCGAGGCAGCCGCCGTTGTCGACCAAGCAGCTGGCGAGTGTAACGCCGCAATCGTCGAGTAACGAGCAATCACCTCAGTCGGCAACGCTGGACAGCAATCTATTCCAACAAGCCGACGATGCTTCCACGTTCAAGGGTGAGCCGTTTGGAATCAAAACACCCCAGCCAGCGCAACGCACGCGTATGCCGTCGTTGAGCGGCACATCTGGCATTCCGGCATCGCTATCTTTTGGTCTCATGACGCCCTCATCAGCCGCTCATTGGGGTTCAGCAGAAGCGGATTATCTCAACGGTCCGCATTCGCAAGCATCAGCCTTTCAATCGGTTCCTGCAGTAACTCCTTCGATCTTTGACAACTTGGGCCTGCCCGGTGGAGTAGACGATATGATGCAAGCCACTGTGGGCAATATGCCGGATATGTCGCAATTTGCTTTTTCTAATGATATTTCGGCTGGAGGGTTTGGCGCCAACGGCGGTGGAGGGGGAGACATGTTCGGTGGCAGTCTGGATCAGTTTTACGCTGCTCAGAACGGACAAGGTGGTGGGGGTGGAGGCGATACTCCGCAGTCGGATGGTAGTAGTGGATTGACGAGCTACGCGTTTGAGCTGTTGCAGAATCAGAGCGTGTGGAATTTGGACGATGATTCGTTGCGGTTGTTGCAGCAGAGGTCTCAGCAGCAGCAGCAACGGCGGTCGTGAAGAAGGCTTTTTTGTAATTTAGCCCCGTTGTACTTGTGCTTTAATGATAGTATTCACCTCTCGTATGAATTTTGGGGGGGGGGGGATATTTAGATGACAAAGACGCGGGTTCTGCGTAGACCGCCTGGACCTGCGGAGCCGCGTACGCCGGATGATAGGGCGGGTGGATGTTTACGCTGCAGTCGAGCGAAAGCTTCTTGGATGTGTGATGCGAGTAGCGGAGTCTCGACGGTAGGAGGCAAGGTGAAGAGCGTACACAGTTCGTCGTCTTCCGGTTCGACGTCGGATTGGGTCACTGTTCGATCGGCTTCGTCCGTTTCGCTTGGTTCCGTCTTCAACTTCTTCTCCGCAATTTCCGTCGCTGTCGAATCGCCTTCGTGCGATCTCTTGGAACCGGAGCTACCTGCCTGCTGCGCCATCGCATCCGCCCGAATCCTCGCCGCCATCTGATCCTCCAAACACCTCTTGATCGCTACAGCGCCCAAACATAGCTCTCTTACCACCTCGAACGCTAGGAAGCCCAAAATGTCGATAATGTCGTCGTTCGGCTTGACGTCCAGGTAGGCGCTTGCGTTGATAAACTCTCGGAACTTTTTCGACTTGCGAAAAGTGAAACTCGCCTGTCTACATTCGGAATAGTGCACGTACTCGTCCCGGGTCATACGTCGCGTCGCTTCATCTGCATCTTTCAACCGCTGCATCGAGGCCGCGTGAGCTTCCAGATCGTCGTCGTCTTCCTCTTCTTCTTCAGCTGTGGAGGAGAGGATGTGTTCGGAGTAGATCGAAGAAATTTCCCAAGGAAGACGAATCTTCATCTTGTTGGCGGCTTTTACGGGACCATCTAGTGTTGTCGGATCGTCTTCCAGCTCAGCTGAAGGGTTGGTTGCGGAATCACCAGAGTCCTTGGCGTTTTTACGGACGTCTTTCCACGATAGATATGTCCGTAAACGGTTTACTTTGGCACGATCGTATCGAATTAAGAAGATGAGATCTTCGGGTGAGAGGTATTTGGAACCACGTCGTTGAGACAAGCGTCGCGATTGGATGATCATTTCGATGGTTTGATTGCGAACGATGTCCTCGACGAGTTTGGTTACGTCAGGGGTGGGGTCGACGACGTCGGCGAAGACGAACATCATTTGGGAGATTTCGACTTGGTAGCGGTATTCGGGAGCGGGAGCGTCGGAGGTTGGGTCGGTGTCGATGGTGGTAGGTGGTGGGATCGTGGTTGAAGAGGATGGTTTCGACATTTTTGCCGATGTGCACGCTTGAGGCGTGAGGGTGAAATGACGGCGATGATGGTTGGTAGTTGGTGGTTGGTGTTGATGGCAAGATGAGGTTGAGAGTGCGGATGCAGGGTCAGTATGCAGTGAGCTTCTCGTGCGGAGAAAAAAAACGCGAAATTGTTAGATTAGCGGCAAAACCGCCCACCGCGAAAACCCAAGACCGGTTCTTCCTTCGGCTTTACTGAAGGTGGAGCGGCAATGCAGCTGCGTCATGGTCAAGGGTGGTGCTGACAGGGATCACCGAGCAACGCTGAAGTCTTTCATTCCCACCATCACATCATCACCCGCAACCTCGACTCGCCAAACATGGTCAACAAAGCTGTTCGAGTAACCAAAGCGCACGGCGCCGTTGTCGAAGCCCAACCCAACCCCTTCTCTGCATCAGATTTGGAAGCTAACGAGGTGCTGATCAAGAGTGTAGCCGTCGCATCAAATCCGAAGGACTGGAAGCTCGCACCACTTGGCATGTACGAAGGAATCGAGGGCAACGATGTCGCTGGATACATCGAGGCGATTGGGTCTGATGTTAAGGATTTTAAAAAGGGAGACAAGGTAAGACGCACTACTTCAACTCAAGCTAAGCTGCAAGCATGCTGACAATTTTTTGTTTCAATAGGTCATCGCCTTCACCCGTATGGCCACGGCCGACAAATACGGTGCCTATCAATCTTTTACTGTCGCACCTGCATGGACAACCGCCAAGCTGGCCGACCACGTTTCATTCGAAGACGGTTCTACTCTTCCACTCGCCATCACTACCGCTTTTGTCGGACTGTTTGACAAGCTCGGCCTTCCAGAACCGTCAAGTGATGGCAAACCGGCTATTGAAGGTGACAAGACCAATCTCCTCGTTTGGGGAGCGAGCTCTTCTGTCGGAGCGTACGTCGTGCAGCTGGCCAAGATCGCAGGGTTCAACATCGTAGCTGTCGCTGGTGCGGCAAAGGACGCAGTCCCGTCACTCGGTATCGACGCTACCAAGGTCGTCGACTACCGCACCGATCGCACCCAAGTGATCGCAAACATCAACAAGGCAGCCGGTGGTGTACCTTTCACACACGTCTACGACGCCATTTCCTCCGAGGAAACCATCGAGATTATCGTAGAGCTTCTCTCCACGTCACCTAATACGGGGGGCAAAGTGACGACGCTCTGGAAAAGCGCGTACAACGACGGTGAAGCAGCAGAAAAGTTGCAGAAGGAACAAGCAACTACTTTCAGCTGGACTGGCTGCAACGCTGTTCACACGGACAAGAAGGAGTTCGGCGAGAGGTGGTTCAAGACGGTTGCCGAGTGGGTGGGCGAGGGTAAGATTCAGCCGAATAAGGTGCAGATCGTCGAAGGTGGTCTGGATGGTGTTCCCGCCGGACTGAAGCTGTTGGAGGAGAACAAGGTTAGCAATCGAAAGCTTGTTGGTGAGTACTCTTCTTTCGTCAAGATTCAATGTAGGACAAATCTGCTGACCACATGCTTTGCCTCGTACTTGGGACAGCTCGTATCGCCGATACCAAAGCTTGATTCTGAGTGCTACACAAGATCAAAATTCGTCCTTCGACAAGGAAACTTCACAATTGGACGATAAGCCACAGCAGCCACGATCATGTAGCACGACGATCATTTCTCGTTTGACGTGGAATGCAAGCCTCGTATCTCGACACACTCGACCGTAAAAGCCGAAGACGCGTTGGTTATTCTCGTCGGCAACGTGAGCGGCGAATTTTTTTCTCTTGCTCGCGGTCCAGGCGTGTGACTGTGGCCCAGCGAGATAGAGAAATTCCAAACCTTTTTTTTCGAAATTTTCCGGGCCATGTGCGTGTCTGTGTTGATTACAGAGTTCGGCAGGAACAGGGCACGAGAAGAGCTCTCTATCTTGTGACTCGTTGAAGAACGCCAAGTGACTCTTGCTTCCCTCTTCCAACAAGTATATAGACAACCTTGGATAGTCTCTCTCCACCCTTCTCTCACGATCCTGGACTCCCATATCCATCCATAGATTTCACGATGCCAGCCCCCACCGCAGCAGCCGCTGCTGCTCAGCAGCTCGCGCAAGCAGCATCCACCTCAACCATGGCTCCCCTCAACGCCGAGCTTTTGCAGATCAACCTCAACCCCAACCCTGCCGCTCCGGACTTCGAGAACCTCGTATTTGGTCAAAAGTTCTCACCACACATGCTCATCGTCGATTGGAACAACAGGACCGGCTGGGGCGTTCCTCAGATCAAGCCGTACGGCCCTCTCTCGCTCTCCCCCGCTGCACCTGCGTTGCACTACGCCAGCGGTTTGTTCGAGGGTATGAAGGCCTACCGCTCCGCCGACGGGTCTGGCAAGATCCGCCTCTTCCGGGCAGACAAGAACATGGAGCGTATGAACCGCTCCGCTGCCCGTGCTGGGTTGCCCACTTTTGACGGTGAAGAGTTCATCAAGCTCATCAAGGCGCTCGTTAGGATCGATCGCGAATACGTACCCCACGGTGCGGGCCAGACATTGTACCTTCGACCTACGCTCATTGGTACACCAGACACACTCGGTATGGGTGTACCCACGGAAGCGCAGCTGTACTGCATCTGCAGTCCCGTCGGAAACTACTATTCCTCGGGAACCGATTCGAAGCCAGTCAGCTTGTTGGCAAGGACCGACGTGGTCAGAGCATGGCCAGGCGGTACAGGATGCTACAAGCTCGCTGCCAACTACGCTGGTGCTACGCGACCTGCGATGGATGCGTTGTTGGAAGGATATCATCAGGTGCTGTGGCTGTTTGGACCCGATCGACAGCTGACCGAGGTGGGTGCGATGAACCTCTTCGTCGTTTTCCGCGATCAGGAAGCTGACGGTGAAGCGACGCGCTACGAGATCGCCACTGCCGCGCTGGACGATGGTACCATCTTGCCTGGTGTTACTCGTGATACTATCCTTTCGCTGTTGCGATCTTACAAGGCGGGCAATGTGCAGTTGCAAGGCCTGCCTAGCCCGGAAAACATTACGATCTCGGAACGCAAGGTGACCATGGACGAGATCATTGCTAAGGCACAGCAGAATCAGATCGCGGAAGTGTTTGGGTCGGGTACAGCCGCGGTGGTTTGCAGTGTTGACAAGATCGGATTTGAGGGTATGGATATCCCCATTCCTATTCAGGCTGATGGTATGGGTACGTTCATGAGGAGCATGCTGCACGAGGTTACCGGTAGACAGTGGGGCGCTATCCCGTGTCCGGAGTGGAGCAGCGTTTGTTAGAGGACCCGCTTGTTGTCACCACATCTTTGCTTTGTATACCATTCCAATCGCACAGGAAGATAAAAGTAGAAACAAGCTGTATTACGTGTGTGTGAACGAATGTGAAAGATTCTAGATGGTGTATCGGAAGTATGGTGAATCTTCACCGTGTAGAAGTACGTGGATCTTCCTCCTGTCCGCTTCGCTCAATCCCTCGCCGACGACGTTAGCTTTTTCTGCGTCAAAGTCGCTACCAGCGCTTGTTGCATCTGCGCCGTTAGCCGCTCCTGTGCCTTGGTCGAGCGCATCCTTCCTGTCTCTACTCCTGTTGATCCTCCAAAACCTATAGCTCGCAGCAGCCGAAACCAGCACGCCGAACAACAGTAGTGCCGCGCTGACCGCCGTACCTCGGACGTAGTACGGCTTCTCCTTGGCGGGGAAAAGATGCGTTCCCAACAGAGGACCGCATTGACCAATGGTAGCAAAGATGATGAGTCCCAATCCCTTTTTCGACTCGCTACTTGCTTGGTTGGCGATCAACCACATATACAGAATCGGGATGAAGGGGAAGAGGCCGTTGATGATCAACCACACTCCGACGTAGCGTGCAGCGGTAGAACGTAAGCATGCCAGCATGAGGTAACCAATGGCTCCAATGATAAGCAGAAGTGTACAGACGGGCCCTCGAACTTGATACCGGTCGGTCAACCAGCATGCTAGCAGCGAAATGAGGAAGGCGAGGACGTAGGGTGGAGCTGAGAGACCTTGTGCTCGAATACTTCCGAATCCCATTTCCGCAATCAAAGTAGGCGTGTAGACGGGAACGCTAGAATAGCCGACGTTGATGATGAAGAAGAGCGCAGCTGTGATGTACGACATAGGATCGAGGAATGCAGACGCTGCTTTGGACCAACTGATCTGGTTCTCGATTTGACCGGCACAGTTTGGCACCGAATCGTTGCGATTCTTCTCGACAGCTTCTGGTGGTGGGGGTCGGAACAGTCTCGCTTCTGCAATTTGCTTTTCGCGATCACTGAGGAAGCTAGCCGACTGAATACTGTTGGGCAGCACAAAGAACGCAACTGGCACCATCAACAACGTCGGCAAGCCTTCGATCAAGAACAACAACCGCCACGTAGCCAAACTGGTATGAGCGTGAACCAACCCATACGCGATCGACCCGGCAACAGCTGCCGAGATCGCACCTGCCGACACAAACCACGCAAAGCGCAATCCGATCTCGGTCCTTGGGTAGAAAAAGCTGAGGTACAACGCCCATCCCGTTCCATATCCGGCTTCGCTAACGGCTAGGAAGAACCTAGCCGCCATCAATCCGGACCAGTTGTGTGCAGCTGCCTGGCAAATACCAGCTACACCCCACACAAACACGCAGAATGCCATCCAGACGCGAGGCGGGAGCAACTTGTACATGAACACTTGGAACTGGAAGAGGATGTAAGCGATGTAGAAGATGGTGAGAAGCCATTGGAATTGCGAATCGCTCATGCGGAGCGAGGTGACCATGCCAGCCGTCTTCGCATTGCCAATGTTGCTCCTGTCGAGAAGCGCGCAGAAGTACAGTAGGAAGGACGTTGTGACAATACGGATATCCAGCTTGCGGCGAAGTTTGGACTCTTCCTCGTCGGTCCACCATTTCGTGAGCTTGGCTAGGTAGACGTCGTTTTGTGCGGCGGCATGAGAAATCGAGGTGGGCGAACCTGCGCCATCGTTAGGAGAGCTGGTGCCAACCCGAGGGTGACTCTCTTTGATATCGTCGTCCATTCTAGGCGGTAGGAAGGAAGTGGTGATGGTAAGAAGGAAAGGAAAGGAACTGTTAAGGAAAGTTCAAACAGCCGAGCTTTTAAGGAAAGCCTCGAAGCCCAAGGTGAGGACGTTGATCACGAGATCCATGCGGCACCCAAGGTGGGGTTTTGTACACCCCACTCATTTCACAGCACAAGCCGCAGGCAGGCGCAAAGAGAGATTACCGGCTGCATGTCTCTTTCTGCATAAGTCTCTCTGTGAGTGTGGGAAAGAACGAGTCACCGCTTGTCTTCCCTTGTCTTGTGGGGTGTGTCAAAAGCACTCGCTCCTCGCTTAAATCGGCAGCTTAAGCGCGAGTTTTCTCTCCTACAGTAAATTTACGACGGCCAAACCTTGGTCGGCGAATTTCAAGGCTTTCCTGCGGTCGGCATTGTGCGGCAGGCGGAGCCAAGCGGCGAATTTTCTTGAAAAAGACGTCGGCACGGCTATTTGCCACCGTTGGTTAACCTGCGACCTACGGGGTGTCAATGCACCATTGTTCGATAGAGTGGTGGAACAATGGAAAAAAAAAATGATGAAGGCAGGTCGTGCCAAGAAGCTGATCAGCCCACACAGAATCGGTAGCTAAATTTACCGTACTTCGGCGTCGGGATCTGTTGCAATGTGCTTTCTTCGCTCAAAACTACGTAGATCGGACCCACTATTTGATGAGATGCGATAAGGCTTTGTTGTACAACTTCTTCGTGAGACCGGAACCGTAGCCTTTCCGCTTGAGCCTGTCCATTGTTCACACTCTACGCGGTGGAGCCTCTCCTTTGATCCCGCCAACACGGCGGAACAATCGCATTCACTCACGTCGTCGCGCTTTGATCTTGTACAGACACACCACTAGATCGAGTCTCGTCAGCATCATATGTCTGAGCTTCTCGTGCATGTTCAATTCCATTGCGATTCCATTCCAAACTTCAAACAAAACTACTGGAACAGAGCCCTCGTCAAGCTCCCAGGCCCAAACCCGACTGCCGACTTAGTAGCAGCATTTGCTTCAACCGGTCGACCTTCCAGGTCGACTTTGTTGACCCAACTCGACCCCCTCTTCTCCAACGGCGGCAAAGCGTCATCCACCAACCTCATGATTCCGATCGCCTTCTCCTCACTATACGGCCGAGTCACCACCTGAACGCCCACCGGCAAGCCATGCATCTTGTGCGCATCGTACGCCGTCTTGTACAGCAAAAAGTTGCAAATCCTACTTGTCTCTCTCCAACTTCGTTCGGCTTGCCATTTACCAAACGTCTTGTGCTCCTCCTCCGAAGCCTTCTCATAATCTTTCGCCTGATGAGAATCCCGCGCAGCATCGACCCGTAGAACAGGCAGCACAGCAACCGAAGCCTTGGTAATATTGTACAAGACCGTCGAGCCGGCCATTGCCGAATTGTGAATCGCTCCGCCATGCGGTACCGCAGGACAAGCCTGTGTAGGAGCAATAAGAGCATCTAGCGCGAGATCATGCCACATTGTATGGTTCCATTTGTCGACGAAGCGCTCGCGTCGTTCGAGGACGTCGGCATGCTCGGCAGCGGAGAGGCGGGAGGCGGAGGCTGCGAGGTCGGCGTAGATGGGATCGCGGAGGATGTAACGGACGAAAAAGACGATGATGCCGTTCAACCAGCGAGGGATTCGACTGAGACGAATTGGCAGTTGGATCTGAGGGATGAGTTTGTCGGGGCCCGTGTAGGATCCGACATTGCGATAGCCGTCGGCGGTCAGGAGGCGGAGGAAGATGCGCATCACTTCGAGTGTTCGAATCTTGCTCGGTTCGATTTCGACCACTTCGATCTGCTTTTCCGAGTACTTGGAGCGCAAGGAAGAGACGCACTCTTGGATAGCTCGGTAGCATGCTGGTGTAGTACGGTGGATCCCATCGCCGACGACATAACCGATTCGGATAGGCGATCCCCTCGCCTGAGCCATACCGAGCGGATTCAGCCAGGCCTCGTTGAGCACCACCGTAGCCGAGTCGGACAGATCGAACTTCGCCATAGCCTCGTCGTTCTCCACCGCATCCCTCAGCACCGCAGGATCGTTCTTATCCCTCGGGGTACGCAACCATTTCGGAACATGCTGTCTCGCCACTTCGACAAACAACGTCTCTGCATCCGCTGCAGTCCTACACATCGGTCCAGGAACAGCCGCGATACTCTCGAAACCTTTGCCGAAATCACACTGACCGTTGTACGACCACCTACCCGGGCTCGGTTTGACTGTGTAAATGCCCGTATGATGGGCTGGGATACGCAAGCTTCCGGCGATATCCGTTCCCAACCCAGCTACAGATCCGTCGCAAGCGATGATGGCTCCCTCACCGCCCGAACTGCCTCCGGAAGTGTGGTTGGGGCTGTACGGGCTGATCGTCGTTCCAAAGACAGGGTTGATGCTTTCGAACGTCATCATGGTCTGTGGGATGTTTGTTTTCACAAAGAGCACTGCACCGAGGTGCTCGCAGATTGCGGGGACGGTGGCGATCGTCGACTCGGGTGGTTTTGCGAGCCACGTTGTGAATCCAAGCGTCGTGTGAACGTTCTTATAGTGGAAAGTGTCTTTGATCGACAGTGGGACGCCGTGCAGTGGTCCGACTAGTTCGCCTGTTTTGGCAAAGTGCGCATCGAGTTCTGCAGCACGCAGCAGCGCTTGGTCGATGAACACTTCGGTCAAGCAGTTGGTACGCAGTTGCGCTCGACGAGTTGCTCGCACATAGGCACATAAAACTTGAGTCGCAGTCCATCGACCAGCCTTGATGCCAGAAGTGATGCCGGCAATGTCCGAGGAGAGGATGTCAAGGTCATGTTCTGAGAGGCCTATGGATAGGCCATGATAGGGACTGTCGGTGTTCTGTACGACGATGGAGTTTGCGCTGTCGTCGGGCAAAGGGTGCCTGAGAGCTGCATCACGTTGAGCGATGTGCTTGTCGATGGCATTTTGCGTTACTGATTTGCCGAGAAGGCCGAGCATGATTACGGGTGTTGGACCAGGAGCCTTGCTCGAATGGGGTAGAGAAGGTGTGATTGATTTGTTGAAGCGACGATGGAATATATTGTGCGTGTTGATCAGTCCCGCACGGAGTCGAGATGCCGAAGAGAACTCGTGTGTGCTTTGGCCAAGATCCCGCATCTTGCACCGTGCAGCCGAAGGTGTCACACGAGGTACGGTTACCACAGCCTAACGCATCCGGCTTCGGATCAGCTTCAGGCCCGGTCGTTTCGGGCTCTAACAATCTCGATTTTTCATCAGATCGGGTGGGGATCTGTCCGATGGCAAGCAACCTTAGAAGAGCGGATTAAATTTCAGGCGCGCTCGCGCTGATCTGCGAACGTGTCGGACTTGGATTTCATGCAAGCGCGGGAGGGTGCGCGGTGAGCTTGTTGTTGAAATTTAGCTGCAGGTCCACGTTCTGATTTTGAGTTGACCATTTGACTGTCAAAATGTGCCCGTCTTGAAATTGAGACTTGAATTTTGGAGCTGCACGATGGGTCCTTTGAGGCCGAGGTGAGCCACGTTTTCGAGCAGCAGAAGGCAATTTACAGTATGCACGTTGTCAGAAACAGACTCATGGTGTTCCTACCTCGAGCATCTGAAGCTTCTCATTGCAATCGCATTGAGGCAAGCTATTCGCAGCTCGTTGATCGAGGTCACGACGAAAGAGCTTTGGTACGAGATATGGATAGCGCGAGGGAACAATGTCTTGGCGGGCAAAGTTCGCATCAGCAAGACAATCCTCGGGACTGTCATGATCTCGCTGATGATCGCCGAGAAGCTTCACAACGCTGTGGAGCGGGACAATCCTGCACCTATGCAGATCTGCCGAGTGCAGGATCAAGAAAGTCCGTCCAACACGATGCATGAAACCCTGGATTGAGCTCCCTCGGTGCTGATCAAGCTTGGAAACTTTCTTGTGTCTGTGCACTTGCTCCTCCCTAGCCTCAAGCATATGGTTGAGGTCGTCCGAGTAGAGAAGCGTGGCGTCGAGTTGCTCGATTCCGCTGCAGTCTCGGTGTCCTTCCCGCTTCTGGCCGGGTCCACATGCCTCTGCAGGGTTTTTCCCCTTGGAGCCACCGACAAGTGTTGTTCTCTTTCCCTTTGGCCTGCGCGGACATACAAAGTTGGTTCTCTGATACATTGTATCTTCACTTCTCACTACATTGTCCTCCGTCGTTGTCACGGTGTCTCCTCTCGAGTGGTATCCATTTCCTCCTCGCAAACATCTTCAACGTCGTCAAGACCAGTGATCAGTCGCCACCATGCCCGCCCCGGTTCTCAACGGCAACGGCTCATCTAGCCAGGCCCATTTCCAATCGGTCCCCTCTCACGTTCGCACCATCTGCTGTATCGGTGCAGGCTACGTAGGAGGCCCCACTTGCTCCGTAATCGCGCTCAAGTGTCCTCACATCAAAGTCATCATTGTCGACGTCAACCCGGTCCGTATCGCAGCATGGAACTCCGATGTTCTACCCGTCTTCGAACCTGGTCTTGACGAAGTTGTCCGCGAGTGTCGCGGACGTAACCTGTTCTTCTCGACCGACATTGACGCGGCTATCCAAGCAGCCGATTTGATCTTTGTCTCTGTCAACACCCCCACCAAGACTTCTGGTGTCGGTAAAGGTTTCGCAGCAGACTTGCACTACGTCGAAGCTTCCACTCGTCGTATTGCCTCTGTTGCTACGAGTAGCAAGATTATTGTGGAAAAGTCGACTGTTCCTTGCCGAACAGCAGCAAGTATGAGGACAATTCTCGAGTCCAATTCGAGCTACACTGCGGATGGTACACTGATCAGCTTCCAGATCTTGTCGAACCCAGAGTTTTTGGCCGAAGGTACAGCGATCCGCGATTTGCTCGCTCCTGACCGTGTACTCATCGGCTCGCTCGATACGCAGCAGGGTAAAGCCGCAGCGAACGCCCTCAGCGAGGTTTACCGAAACTGGGTTCAGGCGGACAAAATCTACCAGACCGGTCTTTGGTCCTCGGAGCTCAGCAAGCTCGCTGCCAACGCTCTGCTCGCACAGCGCATTTCCAGCATCAACTCACTCTCGGCTATCTGTGAAGCTACTGGAGCTGACGTAGACGAAGTCGCCCATGCATGCGGTCTGGATGGACGTATCGGACCAAAATTCCTCAAAGCTTCCGTCGGATTCGGTGGAAGTTGCTTCCAAAAGGACATTCTCAACTTGGTCTACCTCTCCGAATCGCTCGGCTTGAGCGAGGTAGCAGACTACTGGCACCAGGTCATCAAGATGAACGAATACTCGAAATCTCGTTTCGCCCGCAAAGTGGTTTCTACGCTGTTCAACACGATTACGATGAAAAAGATTGCAGTTCTCGGATTCGCTTTCAAAAAGGATACCGGTGACACACGTGAATCCGCTGCGATCACACTTTGCAAGTACTTCCGTCAGGAACGTGCTCAGATTTCGATCTACGATCCCAAGGTGACGACCAACCAGATCATGCTCGATTTGACGGAACCGGGCGTGATTGACGATGCGGAAAGTGTCAAGAAGCAGGTCAAGATCGCGACGTCGATGAAGGAGGCGTGCGTGGATGCGGAGGCGGTGATCATCTGTACCGAGTGGGACGAGTTCAAGAACGCCAGTGCGCAGGATTGGGATGAGATTTACAGAAGTATGAAGAAGCCCGCTTTTGTGTTTGATGGAAGAGGTATTGTGGATGCAAAGGTGTTGAGGGGAGTCGGGTTCAAGGTTCATGCTGTGGGTAAGGGACCGCTTATCGTTGACCCTATTTGGGCTTGATGGACACAGATGTGCAAGTATGCGACTCTGCTACGCTCTTGCTAGATACCCCTCCTTACTCGCTCAACCGCCTCGTTTCTAGATTCGTTTGTGTTCTCAATCTTTCTCGCAATATAGTCTCATAGAATAGCATCTTGCTCTGTGATATGTTGAGTCTGTTGTACACTGAATTGCGATTCCACTAGAATGTCCATTTAGAAAAGAAAATGCGTCTGACAAAACATCCAAAAGGGCAGTGCAACGATGGCCACCGCCAAAACATCCTGTTTCCATCCGCTCGACCTAAGTCTTCCTATGTCCACTTCGTCATGACGCTCACTTGCAAGTGGCGGATCATCATCGTCTCTCTTGCGCTGCTGATTCAGCGGCAGATAACCCTCCGGCCCCGATTGCGGCTTGAAGAAGCGTGGCCAGAGCATCAGCCCAACGAGGGTGATGAGGAAGAACGGTAAATACAGCGTGGTCCAAATGCCGATCTGATCGGGTAACAAGCATGGCGTGTATGCTATCGCTGCATGCTGTGTCGTATCAGCTTGCGCCGAGGGAGTGTACGCCGGAGAGAAGAGGCTCAAACGAGCAAAGCCCGGCTTGCGTACGCCTTCGGTCATGGAGACCGACTTGACGGTGAGTTCGGGGATCTCGTCTGCTTTGAAGCCATCAACAACATTGTCCGCAGATGCATTGCCGCCAGCGGCCCTTGCATGTCGGTATTCGCAATGGTCGTGGTCATCTCCACTAAACACAGCCAGTGGGTCGATCGAGTTAAGCACCCAATCGGTCACCGAAGCCGACACCATGTTCTGATATGTCGAACCTCGATCTGTCCCCTGATGCAGCGGTCGGCTGGACTCTCGCTGGACTCCATGTTGAGCGGTTCTCGCTTCATCGTTGCAAGTCGTCCCTTCCGGCCTGTACAAGGGCACATGTGTGAGTAGCACCCTAGGAACTCGTACACCACCGAGCTTAACCGACTCGATAAAGTCGTACGTCTCCTTGTAGACGCTGTGAGCGTTCTCGCCCAGTTGTCCGTCGAGCTTTCCCACGTGATCCGAGTTGATATGCGTGTCGAAGGGACCCCCACCTTGCCGTTCCATCCCCACCAAATCTTGTGCATTGACAAGCACCAATTCGTGCGTCGCACCTAGCGTCGGATCAGTAGAAACGAGAATGCGACCGTTCAAGCTAGATTGCAAAAAGGGATTCCGATCCTTGACTACAAACCCGCCTCCGTCGATCCTCATGCCGAAATCGCGGTTGAAGCGTTCGATAGCATCATCGCTCGCCAACGCATCCACTCGGTGACCCGAGGTGATACCCGGTAAACCGATGTCGTGATTGCCGGACAGATAAAATGTCGGAATGAAGTCGGTAGCCGACATTCGAGGTACGATCAATTCCTTTGTGCTGCTTAAGGTTGACTTGGGAGCCTCCCAATCGGCTTCTCTCGGTCTCCAAAAGATGTTATGAAGCCGTCGGACTAATGCATCCCACTCGACATCCGAATATCGTCGTCTACCACCATCGGTAAGATCACCCATCCACACCACTCCGTCTGGCGGCTGCACCAACCCTGTTCTCGAAGACGCTCTTCGTCTTGCCTCCTGATGCGGAGGCGCAATATGACCTCTATAAAACCACTTGTTCGGGTTCACCGCCAAACTCGTCCATACATTCTTAAGATAGTTATCCGAAAAATGCCTTACGATGGGATACAGCAACGTCGGCAACCCCGGGTAGGTATTGCGGTCGATAATCTGCGGATCCGTTACGAGCAAAACGTGCACGGCCGGCTGTGAAGAAGTCGAAGCCGGTGTGTCGGGCCAAGGACAGCTCGTAGCGGCATTATGAAACACGGCCCGTTCGCCGTAGAACAATAGCGCCAGCCATGCAAGTCGAAAAGTGACAACGTGGGTTGATCCGATACACAGATGAAGTAGACGGTGTGCATATGAAGTTGCTGTTCGAGCCGACATTCGGTGCATCGTGATCTTCGGAGCAGAAAGTCCTACCGAACCATTTGGTAGGCTCTGTACAATCGGAAGCCGAGAGAGTGTGTGATGTCGAATGTCGGTGATGGTCGTCGAGAAAGTAGAGGTTTAGATCGTCGACATGCCGAACCTCTTGCAGTGGTAGCCGTCTCTGACCGGCAGATTCATGCACTTGGACTGCCAAGTACAAAAGCTGTAGAAATGCCCGATAGGCATGTGCAAGACCTCGGATAGTCTCATCGAACGCTGGTCTGTTCACAATCATGGATTGCCGGTGTCGATTTTGACAGCTCAAACAGGGAGTTCGACCGTCGAACCCAAAGTCACAGATCGGGGTAGCTTAACGGCGTATCGGGGATGAAGTGTTGCTTTCCCCGCGAAAATTGTTTTGGCAGAGCGAATTTTTCGCAAATCGCGGCAATTTTGTTGTGCTCGCTTAGCCACCGAAAAAGTTGAAGAAAAGCAAAGCATTACGGAGTCGAGCGAGCCGTGACCTTGCGTTGACCTTCGACCTCATCACTGTCATCTTCCCTTTCAACAGCGATCAACAGCCATCAACGACGACGCTTCACAACTTGGCTCTCGAGACTTTGCATCACGGCTACAAGGACATCTGTGGCGCATATAGTAAAGTCGAGCAGTCACTCAAGAAACAACAAGACTAGGTCCAGGGCGAAACAGTTGAAGGCATAATGCTGTCGACAGAAGCTCGTGCATCGTTGCGATTGACGGGGCGTATTGCGAGGAGTCGACTTGGACATGCATCGTCGACATTGTCTGGCTGTAGCTCAGCGACTGGAGCAACATTGCGACCGCGTCAACTCAGCACAACAGCATTGACAGCAGCACGACGAAGCAATAGCCAAGCATATCCCATCTTGTCGTCATTAGCAGTATCCACTTCCACAGCAAGGCGGCACTTTACATCTGGCCCACCAAGATCTTCGCAGCAACCATTCCAGTTCCTCACAGCATACGCCTTCCAAGGCAAACCACGTCACTCGGACGATCTTCCGCAAGAACGAGACTCGTCCTCTTCCGCATCGGTCAACGAGGAAGATGGAACATCAGCAGGTGCATCAGAAAAGAAGAGTCAGATCGGTTTTCCCGCAGACAGCGAGATCGGTCGCTGGAGAGATGAATTGTTGAGGGGAGGTGAAGCGGGCGAAGACTCGCTCATGTGCACTTCGATGAGTGCTGCTGGTGACGTGGCTATCGGTGTAGCTGACGGTGTTGGTGGGTGGACCGAAAACGGTATTGATCCGTCGTTGTTTTCACAAGCGCTGATGTTCTACGCCTCTCGATCAGCAGAAGCGTCAGCGGATCCAGAGAAGGGTGCTGCGCCGAATCGCATCCTCGCAGAGGCGTTCGAGCATGTGCTCAAGGAGCCGCTCGTCGTAGCAGGGAGTGCGACGGCGTGTATCTTGACTATGAGCTCTGCGGATGGCACCCTTCGATCAGCTAATCTGGGAGACTCTGGATTTGTTATCCTCCGCCAAGGCACGGGAAAGCAGGGTGTCTTCCACGCAAGTCCACCACAACAACTCGGCTTCAACACTCCACTTCAACTCGCCAAGTTGCCGCGAGAATGGGTTCAAGAGGGATCTATCTCCAACACGCCCAAAGACGCCGCTGCCTGGGAATGCACATTGCAACACGGCGATCTCATCATTGTCGGCACCGATGGGTTGTTCGATAATGTCGATGCCAAAATCGAGATCCCGCAATTCGCCAAGTTCATTAAGGAGAAACACCACGCTTCGTACGCTGCTCGTCACGCTGCTAGTGGCAAATCGGAGGACAGTTTGGAGGAAGATCGAGAGTTCGTACAGGTGTTGGCGACGAATTTGGTAGAGTATGCCAAGATTTGTCAGAACTCGACGACAAAGCAGAGTCCGTTTGAGAGGGAAGCGGCGAGGTACGGGATACATTTTCCAGGAGGAAAGATTGATGATGTTGCGTTGGTGTGTTGTCTTGTTATTGAGCATTGATGAGCAGCGCGAGCCGAATGGGGCTGGTGTTCTCTGTACTTTTAGACACAAGCTCGGTTATGGAAATCACATCCATTTGGCATCACACATGGAATGCTCGGAGCGTGACATGTGGCAGCAGGATGTGTTGTGAGTGTTGCGCGAATGAGTGAGGAGAGGTGAGAATCGCTGCGGAATTCGTAGCGCGCGCCTGTGCGGGGCGAAAAAATCCTCCACTTGAGCCTTCGTTTCACGCACGGTCGAATTGTTGATCTCTCCTTCCGACCCTCACCATTCCGACCACTCTACATCTCTTCTTCGATCCAACACCTATCGTCACAACAGCTTCATCGCACCACTAACATGCCATCAGCACACCCTACCACAAGCGCACGTCGTCATCGTCGTCGACAACACGACCACCGCTCCGACACCGACTCAGTATCATCATGGGACTCGCTCTCGCACTCTTCATCCCACAGCGGCACATCCTCATCATCAGACGATGGACTGACATCAAAACTACCCACGCTCCCAGATCTGCGCTTTGAGCAATCCTACCTCGCCACCATTCGCGGGTTTCTCCACGAAGATCGTCCCGAATCAGACTCGGATGAAAAAGATCATCATCACAAAGTGGACGTAACACATAGCGCGGCAAAGGACGAACATGAGTTGTGGTTGGGTAATCTTAGAGTTGAATGGTAAGTCAAACGATCCTTCCGAGAAGAGAAAGTGAGCGCAGAGTGACTGACATGAGACATTGAGTTGTGCAGGTTCCCAATTGTATACGTGACAGTCAGAGATCAGCTGCTCTCCCCGCTGGTTCAGGGAGCGGTTTGGGGTCTAGGAGGGCTGTTGTTGACTCAGTTTAGGCAGTATCTGTCGGCTAAACGAGCGAGCAGCAGTGCGAATAGAGCAGCGGGAAGACCGACGCCTAGCGTTCTGCGTAGTTTGGGGCTGGGAAAGAGATGAATGCCCTTGACACATCGAAATTGATATACCCTTTGACTTCAACTAGGTCTGAATCACGGAAGAACAGCGCAATAGAAGCATTCAGCGATGATAAAAGGGTATCTACAAACGACTCTGCAAATCGCTACTCGGCTTCTGATCAAACGAATACACCAATGCATGGCCTAGCTGTACCGCTCCCGTCTCGGCCGTGGTAGCGGCCTGCAATTGGGACACCAACCTCGCCAAGTCAGCGAAGCCAGCTGCCTCTGCACCCTTGCCTCCACCGATCCAGAGTCGAATCAGATGGATATCCGTCTGCACATCTTGCTCGTCCACTTTCACGCCCGCCAACTTCTGCAATTCGGCGTTCGATGCGAGCTCGGACACCTTCCAACCCAAGTGTTTGAGCAGCAGTGTCGATCCTTGAATCGCCATAATAAGATCGAGCAAATATCGGCTGAACCTAAGGTCGGTAGACTTCATATGCCTCTCCAAGTCCAAGTTGGTCAAAACATCAGCAGTTTGACGAACAACACCACTTAGGAACCTAATCTCCTCTCCCAACGCCTCCGCAGCCCTCTTCGGCAAAGAAGTGAGCACATCGCCCACATCCTGGAAAAACTCCACCAGCGCCTGACCTTTGCTCTGCACCAACACCCTCAACACATCCAGCGATAGGATGGCGGGTGTACCTTCCCAAATCCTCTCCACCGTACAGTCACGCAACATCTCTGCCATGCCGACTTCCTCCATATACCCTTGACCACCGAACGACTCGATGAGCGTCAGGTAGGATTCGGATGCGCGTGTGGCGATGAAGGCTTTGAGTGCCGGTGTGAGGAGGCGGAGACGGGTGAGGTCGCGTTTGGTTGCTTGCCCGGATTCACTTGCTCCCATGAGGAGGACGTTGGAGAAGAAGATTTGGAGGAAGACTCGGTAGGTTACGGTTACTTTGAGGAGTTGGTCGGTGTGGAGGGGTAACTTGTCGAGCTTTCCACCGCCGAGAGCGGGTCGGATCTGAGCGTACGCAGTGGCCGAGCGGAGACCCCAAGAAAGAGCCCCGACTGCTCCACCAGCAGAGTACAAGCGGGTGATGTTGAGGACGGACGAAATCGTGGCTACACCACGACCAATCTCACCCACCAATTCTCCAACGCACCCATCCAACTCCAACTCAGCCGTAGGCAAATACTTTGTCCCCAACTTACGCTTCAATCGGTGAACACGAATACCGTTCAACTTCCCCGTCCTATCATCCCTGATCTTGATCAAAAACAACGATAAACCTTTCGACCCCAACGTCAGATCCTCACTCGTCCTCGCCAACGCCAACGCAATATCACCATCCGTAGCGGAAGAGAACCACTTGAATCCGCTAATCACAAACTTGTCCCCCGCCTCCGGTGTTTTACCACCATCAACTGGTCGAGCTACCGTCTCCGTGCGCGAAACGTCGGATCCACCAGGACGCTCCGTCATCCACTGGCCTGCTGTCCAAGCTTTGCTTGGATCTGTACTGCATAGTTTGGGGATGATTTCTCGTTTTTGATGTTCGGTACCGAAGAGTTCTAAAACTCTAACTGCGCCGTCGGTCATACTGATGGGGCAGAGGACGACTTTCGAAACGGGTGCGAACATTACGCTTCTTGCAAAAGCGAACAATCTCGCGTGTTGACCTAGCTTCTCCCTACCACCACCGTTGGTTGCTTCAGGGGAGGGGTAAGATTCTGCAACAATACCTTCTGAAGCAGCAACACCTTTCAACCGCTTCCAACCTTCACCTGTGACGAGTTTGTCGACACGTTGACCCCACGCATCGTACTGAACGAGCGTAGGTTCGTGCTGCGGGCTGTCGAGGGTGGCTGCGATGTCGGCGTATTCATTTTCGACTTTGCTGCCAAAGGAGGTGAAGGAGGTGAAGAGTGAGTTGATTTGGGACGGGGTGAGCGGGTGAGTGCCGGTGGAGAAGAGTCGGAGGATGGTTAGTCGCAGAGCTGGATCGGAAGTCCAAGGTGAGGCGACGCGGAATCGTTCGAATTGAAAGCCTTCTTCTGCTCGCATCTTGGCGACGATGAGTATAGGGTGATTTTGGTGGTGACGGTGGTGCGAAGGAGAGGAGATGTGGTGAAGAGGTGAATGTCTGAAGTGTTTCAGTGTGTTCAGAGGGTAAAGGGGTGCAACAAGAAAAGTGTGGGGTAAGCACTTAAAACACAGAGGCGCGAGAGCAGTCAAAGAACCCTAAAACTCGCCGGTGACAGCCTTCCCCGGCTGGACCGGAGCGCGCGGCTGCCACTTTCAACTGCAAAGAGATCCGCGCTTTCAAAGCCGAAGCCGAACAAGACCCTTGTTTCGCTTTTGCTGCGGGTGCGGGGGTCCATGCTCTCTCTCTCTTCACACCACGAAGCGAGTCAATCACACATTCGATGCATTGCAATGTTGATTCTATAGTATTGATCGTATGGAAAGCTTCAAAGCCTCAAGCACTGGCACTCTGCTGCTCAGCCCTCTGCGGCAAAGGGAAGAACTGTCTCGGCAAAACATCCACCATCTCTGGCGTCAACTGATCCAACGAAGTCACACCCAACAACTGCATACCTCTATGAATCTCATCCTGCAAAATCTGGATCATCCTAGTCACCCCAGCCTCACCATACCCTGACTGAGCGTACAGGAACGGCCTACCCAACCCTACCGCCTTTGCTCCCAGTGCTACAGCTTTGAGCACGTCCGTACCCCTCCTAACCCCTCCATCCAAAAACACCTCGATCTTGCCAAACAACTCCGGTCGTCGCTGACGCAGTTCGATCAGCACATCTAGAGGTGCAGGTGAATACTCTAAACTTCGTCCACCGTGATTTGAAAGCACAACACCTTCAACGCCGTGTTTGACCGCAAGTTCGACATCCTCGACCGTCTGAATGCCCTTCAAGTACAAGGGTAGTTTACAGGTTTTACGGAACCATGCGATATCGTCCCAAGTCAAGTTGGGGTCGATATAGCCCGAAATAGCCTGTGCTACACCCCCTCCTTTTCCTTTAGTATCCTTCCCATGATCGACTCCGAGTTCGACTTCTTCTCCCTTACACCGCATATCTCTTTCCCTCTTACCCATCACGGGAGCGTCGACGGTCAACATGACCGCTGAAACACCTTTGGATTCGATCTTCCTCAAAATCCGCTCCGATGCTGCTCGATCCTTGTTCACGTACAGTTGATAGATGATCGGTTGTCCCGTCTGCCTCGCATCTAGCATCTCATCTAAACCAACCGAGGCGTTGGCAGAAATTCCCTGGATGATTTCAGCTTTCCCCGCTCCACGAGTTAGGTTCAACTCTCCATCTGGGTGTCCGAGCTTTGCCATTGCTGCTGGGGAGATGTAGATCGGTAAAGAGCAGTCGAAGTTTTTACCGGGGATGAGTTTGACCGAGCTATCGACGGAACCGATCGCACGGAGGATACGGGGACGGAAAACAACGCGGTTGAAGCTGAGCCTGTTCTGATGCTTTGTGATTTCGTCATCCGCCGCCGAAGCGTAGTACGCCCATGCCTGGTCGGAGAGGATGCTCTCAGCGATGCGTTCGAAATCGTCTAGGTTAAGTACGCTACCCAAGGAAGGTAAGTTTTCGCGTGCTTCTCTACGCTTTCGATCTTTCTCCGACTCTTCACTGGCTTGTTTGACGGTGATCGTGGCAGGATCGACTTGACCAATGTGTGCTGAAGCGTCCAAATTCTCCTCTAAAGCGGTGGGTGGGTGAATGGGTTCGTAGAGCTCAGTGACATCCGTACCGGCGTTCTTGAGGATGATATTCCTACCACCAGGATGGCTATCAACGAAATCAGTAACGTCGTAAACTTCACCTTTAATCACCACCCATAAACCCTTGCCGCCTTCCGAGGGCAGCTTGTTGTAACTTGCGACAGTATCCATCGAGATCAACTTGGCGGCTGGATCGGAGGCTGCTGCAGGTGAGACGTGGGCAGGAGGTGATCGAACTTGATCGTTGTGAACATCGCGGAGGGGCAAGGCGGATGCGAGAAGCGCTAGCCCGACGAGGCCGGCGAGTAGGCCGTTGGTGTTACTCCCGCTGCTGCTGGTTCGAGATCCAGAGCTGGTGGAAAGCGTACGTTGCTGCAAGCATCTTGAAGCGACAGACGAGCGAGGCAGTAGCAGCGAGCTGCTCGGTCGGCACCGTATCGAAGATCGTACGGCGTTGCCGAACATGATCGTCGTCCTTAAGTTAAACCTTCGATGAATGTTTGAACGTGTGGTGGTAATGAAGAGCAACAATCCTCGTTCCTTTATGAAGCCCTCCCAATCCTCTATCTGGTCGGCCCACACAAAGCACCGACCACAAGCTCGACGACCACCAAAACCGGCCAATTGACCCGTCCAAAACCCCCGCCTTTTCCCCCGCTCTCAGACGCGCAGGTTCTTCCAAAACCTCTCTTTCTTCCCCCGCGCCGAACTTTCCAAAAATCGCAATTCAAAATCAGCTTTCGTCTCGCGATTAGAAATCCAACGGTCCGATTGTTCCGCTGCCGCTCTCTGCCGTTTGATCTAACACAGTACAAAAAAGCAAATCGGTTTTGCCGGGGAATTACCCGGTTGTCCCACGGCGACCTAAAAGCACACATGCTGGCAAAAATTTCCCGCCCGAGCGAGAGGCGGTTTTGGTCATGGTTCATCATACCTTTCGTCTTCCTTCCGCCTGTACTGCCTATCGTCACTGCAAAGCCATCCTCACAGACTCACAAACAACACCACAAACCGCTTTTCACACCACTTACTATAAGCATAATTCAAACATTGACACAACAGAATCGCAAGGGCGTAACAAAATCGACGCCATAAAAAACAAGAGCGGGAATCAATAAGGGGTATAGAAGAAACAAAATCGTCGCAACAAGCTCACGCCTCCGCAACAATCCGACGAGACGTCATCCTAGGCGAAGTCCTGCGGCTCGAAGAGACCGAAGAAGGCGAACCCTCCTTCACCGACCTCTCCACCACCTCTTCTGTAGCATCATCGCGCTTGAGTCGCTTGCTCACTTCATCCAGCGAATCAGTAACCGCACTCTCCACCACATCTTCGGCAAGCACTTCTTGACTCAGAGCGCTCGCCTTGCGTTTGTTTGCGGCGGCGCCGCGGGCAGTAGCAGCATCAGCAGGTGCGCTGGGCTTGGTCTCGGTCTGTTCGACATCGTCCGTGTCCAACAGCGGCTCCATGGTGATAGCGCTAGCTGCGAGCGGGCTACTCTGGAAGGGAGCAGTCGAAGAAAGTCCGTGGTGGTTCTTGCTGCCCTCCGGTGGACTGTTGCCGCGTGAAGGTGAGCCGCGGTTGTTGCGTCCGCTAGCAGCACTATCCTCGTCAGCAGGTGCGGCCGAACCAGAACGTGTACCAGCCCGTCTTGAAGAGGACGCAGCTTGAGCCGTGATGGGCGCCGGCGATGAAGCTCTCGAAGCAGGTCGGCGCGATCGACTGGTCGAAGGCACAGTCAGATGAGTCTCGGACTGAGGCTTGGCCGAGCTACGACCCCTCGACGAGTCCCGGCTCATGGTTTGGGAGCTTGCGTCCGTCTTGGAGCTGCTGGCTTGTGCAACTGCGGTGGCAGCCTGGATGCCTCCACCCACGGTAGCGTAAGGACTGCTGCTCTTGCGTTTCTTGCCCAGTCCCTTGACACCGAGATGTTCGAGTTCGGCCTTCGATGCCAGCTTCTTGGCCGCTTCGCGCTTTGCAGATAAGATCGCCTTTTGCTGAGCTTCGCGTGCCTTGGCGAGAGCAGTGCCAGGCGCACCGGGGTAACGGTCGTTGGTGAGCGAATAGATCTCGGATCGCTTGCCCGAGTTGGGATCGAAGAGCGGATGCGATCCCTCGGCCGACCAGTGCGGCACGGTAGTGGTGATGAGTGGCACGAGCTTGCCGGAGTTGCTTGATGGAGTAGAAGTCACTGTGCTGCCCTTTGAGACGATGGCGAGCGAAGGGGCACGGTATGCCTGGAATTTGCGTCCGCGCTTGGAGCCGACAGCGTAGACGGTGCCACTGGCAGATTTTGCGTAGGACGATGAGGGTGGAGGAGAGCCAGCGGCGGAAGAAGACGAGGATGAGGAAGCTGAGGCGGAAGCGGCAGCAGCTTGGAGGGCTTGGAGCGCGAGGATCTGGTTCTGCTTGGCGGCGAGGGCGACGCGGCTGAGCGGAGCAGGCATGGGTTGCGAAGCGCGTATCGAGGGAGGCGCTGAGCTCAAAGAGCTGTAACCCCGCGGCGGGGCAGGTACGGTGGAGGTCATCTTAGCGTGAAAGAGCAGTGGTCGCAGTGAGAGCTTGTAATTGTGGTCTTGAGAGATGATGAGCGAAGCAGTTGGTGTTACCGCGATGGTACAGAAAGCGTTGAGCAACGCAAAGAACGACCTCGAGCGAGTCTAGGTACGGCGTGTGTTGTGGTGGTGAGAGGTGTGTCTGGACGATGATCGTTTGGCTGGTGGTATAAATGGTGGGTGGTGGGCAAGACGAACGAGCCAGCGTGTGCGGAGCAGACAAAGGATGAGGGTGTGAGGGCGAATTTTCTCTTGCGGGATCGAACGAAGCAAGGCATGCAAGCACACGCAACACGAGCATTTGCGAGCGGACGAACCGGCCTCTTGTGATTAGAGTGTTGAGCGAGCGAGCGAGCGTCGCAAGTTTTTCGTGGCCTCTATCTTGGGACCGGCTAACCTCTCTCGCAGTTGGGAACGCGGAAAGCGCCAGCCAGCCGCCTTGCTTTGATTCTTGTCTCTCGCTTGTGGGCCGGCTGCAGCTTTAGACTAAAAAAAAAAAAAAATCGAGATAAAGATTGATGCAGACCCGGCTGGTGCGGGTGTTGCTCTTCTGCCTGCAAAACCGTAAAAATTCGCATCTCGTTGGCCATGAAAAGGTGGAGCAAAATCAAAGGGTCCAAACCAGATCGCAGTTTTCCCACTCCAGACGAATCTTCATCGTCAAGCTCATTGCAGCAATGACCCCCAACGCCGTCTTCATTCATCTCTCCTAGTCTATGAGAGAGACGCCAGCTACGAGTCAACGATACACTGGCTTGTCATCCCGAATGAGTTGGCGCAAGATCCCGCTTGAGGACGGAAATGGCCCGAAGCGCGAGATGGAAACATCATTTTTATTCAGAAAAACTCTATAAAAACGCAGTTTCAAGACGAGAGCGAGAGCGAGAGAGTCCAGCTCGTTTGGCCCGTCGCAGCATCCCTTTCTCCCTCTCTCTCTTCGCAAAGCAATGCAATGCTGACTCTTGTACTTGCCGTCATGCTCGTGTCCCGAAGACGGCCCATCCCGCCGTGGCTGAGTGCAAGGGATGGAGTCACGGGGACGCTGGATAGCGAAACTGACTCGAAAAACATTCACGGTTCGAGTCCGCGTCACTTTGGACCCTGTTTTTTCTGAATGGTCCCTGCCTTGACTGTCTCGTGCGAAACAATTCTGCGGAAAGTGGAGCAATGACCCGTTTTAGAAGGAAGCGGCTTGGCAAGACGGATGCAGCTGTCAGAGTCACAACGCACAGCCCCTCGCTGATTAGCATCCTCATCATCATCTCAGGTGCTCAGTGTTTGGCATCCGTCTGACCTTTGACGATACACTACCATCATCGACAGCCAGATCCGCTGCTCAAACAAGCAACAAGACGATCGATACCATCTGCGGCTGCAACATCGGAACTCCATCGTAGAAAGTAAACACGTATCCATCATCACTTCCTGCTTCACCTACCTCACATCTACGATCCCGCAAGGCCCCACGTCACACACATATCTGATCGGCCATGTCTTCGCGGCCAACAACACCCATCCTCAATCAGCCGGGCTCAAGTAGCCTGGCAACACCCCGCAGCAGCACCGAACAATCCCGTCGACGTCAAAGCATCACCATCGAGGAGCCGGACCGACCTCGACCCGCAACCAGCCATTCCTCGCTCACTTCCGGATCAAATACAGGCTCTTCAGTTTCTCCTTCCCGCTCGGCGATCGTCGGCGATGGAACCTACGGTGGCCGACGAGGCGGACCTTCCATGCCCAAAGCCCGCACCTCCAGCTCCGGTGGCCTCAGCGACGTCAAAGCCGGCTACGAGCGCCGAGTAGGGTTCGACACCATGCCCGATGCTGACGAAACCAACTCCGGCGCCTTCAGTTTTACGCTTCAAGTCAAATCTCGTGGATTCATGCGAACCAAAAACACCCGCACTTTCATGGTTGCAGTCGACGACAATCCGTACTCGGAACGAGCGCTAGAGTGGCTCATGGAGAACCTGGTCGAGGATGGAGATGAAGTCGTAGCAGTACGCATTTTGGACGAGGAAGCCGATCAGATCGACCAGGACGAAGCACGTGAAGAAGCGCGCGAACTCATGGCGTCCATCGTCGAGCTCAATGAGGAAGCGGAAGATCGCAAGATTTCGATCGTGGTCGAGTTTGTGGCGGGTAAAGTCGTTTCCACTATTCTTGCGATCATCCATGTGTACCGACCGGACAGTTTGACGGTGGGAACGAGAGGTAAATCGGCAAACAAGTTTCAAAAGATGCTAGGACAGCATATTATGGGTCATGTAAGTCGGGACATCTTAACGGCCTCGCCAGTTCCGGTGGTGGTGGTTAGACCAGAGGCAAAAGTGCAAAAGCATTTGAAGAAGAGGTTGAACGATCCCAAACGTAGAGGGTATCATAATTTGGTGAAAGGAGTGGGAGATCTGCCGATGAGTATCACGAGGAATAAGAGGAGGTCGTTGCAGGTTCCTCATGCTTAGACATAGAGCTTTCCCCTTTGTCTCCCGTTTTTGTACTTGTATCTCGGTTCCCCTGTCACAAAACGCATTCGCATCCTTCGCAATACATCTTCCCATCCCCACTTACCTCACTCTGAAGTCTACGAAGGGTGTTTCACTGGGCGATGTCGATGAGTGTGCAAAGCTTTGAATTTGTTTCGGCAAGTGTGTGTGCTCTGTGCGAGCGAGCGCTTCTTATCTCGTCTCTGGATCCGAGCTTGAGAGACGCGTTCTCTCTGTGATTGGTCCGCGCTAAAATTGATCGGCGGGTGTCGGTTCGGCCATGTCCGAATTCCAATCCCTTTGTACCAATTTAAGCTTCGGCCCGTGTGTAGCGCCACCTGGACAGAGAAGATAATCGCCCTGGGTCTTATGCTTAATTGTGGTCGGGGATCCGGCAAGAACGGGAAGTGTGCCAGAGAAGCGACGAGGAACCAAGGTTGAAAGCAAAACCTTATCGTAGCGCAACTCAGGGCAAGCCCAGCGGCGGCGGATAATTTTTCTTCTCAAAAATAAGAGCAGCGTTGCGGGGAGGAGGGAAGGAAGAAAAAGAAAAGCAATCTCTGTCGTGTGAGTCTCTTGCCCTTTCTTTCCACCACCATCTACTCCCGCAAAGATGCCGACACTTCACGGACACTGCAACTGCGGAGCGCTCGAGTACACCCTCGAAGCTTCACCCGCCAACCTACGCCTTTCAGCTTTCTGCCACTGCACACGCTGTCAACGTATCAATGGTGCACCTTACATCTGGACTACGCATTGGGCCAAAGAGGCTGTGACTTGGTCTTCTTCTTCGGCCACCTCTGCCAAGTCTGCTTCAGCCGAAGTGGCAAAGATCTTTGGTGCCAATGTAACCACAGCTCAGCTGTACGAGAGCGTCGCAGGTCGCAAATGGAAGTTGCGCTGTTCGGAATGCGGCAATCCGATGGGCAGTTGGAATGAAGCCAAGCAGCAGTGGTCCATTTGGCCTAGTACGTTGGATCGTCCGGATGGCGATAAGGGTGGGTTGCAAGGGATTGAGGCTTTCCCGGCTACGGCTCATATGTTTTATGGTCCTTGGAAGGTGGCTACTGTTAGCGATGAGCTGCCAAAGTTTGTTGGTTATCCGAACGAGTCTCAGCAAGTAGACAGGAATGCTCAACCTCTACCGGCGAACTTTAGTGTAAACGACTTTAACCCTCACGATCCTCGTGATATGGTTGGATACGGACCTAACCCTCCCCATCCGAAATGGCCGGGTAACGCACGTGTCGCCGTCTCGTTCGTCCTCAACTACGAAGAGGGCGGTGAGAATACGACGCTCAACGGCGATCGAGCTGCCGAGCAGTACCTGACCGAGTATGGTGCAGCAAACGGTTCGCAAGCTCCTGCCAACATTCGCAACTTGAGCGTCGAATCGGCGTACGAGTTTGGATCGCATCGTGGATTCTGGCGCATCTTGGATCTGTTTAAACGCAACAACATGCGTTTCACCAGTTGGTCTGTCGGTAGGGCGGTGGAGCAGAATCCAGAAGTGGTGAAAGCGATGGAAGCTGCAGGTTGCGAAGTGGCCAGTCATTCGTATCGTTGGTTCGATCATTCTAGTATGAGTCAGGAGGAGGAGAGGTTTCAAATTCAGAGTGCGATCAGGGCGATCAAGGACGCTTCGTCGAAGAGTAGGGAGCCGAGGGGTTGGTATACTGGACGACAGTCGATCAATACGAGAAGACTGGTGTATCAGGTGTACAAGGAGATGGGGTTGGAAAAGGAGTTGTATGATTCGGATGCGTACGATGAAGATCTTCCCTACTGGGTTCCGGCACCTGATGGGACGCCGGGAGAGCATCTGTTGGTGGTTCCGTATACGTTGGATAATAACGATATGCGGTTTGCGATCACTCCTGGGTTCTTCAATTCGGAGAGCTTTGCGAGTTATCTGATTGATGCGTTCGAGACGCTGGTGGAGGAATCGAAGTTGGAAGGACAGGTGCCCAAGATGATGAGTGTAGGATTGCATTGTAGGGTGGTGGGAAGGCCGGGAAGATTCCAAGGGTTGAAGAGGTTTGTAGAGCATGTGAAGAGGAGGAATGAGGAGTTGCAGAGGGAGGGAGGTGGGGGAGTTTGGGTGGCGACGAGGGAGGAGATTGCTCAGCATTGGAGGAAGACTCACCCGCCGCCTAAGTAGGTTGAAGCGCAAAGGGATCTCATAGATGTAGAGATGACGCTCAATGTTCAAAAAAATGTATCGGCGACCGATGGGAACACAGTCTGTGATAGAAAAGGCAAAATTGCGATTAAATTGGAAGTGATCTACGACCGCTCGAACAAATACCTCACTCTATCAGCAGCCAAATAAAACATCTGAGGTGGCTTCTTCGGCCTCGACCCGTTCTCCTCCAACAATCCGCCTCTGGCCCTCTCCACCTGATCTCCAACTTCCGCAGCCAGCCTTCCACCCTGCATCTCCGCCGGCAAAATCGTAAAACCCAACGGCCCGCACTCGCAATCCGGGCACAGCAGATACTTGACCGTCAACTCCTCCCCGGGCGTCAACCCTAAACTAAGATGCGAAAGCAACGAAGCGATATCCTCATCGGAATCATCTGAACCGCTACCGCCTCGTTTGCTGCGTTTCTCACGTTTGCGTTTTTCCTTTTCTTCCCGCTTGAGCTTTTCTTTAGCTTCCTTTTCTTGCGCTTTGGTTCTCTCCGTAGGCGCATCGGATTTAGACGCTTCTTGCGGTGTAGGAACGGTCCATTTGAGATCACGCGAGAAGCCGACGTTGTCGAACTGCAACGGCCCGGCGACCATCCAGAACCCTTTAACGCTTGTCAGAAGACGATGCGAGACACCGGCGCTTGCAGCATGCAGCGGAAAAGCAGGCGCCTGCGGAGGCGACGGAGAGTTCGGCAGCTCCAACGCAGGGTTGGACAGCGGTCCTGACTCCTTCCTCGTATACTCGCCTGCTCCTTTGGCGAGGATGCAGCAGCGACAGTTTTCCATGGGACAGTAGAGTTTTGCTAAATTGGTGCCAGTCTCGCGATCGACAAGTCGCGCTTCGAGAGCCATACCTGCATCTTCGGCGGGGGTCTTGGCGGCAACGGCTTGACCGAGGATGGAGGTGTAGGTCTGACCGGGGTTCTTGCCCGGTTGAGATTGGGCGGCGAGGGCGGCCATGATGGATGCTTGGGAGGGCATGCCTGGCGGTGAAGTTGGGGAGGATGATTTCGGGGTGGATGGTGCGACTGGTTTATTTTCGGTTGTTGGTGTCGGGAGGGATGACGAGGACGAAGCTGCTTGGGTTGCGGTCTGTGGTATGGTGTCGGCGTTGGGAGCAGCTGTGGTGGTAGGCGTCATCTTGAGACCAGCCTGGTTGTCATCGCTTGCCGAAGAATACGAAGCAGAAGTAGTCCTCGTCAATTGCGAACCGATGCGACTGCCAGGACCGCTGCTAGGAGATGGGTAGACGCTGCGCCTCATCTCGAGCCACTGACCGCTGCCATACTGAATGTGGCTGACGCACTGAATGCGGAAGCCGACCTTCTTGTATAGGCTGGTAAGCTCTTCGTGCGCAAGCAGAGCAAGCGTCTCGTAGCCACGTTTACCCTTGTCACCCTCGGGACCCTTTCCCTCTTCTGCTTTTCGAATGCGAGAGATGTAGTTCTCGAGCATCCTAGTTGCCAACCCTTTCCTCTGCATCTCGGGAGCCACGCAGACCGAGTGAATGCAGACGATGCGCGCATCTTCCGAGGTGTCGTGTGTCGACATGGAGCGCAGAGTGAGTGCGGGTGCAGCAGTCGCAGTGATGAAGCCCACGATCCTCCTCCTCGGTTGACCAGAGACGGAAAGAGGACCAGCGACCTTTGGCGGCGGCATAGGCACGAAAGCACCCAAGAAGAGATGAGGAGCAGCCGTCTGGCGAGAGAGCAACTTCTCGTAGCTAGCGGCATCTTCGGGAGGGTAACCCTCAACCTCGAGAGCGTGTGCTGCGCGAACTTCTTCAGGACGAACATAGTCAAAAACGAGGTTGCGCGGAAGCGACGAGGTGGGCAAGGAAGACGTGGAGCTCTTGTGTTGAGAAGAGGTCCTCTTGTGCGAGCTAGGAGGCGGTGAGCGCTGTGAAGACTGGCTCATGCTGGATGCTGAAGAAGAGGAAGAGTTGGAGCGGGTATTGGTGCGACCGAGGGTATTGGTGATGGTCTGGTAGAGAGTGGTAGAGTTGTGAGCCATATGGCTCGGAGGCGGATGCATGTTGGGCGAGAAATGCGGGTCGCTCAGTTGGAACGCGTTGACTGCGGTGAAAAGATTTGGGTTTTGTATGCAAGTTGGGTATGATTTTTTGAAATGTGTCGTGTGCGATCACTTGAATTGTATGCAGCGTATGTAATGTTCAAGCGTTCGAGGCAGATGGATGCTGAGTCTTGCAGGAAAAGTGCGTGAGTCGTAAGAAGAAGGAGGGCAAGCGATCCGAGCTCTGGTGCTATCATGAAGTGGCGAAAGTGATGGCTGCCTTGATGATCATCCTCTTGATCTCGTGTGATAATTGAATGATGATGGAAGTGAAGGATGGTGACAGAGGAAAGGTGACGGACGACAAAGGTGAGAATGCGAAGAAGCAACAGAGAGAGCTTCGCAATCAGATCAATCACAATCAAGCCTGTTTGAAGCTGTAGAGCTGAGCGAACCAATCACAAATTCGATTTATTCAAGAGCACATTTGTGTGTGTGTGTGACTATGATGCACGGCACCGGCACAGCACCGAATTCACAGCGGTCACGAAACAGCAGCAACGGCAAACTCGGACACGCTTTGTGCCGTTGAGCCGTTTGGCCTGCAGGCACCACCGCGGAATCAAATCAGCGAGGGGGAGAACAAAAAAAAAGCCAAAAAAAAAGCTTGAGTTTCGTTGTGAGGAATACAGTAGGACACTGTGACTGTTGCTTGCTCGTCCCTGACACAGTCTCACGCTCCAGACCCTCTTTCGACACCCTCTCTATCTTTGGCAATTTGGCGTGACTTATTGCAAACGTGCGTGTGTCTAGACCCGTCTGTTATCATTCAGAGTCGATATCACGTTGAATCCAATCTTGGGATTGCAAGCCAACATCGTCTTCATCTTCAATCACCTTGCAACGTGGTTCTGGCGCTCCCACCAAAAACAACTCGAGCTTCATTAGCTGCTTCCGTGCTGTTGCATGTTGCCCACTCTACCATTGTTCTGTTTCGCTCTGACCTTCGAATGCTGCCGAACGAGTTGGAAAGGTGAATGTAACAAGTGGCTTGCCCGTCCTCGATCCTCGGTATCATCTCGGCGCCGGTCAGTCACATCTTCCACTTCTTCTATCTCTCTTCTTTAACCTCGACTGTTGCTCCAAAGCCTCTTCCACCGAATTGAATTGGTCCCCCACACTCACTTTGCCGGTGCACAAAATCACCCGCGACCCACAACCTTGATCTTGTTCAGAGGCTGAGTCTCAATTTGGCTTCCTTGGCAACATTTCTCATCCCGCAACCGTTGTTCCCAAACGCCAAGCTTCCCCACCCCCTCCCTCAACCTCTGAGACAAACACGTGAGCCTCAAAAGCAGCCATCACTACCGATCCATTGAGCTTCCAGCGGGATCAGTCTAACCAAACAAGGGTCAGGCAGGCGAGACTCGGCGTGAGAAATGCCAAGAACTCGTTGAGACCATTTCTTCTTGTCTTCCGCATACCAACGACCAACGGCAAGCTCAACGTGACCGGCGATCAAAGCTCGGCTGTTGCTGCTGACCCTCGGTCAATATACATTCGGGCATGTGACGTGTGCTTGGCAACTTGTCTCTGCAAGATCGCATCTCATTGATCAATGATGCTGCACCGTTCCGCTTTCCCCGCATCTTTCCATGTTGGCCGTTTCAGCGCATCTCCCGCAGTTCGGCATCGTCATCTGCAGATACTTCGAAGATCGGGGAACTCGGATCGGGCCGACAGCTCCAAAACATTCCCGACCGGCTATCTTACCGCTATCGTCCGTGCGTCATTCTTGTCCGTGTCTCACCGCCTCATAAGTTAAAATATGGCTGTGTGCAGCGGCTGAGCCTCCAACTTTTTCTTTTGGTATGATGACATGTGGAGGCCAAAGCTTCCAAAAAATTCACAGCCTCTCACTCTGGCATGCTTGTTCCGTTTTGCCTTTGGGCACCGGCATTCTCTCATCCATCCTGACTTGACCTCTGAAGGGCTCTGTCGGTGCTCCTCCATCAGAACAACCATCAACTTTCGAAAATGAAAAAGTTCCTAGGAAAGGTGCAGGACAAGTTCGAGCAAGCTGGCGGCGGCGGCGGCGGCGGTGGTGGTGGTGTTGGTGGTGCAGCCCAAGTCAACTCGCAAGCGCCGCCGCCCACTGCTGTCGATGCCCCTCCCACTCGACGGGATATCTACCTTCATCGTAAGCAGCGCGGTGTCAATCTCGGTTCATGGTTCTCTCTCGAGGGCTGGTTGACCCCTTCGCTCTTCCAAAAGGCCAAAGACCCCAAAGACAGCGAGCTCGACGTCGTCGCTGGAATGGACCCCAACGAGGCCAAGGCGATGCTCGAGAATCACTGGGACAACTTTATCAACGACGGAGATCTTCAGTGGATGGTCGACCATGGCATCAACACCGTTCGTATCCCTGTCGGCTACTTCCATTTTCTGTCTGGTCACCCCAACGAGCAGGTGCGAGGTTTGCTCAAGGGTACAGACTACGAAAAGTATGCCTCTGTCTATGAGGGCGCTTACTCTCGCATCCAGCGAGCTATCGAGTCGGCCGCTTCTCGCAATGTCGGTGTCCTCGTCGACCTCCACGGCGCTCCCGGTGGACAGAACGCTGATGGTCACTGTGGTGTCAGCGGTGGCAAAGCAGCCCTCTGGCACTCGAGCAGCGACCAGCAAAAGACCATCGACATCCTCAAAGCCATGGCAGCCGAATACTCTCGCTTCGAAAACGTAGTCGGTCTCGAGCTCATCAACGAGCCCAAAAACTCGGGTAAGCTGCAAGGCTTCTACGATCAAGCCATTGCTCAGATCCGATCCGTCTCTCCCGAAGCTGCCTCCCTCCCGCTTTATCTTGGAGATGCATGGGACACCAACCACTACACCGGCTACGTCGGTCAGCGCGCTGCCAGCAACAATCCCTTGGTGGTCGACTACCATCTCTACCGCTGCTTTACGCCTCAGGATCATTCGATGAGGTGCGAAGATCACGCACGAAAGTTGAGCCCTGGCAACTCGCCTCACCCGACCAGCACAGATGGATGCGGTGAGACAGCCGGCTGGCTCAAAAACATGTCAAACCGCTGCGGTGGTTCGCTCATCATCGGCGAGTGGAGTGCTGCTCTAAACCCATCTTCGCTCCATCATCTGGGTGGAGGGGATCAGCAGAGACCTGCTAAAGCAGAATACGCACACAACCAGTGGAAGAGCTACGACAAGTTTTGTGCGGGATACTTCTTCTGGACGCTCAAGAAGGAAGGTGGTCCCGATACTGGTTGGGGCTTCTACTCTGCGGTCGAGCAGGGTGTTCTCCCGCAGCATTTGGATCCGCACAGAGGACAGCGCAAGTCGGCGCAGGAGCTTCAAGGTGCTCTTCAGGGTGCGCAGGAGGGAGCGCTGAACGGTCATGCGGGTTACTGGGATAAGCAGAAAGGTGGGCCCTTTGAGCACTGGCGTTTCACCGAAGGTTTCAATCTCGCTTGGAACGATTCGTTGGAATTTATGAAGGCTGATGAGTCGAATGAGATTGGGTTTGTCGGTCAGTGGCAGAAGACTAGGACGGCTGCACATGCGCAGGCGAAAGGTCAGGGAAGCAAGTGTATTTGGGAGTTTGAGCATGGGTATATGCAGGGTTTGTCGGCTTTCAAGGCTGCTCTGTACCGTTGATGTCTTGACCTCGCATTTATATTGAGCTCGAGTTTGCTCGCAATGGAAGTGTCTGTATCGATATCGTGAGTTTGCATCGGATGTGTGAGAGAGAGAGCGTCGGCAAACGATGGACGTGAGTCGAGCTTGAAAAGACGTCAAAACCACCGTGCTCGGATACGCGCGGATAGCCGAGCTTTTCTGAGCTGGACCCTTCTTTCGATGTCGTTTACCTGTGTTCTTCCAACATCACCATCACGATTGCCATCACAACAGCCCATTCACGAAGCGAACACAGCATGTCGACTTCGAAGCTCGCACCACAGACGCTGACCTACGTCTCCGGCAGCACGGAACCCGAGCAGCAACTCGACCTCTATCTACCCACATCACAAGCGACGAGCTTGATCGTCTTCATCCACGGCGGAGCGTGGCGTACCGGATCGCGCAAGGACCATGTCGATCTCGCACAATACTTGTGCTCCAAAGGCAAAGCTGTTGCAGTGGTCGACTACAGACTTTCGGTCAAAGATGAAAAGACCGGACTGCCGAAGCACATCCACCCAGTGCACGCGCAGGACGTTAATGCAGCACTGAGATTCTTGCACGCGCAGCCAGATGTACCTCAAAGCAACTGGACCGTGGTAGGCCATTCGATCGGTGCCTGGCTCACCCTTGCGGCTATCATCGATGGAGATGCGAGAAGCGGTAATGCCGAGCATCCCAAACCCATGCCGCTGCCGGATAGCGCTGCACGAGGGGCTATCAAGACTTGTGTTTTGGTGGTAAGTGTACTTCAAAAGCGATGCTTTCCGTTCTCATCTAACCCCCCTTTTGAGACCACTACAGGACGGAATTTACTCAGTCTCATCACTACTCAAAGAATATCCCGACTACGAAGGCTTTGTCGCACAAGCTTTTCTGCCGCAACCTGGTCCGAGCAACTACGACGTCGTTTCTTGTGAGACTTGGCCATTAGCTCTGGAGGGCAAGAACCTGCACGTGTGGCATTCGCGAGACGATGAACTTCTGTCGTTCAAGCAGAGCCTCGACGTGATCTTGCACCTTGATGAGCAACTTTCAACCTCAGATGCGACAAGCGGGACAACAGTGAAGTTTCCAGAAGACGGTCTTGCAAGCACAACCGTGGTCGATGGAGAGAAGAAGAGCATTGCGTCGTTCTACGGCGATGTTAAGATTCGTAACTCGGCGAGGCTATTTGCTGATTTGACGAGCTTGAAGGTGAGTACCCTGCAGTGTGCTCAGAGGAAACAAGGACTATGCTGACAAACGATGACTTTGATCTTGATAGGGCGCACACGACGAGCTCTTGCACACCGAGACGTTTTGGGATCTCGTTCTCGATACCTAAGAGATGTGGAGCATATGGCATAAGACATAGCATTTGAAACATAGGCATAAGTTGAAAAGAAGGTCTGATGTTTGTGTACAGCACAAAGTGATCCGAGACAGAGAGAAATGTGCTTAGAAGACGGGACCATCATCCTCAACCGCAACATCGCGCCTGTGCAGGTGACCTGAAACAGGCTGAATCTGACCCTGAGTAATCGAAGCAGCCCAACCGTTACCCTTTCCATCGAACGCACCGAGCGTCACGCGGTCAATCGAAAAGATAGCACCCTTGTAAGTCACACCGGAGCCGTTCTGATCAGCGTACCTGCTAGTGTCTCGCCTGTGAACGTTGGTCGACTGGGCGTTACCCTCGCACTGCACTTCGGGCTGAGCCGGCTCGTGCAGAGCATCGACTTCGATCTCGACGTTCTCGTAGGTGACGGTGTGCTTTTTATGACCCTTTGCGCATTTTTTGCAACCGTACTCGGCACGCCAGAACGACATGTCCTCGGTGAGCGAAAGATGCGTGACGTCGATGGGTTCTCCCTTGGCGTTGTAGATGATCTGGTTCCAGATACGTTGCTTGTCGTCGCTGCGGACGAGCTCGAAGTGGAACGGTTCGGCGCCGGTCTGCTGGCCGTTCTTGGGAGTGGCTTTGGTGGGGACGACTTTGGTGACTTGCTTGTCGCGCTTGACAGTGTCGATGCAGATCGTGCCAGCGGGACCGTTGATGGCGGCGTCAGCACCAGCGACAGTGACGTCAGTACGTGTGTCGCGCTTAAAGACGAGGTGGTTTGATTCGCTGGCTTCGTCGGCTTTCATCCAGTCGCCGAGGGGCTGAACACCGTCAGACTCAGATCGCTTGGTGACGACAGGTCCAGTGTGGTAGACAGCCTGCTTGAAATCAGGCTTGGGCTGCTCACCGCCAGCACCAGCACCAGGAGCAGCAGCGCCACCGGTAGGCAACAACGACGACGGCACAATGTATGGCCTGTTGGCACAAAGCTCACCGTGACGAGCCAAAGTCCTAGCACAAGATCCCTTGTCAGGGTCCGAAGTCGAGTACAGACCCGAGGTAGCTTTAACCACCGCACCGTGCACCGATTCGGCTCCGATGACGGTAGTATCGCCGCTCTCGTCGCGGTCGACCTGGACAGTCATGGTGTAGCGAATGCGCCTGATGTTGGCAGTAGGGTGACCGAGGTGGCAGTGAGACTTGTCTTCCGCATTCTCAGCCGGCTTGGCAGGAGGGTTCTGAGCGGGGACAACCATAGCCGAGGTATCGAGCAACGATGAAGCGGCGGGAGTTTTGATGTGAAGGTCATCACCAGTAAGCTTGAGGACGGTCTGAGGCGAGACTAGAGTGTTGCCAAGGTTGACAGGGTGGGCGAGCTTGCCAGCGGGCTCCTTGCTCTGCTGGAAGGGGACAGTGTCACGAGCGACGAGGTGCTGCTCGATAGGGTCAAGGGAAGCAGAGACGGCGATGGAGAGCGTCACCATGGCCACCAGGGCCGAGGTTAGGGGTTTAGTGGTGAAGAGCATCTTGGCAAGGTTTTGGGGGAAACGGGAGAAGATGCGGGTGAAGGCTTGAAAGTGAAGAAAGAAATGAGCAAAGAGAACACCTGTTTCTCTTTGAGAGAATGGATGATGGGGAGAGATCGGATCAGGCAGCAAAGCAGCTGCTCTTATACCTCTTCGAAGCCCTACTCAGTGGTGCCAAGAGGATGTGACCCACACCGGTACCACAGGGGCTCCGGCCGTGTTTGGGTCACATCCTCACGTTGCTCCAAAGACAGGGCAAGCCTAGGGCCACCATCACAGCCTCACAACCGCCCCTCATTGACCTCATGTGGGGCATCCATGACCGAGGTTGACCATCTTGTACGCCCCATCGATGGGTTGACACCGAATGCTTATGAAATGCGATGGTGGGACGAGCCACCACGCGTGTCGACAGGGACGAGACAGGGACAGCTAATCGACCGTCGAAGAAATAAATAAAATAAATAAAGCTTCGGGTGCACAGACCCTTCGCACGTCCAAATTTCAGACTTCATCTTCAGCTGGGCTGAAATTTCTCTCTAGCCTTTCACACTTCACATCATCTTACGAACCTCGCCCTCCTTCACCCTTTCTCACGATTCATTCCCTGGTCTACATTGTGGCTGCTGTAGCGGGTCTTATCTTTGCCATCTATTCAACTTCACTTCGACCTCATCCCGAAAACATGTCGGTGCTCAAGACGCTGATCATCAACCCACGCTCGGGCGTCAAGCCCACAGCTACGCTCTTCTTCCTGCACGGACTCGGAGACTCGAGCGCTGGCTGGTCGGACGTCGCTCAGATGCTTTCGCAGCGTCCATCACTGTCGCACGTCCGATTCGTACTGCCCAATGCACCCATCCAACCGGTGACGCTCAACATGGGCATGCCAATGCCTTCGTGGTTCGATAGTAGGTCGTCGTACTCTTGTGCGTTGCGTTTCGACTGCGCAGCCTCCCTTTACCCACCTCACAGCTTTGGGTTGTTGGAGCTGAATGAAGACTGACCCACTCTTTCCCCCTATCTTGGCTGACTTCCCCACCAACGCAGTTCTTGCACTTGACGATCTCTCCGGCGCCGAAGATGAAGCAGGTCTCCTCAAATCCACCGACGAGATCAAGAAGCTCATTAAGGCGGAGAACGACGGCACTGCCCAGGGTCTGGACGGCCACACAATCCCGAGCGAGCGTATCGTCGTCGGAGGTTTCAGTCAGGGCGGTGCTATCTCGCTGTTGACGGGTCTCACCAACCCCAACGCAGTTGCTGGTGTCGCTGCACTCTCCACCTGGTTGCCACTGCGTGCAAAGATCGCAACGCTCCGAACACCCACTTCAAAGTCGCTGAAAGTGTTCCAGGCTCACGGAGATGCGGATCCCGTTGTCAAGTACGAATACGGCACCCGCACACATTCATTCCTGAAGAATGAGTTGGGGCTCAACGAGAAGGACGTCGAGTTCCACACTTACCCACGTATGCCCCACTCGGCGTGTCCTGAGGAGGTGAGTTGCCGGCCGAACAGAAGAGCGAAACGAGGATTGTTGTTGACTGGACCCACCTTTGTCTTTTGTGCCCCACACTTTGGATACAGATTCGTGATTTGGCTGCTTTCTTGGAAAAGGTCATCCCGGCTCAGTAGACCATCCGACAGCTCAACAGACATGTACGATACGACGAGAGCAAATAATGACAGTAGAACGTTAACCTGAGGTGTTATTATTCCCGATCAGTCTTTGAACAACAACTCTTGATCGACCCAGTGCCGCCATTTAAGCTCCATCAACAGTGATGACGATCTTTCCGATGTTCTTGTTTGCCTCCATCTCATCATGAGCCTCCTTGATATCCTTCCAAGAGTATACTTTGTGGATGACGAGCTTTCCGCCGTCTTTACCATCTCCATCCTTTCGCGCGCCGTGGATCAAGCGCTCGAGACCCTTTTCCCTCACAAAGCCCTGCACGAGATCGCTCTGATACTCCACTGTGCGCGACCGCAGGGTCGAACCTTCGAGTCTCAACCTCTTATACAGCAGCTGTGCGATGTTTGCTTCTTTGATCTTTGCTCCACCCATGAAAGCCAAGCTGACCATTCGGCCATCGCGCCTTAAGCTGTGCAAGTTGCCGTTGAAGTAAGGAGCGCCGATGAAGTCGACGATCACATCGACTGATCCTGCTGGTCCTTGGACGCCAGTGTGCTTAGCGAGCTCTTCCGACCAGTCGCTCGCTTTGTAATTGAAGCCCTTGTCAGCGCCAATTCCCTGACAGAACTTGATCTTGTCCTCAGATCCGGCGGTAACAAAGATCTTCTCCGCACCAAATGCACGTGCAAGCTGAATTGCAGCGAGACCTACACCAGAAGCACCAGCGTGGATCAACACGTTTTCGCCCTTTTGCAGGTCCGAGATGGTTCGAAGCGCCTGGAAAGCTGTCAGGTAGTTTTCGGGGATTGCTGCTGCTTGAACCCAGTCCAGTTCGGAAGGTTTCTCGAGAATCATTCGTGCGGGCACTTTGATGTATTCCGCATAAGCACCTCCCACAGCAAGTCCGAAGACTTCTTGACCTTCTTTCCATTGGATGTCTTGGAGGTTTTTAGTGCCGACGATGGTACCGGAGAATTCGACTCCCATGATTGAAGGTGCGTGGGGTGGTAAGGGGTAGTTGCCTTCACGTTGGAGGATGTCCATACGGTTGAGACCGAAGGCCTTGATCTTGACGAGCACTTCGTCATCGCCGAGTTCCGGAACAGGTGCTTCGCCCAGGTAGAGGTTGGATGAGGGACCTTTGCCGTCCTTGACAAGGATGGCTTTCATTTGGGAGGGTACTTCGGTGGACATGGCGCGAGATTCAAAGGTAGATCTTTGAGCGATGGCAATGATGTTGGGTCGAACGGATGGTGAGCTTCCAAGGTGTCTGGTAGCGAACGAGGCTTGAGAGAAGGCACGAGATGGAAGCCTTGACGCGATTCGGGTGGCAGAGGAGCTTTTAGAGATGGTAGAGACGAAAGATCGAGGAGCAGTACGAGCAAGACTGGACATGCTGTGGATGCGCGGTGATGTGATCGACCCGGCTATGCTTCGAATCTCCGGGCTAGATAGCCGTTGTGACGGAACGAAAACTTGTGCGTCAGCTTATGCGTTCTCAACTCTGCCAATGAGAGGTCGAGCCGAGCAATGAGCATACACGGACCTATTTGAAATGCTGCAGCCGTTGTGATCGTGTCGAAGTCGTTGGAAGCCTGTTGCAAGCGTGAGCGACCGGAGTATCGGCTTCAAAGATTTTAGTATCCGCCGGCCGGTCGATCGGTTGTACGAAATGAGTGAGCACGGACAGGCATGACGATTTTGCAGCGTCAAAACTCCACATCGGATTTAGGCGCGAATTGAAATTGGAGCTTACTACGATCTCACATGTTCAAATAAAGTTGCGAATCGGGATCGGGAGCATTCTGTTCGAGTTTCGATCTTGCCTCATTGACGTCGTCGTCTTGATGTCGACAAGAGCCGCTTTGGGATGATGTACCACTTAGAAGCAAGAACCTGCATCAGATGACCGACTGTGCAATCCACTTGACCGCTCTACTGCACTCAAGGAAGCCGCTTTCAGAAGAGACACACGCAGTCGGTCAATTCGATCAGCACAGATTTCTGAATTAAGGGGAAAAAAATGGCGATAGAAGGTCGCCGTATCGCTTGTCCACGTGCCTCGATGTCTTTCGGTCACTTCAGCCCCTTGGCAAGCAGCAAGACATCGATACCTGATACTGTCGTCATCTACCATCACTTGAATATCTCTAGATCATTTGTGACCATCAGTGCATTCCGCATCCAGCAACTTCCTCTATGTTTTCAGAGTGTCTTGCGGCCAAGTCGACCTGACCGAATCATGCTACGTCAGACAATAGTCAAGCATGGGTGCGACAGAAAACACAGTTTGAAACAAGCCAAGAGTCTGTCGTCTTTGCTGGTGACAGACTACGTCATCTTGAATGATAAAGACAGGAAGTTGAATGATCGCGAGCAGATGGTTGAGGAGTGACACGAGATAAGTTGCGGGTGGAGACGTTTTCGCGGAGACCAATTTGGTTCCTGACTCTCGGCAGCTTCTTTTCCATGGACTCACCACAATGTAACACAGACCCGGCCGACTCCATGCGCTTTTGTTCGCAGAGCTAAACGAATCGTCTATTATTGACCGAACCTCTCGCCTATTGTCCATGGATGATACAAAGAGAACCTTATTTGGAGCTGTACTTGAAAGCTATCTTCCACACAGGAGAGCAACGCTGTACGCGGAGCCCGATCGATGTGGTGATCGAACAGCGAGGCTATCGACATATCGTTCACACATTTAATTGTGAGAGACAAACAAACTTTGTATCAGAGACAATCGAATCCCACGCTACTGTCATCGGCGGAAACATCGCTTGTCGGAGCCTTGTCGGAGCCTTCCGACCAAGAATGTCGTCGAACGGAGAGGCTATCGAACCGTTGTTCACACACGGCTGTGAAAGACATACAAACTTTGAACCAGTGACAAAAAGCGCTACCGACCTTCGGTACCATTGTTTGCCCGAGGCGGTGACTCTTTGAGCTTTCAGCGTGCGGAGGAGAAGTGAGGTGTCACTGGCTTGGATTTATTAATATTGTCTGGACGCCTTTAAAGGTCCGCGCTATTGTTTGACATTGTATATTGGCCAAGAGAAATTTTCTTGCTTCGTTCGGTCCGACAAGGTTTGACACAGCTTACAGACGTGTTTGTCCGAAACAATAAATCACATTGTCATGAGTCGTGACGTTACGCAGAGCTGTGCTCAAGATATGAAAATTCCCTCGGAATATGACCTGCTTTGAGCCATGACTCACAAAGGATTTCCTTCGGACTTCCCCACACCTTCGAATCGTTTCTGTTTCTTTATCGACTCCAACGCAATATGACGGGGAGCCGACATGTGCCGAACACTGTCGATCATGGTGAACAATAGAAGTGCTTATGGCGATCTTCGGGAACGAAATTGAAATAATGCCTCGTTGCAAATTTTTCGACCCTACTTTTTCTCCAGGATATAAACAAAAATGAATTTTGTTTCCGCTCAACCTGGCACATTGGCCGACGTCGTCGAGAAAAAGCGTGGCTGAGGTGCAAACTCAACCAGGCTCAATGAATGCTGCTACAGTATGATGTTCGAACCTGACTAAGTTGAGCACTCACGGATCCGTCCCGAGTCTCGTCAAGATGGGAACCACGAGCGCATCCGGTTCCTAGAGCCGTGGACCCGAGATGGTGGTCGACGGCGTATCAGAGCACTACACGTGATGTTGAAGTCTGGACCATCAGGCTTGGCGGACCTGGGCCTCGAGGGCGATCGCTTCGCAAGCAAGCCAAGATAGGAGCACCGGAAGCGTAGAAGGCCACTAAAATCAGCTGATATCGAGGTCAGACTTCACCAGTGCAGAGCAGTTGATAGACCCCCCGCAAGCGTCTTTCGGAGTTCGGATCCCGTTCGGAAAAACATGCCAGGGCAAGCCACAACAGGACGAGCAAACAGCGCTGAGTTCAATCGTAGATCATATGGTCTGGTCTAGGTTGGACCTGGTCTGGTCTGGTCGCACGGAGGATGTCTGGCGGTGTGAGCGTTGTTTGACACTCCGCAGAGAGAAAAAAGCCGTCTCGGAAACTTGAGAGAGAGGCTTGGAGTTTACGACAGCCAAGTCCAGGTGAGTCCGGATTCAGACAAAATGAACAAAAAAAAATATTTCGACTTCCGCACACATTTCTGTGAGAAAGGATGCACAGAGGCGCTACCAGAGGATGTCTCGCAAAAATTCTTTTTAATTTTGCATTTTTCTGGCGCCGCCATTGTTTGGGTTTTCGAGCCCAGAGCCGAGTTGATTTGCAAATTAGAAATTAATTCTACGCGGGACCTGCTGAGGTGAAGATCGACTCAGCGCGTAACTTTCTTTCAATTTTTCAATTTCCTAGCTCTCCAAGCGAAGTGTCAAGCCTTCCGCGTCTGAGGAGCAATTTGAGTTTCGAGTCGGGCTTTGAAGCAAGACATGGCTGCGTTTGTGGGCACCATTGACCTGTCAGGTTCCTGTGCCAGCATCGCCATTGTTGTTCCAGACTTAGGTTTCAGGCGCTCCGAAAGATGAATCACACAGGCTCTCCGTCCACCATCCCAGCCGCAAGCACGTACTGTGCTGCTTCGAGATCTCCGTTTGCGCTCCGACGTTCTGCATGCGAGCGATACAGTACCTCGTCCGTCGTCTTCTCCGCTAGAGTACTTTTTACGTGAGCCTCTTCTTCAGCCATCACTGACGAGACACCTGACCTTGGCACAGTGCTGAGCGCTTCGGATATCAAAAGTCATCATGTTCTGCATTCTCCAGACCGTTCGACCTGCACTTTTCTGTTCAAAAGACTCTGACGTTGGCATCTCAACAACATCTACATTGACTCGGTGTTGCAATTCTGCATGGTTTCTGTTGTCTCTGGCGAGTTGAGATGGCGATCGAGGGGCATACTGTAAATACATCGCCGCTGCAGGCTTTGCATCCTGCGGTCTCTGTCTCCTGGCGGCTGGGCTAATAGGCTCAGAAACACGTGTCTCACTACTCGACACACCCGACTTTTTTCGAAAAGCCGTTTCGGTCTCCGATTCATCGCGCAACCTCTGCCTTTCTCCGCCGACCTTGCCTAGAGCCTTTCAAATACCTCTTCCCCGGTTGCGTCAAGCGCCCTGTAGTTGGCGGTTGGTGTACAGTAAGCCTGATGGCGACCCGCAAAGCTGTTAAGCGCCCGCTTCTTTCGCATACTCCGCGCTTGTAGGCAGCAGTAGTTTTGCAGCCCAGACCACGGTAAATCCCAGCCTCTGTTTCTACGGGTTCCATCTGAATCCGGCTGATCGACCCCGACCCAAACTCAAGCATGTCCTTGTCTCCACCCGTCTTTGGCTCTCGTGCCGTTGCTCAGGATTGTTGACTTACTGAGTCAATTTCCGTTGATTGTGTCAGTTGACTGTCGTTCACTCCCCGCTTTGACCTTGTTTCTCGGTTTCTCGGCCAAGCAGACCAGGTCAGAGTATATAATCCTGATTGCTTAGCCGCGCTATGCCCATCGATTCCCCCTCACCAATCTCTACGCTTCCTACATTGACGTCCGACCATCATCGTCCTCCATCATCTCTATAGCACGACAGGCGACCTCGCTTTTCTTCACGAAAATGTCGACATCGTCATCGCTGCTCTTTTCTGACTTGCTGTCATCGCCATCCAGCTCGAGCTCGAGGAGTCAACCAGAGTACCGAAGGTCATCGACCTTCTCCAGCTCTTCGACTTACTCGAGAGACAGCTGGTGCTCCACTGCCGAATCCGAGGTTTCGATTTCGTCGACAACCCTGGGACACATCTCCCACGACAAAGACTCACTCGACAAGCTGCTGTTGGCAAACATGGCAAACAATGCCATCTTTGGCTCCACTTCACCACGAAAGAACAAGTCGAGCGGCATGCGATCTTCGACAGAATCGACTCGCTCTTGGGCATCGTCCAGCTCCTCGATTCGCTCCCCTCGCACTCCCAGCACTCCACTCTTCGCACACCCGGAACACGACGTGACAAAGACACCTACGCTAGCTACCGTCGCTCTTCCCTGGGTTGCTGAGCCCAAGCTCAAGAGGCCACACCTTTCAAGGATCGTATCTGATGAGGTGCAGTACATCGGTCGATCGCTCGATGTGCCCGTCTCGGAAGAAACCCACGAAGAACGAGTTGGCTCGCTCGGCCGCTCGAGCTCCATTTCATCTCGTCATCCGGCGAGCGGCTCTCGCTTCAGCACCTGGAATGGCAAGGATGGCCTCATGATCGCGATGGACGAGCTTGAGCAGGAACTTGTCCGCACAATGGCCACTCTTTCGACGTCAGCGAACAACACCCCCGTTTCGACCATCTCTAAGGCGCGCGGCAAGTCAATGCGAAGGCCGCACACCGCCGACAAGGTCATGACACGCGGTACTACCAAGCCCCTTCGCCAGGCTTTCTCGCGACCCGAAGGCACTTCTAGTGCTGCATCCGCATCTCAAGGTCGATTCGAACGCGAGTCGTGGATGTTGAGCAACAGCGACGACGACAGCTTCACTTACAACGGCAGACCTATTCGCTTCTCTGCTTCTGATCTCACTCTCCTTACAGAGGCAGCTGAGCTTTCCAAGCTCTCGGATGCTGAAAACAGCGGATCGCAGCTGGAAAGGCCTGTCTCGCAGGTTTCCGACGGCTCGAGTGCATCGAGTCGAGCGTCGCGCGCGGACGTGGAGAGCCCATTGGTGCCTGCTTTGGTCTTTGATGGTCGATTTTCCGGTTCTTCGTCATCATCTTCTGCAGCAGCTTCTTTCCGAGAGGCACTTAGCCGACCGGACAGCTTTGTCACTGCTGATAACGGACATGTCGCTCTTCCAACTCGAAGCACCTCGATCAGGGGTCGTCCCAGCACGTCTCGAGGAAGCTCCTCCAAGTCTGGCTTCTATCAGCTGACCAAGGGCGCTCGTTCCACTCCTTCTATCGCCAGCGAACCTCCTCGCGATCCTCTGCCTCCCCTGCCTAGTCTGCCTGCCGGTCTCAATCAGCTGCTTAGAAGCAGCTCTCCTGCGCCGCCGCCGCGCCCGCCCAAGTCTAGAGCTAGGACTCCCATCTCATCGCATCGTAACAGCCCTGTTCCTTTCCTTCACAAGCCCCTCCCTTCGCTGCCTTGCTAATCATTTTTACCGCATTGAATCTATAATACCACTGTTTTTTTATTGTCCCTGCATATGCACATCTATCTATAGTAGACTTATTTAGAAATTGAAGAAAAAGGCTGCGCAACAGTACTAAGCGACCTTCATACCCACATCCATTCCGCAGGAGTGTGCACCGGGGACGTTGATATGCATCCATCGCATGCAAGGTTTGAAACATCGTCTGAAGCAAGTGAGCAAAGGGAAGGGGGATCTGCGGCGTTAAGCAGAGGCTCGGGTAAAAAGAAGCGAGGAACAGACTCGTGGGAAGCATTGCGGGCGCGGGGGATGGTCTGGGTGTTCATTCGTTCCTGATGTGTCTTGGCAGAGGAAGGAGGGTACATCCGCTGCGAATGCTCAAGAACGGAAGGACAAGCACCGGCAACACCTGTCTCTCTTCCCCATTGTCTAGCTTTTTTCGCAGTCAATTAGCTGCTGACCAGAAATTTTCTCAGCCTAGTAAGCATATCGTTGAAAGTCCGCTCAGAAACGTTTCTTTTGTGCGGCCCGGAGTGTGGTAAACAAATCAAGACGCCCATAGAGCTTCGTGTGAGGTAGAACACAAGGGCAGGAATCGAAGCATACGCCCATTAAGTCTTCAGCCCTTCTTCCATTCTTTTGTTACGGTGTGGATGTTTGGTTGAGACGAAACGCATGAATTCCTTCGATCGGCCATTCAGGCTCGAGTACGTCCGAAACATGCCGCCTCAGACTTGGTCATTTTCTCTCTTCTGCCCTGCGTCAAAAAAGGCTCAGTTTGTTTGAAGGGCGTCAAGCCACACGGCTTTTGCACAGAGCTTCCTGAAGCTGCACAGGGAAAGCTTTCTGCGGCCCAGTTCAACTCGAACACCAGCTTCCTATCCACCAATCTGCCACCGCGACTACCTCCTCTTCGACTGCCCTCGTCTCGTCATCCTCCAACTTGCCGGTGATAAGCAGCGCAAGCGCATAGAAAGTTCTGCATCCACAACTGTCACAATCTTCGCAATGAGCTCAGACCGAATCGGCCAAGCAACAATAGACCTTGTACGAGATCATCCATGCATTATGCGAGGAGAATTACGCACAAGAATAGATCGACTACCTGCCGACGTGAAACAGGTCCAAGTCATTGTCAGAGACTGCTTCACACCGTACGAGCATCTGACTGATCACCCAGGCAAACCAATCGAACAGCAGTTCAGTCTCAAGATTAGCAATTACAATGGACGCGAAGAGATGTTCACAGTGATGAGTAAAAAGCTGGAAATGGACTACGAGTGTTGATGATACAGCGAAGAGACAGAAAAGAGCGGTTCTACTTGGGAGGATGAGAAGAATTCAGCTGATGGATCAGCACTTTACCAGGACGATCGAGACCCGGTTTGAAGCCGTTCATGTACATAAAGATCGACTGTCGTTCGGATTCAAGAGTTTAATGTCAGTGCCTATGCCGTACCAGCAACTGGCTCGAAGGCGGTCAGCGGACTTACCATCAACGAGCGTGGGCGTGTCTCTATGCGTTCATGAACCAAAAAGGAAAGAGAACAGCGGCTGGGTCAGCTACATCTGCAGAAGCGACCAGGGCGGGTAAAGCGCTTGCCATGTGCGGATCTGCAGACAGAAGGGAATCCACAAATGTCGCTCGCAGAGCGGGGCGCCAAAAAAAAAAAATGGAACCCATCCGAGGTCCGTAAGGAAAACCATGCGGTCCGGGTTCCTCTTTGCATTTGCGCGGCTCTTTCCATTCGCAATCGCAAGCCATGGCGCTAGTGTTCCTAGGCTGTTCTATGTTCCTGATCTCCCTCCCTTCTCTGCAGTGTCGACAGGGTTCGCCGATGTACCACTTCAGCAGCACCCGAGTCGAAAACTCTCCTTGACCAATGGCTTTCCCGGAGCCCGCCTGTGCAGACCTCTTGACTTTCACGCCGCTCCTACGTGGGTTTCATATTCTCCCCACGTCCTAAACCTCTCAAACCTTGTTAAGCGAAGCACCTACTCGCCAAATGCGGTTTCTGGCCACGTTTCCTTCTAGCCGACCAAGAAGCCATGTTTTAAAACTGGCTCGGTAGGCGTCGATGCCTGCCTGTCAGACGCCCAATCGGGTCGCCAGAGGTTGGGGGCAAGAGCTTCCCGATAGGCGTACTGGAATCTAGGCTTGGCCAGTTGAGCCACCTTGCTACCAGCCACAAGTTTGTCTCGCGTACCTATTCTCCTGAGCCGCCTGACCGTAAAGCGGCAAGCGGCAAACTCGCATATCTTCCTACCTTGACTGACGGAAAGTACTTACTTTTGTTCTTCAACCGCTCAGCTACTTCTTCCAGTTCCTCGTGCACTTGCTGAACGTCTTGATCCGCATCGATCATCTTGAGGTATCGTATGTCCGTGATGAAACCCCTTTCGTGCACGCCGTCGGCGGCGTTGTCCGCATGCAAGCTCGCCAGCTGTTGCTGCTGCTGTCGAGCACCGACCATGTCTCGAGCTTCTTTACCCACTGCAGCTTGATCTTGTGTGCTTTCTTCTCGGAGATCTCGGCAACTGTTGCGTTGCGTGGATTGTTGTGGCGCGTTGATGGCCGGTGTGGCTGATCCCCGTTGGGCGTTGACGTTGGCGTCGACAGCTGCATCCCACGCTTGGTCGGCATGTTTGACATCGCATACTGGCGACTTTACCATGGTTTCGGTCAACAACGCTTTCCCACGCTCTTCCAGCCCATCTGAACCTTCTTGCTCTCGATCATCTAATTTTGTTGGGGATGCGACTTGCTTGACGCCATCAACGTTGGTCGAGAGCGGCAGCAGCTTGGCGCTCTGCCGTCTAGAATCGCCTTCGGTCAGCGACCCTTGCCTATCCAACTTGTAACCCGGTTTATTCTGCTGTTCTCGTATCCTCTGTCTCGACAACCCAACCTGCATATAAGTAGCTCTACAGTACACCTCGATCGTATGTCTGGGACCCACTGTCGACCTGAAGATCCTGGGCAACAGGAACGGATAATCCGAGAAATCCGTATGCTTACTGCCCGTCAAGGTTAACAGCCATCCCCTACCCGAGGTTTTACGAGCATCCAAGCAGATCCTCTTGAGCTTTTCAAAATGCTCCTCCCACACGGTAAAGGACTCGGAATTCAGGATGTAGATGGGTTTGTCGAGTCTTCCTTTGACTTGGTCTTCTTCCTTGGCTGGATCGCGTACTGGCTCGACCCAGGGGTCTAAGACCATCGCCATTGGGAAAGGATTCGGTTTGCGCATCATTTCGATCACTGTCGCTCCGCCGAACGAGTGGCCGCATAGTGTCGGGTATTCCATATCAAGCAATCCTTTCCAATCATCCAACGGTCTCGCTGACCCTATCAAACTACCACCGGGAAGTCTCGACGCAGCAGCAGCATGCCCTGCCAACTTGGTCCCCAAATTCCTCGTCGATCGCTGGACGATCTCATACCCTCTCCCCGCATTGATCTGTTCTAGCACGTAAAGAGTCTCCTCTATCTCCGCCTGTCGCATCTCGATCTGATCCCTTCTCAAGTTCATCTCCTCTTCCGATGGATCTGTCGCAAACGACTGTAACCCAATCTTTTCAAATGTAAGATATGGTACTGAAGCTTTCATCCTTCCCGACGATTTGTGACCGATGTGTGGCATGTGAAATCCACCCTTCTCCGCTTTATCCGGCGCCTCTTCGCCTCGAACAATACTACTAACGCCCGAGCCATCACGATGCTCGATAGCTGCTACGATCATTCCTTTGCTAGCAAGCTCTCCACAGTATTGAGAGTAGCTGAGACGATTCCCTGCCAGACCGTGGGAGAAGATGATGACTGGGAATTGGGGCGGTTTTTTGCCAAAGTTTCCTGCGGCAGGGCGGTCTGAGCCGGTGCGGTCTGGATGGGCGCGTTTGCGGACCTCTTCGGGGTCGGCTAGTGGTGGACCTACTCGAGCGGGGAGGTAAGCATTGATGAGTGTCAGAACGGCGGGACTTGCGGGCAGTGCGAAGACGCCATATTGACCGACGTATTGGAGCAAAGCGTGGGCTCCTGCGTGTATGGGTCGACCTAGCCATGCTGCTCGTGGATATCGCTTAAAGTCTTCTTCCGACATCGGAAGCGCTGGATAGTAGATGGTGAACAGCACTGTTTCGAGGTGCAATGTGCATGTTTTGGAGCCGGTTGACCAGGGTGACCATGGAGAGTCTGCTTCGTCGGAATCATCGTCAATGTTTGGCGAGCTACCGCCTGACGTTGAGCGCTCCTGTTGCTTTTCCTGTCGGCTCTCTTTAGCTTCCTTGTTTTGCTTCTTTGCCCACTTGCGTGCCTTGGCTGCTGGCTTGTTGAGCACCCCGGGATTGACGACGTTGCTGCAGAAGCTGCGCGGCTTTCGAACGGGTATCTCGAGATCGAGCACTCCGACCTTGAATGGTCCGCTGTAGGGTGGGAGACCCATCTTGACTGGGCACCTGGCTTCGAGTGTGTTGAGAGTGGGATCACCGCATTTCTTAGTCGAAAGGATATGTGTGTTGAGCGACTACTGTGTGCCGATGGGAGTTGTAGCCGTTGCTGATAGTCTGAAGGAAAGGTGAGTTGCACACGACCAATTCCTGTAATGGCAGCGTAAGATTCACAAAGCCTGCAAAGCAAAATCACCGGCGGTACCTCACCAAGAGTGTCTTGCAGTCTTGACAGGGTCTTCAGCCCACTTTGGAAGCCGTTCTTCCGCTGCAGCAGTAAGATTCATCCAAACAGTCGGGTCGAATCATACCGACCGAGCAGCCAAAAAGGGGATGACATGTCGCATGATGTCATACGTCGCTGCCACGTGGTGCTACCATCATCTTCAGGCTCTAACAAAGCCCAACGTTTCGACCGACAGCATCTCTCTCTCTTTTGCTCATCACACCTTTCAGCAACACGTCGTGAGTACGTCACTTCAGCATCATTGCATTCCTTTTACATTCACAAAGTTGTAGCGCTACAAAACTCAATAACATTTACATCACCGAGAAAGACTAGACCATCACTCGAGGTTAGAAGCGACCTTCTCCGTAGCCCTTCCGTTACCAAAGATCCAGTTCCACAGACCCGTCGACTCGGGCTTCTGCGAACCCTCAACTTTTCGCGCACCGCTGTGCAGCTTGTCGCCAGCATAGTCGAGTCCCTCAGCCGTCTTGGAGCGGAGCGACTCGTATCCGCTGTCCGCCTTATCCTTGAGGTTGTAGAAGCTCGAGTTGGCTTCACCCTTGAGGTTCTTGTAGCTCTGCTGCGACTGGTCTCGCAGGCTTTGGTATTCGCTTTCGGCCTTGTTGCGGGCTTCGCGTGCTTTGGCGTCGAGTTCCGACTTCCACTCTTTACCAGTCTGCTTGAGATCGTTGTATTCGCTCTTGACGTGGCCGCGAGCTTCACCGGCGCGCACTTCGGCGTTGTACTGGGCGGCAAGGATCTTTTGCTGAGCGTTGTGCTCGAGTTGGTCGCGGTAGCTGTTAGCGTGGCTGTGGGCGTCGTCGGCAACGTCTTCGGCTTTGCTCTTGAAGTTGAACCATCCCTTTTGGGCTTCGTCCTTGGTGTTCTCGTACTTGTTCTCGGCGTCGGATTTGGCAGAGAACCAGCTCGACTTGGCTTGTTGACCAGCCTCCTCGGCCTTGTCCTTGGCGGTGAACCAGCCCTTCTTTGCGTTTTCTGCGGCTTCGTCTGCCTTGCGTTCGGCATCGGATTTGGCAGAGAACCAAGAGCTCTTGGCCTGCTCACCTGTTTCAGCAGCCTTGTCCTTAGCTGCAAACCAGCCCGACTTGGCCTCCTTAGCAGCCTCGTCAGCCTTCTGCTCTGCGGCCGACTTGGTGGAGAACCACGAGCTCTTGGCCTGACCAGCAGCCTCGTTGGCCTTCTTTTCAGCTTCAGACTTGGCAGAGAACCAGGAGCTCTTTGCCTGCTGTTCAGCTTCGTTGACCTTGTCCTTAGCAGTGAACCAGCCTTGCTTGGCTTGCTCGGTAGCCTCGTTAGCCTTCTTCTCGGCATCCGACTTGGCAGAAAACCAGCCCTGCTTAGCCTGCTCACCGACCTCCTCGGCCTTATCTTTAGCAGCGAACCAACCCTGCTTCGCTTCCTTAGCTGCTTCGTCGGCCTTCTGCTCAGCGGCGGACTTGGTCGAGAACCAGCCGGATTTGGCTTTTTCGCCAGCATCGGCAGCGGTATCCTTTGCAGCGAACCAGCCCTTCTTGGCTTCAGCTTCGGCTTCGTGTGCCTTTTGCTCGGCAGCAGACTTGGTCGAGTAGAAACCGGACTTGAGCTTCTCGCCGGCATCTTCGACGTTCTCCTTGGTAGTGTACCAGCCCTTCTTAGCTGCGTCAGCTGCCTGGTCGACCTTCTGCTTGTAAGCATCTTCAGCCGAGAACAGGCCGGCCTTGACTTGCTGTCCTGCCTCCTCGGCTTTGCTCTTGGCGCCAAACCAGCCCTTCTTGGTCGAGTCGGCTGTCTGGTCAACGGTCTGCTTGTACGAGTCCTCGGCGGAGAACAGGCCGGACTTGGTCTGCTGACCAGCTTCTTGGGCTTTCTCTTTGGTAGTGAACCAGCCCTTCTTGGCGGCGGCTTCGGCTTCATTTGCCTTCTGCTCGGCAGTTTTCTTAGCAGAGAACCAGCCAGACTTGGCATCGTCCTTCACGCTCTCAGCGGTACGAGCAGCGTGATCGACAGCATCTTCAGCATTGCCTTTAGCCGATCGCCAGGTGTTCTTGACTTCGCTCTTAGCGTCGTAGTACTTGTTCTCGATGTTGTGCTTGGCATCCTCGAGTCTCTGTTCGGCGGAATCGACCTTGTCGTGCACGTTGCGGCGGAGTTGATCGATCTCCTTGGAGACAGTTCCGTACGGTACGCTGCCGGGGATCTGGTTGAGCTCGTTGTGCTTCAGGTCGGCACCAGGACGAGCAATGGGACCGGAAATGCCTCGAGCAGCCGAAGAGCCGACGGGTGGACGTTCGTGGAGCTCGGTAGTGGCACCGGCGTGAGGTTTGAGGTCGGGAAGAGAGTTGCTACCGGGTGGTCCAGCGACAAAGGTGCCGTTGGTGTCCTTTGCATACTGCTGCAGCAGAGGATCAAAGACGTAGTAGCCAATACCGACACCTACGGCCGAAGCACCGAGAAGAGGCAAGACTCGCTGTCGGAAAGCCATCTTGTAGGGATTTGACGTGCTGTTCAGCTTAGCACTTTTCGAGATGCTTTAGGTACGGGAAGAGGGTGGGAGGGAAGAGTCGAGACTGAAGAGGGATATGTGTTTGCTCTTCGAGTCGAGTGATGATGGTGGTGGCCGTGCAAAGAGAATGTTCCAAGGACAAGAAGCGAGAGTTGTACTTGAGTGGAGGAGTATCTACGATGTGCTCACTCATAATAGACTCCGAACGTGGCAAGCATGCAATCGGACTCATCATACAGAGTAACTTCGCACGCAACAAGCGGTCAGATGTCCCGACCCGCATCACTTTGAGTTGCTCACCTACACACGGAAACGGAGTCGAGGGCATCTTTTTTCCAATTGCGTTCCAACACTGACGTAGGACATCGTCGATCCGAGCAAAGACGTTCCAGACTTGACGGGCTCACACCCGTGACGAGCCCGAGCAGACCGGATGTGGGGAAGTCAACAGTTCTTAGAGTGCCGAGCTACCATCCCGAGAAATTCTGGCTGTGGAAAGAGTCAAGAGCGACCAACATTCCCAAGCCAGAGCTTCTAATTCAAGGCTTTGCTGCTTTCATTTTGTTCATTGTTCATCCTCCACTCCAATGACGCCAGTCTGCATCAAATGCCTTGAGAAAAAAAAAAGTCGAGGCACGGACCTGCATCGAACACTTCTCGCACGAATGGAAAATCTGGACCCTGAATTCTCTCAAAAAGCTTGGACCATGACCGGCTTCTCGCTCTTCGCTCTACTCTCTAGCAGCACCATCGCTGCTCATCTCTAGAGGATGAAGGTCAATCGCAACACAGTACTGGTAGGCCAAAAGGTCGTGCTCGTGCCATATCGCAAGCAGCATGTACCGCGCTATCACGAATGGATGAAGGATCCGCTCATCCAGGAGCAGACAGCATCCGAACCACTCTCGCTCGAGGAAGAGTACGAAATGCAGCAGTCATGGGCGGTCGACGAGGACAAGCTTACCTTCATCATTCTGGCCAAAGCTGATGAGCTCTCAGCGTCGGAAGCGAATGTGCAGAAAGTTGTCTCGGAGTGCAAGATGGTTGGGGACGTCAATATCTTTTTCAATGCACGACATGAAGACGATCACGAGGAGGAGGAGGAGGGCTCTGCCACGGCGACAGCAAAGAAAGACACGAGTGCAGAAGGCGAGATATTTGACGCCGAGTGCGAGATCATGATCGCAGGTGAGTCCCGCTCTCGACCTCTGTCGATCCTATCCAGTTGAGCTGACCCTTCTCATACCCTTCGACAGAACATGATTATCGACGCAAAGGAATCGCAAGGGAAGCACTGCAGATGATGTTCTCGTTCGTCGCGTCAAAGTCCACACCTACAGGCGAAGTAAGTGCGGACGCATCTGGCAGCAATTCTGAAGCGGCGGTCTCACCTCGACTCACCAACGGATCCCATTGCACACTCCCAATACCCTCTGATTGGCTTACCTGCAAGATCTCGCTCACAAATACACCGTCCATCAAGCTGTTCGAGTCGCTCGGTTTCTCACGGCAGAAGGTCAGCGAGGTTTGGCAAGAAGTCGAGATGCGATACACCGGCAACGATCCTGCCCTTCTCAAACAAAGTCACGAGTCAATATCGCAAGTTCTCTTCTGGCCAGAAGAATGAATCGAAAAGGGTGACAAAACTCGATTGCCAGAATGCGCCATGGGCTGGTATAGAATGCTACTAGTGTACATTGGTCCATACTGTTTGGTGTGTGATGGCCGAAAGCTCGTCGGAGGTGAGGTCAAGGCCATGCTGTGCTCGAAGGTGGCGTCGTAAGTCGTAGAGTCGCTTGAATCGATGCTCGCAGGCCGTGTCGGCGCTGCTGTTCTCAGCGGGCTCTGTCTCTGATGCAAGGCTATCGGCAGTCTCTGCCAGCAACGCTGGATCCAGCGTCTGTCGATCAAGCGCACGGCAGATGTTGGCCCAAGGGCATCCAAACACGCGACCTCGGGTTGTGCGCCGTTTCTTAGGCGCAGACTCCCCATCGTCTGCGGCTGGACGCTTGCTCGAACTCGACCCATCGAAATCGACGCTGGTCGTCGAATAGCCTCGTCCGGTGAGCAGATCCAGAAGCCGTGGTTTAATCGACAAAGACGTCGCGGATAGAGTGTTCACGGTCGGAGACCTATCGTCTTGCTCCTGATCCTCGTCGAACTCTGTCCCCGAAGACACGTCCGGGTTACCCTTCTGATCTGTACCGCGTTCTGCTTCATCCATTTTCTTTCCACCGCTCTTTTGGACGTCATCTTCCGACGTAGAGAATCGGAGCCTGCTTCCAGCGCTAGCACTTTGTTCAGGCGATGATCGAGCACCGGTGCAGACTCTGCGATGTCGAGAGACGAGATGCTTGTGCGCAAACCTGCGACCGCACCCAGTGCACTCGAACGGCTTCTCTCCAAGATGTGCTGTACGCACGTGAACGGACAATGTGGACTTGCGCGTGAACACCTTGCTGCATCCGTTCCACGTGCATGCAAAGGCGGACGGTGCACCTCGTGCAGATGTGATTGACGTATTCATGCTTCCTAGGCGAGCAGAGCCTGTCTTCCCTGATACAGATGTGATGACACTGAGGGCAGGGGAGCTGAGATCGCGGAATGCACCGCCCCTTCGAGGTCGTGTGGAGTGAAGCTGAGCAGCTTTGAGTACCAGCTGCTCCTCCGATAAAGACGGAGATTGGACAGGCGTTGAGCTGAAGCTGCTGTTTTGCGTCAAAAGATGTGGTTGATCGCGTATCGGAGCCTCGGTGCGTTCAAGTCTGATATCCAGCTGCGGCAAGCCGTGTATGCCGATGCCGTGTTGTTGCGACAATTGACGCTCAGGTGAGACGTCAGCCAGTGCTTCGAGATCTAATTCTTGCTCCTTCTCGGACAGAGACTCGTAGCTGTCATCAGACAGCTCTGCTCGTAGGTGGTTGAGTTCATTCTCGTGACTGCCTTCGAGCAGCTTTGCTTCCATCTCGAGACGTAGTTTGCGGTGCTCGTGCCGTCGATAGTGTGCTCTCATGTTGTCCTGACGCTGAAACTGCTTGCCGCATCCGGGCCAGGGACAGACTGGTGGATGCGCTTCCTTCATGTGCGCCTGCAATGCTGACCAAGTCGGGAAGACATAGACTGAATGACCTTGACCATGCTCTCCATCCTCTTGTGGGTGTGCGTGCTCCATGGAGCACGTGTATCGACCCCCCTCGTGAGTCCGGTAGTGCGTCTTGCGTTTGGAATTTGTTGCGAATTGCTTTCCGCAACCGGGAAACTGGCAGGCAAACGGCAGCGCTACCGTGGTCGAAGGTTGCTCTTGCTCTTGCTGAGCATCGGCATCGACATGCTGTAGACCCAGCGTTGAAGAGCTGCTGTGTTGATCGCGTATGTGCTGGCGAAGAAGCTTGCGTTTGTGGAATGTCAAGTCGCAGCCAATTTCGGTGCAAGCGTAGTCATGAGCGCTTGCCCCAGTCGCTGCGGACACATGGTCGGCGTGACAGGCCTGAACATGGTTTTTGAGTTGACTCGATGTCCAGAATCTGAGCCCGCAGTCATCTTGGTGGCAGGCGAACGGCTTCTCGGATTGGTCAAGGTGACGGCGCTGGTGTGCTTTGAGATGCTCGTTGCGCATGTAGCTGGCTCCGCATCCCGGATGGTTGCAGACAAATGGACGCTCGCCGGTGTGACTGCGAACATGCTGGGCGAGCTTGGATGCTTTAGTGTAGCTCTTGGAGCATCCTTCAAATGGGCAGCGGTGTGATGGACCATCGGGTCTGCAACTCGGTCCAGGGGTCGATGGTCCGGCTTTGGACGAAGCAAGAGTGGCTAGAGGTGGGCCACACCCGCCCGCATCGGCCGTCATCATGTTGAGGTGCGCGTTGTTGTGAAATGCTGCATGACGCTCTCGTCGGCTGCGACTGGATGGATGGGTTGAAGGACAGAAGGAAGGAAGGTGGGCTGAGTTTTGCAAACAGAGCTGCTTTCAGAAAACCACCAGAAAAAAAGTTGAACGCAGCTGCCTTTTTTTTTTTTTTTTTTTTTTTTTTTTTTTGGCTGCATGCGCGGATGAGTTGGACCCTGAACCCTTCGAGCCACTGGGCCAAGTGTTGCTCTTTGGCACCATCATCGCACGCACTTCTCATCACCATCACTTTTCAGTCTCCCGCTCAGCAGTCGACAGGCTTGGCTTGGCTTGGCTTGGCTTGACGAGGTCCCGAAAGAATATGCCTGCAATCAGCACAGTGATTGCAACAATCCGAAAGTAGTCATGTCGCGGGCCCGGATGGAAGCGGAGGAAGGAGCTCCTATCGCCTCGGACCCACTCGTGCCCTCAACGCTCGGACTGGATCGTCGGAACAGCAAGCTCAACAATCTTCAAGCTCTGCGTCAGAGATGCAATCAAGCTGCTGGTCTTTCCACGATCGACTACGAGGTCGAGCAGATCCGCGATACGATTCGCACCAAAGCTCTGGATGAAGATTTTTCAGTGGCACTTCGAGAGCGATGGCAAACTTGGTCGCGCACCGCCAATCCGTTTCGCTCAGAACTCGCATCTTCCGCTGCTTCCGGATTGAAGACGGTCGATGAGTCAGGTTCAGAGTCGGATGGCCCGTCCGATGATTCTGCGGCCGAGGAATCGAGTGAGCAAGTATCACATGAATCTCCCAACAAAAGGAAGCGCAAGAGGGCAACCACCAGCAAAGATGACGGCAAGAAAGGCAAGAGATCCGAAACAAATCCTAGCGAGGCATACGAATACATTCGCAGGGATCGAGAAGCGCTCTTGGCTGAGTTCGACGCGGCGCTTCCGAGCGCATTTCGATACAGCGATCGCCAACTGAAGGTGTATGCTCATCGGCTCAAAACCAAATACATCAACTCCCTCGATCGACCCTTTGAACCAAAAGATATTCAAAGACTGCTGCATCCGTCAAGAGCGACCGGAATTCAAGTCGAAGCACGCGGTCCTCAAGCTAGCTCATCCACCGCAGCGGAAGGGATCGCAACATCCTCACAGCCGGCTATGTTGACGATCTCATTCTTCAGTAGCAGTATCAACTGGAGCGAAGAGTACGCCGCTGCGCACAACAATGCCGACCCGCTTGGTCTGATGGACGACACCGACGGAGACAAGACAAGAGACGACTACGTCAAGCGCATCTGTGGAGATGGGTTGGGTGGCATGAGGCGCGCGCAGACGGTCGAACTTCTCTCCACTCAGACTTTGTCAGATCTTCATTCGTCGTTCTTGTGTTGGTCCGACGAGCAGCCAGAACGCGTTGAATGGCGCAAACGCTTGCAAAGACAGGCTGACCAGCACAGCGGCTTGCAGCATCAGGCGAACGACAATGACGCTGAGGACGAGGACGAAGACGTTCACTTTGCACGATACACAGGTCAACCAAGGCAGACAGATACGATGCTTGTCATCGAGGACAAGCTCTACAGCAAAGGAGCTCGACATGGCGATGCAGCATATGAAGCTGATTATGCAACGCTGCTTCAGAAATGGGAGGAGTCGACTGGCAACAACCATATCAAGGCTGGATGGAGCAGCAAGGGCGGTAATCTCGACCAGCGTCTAGACCAGATTGGTGCCATTCGTGTTGGGCAGCCGTACTGGCTGCTTCATCAGGGTGATTGCATCCATTGTTTTGTCGTCGAGCAAGTCAGAGCACTGCGTCCCAGCGAACAATTGGCGATCAGCCAAGGAGCGGCTGCCAGCAATGTCGAGACTGCTCCCTCCGGGACCGCCTTCATCCCCTTCCCTCGAATCACATGGCTCTCGACACCAGCCATGCTTCGATTCGCAGCCGATTCCAAGCACAGCTATGGCGTAGGTCACCACATTTTGCAGTGGGAAGGGTCGTTCCCTTCCATGGATTCTGCATTAGCTGAGCTGGGATCAAGAGCTGCAGACAACGCTGTTTCGAACCCATGGCAGAGCGCCAAGCTTCGAACCAGACGTAGAGACGAAGCAATGTTGCGTCAAAAACAGGGCAAGTGTCTTTCTTGCTCACTGCGCAAAGCACAGGTCGGCATCTTGGGAGGCATATCCGTGCGTCTTCCACTGGCTTCAACCGATCTAGACGAACATCATAGCTCGCAGGCTGAGCCTACTATGGACGGCCTTGATGATCACCTCACCTCCATCTGCACGCCGTGTGCTGCACTTCTTGGCCTTCCAATGCAGCCGATAGCATCTATACAGACAGTACCGGAGCTCGACTGGGACCGCATCGACAGAGAGAAACATCGTCGAGCAGGTTGGACTGTCTTTCCTCTGTATTAAAGCCGCATCTTGTTGAATATGTATACCCCACGCATCACAGTCAAGTCTCAGGTCTTAGGAGGTAGAGCTTGGCGTGTGGCCCAAAACAGGTTGATATGATGAGAGTGCGGACTTGTTGAAGTGCATGAGATCAAGATGGGGAAGGAAATGGACGTATGGTGGAACGTCCTGGCCTTCAATGAGGTAATTCGACAGCCGTGCAATTCAGCTGATGTCCGTCAGGGTTGGTCCCGCTAGGCGTCGCCCATTGGCAAAGAGTTTCGTTGAACCACAAAGCCAAGTTTTCTACACTCGTGTCTTCATGGAAGGTGACGGTGCAGTCGTTGTGCATGGAAAAGCAATGGAATCTGTTCATCGAAGGAAACCAGTGTCAGTTTTTGCAACTCGAACGTTGACGAGCAGGTGGGACAACATGCAGCTTACTTGTTTCGGTGAAAGGGTCTGCTCGAGTCTTTGCAACGGAAGGTACCTTCGTCTTTAAAGTACCATTTACTCCAGTCGTTGACGTCGTATTTGCCGGAGTAGCAGGCAGCGACATTTATGAAGGGTTCACGATCAGCGAATAAGGAATTATGCTTCTCCTGGGCGCATTTTGCGTAGCCTCGCTTCTCCAGGTCAGCGCCAGAGTTCTGACCTCGCCAGGGACCCTTAGGTTTGGAGAAAGCAGTTCCCTGCGGAGGCAGGGCGTCAGCAAGCGCGATGCAGATCGCAAAAACGAACAAAGTGAGGATTGTCTTGGCGAAGATCATTGTTGGAAACAGGGAGGTCGAGATGTAGAATGGAGATGATAGAGTTAGGACGGAAGAAAGGAGTCCAATTGTACGGACGGACAGTAAACACAGTGCTTGGAAGTCTAAATGAAGTGAGACTTAGACTTGGTGGGAATGGTCATGCTTACCCCTGTCGATCTCTCTTGGCGAATCACAAACGCCTCTCTAACTACAATACAAAGGTACGTTGTCTAGGAGTCGCATTGTATAAGGGTCGCATTGTCTATTGTTGAGTATCGAACAGGGTCGCGCAAGTTTCACTAAGACGCCTCTTGCCTCAGACAGTCATCACTTAAGCAGATGAGACTAGATCTACATCTTACTTTCCAGGAACCGCGCAAGTCAAGTTTGCAGGCTGGTTCCCCATACGTCCCTGCCACTTGCAGCCCTTGTTATACCATGCGGCCAGATAATCTTTTCCTGTATCGTCATTGAACGTGACGATGTTGCTGCCACGCAGGAAGAAGCAGTCGTAACTGAACGTAATCTTTCGTATTTAGCATCCAATGAATGGGATCGAGAGGCGTCACGAGAGGCTGACATCTATGAGATCAAATGGAACAAGTGGTACGATCCGAGATACAGCAAGGAGCCGACAGAGACGTTCTTTACCCTCCTGATCTTGATCAACGGTGGCAAAAGATTCCAGCATCTGTATTCACACCAGGGGCTTGCACCTTGCACACCTCCTTGTTGTGCCACTCTGCCAGGTATTGAGCGGTGGTATTGCCATGGAATGAGATTTGCGCTTCACGGCGCATGAACCAGCATTGATATCTGAAGGAGACACTAGACACGTTAGCGCGTGCCTCAGTCGAAAAAGGAGGTGATTACTATGAGATGACTTACCCGTCTGACATGTTTCCCTGGTCGTCATGGCAATGCCATAAGATCCGCTTACCATCCTTGTTAGCAAGCCAGATGATGTCCCCAGGCAAAGGTGAATACATGGACAAAGCGCCAAGGAAGCAACCGGCAATGTTGACGTCCTCGGGACGAGGAATGACGTTGTTCCACCACCATTTCGCGAACATGTCTCCGACGCATTCTTTGGTGCCTGGCACAAGTTGTGCGTGGGTGCTTTCGGCGATCGCAATGCAGGCGGCAAAGAGGACCAAGCTGGACAGCATCATCTTGTCAGAAAACCTTGATGAAGAAGTTGAAAGGGTGTTCGAGTGAGTGAGTGAGATTTTTGAAGTAAGGTAAAGTGGAACGAAGCCGGTTTGCCCCTCTTATACGGTACAGTAAAGACGTAGTCATGGAGTCTTTGCCCGCAGGAGTTGTGGATCCAATGAAGTGTGTCCACCGAGTGGCGTTGCCCCACCGTTGCTCCCACACAGTAGCCCGTGCTCTCTTGGAATTAGTTTGCGAGATCGAGACGGTACGGTTCGCAAGCTCAATTGCAGAAAGGAGTGTCGCCATCGCCTTCATCTGGCGGGACCACAGCACACCCCCACAACGCAGGGTTCAGGGCACGTCATTTGGCGTTGAGCGTCAAACAAGATCATTTGGAGTGCGATTGAGGCGGGCTCGCCTCAGTAGTTCTGACCGCCTCGTAAGCGTTTCACGGATTCCACGCGGCATACAGTACTCTCTCGCCTCGGCAAAATGAGATGGCATGGTGAAAAAATTACGATGCTGATGGCAGAGAGACAGATGGAAGCGCATGACAATAAGAGGCTCAGTTGGTAAGGCTGATCAGGTGCAATATTGAAGCTGAGAGGCTTCGTGAGGCTACTGGAATCGAACGTTGAGCTCGAACAGGCGTCGAGGCTCTCTCGATCGAAGATCATTCTGAAGACGTTCGTCATAGGGACGGGAACCTCCTCAGCATCCTTGCCCTCTATTTTTTGTGTACATGACAAGTCAGCGTCTTACTGCCTTCGTTCCAACCGCAATCCTTATGGTTGTACCACAAATACGAATAATCAGCATCCGTGTTGCCGTTGTAGACGACCTGGGTGTTACCGTAAAGGAAATGGCAGTTATAACTGCATGTTTGAAAGGGCGGTCGCTCGTCTGAGGAGTCAGTATCTACCCATCGAAAGAGGAAGCGGAAAACAATCAAAGTAGCTTACCCTTCTGGCTGCCTGTCTTGATGATTTTCTCCTTCATAGCACCATCTCGGACCAGGGCTGCGGATGATCCCCCCGGACGAGTCTAGGGCGGTGAAGTCGGCTTTCGTAGGGTGCGCATAGCATCCGGCTGCGTTGACATTCTTCGGGCGAGGAGTTCCAGTGTTATGCCACCAGTCATCGAACGATGATGTGGCGCAGTCCTTGTTTGGCCCTCTCGAAGATAGGGCAGACATGTTGTCAGCTAGCACGATGCAAGCTGCAAAGGAGACAATGGCGAATAGGTTTTTGCAAATCATTGCTACAGCAGAGCGATGTTCGGAGCGGCGAACGAGGCGAATGAATGTTTTGAGGTTGAAGACGGGAGTAGAGAGGACAGCAGAGATGTGATGTACTCATAGACTTACTGTACTTATCACGCCACAATCTATGTGTCGGCTGTGCTTGAAATCACAAATGAAAGTGAGGCACAGAGTGGGTCCAGCACCCTACAGTAAGCTCCACCAATCTCATCTGGCGGGACCTCTGAACACAGCCTCAGCGCCAGATTTTGCATCAAGCAACAATGAGGATCAGTTCGAAAGGGGGCAAGGGTAGCTTCTCAAGGACGGGTTCTGCGCAAGCTACACTTTTGTTCGACTGCGTTGGACTCGTCAGTTCTGTTTTCCAATTTGAGCGTACGAGTCTTGAGCCATTCATGCGCAGCCTCAGCAATAGTGATGGCCTCAAAAGCTCCTCACGACTTCCACGCGACACATTCATCGCTTTGTTGAGGTGGAATGGTGAGAATTGCAATGGTGGCGGGATCGAGACAGAAGGATGCGCACAGGTTGAAAATTGAGTGCACTGCCGAAGTTGAGTCGACGCCGTGAAGATGATGATGAAAGAAAATCAAGCTAGACACTACATAGACACAAAACAGGTGAAAGATAGCGGGGGTGACCCTGCTACATGGACCTTGACCCTAGATTTAGGGTACTAGGCACGCCAACGAGGCAAGCTTGTCTTTGCTCGGTCCCTCCGATTTGCACACCTGCTTGTTGTACCACAAGGCCAGATAGGGAGGACGGGTATCGCCGTTCCACGTGATGTTGTAGTTACCTCTCAGGAACAAGCAGATATAGCTTTGGATGTAGATTGTGCATGAGAAGTGAGCATTTGTCAGTCGGCAAGTGAAGGGAAGGAGAAGTAGCTTACCCGTTAGTTCCATCATCACAAAAATGTCTCTCGTGGCCCCAGAAAATCATTCCCGATTTCTGATCCGATTTGATAGTGTATCCGAAGCCATACTGGGTGCAGGCAGCTGCGTTGACGTCCTCAGGGCGAAGACTACCGGGGTCGCGGTTGTTCCAAAGTTCCCCAAACAGCTTCCTAGCGCACTCTTTGCTGGCTTTTCTCGACGCTTGGCCGTCAGCCAGCGCAATACAGGCAGCGAAGAAGACAAAAGTGAACAGCTTGTTCCAACTCATTGGTACAGATGAAGGTGAAAGCGGTGTTTGAGGTGAGAGTATCAAGAATGGATGTGCGAATGAACGAGAGCCGATGTTCTTATAGGGACAAAGTCCGCCAGCAACAATGGTGTGGGATTGAAGTTGTGCTTGGAGCCACAAAACAAGATGGGACTCGGAGTGGGTCAAGCTGATTCTCAGCCTCGTCGATTTCATCTGGCGGGACGCAAGAGCGCCCGTTGACAACGCAAGTTTACCTCTCTTGCCATCGCCTTCGTTGCTCGCCCCAAATTACTTTTGTATCTCAGCATCAGTGTTCAAAGCAAGCCAAAGCACGTCCGAATCTGCAACAATTGAGGCCTGTCTTCGTTTCACTACCAAGCGGGAAAAGACTACGGCGTACGATATTATTGGTTCGAGTGGGTGAAGATCGTTTCTCACTTGAGCAACGAATACAAGGTCTTGTGAGCTGCCAATTTGTTAGTCACTTCTTGAGACCCTCGGTGTCTGGAACTCAGAGGAAGCAGGCGACATGATGGCGAGGACAGTCTGCTCTGTCACAATTCGCCTTCTACTTTTTGGGAAGCTGGCAATGCAACTCAGCCGGATTTTTTCCCTCGGGTCCCTTTGAACTACAAACATCTTTGTTGTACCAAAGAGCCAAAAAATCATCAGTGGTTTTTCCGTAGAATGTAGTCTGGGTGTTCCCGCGCCAGAAGTAGCATGAAAATCTGGGGTTTCAAGGACATCGAACGATGAAGGTTAGTTTCCGCAATACGATACGTAACTACGCAAGCGAACATGAGGGGAAAGAGTTGCGTGTACTCACGGCTTTGTGGGATCATCAGGACAAGCCTCCATAAGGTCAGGGACTACTTCCGAGCTTTCTTCATCAGGGACGTCGTAATCCATGTAGCCATGGTAACAGCCGGCGGCGTTGACGTCGTGTGGACGAGGATGAATAGAGTGGTTCCAAAGCTTCTTGTACAAATGCAGAGCGCACTTTTCGTCGTTTCGCTTCAACAATTCTGTCGCTTGGAGAGGCCGTCCAACAGCAAACGCGATGTACGCTGCAAGGAAGACGACGGCAAACGGTTTGTTGTTCAACATTGGTACAGAAAGAGAAAGTGGTGTTTGAGTGGCGAATGAGGATGTCGTGAGCGAACTCGAGGATGATGGGCTTTCTTAAATAGACGTTGAGGTGTCAGAGCCAACAATGCACATTAGATCGACCGAAGATGTTGCCGGTTGTTACCCCTGTCTATCGCAGGGTTGCCGAATACCAGCACCCTTCTGAATACTTGTTTTGCAGTGGGACTGGAAACGAGTTGCAAGGCAAGGCAATTTCACCCGCGCTTGACGGTGAAATGAAGACGAAACTGATTTGAAGCAACTGAAAGTGATTGGTGATGCTTTTGTCATTGATGAACGAGGGTGCGGCAGTATATCCGTGGGTTAATCACACCCAGGTCAAAAGAGGGATGCTCTAGCATACGTGCCCGAAGTGACGACCACAGCCAGTATTTCTGGGACGATTGTCCGAGATGCAACTGGAACAGGTGGAATCGCTGCATACGAGATCGTTTCACAGCGTTCGACACCGACTTTGCCACCTATGATACTTGTGGTAATACTTGTGGTGATACTTTGGTGAAACCCGGGTCACTTGTCACCATGGTCTCATTTGCCTGGTAAGAGCGCACAAAACACGGAAGCAAAGAAAGAAAGAGCGATAGGATTAACAATCAACTGGATGGTGAACAAGATGCAATAAGTAGGGATTAGCAGTGGTCTATCGAGACGCTTTGGTTCGAGACGCAAACGGAGCAGGTGAGAGGATCATTTTCTGAACACGACGTCAGCCGAGCGCGTGCTGCATCGGTCTCGTATCCTCGTGCTCACTTCGTGCAGACCATCTTGAGGCCATCAGGGCTCTCGCCCTCAGGCTTCTCCCAGTCGCATTTGGTTGGGTCGTGCCACATGGACAGATTGTCAGGGCCTGTATTGTCGAAATACGTGACCGAGTTGACTCCTTTCACGTAGAAGCAAGTGTACCTAAGTTTGTGAGGACACGAGAACCCAAATTTGTCAGCTCTTGTTCGTCGACGGTTGACGAGACTCGGCGATGCTTATCACGAGGGCGGAGGATAAAGAGTTGCTTACGCATTTTGGTCGGGAAAAAGCAATCCTCCTTTATCACAAAAGCGTGCGCCCACCACCTTATACTGCGTTCGATCGTTGTTAGAGACTCCATAGCGGCCCGAGAAGCAGGTGACAATGTTGGCGTCGGGAGGACGTTCGCTGCTCTTCGAAATCTCGTCTAGCCACGCCTTGCCGCATTCTGCGAAGGTTTTCGCCCACTTGTAGTCAAATTTGCCGTCAGCAAGCGCGATGCAGGTCGCAAACAAGATCAAGGCGACGAACTTGTTGGAAATCATTGGAATATAAGTTAAAGAGTGTTTGCTCGGGTACGAGAATGTCTGAGGAAGGGAAAGAGGGTCTGGGGGAGCAAAAGAGTGTCTCAGGAGCGGATGATTATGGTAGAGGATGTAAGCGGGAAGGCCTGGTGGGGCTGAGGAATAGGCTTTTATAGAGGTGGCCATACCAGCAGCAGCAAGTGGGAGGGGGAGTAAGGCTGGCCGACTGTCACATGACGACTTAGTTTGGCGGCACAAGCAAAAGACACGTCTTGACTTCCGGCCTAGTGCCGCACTAATGACGAGGAAAGGGATGAGAATGCGTCTTGACGTCCGGGCTCCCGGGCAGCCGCAATAGGGCCAGATGAGCGCAGAGGCGAACAACACGGGAAGAGGTTTACATTGCGAGAAATTTTGCACAGTACGCTGCGATGTGACTTGCAAAGCAAATACAAAGGACAATGGCGAGAAGGGAATCGCCAAAGATAACAAGGCGTCGATATGATCATGAAGCATACTCAATGTGAAGCGCCTGGATCGACCCACGCTTCCCGGACACTCTCGCCATTTCGGACAAGTTACAAACAATGCTAGGTAGGTGTTGACAACAAATGAACATTGCAAAGCGCTATTCTCAGTGGTCTGAGATGCAAAAAGTGAGATAGGAGCGTCTTGCATCTGCCTTGACTCCTGGTAGAGCTTCTAAACGCCGCAATTCAACGTTCTAACGACAGGATCGGGGTCAGACGGCTTCTTCTTCTCCCAATGGCAGATTTTTTCATCGTGCCACTGGGCCAGATTTTCAGCATCCACTTCGTCTTCGAAGGTGACACTGTTGGGCCACTGCAGCCAAAAGCAAGTGAAACTGCGTTTTCCACGGCCATGAGAAGGATCAGTTTTGGCTCTCCTGACGATCACGTAGCTGGAAAGAGTTCAAAGAACAAAGGGTGGGAAGAGTAGCTTACTTGTTTCGGTGTTTGACCCAGTGCCGCCATTCTTCACAATGGTATTCACCTCTGATGGTGAAAGTCACACTAGATGCATAATAGATGCGCATATGGCCAGAGTAGCAGCCGGCAAAGACAGCGCCCGCGGGACGACTTGGGTCGCTCGCAGTTTCGTCCTTCAAATTTTCGGCGCATTCTGCATAGCTTCGTTTCGCCGGGCTTGTGGACGATCCGCGAGATAGGCCGTGACGCAGGGCGGAGCAGGCCGCAAAGAAGAGGAAGATGAAGAACTTGTCGAAAATCATGGGTGTAGAACTGAAAGGAGTGTTGCAGCAAAGCAAAAGAATGTGTGAAGGTTGCGAAGGGAATAGCGGGATGAGGACGGAGTCTCTGCTTACTTATATAGACAATGGTCAAATCAGCTGCAAGGTCGTCCAGCTGCAACGTTGTGACAAAATGTGCTCAGAACCGCAAATGAGGTGGGAAGTTGACAAGAATCTGGCCCGTTGTCACTCCTGTCGAATTCATCTGGCGGGGACAAAGGTGCATAACAAAGGCATACTGTAAAGACAGAGAGCTAGAGAGGTGGTTCTATATCGGTCGAACAGGATTATTCGAGTGTGGGGGCGTTATTATCGTACAAAGTGGTTTTGCAGAGTGGCACAAACACAACCTGAAGAGGGCGCGCGAATGTGGGTGCTGCTTTTTCTACATTGGGAGTCACGCTTGCGCATGCCATTTTGGGTGGTGCAGTGCATGAAGAGTCTGACTGTGTTTCTGCTGATGGGTTGCGCTTAAGCGTGGATCTTGGTGACGATACCGGTACCGACGGTCTTACCACCTTCACGGAGGGTGAATCGCGAACCTTCCTCAAGGGCAATGTCGTGGACAAGCTCACCGTCAAGCTCGACGTTGTCACCGGGCATGACCATCTTCTCGTCGGCGTCCTCGGTTCCGGGAGGGTGAGTGAGCGAAACGGTGACGTCGGCGGTTCGGATGAAGAGCTGGGGACGGTAGTTGTTCATGAAGGGAGTGTATCGGCCACCCTCCTCCTTCTTGAGAATGTAGACCTGAGCACGGAACTTCTTGACGGGCTTGATGGAGCCAGGGATGACCATGACCTGACCACGCTTGACCTGCTCACGCTTGACACCACGCAAGAGGGCACCCATGTTATCACCGGCCATACCTTGGTCGAGCTGCTTGTGGAACATCTCGATACCAGTGAGGGTGGTCTTGAAGGTGTTGCCGAGACCGAGGATCTCGACTTCGGCACCCTTCTGGATGGTACCACGCTCGACACGGCCAGTAACGACAGTACCACGACCGGGGATGGAGAAGACGTCCTCGACGGGCATGAGGAAAGGCTTCTCGAGGTCACGGGGAGGCAAGTCGAGCCACTTGTCGGTCTCCTCCATGAGCTTGAGGATGGCCTGCTGGCCGACCTCGGGGTCGCGGCTCTCGAGAGCAGCAAGGGCGGAACCAGAGACGATGGGGGTGTTCTCACCGTCGAAGCCGTAGGTGGAGAGGAGGTCGCGCATCTCCATCTCGACAAGCTCGAGCATCTCGGCGTCGTCGATCTGGTCGACCTTGTTGATGAAAACGACGAGCTTCTTGATACCGACCTGCTTGGCGAGCAAAAGGTGCTCACGGGTCTGGGGCATCTGACCGTCGGGAGCCGAGACGACGATGATGGCACCGTCCATCTGGGCAGCACCGGTGATCATGTTTCGAATGTAATCGGCGTGACCGGGGCAGTCGACGTGGGCGTAGTGGCGGTTGCCGGTCTCGTACTCGACGTGGGCGGTGGAGATGGTGATACCACGAGCACGCTCTTCGGGAGCCTTGTCGATGGAGGCATAGTCGATGAACTTGCCGGTACCCTGAGCCTCGTGGAGGGTCTTTGTGATGGCGGCGGTGAGGGTGGTCTTTCCGTGGTCGACGTGTCCGATGGTACCGATGTTCATGTGGGGCTTGGTACGCTCGAACTTGCCAGACTCAGCAGCGTAGGTTCGCACCTGCGAGGCGATGGCGACACGGGGAAGTTGAGCAGCGCACACTCGGGCACGGGCGGCAAGAGTGGAGGGAGACTTGGTGGAAGGGCGGGTGACAAAGGTGCGGGCTGCGACGGGAGCGGCAGCAACCGACTTGGTGGCGGCCAGCGACCTGGCAACGGAGCGAGGGGCCTGAGTGCGGAGGAGGCTCATCTTTGATATTGAGGGGGAGGTCGAGGATGATGGTGATGGTGAAGGTGAAGGTGAAGCGTTCGAGTGCAGCAAAAGTAAATTTTGGAAGAAATTCCAGCGTCTCTCACAAGGCTGCAGTCTCTGTCAAGCAGCCAACGGACCAGCCAACCATCCAACTCTTGCTCGCTCAGCCTTCAGCTTGGTTCTTTGCTCCGCGTTCCGAATCATTTTCGCAGATGCTCTTCGAGCTTTTCCGACTTGTCAGCTCGTTGCGTTTCGCTCTGACTCTCAAGCTTTCGATCCTTCGGAATGGTTTATCCAAGCACAAATTTTTGGTTCGTCGCGCGAGAAGAAATCGACTTTTTTTTAACCTTCCTTCCAAGCTGAGAAGATTTAAAAAGAAAGGGGGAGCTGAGTCGATCGCCGATGAAGTCCTCCCGATTGAAAATGAGAAGAGGCTCGAGCTCCAATTTGGGCTGCGCTTTCTGCGCTTTCTGCGCGCTCGTTGGCTCGCATCCCGAATCGCATCAAATCAAGCAATTGGCGAGAACACGACTTCGTCTCGCTGTGGATTCTTGCGTCTCTCCACCATCGCCTCGTCACCCACAGCTTACGACAGGCCTTGCCAACACTTCCTGCCAACCACCACCGCCATCCACCGCAGGCACATCGCACCTTTCACAACAACCGTTGCTCGCTTTGGTCGCTGCATTCACGCAAGTGTCTTTGAACTGGTCGAAAGTGTTCTTGCTTCAGTCGCAGTGTCTTTCTACGTTTCAACCCTGACGCCAAGCGCGCGAGCTTGAGCAGCAGCAACCATCATGGAAGACGATATTGACGTCAAGCGCGAGGACCAGACGCGGGCTCCGGCCACGGACAACAACAATTCAAGGCCTCAGCACGGCGGCAAGAGACCACCTGTTGACCCTTTTGCCGAGGAGGACGATGATGAGGTAGACGAACGTGCTGACGAAGAAGATGAGGAGGATGACGATGACGACGATGACGACGACGATGATGATGACGACGACGATGATGATGACGACGACGAAGACGAAGATGAAGATAGCGCGCGAGGTCACCGCAGACGTGCCAAGAAGCGCCGTCGCAACCGTTTCCTCGATGTTGAAGCAGAGGTAGACGATGATGAGGAGGATCTTGACGAAGAAGAAGAGGAGCTTGCGCGAGAAGATGGTTTCATCGAAGAAGATATCCCCGACGACACCGAAGACGTGCAGAGACGCGCCGCCGCCGACAACCAGCGACTCGACCGCTTCCGAAGGCAGGAAGAAGATACCAACGCCGAAGCACTCGCCGAAGAGCTGCGTCAACGATATGGTCGCTCTGCTCGATACGCCGCACAGTCCGACTATGCAGAGGTGCCGCAGCGCCTTCTCATGCCCTCCGTCGAAGATCCAAGCTTGTGGGGTGTACCATGCAAGCCTGGTAGGGAAAGAGATATCGTCATGACCCTCGTGCGCAAAGCCATGGCCGAGAACTTTACCTCGAATCCGATGCGCATCATCTCGGCCTTCTGCCGAGACACCATCCCTGGTAGGTTATACGTCGAGGCACGACGTGCCGATGATGTCGTCAAGGCGTGCAACGGTCTTGCCGGTGCATACGCCCGACAGACCACCTCGCTCCACCTCATTCCCATCTCCGAAATGGCCGACTTGCTCAAGCTTCAAAAAGTTCACAACGAAATCCAGGTTGGTGGTTGGGTCCGTATCAAGCGTGGAAAGTACGCCGGCGATTTGGCGCAGGTGCTCGATGTGTCCGAGAATGGCGAAGAAGTCGGACTCAAGATGATCCCTCGTATCGACCTCAACCCCAAAGATAGCGGCCTCTATACCGACAGCTTGGGTCGCAAGAGGAAGAAGGGTACGGGCTCGTCAGCAACTACAGTCGCCTTCCGTCCACCGCAGCGCTTCTTCAATCCCGAAGAAGTGCAAAAGGCCTACCCAAGAGACACGCCAACCAAGCGAGGCAGTCAATGGGTCTTCCAGAACGACAGTTACCGTGATGGCTACCTCGAGAAGGACGTCCGAGTCACGGGCATCATCACCGAAAACGTCAATCCTACCCTCGATGAGATCACCAAATTTGCAGGCGAGAGTTCACTCGAGGATGGCATCAACAAGCTTGCCGCCGTGGATCTCAGCTTGATCGCGGATGCGAGCAAAAAGGCCACCGAAGCCCTCATCCAGCCCAAGGACCAGGTCGAGATCTTTGAAGGAGAGCAGGCAGGCGTCTACGGTACGGTCAAGGCCATCAACAACGAGGTCATCACCATCCAGCTCGAGCACGAGGATCTCATGGATCAGATCGTCGAGGTGCCAGCACGCAGCGTGCGCAAGCGATTCAGTCCAGGAGACCACATCAAGGTCATGTCCGGCAAGCACGCCGACGAGACGGGTCTGGTAGTAAAGGTCGAGGACAACGTGACAACTTTCCTTTCGGATCTGTCCATGCAGGAGGTGTCGGTGTTCAGCAAGGACATCCGCCAGGCTGCTGAGGTGGGTTCCGGTGTCAACGTCATCAGCGGCTACGAGCTTCACAACTTGGTTCAGCTCGACGCACAGACGGTCGGTATCATCTTCAACATTGAGCGCGAGAGCTTCAAGGTGCTTGACCAGACGGGGCAGGTCGTCACCGTCAAGCCGCATCAGATCAGCAACAAAAAGGATACGAGTCGCGCGTTTGCGCTCGACCACGACGGCAACGAGATCCGTGCAGGCGACATGGTCAAAGAAGTGGCCGGGCCATTCTCTCGTTTGCGACAGGGTCAAGTGTTGCACATCTATCAGTCGATGATCGTCTTCTTGCACAACCGGGAGTACACTGAAAACGGAGGTGTCTTCATCGCACGTGCACGTGGACTGGAGCCCTTGGCGCCCAAGAGCGTCTCGGCAAAGACCAAGAAGGATGGTGGTGACCTTTCCAAGATGAACCCGGCGCTGTCGAACCTCAGTGGCGGAGGTGCCAACGATGTCCGCGTCGAAGGTGTGAGACGAATGGGTGGACGAGACATGCACAAGGGCAAGAACGTGGCCATCATCAAGGGGCCTTACAAGACCTACCGTGGTCGAATCACAGAGACGACGGGCAACATGGCGCGTATCGAGCTCACGTCGGTCTCGAAGCCTATCACCATCAGCCTCGACTGGCTTGTCGAAAAAGATCCTGTCACGGGTCGCAGCACCAAGCTGACCTCGGGTGGCTCGGGTGCGCCAAGTCGTGGTGGGTACAATGGCATGGGCTCAGGCATGGGTGGTGGGTCGAGCAACCCTTACTCGTCTAGCGGCAGTTCGATGGGCGGTAGTCGTGGATACAACCCCTACGGAGGATCGCAACCCATTGCAGCAGGAAGCGGTGGATATGGTGCATCCTCTAACGGCGGTGGTGCCGGCGGGTACGGCGGCTATTCACAACCTGTTGCGACTTCAGCTGCAGGCGGCGGCGGATACGGTGGTGCAGGAGGCATCGGCGGCCGCACGCCTGCATATAACCCTTACGCAGGCGATGGCGGCAAGACGCCGGCATACAACCCATACGGCGACGGTGGCAAGACGCCGGCGTACAACCCGCTTGGAGATGGTGGCAAGACACCTGCGTACAATCCAGCTGCTGATGGAGGACGTACACCGGCATACAATCCTTACAACGGCGACGGCTGGTAGAAAAGAAAACTTTAGCTCCTTAAAGTCGTCGTCACATCAAAAACCACCTATATCCAGCTTACTCACACTCTATTGCACATGGAATCCATCTCACGCGTTTTGATATTCACAAAGGCCGAGGCGCGAAGCGCAGATTCACGGTCACGATCATGAGCGCAGGAGATGTCTCTTTGCAGTAAGAAGGTACAAATACAGTTTTAAACGAGCATTTGAGCGTTCTATTGGATACAGGTGGATTGTTATTGAAGATGCTGATGCCGAAACTGGACGAGATCCGAATCGGACTGTATGCTTTTGATGATGTTGGTCATTGATGCGGCGTAGCGATGTCGCTCAGCTGTGCTGTCTGGGTTTGCCGAGACGGTGTATGGTATTGAGCCGAGTATGGACTGCAGGTGTTGCTTTGCGACTTTGAGTGGCGACTCAAAGTGATTGTAACGATCCCGGAGTTCGAAGTATTCTCGAGCCATTTCCTTTGCTGACGGTCCCGACTGATCAGTCTTTGCTACGGAAGGATGGAAAAGCGCAGGATTCTCCAGCAGCGACTCGCCGACCATGACGCCGCTTGCACCTGTCGACGCCATGTTGCTGACGACATCGGACCAGCATCGAACGTTTCCATTGCTGACTACAGCTGTGTGACCGTGAGGTTGATCAGCGTTGCGAAGCAGACCTTGGGCTTGCAGAGCTTCTCTGACTTGTATCACTTGATCGAGATCCGCCAGTCCTTTCCTGCGTCGAACGGAGGACGCAAAGCGAGGATGTACGGTGACAAGACTGCTACCGGCTCGAGCGAGCCTGACAGCCAAGTCCGGAGTTTGCTCTTTCGGCACTGTCAGTCGAATCTTTGTGGTGATGGGTATATCGACAGCTTGAACGAGATTGGACACAATTTCTTCCAGCAGAGGCCAGTTCTGTTTGGGTAGCAGGTAGGCTCCGTACCGACCCTGCTCCGCGTGTCGTTGCGGGCAGCCGAGATTGAGATCGATGGCATCTGCGAATGGAGCTACCTTCCTCGATGCCTCAACGAGTTGTTGGACATCGTTGCCTGCCAGCTGAACGAGCGCTGGCTGCCCAGCTAGAGGACTGTTCTTGCCACGTACAGAGTTCTCGGGCGCATTCTTCCCAAGCTCGAGACTCTTGCAGAGCGTATCAAGCATGTCTCGATCATAGTTGAGGTGTGGAGCGAGATACATTTGGGTCCATGTTGATGTGGCTCCATTTTGAACCGTCTGAAGTCGAAATGGGAGGTCCGACTGACCGACCATGGGCGCAGCGCAGTACAGCAGGCTTTCAAGGGGCAGCTTGTGATTGACGACCATCTTTGCTTAGTGAGGTCTGGATCAGCGTCGGTCCAATGCCTGAGTGTCAGATTGTGCGATGTTATGCAACTTCGACCAGCGATGACAGCTCCATGACTTCATACCCGATCAACGAGCATTGAAGGAGCCCTTGGCTGGCGACATCCTCCTTGCTCCTGCCCTCGTTGCCTTGACGGTGGAATTTGGTTGGAGGTGATGGCTGTTGAGAAGAAGAATGAAGAAGGAGCGTGAAGAAATAAAGAGGAAATCCTCTGCATTGAAAAATGGAGATCACGTGCCTTGAACCCTTGTTTTTAGAGAAAGGGCGCGCTTTGCAGAAGAGCAACACTCAAGCTTTGGATTTGGGTGGCTGCACAAGGCGCGTTGCTTATTTTTGTGCTTTACACAGGGGGGAGAGAGAGAGCATGACGCGACTCGAAGCAATCCGCGCGTTTCGCTTTCATGGCAGCGAGACCAACACAAGGTCACTCAGCCTCGGAGAATCCTATCATTCCCTTCACCAAGACCATCACTTCTCTCTCTCAACAGTCACACTCTGACTGCTGCTCTAAAATCACCTTCTCCAGCTCTCACACACCCCCGGCTAAGACTCAACAGAGTTGGGAGAAGGAGTCAGGATGCCGTCGCCTCTTAAACCGCGACGTTCACCACGCTCAAGGATGTCGCTTGCCGGCACAGGCTCGGGTGGCGTGCCCCTTGGAGGCTCTTCCATGACGACTAAAATATCAGCAAACGAGGCTGCCAAAGAGAATAACAGATCAGCTCGACTCTCCACCATCGCTGCAAAAGACGACACCATGAGGGCAGCAAAGGAACGCGCCACATCAAAGAAGCGTGCAGCATCGGTGGGAGGCGCTGAACTCGACACACTGCTCAAAGAATCAAGCACAAAGGCGAATGCTACCGTTGCAGCAACAAGCAGACGAAACGCGCCAGCCCCGCGAAAGAGTGCTATTCGTCAGGTCCCGCAGGTCTTCCTTAGCCCCACTGGTCTCGTACCAAGTCCCGAATCCAGGAAGGGTCTCTCCATGCCCTCGCTCACAGATCAGATTGCTCAGATTGGTAGATCAGAGCCAGCAACCAACGGCAAGTCAAGTCAAGCATCCCTACCAAACGCGAATGCTGCTGATCGCAGTACAGGACCCAGCTCGGGGTCCGGCGTGGGCAAGGCTCGTGAGTCGATGCAAGCAACAGGCTTTGGTTCGCTGACCGGTGCGGCAACTAGCATCATTTCCGCTCCCAACGCTGCAGCACCTGCGTCTCGAAGCGCCATGACCCAAGTCGTTCGACCAAAGCGAAGAGTCACCTTCAGCTCTCGACAGGAAAAGACCGAATTCGCACGCGACGAGCCCACCCTCCGTCTCGGCAGCTTGAGGAGAGAGAACATCTCTCCACCATCGACACCTGCCAGCTCTTCCATCGTCACACCTGGCTTTGCTTCTTACATTCAATCTCAGGATGATGCAAGCTCCGAAAGCGACAGCGACAGCGGAAGCGAGTCCGAATCCGAATCAGACATGGACCTCGATGCCTCCAACGAGCTCGCAGCTAGATCGCTCGCCGCATCCATCGCAGCGTCATTGCCTCACGATGACTCCACTCTCGACCCTTCAATGGACGCGACGACGGACGAGAGCAACGTATCCGCCTCTGACTCTTCCGTCAACATGGACTTTACCGGCACACATGGTTCCGTCAACAAGCGTTCTTTCGCCGACACTTCCGATGACCACATTTCCATGAGCCTAGCAGCAGAAGACCAAGATTCCATGCAGATGGATATCACTCAGGCCATGTCGTCGGCACCAGCTCTCAAGCGTAGAAGAAGCAGCAACACCGCTGCAAATGTGTCGACATCGACAGACGCCTCGGACAGCATGCAACAGGATTCAGATTCGTCCGCCATGGACATGGCCAACACCGTCACCATGGAATTCACCGGCGTCCACGCTCTCGTCGGCAGCGATGACGATTCTGAAGACTCTGACGACAACGATGCAAGCGACGGCATGGAGATGACCAAGGCCATCACCACCAAAATCGAGGCCAAAAAGTACGGTGATGCGACAACCACGATTATCACCAACTTTCCCGACGCAGGCAGCAGCGATTCTGAAGGTGACGACACCATCCAGGCCGATGCGACCATGCCTATGGAGATGACTCGTGCCGTCACCGGCTTCATTCGTGAGAAGGATCACGCATCTAGCGATATGGACCTCGTCGATTCGAGTTCCAGTAGAGCCTTTGGTCCTCCTTCCTCCGACGATGCTTCGATGGCCATGGACATGACCATGCCCATGGGCGGCAACGTCTCGCCCATTAAGCCCAGTGCGACTCCTTCGAGGTCACCGACAAAGCTTGGCACTGGTGCGCCGAGTCCGTTCCAGCCCACGCCAGGCAAGTCGCCAAGCCGTTTTCGCCAGTCTTTGCGAGGAGGTGTCGCCGCTCTCGAGTCAGCAGTCAGCTCGCCAGCACAGCGCGTTGGAGGCATCTTGCCGCCGAGAGGCTACGTGCCAAATTCCAGCATTCCGACCGACACATCTTCGTTCCGTCGAGCCATCATCGGCGGCGTCTCTTCGCCTTCGTATCAGCACTCCCCTGCAAGACGGGTGCAAACGCAGCAAGCTGCTGATGGAAAGCCAGGTGCTCCGCTTACCGCCGACAATCTGGCCGAGGCGGGCCGTCTGGCATCGGGTCGTGCGGTCAGCGCATCGCCCTCGGTTAAGAACAAGATCTCGGCGGCATCCGTCATGGCTGGTCAGCGCAAATCGCTAAGCGGCGCTGGCTTCAATTGGCCATCTTCTGGACCTCTTGCATCCACATCACGCTTCTCGCCCCCAAAAGATATGAGTCCCAAGCGACGGGCTGGGCGCTCATCTCTTGTCGCTGCTGTTTTGCCTGACCTGTCCTCGGCAGCAACCAACGAAGAGTCTTTCCACTCAGCAGTCGAGTCCGGCATCCGAAGCTCCAATGGAGCCAGCAGCGACCCGCACGACAGCTCCATCGCACACTCTGCTGCCTCCGATGTCGCCGTTGGTGTTGACAGCTTCGACGACTACAGCAATGACGAGCGTAACCAAGTGCCGGTCCAGATGCCGCTCAATGACTTCCTTCGCTTTGTCGGCGTGCACTTCAATGATGACATGAGCGCATCGCGCCGCAAGCCCGTGCCACCGACGAAGGAAGAGCAAGCCGCAGAGGATGGCGCTTCAGCAGGGTCACACGGTTCGGTCTCGATGATGCGCCTCGTCAAAGCAGCTTGTGGATCCGTTCCACAGCTCGAGGCGCTTCGAGAGGCATGCCGAGAGATCAAGGAGCAGGTGGACGATGGTCGAGAAAAGATGGTCGAGATGGAGCAGGCTTTCTACGATTCGCCTCCCGACTTTGTCCGCGAAATCATGGGCTTGCAGAACGAGGAGGAGAGACGAGACATGGAAGCGCAGTTCAAGCTGCAGAAGCAGGCTGCTCGTGCTCTCGTCAGCGCCGATTACTACGGATGGCGACTCGACAAGGAGTTTGATCAAGAGATGATCCAGACTTTGCAGGCGTATCACGGTCGGCTGCAGTGCGATCTGCACATCGTCAACACCAAAAAGGAGCAGCTTCAACAAGAAATCCTGCCGGTGCTGCGTGTCAAGCACGCCAAGCTCAAAGCGGATCTTGCTCTAGCTAAGAAACGTCAAGCCGAGATCGAGACGTGCGATGCCGAGGAGCTCAAGGGTCTCTACTCGAGTATCGAAGAGCAGCACGAGGTGCTCGAATCGATGCGTGCCAAGCTGATGGATGTCGAGGAGCAGCACGAGCGCCTGCTTGTTCGGCTGGAGGAGAATCGCGAAAAGATGGCTGCCGCTCAGGAGATGGTCGACAAGGCGCACGCTACCGTCGATCAGATTCAGGGCTACACGCGTGGTGAGGCGGGACGTCTGTTGCGCGAGATCCGCAACCTTGAGAAGCTGCATCTCGTTCGCATCCTGGATAATGGCTTTGACCCTACGCTCGACGAGGTGGAGAAGGGAGCCGAAAGCGTCGACCAGGGCGGCAACCGAGATGTGGTGCTGATCCTCGACAGCTGGCTGCAAGTCTCCATGACTCTGTTGGCCAGCAGCAGCAGTCATCAGCTTCCCAACAACAGCAAGGTCTCACGCATCCAACTCAAACAAAAGGGCACGCGATCCAGCAACGACGACACCAACCTCGTCAGGAAGCTATCTGTTCAAATCCTGCAGAGCGACTTTGACGTCGAGTTTGCCGACGGTGTAGCTCAAGATGCACTCGTCATCCTGCGCCGAATCTCTCAAACGCTCATCCGCCAACGCATCCTGCTCGCCGAGATCGAACACCTCCGCTGCCGATTCCCCGTCCAGCTGCTGGACGACATGACCAAGTGTCCACCCACCATCCTCAACGGATCGCCCGATGTCTCTACGAGCTCGTCCGCCGCCGCCGAGCGAATCGACAACGAAGTAGCTCTGCAGGCTTCGGTTCTGCTGCCCAACAAGAGGAGCAAGATTGTGATCACGGCAACATCTGATCTCAAAGGTGTGGGTGAAAGCCGTTCGATCCTGCTAGCTGATAGCGTACGCGTCGAGAGGGTGTATGGAAGCGTAGATGCCGAAGCCATGTCGTTGCAGATTCTCGACTGTATCGAGACGGATCCTACGATTGGTTCGCTTAGCAAGGCGTTTATTGAGACGATTGAGACTTTTGATAGCTAGTCGTCTTCTGCACTGTTTTAGACCTCTGTGGTGAGGCTGCTTTTTGTATTTGTTCCGTACTCTGCTTCAATTTGATACCTTTACCGTCACTTGGCTTGGTTGTGAAGACCGCTGAACACGCTGAACTCTCCCATGTTTAATTGAAGAACGGACACGAGATTGTGAGGGTCGTTCAGGAGGTCGTATCTATGTGTGGACCAGAATTGGGAATCTACTTTGGCGCAATGTATATTTTATGTCGCTGATGCTGTTGCTATTGTACACGGCTTCCTTGGTGCGGACTTTGATGCCAGGCGAGAGGGAAGCTTGAGGAAAAAGAGGAACTGTTGTTACATGACCTGTGTGATAGAGGTCGCTTTTGAGATGGGAATGCAGGCGGAATGAGGAGGGCTCGGTGATGCCTTGGTTGGCTAGTCGTTTGCAGTTGTTCGCTCCTGTTGCTGGACGAGACTGTGTGCAAAGGGCAAGTACTCCGCGGTGAGTCGAAAGGTCCGGAAAAAGGGCCTTTGGCGAGCAACCGGTTCTCTGTGTGTATGTGTGCTGAGTCGTGACAGAGGTGCGATTTAAATCTGTTTCGACAACCGCGCGAGATGGTAGTTGATCGTTGGCTTCGAGACGCCTCCGCGAGGTTTCTATCGTCATAAAATCAAAGTAGACATTATCAGCAAACCAGCTTCGTCAACTTCATCGTACCACGAACGATCAAAGAGACTTACCCTACTAGACATGCACTCTTGCAACGCCTTCGCTGAATCCTTGCAAGCGCCCACGTTGTTCAGATCGTTACTTGAAGCCCAGCATGCAAGCATCGTAGCGAACTCTGCTGCACAAGGCGCGGCAGCCGCATCCTTCTTCGGTCTGACTTTGAGCTTGTTCAGCTTCATCGTGATTGTTGGGTTGATGATGAGAGGTGAAGGTTGAGAAGAAAGAGAGGTGGAGCTGCACGGTCGGGTACAAATTTCGTTCAAGGTGAGCAGGGTTTGTCGGCCGGTAAGAAAACTCGACGCGGACCCGAGCACGCTTCAATTGGCTGCATTTGGAATTGGGCGTGAGGTGGAAGCAAGGCCAGCTGCAGCGTGGGGCAAGCGTTCTTCTTGCACCCTTTTGAGAAGGACAGTGCACACGCCACGACTTGCTTCATCTTGACCAGGCTTCACCATCATCAGTTGCTTCTCCCAAACACCGTCACTCGATTCGAGCACCTCAGGGGCTACTTCAAAGATACACAAATCCCAATATGGTATGTAGACCGAGCGCAGCAGAATTTGGCTGGTTGGCGTGGTCGTGTGATGACGGCACCAAGGCAACTGTGACTGACCCAAAGCTTCACCATTTCCTTCTCATTCCTCTACGCACTGGATGACGATCGCAATCTTCGCCTGGCTCTCGAACGCATCACGCCCTTTCACACTCTTAATGCGACCATATCACACTCTTAACTACTGGACGACTTCGATGGACGGCACACTATCTCGCACACTCTCGACACTTGCAATGGTCGACCGATACGACGACTCCATCTTAATTCGCGGTCCTGTCACAACGTCACACACCACAGTCTGACGCAAAAGCATCCGGCGCACAGCCCAACCTCGCCGCTTTGGCGAGCAAGAACTCGCAAACTGTTCGGTAAGTTTCCTGCACTTCTCTGCTTCATCTTCTCCTCGTCCATCAACACCCCTGCTGACCTTCGAACCGCACTCTGCCTTCCCTTATCGCCTCGCAGCCGACGAGCAGCACAGCAAGCCGCAGCAAAACCCAACTCGACACGTGCCGCCGGCGCCGGTGGATCTTCGTCGACCATGATGCGACTCTACACAGACGACAGCAAGGGTCTCAGCGTCGATCCTGTTGTTGTGTTGGTTCTTTCCATTGCCTTCGTGTTCTCGGTGGTGCTGCTGCATATCATTGGAAAGTTCATGCGATGGTTCGCTAAGTAAGCTTCTTCAACAGGGCCCATTCGTGTATCGAAGCGCAGAGCATTAGCTGCGATCCGGTCTTTGTAAATATCAACATGCTCAACTCTGTCGATGTGTTACATGTCGCTTTGTTGTGTTCAAGTCTGTGTAGAATGGGAAGTGTCTGTTGTAGGTAGCGGGTTGTCTTCTCGACAGCTGCGCTGTGAGGCGTCAGTGACGGTGTGTTTCAGTATGTGAGTCTACCATTCGCCCGATAGTGTTACCCCGATCGAGCACGATATACGAATTCTGCTCGAATTAAACGCTTGATTTTTGTGGTTGGCTTTTGTGCGTCTTTTTTTATTTCCGGAATGCAAATCATTCGAAACGAGGCTCAGGAACGTGCTCGACTTTTCATGTCGAACCTTTGACAGTTCCTAGCTGCCACAATTCGAGGATGGTATGCGTACCTAGGTTCAGTTCCTAGCAGAGCAGCGACGCCACTCAAGCGTACATGAAAGCTTCAGAGACGAGCAGGCTGACCGATGACGAGCGCCGCGCCCAGAACAAATATCTAACCCCTTGCGCAGAGAATGGGTCCTAATTTTAGCCTATCCGCCTTTCCTCTTGAATTGCTATGCCAGGTGAGCGTCTCCAAGCATAAATGTCTCCCTCCCGCTCCTGCTGCAATGAGCTCGCAGCTGATGCAATCAATCTCTAGCTCACATGCGGCTCGACAAAACGCCGTAGCGTGGGAGCATCATCTTTTTACGGCGACCTTCTCTGTAAAGTCACACCTTGATACGAGCAATCAGACCGGCAAAGGCGCCTAACAAACCGCACAGGCACTTCCATTTTTACCCGGTGAGAAAAGGCAGGGTCTAGACGCTTCTCTCTCCCTTTCAAGCTGTGCAGTCAAGCTCGCAAAAATAGCTGGCGCTTGAGGGAGATGCGAGGTGAGCACGTCAACGCGGCTGCACTGTCGGGAATGGATAGCTGATCTGCAGCATACCGAGGCGCGAGCCCCGAGCGACCGACGCGCAGCTCACATATGACGGATCTTAGACTGAAATTCCGCCTCAACTCTAATCATTTCGCTGGCAAACCTGGCAGCTGTCAAAAAAATCAAAAAATGATCGCCGCTGTCTTGCCTTCTTTGGCATTTTGCGAAACGCAGATGTCCGAGCTGCATCTTGTTTGAAGGGTGCAGATGGGGAGAGGAAGATGGTGATCTGCGAGGTGCATTGTTTCAGATTGCTGGTCCCGAGGTTGAGTATGAACATGAGAGAGAGAGAGTGTGTGTGTGTGTGTGTGTGCGTGGTGGATGTGGAAGCATTGTGTCTTCGATGCGTTGTCGATCCTTTGTAAGACATTGCCACCTGATGGAGGATGTATGCGCTCTCCCGTCGCTGCGAAAGTATACGGCTTGACGAAGCAGACGAGCTGATAGCCATCATACATTACTCGATGAGTCGCCAAGTAGGAACGTGTGGGTCAAGCTCGCCTTTCGCAAACTTCGAAGGGGGGCGGAAGGAGAACCGAAGCGAACAGGCATTGACGTGCCAAACAAGTGCAATTGCATGTGCCTGATCAGCAACCTCCAGACCATTGTCCACAGCCTCACGCTGCTGCAGCATCGGCATTAGAGCTTGCCGTGTCGCTGCTTCGGCGCCTGAGCGACGATCTTCCGCAGCGGTTCTCCTTTCATCCCTGGAAGCCAAGCTAGGTTGCGACTGCTCCATCGCCGCACATCAAGGAATGCTCTAACCCAAGACGCCAAGCGAACACCCTTCGGCCACTGGTCTCGCTGCATGAACGGCTTCCCCTGCGGCGCTCGCTGAAGCTCAGTCGAGACCTCTCCCCGAAAAGTCGTGCACGTCGCCGATCCCATATGCGTGCAAGCCTTCATTTCTCACGAGCTGCGTGCCTAATGCTTCGATACCGCGCGGCTGTATGCGCACTGGAGGAACGCCAAGTCTCGTTTCAAAAGAGGAGAAGCGCATTGCGCGTGCATGTCCGTCGCCACAGGCAAACTTTCACATCCCCTGGCGAGGGAGTACGGGGGTCCTCTTAGTGCGAAGTATCGCCGAAGCGGCAGAGCAATTTGGGCACGTTAAGAGGCCCCTTGCGCGGTCTATCGCGCCATCACGGATGACGAGGAACGAGCCCGCTTGCCAACTTTTGTCGCCTTTGAACGATCTCATATAAGTCTCCCTTTCTTGCTGGCCGACCTCCATCTTCTCCCCCCCCCCCATTTTGCTACTCACTCCCCTCTCCCTCTCCCACTCGATTCGTTCAACAGGCTGTCACTCTTTCCAGCCTCTCATCACCATCCTCCTTCCCCCCTGATTCCCACTTACTCCCCGCATTCGAGCAACAATGAAGTTCTCCCTCGCCATTTCGACCCTGCTCGCGCTCGCCGCACAAGCCTTCGCCACCGATTTCCAAAACCTCCAACTTCGTCAAGGCGGAGACGTCAACACCCTCCTCCAAGGCCTGCGCGACAACAACCTCACTTCGCTCGCCAACCTGCTCTCGCAGCACACTTCGGTCACTGATCGCATTTTCGCAGACAATTCCGAGAAATTGCTCCTCGCTCCCACTGACGAAGCCATCTCCAAGCTTCCTAGCTGGGTCACGAGCAACTCTTCGCGTCTCGAAGCGACTCTCCTGCAGCATGTGCTGCGCGGCAGTTTCGAAGCGAACAACTTTAACGCTTTCCCCTTGCACACCATCGGACACTCGCTGTTGAACGAGTCCGCCTTCTCTATGCTTCCTGGTGGTGCTGGACAGGCTGTGGCGCTTGCCAAGTCTGCCAACCTCACTTTTGTCGCTGAAGCGGTGAACAACGACACTTTTGTTCAGAAACAGAACAAATTCGACACGGTCACAGTCCAACCCATCAGCCAAGCCATCACTGTTCCCGGTAGCGTTACCGATACACTGCGATTCTTGGGTTACACTGGAATCAACACGTTGCTGGCAAACGTTCAGAACGGTGCTCTGGTTAAGACTATCGACTCCATGGCTGGTATCACGCTCTTCGTCCCCACCAATGACGCTATTACGAAGTTCACCGCTACTCAACCTAACCCTACTTCAATCCCTACGATCCTTGGTCAGCACATCGTAGCCTCTCGAGTCGTCTACTCCCCTCTACTTATCGATCAAGGCTCCCTCATCTCTAGCTCAGGCCAGGATATTGTATACGACAACAAAGCGGGCACCGTCAAAGTCGGAAACTTCACCGCTAAAATCCTACGCACCGACATCATCGCTCAACAGGGTGTCATCCATCAGATCGACAACGTACTCGCTTCGACCGCTCTGGATACGGCTAGGGCTGCACAGGCTCAAAAATCGGCTCAGGAATCGATCAATGCTGAGAAGGCACAGACGATTTCGGGACCGGTTTCGGGTAAGAACGCGATCACTACTCAAGGTACAGATGTCCCCGCTGCTCAGCAGGGTAGTGGTGCAAACAACAGGTCGGCTAATGATAACTCGGATTCGGCGGGTACTGGTCAGACGGAGACGGGCGTGGGGAACGGGACCAACGGTAACGATGGTGGTGCTTCGCAGGCTAATTCGTCGGGTTCTAACGGTGGAAATGGCGGAAATGGCGGGAACGGTGGCAATGGTAACGGAAGCAACATCGATCACCGTAACCAGAACGGTGCCGTGTCGACCGGTCGCAACTTGGCGCTGGTTTCGGCTGCCGTTGTTGGATCGGCTTTGTCTGCTATCGTTCTCTAAACGGGCTGAGATCCGAGTCTTGCGTCAACCACGTTTTGTTACTACGCGTTTGGGACGCAAGCTCACTTCTCTCCTTCATAACACTTTAGTGTCTTCGCACGACTCCACTGTATCCATACACCCTTTCTCATGTTTTCCCCACTTGCTGGCCCATCTCACACTTCACGGGCTCAGAGTTGCTCTTCGAATCTCAAGTTTCTTGTCTTCCAAACCTTGTGCGAGCGTGTCGAGAGCCAAATCACATTGCGATGCCAACTGAACACGATGCAGAATACAATACACATGAGAGCCAGGATCAACTTTTCAATCAACCTTACCCTTCCCTCTCCAACCCAAGACACGCGAAGGCGATACAACCTGCGGCACCGCCCAGTCAACCACCTGCAGCGTCTTCGTCAACGCCCCATTCACCATGCTTTCCAGAGGCTTTGCCAACGGCACACCCACCACCACGGACTGCAACTCCACCAGCGGCAACGTCAAAATCGGTCTCCCCTCCCTCGGCGGTGTCGTAACGCAGCTCTCATGCGGACTATGAGAACCCAACAACCTCGCTGCTCCAATATGATCCAGCTCCGTATCCATCCTAGACGCCAATGCATGCCATCCATCACCCTCACTTGCTCTGTTCGCGGACCTACCGCCGACTAATTGCGAAACATGACTCGGACGCAATCCCAACACAGCACGAGCCAAAGCAGGCAAAGATCGAATCGCATTCGTAACTCCATGACACTCGAACCGGATCGAAAGCTCGACGTTCACCACTACGCGTTGGTTCCAGTTGTCCTTCCATAGAGCGGATCTGCAGAGAGGACCACGAGGCATCAGACAGCAGCAGAAAGGCGCACATACTTTGTCAGTCTTTTTCATCCGTACAAGGGTGTTGCAAGAGTGGGTGCGAGTTGAGGGCTATGAGTGCAGGCGTACAGAATACGCAAGCCTCGATACAAGGGGTTCAAAGGGGAGGGAGAGCACCTACCCCACCATGGATCTCTTTCGACCTCGCATTCGTACTGTAGTGGTGAAATTGCCGAATAAGGATGTTAGATACGTATCAAAGTCAGTGGTGTCCCAATCAAGGATTGGCGAATGAGTGTTAGCGACTTACCTTCCTCGAGCTTCCTTCGTGTCTCTTCCCACTTGCCGAGCTTGCCGCCCTTTCCACGGTTCTTGCCTGCCGATCGAGCAGTCACCTCCTCCGCATAGCTGTCGAGGATGGTGCGGTAAAGGGATTCAGAAGCAGGGTGGGTCGATGCAAAAGCTCTCTCAAGCACATAGAGGTCCACCGCCTTATCTTCCGCAAACGCCGAGACGGAAGAGAGACCAAAGTCGATAAGAACCACCTCGTCGCGTTCCAGATCGACTGTCGCTGAATCGGACGATGCAGGGCGCAACATCATATTCGATGTCGTCAAGTCTCCATGGATAATGTCAGCTTCGTGCATGATAGCCAACTGTCGACCGATCAACCTCATGAGCTTGAGTTGGTCGTCCTCTGAAAGCACCGCCTCTTCGTCTTCAGCTTCCGCTGCTTGTTCAGCGTCGATCAAGGCTTCGTCCTCGCCCTCAGCGCCACCACCAAGCCATTCTCGGACACTCTTGCCAGCGATGAGCTCGAGGCCCAGAATACCTTCCTTTTCATCGACACAGCGAACGGCAGGGACCGCTACACCTGCTTTGGCACATCTGAGCAGCGCCCTGGCCTCCATAATCGTGCGTGAAGCAGTAATACTGCTCGAGAGTGTTGGGTGTCGATAGGTCTTTGGGAAGCGCCATTTGAGAAGCACGGAGGCCGGAGGCTCCACCTTGCTCGACTCGAGCTTCGAGGAGCGAGGCTGAGGCCAGGAAAGGATATTGTCGGTAGCAATATTGGAGATGTAGACTTTCGCCTCGGCACCCTGCTTGATCAGCTTGGAGGCTTTCGAATCAGAAAGCAATGCAACCAGCGGTGGTGCATTTGGCGTAGATTTGGGCGCAGCGGTTGGCTTCTTGGGTGTGCTTGGACCTGCTACCTTTGTGCTGGGTGGTGATGTTTGGTCGCGAGATCCTCGTCTTGACAACGACTGGCCGTCGAGGTGGGCTGTGGATGACTGAGCGGCCTGTGAAGGCTCACTTGGTTTTCGGGCAGCTTGTTCGGCCGTGGCACTCGAAGAGACGTCGAGAGAAGTGCTGGTCACAGGCGTCGCCGCCGACCTTGTAGTAGTGGTGGCCTGCAGCAAAGAGGGAAGCTTGGGTCGACCTCCTTCTGTGCTTGACCTAGATGTGCTTGAAGTGGTGCGAGTTCGATGTGATTTGGCAGCAGCAGCGGCATCCTTTGCTTGGGTAGTCGCCAAACGGTCCACTACGGACTGTGTGTGCTTTCGTGGCGAGGCGCCGGAGGAGGTGATGGAAGAAGCTGGCGAAGTGGACAGGATAGCATCTGCAGTCACCTCGACTGAAGTTGACGTGGTGTCAACGATGGACGTCGGTCTCGATCGAGTGGTTGGGAACGCCAGCCTCGGTGTGCGGGATGATGGCGGGCTCGATGACGAGCCATCGCCTGGACGGCGCTCGGTTCCGGACATGATCGGCGTTGCTGAGCGTGTCGTATCAGCCAGTGTGATGGTAGACCTGAACGAAGTCGACGTTAACTTATCGAGAGTCGTTGCACCGACGGAAGGTTCAGCTTGGACCGCAATGATTCCAAGATAGGAAGCGAGTTGAGCTGAGCTGTGATTTTCAAATCAGAAATTTGGTGCCTTTGACGCAGTGATGAAGTCACGAAGCGCTTTTCTGCCTCTTTGGCGTCGCTATCTTGAAGAGGGAAATTTGGGCTCAAAATTCCAAATCGGCTCCACATCACATGTGATCTTACGATGCGGCAGCACCATTCCCCGATCTATAGCGAGTGAAGCTCTTCTTGCCCTCACAACACAAAAGAAGTCAATGTCTTTGACAGCTCGTTCTCAAGAACTGTTCGCAGCACACAAGCAAACTCAAAGAAGAGCAGCACAGTCTTCAATCAGGCATGATCAGAGTGTAGCAGCCATCGATTATCTATGTGTTCGAGTCTAGAGCTTGATCTTTGCAGAGTTGTCCACCTTCGTATGTGTCCCCGTGATGGTCTTCTTGACGCGTTTCCACTTGCCCTCATGAACTGGTCCTTCCCCATCGTCTTGTTTGCCATCGTCTCGTTCGACGATCCAAAACTCGGCCAAGAGCACCGCAATGTTCTTGCCCACCTGCTCCGAATACACTTCCATCTCGATCACGGATCCGAGTGGGCATGCGTTGAGATAGAGCACGCTGATGTTTTGCGAGACGCCAAGGAAGGACCAGGGCTGTCCATATACGCCTGACGTGTGATAAAAGACAGTCATGCTGGTTATGTTGTCTACGAGTGTTGCGGCGCATCCTCCGTGCATGTTGCCTAGCGTGTTATCCATCTTGTCTGATACCCTCATGCGCAGCACGAGCCGAGTATGGACGTCCTTGTGTATCAATGTTTCGTCTGTAGGGTTGTTGGTTGTTGTCATGGTCAGCCGTGCTTTCTCTTCTGAGTCGTCGACAAAGGCAGCTTCTCGAACCAGCTGACCATTCTCGTCGAGACCTGTGCGTTCCGCCGCAATGATGGTGACCGTGCGGTCGACTGCCGAGCACGAGTATCCGTCCGTAGCAAGATTCCTTGTCATTCCCACTGCATCCTGTGTCGCATCCTGGAAGTTCTTGAGGAGTGGTGCTGGCATCTTGGCAGTGTGTATGTTCGTGTTCTTGCACGCAGTAAAGTTCGCCTTTCGCAAATGAGTGTTGTCGCTGTTGCGTTGTGATAAGCAGTATCCGTGTGGGAATTTCAGAGGTGCATAAAGAAGATTGATGCTGCGGTGTTAGGGAATGAAGATGGTTGATGGAAGCAAGACCTCAAAGTGTTGGTCAGCAGCGAGGTTCGCATGTCTTTCTCGCTTGAAGGGCATTTTGAGCCGGTGGACCGAATCCGGCTAACTAATCGGCGTTGCAGCTGCGATGCTCTCAAGCGCTGTTGAGAAGCACAACTCCGCATTTTCGGCCATTATTATTTTTCACGCGTAAAAAATCACAGAAGCAAATTGCGGGGCACATGTTGGTTGCCGCCCAACACAACTCTATCTAATCTTTCAGGGCTGACCAGTGATTCAACAGCTCAGAGCCGCACAGAGCTTGAACGAGGTAGACAGATGGCTACGATAGACTTTGCGATGATGCACTGCTATGCTACACTGCAACGAGCCTCTCGCTAGCCGCTTCACCGCTGGCTACATAGCCTGCTACAGAGACGACAATATCGAGGACCTGGCGAGCTTGCTCAAGATGAGCTTGATCTTGAGACTCGTCCGACCGCATCCAAGTGCGTTCTAACTGGTCCAAGCGTGCGGTGACCAGATCCGCCTCTTGTTTGTTGCCAATGTGGTGGTGGAGACGCACCATGTAATAGAGGATCTGTGTTTGCAGTCCCAGGCACTCGACCTGCCCAGCATCTGAGCGAATTACCACAAGTATCAAAGACGAAGAGAATGAGACGGTTATATCAGTCAAACCACATTCGAGTGCAATCGTATTTGAGCACAGGCATAATTAGTGGCTGCGTGTGTTGATCGAACTTACCTCGCTCGGCTTCTTGCAGCCAGTGCAACACTCTTGCCAAATCCTTTGGCTCCTGCTTGTCCGAACACGAGAGCAGCACGCGTGCACACGTCCACTGCGCGAGCGCTCGCAATTCAACATCGTCACTTGACAGACAATTCGGCAGATCCGACTCCATGAGCAGTCGTGCTCCTTCTGGCATTTGCAGATGCAGCCCCAACGTCTCAGCGAGCTGGACTCTTGCGCGAAGAATTAGACGATTGCAGTCCATATCCTTTGCGATCGAGAGACTCGCCAGCGTCGGCATCAACGACAGCATCGGTTGACTGCTTTGCGCTCGTTGACCAGCTTTGGCTAGCAGTGCTTCGGCGGCTTGCTCGGCTGTGAGTTGACTGAAGCCTTTGAATCGTAATCCCATGGCTTTCTCAGCCGAGCTTGACTTGCTAGATTCGAGGTAGCGCAGTGCAAGCTCGACCAACGCGCTTGGTGAGTCGACAGCGTCTTCGATATCGTAGTCGATATGTGCCGCCTCGCGAGCTGGCAAACTTTCCGCTAGCAGCTGCAGCACTGCTTCATCTTGCCTTCGCATAGCTCTTAGATGTAGCACGTCTGCAATCGTGCGGTACCAGGTGGTATATTCGGTGAAAGAGATGCCCGCGAAGGTGGAGGTCGAGATCAAGGAGCTGAGAGCCTCGTCGTAGTGACCTATGCGTGCAAGCTGACGGTAGTTGCGGCGAGGAAGAAGAAAGGGTCAGCTATCCTGTTGATTGGGGTTTCACTGAGAATTGTTTCGCGAGTGAGCGATTCAGCAGCACTTACTCTTTTCGCCTCGTAGCAGATGCAATCGATCCTACATTCTTCTTGCAGGGATGACAAGGCGTTGCTGCTTGCTTTCGTGTCGCCGCGATTCTGGTATACGTCGACGAGCGCCGACTGGCCCAAGAGATCCCATAAACGTCCAATTTCAACGTCGCCTTGGATCGCGTCCCTGCCCAGGCGTCGCTTAGCATCCTCTACGAGCTCCAAGGAGGCCTCAGACGCCGCCAGTGCCTCTCTGGACGGTTGAGTTGGAGCAAAGCCGTCCTCCAGGTCTTGGAGCGTCTCGACAGCCGAGCGTCCCCGAGCGATGCTGGAGCGCGCTTGCCAAACGGAATCGTTCACGGGCTGTCGATGTCGTTCGCTGGTCGATGTGTAAGCCATTCCTGGTACAGCGGCTAGAGTGCTAGTGCCGACACCTTGGATCCTCTGCATGAGACTCTCGCAAGCAGAGATGCAGTCGCTATCGTTTGCAGATCTGGCAAGGCTGATGGCCTCATCGAGCGCTGCTCTGGCAGCGGAGAAGCTCTCATTCCTGACATGAAACGCTGCAAGGTGCAGGAGCGTGTGTTGGTGAAGCTCGCGGTCAGCTCCCGGCGCGTAAAAGTCGAAAAATCTTTCCATATTGTCTTTGGCCATTGCATAGTCGCCGCGAAGCAAGCCAAGCTGGTAGTCTCGGAAGGCGCCCAGCCTGGCATCCGGTAGATTCGATAGCTCGGAGTCTGCACCTTCGTGATTGTCGGATGTCGGCAGAAGCCCTTCTTTCCAAGCGCGCGCGGCGATTGTCAGGTGGTCTCTTGCTTGCAAGTCGAGGCTATCAAAGATCAATTTCATCCGACGGAAGAAGAGGCCGAAGAAGGATCGTCGCTCAAAGAAGATGTCGGTCGCGTTGAGCATTCCCATTGGTTCGTAGCTGGGCATGATTCTGTTGAGCTTCTCGTTGAATAGTTTCGTCAGGCCATCGGGGACCTCAAGTAGACTGAGCATACCATCCAGGTAGTCGATCACGATGCGACCATTGTCCTCGTCGCCGTCCATTGCAACTCTGAGCTCGTCTAAAAACACCGAGTATGAAGGCGAAGGCGGAAGAGTTTGATATATCTTGTGCATCAAGAACAAGAGCAGCTTTTTGCGAGCGATCTGCGCCTCATCGATGAGTTGGATGCGGCAATGGAAGTTGAAGAGGATGAGGACGGCAATGATTTCGCCGTTCATCTCGTCCGGCGGTGCTAGATCGGGGTTCATCGTGGCTCCGGCGTGAGCTTGAGCACAGACTCTGTGAAAGGCCGTGAAAGCCAAGACAGAGATGTGCGAGGAACAGAAGAAGAGAAGGTGGCGTTGCGAGCTATGATCCGAGCATCGTGACTGTAGAGAAGGATGGTGTTGATTGTGTCACGAACGAAAGAGAACAACACTCACACGCTTCCTTTTCCCGCGCGTTTCTAATGCTTTTCGGTTGAGTTCGCGCTGAGCTGCTGCGTTGCAAATCCTCCACCTCCGCAAGCCACATACAGCCACAGGATACAGAGCCTGAATTTCAGAAGAAATGATCGGGAATCGGATTTGAAAAGCATCCTGCACTTGACGCCGCAAGACTTTTTGTTGCAACTTGCCCTTCCGACATCACTCATATTCACTCACTTTACTTCAACACTTCGTCACAAGTCGAGACACCTACAAATTAATCACAATGGCTTTCTCAGAAGACACAAAGGTGCGTTACGAATCTCTTTGTCATCATATAGCCGCTGCTGCGCAATATGATGGATCGGCGACCATCCGTTCTTGTTCATGGGATCAGGAGTAGAACGCGAATCTGTCCAATCTCAGTGCTTTCAAGTGCTGTACAAGAGATCACTGACACTCAGCCCTCTCACTTCTGCTACCGCACACTCGCATCTGTCACAAATCAGGAGCGAATCGTCAAGGCTGTCGACGTCTCCAAGACATTGTTGCACTACGGCTGGTGAGTCCGACTCTGCTTCACTACGCCAAAACTTGGTCCGTCAGGCGCTAATCGCTCACCCTTCTCGCTTCTTCCACCTTTTTTCATATCACTTCCAAATGTGATCTTATGCAGGGTGCCCTTCGTTCTGTATATCGGATTCACCCGAAGCACGCCACAGCCCAGTTTGATCAAGTGAGTGACCGTTGTCATCCGCCCTTTTGCGTGCACACACGGAACTGTCACTGACCGCTTGCCCCCTCTTTTGCGAAACGAACAACCTTGCTTATCTCTCTGTCAATTTGGGGTCATGTCTCAACAGGCTCATCAGCCCTCTCGCATAAGAAGCTCGAGCTTCGCTTTCGGCCCTTCCGATGCTTTTCCTCCCTGATTCCTAACGCAGAATACCTCAAAAGACACTGCGTATCTGCACTTTGTACTTTTCAACCTCGACTCAGCTTTCTTGACAAACTAGCAATGTCCACCTCTCTTCTCATCCTCTGCTCAGTGGCTCCCCCTTGCGACGTCTGCCGTGGAAGACCTGCTGATTGTCCGCAACGAATGTGCGCATCTGAAAACCATAAATAGCCGCCCCTTCTCTTGCGTTCTCACTCCAACTCCTCATAAGGAAACCCGACGCAATCGTCCTGCACTAAGGCAATCGGCCACCGTCAGGCACTCGGCACATCAATGAGCTGCCCTGTCATACTTCATCGCCGACACCTTACTACGATCAATTGAACTCTTGACTCATCACATCTCGCTCGCCACTTCCAGACCCGTTCGCGAACTCCATATGAGTGGGCGTAGGCGTGGTCCCCTCAGCATCCATGCGTCTGGGGCAAAGGAGCAACAGGGCACGAGATCTCGCCAAAGACAAGCAGCTGAATCCGCGCTTCCACCTCCAGCAGCACCGACCAGAGCTCCTGCACGCAATCCCCCGACACAACAGCTGCTAGGTGGACGCAAGCTAGCCTCGCTCAATCAACTCTCGATCGACTCAGTTGGCCGAGGGCAAGATCCACAAGGCTTCGATGCGGCGAGGCATGATACGGCGCGTGGACAAAACCTCAATCCAGGGCGTCCCGGGGTGCATGGGCCAGTCCGAACTGCGCCGTTTGGAGCAGCAGACAGCTCGACCGTGGGCCCGAGCTCTCAATATGATATTGCATCGTCGTCGTCGAGGTTGGGGGGCGACGAGTTGGTGGATGGTCTTGATCATCGCCGGATTCATCTAGATCATGGTCACGGAAGCTGGGTGGAGACTTCCGATAGCGAGCACATCTTCCTTCCTGTGAGCGATTCTCGACCCAGTTCACGACCCAGTTCCCGGCCTGCACCCCGACCTGCTACGGGCCCAGCACATCCCTCGCAAGGTCACGCGCAGAGGCAGCACACTCCGATTCGACAGCCAAGCAATCCTTTGAGGACCATGACAGCTCCCGAAGGCCCTTCGGCGAGCTCACAGCCGCTCAGGAGGCCCGAAACTCCACAGAGCGCTGAAGTTCTCTATACACATGTGCGCAACCACCTTCGTGAAACGCAGAGATTCGCGCAAAATATGGATGAAAAGTTCGATATCATCACGGAGACACTCGGCGACCTTCAGAATTCTCACGGGGCTCTAGATCAGATGCTGTCGGATGATTACGAAAAAATGGCGTCCCTGTGCCAGGGAATGATAACATCGCAAACAAACCTGCAAGCAGAATTGCCACCTCTTCGGGATCTTGTCCGTAAGTACGCTCACAAAATTCGCGCGGAGGGCTGAGCCATAAGTGGACTGACTGCCCTTGGACTCGCCGCTTCATCCCACAGAAGACGAAGTCAGAAGGGTGACTGAGGGCCATGGCAAGATGCTGGAAGCCATGGAGAAGCTGCCAGTCTTGGCGACTCTTCTCGAACAGATCAACGCAGCGTTTGACAGGATCGAAAGGGCTCAGGCTGACGAACGCGAGAGGAGCAGTTCTCGACACAAAGAAGTGAGTTGTCCTCGTTCCCAGATTGATGCACTTTGACCTTTTTGCCTTGTGTTCCGCATTGCTAAACACTCCAATACACGCTCTTTGCCTTTTCGGTAGCTCTCTGACAACATCAAGAAGGTATCACCTTCCGTCGACAAAGCCGTGGAGCGTATCAGCACCGACCTCAAGCGGTTCGTCGAGAGGCAAAGCAAGTCTCTTCGAACGGAATGCCAGAGGCATCAACAGCATTCCGAAACATTGTACCAGAAGTTCGAGAAGGACCGAGAGCTGAATAACGAAAGGCATGAGCAGAGTACGAACGGACTCAAGGAGCTCCTTCTCCGCTTTCAGCAACCGAGAGAAGAACATATTGTACAGAATCTCCCATTCGTCCCTCTAGGTCAGGCCGACTTTGCACCTGGAAGGATCGTAGCCCCGAGCACTCCAGCAAGATTGCGAGAAATCACTCCAGCGCCAGAGAACGATGAAGTCAGGCCTTCGGACACAGGAGCTCGTGACCCAGACTGGGATTTTGCTCTTGACAACTATGAATTTGGACTTGGTCAGGATCGAGCGGGTCCAGCACGAGATGGAGAGCGCAGAGATGCACCGGAGGCATGCGGACAGCGTCTACCAGAATCACGACAGACGACAAACGATCAACGTGCATTCCCGGTCCGCGACGACGACATGGAGAAAGTAACGGAGTCGCGCCCTCCTTCTCCGGCTCCACCTCCTCCGGCAGCAGAGGCACCGCGAAGGAGCTCGGGACGCCAACCTGCAGAGTCTGTTGGTCCGATAAGATATGGTAGAAGACGGCAGAAGAGGGCGCTACCAGCTGGAGATGTAGCCGGAGATGAAGGTGACGATGGAATGGCAGACGAAACTGAAGGTGAAAGCGAGCCCGAACCCGAATTCCAAGATCGACTCGAGGGTCCATCTACCTCTCGAGCAGCTCCGCGTGGACGAGGACGTCCCTCCACTTCACGTGCTCGGGCAGTGAAGCGGGGATCAGTGGGACGAGCTGGTACATTGAGACGTGGCGAGGATCATGCCTTGTCATCTGAGCCGACGACGAAGAGTCCGAAGAGGCCAACGGCGAAGAGTATGAAGAAACCCGCGGCGAAAAAGGCACAGCAGAAACGCCGGAAGTTTGATGACGATGATGACGAAGACGTCGACGAAGAAGACAACGTCAGAAACGATGGTGGAGACGATGGGAATGTGCTCGATGTCAGGACGGAGGAAGCAGCCGAGGAGACAGTATTCGGTGTGCGATATCCGGCACGTGCACGAAGACCAGTGGACCGATATGGCGCGAAAAAGCAGCGCTAAGTTGAGGCATGGTCTTGTTGTTCTCCTCTCACATCCTCAGTCGATGTCGCGAAGGTCGTACGCATGTAACTTTCCCCATCAATTCTGAGCCTCTGATCCGTGGCTAACGTTGTGTAGTGTACAAGGTGTGAAGATTCTTTTCATACTGCATGCTTTGAACAGTCTTTGTCGAGTGACGCTGAACGACGCGGGATTCGAAGAGGAGTCTTCCCTTCACTTTGAATGTTGCCTAGATATGCGCACATGTTCCAAAATCGAATACACTGGTCGAATGCCCGAGTGGTTATGGGGCTGGCTTCAAGATGACTAATCAATCTTGGCCACGTTATGGCAAACAACTCCAGTATATCCTGGGTTCGAATCCCAGTTCGACCAAAAAGATTTTTTTCTTTGCTTCTTTTTTTGGTTGCTCGTTCAGAGCGGGTAAAACAGCCGTGAGTGGTGGGGAAGACTGTGAGAGAACCCACCACAAACAAACAGGGTGCCACGGGGGCTCATAATGGGTTATGAAGACAGGGTGGGGCTTGCATGTGTGGGCTCGAATTGCGAGGAGAGGCAGTCACAAAGGGCTAAGTCACAGTACTGCAGCAAAGAAAGTGGGTCGCGAAGAAGAGGCTAATCTATTTCTCTGCTCCCGCCTACTGAGCCTGAGAGTGGTGAATGTGCCCTCGTATCGGACTCGAAACCGATGTCATTGCTGGCATGTAATTGCTGATTGCTTGAATTGGAGATCCGTTCGATGGCCGTCAATGGCGACAAAGTGTATGTAGTCGGTTGAGGTGTTTCTTGCTTCATTGGCCTGATAGAAGAAAAAGTATCGTTCTTAGGAAAAACAGATTTAATGAAAGATTGTCTCTGCGGATGAGACTTGGCTCCAAGATGGCTGGAGAAGGCGCGATTGGACAGGAGATGAGGCAGAGGGAGAGAGTTGCCAAGTGAGACAGGGTGACAGGTCTTGAGGGGCAGCAGAAAGCATGACAGCCAATGCGAGGAGGGTCTCAGATTTTGTGCTCAAAAAATCCAAAAATCCGAATCAATTGTCAGTAAGCTAAGCGGGGTCTGGTCATTTGGCTTTGGCTTTTGGCTTTTGGCTTTTGGCTTTTGGCTTTGGCTTCTGCTCCTTTGGCTGTCGGTGGATGTGGTGTGAGTGTGCGTGCGTGTGCGGGTCCAAGCGCGTCTGCGTGACGGCGGCTCGACTCGCTCGACCTTTGCCTTGCTTGCTTGCCTGTTCCTCTCCTCTCCCCTCACCAACGGACCCTTGAACCCACTCTTCTACCTCCTCCTCCTCCTCCTCACCATCATCACCTCTTCCATTCAAGCGGCGGAACCAACTCTCCCTCTGCCACCACCATCGCCCGGCTTCTCGACCCAATACTTCTTCCAGGTTCGACCCGGACGCTTCTCCTTTCGTCATTCATTGAAGGGCCAATTGCCAACCTTCGCTGGCTTAGGAAGAGTTGTTGCTTCCAATCCCACGACAGTCGCCTCCTTGCTTCACCTGATTGCATTTTGCTTGATTCATTCTCTCACGCGCTGACGTGGTGCTGTCCTCCTATCAAACTTCAAAGAGCTCCTTCGTTTCCAAGCGCTCGTTGACCCTTTCGCCAAATTCGCCGTCGCGTTCGGTCGCCTTCATTCCGGTATTCTGGCGGCACAAAAACTTTACAGCACGCCTCAGATGCACTTCGAGTAAGTCTGTACACCGCTGCCGGTGACGACACCGAGTCGACCAACCTTCTGCATGCTGTCCAGCATCCATTCCTAGTCGTCGATCCACCACCCCTCTCGGCCACACCTTCATCATGGTCACCTCCTTAAACGACGCTGCCGACGCGCCACGGGCCTCGACTTCTCAGCGCGAGCCTCAGCGCGGATTGGAGGCGCTCTCCAACTTCTACGGCCGCTTCTCCTCCGATCAGGGTCCCACGCGCTCCAAGAATGTCGAGGCCTCCCTTTCCAGCTACGCCGGTAGCATGCGCAGGACTTCCTCCGGAACCGAATTTTACTCCAACGCTCACAGTCTCATCAATGAAGATGGTGACGAGCTGACAAATGCTGCTGACGCAACCGCGCCAGCGGCCCCCAGATCACCTCGCGTCTACACTTCATTCTCGGCAGCAGCTGCCGCTGCCTCCCGCTCCTCCCTCAACAAACGAACCTCGCAAGCCAGCTTCCCAAACAATGTCCCCTCATCGCCCTCCATTCGCAACTCGCCTGCGCTTTCTTCCCCTCGCACCGCATCTTCTGCTGCCGCTGAAGCACCCACATCCGGCAGTGGCGGCACTGCATCCGGCCTTGTAGCCACGCCAGCACAAACCAAAGGCACATCTTTCGATATTGCTGCCGTCAACCATTACTCTCCCGGTTCCCTCGCCAGCACCTTTCCTTGGCTCTCCAGCAATCCAGACTCCGCGTCCAAGCGCGATCGTGTGCCATCAGCAGCCCACATCAAGGAATTCTCCAACAAGTCCCAGTCCGACTCACCACCCATCGCTCAGTACAGCAAGGGCAAAGGATTCGGATGGAACCCCAACAAGGAACACAGCACTCCAAAGTCGAGCTACAGGGCACGCACTGGCCCGGGAAGCGCTTCTATCGACTCGGGTGGTCGTGGCCTCGGCTTCAACTCTTCGTCTGAGCTGGATCTTCCCGAGCGCATGCGCAGCCAGCGCAAGGGCGCCCTCGCTCCGCCGCGCCTCTCTCAGGATCCAATCTCACTCAGTATCGAGGAGGAGCTCAAGCCTCAATCCAGCATTTCCAAATCCGACTCGGCCTTTTCACGTTTTGGCCGTGCCTTCCGCCGAAAGAGCAAAACCGGCAGTGACTTGAAGGTTGATCTCGGCAAAGATGCTCGCGACGTGCCGCCACTGCCCAGGACGCCTCACAAGGTCTCGAGCCAAACACTGCCAACCAAGCCATCGGATCCCTTTGCCGAGAAAGCGCTCAAGGCAAGCAGTGGCTTTCGCCAGCCGAGCAGCAGCACGGATCTGCATGCACAAGACCAGCAATTGTCAGAACCTAAATCGGCAGTTCAAACGCAGAGCCACGCCGACACCGTTGGCGCAGATGCCAACCTGGCTAAAAATGAAGCGATTGCACGAAACGGAGAGCAGAGCGGCGATGCATCCCAGTTAGTGCTGCCTGTCCCGACGCAGCCAAGCAACGCAGAGACGACGCGCGAGGACGGTCAACATGTCAAACGCAGGGACGACGAGGCACATACTCATTCAACCGATATCGACAAAACACAGCTCACGACCGATTCGACTTTAGCGCCAGTCGGGCGTGACGCTTCTTCGACATCTTTGCTGTCGGCACAAGATCCATCGAAGCGTCCAACATCGATAGACTCTTCCTCGTCAGGTGCGCACCGCCATTCCCTAGCCTTTCTCGCCTCCGCGATCTCGATGGGTGCCATCGCTTCTGAGGCAGACAAGAATAATGCTGGCTCCGTCGGACGGCATCCAGGTATCAGCGAGGCCGACGACGAACAAACCGAGGACCATGCTCCGGCACACAACGGCGACGATGCGGCGGGTGGTCCAGAGCAACCTTCGATGTTGACACCGGCCCCAGCTTTAGGAGTTGATCCTGTCCCTCCAGAACAGACTGCATCAAACTCCGCCATGGCCGTCCCCCGCAGTGGAAACCGCAGGCGCCTCGAAGCAAAGTCGGCAACACGCGACGACGAGATTCCTAGCATCTTGACCGACTTTCTCAGCATGGATGCAGAACTGGCAGCGAAGGATGCAAAGCGCGGAAAAGCCAAGACGCCCTCGCGCTCGGCTCGAGATGATCCATCCACAGCCGACATTTCGACGGATAACTCGAGCGCACCTATGGAGCGCTCTATCAGCGGAACCTCGGAAGGTCGCAGGTCGTCACTGAGCTCATCGCCCAAGGCAGTGCGCGCCGCCAAAGGAGTCTACATGTCGCCACCAGCAGGTCCAACCATGGGCGGCTTTGTGTCACCTTTCTACGTTGCTCCCATGACATCCGCCGATTCTGGCGTTGTAGCTCGTGCAAGTCGTCCTACTGGCCGCCGAGCCAGCGCCAGCTCACGCTCCATTCATAGTGACGACTCCAAGAGCATTTATGCAGGTTCGCGACGTGGTTCTGCTCCGTTTGCTGCTCCTGACAGCGCACCACGAGACGAGCAGAAGCCTGCTGAACCCGTGCGTGCTCCGGACGCCCATCCTGACCAGCCTCGAGAGACCAGCGAGACGGAAAAGGCAAGGAAGGTCAAGTCATTCGGCAACCTTCGCGCATCTGCTAAAGATACCATCAGTCTGGAGGCGATGCCGCGTGCCAGCACCTCCAAATTGCCATCGAGTTCGGTTCTGCTCAGCGCAGGTGAAAGCCGTACCCACGAATCGTCTATAGCGCCGCTGCAAAAGTTATCCCAGTCGAATGCACCCACCAAAGGTCTGCTCAATGCTCCGTACGAAGGATCACCCACGCGATCTCGCAGTGTCACTCAGCGCTTCCTGCGCCGTCCCAAGACGAGTGGAGCTGAAGCCGGCATGGCAGGCGAGCGCTCCCTCGGTGTGCCTGCACATGGCGACGGGCATGCTGGCCTGAGCCGTATTTCTCTCGACGAATCGGGTCGCTCTCCCGCGCCTTACTCTGTGTCGCCCACCGAGACCAACTTTGAGATGCTCGCAGCAACAGACTCGTCAGCGACGCCAACAAAGTTGCACGACGCAAACGGACGACAGCGGAGCGGTCTGGCCATCGAAGGCACCCGCTCTTCTACGCTGGATCGCAAGAGCAGCTCCAGCTTCGCTCGCAGGCCCAGCGAGCAGAGTATCGGGGCCGTCACACCTTCCTCGTCGAGGATCGAGTCACAAGGTGGTGCAGCTGGCCTCTTTGGCAATCCGGCTACTCGGCCACGCACTTCGTCTCTGCTTCCTTCGTTTGGATTCAGCAGAAGTCGGACAGGATCCTCTGCTGGCCTCGAAGGTTCTGGCAAAAGCCCTGGCAGCTTTGGCAACAGCTCTCGCTCAGCCTCAGGCGGGGGTGGCGGACGACGCGACACAGGCGAGCCGATCGCTTCGTCCGCTTCAAATTCTCTTCAAGCAGATGCGAATGGAGCGACCCAATCGCCGCGAGTTTCCTCAAGCTCGCGGCCTTCTTTCAGCAGGCAAGTGTCCGCAAGCACGGGTTTGTCCGACGCCGAAGCGAAACAGCTATCGGCGAAACCGGAAAAGAAGTTCTCTTTGTCCGCTTTCCTGCCCTATGACGACGAAGATGCACCCGAGTACGCTGAACGAATTGCTTCGACAGCACCAAAGGCCCAGATCGCTGCCATCTTGGCGTCCAGTGCCGACAGCTTCTACGTGGAAGCGCTGCATCACTTTATGACTCGTTTCTGGTTCAACGGTCTTCCTCTCGACATCGCGCTCCGAAAGCTGCTTATGGATTTGCACCTCCCCAAAGAGACTCAGCAGATCGATCGTGTCATGGAGGCGTTCGCAAAACGATACAACGAGTGCAACGGCGGCCTCTTCGCTTCCGACGATCAGCCTTACATTCTGTCGTTCTCGCTCATGATGCTACATACCGATGCCTTCAACAAGAACGCCAAAAACAAGATGACCAAGGTCGACTATCTGAGGAACACGGGAGCCAGTGGAGTGCCCACAGAGATCCTCGAGTACCTCTACGACAATTTGACATTCACACAGTTCATCTACGTCGAGGACGAAGAGGACAGCAAGCGACGCCCGTCCGAGGCCTCTGGCATGTCGCTGTCGGGCACGAGCATGTCGTCTTCGCTGGCAACGCAGTCGGGAGCGGCAATGAACAATCGCACGAAGCTCGATCCTTATTATCTCATCACGCAGGGTCGTCTCGGCGAGCTGCGGCCCGATCTGGAAGACGTCATTCCAGAAGACACTCCGTTCTCTTACACCGGGTCTCTGCCGACCTTTGACGTGAATCGACTCAACTCGGCATTCCTCCATGCTCCAAGCATCGAGATTGTTACCACCAAAACCCCGAGCGAGCAGCCAGGGTCAGCCACACCCCATTCTCTCGAGGTCGAGGAAGAGGTTGTGTCTCTCAAGGTGACCAAGGTCGGCGTGGTCAATCGCAAGGACGATGTTTCGGATGGTGGCAAGAAGGCGGCGTCTCGCAAATGGAAGACGAGCGGTTTGCTGCTTACGGGCTCGCAGCTGTTGCTGTTTAAGGACATCATCTGGATCAACGCGTTGCAATCGCAGATTCTCGATCAGGTGGGCCATTCACTTCTGTGCAATGGCATTCCGACCGAAGATGATGCGGCAAACGACGTGGTCGAGGGCGGCGTGGTCATTTCACCTCGCATCACGTACTTCCGACCCGACGGTGTTATTTCGCTGGCGGATGCTGTGGCTGTCAAGGATCACACGTATGGCAAATACGACTTTGTATTCCGATTGCTCGCAGCCAAGGGTCGGCAGTATCTGGTGCAGGCTCAGAGCGAGGACGACATGAACGACTGGATCCACAAGATCAACTTCTGCGCCAGCTTCCGCACGTCGAATATTAAGATTCGCGGACTGGACCTTGCACCTCGTGTTGGGTCGAATGAAGCAGATGGTTCGGAACGACAGGATGCGCTCGAAGATCGGTTTGGCCGCCCAGACCTTTCGAGGCGATCGTTCTCTGGCTCGGAGTATGCGTCTCGCAGAATTCATGCGGATGACAGCGGAAGATCCACCCCGATTGCCGCCGACGACAGCGGCGATCTGTCGAGGGAGACAAGTATGCGGCTGAGCGTGGATCCGATGTCTCGACCGAGCGAGAGCGAAGAAGTTGCTCGACCGCGTTCGTCGGCTTCGCATCGGTTGAGTCCGGCGTCTTCTGCGATCCAGAAGCGAGCCAAGGCACGTCGCGAGATGATGCTGACCAAGATTGCCGAGACTGAGGTGCTCTTGGAGCGTGCGAGGGCGAGCTTGGCGGAGGAAATCCGGCTGGCTCGACACTTTGCGATCCTGACGCCGTTCCTCAAATCGACGCGTGATCGCATCGAAATGTCGGCCGTGCCGTTGGCCAGCCGGATTCGAGCGCTGCGCCTGGAAGTTGCCAAGGAAGAGTCGAGATGCAGAATCTTACGTCTGGATCTGGCTGCTGGTGAGCGTGTCGCCAGGGCACTACTCCCGAACACGTATCTGTCGACTTCGGCGATGCGTGCAGCCAGCCGAGTTCCTTCTGCGCAGGTGGCTACACCGCAGCTGCTGGAGCTGGGACACCTTTCGGAATCGCAAACGCAGTTTGAAGAGCTTTTCGCGCCAAACGCTTCTAATGGCAACGGTAGTAGCGGCACATACGAGTCTGCATCGGTGCCATCTTCGCTGTCTGGAACGGTCAACAAGCCGGCCTCACATCAGAGGAACCAGATGAATCTGAATGCTGTGTCTGAACAGCCGGCAGAGGAATCACCGGTGATGGCGAGTAGACGGCAGATGGATGATGCGGATGGAAATGGCGAAGAAGAGCAAGCGCAGACGAACCCAGTCAAGCGCTCAACATCAGGAAACCTGGCAAACGGGAAGGAGGGTGTACGCAGCTCGGCTAACGACGAAGTTCCCGAGGATTGGGATCTGAGTCAGGTGGCACGTCCAGGTACGAATCGCATCAGTCTGGTGGATCTGCCATCGCCGAATGAGCTAGAGGAGGCTACGGGAGGACGTTTCCGGTTTGATCATAGGGCGGCCGAGTGATGAGCATTCAGGGAAGACTGTTGCCGGCCGGACAGCATCGTAGTGGACAGGTTTGCTTGGTTTGGAAATCAAACTCTCATTTAAGGATCTGTTGTTAGTGTCTTTGTTGAAAAGTAATGGACCAAGGGTTATCTCGCTCAAGATGTTCGGTCGTGTGGCTCGAGGCTCTGTGTGTGTAAGTCATAGAAAAACATTCCGTGTGATCCGGTAGAAGCAGCATGCCGTGCTGATGACAGTGTTTTGAGTGCGGGGGAAGAAAGTTGTTTTGTTCTCCGCATCTGCAGGATCTGAGTGTGGGGAAATGGTCGTTTCTTCTCGCGCGAAAATTGGTGCCAATTGCAGTCAAACACGCACGAAAGTCGTCCCTGCTGGCTAGACCAACCGTCCGAGTCAGATGCTGTCGGTCTTCTGTACCGATGCGCCATGCTGTGCTCAAATGTAGTCTCGACTGTCACGAAAAGACGAAGGAAGAGTCGAACATGACAGTTCGCTCAATGCTGTAAGTAAACTGGAGACGGTTCGAGGGATTGAGAGGAGTGTTTGTGGGTGTAGCCCGATCTACTGTATTGGCGATCAGCAAGAGGGAGCGAGAGGCGAGTGGAAAATCATGTGAAAGCTCTTAGTGCTGGATCGACTTAATTGCGACCGAAATGGAGAAAGACAAGGCACTCGGTCAGTGTCTTAAACCGGACCACGCGCTTTTCTTGTAGCCGGAGCTGTGTGCCTTTTTTTCCCCTTGAGATCTGTGCGTTGACGTTTCTTGCGTGTCTGCGCTCCATCCGAGAGAGCAACGCTTTTCACAAGAGCAGGTGTGTCAACGCAAATGTGAATGGAAGCAGCCAGAATTGTGGGGCAAGAGCTCATTCTCACAATCTTCTTGTCGGCTGGCGTTGCTCGCCTGATTCTATACCCTTGATGTCTTTCGCTTCCTGAAATGGTGGACTGTCGAGAAAGTTCCTTGGAGCGTAGACAATGCAGCACTCTGATCAAGTTTCGAAGAAGCAATGGGCATGTGACGACCCAGTCAGGCTGTAGAATATGGTGCTTGCCTACATCGAGTGTGGGGTAAGGTGCTGTGTCGGCAAGAAGGCAAGCTCGTGCGAAAGTGTCGACAGCAAAGCCAATCAAGCGCCCGAAAGAAGTCAGAGTAAGAAAGGCCTGGTTTGCTTGTTTTCCGGCTCTGAACTGATGAACCGGATCGAAGCAAAGGCAAAGCAAGCCGAGGAGCGAGCAAGGAGTGTGTGGTTGTGCTGCTCAGCAAAACTCCACTTTTCCAGGCGCGCCAGCTCTGTCACAGTGCACGAGCTTTTTCTGGCTTTTCTTGAATCACCCCGCAGCCTTTTCTCTCTCGAGCCGGAACCCATGCGAAATCCTCTGGCGAATCGCCTCAGACCCGGTTAGCCGCTTGGTCCGTGACGCTCCTCGATCGACGCATTCAGGACTCTCAACGGCTCTCAACGCTCTCACGCTCACCTTCGCTCTGGAGCGCTCATTCAAATACTCGTTACCCCGGCCTGTTCTCATCCTTCTCGCTTTCCGTTACGCTCGCTTGCTCCTTCCTTTCCTGCCATCCATTCGTATCATCATCATTTTTTCCCTCCTCCTCATCCTTTCTCGTTTACGTATCTTGGTTCCAACCAAAGGAACTGCCAATAAAAACTCCTCCTAGACGGTCACATACCCTCTTCTCTCGTTACCGTCAAACAGCGCATACAACTCCAGCTACCGAATCACAGCCGCATACCACGGCAACCAAATACCCTACAAAATGTCTGACTTCCCTTCTACCGAGAACGGCAAGATCTCGTTCAAGGGCCGTGTCGTCGTCGTCACTGGTGCCGGTAACGGTCTTGGTAAAGCGTGAGTAGCAGCCTTCTTCTTCCAGCGACGATGGGCGACTGGTAGACGAAAAGCAGCGCTTGACTGCCTGCCGGCTCTGCTGTAACAGAGAGCCAAATTGTACTGACAACTTTGTACCCTTGAATCTCTTGCCTTATTTTCTCTCTACAGATACGCCCTCTTCTTCGCTTCTCGCGGAGCAAAGGTTCTTGTCAACGATCTCGGCCCCTCGGCTCAGGACAAGAACAAGAAGGCCGCCGATGTCGTCGTCGAAGAAATCACCAAGGCTGGTGGTGAGGCTATTGCCAACTACAACTCCAACACTGAAGGTGACAAGATCATCCAGCAGGTCATCGACAAGTGGGGCCGCGTCGATGTTGTCATCAACAACGCCGGTATCCTCCGCGACAAATCGTAAGTACAAAGATTCGAGCGCAGCTTGACTTGCTGACAGAGACCGCACTTTGTAGCGACAGACTCGCTGACTCCCAATTTCATGCCACGTTTGCTCTTCTTTTCACTCAACAGCTTCAAGGCTATGACCGACAAGGAGTGGGACCAGATCATCGCCGTCCACGTCACTGGTTCGTACGCCTGTGCCAAGGCCGCATGGCCTCACATGCGCAAGCAAAAGTACGGCCGCATCATCAACACCTCGTCCGCCGCCGGTATCTACGGTAACTTCGGCCAGGCCAACTACGCCGCCGCCAAGCACGCCATGATCGGTTTTGGCAAGACTCTCGCCATCGAGGGCGCCAAGTACAACATTCTCTCCAACATTCTCGCTCCCGTCGCTGCCAGTCAGCTTACCGCTACCGTCATGCCTCCCGAGATGCTCGAGAACCTCACCCCCGACTACGTTGTTCCCATCGTCGCCTACCTCGTGTCTGGCGAGAACAAGGAGGTCTCGGGTCACGTCTTCGAGTGTGGTGCCGGTTTCTTCGCTCAGATCCGACGTGAGCGCAGCCGCGGTGTTGTGTTCAAGACCGACGACTCGTTCACCCCTGCTGCTGTTCGCGCCAGGATCGACGAGATCCTCGACTTTGACGACAAGCCCGAATACCCCTTCCGCATCACCGACGCCAACCACTTGGAGTTCCTCGAGCGCGCCAAGGAGGCCAAGTCCAACGACCAGGGTGAAGGTCCCGTCCGTTTCGACGGCAAGACGGTCCTCGTTACTGGTGCAGGTGCCGGTCTCGGTCGTGCTTACGCTCTCATGTTCGGTAAGCTTGGCGCCAACGTCGTGGTCAACGACTTCCTCGAGAAGAACGCTACCGCTGTGGTCGACGAGATCAAGAAGGCTGGTGGCAAGGCTGCCCCCGCCGTTGGATCGGTCGAAGACGGCGACAAGATCGTCAAGGCTGCCACCGACGCTTTCGGCTCGCTCCACGTCGTGATCAACAACGCTGGAATCCTGCGTGACAAGTCGTTTGCTGCCATGTCGGACCAGGAGTGGCACGCCGTTCTCAACACGCACTTGCGTGGTACCTACAGCATCTGCCACGCTGCCTGGCCCATCTTCCAGCAGCAAAAGTACGGTCGTATCGTCAACACCACCTCGGCTGTCGGTATCTACGGCAACTTTGGTCAGGCCAACTACTCGACCGCCAAGGCCGGTATCATTGGTTTCACCAACACGCTCGGTATCGAGGGTAAGAAGTACAACATCTTGGCCAACACCATTGCCCCCAACGCTGGTACCGCCATGACTGCCACCATCTGGCCTCAGGAGATGGTCGACGCCTTCAAGCCCGATTACGTTGCACCCATGGTCGGCTACCTTGCCAGCGAGGCCAACGAAGAGCTCACATCGAGCCTCTTCGAGGTTTCCGGTGGCTGGGTCGCTGCTGTTCGCTGGCAGCGTGCCGGTGGTCACGCCTTCAGCCACGGCAAGGCGCCCACTCCCGAAAAAATTGTCAAGAAGTGGAACAAGATTGTCGACTACGAGACCAACCCTTCGTGGCCTACCAGCCCAAGTGACTCGCTCGGCGACATTGTTTCGAACTTTGGCCGGTCGGAAGACGACGACGATGACGACGATGAGGGTGGAGCTGGTGGTGACTACAGCGACCCCGAGGACCCCGAGATTGTGCAAAAGGCCAAGAAGGAGCCCATTGACGACTCGGAGTTCTCGTACGGCGAGCGCGACGTGATCCTGTACAACTTGGGTGTCGGTGCTACCGAGAAGGAGCTCGACCTTGTGTTTGAGCAGGATGACGAGTTCAAGGCTATCCCCACGTTCGGTGTCATTCCTCAGTTCATGGCGAGCGGTGGTATCCCTCTCGACTGGTTGCCCAACTTCAGCCCTATGATGCTGTTGCACGGCGAGCAGTTCCTTGCCATCAAGAAGCCCATCCCCACCAGCGCTACGCTTGTCAACAAGCCCAAGCTGATGGAGGTGCTCGACAAGGGCAAGGCCGCTGCTGTCACTTCGGTGGTCCACACTTTCGACAAGGGCAGCGGCGACCTTGTCTTTGAGAGCCAGAGCACCGTCTTCATCCGAGGCTCTGGTGGCTTTGGCGGTAAGAAGAGCGGCAAGGACCGCGGTGCTGCGTCGGCGGCCAACAAGCCGCCTTCGCGCAAGCCGGACAAGGTTGTCACTGAAAAGACCACCGAAGGCCAAGCTGCTCTGTACCGTCTCTCGGGCGACTACAACCCTCTTCACATTGACCCCAGCTTTGCTCAGATTGGTGGCTTCGAAAAGCCCATCTTGCACGGACTGTGCTCGTTTGGTATCTCGGGCAAGCACGTCTTCCGCGAGTTTGGCGCGTACAAGGATATCAAGGTTCGCTTCACCGGCCACGTGTTCCCCGGCGAGACGCTCGAGACGAGTATGTGGAAGGAAGGGAACAAGGTGATCTTCACCACGCGGGTGGTTGAGCGTGATACTCAGGCTCTGGGTGCTGCTGCTGTTACGTTGGTTGATTGATGTGGTTTCGCAATTTAAGTTGTGTTTTTGATCGGAAGTGGAACGAATGGTGTGTGTGTGTGTGTGTGATGCTGTCTGTGAGCGAGTGAAGACAAAGTGGGGGTGAGCGGTATACCATTGCGGTTACCGTGTGTGTGTGGGCGTGCTCAGTTGACATGAGATGGGGTTCACTGCCCCTTTCGCAGGGGGTGGGCCTTTGCTCGATCCACACATGAAGTCAGAGTGGGCACATGCTCGGATGACGCCGGATCTTGTGATGTTTTCGGTCAGAATGGCAATCCAGGCACAGTCATGCTTTCGGAATGCGATTGCAAGACTGTGACGAGCATGACTTCTCGCTGCAAGGGCGAGAGAATCAAGACCGCAGGTTGACACAGTTGAGCCGGATAATCATTGTTCAGAGTCGCGGGTTGGGTGCATGTCGCGAAGAGCTGGAAAAAAAGCCACAACGCACGAGCCGCGCGCGTGTGACTACTGACCCTCTCTTTTGCTGTCAAGAAATTTCAACTTTCGACCTTTCCGCCCTGCATCTTCCTCCGTTCGCACACCTAAAAGTCCTTGTTGCTCTCCGACTTGACCCCAGCACTCGATACGGCTCTGTCTGCGAACAGATCAGCTCGGTTCTCAAACTCTTCTTGGCGTAAGAGAGAAGGTCTGAGCGGGTCGACCCCCACCTGTTCATCTCGACTAGGCTTTTAAGCCCCCCCGCCAGCCAAACTGCCACGTCGTCGCATTGCGGATTTTTGTTTTACTTGACCCTCCGTTCCGGCGTTTCCTCATGCACTTTCCTGTTCGCACTCGTTCGATCATTAGCTCTTCCACCACTGGCTTAAGATCTGTACACGTCGTTGTTGTTCAACACCTCCCTTCAAACACCGGAAGAAGCAGGTCTTTGCACTCGCACCACCGCTTCACTCCTCCTGTCCACACCCGCACCTCAACAAGATCCAAATCAACACACCACCCAACACACCAACCGACCAAACCCAAATCACCCGTCTTACCCAAACCTTCGCACATCGCCTCAACTTTACCCGAAGAATCCCTCCCCGAATCGCCTCACCCTCAACCACCACCGCATCAAGGTCCACCGCGCCTAATCCGGTACGAGCCATCGCAACAACATCCGCTTTCGATCTATCCAAGCTCCTTCGCGCACGCATCGTACCCCGACCCCGTCTCGTACAGGGCGCATCTGTCGAACCGACGTGCACCGGCTAGTTTGTTTGGATTGTTCCCGAGTACCAGCGTTACCGCTGCGGCGAGTTTGCAGGCTAAGAAGGATTCGTTTGCGTACAACGAACAGGTGAAGAGTAAGGAAAGTATGACGAATACAACGGGTATTGTGGATGCGAGCAAGAAGGGGGAGGCTGAGTTGCAGCGTAGGAAGAAGGGGGAGGCTGAAGGGGTGGGTGTTGCGGCCAAGACGAGTGCTGTGCTGGGTGGTCATCATCATCATCATCACCACGGCCATGGGCATGGACATCATCACGACCACGGATCAGCAGAAGAAGCAGACGCCCTCCTCGCCGCTTTGAAAGGCAAAGGAGACCGTGGTTCGAACATCACCCTCGCCGGTCTGGTTTCCAACGTCGGTCTATGTGGTGCAAAGGGAGTAGCCGGAGTCTACCTGAACTCAGCAGCTCTGTTGGCGGATGCTGCGCATTCGTTATCGGACATGTTTGCCGATCTTGTGACGCTGTTTTGCTGGAAAATGTCTCAAAAGCCTCCCTCCGCATCGCACCCGCTGGGATATGGAAAGTACGAAACGATGGGATCGTTGGGTGTTTCTCTCGTGCTAGTCGCGGGAGCGGTGGGGATCGGGTTCCACTCCTACACGCTGCTGTTGGAAGCGCTGCAGCCGACACTGCAGCATGCGCCCGCAGCGTTGCAGGTGTTGGGCCACTTTACGGGGAGCTTGGCGAGCGCGGGAGGCGGATTGATGCATGATCATGATCACTCGCATGGAGGGGGAGGGGGAGTGTTGGATCCCAACGCCATGTGGTTCGCGTTGCTTTCGATAGGTGTCAAGGAGTGGTTGTACAGGGCGACGTTGAAGATTGCGAGGGAGGAAAATTCGAGTGTACTGGAGGCGAATGCGTTGCATCATAGATCGGATAGCTTGTCGAGCGCTGTGACGTTTTTAGCTATTGGTGGGAGTTATCTCGGTTTCCCCGTGCTAGATCCACTCGGAGGGCTACTGGTAGCCGGGTTGATCGGTAAGCAAGGTGCCGATCTCCTCATCGGCGCTTTGGGAGAACTGTCGGATCGCGGTGTGGAACCAGAAACGCTCCAAACGTTCGACAGCGCCATCGTCCAGGTTCAACAACGCTTTCCGAAGCTGTTGATGGGTTGGAAGGATTTACGCGCCGTCAAGTCGGGGGTGAGCGTGTTTGCCGATGTGACGTTGCAGTTGCCCATCGATGCTACACTGAAGGAGGCAGGTGAAGTCGAGGCCGAGGTGAGGGAGGCGATCAAGAAGAGTTGGAAGGGGGTCAAGGAGGTGAGGGTTAGACTTGTTACTGTTGACGGTGGTAAGTAGCGAGGTTGCATGTAAGTGGCTCGAGAGTGGTTTAGAAAAGATGTTCTGTAATCACAGCTCTTCAATATGAGGTTTCGTTTGAATCGCATCGTGTCGTCCAGGCATCCTCTTCTGAAACCGTTCTGACACCTCTCGCTCACGTTGCTGAGCCTTCATCTCGCAAGACATGAAGAGTCAAAGAAATCAAACCACACTGGGCCTACGAAAAACAACCAATGCTACGCTTTCAGGACGATGCTAATACACGAACTAAAAAAGCTATCAACTTTGCAACGAGGCTTGAGGAACAATCACGAAGCCGCTGTCGCACCTTGATCCACCGACCCCTGTCTCTCCTGCCTCTGCTGCGCCACCGGTTCACCCTGACCGCTGCCTCCATTCGTCTGATTCGGCGCCAACACCTGCGCCGCAGCACCCATCGAACTCAGTCCTCCTCCACCAGTCGCTTGCTGGCCCGTCGTTTGCACACCCCCACTCGGCGGCGGCGCAGCATACCTCCCACCCGGCGTCTGCGCCACCCCTTGCTGTCCTTGCCCTTGCCCCTGGGCGAAGAACGGAAAGCTCCCCACCCCCGGCGTACTCGGCGAAACCGGTACACTCTGCCCATTCCTCTGTCTGCCGATCAACGTCTTCAACGCCGAAATCCACTTGATCTCCTCATCCTCTCCCGGCGCGCACAGTATAAACGTCCTCTTCGGCGTAATGATCTGAAAGCAGTTCTCTTTCCGCTTCTTACCGCTTCCAACCATCCCGGCCGTCATGTTGGACGCAACACCCGCTGCTGCGGCTACCATACTTCCCCTACGTTCGGGTCTCTCAGGTGGTGCTGCGGATGCCGAAGCGGGCGAAAAGGAGGCGTTGGGATCAGAAGTTTCCATACCGAACGGGTTGGTGGATGGCGATCCGATGCCGGGCGAGGTCGGAACGGTGGTTTTCTTAGATTCGTACTCGATGGCATCCAACATGCTGGCTATTGGAATCTGACGGTGCGCTTTGCTATCCATATGACTGCGCGAATAGAGCAACCTCGATGGGGTTAGAACGAACCATCGCTTGCGCCACACTTTTCTCCTCCCGCTTTGCTTCATTAGGTATCCTTGGGTGATGACCTTGTTCGGATCGCGGATGAGGTCGCTTGCCGTTGCCGGTAGGGGGCTGATGCTGAGCTGCGGTGGTTGAGACTGCTGCTGTGGAGTGCCGGGTAATCCGAGCGATGTCGGCTGTTGCTGAGACGACTGAGAAGTACCCAGTGCTGGAAGAGGCATCGCCTGATCCGCTACCTCTTCTTCGTCCCATTCGTCCTCGCCTTCTTCGTCGGAGCTGCTCAACACCTGGCCACCACCGCTGCTACCAGGTGGAAGACTCGGACTAGCAGGTTGCGGCTCAGCAGCACCACTCGAGTAGGATGCCATCCTACGACTCGCACTAACGCTTCGCTGACGTGGGAAACTTCCATACCCTCCCGACGGCCGTCGCTGATGCCCTCCACCACCGACATCGCTCAGCTCGCTTCCCGAAGTATGCCCGCCACCTCCACCACCCGGCGACTGCCCGGCCAGCAAAAACGACTGCGAAGGATCCGTCCTCGTCGACGGACTCCCGCTCATCGACTGACCTGCGCTACTCGTATAGCTCAACCCGTATCGCTCTGCACCCGTCTCGCTGTCGCTTGTAGCCGTCAAGGGACTAAACGCAGCCGAGCCAGGAATCGGTCTTGGTTGAGCTGGAGCTGTAAAGTTCCCCTGTCCCGGGATCCCGATCTTGATAGGCACCGCTGTAGACGTCGGCGTCCGTTCCTGCGACAGCGACCGCCGATGCTGCTGCGACGGTTGCAAGCTCGACGGCACATGCGACTGCTGTTGAGGCGGAAGCGTAGCCGACGGCGCTGGAGTTTCAGCACCGGCCAACTCCAACGCCGCCATCTCCTGCGTCATGGTGCTACTCTGCGCATACTGCGTCATGACGTTGTTCAACACCTGGATCCACGACTCCATCTCCTGCCTCGAAGAAGCCCTCACGTAAAAAGTACGTTTGGGCGTAACAATACCGAAAGTATTGACGCTCTTCTTCAGCTCCACGGACGCAACGGTTTTGATATCCCCTACATCGATGAATCGAAGAAGCTGGTACTCTTTTTCGTTCTTATAGTAGGCCAATTTGGACGATCGGAGGACGAACCATCGTTTCTTCCAAGTTTTACGCTTTTCACCCTTCTTCTCGAGATATCCAGACTTGACGGTGGTCTCGTTGATCATGTTGTGGTGCGCTTCGCTGCCGTCGAGTTGGTCGCCTTCGTCATCCTCGTCGGCGTCGGCGTCTGCTTCAAGGTCTTCATCTTGGATGCGAGAGGGTGTGGAGATCTGCGATGCTGGGTGAGCGGGAAAGGATCCAGTGAAGCCGTTTTGTGGTGATACCATTGCTGCGATGGGGTTGGGGCTGGTGTAGCTCGCCGTGGTCGCTGAGGAGGTGGACGGCATGATGTCGCGGTGTGGTGGAAAAGAGACTTGTTTCGCAATGATGTGTCGGATCGTCTGTAGGTTTGTGCCAGTGTCGCATGACGCTGCTCTCACAGCGATCGAAAGCGATAACAGCGGTCGAAGTCTTCGAGCACAGCAGCTGTATTTTGCCCTCACAAGGCGCTGATTAGACGTAAACCTTGGTGAAGGGCTGTGTGGTTGTGGGCTGAGTCGAAGTGGTGAACAAAGAGATAGGCGGGAAAGATGGAGGTTGACCTCTTTTTTGGAGCGACCCGCTCGCTTGCCTCCACCCGATGCAAAGCCAGCCGAAACCATGGAAAAGCGCACAGTCACGAAAATCTAGCGCGGGGGAATCTGCTTGCCCTGTGTGTGAGTCTGTGCAGCCGAAAGCTCTCTCACTCATCCGTGTGGATCGTCCCGAAGAGCACGGTTGAAAATCTACACAAACTTCCCCTGCCATCCAGCCCATCAGTTGTGCTGCTTGCTGACAAGCTCAGTACGCCCAAACGGTGTATGACAATGGCCTTTGTGGGACATTCGCTGCTGAACATTAAACCTCGAGCGAACAGTGAGTAAGAAAGCCAATTTGTACCGTTCGCGTAGCTCAGCTTTTCCTTGTTTTATCGCACGAGAAATGACGGAATTACGGATCCGCGTCTGTCGCACTGTTGCAGTGGAACATCGGCTTGCATTCTCACATACGAATCCTGCTTGACAGCTCCTCAACGTCCACCACCCACACATCTCACCCACACACACACACAACATGTTCCGCCAAGCACTGTCATCAACCACACGACCCGCTGTCCGCGCCGCAGCGGTTCAGCGCAGCAGCACCGCCGCTCAAACTCGTTTTGCTTCAGGAGGATCGTCTTACAACCAGCCTACCGGTTTGCTTTTTGGTGAAAAGGTAAGATCCGACCGTCTTACACCAGTCCATATCAACAAAGACTCTCGCGGACGGCAATGTCGACAATCTCAGCAAATCGGATGTGATGGCAGATAGAACTAACCACGGTGCGATTTTACGCCAAAAAAAACACAGGTACCCAAAGGCCAAAAGCGACAGAAGGAAGATTGGGAAAACATGTACTACTTTGGCCTGTTTGGTGGTATGGTTTTCGCGGGCGTTGTGCTGATGTACAAGCCTGATACTAGGTATGTATCCCAACATCACCTCTGCGCTGCTGCTTCCGTCTTGACTTTCTGACCACGTATCTCCTTGCACACCTCCAACTGCCTTCCCAACTGCCCGCCTTGCAAAACTCAACAGCATTCAGACTTGGGCCATGGGCGAGGCGAAAAAGCGTCTCGAATCGTCGGGTGACGAATGGCAGTACAAGCCATCGCCAAACTCGGGTCATCCTAAGGGAGTTTAAAGTTTTGTTTACGAATACAGCACCAGTTGACAAATTGCAGAACGACTCGATTATATCAAATTGGCTCCTCCTTGTGTGCAGGCTCAGAACGACGGAAACTGACAGATCGCAGAGGTTCAAGGAACAACAGGAGTAGACCAGGCAGCAGCTCACGGGCACCTTTCGGTCGACACAGCTCGGACAATGACGGGACAAAAGAGTCATAACAGTTACATTTTTGAAACCGGACAGCACGACGGATACATAAACCCTACAACCTAGCGATATAATCAATACCCTTACCCAACGCCGCGCACTGATCACCCCTCTGCGCCAACGGCTCCATCCTCTGCTGTACGGAACCAAAGCTCAGCGCTCTCAAACTGGATGACGTTAGCTGGCTCCAGCTCACCGAACTAGTCCTTGACAAGGTCGACGCATACGCTTTACCCCTTGCTCGCAGATACGCTGATGAGGGAGTGGGGTTGCCCGTGCGGATGAACGCAGAGAACTGGTCTACGATCGACGCGATCCAAGGTAGGTCGTTGTCGTCGCGGTAGGGTAGGCGGAAAGCCGAACCTGTGGTAGCGAAGAGTGTCATCAGGTCGCCTGAGTGGCACATGTAGTAGCTTGAAGGTTTGAGGTTACCCGGTTGAGCTGTGCAGACGTGGTTGGGGTCGAAGTTTGGGATTTGGTAGGATCTTTGGTCGTAGAAGTAGGCGTAGACGCGCGGGAAGACGGAGTTGATGGCGGAAGCGTACGCCATGGCCTGGATGCCGCAGCGGTATTTGATGTCGGTGTTGACCGAAACGGTCAGGTTTTGAACGCCGTACTGATCGACGGGGAAAGTGTTGGTATCGCGCAACACAATGTCGCTGTAGTTGGATGCGATACCTGCCGTCTTCATGGCATTGGCGAGATTCTGCTCCGAAGCAGGTGGGACGCTGCCAAGCGAAGCAAGCTCGTCGCGCATCGTACCCCAGATGACAGGTACGCGGTTGACGTGTCCCTGAGCTTGACTGGGTTGCCTCATTTCGAGACGAGGTGAGCGGATGTAGGTGCCATCCCGCACGATGTTGGTGACAGGAACGTTGAGGAAGTCGTCGACGTCCTTGCCTCGCAGACAACCGAGCACGTCCGATGCAGTATCGCAACCGAGAGCTTTGACTGCATCGTTGCCTTTGTTCTGACGCGCCTGGTCGATCGTGCTGTACAAGAAGGAGCTGTCATGACCCCTGCCACTCAGAATGATTGCCCGCTGGAAGAGCCCAGCAGCAGCAGGAGAAGCGAGCATATTCTCCACCTGCTGAGCACCTGCCGACTGACCTCCGATAGTGACACGACCTGGATCACCACCAAAATCCTTGATGTACTTTTGCACCCACTTGAGCGCCGTCACCACATCTCCAACGCCGTAGTTGCCCTTGATCTGATCGTTGTAGGCCAAAAACCCAAGCGAACCCAATCGGTAGTTGATGGTCAACACCACAATGTCGCTGCGACTGGCAAGATTGCCACCATCAAAGGTAAAGTCTAGACCGCTTCCCGAATTGTATCCACCGCCATGAATCCAGACAAAGACGGGTTTAAGCCCTCCACTGTCTGCATCAGCCGGCAGGTAAGGAGTGAAGATATTGGTCACCAAACACTGCTCAGTATAGCTCGTGTCGGAACCAAGCTGAGGACACTGCTTCTGGCGAGTAGGATCAAGAGCGGCGATCGAACTGCTTCCGGCTGTTTGAGCGTTGTAGACGGACGAGTAGGTGAAACGCTGTGTCGGGTTGGCGTAAGGTACAGCGCTGAAGCGGAACGACAGAGCATCACGATAACCCGTGAACTGGACACCGTTACTCTGTGTAGCCACTTGCCATTGAGCGCTAGTATCGGTCGCGTTTGCAGTGTTCCAGGGGGCGCTCTGCGTGCACAGAGCGGGATACTTGTTGGTGCTGCTCGGCTTAGACACTGCGAGGCTGGAAGCGCCGGAAGCAGCTTTGAAGACGTCACCATTCGCAGCCCAGTACGACTGCGTTGACGCATAGCTGCCATCCTGGACCAAGTAGTTGATCTGAGCTTGCAGACCAGGGTCCGAGGCGGCGGACTCTGGGGCCAGCGCTTCGTTGAAATCACGACATCTGTTGGCTGCTTCGCTAGCGGTGACGGGTGCTGTCAAAAGAAGATATCCAGCCTGTCGAGAGGCGGAGTTGGCCCTGTTCCAGTCGAGATCATTCTGATAAAGAAAGCGGACGCCGTTTGCCAAAGTTGGTGTTGCGGCTGCGTGCAAAGCCGATACGGCGAGGAGAGCGCAAAGCGCCGCCAAGACAGAACAGAGGTGAATCATGTTGGCAAGACGGGTTGTTCGAATAGGGAAAAGGGGAGCAAGGAAGGGGGGAAAACATGATCCGACGAGGAGCAGTCTTATATGTCAAAGCATATGCCTAGGTTTCAGGCGGCGTGACGCCCCTTTTGAAGGCATGGGCTGGTCGGAATCCCCGCATATTGGTGGGCGTAGCATCATAGCGGCGACTCGATGCTCGACCAAAGGAAGAGCCGAAACAGAGCTTCCAATGGGACAATGTCGGTCAAGCAAACAATAGCCGAAGGGACAGCGCGCTCCCTTTTGGAACGCGAGCAGGGGGGGCCGCTGATCTTTTCCCCCTTGGAGCTAAGCGAGGAAAACACGGTGAGCAACGAAAGAGAACATGGTTCCATGCCCGGCTCAAAGCGAGTCGGTATGGAGGCCAAAGACACATTCTCCAACGACGGCTGTCAGCGCGACCGAGTGCTTCTGTGCGGCCAATTCCGAAGCTGTTTCACTCTTTTTTCCGACGCTCGTCCCTGATCGACTGGAGGATCGCCAAACAACAAACAGCCATGAAGCTCAAGCTTTTTTTTATATATTGGGTACACAATGAGCTTATGGCCGCATACTCGGACCGTTGCTCGGTTCCCATTGGGTTCCTTTCATCGTCGAAAGCCGGTTTCATGCAGTCACGTTCTCTCTCTCTCTCTCCTGAAGGACGGGTCAACCTTTTCAGGCAGAACGTGTAAGACCCTAACTACTGCACGCCAATTTCGTGTTCCGCTGCAGCTTTACTTTTTTTGACAGTTTAAACTAAGTTTCAGGCTTGTCTACTCCGCGTTGACAACGTCTCTTGGCAGGTGAGAGTCAACTCGACACCACCAGAAGCCGCGCTGTAAGCTGAGTCAGAAAGCGGAGCGAGAACCTATCGAACCTTCGATTGTGAAAAAGCAAGCAAGCCGTAGCGTTGCAAGGAGTTGTGCGTTTACTTGACCACAATGGTGCGCTTGTTGAGCGGTACACAATGCAGGCTCGTGTGAGAGTGAGATGGCAACAAAATCGAGCTGTTTTGTGTGGGTGTTCACTCTCTCAAGCCACTGAGGCCACGACGCCGCGATGGCTCTACGTTCCGCAAGCCAGGCGGGCATAAAAATGGCGTCGCGTCAAAGGAATGTGACCATCATTCCAGCCATCCGAAGCTCGTTGCTGCCACTTTCTTCATGATCCAACATCTCTGCTTAATGAGCACGACAAAGATCGAGCTTCGAATCAATCCAAGTCATGTGCCGACCAAGTAAAGGTCACTCTCAGCCAGGGTTGTCAGTGCTTTGTGACACCAGTTTGATTGCTACGGTAAGCAGTTGCTAAAACTCGTTTCTCGAACGATTCGCACCCCAACTCTGCTTCTTTCGTCCACGCCGGCAATCTGCTTCAAGGAATCTCCGACGGCACCGTTGACAAGGCCCTGAAAGAGAAGTTTCGAGATCAACATCGAACACATCTCGACCTTCTCAAGACGACATGAAAGCTTAAATCCGTGCCAAACCAGGCCCACAATCTAACATCTTAGGATTTTTTCCGGCTCAGCTTGTTCAGGGTCCAGCTGCGAGATGTGGCGGCAGCTGCGCGTCAATTACGTGGCCTTTGCGAGACTGCTGCGCCAAAGCCAAATTTGCTTGGCGAGGTCGACCGGCCATTTAAGCTCACTTTTTCCAAGCCGAGAGGCAAACGACATCATCCACTCGTTGCTCTACACTTTCATCATCAACCCCTGAAGCGATCTTGCTTCTCTCCATCCATCAACCACCTGCAACTTAATACCACCTCGTCACAACCGGCTCACACACCCTCACAATGCCGGAACGATCAACAGGTCCCATGATGTTCATCGGTGAGCGATGTGCTCTCGAAGAATGTCATCGAGAAGATTTTTTGCCATTCAAGTGTAGCGACTGCCGTCAACACTATTGCTCGAACCATTTTCGACCACAAGCTCATAGTTGCTCTCATTACCACGAGAACGATGTCGACTATCGAGTACCCCTGTGTCCCATCTGCGACAACCCGCCGGAAGGTTGGAAGCGTGATCAGGATCCCAACATTGCTATGGATCGACATCTGTCCGGTCAATGCCCTATGCTCGACAGCAACGGCTATCTCAAACCGGGAGCTTCCGTATCAAAGTCGGCTCCAATCAAGAGGGTGAAGAAGAAGAACGAGTGTTCGTTCATCAAGTGCTCAAAAATCATGGTCGTGCCCATCACCTGCCCCCAATGCTCTGCCTCATTCTGCCCATCTCATCGTGCACCCAATCAGCACAGCTGCAAGAACGCTTCTTCATCCTCGTCCTCTCCAGCATCATCCTCGACTCGCCTAGCTGCTCATTCTTCCTCAAGCGGTGGCATCAAGAACGCTTTCCAAAATCTCAAAATCAGCAACACCGCTACCTCATCCAACAAACCAGTGCCAACAGCAAAACCCTCCTCTACCAACACTTCGACTTCCAACACCACATCATCCTCAGCACCGTTCGGCAAAATGTTTGACAAGTCCGAAAAGTGGGTGCCCAAACCAATCTTTGGCAAGGCTTGATCAGCGCAGTGACGCACGTGGCAGCAGCGTTTTTGCTCTTACCTTTGATGATCGGTATGCCTTTTTGTCTATCCACGTTGCGTGTAGACAGCTTTGATGTTGGACAACTTTGGCTGACATTCTGCCCTTCCCTCTCACAGACGCGCAAAAGCAGAACGACTATCAGCTATACGAGCAATGCAAGCTCGACAGCGAAAAGGAATCCTTTCAAAGGCGGACGAACTCAAGCTGGCCGAAGAGATGGCTGCGCTTCCAAAGACCGAGCGGATGAAGGCTTCGGATTCCGATTGTGTCGTTATGTGATGGTCTCGTCTCTCACTCATTCTTATACCCTCATCGCAGAGACAGCAATGCATAGACGTCAGCCATTAGAACTGCCTCGAGTTTGCTGGATTGTGAGCCTGTGATACAAGTACAAGATGCTAAGATGTTCAGTCGTATTCACTTGTCATACACAAGTTGACGAAAAGTTATACTCTGTTATCGCAACCAAAATGGGGCAAAGTCAAAGTCAGCTAAAGCTCGTCACATCGCACCACTTGAAGTTTTGAACTTACAATCCTCGCCCCCCTCACTTTGGGCTCCTTGGGAATCTCGTGAGTATACCACTTCTGCGTCTCACCTTGCATCACCAACAAACTTCCACCTTGCAACGTCCACTTCTTCTTCACCCTCCCACCCTCCTCATCCTCCCCCTTCCTCCCCTTCCTTTCCATCACCCAACTTCTATCCGCTCCCAAAGAAACCGTAACAATCACCTTATTCTCCTTATTATCCGAATGCCTACCTATGTACACTCTACCATCGTCGTACCTGTTCAACATGCAATGGTTGAATTTCACCTCCTCCCCCAAACACTCGCTTACCAAACACGCAATATGATCCAACAACGGTGGGAAAGGAGCATGCATCTCCACTGGATGACCTGAGTACTTGAGCGTTAGACCGGGAGCAGTAGAGTAGGCAGCGATTTCCCGACTCTGCGTAATCTCACGACCGTAAACTTTGAGTTTGGGACGGTACCATTGCGGTAAAGAGTCGAGTTGAAGACGCCAATTTTCGGCAAGACTGCGGGTGATGAAGTTGGGTTTGTAGTATACTTCTGCGTCGGGTAGATCCGAAACGCGGTAGGTGGAGCAAAAGGTGGGAAGAGTGACTTGGTGGAATGGTCCTCGGTGGTGATATTTTGGCGCTGAGGTGGGGGTTGGAGTGGTTGAAGGTTCTAGTCGAGCTTGCTTTTGGGAAAGACTATCATCGGATGATTCGATTCCATCGAGTGTGGATTGTGAACGTGTACGTTTGGCGATGCTTCCTTCCGACTTGGTAGGTGGTAAACGGCTCCTCTGCGCTCCAAACTTGACGTTGAACAAGGTGCTCTGAAACGTGCGTTTAGTGGGAGAATTGGAAGTGCTGCCAACTGCGCTCTGTTGCGACGATACCGGCGGAGACGGTGCGAACGATGCTGTCGATCTTGCCATTATGCCCGGGATGATCTTGACGATGATGGGAGTGGAGAGCGGTATCCGCAACGAGGAGTGGAGCTCTTTGCCACCACCTCGGCTAAGCATATTCTCGCAGCTCAGCCAGGGTCCAACGCAAAGCTCTCTTGCTTAGCCGGTCAGGATCGCCCGATAGACCCACTGGTCGGCTGAATCGGGTGCACGCGCTTGGAGTTGAAAAAATTCGCGTTCGGACGACTTTCCGCGACCACTCAAAAGCTGCAAGACGACCTTAGATCTCCTTATCGGGCTTGCTGCTGCTCACAGCCAAGGCTTTGCAATGCCCAATCCCCCTATGACACTCGCACCATGCAGAAAACAAAAACACTCCATCATGCCCCACTTTCGCTTGATCAGACGTGCAATCCAAGTGCCAAGCAAGGCGTGGTTGAAGAACGTGCCTCTCCAGACCGATTCAGCATCCTTGGCTAGAGACCGGCGAAATTCACTCGGCCCGTTCTCGTGTTTCTTTGCAATTTGCCGTTTTCTGGTTGGAGGATGCAGTGCAGATACAGTCCACTGCAGTCAAGGGTCCCTTTTTTGTTCTCTCAACGAGAAAAAAGACTCGCCGGCGGTGCTCAGTGTGTTGCTCGTCACGGCTGTTGCTCGGTCGAGCCAATTTTCCTACTCTTTTTTTCAGTTAGGTTGACCACAGGCGACTAAAAACGCGCTGACCAGGTTGACCCCATGCCCGTGGCAATTCAGGGCTGAAAATGGCAATGTTCCAAATCGCCGTAGGGGTCAACCTGACCAGCGCGTTCGTGGGCGAATAGGGTCAACCTAACTGAAAAAAAGTGTATTTCTTGGGCGTTTGGGGTGGGCTTCACACCGAAGTGGCTTGGTCTCAAAGAGAAGAAGAAAAAAGCCGTGCACGACAACCAGCCGGCGAGTTTCTTCCAGCTTCAACACAGGCTCCTCGGCAGTGTGCATGTCTTGGACAAGCCCAGATTTTTTTCTCTTCTAAAATTTTGGATTTTTCCTTTTTTTTTTTTTTTGGAAGGACGGTCCGTTCGAGAGATCTCGCTATCTCTGCGTTTGTGGATAACGAACGAGCACTTTTTTTCTTGCCTTCTTTCTCGGTTTGGATGTGCAGCTGCAGCTGCTGCTGCTGGTGTTGAACTTCTTGCGCTCGTGGGCCTGTCTTCCTGTCACTTCTGAGCTCGAAAGTGCCTGCCTTTGCCTGCCTGTTGTGCAGTGACCCGCGCTCTCTTTTTTCTTCTTCTTCTTCCAGCTCTTCATTTTCGGCAGACGTGGGCTCAATCGATCTTGCTCTCGATACCGGCACGTTGCATCGTCTTTCGCCTTCCTTCTCTTCTCTCTTCCACGATCACCCATCCCTCCCTTCATCACACATTCCTTCCAAGATGATCTACGCTCCTGTCGCAAAGACTCAGCTCGAGTGGTACGCCTCGCTCAACCCGCTCGAGCACGGCGTTGACAACAAGTTCTTCCGTAAGACTTCCATCATCGCCACCATCGGACCCAAGACCAACAATGTCGAGATGCTCGGCGCTCTCCGCCAAGCCGGTATGAACATTGTCCGTCTCAATGCTTCCCACGGTTCCCACGAATACTTCAAGTCGGTCGTCGACAACGCTCGCGCCGTCGTTGCTCAGACTCCCGGTCGTCCCCTTGCCATTGCTCTCGACACCAAGGGTCCCGAGATGCGAACCGGTGTTATGGTCAACGGCGAGGATGTCAAGATCCCCATGGGTCACGAGTTCTACGTTACCACCGACGATGCCTACGCTGACAAGTGCAGCCTCGAGTACCTCTACATTGACTACAAGAACCTTGCCCAGAAGGTCGAGGTTGGCCGAACCATCTTCATCGACGACGGTATCCTCTCGCTCCAGGTCGTCGCCATCGAGAGCGACAAGCTCGTCAAGGTCAAGGCTGTCAACAACGGTGTCCTCTCTTCCAAGAAGGGTGTCAACCTCCCCATGACCGAGGTCGACCTCCCCGCCATCTCGGACAAGGACCGCAAGGACATCGAGTTCGCCGTCGAGCAGGACCTCGACATGATCTTCGCCTCTTTCATCCGACGCGGCAGCGATGTCCGCACCATCCGTGAGATCCTCGGCGACAAGGGTGCCCACATCAAGATCATCTCCAAGGTCGAGAACCACCAGGGTGTCCAGAACTTTGACGAGATCCTCAAGGAGTCCGACGGTATCATGGTCGCCCGTGGTGACTTGGGTATCGAGATCCCCGCTCCTCAGGTGTTCATGGCTCAGAAGATGATGATCTCCAAGTGCAACATTGCCGGTAAGCCCGTCATCTGCGCTACTCAGATGCTCGAGTCGATGATCGTCAACAACCGCCCTACCCGTGCCGAAGTTTCCGACGTTGCCAACGCCGTTCTCGACGGTGCTGACTGTGTTATGCTTTCCGGTGAGACCGCTAAAGGTGCTTACCCCATCGAGGCGGTCAAGATGATGGCCGAGACCGCATACCTTGCCGAGCAGAGCGTTTCGTACGTACCCCTCTTCAACGAGATGCGCACCTTGACCACCATCCCTACCGACACCAACGAGACCATCGCCATGGCCGCCGTCGCCGCCTCGCTCGAGCAGCACGCCGGTGCCATCCTGCTCATGTCGACCAGCGGTACCACCGCACGCCTCGTCAGCAAGTACCGCCCCAGCTGCCCCATCCTCACCATCACCCGCAACCCTCACACCGCCCGCGACGTCCACCTGTACCGCGGCTGCTACCCATTCCTCTACCCCCACCCACGTCCCGAAGACAACAGCAAGTGGCAGGAGGACGTCGACAACCGAATCAAGTACGGTCTCGCCGAGGCGCTTGCTTTGGGAATCATCGAGAAGGGTGATGTCGTCATCACTCTGCAAGGATGGAGGGCGCAGAGCGGTAGCACCAACACGATCCGCATCCTGAGCGTGCCGGAGAGCGCTCGTGACTTTAAGCTTGAGGGTACTCAGGTGTAAAAAGTGAGAGAGGTAGATGTCCAACCCTCTTTTCTTTTGTGTGAAAGCACTGCACTGCTTGTTTGTAATTTCATTGGTCTTTTGTTTCATTTGCAGTTCGGTTCAATGGTTTTGTCTTTGTGAAGGAGTTTTGTGTGCATGAGATGTGATGTGAGACTAGGAACGAGGGAAACTCCGGTTTGAAGCGGAGAGCTGGTGCTCCGTTCGGGGACGGGAGCCAGTGCAGAAACAAGCTCATCAATGACATCTAAAGTGTGGAACACACGGAAGTGCAGCGGAGAACCCCCTCCCCAGCCAAAGCACTACACCAGATTCCGGGAGGGGGGAAGCGGAAGAATCAGATAAACATCACACCCAGGGAAAAGGAAGCTTCCATGACAAGGTCGGCTAGATAAGAAACTCTCTCTCTCTCCGAACCGGATCGGAACCTCCCCCCCCCCCACATGGATGCGAACCGGTCAATTGTTGCACGAAGCTCGGCGAATAGAGGGCCGTAAACAGCTCGTAGAGAGGGGGAGGAGAAAGAGCTAAGGGCGGGAAAAGGATGGTTCCGGAACCAAGCCTTTTTGAGTGTGAAAGGAAGAGACCGGAACGATGTGGACTTCTTTTGCGGGCTCAGCCGGGAGTACCGGGCGAGTTTTTGTACAATGTTCGGCCGTCAACACTCACATGAGAGGCGCTTAATATGGGTCGCCACGTGGTCACGTCGACATCTACCTGACGCTTCGTTTTGCCAACTTTCAGGATTTTTGCATGTTCTGCACTTCTCTGAGTGGCTTCCCACCCGATCGACGGTTACCAACACGGACAAGAGGCCAATTTCTGAACAAAAGCCTTGTCGAGCGAGCTACTTTTACCGGTCACGAACAAAACCGGCTCTCGCTCTCGACCCACAAAAAAAAATTTGTGCCCTTCGGAAATTTGTTGGGAACTGTCATGCACTAATAGAGAGCTTTCGGGCGGACCGTCGTGGGCCAAAAGTCAAAAGTCAAATACCGCTCACGACGAATTTTTCCAGAAGAGCTTTCGGTGAGGAATGAACAGATTATTTTGCTGCTAACTCCACGCAAGGTCAACGCTAAGCACACGCCACTGAAATTTGGCTCACAAAAAGCGATTTTCCACGAGCCAAATCTGGCCAAATTTGGCTCACAAAATCTCACGAGCGATAGTCAAAAAGCTAAATTGTGGTAACCTGTCCAAATTTGACTCACAAAAAAGCGCTTTTCTGGCGTCCCGAAAGCTCTCTAATCTGTAGCTCTTGCTGCAATTTTTTGATAAAAATTTTCTTCTGGTCCGCGATTCGCGCGCTCTTTTCGTTTGTCGAGTTGCGCAACTTTTTTTTCGACTGGCCTTTGGGGATGAGTGTGGGAACCGACACTCGCCAAGGTCCGCACGACGGCTCGTCAAGCCGGTTCATGCGTGTAAAAGGTCGTGTGAGCTTTGTTCTGAACGACATGCACACGAGCATGGCCGCTTGAAGAGTGTGGAGAGAGATTGCTGCCTTTTCTGCGCCACTCTGAGATGCCGGTTGGACTGTGAAGGGTGAATTGAAGGACGGCATGTTGCAGGCGGTGCAAATAGGTTCTCTGCCGCTGTCTGTCCGTCTGTTCCGAAACGGACTTTAAGCAACAAAATGAAGACGGACCAAAGACCGAACGCCCGCTTCGGTGCTTTGTTTCTGTCGAAATAACGTCCGCTCTGGTCATGTGCACCTATCGTCAATTTTTTTTGTCCGGCTTTCTCTTCTTCTCCGAGCTTGTTGGACCTGATATGACCGAAAAAGCGACAACGAGACGGTATCGTTGGTGATCAAATACAGCTAAGCTTTGCATCCTTTATCGGCGACATTTGTGACATTATAGTTTTGCAAAGCGGGTGACCCGACCTGGGCAAAAAGACAAAAATTAGTTACGCCACCGTTGCGGGGGACAAAAGGGGGCCAGTCATGCGTTCTTCGAAAGTCCGGGCTGTTGAGTTTAAATCGAAGCATCACACTTTTGTGTCACCTCTCTTTTGCGACGGAACAACCGAAACAACTCAAGAGAGTGTGACAGTTATGCAGGAAGAGAGTGGGTGCCGGTTTGAAAAAAAGGTAGAGAGTGGCTGGTGCCAAAACCCCAAACCGGTCACAAATGAAACCGAATGGCAAAGGTTTGTCTGCGCTGCCAAGCACTTTTTTGTGCCCTTTCCTGCACTGTGTTTCTTCTCAGGGTCCTGATTTTAGAGTATATAGAGCTTCCACTCGCCCTACTCTTGTCCTACCCACATTCTTTCTTCTACGTCACCAGCTAACCACGATGCTGTATCCACTCGACAATCCTCGTCTGTCATTCTGGCAGCGTTTGGCTCAACAGCCATACCCAGCCAAGCCGGAAGGTCTGCCCGTTGCGGATTGGGCTTTTGAACTTTCTCTCTCGCCTTACGTACCCCTGCTCACGGGTGTAGTCTACCTCTTCGCCACGCACGCTACCAACCACCGTTTCGGTCCGGGCAAACCTAAACCTGCTGATCTCGTCAAGCAGTCTTACGGTCTCTCTCAGACCGTGCTGGGTCACAACATTTTGCTGGCTGCTTATTCCGGTTGGACTTTCTTCCACGCCGCGACGCGCATGTTGAGCTACCTCGTCGGAGGAGCTCTCTCTGGTGGTGTTGACGGTTTGACCAATGCATACTGCACAGTGCCCATCGCAGACGCTTCCTTCAGCGGTCTCGGCATCTATGTGTGGCTCTTCTACATCAGCAAGTACTACGAGATCATCGACAGCGTCATCCTCATCCTCAAAGGGAAACCGGTCAGCAACTTGCAATCCTACCACCACGCCGGGGCAATCTTGTGCATGTGGGCAGCCTACCGATACTCGACACCTGCAGTGTTCATCTTTTTGCTGTTCAACTCTCTCGTCCACACCCTCATGTACACCTACTACTCCATGACCGCTATGAAGCTTCCCTTCACCGGCGGCCTCAAGAGGAGCATGACTACGATCCAGATCACCCAACTCGTAGTAGGTTGTGCCATGGCAGCTTCGTACGCTTTACTCACCTACGACCCTACAGCTTACCCAGCCGGAGCGGTGCCCAGCCCAGGTCGACACTTGCTCGACCCCGTCCGGGCGGCGTTTTCGTCGTTCGAGTCGGCGAGCAACAGCACAGCGGGTGGTGAGGGAGTGTTGCAGAGCAACAGCAAGCAGGCGTTGCAGCTGATCAAGCAGACCATTTTGAAGAGTGTGGGAGCGGGGAACAAGACGAGTTGCGTTGCGACTTCAGGTCAGCTGTTTGCGGTCGGGTTGAACGTGGCTTATCTGATCCCGCTGATCTACCTGTTTGTTAGTTTCTACATTAGGAGCTACAAGAAGAAGGCTGCTGCGAAGGGTGCTAAGGCTCAGTAAAGGGTTAGCGTTCCGTCGGCTTGTTCAACGAAATTTGTATCTCTTCCGGTGGGCTGCTCCCGCCTAAACCAAAATAGTGTTTCTTGCTGTCCACCTCGAACTCCACTCTGCCCTACCTCTCAGGGCAGCCTTGCTTTCCCCGTTACCCGGCTCGTCTAAGCATCTTCCGATCCCATTGTAATTCTAATCCTCAAACACGATTCTATCACTTCCTCAGCCTTGCCTTGAATTCTTTCACCTGTGCCAAAACCTTTGAGAAGTTCACAAATCCACACCCGAAAAATGAACAATACGAATCGATGGGTATACATTTGCAAAAGTAGACAACAAAATGTGTACGGACGAGATCAAAACAGTGCCTATGGTGAAAGCTGGTATAAAAAGATAGAAAATGCTACAAAACCCGAACGAATACAAAACTGAATGTCATCGGATTCAAAGCTGGTGGAAAGCTTCCGCCTCAGATCATGCCCATATTCCTCAACAACCTACCCAAGCACATCATCAGCCTCTCGGCCAACCAGTTGGTGATCGCCTCCAACCCCCAAAAGAAGAACCCTCTACTCAGCGCATCGACCTTCTTCACCGTCAGCACTGCCGTCCTGCCATCCTGACCTATGTTATGGTTGATCCCATGCCTGCCCGCCTCCAACAACCCATCCACCCATTCCACATCCGCCTTGTAGTAGACATTGTTCCATCTCCCACCCCTCTCCGCAGCAGCGACCAACAGATCACGACCTACGTTGTACCCATCTCTATCTATGGTATGGTGATACTTCAAATTCTTCTCCTTTGAAACGGCCAAAAACCACGCACCCGTGTTGGCGAGCGTCCCGTTCTGCTTCCAGACTCTGAAATGGTTGCCCCCGTACAGACTTTCCCAACAGGCACCTACCCATCTTCCCGGTGCACCTGGAAAACCTGTTTCTCGGTACTCGAACATTTCCGGTATCCAACCTTTTCCATCGCCCAAATCGGCTCTTTGCAGGTTACCCATATGAAGGTTGAGACACTCGAACGAAAACCCAATCGTTCGAATATAATCTTTGAGTCCTAAATCGGACAATACGTGCTTATCCGATTTGCCCGAAATGATCACATTGATCGGCTCCCTCAACCCGTTTCCGACCAAATCGAGCATCGACCCGCCGTACGTTCGCGGGTCGATCCATCCAGGTAAATTCGGATCACCCGTGCCGTCAGAATTGTCCAGATCGAGAGCAGAGTACACCGCCTGTTCCGAGAACGAAGCGTTGTACGTGAGGTAGTCGGAAACGGTGATAGCGGGATCGTTGAGATCGAGCGATTCGCGCGTTGCAGGTTGACGGCCGGTGAAAGGTGTAAAAGGGTCGAGGGGTAGATATGGAACTGCTGCGGCTGCTGATGATGATGCTGTGGTTGTAGCTGCTGCTGCTAGAAGCGAGAGGTGCAGACGCATTGCTGCTGCGGGTGAGTAGAGTGTGGAGGTCGATAGAAAAGCGTTGATGCAGGAAGAAAGGTGGGGTTGGAAAAGGTGTGCGTCGGAAGAAGTGGAAAGAAGAGAGAGAGAGAGAAAAAGGGTGATGAAAAGGTGATGATAGGGAAGACAGAACGTGGGTTACAGTAAGTTAGTGTGCGGCCCCAAGCCCAAAAATGTTTCGGTCACCGGCAAATCACACCTGTAAATAAGCTATGTCCGGCGAAATAGGAGCGCACAGCAAACGTCACATGCGGGGGGTAGTTTCTCTCTCGTACGATACACCCATCCTCCACCTCTTTTGCGTTGTGCGCTGCACAGACACATGCTTACACCTCTGCTTTTCGCGTCCGACAGATCTCACCCAACCAACACCATCACCACCACTTTCCCTCACCACCATTTCCAACCATGTCAACCTCATCACCCGAAGACCTCCTCCGAAACGCCGAGAAAAAAGCCTCCTCGACCGGCAGTTGGTTCTCCTCCGCCACCTCCAAACAGGAGGAAGCGGTCGAACTCTTCAAAGCGGCAGCTAACAAATTCCGCATCTCGAACCGATTCGAAGAAGCCGGCAACGCTTACATGCGTGCTGCCGAAACCGAGATTAAAACCGGTGAAAAGGACTACGCAGCAAACACCTTTTTCGAAGCCAACAAGTGTTTTCGTATGTCTCGACCCGAATTGGCCGTCGTTGCGCTCACACGCGCTAGAGAAATCCTCATCGAAAGGGGACGTTTCAGACAGGCGGCGGATAGGGAGAAGGCGGTAGCGGAGTTGTTGAAGAACGAAGCTGCCGATCCGGTGAAAGCGTTGGATGCCTACGAGCAAGCTGCGAGCTGGTACTTGCAGGAAGGTGCGAGTGCTACTGCGAGCGGGTGTTTCAGAGAAGCTGCTCAGTTAGCAACGGATTTGCAGAGGTATCCGCAGGCGATCGAAAGATGGGAACAGGTAGCGAGTATGTCGTTGGAAAGCAATCTGACCAAATACAGCGTCAAAGATTACTATCTGAATGCTGGATTGTGTTACTTGGCGATTCCTGTAAGTTCCCCCCTTCCCACCCTTCCCCTTTTCCCTCTCTTTTTTCATTCTTCTAGTCCCAACTAACTTTCTTTCTTTTTTTTCCCGGGCTGAGCAGGACTACATAGCAGCAGTCCGAGCAATGCAATTCTACGCCGAACAGGACGCCTCGTTCCCAACCACCATGGAAGGCCGGTTCCTACACTCGCTGGTCCAAGCATGCGAACAAGGAGATCTACAGTCGTTCGATACGCGAGTACAGGAGTACGACAGGACTAAAAAAATTCAAGGTTGGCAAGCTTCGCTCCTTAGAGCTGTGAGAAAGGGAATTCAGGACGAACCGGATCTCTCCTAGTTGTATATAGGTCTGCTGCAAATGATATCACATACCGTTTTTCACACTGGATAAAAAGGAGTGGGAAGAAAATTTCAATACTCCAACTCGCAAGCTAAAGCGAGGAACGCCGCATCGTCGTCGTCGGCGAAACTGTCGTCTGAGGACGGCTGTGCCGCGCCTGCTGGGGTGGGTCTAACCGTACTCGCCAGCCTCGCTGCGACCCCAGGCGGTCGGAAGGGCGCTGCTGGATTACCTCCCTGCGAAGCTGCAACCTGCGACGCTCCGGCGGCATACTGCGAGCAGCTGCGTGGCAACCCCGGCTGACGCGCCTGAGACATACCCAGCGGGGTGGTGCGCGTACGAGCTGCAGGGTTGCCGATCTTCCGCGTCGCTGCAGTACTGCCCCTGTTGCGCGGGGAGACGGTTTTCGAGAGCATCGACGGTGCACGTACGCCTAACTTCTTACCGCTGTGCTGCATCGCTTCGATGCGGGCCGAACGCTTGACCGGTGAGGGTTGAGCAGAGGTGGAGGTGGATGCTGCGATGATGGGTTGTGCTGGGCGTGGTGCGGGGGATTTGGATGAGTCGGTTGTGGTTGGTTGCTGAGGTTGATACGTTGGAGAGGACTCGTGCTGTTGGAGCTGACTGTGTTGCGATATGGCAGACTTGATAGGCTCCACTGAGGCTTGCGGTGCCTCTGCTGAAGGTCGAGACTGCTGCGGAACGTTGATCGGACGAGGTTGGAGCGCCCGCTCGTTGATAGACTGCGCTTGCCCAGCTGGCCTAAACACGTCGTGATCCGACTTGACGGTGCGGAACACACGATTGGGAGTCATCGGCTCATCCCTCGCTGCAGCCGAGTTGGGCTGCTGCTGCTGCTGCTCAGGTGATCGCGCTTGCACCTCCTGCTGCGATCGCTGCACCACCCTCGAACTGCTCGGCGCAGACGTTGTTCGATGGATCCCTTCTCTCGGTGTCAGCTTTGCATGCTTGCCTGCTTCACCGCTGCCCTGATCGAAAGTGACAGTAGGACGCTGATCCGACGACCCACTCGTTGAAGGCCTGGAAGCATTGTGCATCCCCTGTATAGCCGCCTGCAGATCTTCGAACAGCTTGATACAGTCTGTGGCACGACCCGAGTCATCTGTAAAACCTAGTCCTGCGATCAAGGATTCCTTCTTGCGCCTGCGTGGTGGACGACGATCCAATCGTCGATGTGATGATGTTGTTTGCTGCTGTTGCGGGTCTTTCTCTGTGGTGTCGAGTCGCGGTAGTGTCGGTCGGGCTGAGCTTGAGCTGTGTTGTGAGGTTTCGGACGGTTCTCGAAACCTGCCTGTGTGACCAGCGTCCATGGTCCTTCTCCGTGTAGATTCAGGCGATGACTCACCCACGTCACCGAGCAACAGTCTTCTCGGCCCATTTGTATCCTCCTCGTCATCGTCGTCAGACAGATCCAGATCAATATACTCTCGGGTCTTGACCCTATTCGCCGTGGGATCGGATACATGTCTGCCACCACCTCTCGACTTATCCATCAACTTCTTCCGCTTCGCCGACTCTCTAGCGACGAGCGGCGACTGCGCTTCCAGAGCACCTGGCAGCTTCTTCAACTCTCCCACAAACGCCTGTGTGCATAGCGGTAACGTCGGAGAATCCTGACTCTTGCTCGGTGTCCAGTTGGCAAGTTGACGAAGCATACTTGGTGACGGCGATGCATGCCAGAACACTTTGGACGTCGAAGGCTGAGACGAGGACTGTTGTGATGACGACGGTCCAGCGGAGGTGGAGAGGTTGAGCGAGTCGAAGAGTTCCGACATGGTGGTGGTGAGTCACCTTTTGGAAGATGTGATCCGAAGGTGAGATGGTGTGAGGGTCGAATGAGAGGATTCTTATACTGTCATGGTCGAACGCTGGTTAGGAGCAGGAAAGTAGAGTTGTGTCCTGCGATGGAGGTGGTGAAGTTCCGAATCTAGGTGGTGATGGTGGTGGTGGTGGAGTAGAGGAATGCGCTCTGAAAGCAAACTCGAATGTGATGGTGAGAAGCAGAGTCACAGAAAGTCACACAACTCGAACCCTGCATCACTTCTCTCACTGTCACACCTCTCTCTCTCTTCCGCGCCGACTGGAATTTTGCCTAAGCAGAACAGCAGCACTCTTTTGTAGTTCTCTCGCGCGGCCTTGTCCAAAAACAGAACATTTCTGCATCCACAGCGAATCGCAAAGCTGCACTCTTACTGACAGATGTGATAATAGAGACAATCACATGCATTCCCGATGATCACAACTTTGTATCAAATGAAGCCGCAGAAGAAGAAGAAAGGGTGGTCCACCCCTTTGAGCTGTTGATTCGGCATTCAAAGGAAGGGACGACGCGCTTTGTATCAACGCGGGCGTCTCAGAGGGGGAGAGACAGAGACCAACACTTTTTTTCGGCCTGGCTCGCAGTGTTACGTTGCAACGCGAGCAAGCGCGCAGACTGAAGAGCTCAGTTCAAGTCACGCGCCCGCCAGCCTAACCTCCACTCTCCTTGTCATGCTGACGCTTTGATTTCGTATCTTCTAAGCTATCTTTCCTTGAAGGGATTCTGTCTACAATCCCAGTAGATCTTGTTGTCAATTTGAGAAGTATAAAGCATCTCCTTGATCAGTCTGAGTAGCATCAACGTCGCTCAGCTTCTAGCAAGGAACACCTGCTTATAACAAAGCTGATGCGGTGCACCGTCCTCGTCGTACCTTTCGCCTACGGGGACGTATCCCAACCTGCAACCGAATACAGAGCAAAGAAGAGGAGAGATCAGCTATCGTCAACCTATCGCAATGAACGACTTTCGTTGGTACACTACTTACTTTTTATAAAACTCGATCACATAAATCTGACTGCTCAACTTGATCACGATACTCTCCAGTCTCTCCTGCCCCTTCTTTTGCCCCTCCTCACCTTTCTCTTTGAGCGACGGCCTCGGACCGAACGCCCCCTTCCTCTCCACCTCTCCACTCTGCAGTACACCCAACAACCATTCTTCCGCCTTCCTCACCACCAACCCGCCCAACCCTTTGCCCCTAACCTCCTTCAACAGCGCCAACCTTCCCAATTTCGCCCCACCCATCTCCGGCATTTGAGCCTCCGTCTGCTTCTCCTCTTCGTGCGTCTGCGCTGGATCCCGACCGGCACTCGTCGGATGAGGATAGTGCGTCCAAGCAGCGCTGATGAAATCGCTCGCTATGGCTGATTCACTACGAGCCCCACCAAGAGGGTATGATGAGGCGGTATCTGGTTCGGCGTCTGCTTCGTCTGGTTTAGGGATCGGCAAGGGGTAGGGTAGGAGACGAAGTGTTCCAAGTGCCACCGAGGGTTGAGAGCGATGGGTGAGGATAAAGTGTGCTGCAAGCGGATCGTATTGATCGATCTCGTCGGAGAGATCGAATCCTTGCTCGTTGACAAACACTTGGATTCGTACGTCGCACACGCTGCGGAGCTGGCTGCCGGATGTGCAGAGTGCGACTTGGTAGTCGGAGTCGTTTGACATTGTTGATAATGCGTTGAAAGTGGTGAGATGATGGTGAGAAGAAGAGAAAGGTTGAAGAGAGAGGTGTCAGATAGCCGAATTTCGAAAGCCTGAGTCATGCTGCATTGCCGGTGACGGAAGAACCGGTTTCCGTTCAACGCGTAGAGTGACCGACAATTTTAGAGAGCGTGTTGAGAAAAGAAAGACCAACACTTTCTTTTTCCACCTTGTCTCTGTGCATCTCGCATCTGCTTTTCGTCACTTCTTCACCAACACCATCTCCAGCATCGCCACACAATGTCAGTCATCAACCTCTTCATCCACTCCCCCTCCACCCTCATCTCCACCGAACGCCGCCTCCCCTCCACCATACCCCTACACGATCTCAAATATCGCCTAGAATCGATCGTCGGCATCCCTCCCTCTCACCAAATCCTCGAACTCCACACTTCTCGAACCGACCATGAACAACAATCCACCTTACCCGGTCCCTCTCCCTTCCCTTCATCCGTACGATCCACGCTCTTCCTCTCCATACCCTTGAATTCCGACCTCGAATCACGCACGCTAGAAGAGTTAGGAGCAGTCGACGGTATGGCGATCAAAATCCTCGATACACGTCCTAAAGAACTCATCCAAACCTTCACCGACGAATCTCTCGTCGAAAAATACATCATGGACGACTCCACCTACGCCTCACGTCGTGATACCGTATTAGCTTTCAAACAACGAAACAAACTAGGCCGATTCGATCCCAGCAAAGACGCCAACTCCACCACCTCCTCCAACGACATCTCCGATCTTCCACCCAACTTCACCCTCGGTGCACGCTGCCAAGTCGACCTCTCAGGTACAGCTACAAATCCACGTAAAGCAACCCTTCGCTTCATAGGTCCCACCCAATTCGCATCAGGCACCTGGATAGGCGTAGAGTACGACGAACCCGTAGGCAAAAACGACGGCTCCGTAGCCGGCCAAAGGTACTTTACCTGCAGGGACAAATTCGGAGGCTTCGTCAGACCGGACAAGGTCACAGTGGGCGACTTTGCCGTCGACGATTTTGACGATTTGGATGATGAAGAAGAGATGTAGTATTGTAGCGGCTTCGTAGCAAAACACAGACATGGGTTTTATGTGATTTGATAGTGCATTGCATATGGTACTGTGGTACATGATGCATACCCAACGCACTTTAAAGGGGACCGCAAAAACGAGAACTTACAGAGACACAAAACGAGGCGTCTTCCGAACGTTCCGAACGTGGACGTCGGAAGAGCCCACCTGAGCAGCGGAAGGGTTGGGAGCACTGCGACACAGCAGATGGCAGAAAGAAGGGAGAAGGGAAGAAAAGCAGATCGCCAAAAAATGGAACGCATACGAAAAAGAAGAAAAAGACATTTGGTTGGTCGACTGCAAAGTCATGCGAATCCCAAACACGCGCCCCCGACTCTTCTAGTGTCGAAAGACAGACATACCCGAGCTGGCTTAGAGAATAGATCCTACAGGTCCACCAAGATCCGCGCGACAAAGCGCGGACGTCGATGAGCCTGGGTTTTATTTGTCTGTCTGTCTAAAAAAAGACTGTGTTGCGTAAAAGCAGAAGCACCACCGTATGCATGGGCAGGCAAAAACAAGATGGAGGAAAGAGGAAAAGATGGAGAGCATGAGCCAGACCAATACGTTCTGAAACTGCCAGCGAAGAATGTCTCGGGACCTAACGAGATAGCGAAGCGTCGTACGAGTCTCGAATGTTGCGCAGCTGTCATCTTGAAGTCTGCAAGTCAGTCATTGTTCGATAAATTGCCTGCGATCGCGAAGAAAAGCAGAGTAGTTGAGAGAGAGAGAGAGATGTCACTGTCCGAGCGCCACGAAGGAATCAGAGTACCTTTCCCCCGAAAAAAATTTCAACCGAGCTTAGCCTGAACGAAAGCATCCGGGATATACTGCGCACTGATCGGCTTGCCACCAAAGAATCGTCCATTCAGACCATCGAGAGCCTTTCTAGAAGCGTCAAGGTTAGCAAAGGTGACGTAGATCTCGCCCGCAGAGTCTTTCTCGACATGAATGCTCGTCACGGGTCCATACTTGGCCTGGCATTCGTCTTTGACGTCTTCGGCGAGGTCCTTGTCCCAGTCCGGTTCGGTTTCTCTGTGGTTGACGAAAGTGAAAGAGGAGAACGGAAAGAGAGTCAGCTGTGGATCAATCAATATAATGTTGGTAAGAAGGGTGAAGATACGTACTCTGCTGGGTTGAACATGTTCTTGAGGAGCAACGATGTCGAAGTCGATTCAGGGATACCCGCCGGTCGCTCCTGCGCCACAGTCGTAGACTCGGAGGCCGTTGGCGACGGCTCGTTGTTGCGTGCAAGCTTCTCCATCAACGCAGCGCGTCGTTCCGGGTTCAGACCGGCACCTCCACCGTCGTCAAATGCCGACGTGAGCTGCGGAAGGTGACCACCACCTTGAGAATCGTGACCAGATCCATTCGAATACGACGATGAACCGCCGCCAGATCCCTTGGCATTGACTTTGCCCACCCTGATGGCTCTTTCGGCCAGCACAAAGCCGTTCATCTGCTCGAGGGCGTTCTTGGCATCTTGAGGCTGCTTGAATTGGATGAAGCAGAAACCTTTGCTCTTGCCTGTCTCTGGTTCGCGGTGGAGATCGACGTATTCAATCTCCCCGAACGGTTCGAAAACAGCTTTGACATCCGCATCGGTGAGACTGAAATGCAGACTGCCGACGTAGAGTCTTGCCTCGGTATTGGGCATACCAGGACCAGGGCGAGGGGCTCGAGAGGCTGCAGCTCCAACGCTGAGATGGATTGGAGCACCAGCCGTATGATACTGCATGGGCAAGGGGGCGTTTGCCAAGACTCGTGGATCCAGCTGCGTCGCAGCGACCGCCGGATGCTGTGCCATGCCGCTGCGATTACCCGCCTCGCCCGAGCCATAGGAGGAACTGCCGTTGCGAGCGGCATCGGTTCGTTGAACGACAATGGGGATGCCAAAGAGGATCTTGCCTGTCAGCTCGATCGCTTTCGGGACGAGCTCGCGCGCAGCAAACTCGACGTAGCCAACGCCTTTACTGCGATGTGTGGTGCGATCCATGACAATGCGTACGTCCTGAACAGCGCCTTCTCCTAGATGGTCCTCGAAGAACTCTCCGAGATCTCGTTGCCCCAGTCTGGCCGAGAGCTGACTGCAAAAGACGGAGCGCTCCTCGTAAACATCGATTTCGGGACTAGGGGTGCGACGCGATCGAGCCGAGACGGTGGGGCTATCGTAGCGGCCACGACGTCTTGGTGCAGGACGACGATGGTCATCTTCGTATCGGCTGGCACGCCTTGGAGGACCGCGCTCGGCTGCACGATCGTAGCGTCGGTCATCGTAGTAAGAGTCGTATCGATCGCGATTCGCGCGGCTAGATGAAGGGGCTGGGCTAGCTCGGTAGGAGTCACCAGCTGCAGGATCTTCACGTCGGTCGCTTCGACGACGGCGTCGTTCGCGGGCACGTTCTTCGTCGTCGTCATCTGCACGGTCTCGGATTCGATCTCTGCGGTAGGCATCTTCGCCTCTGCGTCTCTTTCTTCGTTCCTCTGCCTCCTCGTCGGCACGCGAGCCGCTTTTCCTTGAATGATGACTTCTTCTGCTGTATGCGGTATCCCTGCTGCGGCTGCGGCTTCGTGTGGGACTGCGACCATTGGAACGAGCGGGAGAAGAAGCGCGCGAAGAGCGACTCGAGACAGACGGCGAGCGCTTTCGTCCTCGAGAGGCATCGTCATGGTTCGCACCAGAGCGCGATGCTTGGGCACGTTTGCGAAGCTGTTCCGCAAGCTCCTTTTCCCGTGAACGAGGGCCTTGGTCTTCGTGGCTGGATCTGGCGCTCTTGTCAATCTCTACATCAGAGCCTCGAGAAGGGCGTCGATCACCACGTCGAGTGCGAGCCTCTTCCAAGTCGGCGTACATGTTGAAGTGCTCTATACCGCGAATAAAGGAATGTTCGTTGTAGGTGGGCGATTGGTGGGGACGCAGATGATGTGGGGAAGAGGAAGCAAGGTGACGAAGTGAGGCGCAGTCGCTTTTTGGACCGTCTCCGCTTTTTGTAATGAAATTCGAATTTGAGGGGTCACGTGACGGTGATTTTTGCGGTTGCAGAACGCGTTGTTTTATGCATTGTGCGGTTGAGCCTGCAGATTTGCTTTCAATTGAGAAGCAACACTTTTCGAGACGAAAGGGTCCGATCGTGAGCAGTCGATAAGCGTCCGATTCGCCTTCAGTCCACCATAATCGACCCGGAACGAAAAGCACTCCCACGACCTGGATGGATTTCACAGCGGCTTACCGGCACGCATCGTGGCGCTGCATCGCCTTTTCGCCCGGCTCGACCTTCCTAGCTTCGGTAACGGGAGACGACGCATGCTCAGTCGTAGTCCGGGCCAGTTCGACAATACAGGTCATTCGAACATGGACTCTGGAAGCATCGATATCCGCGCTAGAGTGGTCTCCTGATGGTGCATTCCTCCTAGCAGCTCATCCAGGGCAAAAAGAAGATGGAGTCGTATTTGTATTGTCTCTCGATCCAGCAAAGGAAGCCAACGACGGTTCGGACTCGGGATCAGGATGGGTAGCTAGGATCTCTTCCGGATCGGATGGGCTGGCTCACGCTACATGGGCGCCGCCGTATGGGCCCAAAACGCTTATCCTGTTCAGCCAGAACCACCTCAGAGCCTCGCTGTACAACTTGGTCGACCAACACATCTCCGCTATCGAAGGACCTAAGCACGACAAGATCGCGTGGACAGCAAAGCAGCCAAATTGCTTTGCCAGCATTCTCAAAGGCGCAGAGCGAGACTCTCTGTATGTCTTCTCGTGCCAAAAGTTGACGCATAAAGATCTTCAGCAATTCACCAACAAGCCGAAATCGGACGTGATGTGGAAGACCGAGCAGGCTTTCCACCTTGCCATGAACGATGCACACGACGTCCTTTGGGCTCCCGATGGAAGCTGTTTAGCAGTATGGGAAGGACCATTAGAGTACAAGCTGCAAATCTATACACCTCTAGGATCCCTTCGAGCAACTTTCCTCATCGAACCAGATTCGGACACCAGCACACCTGTCACACGGCAAGGCGCTGCCAGCGAGCCACGACAGACGTCAAAACGACGACAAGGATCGACCGATCTCACCAGTGTCGTTGCAGGCGGTGGGAGCGGAATCCGACAAGTCGACTGGCATCCGTCGTCACTCTTCCTAGCTGTTGGAGGCGGAGATGAAAAGGTGCGCATCTTGGAGAGCATGGAGTGGGAAGAGATTGCCTGTCTCGATCTGTCAAGTTCGTCCATCCGAGCGAGCAAAGATGCACCGTCGATGGCCATATACGGACCGCTCATCGCATGGAGAGAACCACTTAGCTGGCTGGAAGAGACACGAGCACGCGGTATCGTCGGCTTGGAACATGCGAGCTTGCCCGTCTCGTTAACCGCCTCAAAAACCGACTCGAGCAAACCAGGGACAAAACAGGGCATAGCTTGGATGGCGTGGAGCTCAGAAGGCAATTTGCTAGCTGCTCTCAACGAGCGCTTACCGCATGCTGTGTGGATCTTTGCATTTGCAGAACCCGGCGAAGGCCGAGGAACGGTCAACTCACCGCGCCTGCTGGCAGTGTTGCAGCTCAACAGCAATGCGAGGAAAGTGTGCTGGAGACCTGGTCACGTAGGTAAGCTTGGGGTGGTGTGCGACAATCGTGCCGTCTACACATGGGAGCTGATCCCGACATCGGCAAACCAGTACAGACAGAGAGCAGAAGCGATTCCAATACCCAACGACGACCTGAAGGCATCGCAACTGCAGTGGTCGCCAGATGGGCAAAAGATTCTGTTGGCTTCGGACTCGCTCTTCTGCTGCGCTTTTGAAGCGGGCGAGGGTTGAAATGCCAAACGTGCAATTGTAGTGAATGCTATCAAATGTATTCTATTGCGAAGGGCTTTAGAGGAAACCTCTGCCCGTGCCACGAGCCCAAATTTGCACTCGACCCGTGTTGGACCCAACTGAGGCGCCGCCAAGCGCAGCACCCTGCCCGTCAGGTGCGATACGATACAGCACAGCTTTGGCACGGTTGGGACAAGGTGTGTCGATGGCAAAGGCTTGAAGTGGTGGAACGTATGGATGACCAGCGACTTGTGTTGAGCTGTGTGAAGCAGGAAGTGCTCGTGCCATCGACGGCCGAACCAGTGGATGGACGGTGATCTCGCCATCGCAATCTCTCGCGCGTCCACTGGCGAGTTCTTTGACTTCTACCCATACATCTGCCTTTTGTAGTAGGCTGTTGAGAAGAGACTCATCGACAGGATCCGATGCTCCATTCTTGCTGCTTGATGTTGCGTCGGCGTGCATGAGGGTGATGATGCTTGCTTGATTCTAATTGTGCGTTCGGCAGCAAGGCATGGAAAGTTGAAAGTCAGTGGATCCACAGGCAGAGAGTAGATGTGAGCATGCTAAGATCGTTTACATACCTTCGCTGCGAGAGAAGTGAGAGCGGTGAGCCAATCGTTCAGCAGCCTGGAAACATCAGTAGACTGACCGAATGAATCGCTCGGATCCAACGCCCACGCTAAAGCAGTCAGATCGTCTACCACGATCAGAGCTCTAGAGGTCCAACCCTCACCATCATCGCTCGATGAAACATCCTGCAGCTGCTCCGCTACCTTGCTGTACAACCTCAGCAGACACTCTTCCGCCTCCGAGCTATCCTCCCTTATTCTCATTCCCTGTATCGCACCATCAATGCTTCCACCACTCAACGACGCAAGACTCTCGGCATCAGCATCGACAAAAGCGAACGCTCCATCGCGCATCTCCTGATCCAAATGCACCCCTGACTTGCGAGCGACATTCTTAAGATGTACGCTTCCGTCCGAGCCACAACCTAGCCAGATGACTTTGGTGTAAGCTTTACCCTTGCCCTTCGTGTCTAGACGATGCGACTTGTTGACAGCATGAGATGCTCTGAGGAAATGTGTGAGGACGAAAAGAGCCGGTGAGTCGATGGTGTCTGTGACCAGAATGTGGGCAGAGCGTGGTGGGATGGGTGTCCTTTGTGCCGTGGACGATGAGGGGGTGGGGAAGGAGAGTAGCGAGTCGAGGTTCGGCATTGTGAGCGGCGAGCCTCGTTGCTAAGAGGACAGTGTGCTGATCACGAGAAGAAGCAGAGAAGGTGGTGTGAGCTTCGGCTTGAAAGGAAAAAGTTGATAGAGGTGGAGGAAACATCTGCCGATCTCCTGTCGAATCGGGATACCATATCTTAGCCGATGAGGGATTAAAGCTTAGAATTATTCAAGAAAGACCGCACGTGGACAGCGCTTTGTCACCGAGACATGAACAATTTGCAAGCCAAGAACGTGCGCTTCCTTTTCGGCTTGATTCTTTGCTCCCTTTCTTGCCGTTTCGACCCTCGTCTGCATTGTTTGGCGAGTTGTGTGGCACAGACAGCTCGATGAGCTTGTATAACTTGCAGCGTGGCCGCATTTGAGTGTTGTCACAGATCCCCCACAACTTTGGGTGCAAAGAGGAGAACAAGCAGCGGAGAAGGGAGCGACTCGCTGCTGCTGCAGGGTTTGGCACTGTTGTACAGCACCCGGCTAAAATTGACCTGCAGAAGACGTGGACAATCCGACCTGTCAACGTGCGCTTTTTAGTCTCGAAAACGTCGAAAAGAATATGCGTCAACTATGACCGACTCTCTCTCTCTCTCGCCTCAACGGCTCTTACGACTCGGCATTGCAAGAGTGCACGCTCCTTGTCACGTTGCCTCTCTCGAGCCCCCCTCAACAGTGCAATTTATCTTTTCATGCAGGGTCAAATTGTAACCAACACGGGGTGTACCATTCCAGAGAGACTGCCTGTGCCGCCGATCCGTGGCGAATGTGTGCATTCTTTGCTGCTGCGTGTGACGATTGCGAGTTGCAAGGACTCGACTTCGAGTCGTCTGACTGACGCTCCAACAACATTGGTGTGCGTGTGTTTGCGGCAAAGTCTTTGTTGGTGGCCGCTTGTCGACCGCCTCGTGCACCCGCCACTCATACTACTTAGTGACCTACCATCCCTGCCATACCTCTACCGTCTTGTCTCGCCACCACCATCCACGACGGTCACGACCCACCGATACACCACCGCATCACCCACTTCCGCTGGTCTATCTTTCACGCTCGCCTTCCAAGGTCTGGCCCCACCATGTCACAACCCCAAGCCGTCCCCACGGACGTCTCCTCCCTCATGGCTTCCTACCCCGTCGACCACAAACGCCCCAAACTCCGCGTCGCCATCATCACCGAAAACTTCCTCCCCAAAGTCGACGGCGTCACCCGCACCCTCGCCCGCCTCCTCGAACATCTCAACAACGAAGGCCATGAAGCCATCGTCCTCGGTCCCGAAACCGGTATCCGACAATACGCCGGCCACCCCGTAGTCGGCACCTTCGGCGTTCCGCTCATCATCTACCCCGGTCTCAAACTCAACTTTATGCGTCCCCGCTTCGTCCGTCGCCTGCAACAGTTCAAACCGGACGTGATCCATTTCGTCGATCCTATCTGGTTAGGTGCACAGATGTTGCCCGTAGTGCAGAAATGGTTGCCCGAAGTTCCGTGCGTTTCGTCCTACCATACAAACCTGCCGACGTACGCGACCTTGTTCGGGATGCCGTGGTTGGAGCAGACGATGTGGAACTTGACGAGGAATCTGCACGATCGATGCGAGATGGTCTTCTGTCCTTCGGAAAGCACTCGACGGATGTTGCACAGCAAAGGGTTTAGTCATGTCGAGATCTGGTCGAGAGGTGTTGACATAGAGCTGTTTAACCCGCAGGCGAGAGATGAGAATTTGCGAGAGAGTTGGGGGTGCACTCCTAAACCGGCCAACTTGCGTTTGCCTCTGTCACCTTCCGTAGCGGCAGCCGACGCAGCAGCAAAGTTTGGATCCGACCAAGCTGCGCTATCACACCTGGCTGGTAAATTGGGCGTTTCCATCGTCAACCGTGAAGACTCGAGCTTCATTCGTACTCCTCCAACCGGCCCAGCTGTCTCGCCGGATTTCACCTTCACCCCTCCCCCCGCCTACGACAGTCTCAGTTGTGTTCCGGAGCTGCCTTCGTCGGCATTCCTGCTGCCACCCCCTGCATTGCCATCAGCGATCCCGAGCAACATGCGCGTCGAACCGGAACCCAAGGACTCCAAAACGGTGGTACTCTACGTCGGCCGCATCTCCTGGGAGAAAAACCTCCGTCTGCTCATCGAGGCGTTTAAACTTCTCCCCACTTCGGTGCGTAGCAAAGCCAAGCTGGTGTTTGTCGGCGATGGACCGGCGCGTGGCGAACTGACCCGGCTCTGCAACAAGTTGGAGTTGGATGCCTCGTTTATGGGCCATCAGAAGGGGTCTAGGTTGGCAGCGATGTATGCGTCTGCTAGCATTTTCGCTTTCCCTTCTTTCACCGAGACTTTTGGTCAGGTTGTGCTCGAGGCGTTGGCTTCCGGTCTGCCGGTTGTGGGGTTGCATGCGGAAGGAACTTCTGATCTGGTCAGCCACGGTAAGACGGGTTTGCTGTTGGACGTCAATGCGGTTGCCAAAGCAAGTACGGTGGGAGCAGCCGATTCGAGACCTGCTACACCCGGCGCAAGTCGTATCAGTCAAAAAGATCGTAGCGCTTCAGCTATCGCCATCAACGAATTTGCTTCCGCCGCCAGTTTGGCTGCTTTCAACCTCCGCCCCCCTCCTCCCTCTTCCCCTTCCTCGCCTTCCAAACCCTCTTCCACCACCACCGAAGTCGGCCTCCCCACTCCCATCCCCACAACCCTCGACTTCAAATCATCCATGACCCCCAACACACCTTGGTTCCACCAATGCTCCAAATCCTACTCGATGCTTCTCGAACGCCTCATCCTCGATCGTCAAACTCGAGCGCTGATGGGTCAACGCGCTGTACTCTACGCCTCGCGCAAAACCTGGTGGGACGCAATGGACGCTCCCGTACGAGGTTACGAACACGTCATCCAACAATCCGGGCTTAAAAACCTCTCAGACGACGAGCTGGAAGCTTGGAGAAACAGACAGAGGAAAAACGCTCCGTTGACGGGTCCGAGGATCAAACTCGCAGTGGTGCTGTATGTTTTGCTGTTCGCTTGGTTGGTTTGGTTGCGATTCTTCTCTCAGTAGTTTCTTGTATCGATGTGACGTTTTATATACCCCTTTCACCGCCTCTCATGTCTCAGTCTTCACGAAATGCAACGCCTTCACTCTCACTTTGGAATATCATTGCCATACTCTACATCAACAACGCAACAAAGTTACTCGGGAACGTGTTCGCACCCTGCTTCCTCCTCGCCTCATCCAACAGCTCTCCCTGCCACCAACCATCCGCCTCCGTATGCGTCACCGCAATAATGTCACCCGTGGTAAAACTGAACTCGTCCGGATTCGTCGCCTGATAATCATAGAGCGCTTTGACGTAGAACAGGATCGGTTGCCCAGCATCGCTGTACTGACCCGTGGGAGCGTGGCCTGCAGGTGTAGCTGCTGGCGGGGCTGCAGCCGGTGCTGGCGCAGCAGCGGGTGCCGGTGCGGGACTAGTCGCTCGTGCCCACTGCTGCTGCTGAGTCGGTTGCTGGAAGTGCGCTACACTGGCTGTGCTTTGTTGCTGTGCATGTCCGACACCGTTGGGCGGTCCGGCTTGCTGTGTCGCCTGCTGCTGCTGCAGATACTCATGCATGTACGCTGCTGCTGGCGTCTCTTGCGGCCGTCCGTACTGCCCAGCCTGAGGTTGCGGCGGCTGCTGCACAGGAGGCTGACCATAGTATCCACTCGGACCGGCAGGAGGAGCAGGCTGCTGCGCCGCCGCCGGATAGGCATTCTGCATTGGAGCTGGAGATCCGGCATACTGCGCCATGTGAGCCGGCACGCTTTGACTTGCGGTCGGAGGCTGATGTCCTTGCGCGTATCCAGCGTGCCCAGCGTACTGCGGCTGCTGCTGAGGCGCCATCTGCGGAACTGCCTGACCAACGGTCGAGTACACGGATGGCTGTGCTGCGTGACCCTGGTACGGCTGTCGACCGTCTGCAGCTGGTGGTGCGCCTTGATAGCTGTAAGGACTCTGCAGTTGGTGCGCGGGTGCAGTGCTGTATTGACTCGAGACCGAAGGATGCGCTTGGTGAATGGGCTTCTGCTGTTGGTAGTTGGCGTGAACGACGGAGGGTGGTCGCGCCTGTTGCGGCGGAGGCTGTTGCTGTTGCTGCTGCTGGGGCGGAACACTGCCAGCTCTCCTCATATAGTCCACCGCCATCTGATCGTGCGTCACCGAACCAGTGGCATCCAGAGCAATACCCAAAGGGGTTGTGCTGCGCGGAGGCACCTGCGATTGTCGCCTAGAAAGCGTTCCCGTCTTGGGTTGATCCGAGTTTGGCGCAGCCACTCTGGGAGACTGGGCTGCTTGTTGCGGCGTCTGTGGGTGTTGCAACTGCTGCTGTTGCTGCGTGGGTCGAGACCACGGCTGGGGACTCGGGCTTCGACCTCGAGCTCCGACTCCAGCAAAGCCCTGTTCGTGCGGCTGCTGCTGCTTGTTAGGACTCCTGGGAGGCTCTACAGCCTGACCACCCGCACGCGATGCGACCGAGTTCTGTCGAGAAAGCGACTTGCGTTCGCCAGGGAAAGACTGGCCGTACTGGCCGACCACCTCCTCAACAGGCAGAGGTGAAGCTGCTCGTGCGGGAGCCTGCATGAAGGCAGCAGAGGGGGATCGAGCGCGAGGCGGCAGGTTGCTGGCCATGGAAGGTGAGGGAGAGTGTGCGCGGTGCTGCGGCGGCATGTTCTGGACAATCTGACCAGGTTGGGCGAACGGAGCAGGCGGATGCGCCGGTTCTGCAGAGAGGCTGTCCCTGCGTGCTGGACCGGGTGACTTGCCGCCAGGTCGCATGCGCAAGCTGGCGAGAGCTTTGGCGATAGGATCGTCGTCATCTGCAGCGCTAGCAGCCGACGCAGCAGCAGCAGCACTACCGCCGCCGCCGAGGGGTGCGACGGGTGCGGGCCGAGAGGAGGAAGTCTGCGATTTGGGCGAGTTGGGGTGAGAGAGGGAAGAGGTATGAGCAAGAAACTTTTTAGTTGACATGCTTCGTTGCGGCGATGAAAAGGGCGGCATTGGCGGATGAGGACTCACTTGGTTGGCAGAAGGTGCAGGAGCGGGGTAGACTTGCGGCTGTTGTGCTGGAGCTGCAACGGGTTGCTGCTGAGGTTCAGCCTCGTACTGTCTCTGAGATGGATCTGCAGCCTGATCGAATGGCTGAGGAGGCACGGGCTTGTCGTAGTGGGCTCGATTGCGCGGAGCTGCTGCAGGCTGCGATACTGGCTGTACAGGCTGAGGTGGTTGCGGCGACACTGCCTGTGGCGACTCTTGAGACTGCATAGGCGACGGCGGCTGCTGTTGTTGCTGTGGAGATGGTGCTTGCTGCTGCTGCGGTTGCTGCGCGACAGGAAGCTGCGTCGGACGCGTGGTGTTGCGTTGGAATCGCGCGCTGTGATACGTGGGTCGAGCGGGAGGAGCCTGTCCTTTGGCATAGTTGATGTACTCGGGAGGAGCAGGGATGAGGCCGCCGGTACCGCAATACTCGATGAAGAACTGCACATCACGAGGAGTGTCGACATTCTCGAGGCTGACACGGATACGCTCGCAGGATTCGTCGTCGGCAACGCAGACGGCCGAGACGGCATTGGCAAAGTTCCAGAGGTTGCTCTTGGTGAAGTCGATGCGCTCCTCTTCCTGATCCTGGCACTGGTCGAGATAGGCCTTCCACTCTGCGTTCCACTTGACGGTGGTATCTCTGAGCGCGCGCACAAAGTTCTGATAGTCCCTGTCGTTCTGGCTGACGGTAGCCTGAGCCTTGTCGAGCTTGTAGGCGACCTTGTCGAGGTCCTTGCCTTGCACGAGACTGCTCTGAGCGGTGTAACCGTTGATCTTGATGCAATCCTGTTCGTACTTTTCGCGCGACTTGTTGACATAGGCTTCCTGAGTCTGTTTGTGTTTGTGAAGCTTTTCGATGTTGGCCTGTGCTGCTTTGCGCGAGTTCCAGCTCTTGTTGGCAAAGTCGGTAACGGCGCCCTCGAGGTCCTTTTTGATCATGTTTGCGAGATCAGCGTGGGTGCGCGAGGTTGTGTCGAGCTCGACCTTGACGACATCGAAGGCAGCTTTGAGTGCACCGGTCTCGCTGTGGCCGAGCGCCTGACGTGAGAGCTTTGCAAGTCGTTTTGCATAGTCTGCTTCGATGTCGGCGCGTTCCTTGTAGAGGGATTTGAGTTCGTCGAGTGTTCGTTGAGATGCTTTCATACGAGACGAGATGGCTTCGAAGCCGGCATCGTTCAAGCCCCAAAAGGCGTTGCAGAAGGAAGTGGTCTCTGCTAGCTGCTGACGGATGTACTCGTCTTCAGCAGCGATACGTCGACCCGCTTCTCCGCCGTCGGCGCCCATACTGCCACTTGCGCGTTCCGCTCGAGAACGTGCGCTGTGACCGGAGCCTGCGGATGAGGAGCGACGATCTGAAGGCATCGTGGCAAGCTAATTCGCGCCCCCTTTTCGATCGCAAAGTAAAACAGAAGTCTGGCTGAGTCGAGTAGTGGCAGACAACAGCGAGACGCGGCGCAGACCGATGCTAGATTGGGTGTGCGGAGGGCCGTGCAGTGATGCAGATGCAGCGCGGTGTGTTTGTTGGGACGGCAAGGTGGATCGGACCTCTTCCGTTAGCGTGAGAAGCAGTGACTGAGCAGCAATCGAGGTTGATCAGAATTCACCAGAAGCGTGTTGATCTGTTTGAAGCTAGCGGCGTGTCGAGATGAGACGAGACGGTTCGGATGAGTCCGAAGTGGGTTTTGCAAAGAAAGGCTGTGATCGACCGTAACGCACCAGCCACAGTCGTCGTCGATACAGAGTTTATGATGTAGTCTACCGATTGTGTGACTTGCGATGAGTCTGCGAGTGGGATCGTGGCAAGCACTTCTAAAGTGGTGGTGGTGGATCGCGATGAACGACAAGTTAGCTGCACGGAATCTTGTGTGTTGGTCTGACCTTTGTCTTACCGAGCTGGCCTCTGCGCAATCACCAAGCCAACTTGCTGCATAGAAATGAATTTCAACATAGCCACACGTTACCGCGAAAACAATAATTGAGGCACAAAAAATCAGGCCAAGAAATTTCAAGCAAAAACAGCTTTCCTTTTCAAGCAGAGCAGAGCAGAGCAGAGCAGAGAAGAGACGCGTCTCCTCGTCATCCTGTCCACCTCTTGCGCTGCCTGACCCTGACTTGTTAGGGGCGATATTGACCCCTCTCGACACCCCTCCAAAGCTTTCAAGCGTCTTTTTCCTTTTTCGCTCACTCTTCCATTGTAAGATCGACAATCATGGCCCTGTACAGCCGGAGTCCCAAAAGTCTCGGCATGATTTCGCACAGAGATTCGAGAAAACGAGAAAACGTGCGCACAGAGTTTCAGCGCTCGCGTGCTCTCTTCTCCGCAAAGGGGAACAACCCTCACCGAAACTTCAATTGCCGCCGGCCCAAACCATACATGCTGCAGACAGCGGCCTGCGTTTCTATCGTGAGCAAGGCAGCATAGGAAGCTTTCAAGGCTGGCTTCTCGACGTCGTCTGCTCTCTCATCTGGAGTCGACCAGTCACTCTCAGTCACACTGTAAAGAGGATCGTCTATCGAAAGCAAGAGAGTCAGCAGCTGTTGCGCAAAATGTCGTCAAAATAAATACAAAAATGATTTTTTTCCGGGATTTCCCAGATTTTAGGGTTTTGGGAAGTGGGCTGCAACTCGCGCAGAGTGATGCCGAACTGCGCTTTTTCGGCTCAGCTCGAACGACTTTCGCTTCGACTCAACCAAACAATCGATCCATTCCACAATCGCCTTCTGCCATCAATCAACCTTCCATCTCCTCCTTCCTACCTGCTCTTCATCGACGCAGACATGGTTGGCTGCGCAACATTGCTATCACATCTTGTCCGTCCATAGGCGATGACCACCGCGCGTCAACGCAGCACGCCCTCCTTACCTTTCACTTCGCACGGCAACTTGACCATCTCAATCTCGACGTCTATAGCTTTCATCGGCTTGGAACAAAGGATGGATATCTCTCTCATCACCGCTGCAGATTGACTGTAAATGTTCTGGTCCAAGACTCTGTCTCCATAAGCCGTTCGGCCTTCTATACCCCACTTTTCAAAGGGGCTCGTATCTGCCATGCCTGCACCAGCTCATCCACCCGTGGGCTCCGATAGTGCGGAGCCCGTTGCACTTTCGGGCACATCGAGGGACGCTGACAACGCTGTGCAAAGCGGGGCTTCATCATCAATCTCAGTCGATCTCGGCGAGCCTTCGCTGCCGCCTGCTGCTTTGCTCCCTATAGATGTACCACCTCCACCACGGAGACCGAGCAACCGTCAAGATGCACTCATGGACGATGCCCTCCGCTCCTTGCCTCCAGCTGCTGAGCGCAACACACAACGTCATCGAGCTCCCGCCACAGTGCTGTCCATGTTCAACAGCTCCGTCTCCGGTGCTGGTGGCTCTGCATCAGCACAGGCGGGTCCTTCTTCTTTCGCCTACCCTCCACCTGCTCCGAGACCAACGCCGCTGCACCGCACAGCCACGGTAGCAAGTGCTACGAGCGTTGCATCTGCAAGCACTGGCTCTCAACATTCCACACATCGTCCCAGATCCAATGCTCTTAGGGCTGCTTTCACCAGGGTCGCCAGTCTTGCCGCTCCTTCTAGTCCCATTCAATCCGCGACCCCGACATCACCAAAGCGCAGAGTCCGTCCTTCTCCAACCTTCCATCTCTCTTCAGTTCAAAAGACCAAGGAGGCTCGTCGAGCCGCTCGACGAGAGGCAAGAAGAGCCGAGAAGAGAGCACGCCGCGAGCGAGATCTCGAGCCCGACCTTGCCGATGACGAACAGGAACGCCCCGGCTCCACGCGCGCAGCACAGCTTGGCGGAGAGATCGTCGAACTTCTCGCAGAGCCACCGCTCGATGTTCCAGAAGCCAATGCGCCCACAGCATCCGCGCTCGCCATGGCTTCCAAAGTCGGTCGCAAGCCCAAACGCAAACTTCAATTCGCTCCCGATCAAAGACGTATCCGTAAGGTCGACTTGCCTCCCAGCTTCGATGCAGAGGATACCTATCGCAATCTGGATTCCTATGTCGCTGCCTCTCGTCAGCGCCGCAGAATCCAACGTGGCGGTCGAGGAGCGCGGTCACGTCGCTCCCGCTCGCGTCGTGGCTCTCGCAGCAGTCGAGGTAGTCGCAGCTCCGCCATCAGCAGTGCCAATTCTAGCAGCTCGAGCAGTTCTTCATCCTCCTCTTCCTCTTCCTCCTCAAGCGGCTCCTCTAGCTCCTCTAGCTCAGGTCGCGGTATTACTATCGCACGCTTGCGAGCTTTCTTTGGTGATAGTTCCAGTTCTTCATCTAGCTCCGATTCAGATGACTCATCCACCGGATCGTCTTCATCGTCTTCTTCCTCCTCAACGTCCTCGCGAAGCGCATCCACCACCACCGACGGAACACGTTCGCGACGTTCTTCTGCGCGGCGTCTGTCCGTCTCAAACATGCGTGCCAAATCGCGCCGCAGCACGCGTTCTCGTTCTCGTGCCGATCAGTCCGATGCAAGCGACGTGCCAGGTTCCCCTGTCTCTAGCCGAAAGGGCCCCATGACGCCCTACTTTGCTCCATTGGCCGATTTCCCGCTCGGTAAAAAGGCCACAGAAAGGCGTCAGAACAAGAAGGCTAGGCAGGCTGCCAAGCGTGCAAAGAAGCGCGAAGCAGAACTCATCCGATCAGGTCGTTTGCCGCCCAAACCCAGCCGCAGTGCTCGTGCCAAAGCCATGCGTGCTAGAGAGATGGCCGGAGGCGTCACCGAGTATCAACTCTTTACGCCGATGCGACTGCCCATGGATCTTGCCTGCACCACCTTGTCCACTCTGGAAGCAACACCCGAGCCGCAGGTCGGCACATCGGTCGTGATCAAACGCACCATGAGAACACAAACATGGGATCAAGTCCGCAATCAGCTCTATGTGATGCGAAACTACCTTCGCCAAGTCGACATTCAAGGCGGAGATATCGGTCTCGATCCACAGGCGGCCTACCCGACCTTGCATCGACACCATCGCCACAAGAAGCATTCAGCAAAGAATTCACAGCCGTCGCAGCCGTATCAAAAGACTCCCATCCCTGACGCGGTTCCTGAGACATCGGAGGAAGGCTTCGACTTCTTCGACGGTGACCTGGCTCTGCCACCTCCTGCTCTTGACTTGCCGGACGATGAGCTCGAGCCGTCCTCCGGTGTGGCCGACACTCAAGAGCCTGCAGTTTCGTCCACATCACAGAAAACCTCGTCGCCTAATTCTCTTCGACGAACGTCTTTCGACTTTGACCAGCACCTCCCAGCTGACCAAGAAGAAGAGACTCGAACTGGAAGACATCTTTCTGATATGCCGCTCAGTCCCAACTATGCTACCGCCTTTGGCAAAGACTTTGGCCGCGCATCACAGACTTTGTCGAACTTGCGCGATTCCGGGAGGAAGAAAACGCACAAGAACGGTGCTGCCGCCTCGACATCGCAGCCCCCATCCGGTGGAAAGGACGGCAATCAGACGAGTACCAGTGGGGCTTCGCCGGAAGGCGATCCAAGCAAGTCTGGTGCGTCTGCGACGACAGCAGATCCCTCCGACGAAGGCGCATGGTGGCTCCACGTTCACTGTCCGACATACAGAGACATGCACGAGATTTCAAAGCTCTTCCCCATGCATCCGCTTACGGTCGAGGACGTCTTGCAGCAAGACCCACGCGAAAAAGTAGATGTATTTGATCGGCTCGGATACTATTTCGTCGTCGTTCGAGCGATTGACGAACGATACTTCCGATACACTTCAACGTCATCGAAAGGATCGCCTGGCTCGCCCAGCTTCTCGGCATCCGGCTCTTCCAGTGCCACTGTGCATGGCGATGCTGAGGCAAAGGTTAGCGACGATGCACAGAACACGAACGAAGCAGGGATCGAGATGCGTGAACTAGGCGACAAGCCCAGCACAGACGACCGAGGCCCTCAGTCGAAACTGCATCATGACGCTGGCCACAATACTCGCTTAGCTGCCCCAGCTCGATCAGGCAAAGGCCGCGTCGAGATCGTCGAAGGTATCGGTGGCAAGGAAGGTCTCGAAGGTGTCAGTGTGGGAGGCAATAACCTCTACGTCTTGGTCTTTTCGCACGGTGTCATCTCTTTCGCTTTCGAAGACGTCAGCAAGCATATCGATCGTGTAGCTGCACGTCTTTTGGAGATCACACGTCCTGTTGAGCTGACGGCCGACTGGATCGCGCACGATCTCTACGACTCTGTTGTCGACGCCTTTTTCCCACTCATTTCCTTTGTGCAGTCGGAAGTCGTCGAAGTCGAGTCGCTGGCCAGCGAGCCTGTCAGCACCGCAGCCAGCCGTAAGAAGACCAACTTTGCGCCCAAGCAACGACGTCAACGAGCCCTGCTCGGCTCCAATCCGCAAGGTCGACTGATCAGCGTCGAGCCCGTCTCGGCCATGTCCTCGCCCACATCGTCCGAGGTGGAGAAGCGAACGCCGATGCTCGAAGTACGTCGACTCAAGACTGTCCGTGCATTCCGTCCCTTGCCCGTGCTGCATCTCGGCGACCGCATCCTTGATCATCTACCTCACTTCCTGGTCAAGCAAAAGCAAAAAGTCACCATCTCGCGTTTACCCGAATGGGAGTTCAAAGACGCGCTCGAAGCCGAGATGCGACGCACAGCAGCCGAGATCGACGAAGCCAGCAACTCGGTCTTCGATACGCAAGCAGCCGCAGATCAGAGTATCATGCTTCACCGCATCGCAGACACGCGCAAGATCGTCACGGGTCTATCGCGACTGTTGGCGCCCAAAAACGATGCGGTCAAAGGTCTACGTAAGCGACTTTCGGACATGCAGCAACTGCAACGACGGGAAGAAGCGCTTCGACGGATCGGCGGAAACGCACGTAGCATGTTGGCGCGTACCGAGGTATCGATGTACATGTCCGATGTTCACGACCACATTATTTCGATGCTCAACCAGCTCAATTCCGGTGAAGGTCGATTGTCGGAGATCCACCATACGTATCTGGCGCAGATTACGATTGAAAACAGAAAGTTCAGACAGGGAGCAGATGCCGCGATCTTGACATTGGCGAGTGTGGGTTCGACGGTGTTTATCATCGTATTCATCACGTCGATCTTCTCGTTGAATGTGGCTAGGCCGGGAAATCAGTTGGAGAGCGATCAGCATGCGTGGTTTATTGGGATCGTTGGGGTTTCTTTGTGTGTTCCACCGCTGATCTACTCGTATGTTAGGATGCTGTATAGGCAGAGTAAGCGAAAGACGGCGAAGCGGAGGGCTGCTCGTTAGATAGGATTTCGATTGGTTCGAAGTGCAACCTTGAGAGGGTGTACTCTTTATGGTTTTACGAGTCACGATAGCAGATTGATGAATTCACAGATTTGCACTGCAGCATGCTTGTCTGATGAGTGGAAAAGACTGACTGCCGTTCAGCCACGAACCAGTGCAATTGAGCTTCTGCTGTAGCGACGTCTGTCCAGCGCATGAGTCGTATTGATCAGAGCGGAACCTGCACTCGAGAACGGGGTTTGCCGAGTCGTTGCGATTCACACAAGTTCTGAGCAAGACAAGATTATGGAACGAAATTTCGATTGTCAAACAAGCCATAAACAAAAAAGGCGATCTAAAAGTATACGCTTCGCATCATGGCAAGTCTGTAACTTTGCTTGCTTAGTTTACCAGGTGGCCTTGGCACTGTTGTGATCGCAAAAAAGAACAAGCAAGAAGAAGAACAGCTGTCAGTGAAACGGTTCATGTCTAGCGATCAGGTCGAGATTTGTTGTGCGAAAACTCACATCTGGAACTTGGCAGCGAGGAAAGGAAGGGAGAAGCCAAAGACGAGGAAGGTGGTGAGGCCGATGGCGACGGGGACCTTGCGAGTGGGACCCGAGGGGAAGGGGACTGTTCGGACATTGTATTGATCAGAGGTGGCAGTTGGTCAGCATTTGCAGCACGAATTCAGTATTGTGACAGCGTAAAGATGGAACTTACGAGACTGTTTTTGCAGTGCAGATCGGTTGCAAGAAAGTGAGAGACATTTTGCAAGAGCATCGTAAGAGTATAGAAGAATCAAAAAAGTCAGTAAGCCGTGTCTATATCAAATTGCGGCTCTGTGGGCAACAATTCTGTCTCCCTCCTCCATTCCGACACCAGTAGCGACTGTTTCGCATCGTCGGTGCGAGTAGAGACAAGAAGAAGTCGAGTTGCCAATCGCCATCGAAAAGAAGACTCACGGTCTCGTGCGTGTTCTCGACGTGCAAGTTTCGTCGCATCAAAGGAGCCTGCTGCTGACGGAAAGCAGTACGGGCGGAGCGAACGGTCTGACGAGCGAGGATGGACATGTTGAACAGTAGAGGGAATCGGATGCCGAATGCGGTGGAAGATGCAAGGTGATGATGATAGAGTGCTGGATATGAAGGTGTTGGGCTAGATCTTTGAATGGCGTCGAAGATGTGCGCGGCTGTGGTAGCAGAGAAGAGGTGGGTTCCCGATATGGCTGAATTCGGGTGCGAATTTCCAAGGAATGACAGAGGATTACAAATCAAGATTTTCATCACGTGCAGCCGCTTTTTTGGCTGTGTGGGGTAAAGAAAGCGCCAAAATTCTCAAAATTTCTAGGCTTGCATACCCTGCATTTTGAACATTTTTGCTCTTGACCGCCTTCACTCACTCCAAGCTCCTTCTCGAACCGAACCTCTTCCTCACATCTACAGTCACTCTCTAACATCCGCCCTCTCAACATACAGCATCGGCCAGAGGGTTGAGAAAAGCAACGATGGCGGGCAACGCAGAAGCGTCGTCCTCGGGCGACAACGCCGGCAAGTTCACCTCCGGCTCGTTCAAACACATCGGCAACAAGATGAAGCGTACAGAGCTCTACCGCAAATACAAGGCCGACAAGCGCAAAGCCAAGTTTGCCAGAAGATCAGCACAAGCCAAGGAAGAGCGGGGTGAAGACGGTGCAGCTAAGAAAGCGGCTCGATTGGCAGCTAACAAGACGAGGACGATCGAGAACACTCGTGATTTCAACCCGACCATAATCAACGCGCCCAACACGCACGAAGGACCTGGACCGAGTAATGTGAAGGGCAAAGGAGCTGACAATGACGACAGCGATGAAGATGGAAGTGATGCAAAAGGAGTGGAGATGCAAGAAGAGCAACAAGAGCAAGAGGCGGCGGAAGAGGTTGACGACGATGAAGATCCAAGTGCGCCACCTGCGATTCTCATCACTACGTCGATGCCTTCTTCGTCCACTTCCCCGCACTTGGAATCGCTCAACGCTCGATCGCACCCGGCAGAAAAGACACGACAATTCGTTGACGAACTCCTCAACGTGTTTCCCGGTGCAGAGTATCGACCGCGATCCAAAGCGCAAGGTGTCGGTCTCGGCAAGATCTGCGGCTGGGCGCGCGAACGTCGGTTCGGAGCAGTCCTGGTCGTCGGCGAATCTCGGAAAGAACCTTTTGCGCTCACTGTCATCCAACTCCCGCACGGTCCCACCGCATTTTTCCGCCTCACATCCATCCGCACCGGCGACGAGATCTATGGCAAAGCGAGACCCACACCACACACACCAGAACTCATCCTCAACAACTTCACTACGGTCCTGGGTCATCGTGTAGGAACAGTATTGCAAGGTTTATTCCCGAAGATCCCGCAGTTGGAGGGTAGACAGGTGGTAACGTGTCATAACCAACGTGATTATATCTTCTTCAGAAGGCACAGGTATATGTTTAAGAGCGACAGTAAGACGGCGTTGCAGGAGATTGGACCGAGGTTTACGTTGAAGTTGCACAGTTTGAAGGAGAGTTTGCCGAAAGGAGCGGGTGTGTGGGATGGAAAGTATACGGAAGAGTATGCCGAGTTGGAGCCGGAGGAGTTGGAGGCGCTGCAGAGGGGAGATGCTGTAGAAGAGGCGTCGGCGGAAAAGGCTGTCGGAGAGGAACAGGTGGCAGAGGCAGGTGATGCAAAGAAGACAAAGAAGAGGCAGAGAGGAGAGGAAGAGACGGTCGGCTTGGATTTCCAATGGAAGCCAAAGATGAGCGTTTCGAGGCGCAACTTTTACCTCTGAAGCATCTTTTCAAAGCTTGCCTTGACCATCTCAACTTCTTTTCGCATCTCTCAACATCATTTGCATGTCTGCACGCAACTTATGTACTTTTAGCATTCCCTAACCTCACGCACTTGATAAACTCATCTACTAGCAGCGCACGGTCTAAACTGCTCATTGTAGCGAGTGCATGTCAGACGGAAAGCCCGTGCCGGGCCGTGAGTGCTCGGTAGAAGGTGAGACCATTGGAGCATCGCTATGCAAGGGATTTTAGTGATTCCCAACGAGTGGGAAGTTCTGTAAGGATAGCGAAAAAGCGCGTCTTCCGAACGAGGTGCCGCCAAAGCTGGTTGGTGTTGGACCCTGAATATTTTGGACAAGGTCGCGCACGAAGCTTTCCGCTTCTTGTTTCATATCCCTTCTTCTCAACCATCTAACCACATCCATCAACCTTCACACACACATCACCCTCGCCCGCCGCATCATACTCACTCTCTACCCCCACCGCTGCTTTCGCGCAGCACCTCTCCGCAGCGCCTTCACAATGAACGCGCAACTCCTCAACCCGTTCACAATCGACATCCCCGACTCGGTCTCCTCGACCCTCTCAACCGCTGAATGTTCCACCCTCCTCTTCAACCATGGCACATCCACTCTCTCTGGTCAGTACCTCGCCGTCGGCCGCAACGACGGCCTGATCGCCATCTGGGACATCGAGACGAAATCCGTCCTCCGCGTTCTATCCGGTCACGTTCGACCCGTCACAGGTCTAAGTTGGTCCAAAAACAACCGTTATCTAGCGAGTTGTAGCGGCGATTGGAACGTCGTCCTCTGGGACCTCAAGAGTGAAGCCGCTGACGTGCTAAGAGATGGACAAAGTAGTGAGGCATCAGAATCAGCAGGTTGGGGCGAGAGGAAACGAACCGTGCGATTCGATTGCGCAGTTACATCCGTTCAATTCTCGCCGAGTAGCAGCGGTCAATTGGTCGTCGTGCTTGCGTCGCAGGAGGCGTGGTTGGTCGACGTTCGGGATAAAATTCGGCTACGCAAGAGGAGATCGGGGAGTTTGGAAGTTTCAGACGGTTATGCATGCAATCGAACGCAGCTGTCAGGTGCAAGTGAAGGCGGGATAACAGCAGCTCGTTTCACCCCGGATGCGCGATTCGTCGTCGCTGGAACTTCCAAGGGCAATTTGCTCGTCTTTCAAGCTGCAACGGGGGAGCTGTTGGACGATTTAAAGGTGCTTTCTACGAGTTCTGGGGTGAAAGAGATGTGCTTTGACGCCGCTGGCAAGTTTCTTGCTGTCAATTGTAACGATAGAGCTATTCGAGTTATTTCCGTCTCAACAACCTCTTCCACCACTTTGGACGATCGACCGGTCCAAAAACGCTCCACTTCGCTTACTTTGAACCTACAACACAAAATCCTAGACATGATCCAACGAACCGCCTGGAACAACCTCGGCTTCAGCCCTTCCTCCGACTACATCTTTGCAGGTGCAGCCCACAAAGCTTCGCACAACGTATACGTATGGGACCGTTCTTCCGGAACACTATCGAAAATCTTAGAAGGTCCCAAAGATTGGTCGGTTGGTGTTGACTGGCATCCAACCCGACCTATGTTGGCGAGCACTAGCAATACAGGGGCAATATATGTTTGGTTTACACCTACGGAGGAGATCTGGTCAGCTTACGCTCCAGGGTTTGAAGAGTTGGAAGAGAACATAGAGTACGAGGAGAAGGAAGACGAGTTCGATTTCGAAGATGGTAAAGACGATAGGTTGAGACAGGTGGAGGAAGAGGCTGCTTTTGTACGGGTTAGCGATCGGATAGTGGCGAAGAAGAGGGGAAAGGTGTTGGTGAAAGATGTATCAGAGATGTTGGAGTTGGAACAAGAGTCGAAAGCGGTGAAAATGGTAGTGGAGAGCTTGGACGAGTTGTGCTTCGATTCGGGTTGGAAGATGACCGAGAACGGTGAAGAGAGACAGTTGGAGTATACGTTGTTGGACCAAGACGACGATGATGCGTTTGTCATTCCTCCTAGGTTGGAGGTGGATTATTCGGAGTTTCACGATGATCATATTTGAAATGACGAGATTCAGTCGATGGTAAACACAAACATCTGATGGGAAGAACGACTTTCCTGCATTCCGTGATTGTCCCAGAAAGCAAAGAGAAAAACACTAAGTTACTACACACGGCCCCTTTGAGCCTCTTACGCCCCATCAGAAGCCAAACACTTTGGCAGCCTTCCTATTGGTAAGCGCCTCCATCGCCTCCTTCCTGTAGGTATCGGGAATGACGGTGATATTATCACCTTTCAGCTGTAGCAGCTTCTGTCCTTGAGCATAATGGGGCCAGTTCAGACCACTCAACACCGTTGGGTCGTGATAGTAAACGAAGGAAATGTATGCCTCAGGCATCTTATCAGCCAGGACTGGATCCTTCTGCCTTCCATCAGGACGAATGAAAAAGTACTTGAGCTCTGATCCATGGTACGCACCCAGCGGCGAACCAGTACCGTTGTTGGCAAACTTGTCGTTCTGCTTGAACTCGTACGACCAGACCTTGTCCTTGTTCGTCTTCCAAGGGAGAGTAGCCGCTTTCAAGTAGGTTCGTCGGTGGGCCTGGAAGGTAAAGTCACCGAAAAAGGCAGATGATCGCTTGTACTGGTTGCTAGCCAGAGGAGGATAGATGCGCGAGGTGAGATTGGTCGTCGTACCGGCAGAGGTGGCAGTCTCAGCATTGTAGTACGGCGAACCTTGCTCGGGAATATCAGGGTAAAGCTTGTAGACTTGCTGAAGGGCTTGCTCAGTGTACGAAGTGTTGTAGATGACAGCAGCCGATCGGACCCAGGTTTCGAACTCGTCGCTGCTGTTGAGCTGTTTCTGTCCGAAGAGCGTGCCCTCATCGAGATTGTTGCCTTGAATGACTGGAATATCGGCGAGCTTGCCCTGTGGCAGATTGACGCTGGGATAGTTGGTGATGAACTCGTAATCGACCAAGGGAAGCCATGCCAGAGCACCGGCGATGGGGAAAGTGCCGCCTGCTTTGGAAGAGAGTGCATTAGCCACATTTTGAACGTCGGTCGCGTTAGCTTTGCGAAGACATTTGAGGAGCGAGCCAGGGGTGGTGCAGTTGACTCCTGCAGCAAGACTCTTGAAGCTCTGCTCGACGGCGGGATGCTTGGGCGTGAGCAGAGGACCGGGAGCGATTCCACCCGAATCCATAATGGCAGCGTGCCAAAGATTCCCTCTGTTTTTGCCGTCAAGGGCAAAGTTCTGGAGCGAGATGCTCATGGCTCCAGCACTCTCACCGAAGACGGTGACTCTGTTCGGGTCGCCTCCGAACTGGCGAATGTTCTTGTGGATCCACTTCATGGCCAACTTCTGATCGTGAAGACCTGCATTGCTTGTTGCCGAGTCGCTGTCAGTAACCTCGGATCCACCGATGAAGCCAAAGGGACCGACACGGTAGTTCATGGCGGCAAAGACGATAGGTTTGCCAATCTCTACACTCTTTTGAACTAGCTCGCTAGCGTTGTAGATAGGGATGGAGCCTTGCATGAAAGCACCGCCGTAGATCCAGGTGAGAACGGGGAGGTTATCCTTCTCTGTAGTGCCCTTGGGTCGAACGATGTTGAGGTTGAGACAGTCCTCGCTCATGTTGTAAAGAGGTGAAGGCTTGGCAGATTGGACGCAAATGTTACCGAAGCGAGTCGCATCGATGAGCTTGTCCGAGGAAGAGCCGATGGGCTGTGGCTTGGCGAATCGAAGTTGCCCGACAGGTGGTTTGGCGTAGGGAATGCCGAAGAATTGTTCCAATCCATAGTTGCTGTCCACAAAGCCTTGGACCGTGCCCTGATGGATCTTGACCGTAGGGTGGGAAGAGGCATCATCAGCTGTGTAAGCAGCTTGCGGAAGGGCCGAAACCGCAGATGCGAGCAGTGCCAGTAGAGGCAACCTCATGATCATGACGTCGTAGCTTAAAGCCTAGTGCGAATCGCGATCGGATCGTTGCGACGCGGCGATGATAGAGAAGGACAGAAGGATGGAGGGACGAGGGAAGAAGATCTCGACTCATGGATGAGCACGTCTTATACCTAATGTCGGCATCGCTGCAGCGGCACACCTAGGCCTGAGTCAAAGTTAGCATTAGTAGCTGTCAAGGGGTTTGCTCTGAAACTAATGCCCATACCGCGTCTACCTCGCTTGGATTCGTGCAGCTCGACCATGTGTTTCGGCCATTCGTTGCTAAGGCCTACCTGTTCATTCGGCACGAACCCTTGTCAAGCATCTTTCCAGGAAGAGTTGCAGCATCGCCTGTCTCACCTGTCTACCTTGCTCTTGCAATGCGACCGAGGGCAACGGGGAAACATGAGAGGGCAGCGGTGAGCCAGCTCCGAAGGGATGCTGTTGCTGCTATTGGTGCTGTTGCCGCTGCAGTGGCAAGTTGCAGACGTTGCAGGGCCAGGGTCATGAGATGCATCAAGTGCAAACAAGGTTGGTTGATTGCAGCATCACAACTCAACTTCTGCGATCATTTGCATGCTTGAGTTTGTGCACTGTCCGTATTGTCATCGAGATGTGAAGCACGCGATGCGGGGTATGACAGGTGTGGGGTGCAGAAGAAAAGATCAGCTGCGGGGTATAGACCAATTGTGATGCTCGAGCGGAGACCGCCACGAGCCGACCTTGGGACCATGCATGAATGGGCGAAAATATCACTACCCCAGACCAAGTTACCCGGCGGACGCCGTTGAGAAGAAGTTGGGGGCCGAAGCTGCTGCGGCCGAGACCTGTTCGAGAAGGATTCAGCAAATCGGCCGGTATTCGATGGAAATGACGGACCGGTGAATTTTTCGGTGGCTGTGAAGCACATAGCCGAGCCTTCTTCTGGTTCGGAGCAGAAGACCCTTTTTTCGCAAACACATCATGGCCAGGTCAACTTCGCAGAATGCCCGAATGAAAGGAATGTTCGAGACATTGATGAACGCAAACGGATCTTTCCTTTATTCGCGGCTATCCGCGGTCTGAAGCGGGGCTCCACGCTCTTACTCGTGGCAGATGCTTGCAGCTCGATGCCGCAACTCCCGCACTGCGTTGTGAGCGTACGGTAGAGTTGTATGACAAGTGTGTGTCGCCAAGTGGTCTCTACAGAAGGCAGAAGCACATCTAGCTGAGGCGTGTTGAACTGATAACGACTCGGTCAATCGCCGTTGTTGGAAATATGAGCTACCGGATGCAGCGACTATCGATGGAGAGGGCGAATCGTGGATGTCCTAAAGCCGCAATAGCTCTACGACGTTCTCAACGCGGGTGGATGGCTCAGTGCAACGCTGGAGGGGAGAAGAGAAGAAATTGTTCGCTTCGATCCGACAAAACTGATCAACAGGAAAGCAAACAGAAATGCTCAGTGGGAGCGATTGACGTTTGCAAGCGCACGAACAACAAAAGCCTTGGTCCTGCTGCCTATGAGTTCGGCATAACGTGACAAGGACGTCAAAAAGAAAGCAAAATACTATGGAAGAGTTGCGTTCTGCGGTAGGTACAGTAAGGGCAAATGGAGCGCCACCATCCCAACTCGTAACCGCTGTGGCTTAGCCATGGCGAAACGCTGCGCCACACCGGAGTCGAGTCGGACAGCCCGAATCTGAGGACGGGCTTCTGTCTTGGCTTGGCAGAAGTTCAAGGTGGGATGAGAGAGATGCAGCAAATGTTCCCGTGTCGATCTTTGCTTCTTTCGGAAGTGTACAATCACATTCTTTTTTGTGGCGCTCGCTGCACACTGCAATGGAAGCATTCAAAAACGATGCAACCGAATCGCAGACCCACTGATTTGGAACAAAAACGACAATCTGGAAGCCTGCACGTGATAATCGACTCGAATTACTTTTACAAAGCTGCGCTTGGGAAAGACTTGACAAGGGAAGACCATTCACAGAGTGAACAAGCGAGAAAGCAATCCTGCAAGACCCGTCGAACGGATGCATGTCAAATCACTTCCGAGCACGTCAGAGCGTGATTCTGTGTGAGGAATCCGAGTTTTCAAACGCAGCTCGGATCAAGCAGCGTGCATATCACTGCTTCCACGGCAGACTTATGCTACGCCACACTAGTTTTTAGTCAATCAGTGAGACGTCCTTTCAAAGTTTGGATGCATTGCGCACAGCCTACTGTAGTAGATTGACAGGTGATGGCTGTGCTGACGCTTCCGAATCAAGTACGTATTGCTTGCACAGAGTGTACGTGCCTGTGCCTTCAGAGGCTAAACTAATTTGGCAGCAGCCGCAGCAGCCAACCTTCCAACGCATTTCCCAAGACCCTTCCTGGTCTTTTTCGCTTCATTCCCTGTGTCACGGCAATCTCTTCTGTCTGGCATTCTCTTCCTCTCTCTCTCTGCTCCACTCACCTTCATCCGGTTGCGAATCGCTCTCTGATACGCCCATCGATACCCTTCAGCGCGATACGACATTCGCTTTCGCCTGTTGCTTCATCTGCAACCTAGCCAAAAGCCTCGACCTTCACCTGCTGCTGCTTTGTGTCCTCCCACTTCGCTCTTTCTCACGCGATTCGACCGTCGATTCCACGCCAAACGCAGTCCGATCCAAACAAACGTATCGCATCCCACCGACGTCAGTCCCATCTGAAAACGTGGAGCCATCGTCAGAATCTGCCTCCCTGGACGCTCATTTCATATCCCTTCAGCTTGGTTCCCGCCATCGTTGGGCTCGAGCCAACGCCTCCCTCGAGCTTAAAAGCCACATGCTCTAACCACAAAGCCTTTCGGCGAATGGTCGACACCTTCGTCTTCTTCCCTGTCAAATGACCGTTCACCCATAGACACCTCGAGTCTGTTTACAAACGCTGTTCAGTCTCGATCTCATCTTTCTCATCATCATGTCCGAAGCTGCAAAGACAAATATCAACACACGCATGCCCAAAGGCGCAAAGCGCCCAAAGACTTCGCGCGCCTGTCTTGCCTGTCGCAAACTCAAAGCCAGATGCGAGCCAGCCAGCGGCACCAAAGCTTCTTCCACCACCGACGATCCTACCACGGTCTTCTCCATCTGCCATCGTTGCAAGACTCTCTGCATCGATTGTCTCTACGAGACCACCGGAGGTCAAGTCGTTCAAGGTCAAGACTTGCAACCCTCAACCTCGACCCCTTCACCTGCAGCCGAGCCTAGCAGGTTTCCGCGCTATACCAAACGATCCAGGCCAGACCACCTCAATGCTGCTACTTCCGACCCTTTCAGCAACGACCGCGCCATCTTTCTCTCCCCAGCCATTTCGCCGAGCCCTCTCACACGCTCCATCTATCGAGACATTGACATTTGCTCGCTCAACACCCCATCTACAAGCAACCTAGAGCGGCCCGTCCTGGCCGCAAATGCTCTTTCCCGCCTCATTGGCACTGCACCCACTCTTAAACCAGAGGCGCAACGCTACCTTCTCACCCTTTCCGGAGCCTTTCCTCAAGATGCGAATAGCTTTTACGACTGGAGTCAAGCACCACCAGACCTTTGCGCTGGAAAGGCGGCGGCACGCCTCATGTCTGGCCAGATACCCTTGCCACCTTATCCTGCAATCGAGCTCGACTTCCTCCAGCGCTTCCTCCAGCCTCATGAGCCATCATTGCGCACCGTCTTTCAAGGCCTGTACGATTCCTTCTCGCCCTTCCTCTCCACACCCTTCGAGGACTCGCTCAATCTTTCGACTTGCCAATCCGAAGCGCAGTGCTTTGTGCTTCTCACCATCTATCTAGCCGCCTTTCCACACCTTGAACCCACGCTGTCAATCGACTCGGCAAAGAAGCCGCTGCGAAAGGCTGTGGATGCATTGCTGCGGCGTGCCATCCACACTCCATTCAACGACCATCTCAACATCTTTGCTTTGCACAACTGCGCGTCCTTGTTGCTCTTCCCCGTCGATGGGTTCGTCGACGATGCTCGCCCCTTGTCTACCCCAGAGCACGAGAATGACGGCTTGATAGAGTTCGCCATCGATCTCAATCCAAGGGCAGCCATCATCACAGCGCTCCGCGTAGCACAACGGCTAGGCTACGCCGACCTTGCAGCAAGACTGCCCTCGATTCGTCAAGCATTCGAGGCAAACTCGCCTGCAAATGGCCAAGCTGCCGACGCGGCTCGTGACGAGTTCGCACATGCTGTCTTGTGCACCTTCACTTGGATCACCTTGCTTCAATTCCGCACCTCGATCGACGTTGCCGAAGATCGTCTCGAATGGGATTCTCTGTCGCAGTTCGAACATACTATCCCACGTGGTCCCATCGATGCCCTCACGGCTTCGCTCTTGCCCCCGCCCACCTTTCTGTCGCCGCGCGAGCAGAGTCGGTGCTGCTGGATGGCCCAGCGCGCAGAACTTTACAGCATCGCACGCGACTTTCGCCACACGAAACGCTCTGCAGCGTCATTGTCAAAAAAGGAGGCAGAAGATCAAGCCGCTGCCTACAAGAAGGCGCTCGACGAATGGCGCTACAAGTTCAACGAGCAGATGCGTAGCATGAGCCTCGGCTTCCGCAAAGATCCTCGCGGCCTCGGGCTTCATCGCTACTACTTGATCTTCTCCAATGCAGAGGCGCAGTCATTGCAGGTCGTCATCGGCTCTATATATCACAAGGAATTCGTTGCTGACATGCGACAGCGACTGGCAGAGCCTTTCTACGTCGACAAGGTACCTTGGACAACGGCTACCACCATCATGCTCGGCCACGAAGAGGATCTCATCACCAAAGCTCTCCTTATCAACTTCGCCTTCACCGACGCCATGCTCAAAGCATTGGGCTTGATCTCGACCTTGACGCCCGTCATGCCACAGCTCTACGACTTTGTCTCGTACGAACAGACCGCAGACAGCGAGATTCCTTCGCTCAGCATCGTTGCGCCTCCCACGTTGCAAGCCGGGCTCTTCGCTGTGCCTGTGCTGGCAGCCGCTGACTTGCGTCTGTCCGTGATCGAGACATGGGGAGCGAGCTCATCCTACTTCAATCATCATCTCTTGCCGTTGCTCACAAATTGCGTCAAGTCGCTTCGCGCAAGTCACGTTCAAGTCAATCCTCCAGGTGTGCTCAAGATGCCTTTCGTCACAGCCAGTCCTGTTGCTGACTATCTCCAGGGTCCCTTCGAAATCTTGATGAGGAAAGTGGCTTCCGCCGAAGAGCGTCTGCAAATTTCCCACGTCGAGAGCATCCTCAACAACGCCTTCCTTTTGTCCCACAAGAAGAAGCAGATCGAAGCGCTTGCCGAAGAGCTGGCGCCCGACACGCCCGAAATGGTGCAGGCGATTGCCGACAGTCAGAAGATCGAAGACGAAATTTCGGCCAGCATGATGGGCTCGCTGCACGTGCAGCCGCTTCAGGAGTTCGACGATAGCGAGTTCGCAGTCAAGGTGTTTGGTTCTGATATGCGACAAGGAGATGTGAAGCCAATTCGCAAGCCAGGTCGCAATTCTAGTAGCTCCGCAACGACACCTGACGCTGATGTCACCAAGGCGACCAGTTCTGGCGGCACCCAGATGGAGCCAGGAGCGAGTGCGTCCACGACGAATCACTCTTCCTCACAGCACAGCTCATCTGTAGATTTTGGCATGATCCCTCTCACCAACACAACGCAATTCTCTCGGCCCGCTACAGCGACTCATTCAGCTACGGACATGCAATCAGAGTCCTCGAATTTGGCAAAGAGCGCTGCTGATCTGCCGCATATCCCTGCTGTTGAGAGTCAAGGACCGGATTATGCGTCGTCTCGCGGTGCCACGATTCACGCAATAGCGGCGTTGCCAAAGCAGCTTCAGCAGCCCTCGGCATCGTCATCGTCATCGCTGGTCCAGCAGCTTCTGCAGTCTGACTTGGCTTCTTCGACATTCTATCCAGAGCAAGAACCTTCGGCGACGGCGCCTATCCAAGACTTCACCCAAAATCGCATGGTAGAAGGTCAACCGGCAATTTCGGGTTATCTTTCGGAAGGCAATGCAGCGGCATTCGCATCGTATCCGCCCGTCGATGGAGGCTATCCGGCTGAGGATACCTTTGGTAGCTTCGCACACGAGCACAATGGTTCTTCACGCACGGCGTTCTCCCCTCACAATCATTTGCACCGCACTAGCTCCAACGCCTCGCAAATACACACTCATTCTGGCTGTGAGCCGATGGAGAGGCGATATTCGGCGGCCAGCGTCACTAGCATCGGGCACGGTGGTCAGTATCCGCAGGGAGTTGGATCATCGACGGCAAACTCAGGTGTGCCGGCTATGGGACACTGGTCGCAGCCTCACTCGCAAGCAAATCAGCACCAGCAACAGCAGTGTCAGCATCAGCACCATCATCGACAACATCAGTCCGAGCTGCAGCAGGTCCATCACGAGCAGCACGGACTCTATCAAGCGGAGAACGGCCTCCCTGGTCAAGGCAGATATGATCGGTATTCCGACATTTCGATTCCCCGACAGCCCGACGCAAGTATAGCGCAGGGTGTGCAGGGCGCACAGTATTATGTGGCTCAGCAGCAAGCATCGCAAAACGGAAGCCATGCCGATGCGCGGTACACCTCGGGGTATGCGGGGATCGATGGCCATCCTTCCACTGCACAGCAGCACGTGCATCCACACCACCAGGTCGGCAACGGAGCGGAGTCGAGTGCTCAGCAACCTCAAGTGGTTGTCCATCCTCAAACATCTAGCGACTGGCAAGTGTGGGATTGGGCACCTGCTCAAACGACGCAGCAGCAGCAGCAGCAGCAGCAGCAACATTATCGCGGCTCATGATACCAAGACTGTCACTTTGCCTTTGTAGCAATATCATAGATTCAATTTCACATTCGGTTCAGCCTGAAGTCACAGCTTTGGCCTGAACATCAATCACCAACTCACTGGCGTCATCTTGCTTTCTGTGCATGTGAATCGCTGCCTGCCTGAAATAATATTGAGCACGACGCTAGTATACGATCACATCTCTACTCCTGCTCCACCGAACTCCCTTCTTCCTCCTCTTCCTCCTGTTCAAGCCCGAAAAACGCCTTCACAGTAGCATGAATAGCCACCCCGATCCCCCACCTCCCCACAATCGGATCCAACTCCTCGTCCTGTTCCGCATCGTGATCGGGCAACCCTACGATCCCATTCTGAGCCACGGCCACTCTGAGCAGGTGTTGAAACTCTTCACCAAATCCCGCTAGGAAAGCTCTACTCGTCGCGTCGGTCAACGCAGCAGGGACGTTGGGTATCGCGCTGATCTCCGGATAGGCGTGACCGTATCTGTTCCACCTGATCGCGAAACGTAACTCCAACGATGCACCTCGTTTGTTGGTCAATGAGAAGGCTTCGCTTGCTTCTCGATCGATCAGAGATTTCCCGAGTGCTTCGTCTATTTTCCCACCTCGTCGGGTTGTTGTGGTAGAGGAGTTGGTGGTGGAGGAAGGTGGATGGTAAGGTGTGAAATCTAGACCTTGTGAAGATTCCCAGGAACGAACGTGATCGCGAGCCAAGTGGGTGTGTGTTTCCATGATCGAGCTGAAAAGGTTCCTTCGGATGGATGCGAGTGGTATAGTCGTTCGAAGCATCAACAGTATCGCCTGTAAATCGTTTCTCTGCAACAGCTTGCTAAACAACCGATGTCGGGCGTTCAACGTTTTCTCTAACCAACCTGGCAACTTTACTTGCAAATTTCGAACCGCAGGGGAAACACCATCGTCGTCGTTCACTTCGAACCGTATCTCTACTGCGAAAAGTCGTGCAACACTGCCGGAGATCTTGACACTCCTCTTCCTTCCACCCTGACCCTGATCCTCGGTGGATAGAGAATCGATATCGATCAACGTGAAAACACCCAACGACTCGACGAGCGCCACCAAGCGTCGTTGACGGTCTTTCAACCACCCATTGACCTGCATTGTATGTTTTGTTGCAGATAACCCGTCCAACGATGCAGTCAGTCGACGATCGATATCGCTACCACTTCCCACACCTTCGACACCGACACTTTTGGCAGGTATCAACTCCCTCCCCACCCCCACAACCGCTGTTTCACCACCGACGAACTTGCTCAACGCCGCACTGCTTGCGGTCAACAGAGCGGTTAGTGCGTCATCGTCGAGCTCGGCCAATTTTTCGGCCAACACCTGACGTAGTTCAACAGCGTTTCGACAGGTGGGGTCGATGTACGAGAGCGATAGTGTTGCGGCTGAAGAGGAAGAAGTGGAAGAAGTGGAGGATCGAAGTCGGGTCCGTTCGAGGGATAGAAGACGTCGAAGGTCGTGTATTTCAAGATCGAGTTCTTCAATGCGATCGACGAGGGTGGTGTGGGAGGTAGCGGAGGTGGTCGAGCGGTTGACGGAGGCAGGGGTGGAGAGGGCAGAGATGGAGGCTTGGCCGCGGCCTCGGCGGGAAGGAGTGGTGGTTGGGGTTGATTCCGACATGGCTATCGTTCGAGCCCTTCGTGGCGATATTTATGGGCTTGAATGCTGCTAGAGTGTGCGTGTGCAAAATCGAGTAACGGCGGTTCACGTAGGAGATGTTGCAGTTCAGACGTGTGAACACGGTTCCAGAGCCGAGAGAAAGCCTGAGTGAAAAAGAGAGTGGTCGACGTAGGCCGAGTTTCCGGAAGCAGCGCGGCGCGAGAGCAATCAGATAAAGAATCTAGACCAGGATCGGAAGCACTGAATCTGAATGGGTATATGGGTCTCGAAAGGTGTTGCTGGGGGTAAGTCGGAAAGATGGTGTTGATGGTGTGGAGATGACTTCGGAATGTGTTGCCTTGAGAAAGTATGGTGTTGCTTCGGATGAGCTGCAGGGTCGTGCGGGCGCGTCGCGTCCTCGAGAATTTTCCGGACAGTGTGCTCTCAAGGTATCTAACACTATGGAAGGGGGCGAAAAATTCATCATCGACGAGCTGAAGGCATACGATCTGCCTGTATGAACTCATACACACGCAGTCAAGCTTAGATACCATGGGAAAAAAAGCATGACGAATGCATTGAAGGTATACTGATACAAGCTTACACAAAAGCCAAACATGTAGGGCCTATACTAGAACCTCGCCCGCTTCCCCTGGTCCCCACCCGCACCACCCTCCCTCTTCCTCTTCGGCACACCCCCCGCACCAAACCCAATCCCCGCAGGCATATCCCTCTTCTCCTTCTGCGCATTCTTCCTCCTCCTCCTCTCCAGCGCCTTCTTCAGCTGCTTCTTCTCCTCCCCCTTCACCCTCTTTCCTCCTCCATCCTCACCTCCGGCCAACCTATCATACTTGTCCTTCAGCAACATCCGCTTCACCTCGCTCTTCTTCGGATAGAACGGTTGCAGTCCTTTCTCAACCCTCTCCTTGTTCTGCGCTTTGATCCTACCCTTCACCGCCGACTCTCGTGCACGTCTCTCTCTCTCACCTGCTAAACCTTCTGCTCTACGTAACGCAGCTTCCACCTTGGCCCGCTCCTCTCGAATCGCTAGAGCTTGTTCCGATTTCGCTTTCGGTCCGGCTTGGGTCGATTCTTGCTTCTTCAGCTTCGCCAGTGTCTTTTTAAGCGTATTCAGTTCGTCTTTGAACATTTCGGGAAGGAAAGAGTAGGATTTCGCGAAAAGATCCTTGTTGACGCTTCCGGATAACGATTCGAAGCGTGGATCGCGTACTTGGCTGGACGCCGTTTCGATGACGTTTCGACGCCGAGAGACCGGTCGTTTGCTGGAGATTTCGGTGGGTGCGTTCTTGTTGGCTCGTTTGGCGAGTTCTTTGCGTTCGTTTTCTTTGCGTCGCTGCTCGCGTTGTTTGCGAGATTCGGCCCAGGCATCGTCGGTTGGGCTGGAGCTGGTGGAGGGTGCTCCACTGAGCTGTCGGAGGCGTTCGCGGACTTCGCGACGTTTCTGTTCGAGTGCTTCGTCTGCCGAAGAGGATGATGATTTGCTGTGCCCGTTGCGGAGTGGTTGTTTGCCTGCTTTGGCTTGGGCAAGACGCTGACGGTCTTGGGCGAATTCGTCTTCTTCGAGGTCGGAGATGTCGGGTTCGGACAAGTCGTCAGAGCCGTCATCGTCGCTGCCAGCCATTTGCTGTCGAGCCTTGATGAGTGCCGAGAATGGGATTTGCTTCATCTGCTGTTGCAGGTCGTCTTGCTCGTCGTCGTCGGATTCGTCGTCGCTGCTGCTTGCTGCGTTCGTTGCATCCTCGTGGTCATCTGAGTCGTCTTCCTGGGAGTCATCATCGGAATCCTCTTCTAGATCAGAATCATCCATGAATTGGGCGTACTTCGGCCTCTCCTCTTCCTCGTCTTCCTCTGATTGCTCTTCCTCTAGACCCTCGTCCGAGCCTTCCAAGTCCGACCCCAGCTCGCTGCCCGAAGCGAGATGGAGCGATCCGGCATCGGAGTCGTCCGAGTCCTGCTCGAACACAGCCGCTGCCTTTGGCTTTCTTTGAGATGCCGTGCCCTTTGCCATGTTTGTGAATGGATGTCGAAGAGGAAGGTCGTGATGGTGCGAAGGAAGCTCAAGAACAAGTGGAGTTGAATTCACTTTTTTGGACGGGCAGAAAGGTTTGTATTGACTCAGCAAATTTTCAATACACATTTGGGCATGAGTTCAGGGTTCGGAATTACAAAATTTCAAAGGAAAAAAAAGTTCAGGTTTGCCCCACTTCCAATTTTTCTTTTGATTCTTCCAAGCTTTCCTTCTCGCCATCGTCTGTAGCTCAACCATCATAACCCGAGCGAAGTCAGAAGGTGCCACCAACGAACAGCTCACAGGCATCGCAGATCATCGCACTATCAGCACTTCAACAGAGGCTACTAGCTCGCGGCCCTCATCACCATGGAAGCCGGTCCATCTAAACCGTCCCGCTCGTCGAGCAGCTCCAAGCGTGGCAAGTCGAACGGCCAAAAGAAAGAATACCATAGCCAGGAGGCACTCGACAAGCAGGCTCACTCTATCTCATCTGCCACATCACTTCCACGATCCCTCGAGCGCTCTACACCTGCCGCTGTTCGCGATGCCAAACTTCCCAAATCGGTCACCAGCGTCAAGGACAAGAAGCTCAAAAGCAAGCTCACACACCAGCATCTCTCTCAAAAGCGTGCAGCTGAATCAGCACGTCTTGCCAATGAGTATCTCAACTCGTCTGCTCCCGGTGAGGGTGCAGGCATGATCCAGACCGAGGGCGAGCTCGAGCGAACATTCAAAGTAACACAAGCGCAGATTAAGGATAATGTTGGAATCGATACAGCTACCAAAGGGTTTGAGCTGAAGTTGGATGGTGGAAAGCAAGGTGTTGGGCTGGGTCCGTACAGAGCCGACTATACGAGGAATGGGAGGCATTTGGTAATTGGCGGAAGAAAAGGTCATTTGGCAGCATTCGACTGGCAGACGGGAAAGCTGAGCTGCGAGATCCAAGTTAGAGAAACAGTCAGGGACGTCAAGTGGTTGCACAACAACAGCTTCTTTGCAGCAGCGCAGAAGAAGTATGTCTACATCTACGACGATGCGGGTATCGAGATTCACAAGCTCAAGAACCACACCGATGTCAACCGGCTCGAGTTCTTGCCCTACCACTTCCTGCTTGCCTCCGTAGGCGCGACGGGCTACCTCAAGTATCAAGACACTTCGACAGGTACGCTCATCAGCCAGCACCGAACAGGATTGGGCAACTGCAACACCATGACGCAGAATCCGCTTACGGCCGTCTTGCATCTCGGACACACCAACGGAACCGTGACCATGTGGACGCCCAACCTCTCCACACCTGCGGTGAAGATGCTCGCCCACCGTGGGCCAGTCACGGGTATCTCGATCGACACGCGCAACGGTGGTCGCGACATGGCTACGTGCGGTATGGACGGCACGATCAAAGTCTGGGACACACGTATGCTGGGCAAAGGTCCACGTAGAGAATGGCAAGCACGAAGACCCGCCTCGGATCTCCAGTACTCCCAGCGCGGCTTGCTCGGCGTAGCCTGGGGCCCGCACGTTTCGGTCTACGACACCACCGCAGCGCTCGGCAACGCTCCACCCGGCCCATACATTACGCAAGGTTTCCCCCGTTCCGAACCGCTCCAGGTCAAATTCTGCCCGTTCGAAGACGTGCTCGGCGTAGCTCACTCTGGCGGTTTTACAAGCTTGCTAGTTCCGGGAGCGGGAGAGCCCAACTTTGACTCTTCCGAACTGGATCCGTTCGAAACGCGCAACGCCCGTCGCGAACGAGAGGTCCACCAGTTGCTCGATAAGATTTCCCCCGATCTGATCTCGATCGACCAGTCGATCCTCGGTTCGATCCATGTTGCCGAAACAAACGTATCTGCTGCCGAACAGGACCGAATCTTGGCAGAGATGTCGAAACGCAACCCCAACGCTGTAGTCCGAAGTGCGGATGGAAGATCCTACTCGCAGCTATCCCGGATTGAACGGATGCAACTCGACAACCCCGACGGCTCTCCTTTGGAAGGCGAAGACGAGGAGGTGTCGGTGGGTACAGGATCATTGGCGGCCAAGATCGCAGCTCACCAAGCACCGGCCAAGAAGGAGAAGAACAGGATGAGGGGTAAGAATAAGGCTCTCAGCAGGTACTTGAGGAAGAAGAGGGAGAACGTGGTCGATCCCAACAGGATCGCGGTGAAGGCGAGGATGGAGAGGTTGAGGAAGGAACAGCAGCAGGAGAGGAAGAGGAAAGCGGCGGCGGGGATCGCCGAGGATGATGAGACGTTTTCGGCTTTGGATATGTTTAAGAAGCGTGGTTGATCGGTATGTGTAGGCCGCGCTCTTTCGCAATCAAGCGGTTCCTTTTTTTGCTGAAAACGATTGTTTCTGTGCTTTCGTTAACATGATCACATGAGGGAATTAGAGTTAGGCGATGTATAGCCTTGCAATGATAAATTTCTGGGAAGCGGTTAGATTACAAACCCCAAGTCGTATGACTTTGAGACGGTCCAGAAGATTTTCGCCCTTACTCCAACTTATACTCACCACCCTCCAACTTGATCTGCACCGTCTTGCCACCATCCAAACTCCTCCTACCAGCCTCCAGGATCGCCGTCGTCAGCACGGTATCCTTGATGGTGGGCAGAATCACATCGTACTCCTCGGCTTTCCTCTCACCCTTATTGATCCTGGTGCAAGCTTTGATAAAGTACTCCAGACTCAGATAGCCGTAGCCAGCTTGACCGGCAAAGTATCCCTCTGCGTCTGGGGTGTAGCGCATGTAGAAAGGGTTGAACTGGGTTGGGAAGCCACCGGTTACGGCTTGGGTGGGGTCTTCTTTGATAAATTCGTATCCGCGACGGGCTTGGTTGATCCTCGTCTCTCCTCGAGTGCCGACGTAGTGGAAGTATTGTTCCGAGTGTACACCTGCTCCCTGGGGGGCGGTCCAGGAGGCGGTGAATACTGCGGTTGCTTTCTTGCCTTCGACGACGGTTTTGGTGTCAGGGTTGATGATGGCGAAATCGACCAAGAGAGTGATAGTGTCTTCGGTTCCCTCTACACATCCCTTTTCAGTAGCGATACCTTTCGAACCCGATGCAGTCACCTGCAAAGGGATCGCTCTACCTTGAACCATCCAAAGACAAACATCGACATGGTGACTGTTCAAATAGTAAGAAATGTCGCTATCCCTACCCGCCCACGCTTTGAACGTTTCCAACTGATTCTTGGGTTGACTCATGTACGAGTAGAAGTAGTTGATATCACCCAGTTCGTCCCTAGCTCTCTGCCTTGCATCCGCATACGCTGGATCGAAACGTTTATGATGTTCGACATAACACAACACTCCCTTTTCCGCAGCTGCTTTCACCAAGCGTTGATGATCCGCGAGCGACTGTGTAGCCGGTTTAGTGACCAGTACGTGAATCCCACGTTCGATGGCGTACATCGCGATATCAAAGTGCGTAGAGTCGGGGGTGAAGATCGTAATAGCATCACCCTTTTTCAACGAATCGATGGCCGTCTTGTACGCATCGCCATCTCTAACCCCAGCATCGGGATAGGAGGTAAAAGTGGTATCCATATCCTTGTATTTTGCTTCGATGTTTTTAGCAAAATGCTGACGAATGCCCGCAAACTTGTCTCCGTTGGTTCCGACCATCTTGATCTCCGATGCGATCAGTCCACGTCGACGCAGGTCGAACATGACCAGTCCAACAACGCCGAGTTTCTTGTCGGAGGGGGATTGGGTGTTACCGACGAAGCCGGTGGTGTATTCGCCGGTGCCGACGGCTAGCACTGTTGGAAGGCCGGACATTTGTTGGAAATAGTTGTTGTATGAAGATAGAGAGATGTGGTATGATGAAAGAAAGGAAACCTGGGGTCGGTGATGGGCTTTATATCGGGGGGGACGAAGGAAGGAGGACAGTGCGAAGAAGCATCCCGAACCGGCAAAACCATGCAAACACACGCGCACAGGAGCGCGGTCCGGAAGGGTCCGGTCGCGCATTTCTCCCTGCCCACACTCAAACAGCCCCCACGTCCAAATCATCTCAAATGTCCTAGGGGCTCCAAATTCACCGATATCGCCGTGACATCCTGACAAGATCGTCAAGGTTCAAAACTGCTTCACTGTGGGCAGTCGGCTCATTCGACCACGTGTGTCGCACCCAAGCGAAATCGGATTCAGCGCGGACAATACTCGCACCACTACTTGAACACACTCCTCGAAGCTCCCAAGCTGAGCAGAGACTGTCTAACATTTCTGAAATCTAAAGTGCGGTATCATTGGCAAGGCTTACATGCTGCTGATCATCATCAGTATATGTGACAACCCTCTCTTCAGTTGGGAATCGAATACCCCTCGCCTCTCCTACCAGCACCCGAACTCACCTTCACACTACCATTCTGAGCCTTACCCGCCTTCAACGGATTCACCACCCCCGTCCTTCCTCTAGCACCCGACTTGAACCCAGGTCCATCGTAGAAAATCGTCTCATCCGGACGGTTCAGCGTCGGCCAAGCGACATAGTCCAATCCTCTGGAAACCATAAACTGCGCACTTCCGATCGCCACCACAAGCCAGAGGGTGAAAAAGTAGACGTGCGACGAAGCCGTAGATCCCTTGACGGCGTCTCCCGCACCTGGACCTACCACAGAAGCAACCGTCTGAGCCGCTGTGTGACGAGGCAGTACCAGACTAGCAAAGACCATCGACAGCGAAAAGAAGAAGACCCATGGCATCGCACGCACGAGCAACGCACGCTGATCTGGATGAGGCAGACCCTTCGACGGCTGCCATGCACCGGTAAAGAGGTCGTAGGCGTCCTGACGAGCGCCGTCAAAGTAATTGTTCTTGATGTAGCGGGTGACCGAGTTGATTCCGTCCTGCAACGCTCCCTCTTTTGATCGCTTGCCCGTTCGAGTGAAATCCGTCTTGAGCGCTCCCGTTCCACTGTACGCTTTGGAGATGACGTCGGCGTGGTCTGCCCATACGTTGCGGTAGACGTGCATGAACTCGGATTTGATCTCGACTTTTTCGCCTGCGTCGAGGATGCCGATGGCTCGCAGCTGCTCGTTGAGCACCCAGCGTGCTAGCGTACCTTGCACAACGTTGGTTCGATCCAGGCAGTCCATGCAGTTGGTGCGCACTACAGAACGCTGCTGGCTCACGACCTTTCCGTTCTCGCTGGCAAAGTAGTCGTTGCTCTTGAGTCCTTTGGTCTGGAGTCGATCGATGAGGTCCATGACACGCTCGAACTTCATACCCTTGCACTCGTGGTGGAAGTCGTAGTAGGTATAGTGCACCTGAGGGTTGTGCAGCTTTTCGACAGCACGCTCGTACGCCTCCTTGACGGGCTTCTCGTATCCCTTCTGGTTAACCAGGTTGACGAGATAGTTGTCTCCATATCGAGCCACCTGATCCTCAAAGTGACGACGAGTCGCCTCGGCGGTCTCGGGCTTCTCCATGATCTGCAAATCGGGCTTGTAGCGCAGGTTGTTGACTTCAGCCCAGAAGACGGGAACACTGCCTCGAGTCTGAATGTAGCTCTTGCGAATGCTGCCGTTGGCCTTGGTCATAGTCGGACCGCCTTTGGGGTTGGTGATGACAAACTGCTCGGTCTCGTTGAAATTGGAAACGTTGCCGTTTAGGTCGATACCTCGGGAGAAGTATCGGGTGCCGACACGGTGACGCGAGCGACGAGCAATGAGACCTAGTACGAAAGCGTGGTTGTTGATTTTGACCTCCTTGACCTCCAAAAAGCCGAACACGCATGGCAAGATGAAGCGCGATAGATCATGGCCACCAAACTGAGTCGTCTCGATAAACTTTTGCATGAGGAAGCGGTTCCAGAAGAAGCGTTCGTCGGTACGCTGCCAGAGGGGAGCCGACTTGTTCGAGAGGCCGGCTTGACGCTGCATACTGCTTGTCAGGTCATAGTCGTAGCTGAAGTAGAAAGGAGCACTGTAGAGATGTGACTTGAGCAGGCCGAGGAGCGTCTTTTCGACGGGGTGTTTGAGAAGAGAAGGGCTTGCTTCCTTGTCGAGTGGGAGGGTGCGAAACTCGGTGGCCATGAAGATGTCTGCCCCCGCGATCTCGGCGACCTTCTTCTTGCTGGTGATGACGACGAGAAACTCGGAGCTGTGTAGTTTGATGATACCCACGATACCCTGGACCGACATGGTCTTGTCGCCGCCTGCTGGAGCATCTTTCGCAAGACGCAAGGAGCTATCGTTTCGGTCGATGACGAGCACCTCCGAAGCGGCAGAGCCCGATGTAGAAGTGGGTTCAAAGACGTAGGCTTGTGGCGAGATGCGCATTCGAAGGCCATCCCACAGTTGGGGAAGGCCGCTTGAAGACGACATGGTGGCAGAACCGTTGAGGAGGAGGGATCTAGGGAATCACCACGTCAAATGCAGGATGTTGGAATGCCGGATTCCAGATTGGGTGGGATGACAGCGGATGGATGGTGGTGGGTAGGTGCAAAGAGATGGCTGAGTGACGAAGATAGACAACTTTCTTCTGGTCAAAATCGGAGCAGCTGATACGCGTGAACTTGCGGGGGACAAGGATATTTTGTAAGTCAAGCATGAACAACGGCCGGCCATACACGCACTTGCACAGCACAGCCAACGAGGGCAAAAGCTCAGCTGCGGCTCAACTGGGAATGACGTTTTTCGCGTGCAGGCGAGAGAGCACGGAGCAACCGCAAATTGTGTTTTGCAGCGTGAAATCATGGAAGGGCCCGATTCAAGGTGCCCGATTCGCACACTCTAATGGTTTTGCCTCAAACCGACCTTCCGATGATACACAAAGCATCTCTCAACAGGCTACGAGCAAGCGAGCTGTCGCAGCTTGGGCAAGAAACACAAACAATAACCGTGTCGGACCTGCTTCTGTCAATGCTAGAATGGTTTTGGATATCGCAGCCTGGCTACATGTACAAGTGAAGATAAGCACAAATGCGCAAAGTGGATCAGAAGGACCCTTTTTGAGATCATGGCACAACGCAGAGAGCCGCCCTGCCGATCAAGGGGCCACGGCTCGTCTGTGAGTGCGGTCGTCGTCTACATCTAGGTGAGGAGGGTGAGACGCGACGAAACCTCGGCCTGGGCACGCACAACGTTAGCGAGGTACGAGACCATGAGCACATCCTGCAAGTGAGCGTTGAACAGGGTCTCGAGCTTGTTGTCCTCCATGCCTGCAGGCACGACGCTGATAGTATCGTTGAGGAAACGACCAACGGCCTTGTCGCCCTCCTTCTCTCCGGAGATGACGGCACGCACGTAAGTGAGAACGCGGTCGAGTTGTGACTGCACCTGCTTGAGGCTGACGGCGAGCGCGTCGAGGTCGGTCAAGGGCGACGAGATGTTCTGAGATGCGAGCAGCGACAGCGAAGAGTGTTCTGGTGTCGAGTGGAGGAGGTTGGTGGGGAGAGGCAAGAAAACGCAGTTCTCGGCCTTGGGCGTGGCACCCAACGGCGAAGAGATGTACGACTTGATACCGAGTCCCGAAGCTTTTGAGCCGTCGATCGAGGTGTCCATGGTAAGGTGAACGGCCTGGTGAGGTGCGGTCTCTCGCGAGTAGAAGTCCTGAATGAGTGCGCTGTAGGTGTTGAGCTCTGGCGAAGTAGCGTACCAGCCGACAATGACCTCATCCGGTCGAACCTTTTGGCAGAGCCCGTACATGCTGCGGTGGTATTCCATGTCGACCTGAACCTGACCTTCCTCCTCGTCTTCCAAGTGGGGCACAGCGAAGCAGTTCTTGATCTCGATCTCGGACTCGGTGCGGGTTCCGAGCAATGTACCAATCACACGGTGCTGTCCATCGTTGCGGCGGAGGTAGTGGTCGAGAATGGAGAAGAGAGCAACAGGGTGAACGTGGACGCCGGTGACGGAGCGAGAGTGCATCACACCCGAGCCAGTGCTGGCCGGGAAGTCAAGATGAAGAGCAGAGGATGAAGATTCGGCGAGCGACATATTGGGCAATCTGAAAGGTGGTGTGGAGTTGAATGCGGATGCTGCGAGAGTAGATGCGAATCACAAAGTGTACGTGCCGATCTGAATCTGATTCGAGCAGTTGTCGTCCGAAGCGTGCGTGTCGAATCAAACAGAAGCGATAGGTGATGTGACGAGCCAGAACAAGTTTGATAGCGTTTCCGGCGTCAAGATGGTGGTGTGGAAAGGATTGGTTGCTTGCTCGTTGTCGTTGTAGAAACCAAGCCTCAAGCAAAGAAGAAAGCGCTTGTGCAGCTCAGCTTTGAGTGTCTCTCTTGTGTGTCGAACAAAGGCTTCACCCTTTTTTTTCGCACAACGACCCTTTCTTCTTTCTCGCTCTCTCTGTCGAAGCGCAAGAAAAAGGAAAAACTCGCATTTCTTCTTGACTCCATTTGTATTCGACATTTCAACAAAGCGCGTCTCTCGACACTTGAAATTCTATTCCGAATTGAATTCACCTCGACTCGCATTCGCGTTGGTGAGAGCAGAGACTCAGCTTGTGCTGGTGCTGGTCTGCTGGCTGCAGTTTCATTTTTCGCCCACAAGATGTTAGAAAAGGCGAGAGTGAGAGCGAGTGCGAGTGCGAGTGCAAGAGAATCAAGGCAAAGAGCTGATCTGATCGAGTTTGGCTTGTTCCTGTTGGTCGAGCGCTGCCGCCAATTCCAACTCCCATCTCACTCCAGTCCCTTCCTTTCTTCCTTTCCATCGGTCGCTTGCTCGCCACGCTCCATCATCACTGGCAAACAACCACGACCATCACTCGAACTCCTGCATTGATGGCCGCATTCTAAAAGCAGACCAACATCCGGCTCGAGAATCGACTTGCTCCAGCTAAGAGTGCACGGTCGCTGGACTGCATTCTGTCACGGGGCACGGCTCATTCTCGCACAGGCATCGGCCTCTGCCACATCTCGATCCTTTCAGCCCGCCGCCAACAGCGACTCCCGTTGTTACGGCACGCACGCATCCTATCTCCTTTCATTGATCCGACCTCACGTCTAGACAGCATTCCAACATGGCTGACGAGGAGAACGTCCCCGCTCCTTACTTTCAGGATGACGAGGAGGGCGTTGAGTCAGGCGAGGAAGAAGGCGTCGACCTCATGAGGTCAGATGGCAACCTCGTCGGCTCCGGAGGTGAAGACAGCAGCGACGAGGATGAAGAGGACGACCCAGAAGAGGCTCGACGCGTTGCAGAAGGCTTCATCGCAGAGGATGACGAGGAAGACGAAGAAGACGAAGAAGCACGCAGAGAGCGTAGAAGGCGCAGGAAGAAGAAGAGAAAGCAGACCGAGGAGGACTTCGAAGTCGACGAGGACGATCTCGAGCTGCTCGCAGAAAACACAGGTCAGTCTCGCCGCAAAGAGGCCGGTCGTCTCAAGCGTTTCCGACGAGGCTCCGCTTCTCCACCACCAGATGACGAAGCCGCTGCAAGGCAACGAACACTTGACCAGATCTTTGAAGACGATGACGACGACGAAGACCAAGACATCCGCTCAGGTCGTCGAGGCGCCAACTACGACGATGACGACGAAGATCTCCCATCTGTCGGTCAAGCACTTCGGGCCGGTGTCGCTCGCAAACAACGCGAGGCCGTCGGAGGCTACGAAGATGACGGTCTCGACGATTTCATCGAGGAAGATGAGGATGACGAAGAGATGCAGGGTCTCGACGAGGACGAGCGCGAGGCTAGGCGTCAGGAGAGGCGCGAGGAGAAGCGCAGAGCCCGCATGTCTGGATCTGCAGCTGACCCCGCCAAAGCCGGTATCGACCGAGAAGCTTGGGACGAGATTCACGAAATCTTTGGTAATGGCGAGGACTACTTCTGGGCGCTTGAGGACGAGGACGAGGACGCGTTCGATGAGGAGAAAAAGACCAAGATGGAGTACAAGGACATCTTCGAGCCGGCTCAGATTGCAGAGCGCATGTTGACCGAGGACGACGAGCGCATCAAGCGCATCGATATCCCAGAACGTCTTCAGCTCGCCTGCCCTGGTGAAGAAGGTCTCAAGCTGCTCGAACGCAAACTCACCGATGCAGAGCTCTTCGAGGCAGCAAAATGGGCATCCACGCGCATCTCACCTAGGACAGCCGCCGAATTCCTCGACGAAGCCGGTCTTTATCACCGCCAACGTTCCGACTTCATCAACGCTGTCCAGCTCATGCTGTCGTATATGCTCAACGATCTCCTCGAAGTACCCTTCCTCTTCCAGCACCGATTCGACGAGCTCGAACATCTCACACTCGACGAAAATGGACAATTCCAAAGCATCGACCTCCTCACCCGCCGAGAACTCTACACGCTCAGTGGACTCGCGCTCAAGTACAAGACGCTGCTCGTACGCAAAGATCAGCTGCGCGCCACCTTCAACAAGATCCATGTCGATGTCAAGTCCGAGCCCGGCGCAGACGAGGACGCAGATGAATCCGTGGCCGCTCGATCCTCGCAGCAGCAGAGAGCCACTTTTGAGGAAATGCTCCTCCAAGCCGCCAGTCTCGAAGAGATTTCCGACATCACCGAATACCTCACCCTTCGCTACGGCCAAAAGATGCGCGACGCGCAGGCCAACGGCTCGGATCAGGCCGCAGAGGACATGGAGGGTCTCACTTTGAATGGTGAGCCCGTTCTCAGCGCCACACCCGGCTTCAAAAAGCCCAGTCTGGTAGGCCAGTACGAGCGTACCAAGAACACGGTCCTCTCGGAACTTGCCAAGAAGTTCGGCATCACCTCCGACCAGCTCGCCGCCAACATCACCAGCCACACTCGTCAGCATTCTCCTGCGGATCCCCAAGAGTCGCCGTTCAAGTTCGCCGAACAATTCACAGGATCTGCATGGGGAGCGCATTCGCCCGAGATCGCTCTTGCAAAGGCCAAGATGATGCTCAGCCAGGAGATCGGCAAGGACCCCATCCTCAAGCGCGAGATGCGTCAGCTTTTCAAGGACGCCGCCGAGATCAACATTGAGCCGACCGAACGTGGTATGACCGTCATCGACGACCAGCATCCTTATGCCAACTTCAAGTTCATCCTCAACAAGCCAGCTCGACTCGTCCCACAACAGCCCTCGCAGTACTTGCAGATGCTGCAAGCCGAGGATGAGCTGCTCATCAAGCTCGACATCAACCTCAAAGACGTTGTCCTGAACCGTTTCGAGACGCGACTCTACAACAACTATGCGAGCGAAGGAGTGAGCGAGATTACCAAGGCTTGGAACGAGCAGAGGCGTGAAGTGATTCGAGAGGCGCTCAAGGTCCACCTCGTCCCCAATGGACGCATCTGGCTCAAGGAATGGCTTCGTGAAGAATCGCGAGAGATGCTGTTGCGACGCGTCGAGGCTCTCATGACCAAGCGCGTCCAGGAGGGTCCCTTCATGTCCAGAAGCATGGCTGCACGCAACCGCGATCCCAAGATTGATGGATTGGAAGGCACGCCGCGTGTCTTGGCTGTTTCGCATGGAGGCGGTGATCCCAGGAAGGACGTTGTGCAGGCAGTCTACCTCGACGAGCGTGGCCGCTTCCGTGAGCACGCCACCTTTGATGACCTTCGTCCGCTCACTGCGCGCCAGCTGCAGGAACGCGAGCTCGAGTTGGAACGTACTCGAGGCAAGGCCGAATTCGCGGACCACCGCGCCGACTTCATCAAGCTGCTCAAGCAGCGCAGACCGGATATTGTGGTCGTCAGTGGTTGGAGTGTTCGCACCGCTGAGCTCAAGAAGCACGTCCGAGAGCTCGCCGAGATGGCGCATCAGGAGATCTGCAACGAGGACCGTCTCGAAACCGATCTTGAACGCGAACAGGCGGCCATCGACATTGTCACTTGTCACGATGACGTGGCCCGCATCTACCAGCACAGCAGCCGTGCCGCTGAGGAGTTCCCCGAACTCAACGAGCTCGGTCGTTACTGTCTCGCATTGGCGCGATATGCCCAGTCGCCCGTGAACGAGTTTGCAGCTCTCGGAAGCGATCTCACTGCAGTCATCCTCGACCCCAACCAGCGCTTGCTGCCCCAAGACCGCTTGCGTCTCCACTTTGAGCGCTGCATTGGCGCTGTCGTCAACGACAATGGTGTCGACATCAATCAAGCCATGACTAGCACCTACCTGCAGACCATGCTGCCGTTCGTGGCTGGTCTTGGTCCCAGGAAGGCACATGCCCTGGTCAATGCGATAAGCACCAAGCTCGAAGGTACGCTCATCAACCGAACGCTGCTCATCTCTCGAAACATCTTGACGTTCCAGGTCTTCCAGAACTGCGCGTCGTTCCTTCGCATCGAGCAGGACATGCTGCTCGAGGCCGACGAAGACGATGTGCCGGATGTGCTCGACAGCACACGTATCCATCCCGAAGACTACGACTTCCCGCGTAAGATGGCTGCCGATGCTCTCAACAAGCACGAGGAGGATCTCGAAGGTGAACACCCAAGTTTGCCATGCAAGGAGCTCATGGAGGATCCCGATCCCGCCGACAAGCTCAACACGCTCGACCTGGACAACTACGCGACGATGCTGTTCGAGCGCAAGGGCGAAAAGAAGCGCGCCACGCTGCACTCGTGTCGAAGCGAGCTGATCAAGCCGTACGATGACTTGCGCGAGAAGCAGACCGAGCCGACGCCGGAAGAGATTCTGACCATGTTCACGGGCGAGACTCCCAAGACGCTCGCAGAGGGCTTCGTCGTGTCGGTCGAGGTGATCCGGGTGCAAGAGGGCAATCGAATGCAGGAGGGTCACATCAAGTGCCGACTCGACTCTGGCATCGAAGGTACGATCGAAGCCGAGCATACGGTCGACAACTACGTGCCGGGATCGGTGCGCTTGCGCGAGCTGGTGCGACCTCAACAGACGCTGGACGCGCTCGTTCGCAAGATCGACCTCGAACAGTGCACGGTTCAGCTCAGCATCAGTCCTTGGGACTTGCAGCACCGTGCCACGCATCAGGGCAAGACACCGCTCGACCCCAAGTTCTACGACAGGAAGAAGGCAGACGAGTGGAACGAGCAGGCAGCGGCCAAGGCTAAGGCGCGAGTGCAGGCGCGTCGACAGAACCGTGTCATCGACCACCCCAACTATCACAACTTCAACTACAAGGCGGCGGTTCAATTCCTTGCAAGTCAGCCACGAGGTTCGGTCGTCGTGCGTCCAAGCAGCAAGGGAGACGATCACCTTGCCGTGACATGGAAGGTGGACGACGACGTGTACCAAAACATCGACGTGCTGGAGCTCGACAAGGAGAGCGAGTACTCGCTCGGACGCGTGCTGCGTATCGAAGGCATGGGCTCGTACTCGGACTTGGACGAGCTGATTGTGAACCATGTCAAGCCAATGGTGCACATGGTGGAGATGATGATGAACCACGAAAAGTACAAGGGCGCCGACGAGGAGGACTTGCACCGCTTCTTGACCAACTGGTCGCTCGCCAACCCTTCTCGTTCCGTCTACGCATTTGGTCTCAACAAGGATCGACCGGGCTACTTTAACTTGTCGTTCAAAGCCAACCGTGATGCGGCGATTCAGACGTGGCCCGTCAAGGTGCTGCCTAACGCATTCAAGCTTGGACCTGCTGACCAGCTCGCCGATGTTGCAGCGCTGTGCAACGCTTTCAAGACGCAGTACACTACACAAGCGAGTATGGCTCGTGGTGCAAAGACGCCCTACGGCGGTGGACGGACGCCTGCTCCTGGCATGGGTGGAGCGACGCCTATGGGCGGCCGTACGCCTTATAGTGGAGTGAGGAACGGCATGGGTGGTGGTGGTGCGACGCCTGCAATGGGCGCAGCAGGTGGATACGGTACGCCAATGATGAACATGGCTTCCGCTACGCCCAACCCGTACGGTGGTGGTGCATACGGCCGCAACGGTCCAGCTGCAGGAGGATACGGCGCACCCCCACCTCCCGGTCGACCTCCCTCGATGCCTGGTGCACCTCCCATGATGCCACCCGGAATGGTCAATGGTGGTGGCGGTCCGGCTCCCAACTATCCTCCACCTTTTGCTGCTGGAAACGAACCCGGTCCACCGCCTTCGCGACCACAGGTGCCGCACGGCATGCACCCGGACCGCTTCGCACAGGCCGAGTTCGGCGGTCGTGGAGGTAGCCAGCAGCCGTATGGTGGAGGTAGCGGTGGTGGGTATGGAGGAGGGGGAGGCTATCGAGGGTATTAGATGGAACAGAAGTCTGGATGTATTGATATCAAAAAGAATGCATTGAAGTTCTCATAGTGAAAGTGAAGTGTGCGAAGTGTTTTGAGTGTGAGTGTTGATGGATGAGAGAAAGTGTTGAAGATGATGGTTTGAGTTGAAGTTGAGTGCTCCACATTTTGTTAACAGGGGGGACACACGTGCGGCATGAAATATTGGGGCTGCGCGGTTGAGCCAACGCTTTCTCAACCGGATTCACATTTTTGTTTTTCTTTCACACCATCTACACCTTTGCCGACGATCACACATGTCTGCTTCCAGCACACCCTCGGACCAAGCAGCGTTTTACTTTCGGCTCTACACCTACCGACGAGACTTGCGCGACTACAGCGTTCACCTTTACATCCTTGAAGTCCGATCGAAAGTTTACCATGAGCGAATCTGGATATCTAGATGATCCTCAGGCATCGAGCAGTTCGACTTTGGCTCCTACATCGCTCTTCTCTACGTTGGCTTCGCGACAAATGACGCAGACGCAGTACGATGATGAATCGGCATGGACCAGTTCTTCCCGCCACCACCAGCGTCGTGGTCGACACCACCGTTTGCATCCGCACGAAACCGACCTCACACCCTCCTCCTCCTCCTCCTCCTCCTCCTCCTCCTCCTCCTCCCCACCTCCCGCACTTACTCGTCGAGACTCACAATCCACAGACTACAGCACCACCTCCTCGGAGGATCGTGCGCTACAAAAAGAATGGGAAGAACAGTTGGATCAGTTGAAGTTGATGTTTCAAATCATCATCTTCCCTTTTGTGGGCAAGTTTTTTGGTAGGAAATTTGGATATTTCCGTAAGTATAAGAAGTGTGTAAGGAGAAAAGGGAGAAATGCTGACATGAATCGAATGAAAACAGTGTTCAACAGGTACAAGGTGTTAGGATCGCCGTTGAGGGGGGCGTTTTGGAGCGGTGTTGCTGCTACAGCGGCGTGATGAAACGATGAATCACATAAAGAAAGTGCGCGATGTGTGATCAAAGAGTGTGTGCATTAAGGGACCGACATCTAGAGGAAAAACGAAACTACCGAGCATAACCACCCTCTCTCTTACCACTTCAGGAAAGAAGGAACGTCTCTCGCCCGCCTCCCGATCAACACCAGACTCACCACCACCGCCAACCCACACCCAACACTGGTCACCACAAACACGCTCCTATAACACTCCTCGCCATCCATACATAGATGCCTCGTCGGCGGATGATCTCCATGCTTCCCCGCACCTCCCTTCAACACCGCCATCACCGTCCTCACCAACCCCTCGTCCAACGGCACATGTCCATCATACACCCTGCCGAACAACAGATTAAACACGTTGCCCGCCACCACGGGTGACAGACTGACAAAGCCGTAATTCTGACTGAAATGCTTCATCCCAAACCACTCAAAGACCAACGTCGGACACACGCCGAACAAGGTACCGTAGGCCAAACCTGTCAGAGTCGAAACCGCGAACAACGAATCCACGGTCGAAACAGCGCCCGGAAACGCGGCCAGCAACTGACTAGCCAACGCCAACACAGTCACCACCACAAGCAACCAAACCCGATTAGCCGCCGAGCCCGTCTTGTTGACCAACAGATCCGACAGCAACCCGATAAAAATCCTTCCGCTGAAATTGCACAGCGAGATGGCTGAAACCTGCTTAGCCTGCAGTTGCTGCACGCTCGCCTTGGCGTCTACCTTGCCCCCTTGATCGGAACGTTTGTAAAGCAGATCAGCATTACCCGCAGCAACCAGTACGGGGTTATCCCGATGATTGTAGTCCCAAAGCGTCTTTGTGATGGTACCGACGTTGTTGATGAGCAACAACCCAGCACCGGAGACGAGAGTCATGACCAAGAAGATCAGGTAAAAGTCGATTTCTTGGAACAGACGTCGACCGGAAATGTCGATCTGTGAAGGGTCGATGTCGGTTCGGGAGGTGCGTTTGGATTCGTCTCTGCCCGAAAGGAGGCCTTGGGATTCGGGGTCGATGGTCTCGCGTTCGTCGTCCGAGTGGCCGGTGGGGTTGCGGGAGCCTGAGGCGCTGGAGGGGCGCAAACGGTTGGTGGGTTCACCTTCGTCATCGGTAGCTTCGGCGGAGAGCGCTTCCGGTTGCTGCCAGATAACAGCACGTGCGCCGATGTCCGAAGATGTACGGCGTCGGATGTAGTTGGAGGAAGCATGCTGCTGGCGCTCCTCAGCAGCCTCGACAGGCGGGATGATCTTGATCAACCCCAACCCGATCAACATGCTCGTCATGCTACCGAACGCCAACAGCAGCAGATAGTCGCCCGTGTTCCCCGGGAACAACAGATGCGACAACGACGAGTAGAAAAACGCACTCAGCCCAAACCCGGACAGCACCAACGCTGTCGCCGTACCCCTCCTACTTCCACCCCACGATTTGGCCTGAGCATTCATCGCCGCTGTAAACCCACCACTGTTTCCCAAACCCGTCAGCAGATTGAGACCAAACAGCAGTCCCGTAGAATGCAACGACCAGTCACCAGTATACGACAACGACAGCCCCGCATACCCGATCGGCACCAGCACAGCCGCAACGATCAGCGCGGTTTGCGGACCTCGCTTGTCGATAAACCTACCCCAGAGCGGAGAGGAGAGGTAGACGCCTGCATTGCCTGCGATGCCGATCAGGTTGATCTGCGTTGAGGTTAGACGGAGAGACTCCTGGAGCTGTGGTGCGAAAGAAGAAAAGGCGTAATTGGACCCAGCCGAGAGAGCGACGCAGACGGAACCGGTGAGGGAGATGATTTTGCGGCGTAAGAGACGTTTGCGTTCTTCCGGGTGGAGGTGAAGTGTGGTGTTGGGGTGTGTTGATGAGGGCGACATTTTTTGGATGTCGCTTTGCCTGGACTAGAGAGTCGATGATGGTGGTGGTGGTGGTGGTGGTGGTAGGTGGAGAACGAATGTCGTTTGCTGTATCACTTTTCAGCGGGGCAGGTGATGCGAATGCACTCCCCACTTTCAAGATGATGAATCACCCACAAATTGCGGCGGTGGGTTCGGTGGTGGGTTCGGTGGTGGTGTGGTGTGTGGGGACGCCAAACAATGAAAAGATACGGTTACAAGGCTGACAATGCGAACGCCCAAGGCAGAGTCAAAGCCGAGAAAGAAAGGATAAATAATCTCGAGCCGCTGGTTGGCAGTTGTGTGACGCACGCTAACTTAGACGCACGCACGCACGGATTCCACGAAATTTCGCACGCCACCAAGAGAGATGTGCAGCACGGACGATCCGATCCACGTTGTAAAAAAAAACATAGCCGAGGATCATTTTTCTCTCCGCCCTTTTGCCCTGCAGCTCTCCCAGTCTAACGTCACGCTCCGCAATGTATGCACACGTCGACATTGTTTCGTCACCTACTTTACACATTCATTCTTCGATGACCGAGACTACTAGCCTCAGGCAGTGACAAGCGAAATCCGAATCTCCTGATACGGTTCATCCTGCTGTACCCGCATCTTGCCACGAGTAGCCAACGCCAGTGTGTGATAAAACGCCTGAGCTGCTACAGCCGGAGTACTCGATGGTACAGGAGCAAGGTCGCTGAAGAACAGAAATTCCGGATCTTCCAATTGATCTCGAATGGAACGTGCGTATTCGAAAAAGTTGCGCGTTTCTTCCTCCACGTCTTCTTGAAAGATCTGTGAAGGTGGGGTTGGAGATCGGTCGACTGCCGGTGTGGGTGCTGTGGGAAGACCCAATCTGAAACGTTCGACGGATGGGGTTCCAGGAAGAGAGGGAGGAGGGTGGTAGAACTCTTCGAATGGTAAGATGGTGGATGGCGAAGCGGGCGGTAAGAGCGGTGATTCGTGAGGTGCAAGTCGACGTAAACCTGTGGGTGTTTCGACTGAGACTTCGCGAAGTCGCAGTGGTGTAGTCTCGCGTTCGTCGAAGGTCGGAGGTCGATCGTAAGATATGGAAGGCACCATGGAGGATCGTCGACGGTGCTCCATAAACACATTCCACGGCAGCGAATCTCGCGCTCCTCGAAGTGCTGCTGGTATTTCGGGTTCGACCGCTGCTCGTGCTACTCCCACTTCAGCTACTTCCTGCTCATCCAAATCCATAGGTGTCGGAGGAGGTGGTGTAGGTGGAGCATCGTCTGCAGGAGAAAGTGCTGCTTCGGATCGCATCTGGAGAAATCGAGCTCGACGTGAAGTGAGATGCTCTCCGACGGTCATCTGCCACATTTCGGTCAGCATCGGGTGAAGCGACATGTCTTCGGGTGGTCCGAACATGCTTTGACGGACTGTAGCGTCGGCTGCTCTTCTCACAGATGCGGATTGTCGTGCTGCACGCTCTCTGGCCATGCGTTCTTCGTAGTCGATTCGAGCGTTGCGGAGTTGCGTCTCGCTCAACTCGGTTCTGCGGTCCTCAGAAGGTAAAGGTGTGGGTCGAGGTCGTCGAGCGGCTACTCGAAGGAAATCTTCGACTTCGGCTGCTTCTTCTTCGTCTCTGGGTCGACGAGCGGGGGTGACTGTGGGAACACCTTCGATGACGGGACCGACCTCCATACGTGCAGCTTCCTCCGCGAGCCTTTCCTCAAGCTCCGGCCATTCGACCATCGGACCCATGCTGACTGTTGTATCATCTCCGACAGCGCGACGCTGAATGCCCTCGGGAGCGGCTGGAACGAACCTCTCCGGCCTAACAGCAGCAGCCGACGGCTCTATACCTTCCAAACCCAAATCCAACCCTTCCACATCTTCCTCGTCAAACCCGCCCTCACCGAATGCCAGACCAAACTCCTCCTCCTCCCCAAACCCTCTAGCCAACCCCAACTCCTCTTCTCCTTCCTCAAACACCATCCTTCCCGCCAACGTAATCCTCTCCTCCTCCTCCACAAACGACATCGGAGTCGGAGTCCTAAACCCATCCTCCATCATCTCCTCCTCCCTTCTTTCAAACGGTTCAACACTCCACCTACCCACCAACCTCGTCGTAAACTCGTCAAAATCCAACGCAAAAAACGTCAAATCCAACGGAACCGTGATAGCCTCCAACCTACTAACCACCTTCCGCATATCTATATCCCTCGTCAACCCCTTTGTCGACCCCATCATCATCCTTCTCACGTCCGTGTGGACATTGGAAACGTCCTGGTACAACAACTCTGTTTGATGTCCGTACAGCTTCACCACTCCATACATGAGCTGGCTCGACAGTCGCAAAGCCAGAGGCTCCGAGGGAGAACCAACGTACTGACAAGCTTTGTCGATTTCCACACTGAGGATTTCTTTCCGACTGAGTCGTCGGACGATGGATCGATCGCCGAGCGTCGCTGCTAGCCAGACGATGCCGAGACCGGTACGACGGCGCGAGAGGATGTCGTGGTTGTAGAACATGGCGATGGATGTGGAATCGCGCGAGCTGAGAGTTTGGAGTGTCAAAAAAATGGGGGGAAGCGGACGTTTGAACATTCAGAAGCGGTTATATGATATACATCAAGAGAGAGGTGTGCGAGTAGACATAACGTGCAAAAAGAGGAACAAGACAAACGAGATGCAATGCGAATGCGAGAGTGAGCTACAGTCTCAATTCCTGGTGGAAAAGGGGCAGGGTATCGTCACGTCACTTGACTTTGAGCTTTGAGAAAATCGCTGCAAGACAAGGAAGAGATGAGTATATGTTTGTAGCGACAGAAGCGACGAAAAACTTCGCTTCGAGTGGGAGAAAACGTGTCCGAGCTTAAGCTTCGTCGCTTGAAAAGGACGGACGACCTCAAGCCGAAAGACCGCATGATGAGGCGAAGGAATGAAAGCGAGAGACATTGTCGGGTTCTGATAAGGAACTTCGAACTGAGATTCGTAGAGGTTCAAACCTTAACGCTACGACAGAGCCAAAGCCGACCGGCAAACACCGAACCAGCCAGCTGACACTTTCCTTAATAAGGTCGCAACTGAGCTGCCGGGAAATGCGCCGTCCAAATCGTAGGCGATTCGGCTCCACTCGCCTCGAGCGCATCAAAGTGGCCCAGCGACTTTTGAATCTGCCTTCGCTGCAAAAGATTGTCGATGCTAGCCTCTGCATCTTCCGACACTGCACCGCGTGCATGGTGCATGGCCGCCCAGTCTTCATACGCCTCGTCCACTTCCGTTCCGTTGCATGCCTGAATCAATCCCGGCTGTAGAGGAGCAGATGGCGGGATGTCCTGCTCGTCCGTCACAGTCTCTGCCAAAAAAGGTGCAAACCGAGGGGGTTGATCGTGAAGAACCGATACAGCTTGACTGACTTCGCCGCTCGACGTGTTTGTACTGCGGGGTCGATGGACATCCTCCTCCACTGCAGCTCGATGATGGAGAACTCCAACGGAAGACCCGACTTTTTCCCTGAGCGAAACAGCATCTTGCTGCTGTTGCTGCTGCTGGCTAAAGTTGGAAGACCAAAAATGAACCTCGTCCTCCTTTTCGCCATTGGCTGTTCGAATGTATGTACGGATGAGACAGCCGAGAAAAACCAGGCCGACAAAGATGACGGCCCTGACGGTTTCTGAGCTTGTCATGGTTGCGACTTGAGCTTGTTTTTTTTGGCAAGTAGTGGAGGCTGGGGCTTGCAGAGCGGTGAAGTCGAGGGTGACGTGCGGTGAGTCGATGAACGTGGTTGGGAGTGGGAACTCGAGGTCTTGACGAGCTTTTGATTGGATGTCTGAACGATGCTTGCTGCAGGCTTCGAGATGGAGTGCGAATGCAGAGCGAGGATGCTGAGGTTGCTAGGTTCGGAGTTGTCGCCGTGCTTTGCTGAGTTGGTCGTGAATTTCAACGTTTGAGCTTGAGGCTGTTGAAGGGATGATCAGCTTTGTGAAGGCTGATGAGCTTGTGACGAAGGAGGAGGCTGTGCGGAACGGTGTGGGTGATTTCAAGGAGGGAAGACCGACACCCGCCCCTTGCAACCAGCGAGGTGACAAATGTGGGACCCTTTTCGGATGTGGGTGTATGCGATTGATGATGGCAGTGGGAAGACAAGGTTTCGCTGAATCGGAAGGCAACCGTTAGCCTCCTTTTATCAAAGCAACTCAGCCAAACCTTGAACAAAGCTGAGCTTCGGGAAGGGAAAGCGCACTGGTTGAAAGCGGAGTTTGACTTTAAGAAAAAAAAATGCAAACCGAAAAAACACGGGCCGATGGCTCTTCGATTGCGTTGTTGCGTTGTCAGGGTCTCCACCATCGAGCCGATGTCCCGCTTTGCTGGCTTTTTTCTGCTGCTGACAACGCGTGCTGACTTCTTTACAGCGACCTCCTCACCTCGATGCACACCAATCATCTTCAGTCCTATCGTGAACAACAGCATGCTCGACAAGGTCACGCGGATAAAACTTATAGGAGCAATGCGGGCGTTGATGGTGGCGGACTGAGCGTCTAGCTGAGCTTTTTCATTTCAAAGCATTCGATCGAGGCGCAAAGGAGGTCTCAGCGTAGACATGTTACCGATTGCAATGCATTCGAGTCGAGTTGAGTGATTCGCCAGCAAAAAGAAATGGAATTGCAGCCAAATCTAAGCGAGATTCCTTCTGACAGCCATCTTTTGAAAAAAGCGGGGTACGGTAGCGAGATGAGAGGGTTCTCTCGCAAACGATCTGCAAGTCGGGACGCATCGAGCTCCTATTCGGATTGAGTATCCAAAGACACAGTCTGACATTTTGTTGCTGGAAGCGAGACATTTCATCGAGGGTCCATCCGAGCGTGGATGGCTCATCTGCTCGTGTGATTCGATCAACAGCACTGCATGAACTGGACAGCTGCGCATGGCGATCGAGATCGCAGCTAGCTTTGGTCTCACTCTTGGCCAACGCTAGTGAGTCTTGATCACTCTTAAAAGAGCAAGCCACGCCCGCATCACCTCGAAGAGTTTTTTGCATAGGGGCTCATCGGTATGGCTCCTAAGAGTCGGAGTTTGCCTTCTCTGCAACCGAAAACTGGGAAAAAGTGCGGGGTAGAGACACGCGCTGCCGACTGCCGATTTTTCGACCCAAGATGTGAGATCCGGCCGATCCGGCCGACAAGAGATGTCGCGCACTTTTTGATGACTATCACGGTCACACACGCAATAGTAGAGAGGTTTTGGTGCGACACGCTGCGAGCCAAAAGCAATAGCTAAATTCCGCTCTCGCAGAGTTCTGTCAAAAAGAGGTTTTGGCAGATTTTTGTTTTTTTTTGGCTCACAGCCCACCTGAAATTCACTATGCTTTTTTGCTTCAGCTGAAGCTGCTTTTTTGACGCAAGAGGTACGCCGCACAAAAATAGCTTTTTCAATTGGCTTTCTCGTGAGCCAAATTTGGCCCTTTTTAGCTCACAAATTTTTGTGAGCCAAAGTCAAAAAGCCAAATGGTGTACTAACTCCGACATTTGGCTCACAAAAAAGCGGTATTTCGACGTGCCAAAACCTCCCTAGTATGTGAAGGAAGTGAACTGACTTGCCAGTGTGAGAGATGACTAAGGAAACGAGCTATATATAGTCACGTGCATGCCCGATACGAGAGGATCGGGGATGCTAGCGTGACAATGACCGTCTGAGCCGACACAGCACCAAAAAAAAGTCAGTCGGGTCCATGTCAGCCGACACACCGCACACTCCCTCACCCCATCACTCTCACCATCACTACCTCGTTTTCCTTCCCTATCGCTGCTCTCAGCATCTACCGGTCCTTCGGTATCACATGGTGCTGGTCGCTCGTCTGTCTTCCACCTCGCTGTTTTCTGCTCGCGCTTCTCGGTCTCTTCGCTCGTTCGCTCCCAAGCTCGCTTCCGGTTCCGTATCCCCTGCTTTTTCGACGTGTGCAGGATCTCGCATAGACACACGCGCGCCATCATCTCGCTCGCTACCCAAATACAACGTCCGTACCAACCCTAGAAGCATCTTTGCTGCAAATCTCTCAACCATGACCTGGACTCCACCCAACCCCACCTCCGTCGGTGCACCTGCCTTGCGAGTGCCCGAGGACACCCACACCCACGCCAAGGTCGCCGAATACAAGCCCGTCCACTTGCATCTCGACTGGAACATTGACTGGGAAGCGCGCATCATCTCTGGCCGTGTCTCTCACGTTATCGAGCTCATCCAGCCTGGTCTCACTTCTGTCACTCTCGACGCAAGCTACCTCAAGATCAACTCGGTCCACGTCGAAGGCAACAAGGTCGACTACAGCCTAGGCACTCAGCGCGGCACTCTCGGTGCTCCTCTCCAGATCCCTATCCCTTCTTCCATCAACAAGAAGGGCGACAAGGTCCACGTGGACATCGACTACACAACCACAGAGCACTGCACCGCCCTCGGATGGCTCACAAAGCAGCAGACTGCCGGCAAGACAAACCCTTTCCTCTACTCACAATGCCAGGCTATCCACTGCCGTTCCCTTGTCCCTTGCATTGACTCGCCCTCCCACAAGATCACCTACACTGCCACCGTCAAATCAGCTATCCCCGTACTTATGTCTGCGCTCAAGGACGACTCCAAGCCTAGCCAGGCTGGTACCTACCACTTCAAGCAGCCCGTCGGCATCCCCTCGTACCTCATCGCCATTGTTGGAGGTGATCTCGAGTTCCGAAAGCTCGGCGAGCGTACTGGTATCTGGGCTGAGCCACCGAATGCCGATGCCGTTCAGTGGGAGTTTGAGGCCGATGCCGAACGATTCTTGGAGCACGCTGAAAAGGTTATTTCGCCTTACTCGTGGACTCGCTACGACTCGGTTGTTCTTCCCCCTTCGTTCCCCTACGGTGGCATGGAGAACGCCAACTTGACCACCTTGACTCCCTCGCTGGTATGCGGAGACCGATCTTTGACCGACGTCTTGCTGCACGAACTCTGCCATTCGTGGTCCGGAAACTTGACTTCGTGCGCCAACTGGACCCACTTCTGGCTCAACGAAGGATGGACCGTCTACCTCGAGCGTCTTTTGCTTCAAGATGTCCACGGTCCCAAGGAAGGTCCTGCTCACCGTGGATTCTCTTACATCATCGGCTCCAAGGCGCTCAAGGATGCCCTCGAGCAGTTTGCAGACACTCCACGCTTCCAGCGTCTCATCCCCGCCTTCAAGGATGGTGAGGACCCGGATGATGCCTTCAGCTCCATCCCTTACGAGAAGGGTTCCAACTTCTTGCTCTACCTCGAACGCACCGTTGGCGGTCTCGACAACTTCTTGCCTTACGCCAAGAGCTACTTCCACGCGTTCTACAACCGGTCCGTCACTACGCAAGAGTGGCGCGAGCATCTCTTCAAGTACTTTGAGGGTAATGCCGAAGCTACGGATGCGCTGAACAAGGTCGACTGGGATGCCTGGTTCCACGGTGAAGGTCTCGAGTTGCCGGTCAAGATGGAGTACGATACCACGTTGGCCGAGCAGGCTTTCTCGCTCGCTAGCCGATGGATCGAGGTCATCGATGGACGGGTTAGTCTTGAGAGTGCGCGTTTCAACCGTGCCGATATCAAAGGGTGGAACGCTAACCAGGTGGTTGTGTTCCTCGAGCGTCTCCACTCGGGTCCCAAGGTGCCGCTCGCCATCACGCAGAAGCTCGATGAGGTGTACGAGTTTAGCAAGGCCACCAACGGGGAGGTTTTGTTGCGGTTCTTTGAGGTTGCGTTGGAAGTCAAGGGTGGAAAGTATGCTCAGCAGGCTGCGGAGTGGGTCAAAGGTCAAGGTAGGATGAAGTTCTGTCGTACCGTTTACCGTGCGTTGAACAAGGTCGAGCCCGAATTGGCGAAAAAGACTTTCCTCGATAATAAGAGTTTCTACCATCCGATTGCTGCGGCGCAGATTGAAAAGGTAAGTTTCAGACCCCCCCCCCCCCCCCGGGCTTTTCCCTTCTTCACGGTGCGAGTGCTGCAGCAGCAAAGCGGCCTAGACAACGGTGATGCTGACGCTGCGACGATGCGGATCTCTCCTCTTTGCCCCTCTTTTGCCGCTTTTAGGATCTTGGTCTTTAGAATTGCTCTTACTCAATACAAATTTTCTCTTTTTTCCGCTCTCTGTTTTTCGGTATTGCGATATTTTTTTTGGTCTGTGCAGGATCTGAACATGACCACTTCTGCTCCCGGAGTGATCACGATCTTCGGCAGCACTGGAACGGGCAAGACGAAGCTTTCGGTTGAACTTTCTCTCGCGATCGCTGCTGATCCGGATCGATTTGGCGGGGTTCGGGGAGCAGAGGTGATCTCCTGCGATAGCATGCAGATCTATCGCGGGTTGGATGTTATCACCAACAAAGCGACGACCGATGAGATGGGTGGGGTGGAACATCATTTGATTGGGTTTTTGGAGCCCGGTGAAGAGTATGATGTGACTCGGTTTGTGGGCGACGTTAATGGGATCGTTGAGGGTTTGAGGGTGGAAAAGAAGGTAGGTGTGATTTGTGGTGGTACGACTTACTATTTGCAGCATTTGTTGTTTCCAGGACGACTAATTGCGGCTTCTTCGTCAGAAGCGGATTTGAACGCGGATCCGGTCTACCAGCAGCTATCGACGGAAGAGAAGTTTTTACTCGATTCGATATCGCCGAGCTCGAAAACTGACCTTGCGGCTAAAGCGACGGCCGATCCGACGCTAGCCATGTCGCTTTGGCAGCTCCTGGAGAAGGTAGATCCAACAATGGCGGAACGATGGCATTACAAAGACGCACGAAAAGTGGCCAATTCTCTACGGGTGTACAAGGAGACTGGTCGACCGCATTCGAGCATCATTGCTGCTCAGGATTCGGAGCGTGAACCTCGTGCGGTGGAGGGAGGAGGTGTGAGTGGATATCGAAAGCTGTTATTCTGGTTGTGGTGCGATCCACCGGTGCTGAGGGACAGGCTGGATGATAGGGTGGATGAGATGGTGCAACGTGGATTGGAGGCCGAGGTGAGGGAGATGAGGGAGATAGCTCGAGGTATACTCGACGATGTGGTTGGAACCAAAACCAATGCGTATCAGTCTGGAATTTTACAGACGATCGGATATCGACAATTTGCCGAGTATCTCGATCGACTCGAATCGCTCACCGCTACCGAAGCGAAGCAGACGTTCGCAGAAGCGGTGGAAGCGACCAAGATCGCCACCCGTCAATACGCCAAATCGCAACTCAAATGGGTCCAGAACAAACTCATTCCGGAAGTACGTCGTGCTCAAACCCTCTCCGCATCGGGTGTCGAACTGTACCTCCTCGACGCCACCGATGTTTCCCAGTGGCAATCCACCGTCCTCACACCAGCACTCGAAATCACATCCCGCTTCCTTCGCAATCAACCCTTACCCGATCCAGCCACAATCTCCAATACCACCGCCGCTTCACAGTACCTCTACTCTGGTCGAACAGCCAACCAAGCACTTTCCAAACTAGGCAAGCAAGGCGAAGAAGGAGGAGAAGGATCGCTCACCATCCAAGCAAACGCACTCTACACCTGCTCAGTATGCACCTTCGACCACGATCAACCCGTTCGCGTTCGACAGATCGACAAACTCCAACACGAAAAGGGAAGACACCATCGAAACAATATCAAGCGGAAAATGTCGACGCATGAAAAAGCGGAGAGGATCAGAGCCAAGATCGAAAGTGGTCAACGGAAGAGGATCGAAAGGGAGAAGTTGAAGGCGATAGGTGGTCCCGAACAGAAAGAGTAGAACTTGTAGACGATTGCTCATGATATACCCCCCGCCTCCGCGAGAACGAGCGAATTGAACCAACACAACCCGCATGAATGAAAACTCTTAACATTGCAATGTTAAGAAAAACCCTACAAAGCCTGCGTAGCATCAATCTCAATAGCAGGCACGATGGACGCCATGAACTTCAAAAAGATGATCATGTACTGGTCGACTCTCAGCCCCTCCACCTCGTCCTCCTGCTCCCCCGCTGCTGCGTCCGGTGTCGCTGCTCCATCCTTACCCTCCCCCGTGGCTGCTGCACTCGACTCGGCCGCCGCCGCCGCAGCCCCTCCAGTAACCCTCTTGACCGCGCTCGACACGCTCCAACCCTTCTTCTTCTTCTTCTCGCCTCCCACCGCACCACCGGACGCAGCTGCAGCTTTCCTCTGCTCTTCAATCACCGATGCATTCATTCGCTCAATCACCTTTTTCATCACGCTTGCGTGCTTGCACGGGTGGATGCTGGCGGTAGCGACGCCGACTGCGGATGCAGAGGATGTGGCGGAGCTGTCTGGTCCTGCATGGCCGTGGGGGAAGGGTTCGATGGTGACCGTCTTTTGCGCATAGTCGGACGAGACGTCTTCGAAGATTTGAGCGGGTTTGAGGGGTACGCCGTGCTCGTCGTAGCCTACGAGCCACATTCGGGGCGTTTGATAGTATTTGTCGTAGGTGATGATGCAGTCGTACTTGCGAACCGAGAGCAATTTACCGTTATCACCGGCAGCCGAGGTCGAGCCGGAAGCAGCAGTGTTGAGCGTTGGTGGAGCAGCGGTAGCAGGGTCGTCTTCTTCCTCAACGCCACCTGCGAGGTCATCGGTCTCGTCGTCCATGTCTGGAATGTCGGGCATGTCGGGTATATCGCCAATGTCACCAGCGGAGGTAGACGGCTCGATCGAGGAGGCAGCGTGATGACCTATGCTGACACCAGCGACACGAGCAGCGAGATCGTCTTCCTGTCCCTCTGTAAGCTGATGTTCAGGAGCAGCTTGATCCTCGCCAATGTCGGGGATATCGAGCATGTCGGTTGCACGGCTGGAGGATCCGGTCTGCTGGTCGTCGAAATGGGTGGCGACCCACTGGTCATCTTCGGCCGACTCTGCGCCTGCTTCGTCAAAGCTCATGAGCTTTTCATCGTCGTCCTTGACCCCGACGCCGACTCCCTTTTCGATCTGACTAACACGGCGGAGAGAGGGCACTCCGCACGAGATCAAGAACTGCTTGTCCTTGGGTAGGTAGTCGCGCGCCTTGGATGAGCTGCCAGCACACCATTGCCAGGTTGGGAACTTATAAGAAAGAAAGTCGCCTGCGGCTACGAATTCGTCTGTCGTTGCGAATATGAGACGATGTATTCGAAAAGGTGGTCAGCATGGTTGAGCAGCGGGTGTGGAGAATGAAGGCCAACTTACCTGGTGTGATCCTGCCATGTTCTTTGAATTTAGACTCTCTCAAGACGGGTGAGAGGTATTCTCGTACTGCCCAGAAATGGGTCTGGAGTGCATTCATGGTGCACTGCCTAGCTTTCTCCTACTATTTGGAAGGCTGGAGCTGTCGAGCTTGATTGGTAACGGCTACTGAGTCTGAAGTGACAGAATGAGTCGATATGGTGTGGGGTGGGAAAGATGCAAAGCGTGCGTGTCGAGTGCGGCTGAGTTTGTGTGTCTTTGTTGATGGCCCGTGATCCGTTGGCGCTTTTTCAAAGGACCCTGAGTTCTCTGCTTTCACCTCACGCTCGCTTTCAACCTTGACACGATTTTTTCCGATGCCAAATGTTAGTTGAACTTCGAAAACAAATCTATAATCTGAAAAAAAGGCGTCGAAAAAATTGAGGACACAAAAATAGAAGCATGAAGCGCATCTCCTGTCCGGATTCTCGGCGAATGAGCTTAACAACTGGACAGGGCAACACTTTCACACCTTGACCGGTCAACTCCGCCCATCCAGAGTCTGGACCAGCCTTGAGTCGATGCTGTGTCCCATCAATAGGGGTGGTCAACGACAGCTTTAGTGGAGCTTTAGCGTATTTCCACGTTAGTTTATTTCAAATTTGGCTGGGAAAATTTTATTTCTGCTAAAGCTCCTCCGGAGGAACTTTACACTATTACTTCCAACAATTTTCTGTTTTTTTGGTCTCAAAATAAAAAAGAGCCAAGAATTCCGGCCACTTTATTATTTTTTAAATGCTCATATGCATGTTTGCTGCCTGCAATCCCACATAGAAAGCATGAATGATGACAAAGCATGACCCAATGCTGACACATATGAAGCGCAGGCAAAGGAATAAGCTAGGTGGAATAAGTAGGGATGATGACCAGTTTGCTGTAATTAGATTATTGGACTTTAGATATTTCGCGTCGTTGACCACCCCTAATGCGTTTAAAAATCAACAGTCGAGACCGTTGTAGCATGTGAACGATTTTGAGTCTCAGACCGGTCATCCTTTGATGCCAGCGTGTTGGTCCTCGATCAACTTTATGAGTCAGGTTGGCCGCTCATAGTTGACCGCGCCATGCTGTCGGTGCTTTTATCGCTGTCATTGGATCGTTTGGGAACCTCTCGGTGCTTGAGTGGAATGACTGTAGTCAAGAGGTTGCGTTGCTTGCGTGCAAAGGGTACAGACTCGCACGAGGAGGCTTGCTCGACACACAGCAAAACGGTCAACGTTGTTAGAGCAGCAACGATGCGTCGACCTTGGAGAATTATGCAATGATCTTCATTTGGCGGAAAATTAAAGTGCGTCGCTCTCAGACCAAAATGGCGGCAAATTTGCAGCGTGAAGTCGGCAAAGCGACGCGCCGATCTTCGCGCCCAAAACTTAAGCCGACGCCTCCAGACACGACCATCGAATAGTGCTCCGTTAAGTGCGTCTATGTCCGCCTCTGCCCTTTAATTTGAGTGTGGCTCTCTCTCTCTGTGCAGTGAAACTGCTCCTCCTCCTCCTCCTCCTCCTCCTCCTCCTCCTCCTCCTATTTTGCCTTCGCCATCGTCCGCTATCACATCGTCGCTCACACAGCTTGCATTGATTGCGGCTCCCACAAAAATCCCGTTTCCGTCTCGGCCTATGCTGAACATGCGCCCCGATACTGCTCAAGCGAGCTTCTAGCGCCGGCCCTCCCTCCGCAAAATTCGGATGGTATTTTTGAATGTTGCTTGACGACATTGCACGGCGGTGTAGAAGCACACATTGTTCAAAATAAAACGTGAGGGATGGTTTACCAGCGGCTAGCAGTATCCGAGAAAGATTTGCTGTTGCATTGTTTATCCATCGCCGTGTTGCAGACTTTTGGCCGGCCGTGCGGAACAGGCTTGCGAGGCGGAATGTTGGGCTGTGTGTGTGAATTCCGATGACCAAACGCCGCCATGCAGCGGATGGGTTTGCTCGGCCCCGCCCTTGTCATGCTGCTATCTCTGAGCACACGATGGAGGGACTCGCTAGCTCGATTGCTGGCGTCGAACAGCACCATGTGTCTGCCAACAAGTACAATGACCTACCCAAGAGCCATTGTGACTAATAATCTCTGCTATACAGTACCGAGTAAACAAAGCACAACGCTCATGGAGATCACGCCTTTTAGCGGCCACCACCATGCTAGCTGCCCTGAAAATGTATTGCCGAGTCTCTTGGAAGTCCAGGTACAGTGACTGTTTAAAGTCCGACTTTCACCAAACTCGCAGAAAGTGAGAGCCGGTCAAGTGGAAGTGTAGATTTATGATGGGGCGTCTGTCTTCAGCACAGCGACAGAAGGATTCTTCGATCGGAGTGGAAAAGCGGAATCTTTGAGCCGAGGGCGTTACTGTACGGACACACAGAGAGAGAGAGAGACTCAACGCCGCGGAGGGGCGGACCATGCCTCTGGGGGTGGAACAATCATGCCAGGCTTGGCTATGTCTGGGCAAAAACCGAAATGCCGAAAAATTGCCATTTTGCAGGAAAAAAGAAAAATTGATGACTGTCATTCACTTTTTCTTTGCTTGCCCAACGCTTTGCTGAGCAAGGTGTCTAAATTAAAAAAAGGGGGAAAATTTTAAACTTCAGACAACGCATTGATTTTGGCGGCGGCATTTGCTTTTTTGCCTTCGATCTGCGTGGAGTCTAGACGAGAGCACAGCGCCTTAGTTAGCCGCACACAGCTTTGACTCTTAACGGATTCCGTCCAAGCGACGATGCTTGTGTCAAACAACCCTTTTTTTGTCTTTGAGCGAAAAAGTCCGACTGTCCTGAAACGCTGCATTCGAGTCGCTGTGTCGCTGATGAGCCCATTTGCCGGGTCGGAATGGTCGCGACCATCGAGCTTCCGGTTGAATTAGAGGGGCACACAGGCTTTGTTCGTCGATCGCACTGATTCAGAGAGAGAGACAGAGCAGGCTATGCAAAAATTAAACGGTGGCGAAGCCCTGCTGTGCGTGTCCCTTCGCCGCTCTGCCCCTCATACTGTACCACCGCCTGAGCATCTTCTTCTTCTGTGCCGCCTGCCTGATGACTGGATGGAGAGTTGTCTGTGCCGTTCTGTCGTTGTCCGGCCATTTGCTATCACCCTCAATTTCGGGTTATACCTCTTTTACCTTACAACCAGATCCTCCGCATTCTTGATCTGATCCGCTGGCATAGCATTTCCGGTCAACCGTGCCCTAGTCTTCATCGGAGTCGATCCAAGAACAGCTCCATTCAGCTGAGGATACGCTACTCGACGTTCTACCACCTTTTCACTCACTTATTCATATCACTGCCACCGACTCGAGGTCGATCTTTTACAGCTTTAAGCTCATCCTTTCCCGCCATCCTATTCGCTCGTCTACAAAACCACCACCACCCGACGACAACGACTACCATCAGATACCATGTTGCACCACCGTAGCACCTCCAGCACCTCGATTGGGCCTCTCGGCGTACAGAGGCCTACATTGCATCTCGAGCACCCACCTTCCATCCCTCGCTCTGTTCCCTCTGGAGCCAATTTATATCATGGCACCCCTAGCTCACCAACTCGTCCACCAGCTTCCTTCAACCGCAGCGCATCGACTCGCAATGTCGCAGCCGTCACTCCCGCAAAGCGACCCTCCTCCAGCCACTCCTCGCGTCAATCGTCCTCGGACTCGATCAGCTCAGTCACCACCGCCTCCTCCTTCACACGCACTTCCGCAGGTAGCTTCGACTCCGGCATCAGCGAAGAGGAAGATCTGGTGCAGGTGGTCTACACCTCATCCGCACGATCTCGTCACATGTCTATCGACGAAGTCAAGTCGATCCTCCGTGCTTCGCGCCTCCACAACACCAGCAAGGGGATCACCGGTCTTTTGCTCTACCGCGATGGATCGTTCGCTCAATTCCTCGAAGGTCCGGCAGACGCAGTGGACGGGCTGTACGACAAGATCGAGCGCGATCCTCGTCATCGCGGCATTATCCGCGTGCTCCGACAGTCGGTTACCAAGCGCGATTTCCGCGAATGGAGCATGGCCTTCCGCGACCTGGACATGATTCAAAAGCATCGCCACCCGTCCAGCTCTGCTGACGACGAACTGGCACCCGAAGACCACGTCAACGAAGGCTTCAATCAGCTCATGAACGTCGGTCTCCGTGTTGGCGACTCTTCGGACAACGAGTACAGACCAGACGCCTTTGGCAATGCCAAAATCGATCTGCCCGCTGATATGTCGGCACCCATGAGGAAGCTCGTCACCACTTTCTACAGGTTGATGGATAGACCTCTTTAGATGTTCTTCCATTTCTTTCTTTTCTCTGGGCTTTTATAGTTGTTTCGCTCTCCCCTTGGGTATACCCCGCCGATGCTGTATTACACGGTCAGCATCGTACGGTCCAATCGTCATCGTCTCTGCGCTTCTATCTCTCCTGGTCTTGATTTCACAAAGTGTTGCGACACATAAAACGGGCAATTTTAAAAGTGATGGTTCTTCTCTAGTCCTTTCTGAAGTCTTGTGGCATCTGTCGCCTGTGAATCAACCTCGAATGTTGAGTCTTTCGTTCCGGTCCTGGTTTTCGCTGTGAGGAAATGGAGGAGTCGAGGCCTCAAAGGACATTCTCGAACACGACCAAAGGCTTGCTGAGTATGAAGGAGCTTGAAAAAGTGGCATCTGAGTTGGATCGGACTCTTGATCTCAGCTAACCCACGGGTCCAGCTGGATCGAGGGGATCGAGGCCTTCGTAAAAAAACAAGTATGTTAGATCGATTATTCGCACGACCTCGGAATTCGGGTCAGATTTTCGCGACCCTTGGAAAATTTTTAGGAAATGCACCTCAGACAAAAAGCTTCTTGCTCGGTTTTGCATCTGTGCCACCCTTCACACCTTACCCTCTACCTCTCAAACCGCTGTAGAGAACAACACCATCAAGATGGCGAAAGGAGAAGGCAAAAGCTCTTCGCGAGCAAAACCAACTTTTAACGATGCACCAGTCACCACAGACCCGCGTTTCGCTAAAGTCCACACCGACCCTCGATTCTTGAAACCCAAACGCGACGATACCAAGGTCAATGTCGATGACCGTTTCAAAGGTCTATTCGAAGATGCGAAGGGCAAGAAGAAGACCGACAAGTACGGTCGTAAAGTGGCGAAAGGACAGAGCGATGCGGATCAGATGAAGAGGTTTTACCGGCTGGAAGATGACGATTTGGATCCGACAAAGGTTGATGAAGACGATGAGAGCGACGAGGACGCGGATGCCGCACCGGTAGATTACGCTCGTGGTGAAGGGGATCTGGAGAGTAGTTCGGAGGAAGAGTCGTCGGAGGAGTCGGATGACGACGATGAGGATGACGAGTCGAGCGACGAGGACGACGATAGCGAGGACGACGATGTCATGATCGGACCTTCGAGCGTTATTGACCGGGAGAGGAGGAAGAAGGCTGCTCGTGAAGCTCGCTTTGAAGAAGATGACGAGGATGATGACGGGCTCGGATCCGACATCGGAGAGATTGATCTGGACGAGGACGTCGACGAAGCCGTCTACGCTCAGCTCGACGCACAGGCAGAACGAGCTATTGCCGAAGGCGGTATCGAAGACGACGATTCGGACTCTGACGCTGAGGCTTCATCTTCGCGAAAGAAGGGCAAAGGTAAAGAAAAATCACGCAAAGCCAAAGCCAAATCGGCCAAAAACAAGATCCCTCGCGGTGACGACACCTGCCGACTCGCCGCCGTCAACCTCGACTGGGATCACGTCCGAGCCAAAGACATCTACAAAGTCTTCAGCAGCATCGTCTCCCCCTTCGCATCCGTTTCCGCCGCTGACGCACTTCAAGCCCATCGTCGAGCCGCCGCCTCTTCCGACACCTCATCCCGCACCAAAGGCGCCCCCGCAATCTCCCAAGTCAGAGGCAAGCTTCTCCACGTCCGCGTTTACCCCAGCGACTTCGGAAAAGAACGAATGGCTCAAGAAGATCTTCAAGGCCCGCCACCCGAGATCTTCAAGGGATCTAAAACCAACGACTCGGACGACGAAAAAGAAATCACTGCTAAAAGCATCATCCAAGTCGACGAAGGTGGAGAATTCGACGAAGAGGCACTTCGCAAGTATCAGCTCGACCGCTTGCGCTACTACTACGCAGTCGCTACTTTCGATAGCAAGGAGACCGCTCGTCATGTGTACAACGAGATCGACGGAACGGAGATGGAACGTACTGCTAATGTGTTTGACTTGCGGTTTGTTTCTGACGGTATGGAGTTCCCCGATGGCGAAGAAGGAAGGGATGCAGAGTTCAGAGATGAAGCGACGGAAGATGTGGCCAACTACAAGGGGGTGGATTTCAAGACGGATGCATTGCGTCATTCCAGAGTCAAGCTGACATGGGATCAGGATGATCCGGAGCGATCCAAGTTGACCCGAATGGTGGCGAGGGGAGGGTTGTCAAAGGAGCAGCTTCGAGATGACGATTTCAAGGCGTACTTGGCGAGTGATACAGAGTCTGAGCCGGATGAGGAGGAAGTAGCGGCGAAGAATGGTAGGGACCGTCTGAGGGCGCTGCTCAACTTGGATGGCGGTGACGATGGATTTGGGAAGAAAGGTAAACGCAATGGAGGGGTGTTTGACGATCCAAGTCGCGATGAGGAGGAACAGGGAGAGATGCAGATCACTTTCATGCCAGGGTTGTCGGAGGCTGCTGCAAAGAAGTCTGTCAAGAAGGCGGAAGCAGGAGACGAAACGACTTTGGAGAAATACCTTCGAAAGCAGAAGGAGAAGAAGGAGCGTAAGAAGGCGCTCCGTGGCGAACCCAAGGAGGAAGAGGAAGGACAGAATGAAGACGCTGCCGTCAACGGCGCCATCGACAGCACAGACGCAGGCTTCGACGATCCCTGCTTCAACGAAGATGTGGACATGGAAGCAGCTCTCGCTGCCGAGTTTGGCGAAGGCGCACCCACATCCAAGCCTTCCAAGAAGTCCTCCAAGAAACCCTCCGCCACCACCGTCGAAGAAGATCCAACCGAAGCAGCCCTCCAACGCGCCCAGCTAACCACCCTCATCGGCTCCACCAACGACGAACTCACCCCCGACGGCCGCCAACACTTCGACATGAAGGACATCCTCCGTCAAGAGTCCGGCAAAGACGCTAAACGCGCCAAACTCCTCAAACGACTATCGAAGAAGAAGCAACGAGAAGAGGCATCGTTCCAAGAGCGTAAAGGTGCACCTCTGGTTCAGGACACTTTCGAGATCGATGCGAAGGACGATCGTTTCAGCGCACTGATGGACGATCACAGGTATGCGATCGACCCGTCGCACCCCGGGTTTGCAAAGACGAAAGCGATGCAGACGATCATGGATGAGAGGAGGAAGGTGTTGGATCGTAAAGGTGAGATGGTGGAGGAGAGGAGGGGTGCTGGAGAGAAGAAGGGAGCGGAAGGAGAGGAAGGAAAGGATGGAGAGCTGTCGGCGCTGGTTGAGAAGCTGAAGAGGCGCAGCGGTGCGGAAGGAGGAGAGCAGGATAAGTCGGCCAAGAGGAGGAGGCGCAAGTCTTAGACCTGAGTCTTTGAGGATTCTTTTGTGTTTGTCTCTTTGAGAATTCTATCCTGATTCAATGCCCGCCAACCGTTCGTGAACCCCTCACGTGTGATGAGATGCCTCGCACACGTCGACGCCACTGAGAGTCAAAGTTGGACGAAAGACGGAGCCCATTCTAACATCTGTAGTCGAATGCACATCACGCTCTGTCTCCCGTCAATCTCGCACCTTCCCCTTTCAGCATATCACACCAGATCAAGTCCACAGATCGAATCGTTATTGAATCCGGCCTGTCGAATTTGCATACAAGTACATTGTTCTGTCCGCTTAGGAATCTTCTGGACCCTCCGAACCCGGGATGAGCTGCGGCGAAGAACACAACCAAAACCAAGGCGTCAGCAAACATTCCAGAGCGTAATGATGGGACTGTGCGAGTTTAGCTTACCATGCAGATGTTGTTACCGTTCAATAGCGTCTGACCCAATTTGGTTTTCTTCTTCTTTCCGTCTGGTGCGGTTTCGCTGTTTGCAGACGAAGAGGGAGTCAGTTTCTTTCCCCCAAACACTAGAATGAATGATCGTTGCAACTTACTACTCTGTAACGTCTTCAAGCACCATATCTGTGCATCACACACCGCATCAATTCGAACCGAAAGTGTCAGTTTCACACCTTTCCCATGTCTTGTATCTGCGTAGTTGCGAGCGCTACTCACTAACGTAGTCATCAAACCCAAGCAGCGTTCCCGAAAACTCTCTGTCGGATTTCATAATCACCCAGATGCTGGATCCGATACACTTGTCGATGAGTTCGAGGGGTAGGATTGTGGGTAGAGCGGCAGCAGCAGCTGCGGAGCCGGCGGGTGTTGGTTCGCCTGGTGGTGCCATTGTGGTCGTGTTCGGAGGGGAAAGGTGTGGGTGGTGAGAAGAAGAAGGTTGGGAAGTGATGTCTAAAAGAGCAACAAGGCGCGTGCAGAAAGGGTTTGTGCGCCGAATTCCGATTTTTTTGAATCTTGGGCTCAGTTTCCTTTGTACAGTATGCTTTTGACCTTTCACGATCTCTCATACATCAGCAGTAGTCGCACCTGAACAATTCTACAAGGACTCGAGAGATACGCACAGGCGGGTAGGCCAGCGCTGAACGTTCCTGATTAGCGAGCTCTCGAAGAGCACCCCTTAACAATGCCGGATCCAAACCTTCAATCCTACATAGCATCGCACTACCTCTCCGGGCCCAAAGCGGACGCCATTCTCGCCCGCTCTTCGGACATCAAGGTCAAGCGCAAGAAGAAGAAGCCCAGAACCGACGATGCTGCTTCTTTGTCAGCCGGGTTGGTGATCAAGGACGATTCCGACTCCTGGAAGGCCGTCGGTGTAGACGCGGAAGAGGAGGAGGACGGGTTGACGCCGCAGGTCGTCGGAAGTGATGCTGCGAGCTCTGGCAAAGCTTTTCGCAAAATCGGATCGTCGAAAGGTCGAGACGAGGAGCTGGATGCAGCGCAAGTGAGCGTGGGAGCAGCGGAAGAGCCGACGTTCAAAGCAGGCCTACGGACAAAGCAAGAGATGAAAGCGGCGCGTCTTGCGCGTGAGCAACGTAGGCTTCGTGAAGCTGCACAGCCAACCACATCCACATCACCTCCAACTGCAGAAGCCGATGACGATGACGAAGCGAGACTGGCCCAACAGACCGTCTACCGAGACGCCTCGGGCCGAGTGATCGACATCGAAGCTCACGAAGCCGAGCAGCGACGTCTTGAACAGCAACGAGCTGCAAAAGCCGCCGAACGTTCGACTTGGTCTCAAGGCTTAGTCCAAAAGCAGCAGCGCTCGGAAGCAAGCGCGAAACTTTCCGCCGTTAAAAATCAAGGTATCGCTCGCAAAGCAACTGACGAAGACTACAACAAACATTTCAAAGATCAGTTGAGAGAAGAGGATCCTGCGTTAGCATTCTTGACGAAGAAGAGGGATAGAGGACCACAAAAGCCAAAGTACAAGGGAGGTTGGCCACCGAACAGGTTCGGCATCGCTCCCGGGTATAGGTGGGATGGAGTGGATAGAGGAAATGGGTTTGAAAAGGCGTTTTTTGAACGCAAGAGTGTGTTAGCGCGAAGAGAGCAGGAGGCCAGGGCGTGGGGTCAGTCTGATATGTAAGTCATGTTCATGTGATAGCCGAAGCAATGTTTCAGTATACCCCCATCACATAGCAATCGAAAAATCGGATCAGACGCGAATGGATAAAGTGAACGTGTGTTTGGTTTGCATGGTACAAATACAGATGAGGATCTATGCCTCTAGAAGACAATGGAGGAGAGAAGAAGTTCCGATGTACGGATATAGAAATACAAGTGCGACTTAACGGAGGGGAAGCTACAGCGTTAGACGTGACGGGATGGTGTTGGTGTTGGTGAAGAGATGGTCTCTTCTTCCTCTACCAGGCTGTCATCTCTGGGGACTGAGCGGCTGGAACCATGACGTTGCATGCGTCCGGTACCGCTGCTGCCTGGTCTGCTGTCCGGTCGACTTTGCGGAGATGAGGCGGGCTTGCCGTCGACCAGCGAAATGCTGCCTTGTCTAAGCGGTGCGTCAGACTTTTCAAGCCCTCCCGATGGTGCAAAGAGAGTGGCATCAGAGGAACGACGAGTGTCATACTGCTGCAGAGCATGGGTGACAGGGAAGTCGATCGAGATGCCATCTGCAGTTCCTGGCGTGGTCACATACTGCGATGCGCCTCGCTTTGAGTTGGGACTATGATCTTCAACGCTACCGCTGGGTCGAAGCGCTGTCGATTTCGGCGAGACGTTGCCAGACTGCATTCCGGTGGAAGCAGGGACACCAGTGATGATGGAACTGAGACCGGCGGGGCCCGACTCGGAAGGTGGGGAGACGGCGGTGTTGGCAGCGCGACGCCTTGAATCCAAGGATGGCAGACGCGAGGTGATAAAGTTGGGCCTTGAAGTGGAGCTCGATTCTAACATGACAGATCCGAGGGCAGGCACATGGCGAGAATCATGAGGAGGGATGTTGCCGGATGTGAATGGATCGCTAGCGTTGCGCATGCCAGGAAGAACCGCATTGTCGGGAGCGAGGTCGTCGGTGAAGCGGTCCTCTCTCCACTTATAGGCGCTGGACAAGGATGCAAGCACAGCACCGAAAGCCTGGACGTAGACATTGGCGACCAACATGAAGCCCATGTCGACGGCAGCGAGGTCGAGAGCCTTTGACAAGACAAGAGCCAAAGCATAGATGGTAGGTAGCACGTATCCAAAAGCGATGGCAAACATGAACTGCTTGAGCCATCGTACAGCAAGATTGGACTTCTTCTGCATGAGCTCGTTGTCGCGTCGACCAAGATGCCAGTATCGCCAGAGAAGGAAGACAGAGGCGTAGACGGTGTCTGCGAGCTGGAAGATGAGGGTGAAGAGGTTGCTCGTATCGTTGGCGGATCTGGATACGGTGTAGCTAAAGCCATAAGTGCGGTAGGCCTTGGAAGCATTGCTGAGCGTGATGGTGATGGTGACGAGTCGGGCGACCTTCATCAAGGAAGGGAAGATGCTGATGGCGATGCGCTTCTTCCTGCTGGCGAGGGTTGGCGGATAGAAGGAGAGCAGACGGAGCTGGATGGCAAAGTGGGTGATGAGGGGAACAATGTAGAGCACGGCTGTGGAGGAAAGCCAGAGACGGAACATGGCATTCTCGGACTGAGTGCCAAAGAGTTGATAGGCCCAGAAGACGGTGTTGAGCGTCGAACCAAGAAGGCCTCCGAGCATGGCGAGACCGAGCACCCAGACAAAGGGCAAACGGCGCTTTCGGGCACTGAGGCCGTTCTTGAAGAGAACAGCACAGAGAAGGACGAAGAGAAGAGTGGCGAACATGGAGTAGAGAATGATGTAGGTGACGCCATTTCGGACGAGTTCGACGGGTACGTAGGCAGCAGACTGAGTTTGCTTTGTGGCGGCGTCTTCGACAACAAACAAGATGCGATGCCGCCATGCCAGTTCCTGCTCCCACGTTGCGTCGGACATTGTGAAAGGGTGTGAGGTGAGGCTAAGAGGACGCTGCGTAAGAACGCCGCCTAAGGACTCAGGAAGGTCAATGTGTTGTTGTTATCGTTGTTGTGATTGTGACTGTGGTGGTGTTGGAATCGATGAGGTGTAAGTTACTATTGAAAGTGATACGGCCTGGATGATAGGTGATAAAGCATCGCCTTGTGATAGTGACAGACTCCTCCAGTGTTAAGAGTTGCAGAGGTGGGCCTTGGGTGTGAGGCTGGAGCTAGCTCGGCGCGATGAGGTAGGTATATAAGATGAGAATGGCTATCGCGAAGAAGCAGGCAAGCGGATCAGAGAGCTAAGTCGACATGCATGCGATTCTCGGCGGTGTTATGGACGGATGGCGAGCGTCGTAAATGTATATGCTAGGCTGCTACCGTGCAGTCGATGTCGTGTACTGCAGCTGCCCGCGAACCGTGTGTCGAAAGGTGTCCAGAGATGGAAGCAAATGTGTTGGAGAGCGAAAGGAAGGTGAAGAGGGAGCGAAAAGGACTGAGAAAGAAAAGCACAAGGTGAAGAGAAGAGAAGAGAAAAGACTGGCAGAGCAAGCAGAACAGCGTAGCGCCAAAGCCTACGGAATAAGCGAACCCGGAGCAAGCTAGAGTGATACAGTAGGTTGACTAAGTTAGTCGATGGGTTCGTCGAGTAGGAGGGAGTCGGCAACTTGGTAGGCTGGTTCTTTTTCTTAGGCTGAAAAATGCCGACGGAAGGGCGAACGGGGAGTGTGACAGAGGGACGGAGGGTGGGAGAGGAAGAGAGAGAAAGGGATAGACAAGCTTGGCGAAGGAATAGACGAGACTAGACTAGACTAGACTAGACTAGACTAGCAGAGCGAGTTGGCAAGGGCCTAGCCGCAAACGCGGGAAAGCTTCGGGAGTAGATGGGATTGGCGTAGAAATGTGACTGCCGCCGCTACGACAATCAACAGAATCTGCTCCGAACCATAGAAAACAACAAAACTGGCTTAGAACCACTCTGCAAGGAAGCCTCCTCAGTTGCCTGTTTTCCACTCCGGAAAAAAAGGAATCGGCAAGCAAAGTGACAAAGATGACTGACGTACGGACCGACTGGTCTGGAGCTGCAAGCTTAATGCAGATGTACAGCACAAGCCAATTTCTGAGACAAGAGCGCGGAGTCAGAGACAGAGGCAGGGACTGAGGCTGTGGGAAAGCACAGAGGAGCGAGCTCGTTCGCCTAGCGACTTGCGCTAACGCGATGCAAGTGGCGCTTAGCCGAGTTTATTCGAATTCATTTTTCCAAAAGGTACAGCCCATCAAGCCGACCGTCAGACGCAGGGGCTGACAGAGCAAGACGAGCTGTGTATAATGTGACTTGACAGTTGAATTCCTACGTTCGAGACTGTCTCTCCGTCGGGTTTTAAAAATTTGCGAAAAGAAATGCTTCTCAGCTCACAAGCGAGGTTGCGAGAAATCGCATGCAGCCTATGTGAGTGCAAAAAGAAATTCAACCAGCCGAGACGAATCAAGTTCGCCTACACAAGAGGCGTACATATGATGACCTGGCGAACGAGAGTGTGCGAGAGATGAGAGAGCCTGTCAAATAATGATGGTGAGCAGCCTGGTGTGTGTCAACGTTCAAACTTGGAGTGATGAATGACAAGATGCTGGGGTAGATAGCGCCAAGTGCAAGCCAGCAAATGCGGCCAAAGGTGCAATAAGCTGAATATCCGATCAAGCGCTACGATGAAGCGCGGGATTTGAATTGCAACCAAAGGGCCCTGATGCTGACTTTGAAAGTGGACAACAAGCGCTTTGTTTTGTACTCGTATATAATCGGTTCGGAATCATTCGTCTCTAGTCACATTTCATCTCAGTTTCAAATGCCGTTCTCAAACTAGGGGCGCGCCGCTCCGATGATGCACCGCCGCTACAAGCGAGCCAGCTTGTCGCTCTTGGCTCGGTGTAAGACAGACAATGCAGATGCTAAGTTACTGCATTGCAGCGACGTTGCTGTTGCCGATCGGTGTCAAGATGCTAATCAATCCTACTTTTCCGATAACCCCTTGCAGCCGTTGCTGCATCGCAGCGGCTCCTATTCTTTCTCTCTTCTTTTGCAGCACCATGGAATCGCCCGATGCAGCTCGCGGCCTTGAAGCCTACAGAAGACATTCTAGGTTGACCCCTTGCATCTCTTTAGACCGCCGGTAGAATTTCAGGGCCCTTGATCAACATCGCACCACCGAAATGTATTCCATCGACGCCACTTTGGTTGGTCCATGAAAGCGGTGACTATCGTGCTTTCCACGCTCGGTCCTCCTGCGTGGGAAAAGGAACAAGCTTCTCTGCCTCGGCGATACATGGGAATTGGAAGAAGGCTCCTGTACCTCCTTATCCGTTGGCGCTGCAAGGGGGAACTTGACGTTGACCTTCTTTGACTTGACGCCCGTATCCTTTCTTCCCATCTCGGCTCAGAATGATGCGGTTCTCACGCCAAAATAATCGGCATCAAGATGACCGAACGCCAAGTAAGCGAATCGCCTTGTGAGAAAACTTAGGCTTGATTCATGCCTCCTTTAGAGGATGTGAGTGATCTGTAACTTGGTCTCACGACGCCGACATCCTGCAGATGCCTGTGCACATGACATGATACCGATCGCTTGCTCGTACATTGCTTGTCAAAAGCTCACTCGGCAATGAGCTTTCTTTTCGGGGCGAGTATCAAACGAGCGGCCGAATATCCTGACCCTGACCCGATTTCCAGTCGCGATCTCACTTCCGATCTAGCATCGAATCTCGCCTCCACAGTCAGGTGCAAGGACAGCGCTTGGACCCTGACGCTCAAGCAAGCCGCACTGGCTTTGCCCCTGAACCTCCTCCCACACCATAGCATGGAGCTCGCATCGCGCCATGCCCACTCAACGGCGGTATGATGGCCGCGCAGGTCACGGCGGTCGCGGACGATCACCTCCTTCTGCAACATGGCTCAGCACTCTTGGATTCAAGCCGCAAGTGACGTGGCGCAACGCAACGGCGTTCCTCATCCACTGCTCGGCCTCGATCCTCTTCTTGGTGTTTCTCAACGCTTCGCAGCCATTCCTCATCCATCAACTCGAATCAAGACGGAATAACGGACACGAAGGCAAACTACCCAGTAGAGCTGGATCGCTGAGTGGCTCGCTCATCTTCTACGATGAGCTCCTCTCGACATTCATGTCGCTCATTTGGGGTGCACTTGCCGAACTGATCGGGCTCGCTGCTGTCACATCAGCATCCTATCTCTTCATCGCCGCTGGCCTGGTCACATATACAATTCCGACAAAGCCATGGCCAAATCTCGTTCCGGCTCGACTCGTGTTTGCAGTCGGTGGCAGTGGTGCAACGGCAATGCTCTCGGGTATTCTTTCTGAGTATTCCGGCTCTCGTTCGGCTCAGTCTCAAATCGAGGAACCATCTGCACAGCATCGTTTCGAGACAGACTCAGCGGAGACTGTCCGTCCGAATGCAAGACAGGTAGACGACAACGTCGAAGCCGAAGAAGGGGGTCACCTGCTTGATGGCCAGGAGAACGGCAACGCTCCCAAGAGCAAGCAAAAAAGTCGACACGGTAGAGTGGCTGCCATTGCCGGTGTCTTTACTGGTCTCGGAGCACTGATCGCCGTCTTTGTTCTGGTTAGACTTCCGGAAAAGATTGCAGGCTACCTCGAAGAGCACGCGCCGGAGCACGACGAGCCTGAGACAGGTGGGCCAGGTGACTTGACCATTCGCAGAGCAACGATTGGAACGTTCTGGCTGGTCGCGGCGCTGGCGCTTCTCATTGCGTCCGTCACCGCGTTGGGCTTGAAGCAGCCAAAGAGCACGTCACGTCGGCTCGGTGCAGCCGAGCCGCTGTCTCAGCAATCGCGACGTCGACAAGGAGATTATGGAGCTCTGCACGACAGCACAATAGCGTTGGCAGAGGACTCACGACAGGCAAGGCGGGCTCGATTGCGACAGAGACAAGAACGTCGCGCACAGATGTCTTGGACGTATGTGATTCGTTCTCATGTGAAACGGTTCGTTGTTGCTTCTATCGGTGGATTCCGAATGGTGGGACCCGTGCGCAAGAACGCAAGTTCGTCGGATCATGCCGAGTCGACTAGATCGCGTCAACGGTTAGCGCAAGAGTTATGTATGGCATATCTAGGAGGAGCGCTGGCTAGAGCATTCACGATCGGCACGACCGCTTTCCTGCCTCTGCTCGTGACGCATCACTACTACGCATCGGGGCTCTGCCGACAGCTTCCTTCGCCGAATCCAGATTCGCCTCTTCCCAACGATGAGCTTAAAAAGTTGTGCCGAAGCGCGTTCACCGCCACTGCCATCTTGGGCGGCACAGCTCAATTGACCGCTCTGCTCGCCTCGCCTTTGATTGGAGTGCTGTGCGACACGCTTTCGCCCACCACAACCATCTCGCTGACTTCTGCATTGGGTGCAGTGGGGTTTTACTTTCTCGGTGTGGGCACATCTGGGTTTGCCGGTGACCAACAGACGGGCGAAGAGGTACCGGACCCACTTACGGGCTTGTCGATTGCCGCTGCGGTTCTGATCGGTTTCGGACAGATCGGAGCGATTGTCGCTAGTCTGGCTGGATGCGCTCGAGCCAGGTTTAGTCTCATCGTAGAAGAGCAAGCTGACGTTGATCCGACAAACGAAGGAGATCGTGATCACGGGAATGCCGACGCTGGTTCAACTTCCGACACGCTGCCAGAATCTAGTCGTGGCTCGCGCTCACAATCGCAAACGCAGTCTGTGGCTGACGAAAAAGCAGGACAAGGAGCAGGAGCCATCGCGGGAGCATACACTTGCACGGGCTCGCTCTCGATCCTTGTCATTTCCAAGCTCGGTGGGTTTCTGTTTGACATGTACGTGCCAAGTCCTTTCCTTCTGATCGGCGGCTTTTCCGCGTTCGTTTCGCTCTGCGGAGTAGGTATCAGTATAGCCAAACGTTTCGAGCGAGAGTAGGTTTAGAGCACTCAATGATAAGACATAATTAGCATTGCTCCGCTAGAGCCTCGTTCTTGCTATTGTAAATATGGTTTGTGAGCGTTCGAGTATGTTTCGCAAGCAATGTCGATTGTGAATCAAGCTTCAAGCTTTTATATGTCGAAGGTCGAAAATGAGCGTTGTGAGATGGTGCAATCGCCGGTTGCCGTTATGTTTCTCGTCAGTCGTCTAACACATATGTCTGAGGACATCTAGCGACAAAACAAGCCAATACGAGGCGATCTCAGCAAGCCACTCCGACAGACTTGACGTCGACGCTGCCTCATCAGTCGATTCAACAAAGCTTTCGATCTTCGTTCGCCGGTCTCAGAACGATAACGGGCTACAGTACATTGCATTCGGCATTAGCAAGCAAGGGACGGCCGATTCGATGAAGAGACCAAAACAAAGAGCTTGAGCTTATGATGATTCTGAGCTAACTAAGCGGTGGGCTCTCGCTGGCCTCAAACAATAGGCTCTCCGACACGAGCGAAGTCAATCGAAGATCGACTCTGCACAGTAAAACAAAAGGAGGGTGTTCGTTTCATAAAGATGCTTGCTCGTCTGGCTGTGCGTGCTGCGTGCCTGATGCAGTCGAGTGGATGCAAAAAGCAATTCTTACAGCGAAATGAAATGCCGCCGGCGCTTTGACCGGAAGCAACTCGAAGGCGCCGTCGCCCATTGTTGTCTCTAGTTACGAAGACGTGTCAAAGAAGGTCGAGGTGGCTTGAACGTCTGTGAACGAGGGGCTTAGCATGCCAAGCGAAACGCCTTTCAGCAAAGCCTTGTTTCTTTCCTCTTCACAGTCCAGAAAAGAGTCTAGGGAAAAAAAAACCGAACACGATCTGTGGTACAGCAGTCTCGCTTACGATGAAAAGCGCAGCTTTGATTTGCTCGCTTGCTTCAAACAAAGCTCGTCAGCTGCCAGTTCGGCTTTCAGACCGGCGCATACAAAACGCATTTCACACACAGTCAATTTGTGCGCATTCAAAATTTCATCATCTCAATGTCCACGGATCTGGAACTGAAACAGGTCCGTAAATTGGGCAAACCGTCGCAGCTGCACGATCGTTGACACCAAGCTGCAAAAGTGGTGGTGGGCTTGTCGAGTGGCGATCCCGATGAAGAGTCGTTGGTTGACAAGGCTTGCTGATGTGTGCGCGTGGCTCTCTTTCGAGGGTTCTTGCGCAAGATGTTGTTCCGAGTTGCACACGGGACGATTCTCAACGGCAAGACAACGGTTGCCAAGACCTGTGCGGCCTGTCAAATGTCTTGATGGTTGAAAGGATCGCCAATGAGCGCGGTTTCCTGCGCTGTTTCCTGCGCTACCAAACGTCAGTTTCCAGACCACGGTGTCCAGCCGCGGTTTTACCTTGAAAGGAACCGAGCCGCAGGACAGATGGCGCAAGTTTGACACGCACCTAGCAGCGGGATCCTTGCCAAAAAAAAAAAAAAAAAAAAAAAAAAACTTTATATCGGAGCAAATCGTGAACAACGATTACCATGATCCCGCAAAAGTTATCACTTTAGACAGCAATACGCATTGTCAAAGCTCTGCTTCGGTGATTGCACATTTGCATTAGTGTGACCGTAACCCGCTTCGGACCGAATGCAACTTTAGTGCGGAAAAAGAGATGCTGACTGTTGCTCATACACATTCCTCAGGCACAAATGACTGATTCCGGCATGGTAAGTAAGCCAGGCTGACGAGATTCAATTGTTTGGTCGCGCTTGAAGATTGCTGCATTTTTTTAAAGAATTCGGGAAAAAAAAGGGAAAAAGCTCGACTCAGCTTGGCCTGTCTTTGTGACTTCCGAAACTTGGATTCAGTTGGAAAAAGCCCTGAACAACAGAATAGAGCTCTGTCTGTGCCGGGCTGAATCACGGTGAGGAAATGGATTTTTCTCATTTTCCCCACTCGGTACCAAGTCGCAGGAGTGTGAGTAACAAGCCGCTGCCGCTGCTGCTGCCAGATTTTAAGCCAGATTTTAATGCGATTTCAGAGTGTGGTTCGAGTCGAGTCAAGGCAAAAAGCATTCACACAAACTGCTCAGCAACCACGTTTTTTTTTCTCGCTTTGCCATGGCTTAATTTCTCAAGGCACGAGAGTCTCGACCCTTTTGCTTGTGCTCATGCTCGTGTTCGTGCTCGTGCTCACTTCTCTCTGTTCTCTCCTCTCTCGCTTGCTCGGCTGAGTGATTGCACCCTTGTCTTTGTACACCGACTCGACCCGAATCCACTCGCTTCTCTCTTTCTCTTTCTCTTTCTCTTTCTCTTTCTCTGTCCCTTCCTCTTTCTCCATCTCCTCTCTCTCTTCGTCCGGTCGTCTGTCCGATCGAAGTCTCATTTCTCGCACACATCCACCTTCCGATCCCTCCACCATCTTCATCAACTTTTGTTGTTTCCTTCCTCATTTACCAACTTTCGCCCACTTACTACTCACGAGCATTCGACTCAGACACTCCGGAAGCAGCCTTCCATGCCACTCTGCTATTGTCCGGTCTCATCGGTTCCACTTCACCTTGCTGCATCGCTTCGTCAGAGCCGACCTCGACGTTCCAACTTCATTCCTCTGCATTCTGGCTCTCACTCGGTCGCAAGTTCCGTTGCTATCTGCCATCTCCGCCATCTCCGCCTAATCGCTGCCGTCGCTTTCCTCCCATCTCTTGCCACTTCCAACAGCCACGAGCTCCCTCTTGGCACCGCGTGTCAAATTCGCACGACGATATTTTCGTTTCAGAGGCCATTGCTCACCATCCAACCACTCGGCGATCTCCGTCACTTCACCGGATCTTTCTCTTCATCTCTTGCTATCGCTGCGCCGCATTCATCCATACTTTTCGCCGCCCGATAACGCAATCGCCTTGCCATCGACATCGCACACTTGCGTCTCATCGAACCAGGCATCGCTCACGCCCTCGCGTTCACCCCTCCCTTCGGATAGCATCCCCACCATTCGCCTGGCTAACGCCAGAGCCACTTGCAGCAAGCTTGATTGCTCTTGCTGTCGCTGCTGTCGCTGCTGTCGCTGCTGTCGCTGCTGTCGCTGCTACCGCTTTACCGGCCTCCGACTCCGCATGAACGTCCCTGCAGCTTGATATACGCATCATCTCCTCTGGTCAATGTCACTGCACAGCGTCCCTCCACCAAAGCACGACGTCCTCAATTCTCACGTGGAGCTACCCACCATGGCTCAGCAATCGGTCCCGCCTCCCTACGGCTCGGCGTCCGTGCCTGGAGATCCTCTCTACGGCAACACCCCAAGAGGCGTCAAGGACTATGATCCTTCCCTCTCTACCCAACTTCCCACTTCACGAGCACAGTGGGACCCGTCAGCATCCGATCCGTATGCTCACCGTCTCCCCGGATACCAGCAGCAAAGGCCCGCACCGTATCCTCCCTTCGAGCCTCGTCATCCTTCCGATGTAGACTCACACCGTGCGCCAGCCATGCACCATCACCACGGCGCACAGCACCCACACCTGCATCACCATCCTTACAACACCCCGCACGCCGGCGCTCCCATGTACGCCTCGTCCTCAAGACAGGCCGATATGCATCACAGGCACGTCTCAAGAGCTGCCTGCCTATCCTGTCGTTCTGCCAAGCGCAAGTGCGACGGCGCGAGGCCCGTTTGTGGTCCTTGTGCTCTCAGAGGTGTCAAAGATGGCTACCCTCAGGATGACGGCGGATGCGTCTATGTGGCCAGCAAGCGTGGAGGTCCCCGCTTCAAAGGTGTAAAGGGTGCAGAAGCGACCAAACGCAAGCTCGACGAGCGCGAAAAGGTCGGCAAAGTCCGCGGCAGCAAAGACGCCAACAGCAACGACGAGGCGCACTCCCTTTCACCGACGGACCACGGATCTCTTCACCATGATTCAACGGCAACGACACCCCTCGATGCCGGCAGCGCCCACACTCGTCATTCCGATCTCGACTCTCACGCGTCCTTCTCCACACCTTCTCATGCGCCATTTCCGCTAGCACATCTTGATCTTTCAAGAGCCGGCCACGACGTGCTCGTTAACCCAGCCGTTGCCGCCGAGGGACTACCCATCATGGACGAGACCTCGGACGCATTCTCGTTCGAGCGTGAGAGGAATGCTCTCACTACGCGCAACTTGTTCCGTCCCGACTCGGCCGTGACCGGCGGCCTCTTCGACGACCTTTCGGCCACCAACTTTGAACTGCTCCAGAAGCTCTCGGCCAACCAGGCCACTGTGGGCCTCTCCCTCGCCAACTTCTACAACAAGCTCGAGGAACTGCCTAAAGCCGGTGTGCTGGCCATGTCCAATGTCGACGAATTTGGCAGCATCGAAGTCGACATGCCTCAAGCTCTATTGGAGATCGAGACCGCCAACAAGTCGAGCGCTGCGGTCAATTCGGAACAGCAGGCGCGTGCTCTGCTCCAAGACTTCTACGAGCTCGTCTACCCGGCGTGCCCAGTCATGCTGCCGTCCGGTCACCTCTCGTCGCTCGCGTTCCACCTGTCCGAGGACGAGTCTTCAGCGCTGCTTGCCGCCATCTCGGCTTGCGTCGCTCTCCATCTCCCACAGACAGAAGCAAAACGCATTGTCAAGGGCAGTCTCTTGTTCCACGACCCAGACGACCACGAGACCAAGGCCGAGCTTCTCGATCTCGAGCATGCTTCTCGCGAAGAGATTGCAGCATACCATGCCAAGTCAGCAGAGAAACTTCTTCTCAAAAAGGTGGCTCTGCTGGCACGAGCCTCTTCGTTCCCTTCAGAAGCTGCCAAGGCGATGGAAGCGACCAAGTTCATGCCCAACAGCCGCGGCACCGCAGGAAGCGATTTCGAGTTGGTGAGGATCAAGCTTGTCGCAACGCACACGCTGCTGGCGCACTACCATTACGGCACTTCCAACAGCCGTCGTGCTTTTCACCATGCATTGCAGGCATGGAACCACGCACAGGCGCTCAACTTGGATTCGGGCGAGGCTGTGTCCACAGCTCCTTCCTGGTTCAGCCACACGCAGAAATGCGAGTGGGCACGAAGAGCTTACTGGACATGCTATGCCGCGGCAACTGTCATGTCTTGCACTGGTGGTTTCAAGCCGCTCTCAGTGACTCGCGATATGCCCTCCGATCTGGGTTTGCTTCCCAATCTGCTTGGCGATCGATCTAGCTGGAAGGTGCTGGTGCGAGGCGCTCAATTCGTTTCTCGGTCGTATGCGAGCCTCTACGAGCTCGACACGTACAAGAACCGACCGGAGAACAAGATGCACGATCCTGCCAACCAAACACGCGAGAGGCGCCGTAAATGGGAGACCATCTTTGAGCGCATGCAAAAGGTGGATGCCGACGTCATGCAGTATGCACGTTCCGACCCAGTCTGGAGCGACGAGAGCTGTTTCGAGCCCAGCGTGGGCATGTCGAGACGCACGGTGCAGTTCGAAGAGGAGAACGAGGTTCGTCTTAGCCGCAGTCTGCGTATCGCAGGCAAGCTGATGACGAGCGGTGCGCTTATCATCCTGCATCGCGCACAGGCTTTCGCCAATGCACGTATCTTTGTTGCTCCCACGTGCGGTATCCCGGGCGCTTGCGAGGACAACAGTGACACTGCGTCGGATACCGGTGGACGAGCTAAAGGTGGGCCGGATCGGCTGTGGCATCGAGAGGCTGAAGGTCTGCCACCTTCGGGCAAAGCGGCGCAGACCGACGAGCTGAGCCTTAGCATGGATGCTCCACCGAAACCCAACATGGCTGCCACTCGATCGGTGCGTTCGCGAAGCACTAGCAGTATGAGTAGCAGTGGGGCGGGGAGTGTGTCGAAGAGCTTGATCAGTTCGGCGTCTTCTTCGGCTGGTGGGGGTACGGTGACGTTCACACCGTGTGGTATCCCAGTCAAGTTCAACGGTGGTCCATTTGAACCTTCCGAGTCGTTGGATAGGTGTCGTTTCGCTGCGGGAGTGATGTATCAGCAGCTTACGCATATCAACACGAGCACTTTCCGACTCGGTCGACGGGAGTCGATGGCCACTTTGCCGGTGGAAGTGGACCAAGGGCGGGAAAACCGCGAGCAGTGGTCTGCCCCTTCCCTGCCTCCCTTTTCAGCATGCTCTCTCGTCCTCGCAGCGTACGTTTTGCTGATGGAGACGTTGCATGCTCAAATAGCAGCTGGGTTGGAGGACGATTTGGATTTCACCAACATGGATATCTTGGAGGAAGATAACGAGTCTCTCTATCAGTTGTCGCCGATACTGCAGCCGGATCCTCATAGGACAGCACAGATCCCACAGTTGGCGGGAAGGCAGGCGTACGTGCTGGCGATCCGACTGAGGAGTTGCATATTGCAGATCGAATCGGCGTTGGAAAAGTTTAGCAGGGCGTGGGAGATTGCCAAAGGGTATGCGCAGGAGGTCAAGTTGTTGCTGGAGGTTAATCAGAGTTTGTTTACGGGAAGTGTGAAGGGTTAAAAGTAAGTGTTGGCGAGGGAGGGATTTCTGATCGTTCTTTCTTTTTGATACCTCAAATATGTATTCGCTTTCGCATTCGATGTTGCTTTGTGTGAGATGTGCGTGTGGCTGAGCTGACTGAGCTGTGATGTGGGAGCCTTGTCCATGCAATACGCAGCTTGGGAGAGGGTCAGATTCTTCAAGAGACGGAAGATCAAAACCTTGATCCAGAAACACCTGCAACACAAGACAGCACACAACACCTCAACGAAGAAAGCGATCTCCCTCGGCAGCATCCGCTTAAAATGCCCCCCCCCCCCCCCCTCCTGCTGTGAAAAAGGGTATGGCTGTAAGGTTATTGCTAAGTTGCTGGGAGGCGGGATTTTGGCGTTGCTGAACGCACACTCGACAGCGGCGTCCAAGGCACGTATCGCAGCGCAACAACATGAATGACCACAGCAGAAATCCTGTTGGGTTCATCGCTTGGTGGCTCTCTCAGCGCGAGCTTTCCTCCCGCCTCCTCGTCAGGCTGAGCGTGTGTCTACCTCGCCATTCACACTGATTCATTCGACTCTGTTGACTGCCGCACACTCAACAGCAGCGCACTCACCATCACACTCACCATCACACTCACAGCATCCACATCGACAAAAAACAACCAACCAATTCGTATTATCACGAAAGCAAAAGATTAGGTACAGATGGTATAACGAAAAAAAAAAAGCGGATCTCGAAACCGAAGATTGTACAACACCCCTTGGATCGATCGACAGCACCTCTACCCATCGCCGACCCTCCGACAGCATCTTATCTTTTCACCGCTCTAATCGCGACGAGACAACTCGATAACAGGCAAGGTAAAGAAACTCGTATCGGGAGTCAACAATCCCGCCGCACCGACATACCAAGCGATAGCCGCGGTCAAGATACCAAACGCACCACCTGCCGTCTGGACTGCCGACTTGCCGGTAAACTCTGCGACGAACAACAGCAAGAAGGTAATATCCAAGAAGAAGAACAAACTAACCAGTCCAACAGACGACCTAAAACTAGCGACCAACATGATAAAAGTAAAGATAAACCAAGCGGCCAAGTAGATACCCAACGCGTTGGCCACCTGAGCCTCGGGAACACCGTTAGCATTGTAAGGTCCTTCTACGATACCGAACCAGGGAATCTGAATAATCGCATAGCTCCACCAGAAGGCACCATAAGACGCGAAAGCGGTAGCACCAAACGTATTTCCCGCAGCAAACTCCCACATCCCCGCCAAAAACTGCGCAACACCTCCATAGCCGATCGCCATACCTACAACCACGTTGGGCACGGTAACACCGCGAGCTTTGACGTTGTACATGGAGAGGATGAAGGTGGTAGCTGCGAAACCGAAGAGTCCGAGGGGAGCAGGGTTGGCGAATTTACGATGGTAGATGGGGAAAGCGGGTTGAGAGGTGTCCTGGGGATGTCCACCTGGGGTGAGGGCTCGGATGGGCTGGGCTCCTCCTTGGTAACCGTTTTCTTGCTGTTTGATTTCGGACATTGTTGTGCGCGCGCGGGGAGAGGAATGAGAGTGTTGGTGATTTTGCTGCCTCTAGTGTAGAGAGTGTTGTGTGTAGAGGGAGATGAAGAAGGGAGCCTTCGGAGTCAAGGTACAACGAGGACGGTGGAGCAAAAGATGATGGTGTGGGGAAGAGGGATGCACTCGACATTGGCGGGTGCCCTTTAAGTAGTTCTACACGCCGGTCTCAGCAACCCCAACTTTTTTTTCTGAATGAGGGGGAAAGCAAATCAAAATCCTCAGATCGACTAGCGAGAGCGGGCCGGGGAGCAGTCTCAGGAATGTAGTGTGTCACTGGTTGGCTCATGAACTGCCTCTCTCTCTCTCTCTCTCGGATCGCTGCTTTTGCGTTAGAGTATGGGGGGAGGGGGAACGGATTTCCCGGCGACCACTACTTTGCTGTGGCTTGTGCTTGGAGAGACATGTCAACATTTAACTCCACTCTTGTTTTTTTTTTCCCTTCATTATTTTCCCCAGACAGGCGAATCGCCCTCGGCTATAAGCTGCTCGCTCTCCTTTTAGTCTCTCTTTTGACCCCGCTCTCGAGGCATGAGAGGTTTGGGCCGGCCGATGTGGCGCGCCAATGGTTCATTTTCGGCCCACTCCTGCGCTGTTGATGGAGGAGAGAGGGAGACAGACGAATGGAAGAGAACTTTCTATCCTTTCGCATGCGTTCTGCCTCTTGACCTAGTTGAGGAGGATCGACACCGCGAGTCGCGCAAAACCCAAAAGCCTATTCGGACCTTTCCACCCTAACCTTTGCTTTTGAGGTCTCATGCTCGTCGAGCACAGGGAGGGCCGCGAGGACCTCGTTGTTTTCTCTCCTCAACCGCAAACATTTCTCTCTCAGAGCCTAAGAAACCGCTAGAACTAGATCGATGCGCGTGTCTGCATAAAAAGTAAACACATCAACGTGCCTGCGGGTCGCAAACATGTCCTCTCTTTTTTTTTTTCATTCCTGCATCTCTCTCTACAGCTTTTGTTGCTGTTAGCTCCAGATCTGCGTTTCTGTCGATCTTGGTTGTTGTCCCGTTCCCAAATCCATTCTTGTCCGGCATGGTTTTGGCAAAAGTGGTGAAGAGGCAGGCGCGCAGAATACTGTAGCGGATGTCCAAATGTACAATTTTCAATGTGAGAGAGAGAGAGAGAAGCTGCGCCAGAGTGGGTTTTGAATGTGCAGGTGCAATATGTTGATGATTCACCGGTCTCTCTTTCCCCCATCCGTGCATGCTTTGCCGAAAGACGCGATGTGCATGCTTAGCCTCTCTCTTTTTCCCTCTCTCTCGCTCTCAACTTTCCGTTCGCAGAGCGCCTTTTGTTTGGACGCAGACGAAAGCCGACTACATTTCAGTGGGAGTAGTGGGACTTGTGTACTACCGTTTATGACCGGTACGTGCTCTTTTTAGAGCGCGGGTCGTCGCCTGTTGAATATCCTTGCGTCCGTGATTGAAAACCGATGCCGCATTCTCAATTTGCATCCCCGCACCCACGGCACGGACTTTTTTTTTTACCCTCTCCCTCTCTTTCTTGCAAGTTGCGCGCGTCATACCAAGTCGGAGTCCCATTTTTCTTCACGCAGAGTCGTTTACTGCCCCCCCCTTCAGCCAACGATCTCCGCTTTTCTCCATTGCACCTTGAGACGACTCTCAGTGACAAGAAAAAAAGCTTTCCACCCTGCCAAGCCAAATCAATGACGCGAATTCCAAGAACTTCAGTAACCTCGCCAATGTACGTTGTGGTCATGTTATCCGTCTGATTTCTTGAAAAAAAGGCTGGGCTGACGTCGAAACGATGCCATCACCATCAAAAAGGGGCACTTGAGATCCTGGACAATCACCTTCTCCACACTTCTCCACAAAAATGCAACATGCACGGACTTAACTACGATCAAAGAAAGGGCCAATAACGTCTCAGCTTTCTTTCCAGCCTAGAGGGCGGATTGGGTTTCCCCGGATCGGCGTCCAAAACCCGCATCTTGTCTCGCTTTGCTCGGCTAGATTTCATCTCTCCCTTAGCTGCTATGCGTCGGTCATTTGCAACAGGTTCATCCTGTCGCTCACAAAGTCAAGTGGAGCTTTTCGGCTTTATCCTGTCGCTCCTCCGATCATGGCTCCTCGGCGAACAAACGTAATGCAGATGCTGCATCTCAATTGACCCGATCGATCCTCTCACACATCTCAGTCATCTACCAACTAAGTTTTGATCATGATCATCATTGCAATTGCGAAAAAGAAGCACTAACGAGGTCGATGCAGACAGGCATGACTATAGAGAAACAGAGTTCATCGATCGAGTATCGCCCAACTTCACTTGTCCCAGGCTACGCGGCCTCCTCCAAAGATGTAGGGATAGGCCGTCTGGTAATAGTTGACAACAGTCCGTCGTCCGGCGATAGACGGAGTAGTGGCGTAGCTGCCTCCAATCACCACGCTATGCTTGCCATCGAAGAAATCCGAACTGTAGCCAGGATACAGCGCTGAAGACCGAAATCCCTCGTACGCAGCAAAAGGGGTGCTCGTCCACTCCCACACACCGCCATTGTGACCGGGCAGCAAGGTCCCGTCCGAATCGTATCGAGGCAGAGTCGCCGGCACGGGGTGCCAGTTTCGGAATCCGACGTTGGCCGAAGGCGCCGCCTGACCCTGAGTCGGGTTCTGCGAGCTTCGCCGTCTAGACGTTTCCACAACCGCCTCGCTCTCCGCTGCGGTGCCAGGCCCATGCATCGAGACCCCTGGTGGGTGGATCTCGGTCTTAAGTACACGTCGCGACTTGTTCTGCGGCTTGGGAGCGTTGGTGTTCTCAGTGACATAAAAGCGACGCAGCATCATGATCGCCTCGTCACGCAGATAGCCACCCACCGATTCGTAGCCGGGCGAGCTCACGATCGCGTCGTCGTCGTGCAGACCCAGCACGCTTCCATTGCCTCCGAAGCGCTCGTTGCCGGCGCCGAATACGACACGCCCGATACCAATCTGCCTGAGAGCTGCTCCACACATGATGCAAGGCTCGATGGTCACATAGAGCGTCGTGTCTTTGAACGGATTGTCTCCCTCAGGGCCGGAGTGAGGAGCAACTGCAAAGTCAGGTGCAGAAGGCGGCATGATGGAAAGAATGTGATCAATCGCTTCCAACTCGGCGTGTCGCGTCGCATTGAGCAGCTCGTTCGTGCGGTTGCGTCCACGAGCGATCACCTCCCCTTTGCGCACAAACACACCGCCGACGGGCACCTCGTTGGCATCAAGCGCCTCCTGTGCCATTGCCAGCGCCTCCCGCATCCACTTGAGATCTTCCTCCGACTGCTCTTCAGGTGGAACGTATCGGACGGCAGAGCCGCCGACTGGCGGTGCCTGCATGCCGGGAGGGTCGATGTCGTTGGCTGGGGAATCTGCCGCCGCTTTGGCCGAGTCTCGGTCGAAAGGAGGCACCGTGAGGTCCAGCACGAGCGCCTCAGGTGGGGCATCCATGAGTTTGCGGAGCTCGGCGTGCGATGGCAGACGGCCACCCTTCCAGGCAGCATATGCTTGAAGCTGCTTTCCTGAGGCTTGAAAGGGCCAGTGAGCGGCCACACTCAAGTCGACAGGACCATAGAAGGTACGCACCAGGTGCCTTCCGTCGGCATCGCTCTTGATCCACGAAGAAGGTGTATCATTACTGTTTGTGGCTTTGAGGAAGTCTGCGTATTGGGCATTCGAGATGGGCAGCGCCGAAATCGAGAATGCCTTGGTATCGACCCTTCGTCGAGGGTGCTCATTGTCCCACCCGAACTCAGGCTGTCCGAGCTGCATGTTTAGATCTCGAACGTCGCTTGTCGGACGAGTTGCCACAATGTCAAAGTCCTGACTGTCATCGTCATCATGTCCAAGCTCGACAGACGAGGCTTCAAAGTGGAAGCGCTGCTCCAGAGCCAGATCGCCGCCACGCTTTTCGTGCTCTGCTTGCCATCGCTTGGACAGCGAGGCCCAGTCCGGTGCCATAAAGCCTGCAGGAGGCTTGGTGTTAGGAGACTGCATCAGCATGTAGAGCAGCGTTTCGAGATGGAGACTGATGTGTTCGAGCGTCATCCACAGCATCCTTGCGAGTCTGCGGTTCATGACCAGATCGCCGCGAGCGACGTCCTCGTAGATCTGCTGCACTCGTCGCTGGACGCCTTGTTGGTAGCTGAGGATCTCATCGAGCGCAGGCCAGTCCTCCTCGCTCGTAGGCACCTCGCTGTGCGGGTTGCACTGGGTGATATCGTCCATGTGCGGGTCAATGCCACGTTCAAAGATGGCGGAGAAGCGATCGTTCAAGTGGGGCTGCTTGAGGTAGGTCGATACGTGGATGTCAAGGAAGGCTGGAATGTGGCCGAGGTAGAACAAGCAGATGTGGCGCAAGTCGATCGGTTTCTCGTGAAGTTTTTCCTTGGGAATCATGGTCAATGTGACACAATTCCAAGCATCCCAAGTGGTCTGCCAATCCTGGAGAGAAGGCAGGCCCGGAGGTGAAGCTCTCTGGGCCAGTTCATCCAGATCGCTGCCTGCCCAGCCATTGTCAATCTTGGTCGCAGCCTGATTCTGAACCGCGTAATTCTCTGCAGTCGACTTTGCTGTCGATACGGTAGAGTCGGCCGCAGAGGTGGAAAAGTGGAAGTACGGCTTTTCGACGAGCCAGATGTCATATCGGTCGGTCTTGTCGCTCCAACGCTGGACGACACGCAGGCCAGCATAGTCGAAGAGGTTGAGCGTTTCGCGCTCACCAAACTTGTAGCTGGCTTCCATGTGGATGAGTTCGCCTTTTTGGATGGAAATCGGCTCGTCCAAGCCTGCGATCTGAATCGTATGCGCCTCCGTGGCGCGATAGTAGGATTCGTGGCGACCCTCACGCGCATTGTAGCGGTCAAAGTATTCAAACTTGCGGCTGTCGATTGCGTTGCCTCCGAGGGCTCGATCGGCATGGTCGAGGCCGTTCATGATAAAGTCGCGTGTGAGGCCGGCAGGGTCGTTGTAAGCGAGCGCCACATCAGCCGGCTTGTTGCGACGATCGATCGAGATGAGCATGGTGTCGCCTGCACGCATGCTTTCGCGGGCTGTCTTGGCGAGAAACTCAGCAGCAGACTTGCGGTCAAAGTTGCCGATGCTCGATCCAAGCCACAGGAGACATCTTTGGCCTTCGACTTGGGCACCTGCAGCTGTGGAAGCAGCTCGGAGTCCGCCTTTACCGATGAACTCGAGACCAGCATCGTACGTTGCCCACAAGCCGTTGATGCCTACTTTGCCTCCATGAATGGTCCACGCGTCCTGGTCGCCAGGAGTAGCCTCTTGGGATCGCAGATCGCGCAAGGTGCGCTCCAACTCGGCCTTGTCGAGGTCTAGAGCGTAGTACTGTACGCTCGGTGCACCTGTCGAGAGCGAAGGAAGATACTTGAGCGCACGAAGGAGGTGAATCGTCTTCTTGAGCGAGCCAGCACCTAGCTCGACAAGAGATCCTGCGCCAACAGCTCGGTCGCCATCGAGGCCCTCCTCGGCATTGACGCCTCCGTTGAACCTACCGACGACGCTGTCGCCCCATCTTTGCTTTGTTGAGGCGGTAGCATCTCGCTGCGGAGGCAGGGCATCGTCCTTGGGTGGCTCTTTGTGGTCACGATGCAGGCCGTCTTGATGAGATGCGGGAGCAGTTGACAGGTTCTCGGCTTTTGCGGTAGGATGACCAAACATTCTGAGAGCGATTTCTGGACCATGATCCTTGAGGATCTGCAGCTCGGCGTTGTAAAGGTAGTACTCGGGCGCTGTTGTCAGCTTGTCGTAGAGAATGAGACCCTGCTCATCATACAGAATCGTCGTCGGTAACGTCTTGCGGTAGGCGAAGTTGAGGTCCTCAGAGTCGTTTTCTCTGCCAGGAATGACGAGTTGGGTGGATTGCAGCCCTGTGATGATGTCGCGTCGCAGTTGATCATCGCTAGAATTGCTGCTGAGGCTACCGGCGCTGCCCGAGTAGAGATCGACCACCGGGGCACTGTGTAGCTTTTCAGCCGTTTCGCCGGTGCCTATCGCCTTGGACTTGACCTTTGACAGATCATTGCCAAGCGATGACGCATCGGCTGCGTGTGAATGGGCTGCTACAGCAGATGGCGCCATTGTTATTGCTATTGTAGACGAGAGGTGATTGGTCTGGTCGAGATGATGGCTGGTTGCGAGTCGTTCTGATTCGGAGCCGGCCTGACGTTACGCTGTTGAGGCTATTATACTGTCAATGGCAGCAAGGTTATGATCGAAGAGGGAAAGCGCTGCTGGTGTTGAACGAGCTAGTGAAGGAAGTCGGGAGGTGAGATGCGCGACTTGGGAAGGCTGTGTTGAGTTCGTAGAAAGAGGGCAAGTATATATGGAGGGACGCAGGAAACAATGGCTATGAGGCAGCAACAAGGCAAACAGAAGGTCAGATTTAGCCAGGGTCCAGCTGTCCGCAGTCACAGCCGCAGAGTGGCTGAATCAGTTGGCCAGATGAAATTTCCGCTGAGACCTGCACGAAGCCCGTCATGACGCTTTGGCCGATGTGGGCGACACGTTTCAAGAGTCTTGACACTGACAAGACGGCGCCGTGAGGAGGGATCTGCGCCTCTGACCAAGCGGGGACAAGTCCGTGCACTTGGCAGACTCGCCTGTCGAGGTCCCTGATCGTCGCCTACAGACTGAGTTGACTTTGCCTCTATGCGAGAGTCGATGGACGGACATTTGGACGGTGTCAAAAAATGACTGAGCCGTTCTTTCCTCCACCTCGTTAGGCACCTTAGCAGAGCAGGACACGAGGAGGAAGTCGCTTTTTTTGTTTGTAATTTACAGTAATTGAATTCGTGGAAACGCTCCGGTGGAACGTGTGAAGAGGCCGGAATCGCCGTCAGTCAAGCTCAGGGCGTGTGTGAAGCCGGGGGTTCGTTTGAAAGCAGGGTCTGGTGGTCAGTTTGCGTAGTGAGTATCACAGCTGAAGTTTTATCTTGAGGGTGGGCTTCACTGTGAAGTGTGACGGGTGGGGCGTTGGCCCACAGCCAACAAGGGTGCCGAGCGGTCGAAGCCACATTTCATTTGGTTGTCGACCGTGGAACCCGAAGCCCATTCACTTACAAGACAGGCGAGCATCGGCCTTTTACCGAAAGGGTATCGTCGTGCTGGTCGAAGCTCAGGACGCTTTCTGTATAAGGTGGTTCGTTCCGCTGATCCGACCGTCGTTGTGGTTCGGGATCGACGATAACTTGGCCTGACAAATGCCATTCTCAACCTTATCGCAAACAAGGCTGTAAGCCGATGGGAGCCTTCTGAGATGAGTTTCGGAATTGTGGCTGAGCATGTCGCTGCAGCCGCCACTGCACCTTGAGCCTTCCTGCAGTGGGAAACTAAAGCAAGCGGTCAAAGCAAGTGCAGAGGCTCGAACGTCGAATGTGCCTATCTCTATGTGTCGGAACGTGCGATCTCGAGGCTGAAAACTCAAACGGTGACAGTGCAGCACGATGGAGGGTCCGCTTCGAATGGAGCCTCAGTCAAGTGGGCAATTTGCGGCATCAATATCATTGCGTCCTGTTCGCCAACTCTCTTCACTCGGCATCCTCCTTCGAGTAAGTTTCGTCAGTGGATAAGACGCTCATAGCGCTAAGTAGAAGCGCTGAAAGTCAGTTCAGTTCGAGCTTTGCTTTGTGCGGTATCAACGTGATTGCATTCTACCCATGCAGCGTGTTCGTATCTTCACAATTGACAAGATTGGAGAACTTCAGTCGATGTTCGCCGGTCACATGTCAGTATCCTCGAAGCTTGACTCGGTCAAACACAACGACCATGCTTCATGATTGTGCCCGACAGAATATTCATCCTCCATCAACAATCAAGCGGCACAGACTATAGGCGAAAGGGTTTTTCTGGCGTAAACAGACTTGTTTTTGAGAGCTTTGCGTTTTGGTAGAGGTACAGGGTGAAGCGACAACAGGTCAATCCTGCATCGCTTCAACTATGGAAAATGTGGTGAACAAAGTCATCGGGCGGAACAACGCAAGCTCGCAACGTCGTCCCGGTGACACTGGTGGTAAAAAAAAGAATGCGTAGCCTAGGCCTTCGGTCCTGTCTGTGTCGAACCGTCGGTGTAATGCTGAAAGTATTTTCCTATAGGCGGAAGTGAGAATGATGAAGAAGATGCAATTGCGAAACCATAGACACGACGAAAGAGAGCAAACATTTACTCCTGGTCGATGACGGTGGTCTGGAGACCCTTGGCAGTGCCGAGACCGAGAACGGGCATGGCGTAGGTGTAGAGCTTCTCCTTGGCACCCTCGTCGTCGTTACGCTTGCCTGTGAGATGTGGAATGAGTGGGATTGAGATCAAAGGTCAGTTTTCTGCTGCAGATTCGATAGACGAGGCCTGTTCGAGCAACTGGCTCGATAGCCCATTGCATGCTGTGAAGCGGTAACTTACGCTCAAGACGAACACGGAGTCGGCGGGGGAAGTTCTTGACGCCGTACTTCCACACCTCCTGGTTGAGCTTGGGGTCAAGACGGACATCCTGGGTGCCCATGGCCTTCTGGGCGAAAGCGACGACCTCCTTGATGGCGCGGGGAGCACGCTTCTTGAAGGCAACGTCGTGGACGCGCTTGTGAAGGTTGACGGTGTACTCGCGGGTCACAACATCGTTAAGGGCAGATCGGGTCTTCTTGCCCTTCTGAGACTTGTCCTTGTGGTCCGCCATCTGTAGTGAGCGAAAAGAGTCGGAGTGCAAGGCGAATACGCAAAGGTGAGAGTGGTGGTCAGAATGAGTTCTGCAAGGACTCGAGTCGAATCTTTGTTGACCGCAGCACTGGCCCTTCCTCTTATCAGGCAAACCAACAAAGCAGAAGCTTTCTCTCCGTCTCCAAGATTGCGTTTTTCCACCTGCTTTTCCTGAATGTCGGTCTGTGTGCATTCTCGAATCTGTTGCCAGCTGACGTATCTAGAAACAAGTTCTGTGGAGCGAGTTGTGGGCGAAAAAGGGGCGACAGGATCTGAAGTGCGATTGCTGATACGTCAATCTAGATGACGCATCAGACGTACTCGCAATGATTCTCCGTGGTGCTGCAGTATAAAAGGGTGTGTGCGTCGGTCTGTCGAGGCGATGAGATGATTCTGCGTATGCCTATGCGCTAAAGGCGATTGTCTGTTGTTGGTAAAAGTGTCGATGCAAAGGGGACACAGCTATGACATCGGCTGTAGATTCGATGATCGATGCTGTGGTCGTTGGCATGTTGTTGAATGGTGCTAGTGCGAAGGACGTGGTGATGTCGGTATCGAGGGTTCATCCTCCCAAGATCGTTTGTCGTTGTTGTGACATGCATTGCGAACGGTCGTGCGACGAGTAGTCGGATAGATGCGATGCGCTTTTCGCAGAGGCAGAGATGCACTGTCCCTTGTCATGCTGCAAAGTGAGGTCTTCGTCGTTGGTCCTCGTCGACCACCTGTCTACATACAAGTCCTGTCGTGTCCGACAACTCTTCCTTGCTTCCATCCTGCCTCCAACGTACCATAGAATGTCTGCTTGTCGTGGTGCTGATGTCAAGAAAGGCTGCTGTTTGAGGAGCGTTAGAACACTTACTGTGAATATCGATCTTGATGGTGATGGTATCGCAAAGGGTGTAGGAGTTGGAGTCGACAGCGTTGTGCACCTTGACAATCCTCAAACTCCATCGAGCTAGCCAACCAGCCAGCCAACGAGCGCGCCGGCAGCCGACTCCAAGTCAGCCTTGAGCTGCTCTCAGCCAAAAGCTCGAATCTCAACCCAAGGTCCAACGCTGCTGCCTCCAAGATTCGAGACTGCCAGCCAGAGCCACCTGTACCAAGCCATGAATTTCCTCACACTGTGGCCAGGCTTTCAGAATTTCGAACGATGTGAATACAAGGGGAAATACAAAAATCGTTCTATATGTGAAATACAGACCTTCGTCAAAGTGAAGGGAAGGTCACGTGTATAACTGTAATTTTTGACTTTTTGCAATGTCTCGTACGTGTGCCTAGTCTCTCAGTCTCGCACCCTTTCGCTTCTTCGCGTTCGGGATGGGATGCGAAGTTTTCCCGATGGTGGGGAGTGCGGTCTAACAAGCTTGTATATCTCGTCAGGTTGTCTATGATGACACGGTCCGCGGCAGCTCGAACTCTGAGCACGGAGATGAGACGACGCCAAGCGGTGCATGGTGAGGAGCCGAGCTTGAAACACCTCAGGTGAACACAGCTTTCAATTGATCGTCTCAGAAGGGTGCGCGAAAGGCGATATGTCTGTTTCGAAATGTTTCAGTATGCAGGGGAAGGCCAAATGATAGTAAACTACAAGAGAGAAGAGAGTGGACGCAGCAAGCTGTTGCTAGCGTCATGAGAAGCAAAGGTCGAAAGGAGGGCCCCTGCATGCGAAAAGGGTCAATGTGACGATGTGTCGATCTATAGACCTGCGCTCGAGGAGGCCGGAAAGAGCAAGAGTTCGCTGGTGTAAGTGCAACTCTATTGCTACAGCTGTACAGTGGTATCGGGAGCTCAGATATCGGCCTTGCTCGTTTTCGGTGGGTTGTGTGAGATGTGCTGCGGTGGAATACTGTGTATCTGCTGCTTAGATGGCGCCAGTCTTGGCGGCGTTGAGCTGAATCACACCAAGGGCAGCAGTCTCGGCAAGACGTCTCGCCGAGCTGTCGATCTGGCCGAGCAGCAAAGTAGCCTCAAGGCGCGAAGGCTCGGCAGGGATCTTGAACAGACGGTTGACATCCTCGATGGGAAGGGGAGCAAGGCCCTGAGCCTCGCGTGCTGCGTTCTCAGCCTTCTTGCGGGCCAAGTAGGCCTCTGCCTTGGCCTTCTCTCGTGCAAGCTGACGGGCCTGGAATCCAACGTTGCCTGCCTCCGCAGCGTGCTCGTCCATGATCTCGAGCGTCGACTCGAGCGAAGAGGCAAGAACAGGTTCCAATGCGAGGTTCAAAGAGGTGTACGATGGGGTGAGGGCAGCCGTGGGTGGGTTGCACAAGAGATCCGAGGTGCTGGGCTGCACGATCGAAGGGCCGGGTGCGCTTGGTGTTGAGATGCTGCTGAGGAAAGCATCGAGGAGCGCGGTGTTTCGGAGCGCGACGGGGATCTCAATGAGGATATTGGCGAAGGTGAGCTTGTGGTCGATGAGGCTCTGTGTGTGGAACTTGCCCTTCTTGTGGGCCTCGACGAAGGAGGGGGAGAGTCGGTACGCCTTGACCGAGGTGTTGCCCTGGGCGGACTGTGCGAGGTCGTGAACGATGAGGATGCCCTTGCCACGGCCGCTAGCGCCATCGCGCTCCATAAGACCGGCGATAGCAGCGAGACCGTCGACTACGGACGAGTTGAGGAAAGCACCAAGGAAGCAACCCTGGTAGAGACCGACAGGGTTGGCATCGGCGTTGACGTCGCGGAGCAATCGGACCATGTCGGAAGTGTATCTGGTGGCATTGCGGCTGCTTCGGTCCTCCTCCTCGTCACGCTCGCTGTTGCTTCGACCGGGGTTGGGGAGGGCAAACACGTTAGAGACCTCCAACGTTCCGCCGAGGTCCATGCCGAGCAGGGCACCGGAAGCCGAGGCGGGGTGCGCGTCGCGGCAGTGCTTGACGATCTTGGTAAGAGCAAGACCGTCGAGGCGAACAGAGGTGATCACATCCGAGTCGAGTTCGAGGGCTTCCAGAGCGGCGCGGTCGAGGTCGGACTGGGCATCGTTGGTGGATGCCTTGGCGATGGCGGCAGCTGCGGTGGGGACGGGTGCAGGAGCGGCAGCAGCAGCAGCAGCAGCCGGTGGTGGTGCAGTGCGAGTTGCTGCAGACATTGTGTGGTGATGAGAAATGGGATGACCGGACAGATAGATGCGAGCTGGTGGTTGGTAGCGATCAGTAGGATGGCAATCAGTCGTCGAGACGAGATCACCTTGGCCATTCGTGACAGCAATCCAGCCGTGCGCACGTCTCTCTCATTTCCCTCTTTTTTTCGCCTGGAAGGACTCAGCTGCAAATTTGACTTTGAATTCTTCCAGCTTGCTGCACAAAGGGCCCGACCATCGGGCTTTTTCGCGATCAGATGTGATGGTAGGCCAGTCTAACATCGAGAAGAAGGAAATTGGGAAGCAGTCGGCTAACCTTTCAGCACTCTCAACTCGCCGGCTTCGGAAGCCACAGCTTCCTCGTCTACGGAGAGCATATCGGCGAAACATTACCCCCAAAAAGTTTGTGTACGCTGTGAGATCAAGATAGTCGCCTTGCTTCGGAGTGCAGAAGGCTAGTCGAAGGCAAGCGATATGTGTTGCAACAATAAAAATACTGCCAAAATGAGGACCTAAAATTCATCCAAAAGCGCAACAGCCACATATAAGGAGCAACCAAACCAACATTCCCGACTGAAAAGATTCAGAGACACAGTCGTATTGACGAAAGAACTTTCGGACGACATGCTGCGCAGCACGGAACCAAGGAGACGTCTGGACGAAGCGAGGCATATGATTGTCGGACCGCAGGTTGGATTAAGACTCGAACTGCTGCCGAACAGCAACGGTGACAAGCATAACAAAAACGAAGCAACTGTCATTCGGATTCGGATCGTCTGACAGCTCTGTTGAAAGAGATTCCGACGAGGCATTGTTGCATGACCTTGAGCACACAGCATCTTGCAGAAAGAGCATCAATCACGAGTCAAGCCATGGTGTCAAAAGGATTCTTTTAGAGCTTTCTTTAACCTACCTGCACAGGTTGTGGCTTGAGATGTGCAGCTGCTCGAGGTTGTTGGAATTTTTCCATGACGTCGGGGTTTTTTTTTAAAACAAAATAAATTCCAGATCAAGGAGTCTAAGCGACCAACACCTATGCACCCTTGAAAATCGATCGTCCTTTTCCTCTGAAACAGACACGGAAACTGAGGGGCCCGAGCGAAAATCTCGCAGGATCCACGCAAGTTGGACCCTTGCCAATCATCGAGATGTCGCACAAGCCGCTTTCGAAGGTCGCAATGGATGACACACGTGCATGGTTGGCGTACAATCAATCACACAACAGGTCTGAGCGTTGCTCTCACTCGGAACGATCACATGCAATCGCTTCTGAAGCTGGTATTTTTTGCGGCTTCCACATGAAATGAGAAAAAGGAGAGACGCCCGCAGGTAACTAGCGTGCTTACGTGCAGATTCTGCAGCCAGCCTTCTCTGTCGCTGACGGTCTGAGTTGGAAAAACAGTGCTGTGAATTCCTCAATGGAAGCGTGGAAAGAGACAAGCTCTGGCTGCGACGGAAGTCCCGCACTTCGTCGGCTCGAATGACAAAGCGTCTTGGCATCTGCGGAAGAACAAGTTGAGGTGGGATCGACACAAGAGCGTCGCAAATGAGGCTGGCAAGGCGACGAATGTCTCATGATTCTCGTCTGACAAGCCAAGCGTTGTGTGATTGGCTCGCTTGCGTAAAATGGTTTCCCGCGCCTTTTTGTTCATGGCCGCGGCGCTCCGAAGACCTCTGATCAGGATCATCCGTTCAGGCTTCGACACGCTCTTGTTCAATGCTCAAACTTACGATTGGGCAAAGCACTGGAATACGCCGTGGTCGGAACAGCCGGATGAGGTTACTGATCAAATCAAATGCTGTTCGTTGTCTGTAAAGAGTCTAAAGCGGCTTGGGGAGGCTCGTTCGCTGCAGCTGGCTTGATCGAGAGCCCCCACACGGACGTCTCATGCCCCTCTCTGTGTGTGGCGCCCTCTGCAGCCATGCTGGATGTAGTCACAATCTGTCGTTACTCCTGCATCGTTACCCTCCTGAATCTCCATAAGCTCTGCTCGGCGGTGGCACCTTGGTAGACTCTCAACGTGGATTTGCATTTCAAGGCGGTAATTTATTTCTCAGATAAATTCGTTCAGATTGGCGCTCCGCACCTTCGAGATCTCTCTCTCTCTTTCTCTCTTGATTCGACCACGAACATCGTCAGCGAAGAGCTCGGTTAGCAAAACCGGTTCACGATCCGACTGTCAACCAATTTCCGAATCTTGGACCATCTTGTTCTCCAGCTCGACCGTCTTGTAGCAGTTGCCTCTCGTCACCTCCCCGGCCAAGCTTGATCACGGACCACGATCGTCACCTCATTGCTTCGACCTGGCCGCGGTGTCAACCAACATCATCTCTAACGGAGGATTCGAGCTTCCTATAGTTGGTGACCTTCGACAGCTTCATTAGCGGAGCAAATCTTCTTGTGGCTCTAGATTCCGCTCTTCCTCGCGCAATTCGATCAATTCAAGGCACAGGTCAAGATCATGCACATTTGAATCGACTACAACTCCCAGGCAGTCAAGATCCTGCCATTCTGCCATAAGTGTCGCGTCGACGACCCTCAAGATGCTGTTCAAACCCAGTCTGAGCAAGGCCCTGGGCTTTGGCCTATTGGCCTTGCAAGTCTGCCTCGCTGAAGCGCAAGAGCAACAACCAGCGCGGCCTGCTTCGACCACCAACACCTCTGTTGCTCCGACGTCGACGCCGACCCCCGCACCTGCTCCATCATCAACCACGGTGGTCTCGACCATCACTACGACGCTATCAAGGGGACAGTCGCTACCCACAAGCCTCACGGCTTCGGCCTCTTCCAGCGGCAGCGTCTGGTACATTCCTGTAATGACAGCCGTTCCAGTGACCTCGACTGCCACACCGACATCAGCCTCGGTCGCTCCCACAGCATCCTCGACCGCAAATGCAACCCCATCGGCTTCGCAAGGAGCGTCTAACAATGCACTCCCGCTCCACACCATCATCGACCCAGCTTTTGGAGTCCTTGGTGCAATCCTCATCCTCACAGGTCTCCCCATGGCTTTCTACGGTCACCGCAACAGATGGTCCAGCTACTTCTTGTCCGGCTTCTTCGCTCTGGCCCTTATCTGCATTTCCATCATCCTCAAGGTTGGCGTCGAGCCCGCGGTCAACCCACCATCCAAGGGCATTCGCGGTCTCTTCCTCGTCGCTGCCGTCATTGCTGGTGCTGTCGGAGGCATCATCTCGATCGTCTTTTGGCGTGGTGCTAGCATGCTTGCTTGCGGTCTTGGAGGCTTCTTCTTCGGTCTCTTCCTTCAAGCCGTCCGATCTGGCGGTCTCATCCGTCCCGTCGGCCTCCGCTTCATCTTATACATTGGCCTGTATGCCATCTTTTTCACCGCGAGCTGCATCGAGCGCATCCATTCGCTCGTGCTCGCATTGTCGACCGCCATCATTGGTGCCACTGCCCTCACGCTCGGAATCGATTGTTTCTCCACCCAAGGCCTCAAGGAGTTTTACGTCCGCAACCTCGGATTTGACTCTCTCTTCAACAAGAAGTACCCACCCACTTTCGAAAATGGGCACTTCCCTCTTGTACAAGGCATGCAGATCGAGCTCGGTGTTCTCGGAGCACTCATCCTCATGGGCTTTGCCTTCCAGATGCGTCTCTGGTCCGACCTGCGAACCCAGCTCTCGGCATTGAAGCGTTCCGACGAGCGACGCAACATGCGATCCAAGGCCGAACGAGCCGCACGTGCAGTTGCTCGCACCGCCAAGCGCGATCTCGAAGAGTGGGAAGCTCGGCACGGCTACAACAAGACTGCTAGCCGCAATGTGGCCGGCAGAGACGAGGAGAGCGCGCCCTCTCCACCCACATCACCCACCGGCGAGAAGGACAGCCGAAGCCGCACAAGCTCGTTCATGACCCTCTTCCGCGCCAACACTGGGGGCACGCAGCTGCCGACACCCACCTCTCACACCGAAAAGCTTGCTCTTTCTCCTGCTCCATCTAGCGTGCTCGACAACTCCGCATACCCGTTCCCCGCTCAGCAGATGGCACGGCGTAGCTCTCAATTCCTCGACTACATTCAAAAGGGACCCGAGCGCGTCGAGACCGAAGGGCCACTCAAACTCGACTTGTCGGCTGTCACAGCTCCATTGGGAGACTTGGGCACGAGCCCCGTGACACAGCCCGCTCCGGCTCCCGAAGCCACTGCTATGACACCTGTCGGCAGCGTCGCATCAGGAGGATTGCCCCAATCGACAAGCGTGTTTGGGATCAAGTCGCCGCAATCCCTTGACATGATCCGCACCGCTTCTCCTCAGGCTACGACGAGCGCTGGCTCGTTCCGACAGCGTTCCGCCTCTACGGCAGCTCTGATGGACAATGCCACGTCCTTCCTGGATCTCGTCCCCAACAAGGAACAAAGCAGTCCTGCCAGCGTTTCGAGCCGCACCGCTTCACCACAGGTCAGTCCGCAGAATAACAGTCTGGGCAGACGCAACCAGAGTCTCGACATGATGACTAAACCTGCCGGTGGTAGCAACTGGAGTCCGCCGCTTGCCCCGACGTCACACGAGCGCAGTCTCTCAAATCCTATGGTACCTAGTATGATGCCCAGCGCAACCGCAGTCTCAATGGCCAAGAGCTCATCACACCAGGGTCAGCTGCAGCACAATATGGCCGCAACATACACTCAGCCCCAAGTCGAGCAGTATGTGGAACCGTACACACAGCAGCGTCAGACTCAAGTGCCACAGCAAGGTTCGTCGGTCTCGCCCAACTTTGGTGCAGTCAAGACAGTCAGTGGTGGTCAGAGCAGTGCCGTCATGCAAGCTCGCCGATCGCTGGCGATGCGTCGCGACGATCAACCTGCCGTGCCATGGACAAACCCAGGTACTGGAGATGCCCGGCCGGCTCACAAACGGAGTGCAAGCGCCGAGACGGCAAGTCGAATGCGTGCCATGTCGATCGAGGAGCTCGAGGCGAGACACCGAGCCAAGCTGGCAGCTCTCCAGGCGCCCGCTACCCAGACGGTGCAAGATGCTGATGCTCTGCGTAGGGCTAAGGAGGAGTGGGAGAGGAAGCAAAAGTTGGAGCGAAGACGCATGCAAGAGCGCGAGGCCCAGAAGGCTGCTGCTGCCGCTGCCGCCGCTGGATCAGCGTCGAATGGCAGGGTTGCATCGCCAGTCCATGGCAGCTTGGATCTCAACCGCGCAAGCATCTCAGGCTCGCGGGAAGAGCGTCGACGATCGCGCAATCTGAGCGCAACGCTGCTCGAAGCTGTAGGTGAAGAAGCTCAATCAGGTGGTGGAGTTAATCGAGCTGCGGAATGGCGCAGGTCGATCTCTAACGTGGAACAGCTCGATCCAAGGGCCACCAAACCATCGAATCCTGGCACACCCACCAGCACTCGCCCGACTTCACCGCAGCCTGCAGTGACGAACCCATTCCCTGTCCAATCGCAGCAAACTCGGCCGCGTCTCAGCGAGACCGACCGACGACGCCTCAGCCAAGGCGCTGGCGAACGATCTCAGCGTCGATACAGCCAGCCTCTTCTAGACTTTAACCTGCCCGGTCGTCCTCAGTAGGTGCGACAAGAGGCTTTCTGAACCACTTGGTTCAGCTGCTTGAACATTACCTTCCACGAACTTTCTGCATCTTTCGACCAATGTGTATATACATCCTTCTTGCATCATCTCATGAACAATGCCTTCTCATGTCTCTGCACTATGTGAATTGTGGAACCGCTGTCACAGGGTGGATCAACTCGAAGACTAGGTTGATGTGTGCTGACAACCTGGAACGAATCCGGCATCCTTGGGTTGCGTCGGATTTCTCGAACTTTTTTGTTGAACAGGTCTTCCGAAGCGATACGCCCGACGCGCCGATCCGCCTGCGAAATCTGGAAATGCGTCTTTTTTCTTGCTGCCGGCGTTTGGATTTAGCGGCCCATGGCGCTGATTGTTGATTATTTGATCTGGAGAAATTTGATTTGAGTCATCCTTTCATTCTTCAGCTGAAATTTTTGGGGAAAGCTGAAGAAAAAAAAGCGCTCAGATCAGCGTGTGTCTGTGTTTCCATGCGCAGGTACCTTGATAGCCAAAACCCGTTTCGGTCTTTGATCTGTCGCTTTTTTGTCTTCAAAGCACGTAACGAGTCTTCTCAACTTTTTTTCTCTCTGCGTCCTTTCAATGCTTCCTGCTGCTGCATCATCACTCGCAAGCGCAGCACCAGAAGCCGCCCCTTGCTGCCTGTCAGTCTTGGCTCGGTTAGCAACTTTTCCCTTCTTCCAGCATCATGACGGTTTGACCAAGTTGAATCTCAGCGCACGGCTTGGAAGATCGAGTCAGCTACGGTTCAAGCGGACGACATCAATCTCGACGAATTTCACGATCTTGTCCAACTGGTTGATCTTTGCCGAGAGTGCAGGTTATCGCCATTCGACGCAGCTGCAGCAGCCGAAGCAGAGCTCGTCCCTCTTTGTTCGGCGAATAGTTGAGTGGCTTTCTTCGTTTTCGTCCATAAAGCTGCACATTCCTTATCTTTCTTGGCATTCTTCCAACCCACCACTGTTGTTGTCGCCGTCGCTGCTTTTGTCGCCGCTTGTTATAAGCTCGTCCTCAAGTCGTACTTGGATGTACACTGCGCTCCTCCCTCGTTCGTCGCTCTTCAGCGTGACTGCTCGTCGTCATTGCTCCCCCTCCTCCTCAACTTTCGCTTCCATCAGATCCTTTTCGACGACGCATCGTGTCGCTTGTCGTACCAACCTGAAGAACACTCGATCGCATTCAACCATTACCACAACGCATACATCGCCCAACATGTTGCAAGTATCCGACCTCCTCACCAAGAACAAGTCGTGGAGCGCTAGCTTCTGCGCCAACAAGCCCGAGCTGGCTGCGCAGCTGGCTCAGACGCAGACCCCCAAGATCCTCTGGATCGGATGTGCGGATTCTCGCGTGCCCGAGTCGGTTGTATGCGATGCCGACCCAGGTGAGATTTTCGTCACCCGCAACATCGCAAACCAGTTCCGTCTCGATGACGACAACGCCCTCAGCGTGCTCACTTTTGCCGTGCAGGCGTTGGGGATCGAACACGTAGTGGTTGTCGGTCACACTTCGTGCGGTGGTGTCAACGCTGCGATCGCTGGCGCTAGCGCTCCCCCGAGCGAGGAGGCGCTGCAGTCCAGTGCGCTGCTTCGTCACCTCGTGCCCTTGACACAGGTGGCTAAGAAGGTCGTCGACAGTAACCCGGGTCTGGAGGGAGCAGAGTTGGCTCAAAAGGTGATTTACGAATCGGTCAAGCTTCAGGTGGACAACATTGTCTCGACCAACATCATTCAGGATAACTGGAAGGGCGTGACCTCGCCATTGTCGGGTCAGGTGATGAACAAGGTTCAGGTTCATGGTCTTTGCTATGATATCGGCAAGGCTCAGTTGGTGGATTTGGGTCTTACTCGCTCGGCTTGAGCATCGAATCGCATCGGATAACATAGAGAGCGGCGACCACATGTACTTTTTTTTCTCTCCTTCCTATCTTCCCCTGTATGTTTCTCACGCAATCGCAAAACTTCTTCGTCGCCAAACGGAATCCAGCTCAATCGATCGACGCTTCTACTTCCTCTCAGCAGCTCAGACGGCGGAACTTGAGACACGGTCAAAGGCGCCAAAATGGATCGAGTCCTTCCGCAGGAACTGTATTGCTACCTCTCTACAAGGGATCACTAACAAAGCGCAACGGCAACTGACTGCCCTCCTTCTCAAACCCGATCACCGCCGGTCTCTGAACCACCGCTTCGACGCTCTTGTACTTCAACCCTTCCACCGGCTCGATTCTGTACTTTGCCAGCACTCTGATGAGGATGATCTTCATCTCGGTCATCGCGAACTTGTTTCCGATGCAAACTTTAGGTCCACCGTTGAACACGAACGATCCGTACGGCGAGGGCAACTTCGACTTGGCATGCAACTCGGGCAAGTTGTTCCATCGCTCCGGTTGGAAAAGATGCGGGTTGGGACCAAAGTATTTAGCGTCCATGTTGTTACCCGTCACCGAGATGGCGACCTCCTTCCCCGCTGTGATCGGTATATGGTTAAGCGTTCGACCGTCTTTAGTCTTGAACGGCGTAGTCACGGGCAACTGATCGTCCTTGGTAGCGTACCTGAAAGTCGTCGTAATCGGAGGTCGCAATCGAAGCGTTTCTTGAATGCACAGATCCAACGGTCGCATCTCTTCACTGTTCAGATCCGCCCATGTCAAATCTTCGATCGCTTCCCCGTCCTTACCCAACGCCTTTAGCGTTTCTCCGATATGCTTCCTCAACTTCTGCTGATACTCCAGATCCAGAGCGAGGAAAAACGTACACCAACTCATCGTGTTACCGCTCGTCTCGTGGCCGGCAAAGATGAACGTCACAATCTGGCCCGCAAGCGTTTCATCCGATAACCGATCCTCCGGTCGAATCTCTGGCGACATGTTTGCCCGCATCAACAGATGCAGGATATCCTTCTTACCCGCAAACGTCTCTTTCGCATCTACACCCGCTTCCAACTCTTTCCGAATCTGCTTCGCTTTAGCCTGTACAATCTTCTGCGACGTCTTGATCAATTCGCTTCGCATCTCTCGCATCTTGCGTACGTTTTCCGTCAACGGTAGGATGTACAGCAAAGAGGGAACGACGAAAAACATGAATGCTCCTACCACAGCGTCGATAGGTGAGACGTTCATGGTCGAAGTCATCGCGTCGTGGAAGGTCGATCGAACAGCCAAACCGTTGGGACCCTGTTCTACCGCTCCGAAATCATAGTCGAAACCAGCCCGACCGATAATGTCGAGCGTCACACGTCCAAACCACTTGACTGAATCTTTGACGTCTTTACCCCACCTCTCCTCGAGCGAGGTGTCCTTTTCGAACCGGTTCATCATATTGTTGGTCGCATCGGTGAAGATCGGCATCAGCGCTTTCAGCGAATCGACGCTGAAAGCAGGTGCTAGCATTTTACGCTGCTTCTTGTGCTCATCGCCAAAGACGGCTACGACACCATCACCGATGATGATCTTGGTGGCTTTTGTACCTGCTGTGCTACGGCGGTAGTTGTAGCTGTCGTTGAGGATGTGGTTCATCGTTGCTGCGTCTCGGGTGATGAGGAGGTCGGCTCCGAGTGGGCGGGGGAAGATGAGGTGGTCGCATTCGTACTCGTCGTAGAGGCGCGCGGTAGAGACGCCGGGTGTATCGGTGATGTCTGCACCATCGTCGCCGATGATGGGTTCGCGATCTTGCGCCTTTGAGTTCTTGACTCCGAACTTCTTTTTGGTATCGCGAGAGTAGCCGAGGAGGAAAGAGGTTCGTTGAGGGCCAGGTAGGTTGGCCCATACGGATGGTCCTCGAGATGCCTCTTTCCATCCGAGGTAGAGAGTTGTTACCAGGATGAGGGTGAAGAAGCCGCTGAGCATGGGATGCGAGTTAGCCCATCGGAGGACTTTGTCCGACATCGTGGTCGACATCTCCTACAACGACTTGAAGGAGAAAGAAATGGAGCACGAGTTTGAGAAGAGATGGTCGTCTGAAAGAAGAAAGCCAAACGTCCACGGAAGGTCATCATCAATCCTCACCAGTCAGCGGAAAACCAAAGATAGCATTTCACACGTTGCACTCAAGCCCTGCATTAATCGACACCAACAGCGCAGCCCAGGATAAGACCAATCTCAGCCTACTCTTCGACTTGGTCAGCTACATCAGCCGATAAACCGTCGGTATGCATTCGAGCATCGCGGCAGCCAGAAAGAGAAAATGAAATCAGGCGACATTTGAACCTGTCATTTCTCACAAAACGATTCATTGACCGGCAGCCAACGCCAAATATGCGCTGTGTGGATCGTGGAGTGTAAGCCAGCCAAAGAAAGAAATGTGGATTGCCGACTCGCCGCTCGCATCATTAATGAACGGCATGCTACAGTAGCAGTCCGCTGTCAAGCTGCAAGGCGATAATGAAAAATGGTGAAACGCGCTTCGCCGGTTGCTGGGTATTCCGTAGGAATTTCGAGCTTGAGCCAATTTCCTCCCGTGAAGGACTTTCTTGCCGTTTGTCCTTGAACTGCTGGTCTCAAGGCCTGTAGACGCTGAACGCTTGTCCACGCTGAATTCAGTCCGTTCCGCGGTATTGAGTGGCCATGACCAAGCCAAGCTCGATTTCCGGTGTCGACAATCGGAAGCATTGGCACAATCACTACCCCGAGGGGCGCATATCGTCTTCGACGCACGACGTACGCGTTCGCTGCTAGGCAGCGTCCGCGGAAAAAGCTTAGCATTTACACCCCTCTCTACAGATAAGCTTCATAATCCGGCTCCGTCAACTCATACCCCCACTGCCACAGCGTCTGCCTCACCACCGGATTGACTTTCGGATCGTCCCATCGTCCCCCCACCTTTGCCACGTTGACCGCCAGCGACTTGCGAAACCTCCCACCGGGTCCACAAGCTTTGAGCCAACGCGAAATCTGACGCGCATCATCGGCCGATCTGCGACCAAGGAAAAACCGATAGTACCACTGGAACCAGCCACGTGGGTCGAGTGGGCGAATCCAGCCTGCCTTTTCCCAGTCTTCCAGCGACTGTCCTGCTTTAACTTTGAACTTATTTCTTGATGGATCGAGCTGCGGCCGCCTGAGCATGTCGTCTACGTCGAGGTCTTCCAGCCAGTGGTCTGGCAGCTCGGCGAGCTCGGCCTCTACGTTTATTGGTCGTTGAAGGACTCTCGAATAGTAGTCGCTGCAAGGTCGTATGAGATCGTGTCGCGCACAAAGGCAAAGTAGAGGTTGCGAAGCATCCAGGTCAGCTTTCCAGTGTTACCGATAATATCTTTTGCGTCGTTTTTGCTACTCACCGAAAAGCGGTTCCACCGAATGCACCTTCGCGAAGCATCTCGTCTGGCGTTACGTTGGGACGGAACGAAGAAAATTCTTTCTCAAAGATCAGAGCGCCTCTGCCTCTTCCACCAACAATGTGTTCTCGAGACGGCAACGGCGCATCCGTCTCGTAGATCTCATCGCCTCCTGACGACGGCAGCGGTGGAGCAGCAGGATTCGACAGCTTCTGCAGGATGGGCCGACCAGACAAGTCGAATGTGCGCGAACTACGGCCGCTATGTCCCTCGTCGCTATCGTATTCGTTCAAGCTGTCGTCGTTGTGCTGTCCGGATGCGCTGCCGCCGCGCCATCGAGGCACATAGGCGTCCGAGTCGTTCTCTTCGTCCGAGTCCCAATCCTGATACTTTGTTCTAGCAGAGGTCGAAGCTCGACTGCTCTTGCGTGTGCCTTCTCGCACCTTCTTCTCCTTTTTGATTTTCGGCCTAGTGATGGTCGGATGTAAGTCTTGCTCGCGGTACGAACGTGGTCGACTGCCGGATGCGATGCGTGATGATTTGCGAGCTCGGGCAGGCTCGCTTGGATCTGGGGTTTCGGATGGAGACCTTCGTCGCCTCGGTGCTGGTGCCTTTCTCTCTGGTGATGGCGGTCGTAGTCGCGTTGTGGTCTGCCAAGGGTGATGACGAAGGCAGAGCATGTCAGCAATCTAGCGACCAGACTGTACGAGACGATGAAATGGCAAACCTTACTTACCGAAGTTAGACCTAGACTGAGCATGAGTTCGGCATTCTTGCGGATGTTCTCCTGCCGAATCGCCTCATAGTCCTGCTCCGTGTCGGCCATGTTGTTCTGTTGCGCCGTGATGTTGATGGCGGTGATGGTGGTCGAAGAAAGCCAAGTCGGATGAGTAAGACTCTGCAGTTGGGCTGAAATTTCATCAAGCGGTTAATTACTCCACCTTCGAGGCTCGTGTATGCAAAGCGTGGAGACCAACACTTTTCAGAGCGCGACGCGGTGTTAATCTTTGAGAACTACGCATCGGTCAGATCGGCTCTTCCGATCGGGAGCACCTCACGAGTCAGCGTTCGTAAACTGCATTCATCACTCGCTCGACACTGCCACGAAACTCAGACTGTGAGCTGCATTGCCGTTCCTCAGTTTGAGCCGCTCCATTCAATTCTTGATCATGCTATCTTCTCACGGCCGGATCAATGCAAAGGGTTCGGCCCTTCGTCTTCCGGTGGCCAAGCATCGCGAGCTCATTGTCCGTTCCCAAGATAGCGACGTGGGTGTGAGAAGAATCTTGGCGAGAGAGCATTTTAGCGAGGAATCGTGGGAGCCAGCGTCTGTTACCATGATGAGCGATCTGACAGATAGAGGCAGGCTTGATAAAGTGCTCTACTGTAGTTGCTGTGCTGAGGAGAGAGAGAGGGTCACAAAATGCCAAGACTTTGCCAAGCCATCGTTCGTCATTTTCCGTTGCGCGGTCGCGTGCAGTTGCCATGCTGTGCTGTGCTGTGACCCTTTTTTGGACACCGGCTCTCAAGGACCCTCTTGAGATCGCGGGGAGCCAAGATTGGCACTGATTGGCAGCTGAGCCCTGCGCCCCTTGTGCATACCGTACCGACTCAGCAGCATCGCTCTGGCCCACAGTGAGCGGCTCATCAGCTCCGTCCTGCAGCTTCCGAGAACGTGCTCGGTATCTTGATTCTGGGCGCGCGCGAAAGTCTGGAGATGCGCTTCGTTTACGCTCGCTGTGCACTGCCTTGAGAGTGCAATGACGCCGAAAGAAGTGCCTTATCGTATCGAATGCAGCCGACCGACCTAGAATCTTGGCCTGTCACCTGGCTCCTGTGTGCCGTCCAACGACAGCTTACGTCGAGCGGGCTGAGACTGTGCTCGAATGGCCGGGTCGTGTGTGTGTGTCGCCGCGTGCCTGAATGACAGCATAGGCAGCCGCTCGTGCTTGAGAGTATATAGACTCTCGAGACATCCACGTTTCGCGCTGCCTCCCTCTCCACTCCTTTACACAACCCTCTGGATTGCTGTTCCCGCTAACACGCCATCCAGTCCGTTTACTCTCTGCAACACAGAAGCCCTTAAAAGCTTGTCTCTGTGATTCCAACCAGCTTCGTGTGCCTTTGCTGTTCAGCAACCAACTACTAATCTCCTCGCCACCAACCCCAAAACCGATGGTTCACGGTCATGGCTGCGACTCTGCTCCTGGCAAAGGATCTTCACAGCCCCAAGTGCTCGCTGGAGAACAGGTTCGTGCCACTTCTGACGCTGAAGAACCCCCTTGTAGTGGTTACTCCCACTCTACTCAGCACCAAGAACAACAACCCTCTCCTCAGCAGCATGATGTCGAGAAAGCTCAGCTCGACCAGCACCACCAACAACATGTCACGGTCATCGACGTCCCCATGGACTCGGTCAGCCGCACTCCGTCATCGACTCCCAGCCGTCGATCCTCCACCGTTGCCGCAACGGTTGATCTGCATCAACCGCATTCCCTAGAAGCGGACCAGGTGATTGCCCAATTTTCAAGTAACATCCTCACCGGTCTCTCGCAGGATCAGGCCGCCGCTCGCCTCACCGAACATGGCCCCAACCAGCTCAACGAGACCAACAAGGTCAGCGCCACCTCGATCCTTATCCGACAGATGGCCAACGCGCTCACCCTCGTCCTGCTCGCCGCCATGGCTCTGTCGTTCGGTGTCAAGGATTGGGTCGAGGGTGGTGTCGTCACTGCCGTCATTGTGACCAACGTGCTCATCGGCTTCATCCAAGAGTACAAGGCCGAACGCACCATGGCCTCGCTCCGCACGCTCTCTTCGCCCAACGCCAACGTGCTCCGTGACTCGACCATCCGACAGATGCCTTCCAAGGATCTCGTCCCAGGTGACATCGTCCATTTCCGCGCCGGTGACCTTGTACCTGCCGATGTTCGTCTCGTCACCATCAGCAATCTCGAGATCGACGAGGCTCCCCTCACTGGTGAATCGGTCCCTGCCATCAAGACCACTGGTTCACTTACTCGACCTCACCTTGGCCCAGCTGATCGCACCAACCTGGCCTATGCGGGCACCACCGTCACCAAGGGTAGAGCCGTCGGTATCGTCGTCGCCACTGCCATGAACACCCAGATCGGACAGATCGCCACCGCCTTGGCCAAGAAGGGCTCCAGGGAGGACGGCGAACGTCCTTGGTACAAGCGCACCTGGGACTCCATCGCCACCTTCCTTGGTGTGCGTGAGGGCACCCCACTCCAGATCAAGCTCAACAAGTTTGCCTATGTGCTCTTGTTCCTCGCCATCATCTGCGCCATCGTTGTCTTTGGTGTAGCAGAGTTCGACATCAACAACGAAGTCATTCTCTACGCTATCGCCCTCGGTATCGGTGTAATTCCCGAATCTCTTGTCGCTGTGCTCACCATCACCTTCAGTGTCGGTGCCAAGCGTATGGCCGAGAGCAATGTCGTCGTCCGTCGCCTTGACGCCCTCGAGGCTCTTGGTGGTGTCACCGACATTTGCAGTGACAAGACCGGTACGCTTACTCAGGGTAAGATGGTTGTTCGTCAGGGCTGGTCTCTCGCTGAAGGCAAGCAACAGAGCTTCGATGTCGAGCAGACTGGTGCTACCGCTTTCGAGCCTAAGGGTCGAGTTGTCTTGCCGCCTCCTTCTGCCGGCGCTGAACCTCAGTCAGTCGAGCACGACCAGCTTCCCGAGTCGATCCGCAACCTTGCCACCGCTGCTTCGCTCTGCAACATTGCCGAGATCGAGCAGACCGAGGAAGGCAACTGGACTGCTCGTGGTGACCCCACCGAGATCGCTCTTCAGGTCTTTGCCACCAAGCTGCAGATGTCGCGCGACTCTCTTACGCATGGCGACCGTCCTCAATACAAGCACGAGCTCGAGTTCCCCTTTGACAGCACCTTGAAGCGCATGACGAGTGTCTACCGCCGCAACGAGCAGACGATCCCCGATCGCATCTTTTTCATGAAGGGTGCCGTCGAGCAGGTCTTGGCTTGTTGCCACGACATGGACGAGACGGCTCGCAGACTCATCCTCGACCAGGTAGAGAGTATGGCTTCACAAGGTCTTCGTGTCCTCGCATTTGCCGAGCGAAGCATGGACGACGTGCAGTTTAAAGACGAGAGCTCTCGCACGAGGTCTGCTTCGAATGTAGAGGATACCGACGAGTCTGGCACGATCAGCACCACCAGCAAGAAACTGACGGATAGCAACGATGCTGCTCCGGGTCTTTCGCGTGCTGCTGCCGAACAGGACTTTGCATTCATCGGTCTCTTGGGTATCTACGATCCTCCTCGTGCCGAAACCCGTGCGGCTGTCGAAGCTTGCAAACGCGCTGGTATCGTTGTCCACATGCTCACTGGTGACCACCCGGCCACTGCCCATGCCATCGCCAAGGAAGTTGCCATCGTCGACGGCACTGAAGGTGCTTCGGCTGTCATGACGGCAGCACAGTTCGATGGTTTGACCGACGCCGAGATCGATGCGCTCGAAGACCTCCCATTGGTCGTCGCTCGTTGCTCGCCTGCCACAAAGGTACGAATGATTGCTGCCGGTAAGCGACGTGGCCGCTACCTTGCCATGACGGGTGACGGTATCAACGATGCTCCCTCGCTCAAGCAGGCACCTGTTGGTATCGGAATGGGCACCGGTACTGATGTCGCCAAGGACAGTTCGGATCTTGTGCTCACGGATGACCGATTCGACTCGATCGTCAAGGGTATCCGCGAAGGCCGAGCCATCTTTGACAACATCCAGCGCTTCCTCATCGGTCTTTTGGTGGCCAACGTTGCCGAGGTGCTTCTGCTGCTTTGTGGTCTTGGTGTCCGCGATGCTGATGAAGAGTCCGTATTTCCCTTGGCTCCCGTCGGTATTTTGTGGGTCAACATGGTCACCGCCTCGTTGCCAGCCATTGGTCTCGGTCTCGAGCCAGGCGAGAGCGACATCATGGAGCGACCTCCTCATGACTTGCGTGCTGGTGTACTCAGCCGAGCCGTCATTGTCGATACGCTCGTCTATGGTACCAGCATGGGCATCACCTGTCTGGTCGCCTTCCTGCTGATGATTTACCCCATCGGCGGTGGCAAAATCGCCATCGACTGCAATCACTCTTCTGCAGCCTCGTGTGATCCCATCTTCGAAGCGCGATCCGCCGTATTCACCACGTTGACCTTACAGCTGCTACTCATCTGCTGGGAGTTGATCAGCATGGAGAAGTCGTTCTTCAGCATGTCTCCCGCCAAGCACCTCTGGAAGAACCCGATGCTGCTCTGGTCGGTGGTGTTTGGTATCGCCACGATCCCCATTGCACTTTACGTGCCCAAGTTCAACACGGACGTCTTCCGCCACGCACCCATGGGTGGTGTTGGTTGGGGTATGTCGATCGCTATGACAGTGGCCTTCATTGCGATCGTCGAGCTGTGGAAGGCGCTGGCTCGCCGAGGTCGTTGGCCTTGGTTGGCTAGGATTTCGGGCGGTCAGCGTGGTCTCGCTCGCCGTCAGGCCAAGAAGCAGCTCAACGAGAAGTCGATGGCCACTGCTTGAGGCGCCTCACTCACATGGGCAAGCACCGTCACTGCACTCTCGTGCTCTGACGCCGCCCTCAGTTCTTTCCTCCTCCGTCCGTTCCGCATCCCGCTCTTCAATTGTATATGAATGCTATTTGACAAATCAACACCTTCAACATCTTCTCAGTCAGTCTGTGGTTTGTGCAAAGCATCTGTGAGAGCAATCTGTGAGAGCAAGCGATCGACCAAGACATCAGTAACAGTCGCGAGTGACCGGTCAGAAGGCTGTCCTTTGTTGCATCTCGTTGAGGTTTCGACAATGCTCAAGCCCGATGTCGGCCTCCAGGAACGAGATCGGACAAGCCGATCAGCTCGTATTGGCGTGAGCGTGATGACGAGCCCAGCTGTCAGTGAATGACTGATCTCTGAGCCGCTTATGACGACAAGCAGTGCAAAGCAACTCTGTGACTGTGCTCATCACAGCCACACACCCGCTTCTCGAGGCGGCCGTCGAGGTGGAGGTTCTGAAACTGTCTTTTAGAGCTTGATGTGACTTTTTGCTAAAAACGCGTCATAGCAACGAGTGGGGCAGGACACGAGAGACAGAGAACAACACCTCAGGCCAAATTGCGGGGGCATTGTGATTCACACGCTCTCCAGCCGAGCCTTTTTCAGGGTCAAGAGTCCAATTTTAGGACCCATGGCTCGACCCTGACTTGCGAGCTCGAGACACTGTAACGGGGAGCAGCGTAATTGCCATGCTTGGCAACAGAGCAGGAGTCGACGTTTCCAGATTTGGATCCCTGGCTCCATGTCTGCCTTGTGTCATAGGAACGAGCTCGCGATGAGACTGTTCTGCGCCAAAGCTGTGACTTCTGTGAGGCTCGATCATCGCATCACATGCTGGTGTGGAGGCTTCTCTGCACGGTCCTCGGTCCGGAGGGCGGGAGGGAAACATCGGTTGTGAGGGCAAATCGCCTATCTTTGCCACACTGTGACTGGCTTGTCGAGGCCCAAATCACACATGGTGGCAACATCAGCAGGGACAAGGAACGAGCGGAGACCCTTTCTCAGTCATTTTGCAGCTGCAACGTGAGGATCTGGATGATGATACCTTGCTGACTGAGAGGTGCATAAAAATAGGCTCATGCACACCGACTGTGCCGAACCAAAGGATGACAAGCGGGCTGGCTTCCCACGAGTGAACGGCGCATCCGCAAGCGAGGCCCAAACAAGCGCAATTGGATGTGATCCTCCGCTGCAGATAGCTGCTTCAAATGACAGCACTTCGCACTGCACTGGGTCGGTTTCCGCTCGATCGGCTTGGTCTCAATTATAGGCTTCTCCGACTTTTTGAGCCTCGTGACCCCATATGCGGGCTGCTCCGAATGTCTGTCACTACGCTCTGGCCTTGCTCCTGTGGCCGGACAAGCCAAAAGTGTGATCTCTGAAAGCTTGTGTGTGACGTGTAAGGATTCGCTCGTGACAGCAGAGTTCAAGAGCCAAAAGGCAGGCTCGACTTTGACGAGATCTTCCGGCATGGTGGTGCCACACTTCCTCAATGTCGTCATCAACGCCTCGACAACCAACTCTACAGTCACCTTCTGTGGCTACGCAGCTCTCCTCTCCGCTTCGCGTGATTGCCCTCACCTAGGAGCTCATCCCTGTAAATCGACCTCGTTGCTGTGCTTTCACAGACTCACTCGTGCACAGCTGAAGCCAACTCAAACTGAGCTCATGTGCCTAATTGGCCACGTATGCCAGGGTCTACGCCTCTGCTTCTGCTTCTGCTTTCGCCCGTGCACTCTCAGCGGTCACGAACTGAGCAGATCTGCGAGGCTGCCAAAAACCATATATACCCCCTTCTCAACTGGTCTCATCTCTTCCGTCCAAACCACATCTCATATTCTCTTTTTCACACCCACACACAACACCAACTCAAACCCAATTCGCAAACATGTCTGACGCTGGACGACAGGACTTCACCGACAAGGTATGTTGGTCTTCGCTCTTAAACATCTCTTGACACCACCTTTGACTTCAGCTTTACTGACCTTGACCTCTCTACCTCCTTTCTTCCGACATTCGATCACCACAGGCCTCCTCGGCCCTTAAGCCCGACTCTCAGAAGACTTTCGGCGAGTCTGCCAAGGAGAACCTCGACAAGGCCGCCGCCACCATCCAGCCTGACTCGACCAAGTCGGACTCGCAGAAGCTCGGCGACAAGGTCTCTGGCTCTGACAAGTCGGACGAGTCGCTCCTCGACAAAGCCAAGAACGCCGTCGGCCTCAACAACAACAACACCTCTGCCTAGTTCAGGGGCTTGCTTGTTGCGTGGCAGCTTGACTATACGATCCGATCATACGGACTACGATTCATCATCGCTCAACCATTATTGACCGAACTCGATCGTCATTACCTGTCCACACCTCAACATACCTTGCAATCAAAGAATATTCTCTTTTCTCCCAGCGTGTGATTATGCGTCCGGTAGCTGCACGGATGGTTGCAAATTGTAGGAAAACATGGTATACGTTACAAACAAACAAATTGCCTTTAAGATGTGTTTCAATGAGTGGAATCGACATCATTACGGTCCTGAGAAGCATCCATGGCCCGGCCACGAGTCTCGATGGGCAGCATGGCCATGGCCAGAGTCACGACGACCAACACGGATGTTGCCATGAAGAGCGGAACAGCAGGTGACAGCGAGAAAGCCCAGCCAGCTAAAAGGGGAGCGATGATGCCTGCGACTCGACTGATGGCTGAAGCCGACCCGCACGCTGTGGCTCGGATGGTAGGTGCCATGACTTCGGGCGTATATCCGTAGATGGCAGCATACGAAATGGAGCTGGACACCGACACAACAGTCAAGCTGGACCGCCAGTAGGTGAGCGAGAAGAGAAGCACGGAAGCCGCCATGACTGCAGTCGAGCTGACCATGGTTCCAATTCGACCCAGACGTGTCTCGACCATATACGCCGAGATCAAGCTTCCTGGTAGAGACGAGAGAGAGTAGACGAGAATGTCGATCATGGCTCGTCGAATGGAAGCGTCATCCGGCTCGCCGCTCTGTTGCAATGCAACCTTTTCGGGAGCGTCATATCGCTGCTCGAGCAGTTTGGGAAGGAGGACGTTAAAGGTGGTAAAGCCGTACGACATGCCACCCCAGATAATCCAGATGAGCAACGAGGTGCGTTTCCACTCTGGGGAGAACATCTCGCCGTAGCGTGAAGCCAAGTCGGCTGCACTTGGATGCCAGCTCTGGGGAAGCCACGAGAGCCAACTTGGCAGGTCTTCGTTCGTTGAAGGATGATGGTTGGCGTTTCGCGCACGTATGCTATTGTTGTCTTCGTCGCTCTTCCGTGAATCGCTTCCTGCATCTCCATTAGTATGCTGATCGAGTAGAGGCCGAGAAGAAGCCTCACGTCCACCTGATATATCCCCTTCATCATCACTGTCGTCGTGGTCATCTACTGCGAATCTACTGTCTCCTACTTCACCTTCCCTCCCTGTATTGCCATTCGTCGTACGCTGATGCAACGAATGCTGACTGCTCTCCACATCACCTCCTCCATTCTCACCGCCGTGACGATGATCCTCTACATCCTGTATACGAAGCGAAATCGTAGCTCCACCATTATACCTATGAATCCTCTGCAAAATCTCCCTCGCCTCTTGAGGTCGACCAGCGTGAACCAGATACTTTGGCGACTCTAGCAGCCTGAAAAACACCACTCTCGCCGACACAAAGAGCACGGTAACAAAAGCCAATGCACCCAACAACCACCTCCAACCATCCGGATTGCTCGCCGACAACACCGACAGCCCAATCAGCGAAGACACCACCGACCCTGCCGAAAAGAATACAGACAGCGCTGTGACATAGCTATGCTTTCTCACCGGCAGATTCTCGACCAAATTCGACGAATCGGTTGGCATGCTTCCACCAACACCCGTGCCTACAGTAAATAGCAGCAGACACAACAGCGGAAACGTACCAGCCACCGCCGACAGCGTTCCAAAGATCGCCGTTACCGCCAGAGTAATGTTAAACGCTGCTCTGCGACCATACGAATCCGAAATCGTACCCCAAGCAATCGACCCCACAAACATGCCGAAAAAGATCGACGAGCTCGCTAGACCCACTACTCCATCTGTAAGCACAAAATACCGCTGTATATGCGGCAAGATAATTGCAATTGCCTGGATCCACATGTTGTCCGCCGCCCATCCGAGACCAGAGAGAATAAGCACGGTCCACTGATACCGACCCATACCGATCCGATCCATGGTGCGGTCGAGCGGTGTCGCTCCAACGGCTGTTGCCCGCCAGTCATCACGTTCGGAAGACTCTTGAGGGTTGGAGTAGTTTATGGAGGGTAGAAAGAGCGAACGCGATGATGTGATACGGTCGACGAGCGGTGGTCGACGTGGATAGTCATCGCTGTTGCGGGCTGAAGAACTGGACCCTCGACCTAATGACTGGGTGCTAAGATGGTGTGGCAGTGAAAGAGGCCGTGATGCAGGGTGTGGTCGCGATGAAGAAGCCATTGATGGAAAATCGTGCTGCTTGTGGCTCGACAGGTCGGTAGAGGTGGGACCATTTGGAGGCTGTTCGATCCAGCTGCCGTGACCTCCTTCGTCTGGGTACTCACTACCATCGATCGGCCCTCTGCCGCCTGGAGGAGAGGACATGGCTGAATCACCGAGCACCCCGCGAGCTGGTGATGGAGCAAGTGTATGCAACGGCCCGAAGGTTGGTGCAATGCTTCCCCGCAGACAGCTGCTGCTGAGCATGCAGATGTTCGGCTTTCGGTTTTGGACCCTGACGTGCGAATTTCCTGCAAGATGTAAGACCGGTACAACCAACAAATCTGCTGCACTTGACCGAGCCTTAGCTCAGCCTCTACGCAACCCTTTGAGTCATTTTTTTCCCACACTCGGTTTATCGGTCACCTTCGAGGAATCCGCCACGCTCGACAAAGGCGCGTCATGCAACAGCTGACCACGGCGAAAACGCTCAAAAAGCTGATCTGATACTGAGCGCAGTTTTACCTTTTTCGGCTTTGGAGGGCGTTGGAAGGAATCCACGGAAATTAGGAAGTTCGCTTTTTTTTGGAACAGCGCTGCGCAGAGATCAGTTCTCTGACTCCACCTCATCATTCTTCATCTTCACCATCCAACCATCATCGCATCACTTCATAGTTTTGTGGAACCATGCCCGCCTCAACAACTTCATAGATCGCTTCTACTCAGGACATCTGCAAGGTCGAATTCACTTCAACCAATTGGGTTTGGGCTGAGACTCAGCTCGCCTCCACTTTTCTCTTCAACATGGCAACGGCATCGCCACAGGCATCATCGTCTAGGCTCGTCGATCTGGGCGAGCCGGATGCATTCCCCAGCATGTCGATCACATCGCTAGAGCGTCCTAATGCGGGCAAGCGACGGGGCAGCTTTGGCCAAGGGACGCCACGCAAACCCGTCTCTCGTAGTAAGAAGGCTGTGGCTGCTGTGACCGGTGCCGTCACTACTTCGTTCCTCATGACACCGTTCGATGTGATCAAGACAAGGTTGCAAACCCAGGCTAGTGCGGAACCGCTCTTCTTCCCATCACAGCATTTGGCTTCGACAGCATCAGCAGCATCGACGTCAGGGTTGGACAAGGGAAAGGGCAAAGGTGTGGCGCGAGGCTCTTCTTCAGGGTTCGCATCAGGAGGATTCCAAGCTCATCCAGCAACGTGCTGCCAGCAAACGTTTTTCAGCTCGAATCGTCAACCAGAGTCCATCCTCTGCCGCTACGATCCTCGTCAGGCCACTTCATCATCAACCACTGCAGCGACAGCCTCTTCATCACCCGCATTCTTCACCCCGGCCTCATCCACCAAAACCTCTTCAACACGATCCACACCCCGAACAACAACATCCCGCTTCGGTCGCCACACATCGTTCGCCGCCTCCCCAACCCCACCGCGCTCCAGCGTCCGCGTCCTCCCCTCTCCCCCACCCGCACCTGTCGGATACCTCCACCCGGTACCCTCAGCAGTGACCGCCAACGGCTCCTCTTCCTGCGCTTGCGCTTTCCCCGACCAAACTGTGGCAGCGAGAGAACTCAAAGCCGCAGCAGCTAAACAGGGTCGCTTGACGGGGCTTTGGGATGGAGTGATCAAAGTAGGGAAAGCTGAGGGCGTTCGTGGGTTGTGGCGCGGACTAGCACCGACGCTGATGATGACGGTTCCGGGTCAAGTGACGTACATGTCGTGTTATGATTTCTTTCGGTCGCATCTACTTGCTTCAGAAGATTCACGTCGGATTCAAGCAGCTTTCCAGCAAAATTCAGCGGCGAATGGGCAACAGCTTGGGCTCGCGGGCAAATCTCCATCTCTTTCAGCTGTAACGGCGCAATCTCTGTACGCTTCGTTGTTCGCGGGTGCGCTTGCAAGAGGTATTTCAGCGACACTAGTTACACCGTTAGAGCTCATTCGAACGCGATTACAGGCTAGTTCGAGGTCGCAGGCCAGCCTCAGCTCCATCCTGCGCGGGTTGTGGGTGGAGATGCGCACGACTAGTTTGCGAAGTGGTGGAGGACCATTGATTCTATGGCGAGGATTAACACCAACACTATGGCGAGACGTACCCTTCAGCGCAATCTACTTCGCCGGGTACGAAGCGACCAAACGCTCCCTTACCGGTGGAGGGTTAGGCGAAGGCAACACTGCAGGTAGTGGGGAAGAGTTTGGTGTAGCTTTTGTGGCCGGTGCTGTTTCCGGTAGTTTCGCAGCGGTGCTAACGCATCCGTTTGACGTGGTAAAGACCAAGCTTCAAACCCAAGGTTCGGCCAACAGGGTAGGTGAGGGAAGGCTGAGCGGCACCCTAAGAGGCAGCGTTGGAGAAGGCAGGACGGCTAACGTGTGGAAAGCGATGCGGGATATCGTGAGGGAAGAAGGCAGAGGTGGACTGTGGAAAGGCTTGAGTCCGAGGACGGCTAAAGTGGCACCGGCTTGTGGAGTTATGATTGCGAGCTTTGAGGTGGTGGGGAGGATGTTGGCTGATTTAGATTAGAATCAGCGGGTGGAAGTGTTGTTCGCATTGCAAAAAGAGTTTTAAAAGAAGAGAGCGGAGTTTCCGGTCTTGGGTTGTGTTTGAGTGTACTTCGTGTTCATTGCTTCGTGTGAGTGATGTGAGACTAAGAGTAATACATGACAATCGTATCGGGATAAGACTTTCAAATTCTTCTCCTCCTGCCTCCATCTCACGCCACCGGCCTAGCACCCTCACCATCCTCACCACGCCTCCCCACGCCTCCCGGCGACCCCTCATACCCCCTCCAACCCTCCACCCCGACCCACTGCCACACCCTCAACCACTCCCCCCTTTTCTGCGCCTGCCTCGTCCTAACATTCGAATTCTCCTCCACCACTTTCGCCACTTTGTTCCAAAGCCTATTCCTCGTCCCCGCATGATGAACTTCCGACAAGATATGATCTCTCAAATGCGACAACGGCACAAAATCATCCGGATGCAGCACTGGATCTCTACCATGCAGATACTCCTGCTCTTGCAGCTTTTCCAACGCCACTTGAACCAGCGATGCTACTTGAACGCTTTCCGCTCGTACCTTTGCCAACCGACATCGAAGATATCCCAAACCAGCAACAGCAGTAAACAGCAAGGCGACGTACAACCTCGCCCTCATCACCCACCCTTTCAACGCAAGCCTCGACCGACAGGACAACGACAACGTCGGCTGCTTGGCCGCCAAAAACCACCGCGTTCCTTCTCCACTCCCTTCGCCAACCGTACCATTAGAAATCGGAATCCGAACCACGTTGCTCCTCGGATCCGTAAGCTCAAACAAGGCCATATACCATATCTGTTCGAAATACTCTTGATCCACCCTGACATCTCGAGTGGCCGACATGGACCGTTTCACCGCCGCCTCGGCGATGGCGTAGGTCAAATTCCCCTCTGCTCCCACTAACTTCTTGGGCAAAGTTTGGACAGTAGCATGCGTCTTTTGCGTCCCACACACGATCTCACCTTTGAACTCGCTAAGCATGGACGAGATAGCTTGTGCCAGTTCCGAAGCGAGGACGAGCTTCTGCGTGTCCGGATAGCAGTGCGGGGCTGTCATGCTCAGCGGAAGAACGACGTTGGCCAGTGGTATGTGGGAGCGGATGTTGGGTTGAAGCACCCAGTCGTCGGAGGAGCAACCGAGCACTTTGCCGTATGCGCAGTCGGCGTGTGCCGGGCAAGGTGTGCATGAAGGCTGCAGAAGCGCAGAGAGAAGGGTGATATCGTCGAGCGTCTCGTTGTTGGCTTCGGCGTAAGCAAGTGCAGTGAGACGACGATCTGCCACAATCGAATTGGTATCAGAGCCAGTGTCGCAGTAGCCGAGAGCTCGTGTTTCGCGAGCATACCAGACGGTCCATGCTAGAATGCTGACGGCGACAGCAGTAATGCCAAAATTGACAAGGTAGTCGACCAGCGACTTGCCAGAGCGCTGCTCTCGACGTCGCTGCTTGTCCTTCTTGCGTCGCAGGTTGCGCATCTTGGCGAGCGCAGAGGGCGAGGTGAACGTTTCAAGGTCAAAGTCGTCATCCTCGTCATCTGCTGCGTCGATTGCAGCGTCCGCTGACGTCTGCTTGGCGTGTCTGGCGGTGGCTTCGTCGTCCGCAGCGTGTCCGCCGGTAGAGTCGGCCGACGTCGTGCCAGTGATGCGGCTGATGATGCGAGGAGGGGTGGTTTTGGCCACCGCTTGATCCATGTAGTTGCGGAGTGTGGTGGTGACACTCGGACTGGAGTTCTTGGCTTGCTTGGGAGGCGAATCGTTAGTCAAGGAAGAGCTAGACGTCTTCTTTCGCAAAGTAGTGTTGCCATCGGTTGTCTTACGTCGCGCCTTTCTCGCGGAAGCAGCTGCTTTGGCAGCGACACCAGGTGCGGGCGAAGCTTCGCCGCCAGACTGGAAAGGGTTTGTGTCGGAAAAAGTGCCGTCGTCGTCGCTTCTTGCGCCTGCGCCGTAGCTGAGACGTCCAACTTTGCGAGAGGAAGATGCGGGTGCGGGCGGGGAAGTGTTTGGGTCAAACGAAACGCGACGCGAAGCAGCATTATCTTCGGGGTCGGATGCCTCGACAGGAGCGGAAACGACAGCAGGAGCGGTCTTGCGAGGAGCACGTTTCCTCTTGACGGGCACTTCCGCTACCTCCTCGGTCTCCGACTTGGCTTCCTTGGTATCGGTCTCGGCTTCGCTTTCGGCGGATGTAGCGACGCGGTTGGACAAGGATGACTTCTTGCGTCCTGGAGTGCGTGCGGGAGTCTTGGCGGGAGTTTTGGATGTGGCCGTTGCGGCCGTTGCGGAAGGAGTGGCCGCCTCGCTCTTTCTAGGACGACCTGGCTTGCGTTTGGCGGGAGTCTGCTCTGGAGTTGCTTGGTCGCGCATATCGATGATACCGCTGGAGCTGGCGACAATGGAAGCATTCTTTTTGCGAAGTGAGGCGGTTTTGGGAAGGACGTGTTGGTTGAAGTGAGCAACGAGATCGGCTTTCCTCGCGGCGCTGCTGAATTCTACCTGATGTTCGACGAGGATACCACGTAGTTGTGGCATGGTGAGCGAGTTGGCATCGAAGCCCTCGCGCATGTATTCATCGCGTTCGACCATCTTGGTGCGTCGAGCTTGCCGTGCTTCACAGAGCAGGCAGTGTGGTCCTTTCCTGTGTCCGGCCGGAAGCGGTCGAAGGAAGCTTCCGAGGTGATCGTAGGACGAAGACTGTGCGATGGGGATGGTGGTACGGAAGGAAATTTGCGGAAGGATGATTGCGGAATATCTTGGTGGAACTCAGCCTTACGTTCCGCCACCTTCGGAAGTCGGTTGCATTTTTCTGGGAGCGAGCGAGCGCAGCAAACTGGACCCTGAGCGCCACGCGTGTGCGAGCTGGTGATGTGAATGTCACGTGATAGCAACTTTATACATGTGTTAGATTATTCTTGATGACGTAATCGAACTTTGACGAAATTCGAAACTCGAACCTCGAACTCGCCAATTTCATGTTGTTGCGCTTTTTTGTGCTTTTGCCTGCTGTGCGGATTTTGCATCCGAATCAACTTCATGACACAGTGGCTGCACCGTCCTCAAGCGGCGCACAAAGGGTTTAGGTGCAGATGGATCGCGCAGCCTGGGCGGCGGGTGAAGGGTCCGAGGGCGATGCTTAGCTGTAGACTGGCATGCAACCTCTAGCAAAGGCACGTTGCCTCGAAAAAAGCAAGTGCGGCGGCGGCTGTCCCGGTAAAACATGGCTAAAGTAAGTTGGTGCGCCTCCCTTTCCACGCTCTTGAGACAGGCTTGCAGCGGAAACATCCGTCCTGACTTGAGGGCCACGGGCGTTTTCCGAAAAAAATTCAAAAGAAAACCGAGGCAGGAAATGAGTGTGTGGGTCAGTGTCAAATGCAGGTGATGCATGCGTTGAGTGCAGATCTCTGCTGTGACGTTGCAGCAAAACGTTTTTGAACAGCTGACCGACGTGTCTGCTCTTTATGTTCAAGCTCCCCGCTCGCCCGTTGTAGTTGTGACTCGCCTGCCATACTCATCTCCATCACTCTTCACCATCACATCACATAACACCGTGCTACCAGCTCGACGACGATATCTCTCAACCTGGACGATCACAATTCGCACTCGTATCGCCACCAGTCCTATACAAAACGCGTTGAATCGGATCCACATTTCGAGTACAACCTATTCATTCTTCAAGGCAAACCATCACGATGTACTCGACATCCCCATCTTCATCCTCGATGGCCTCATCATCAGGTCGTTCATCGCCTGAACACTCCTCGCAACAACCTGCAACCCAACCACAGCGCAGCAACTCTTTCCTCCTCCCTCAATTCTTCTTTTCTACCAACAACAACAACGGCAACGCCACAGCCAACAACAACTTGGAAAACGCTTCGCATCCTGTCACGAATGCGCTCCTTTCACAACCTCCTCGTCGTACCAGCTTTGGAGCTGGCTTCTCCAACAGCGGCCGTTTGTCGGCTCTCAGCGCTTTCGGCTTCATGTCGCCTTCTACTGCGCTGAGCACCTCGCCTCCTGCAAGTGTTAACGGAGCTGCCGAACTGTCAAAACGATCGGGAAGCGCTGTTGGATCGCCTGTTTCCGAGTCGGTGCCTGCTTGGTCTTCGAGTTCCGTGGCGCAGCAGGGTGGTAATACTACGAACACAAATGCTGCTATGGCTGCACCGGCTCCTCCGGCGAAACGTCATTTGTGCTTCCCTGATGGTATGGGTGGCACTGTCTGCCTTGAAGTCAAGGATCGTAGTCGTCGCGGCTCGTCTGTCAACTAGACACGGAAACATTGCTTTAACGCCTCGCACCTGCTCTCCCGTTCTCATATTGGTCCTCGCTGAAAGAGCCCTAGCTCTCTCGGCACTATACGTCACTGGTCTTCTAATACTTTGCTCACAATCCCGGCACTCTTGTAACAACAGTCTTTCTCGCTCAGCATACTATCTAATTCACGTCGTTGTCCCATCTACGATCCCAAGGTTATATTGCTCATTATCTACATCCGATGCCGCATCTATGTTCACGCCTTGACATCCTGAACAGCCTCGAAAGCGGCAAACTGCGGGAAAGGCGCATCTAGCTCGTCGACAAGTCCATTGTCGAACGTCTTTCCGATTACGCCGTACTTGCGCACCACCCAGGGAACCCTGAGGATGTACGCCACAGTAGAGATGAACCTGCGAAAGATCCATCTTGACCAAGCATATTTAGGATGAGCGATACCAGGAACGAACCAAGGAACGTTTTGAATTTCCTGGACGAACGGTCGGAATTGGGTTTCGTATGCTTCAAAGGCTTGCTTCGGATGTTGATCCGGTGACAGTTGGGATAAGTGACCAGCAAGCAGGTAAGCGCCGTTGATAGCTAGTGAGGTGCCCATACCGGTGAATGGTGTTGGAGCGTATGCTGTATCTCCTAGACAGATGACTCTGTTGCTAGACCACTTGGTCATACGGATCTGCTGGATTGCTTGGAAGTAAAAGTCTTCCGCGGTTTCCATATCGTGTAGAAGCCTTGGAGTTTTCCATCCGAGATCGCCGAGTTCGCTTTTCAGCAACTCCATTTGCAGTTGCTTGTCGTGACTTCGAGCGGCTGCGTACCACGCATCATACTTGGCTTTGGAGGTGGGCATGATGGTGATATTCGTTCGTGTGGTTCCATGGTTGTCCGGTCGTGTACCGATACATCTAGAGTTCAAAGCTTGGTAGATGGTCCAGTAATCGTCATCGTCGGTGGCTCGGGGGATGGTAGCGTAGATGCAGAAGCACCCTTTGTCGATCACTTGGATAGTTTCCGACTCGAACACTTCTTTGCGCAGTCGCGACCATTGGCCGTCTGCTGCAACGAGCACGTCTGCTTCTTCTATCTCACCTGAACTCAACTCTACTTTCACCCTTTCCTCGCTGTTTTCCAATATCTTCGTGACAGTTGTCCCAAACTTATACTCAACACCTTTCAAACCCTTCGTAGCGTCATACAGCATCTCTACTAGATCTCCACGGCAAATCTCAAACTCGCTCGTCGGACTGCCGGCCGATCCTTCAACTGGCAAACTGGCAATGACGTTGTTGGAAGAATCGACGAATTTCGTCCCCTTTTCAGTTGTGTTTCGTTTGCGTAGCTCATCAAGAAGTCCCATCTTGTTGACGACGTTGAGTGCGGTTCCGTGAATATCGATGTTTTGACCTTGACAAAGCATGGACGGCCCCTTTTCGACGATGGTTACTCGTATGCCGGCGCGTGAGAGAAACCAGGCTAGAGTGGGTCCAGCGATGCCGGCTCCGCTGATGATGACTCGCATGCTGTCGAATTGTAAGTCTGAGTTGATGAGGATAGGGTTGGTGAAGAGCGTGTGGAGTGATATGGGTCGTGCAAGTAGAGGTGCTGGTTATATAGACGAAACCGCTGCTCTGCATGAATTGACACAGCGTAGGATGGGGCTTGATGTTACATGATCGCAAAAGAGTCGTACAAGGAGAGGGTCAAAACACAACTAAGCGCCGCGGACGAAACCTTTGAACCCGTGTTCAAGCTTGCGAGGTGTTCCGGCGCTGCATGACGTTGAAGCATGAATACCAACCCAACCCAACTTCTGTCGTTCCCCGCGGAATCTAGCCAACCATGACTGGGGTTTCATCTTCGAGTCACTTTTGCTGAGCCTTCCTACACACTTCAAACCGCTGTCCGATGGATACGAATAGAGTTTGGCGGTCCAGGCGTGACTCTCTCGCTTGTACACAAACGAAGCCGAAGATGCAGCTGGTCTAAACCCCTCGTCTAACTTAGCTTAGTTTCCAAAGCCATGGAGTGGATGCATCCGCGGGTTCACCGAGGACTTTGAGCTTTCGAAACCGGATGCTGATTTCATAAGCAACACAGCCTGTCAAAAAAGCCTCCCCTGTTAGATCCATTTGCCTTGGTCCTCCACCTTCAACTTTCTTTCAAACGTGGCGCATGCACGCCAAATGTCCAAGGCACGGACCCGCACACGGCGCAGACGGCCAACATTCAAAAAAAAAAAATATACGCGCCACGCCCACCGTGTTCATCTTGGAATCCGCAGCCGACCCTAACTTCTCTTCCGACCTCTCACCAGCCTCTTTGTCGGTAGAGCTCGTCGAATGCGCGAGTCATGAACGCAGCATGTACAGCTGCAACACCAACTCCCGGTGTAGCTACGTCGACTACTCCACCTCTCGCTAGCGCGGCGCAGTTACGGTTCGGGAGGACGAGCAGGAGGAGTAGCAGCAGTGGTGGGTCGAGTTCGGGTAGTAATGGTACGGTGGGAACGAGTCGGAAGAGGAGGAGGGATAGTACGCTGGACAATGGGATAGCGAGTGGATCATCGGAGGAGGAAGGTGAGAGGGGAGCGCCGCCCATGTTTAGGTTGAGGTTGGGGAGTTATGTTAGCGATTTTAGGCTGAATAGGACGAGGAGTTGCAGTCCGAGCTCGCCGTTGGTTCAGTCGACTGCACAATTGTCGCCGGTAGGGGGTGGGAGGCAGAGACATCAGTTGAGGATTGAGACCAGTGCCATGGTCGATTCGGAACCGCCAGTGCAGCAAGATGTTATCGCACCCTCATCTGTATCACCCACGACGGTGCTCAACGATGTGGAAATGGAAATGGACGTCCAATCCACTTTTCAAGCTATGCAAGTCGACTCACCGACCGCATCACCTTCCATCGTCTCTGCAAGCGCGACACCCTTCTTCGCGTCACGTCTCAGTTCTTTACCTTCAAACCTACTCCACCCACTGGTCACCGATACCCCTTACCCACGCTCTCCATCGTCATCACTCTTACCCAACGCTTCCACAGTCTCACCCGCAATCTTTCCTTCGCAAACCTTCTTCGCTCGTCGGAATTCAAGACAGCTTTCGAACCAACATACGCCAGCTTCGCCCTCTCCGCTAGCCAGGATCCTTTCGTTCCCTCCCGCAGCAACCGCAATTGCAAATACCCAGCATCAACAGCATCAGCAACTCAGTTCCTCCTCGTCTTCTGTCCAATCACCGTTTCCATCGCATCAGCAGCAAGCACAGCAACACAGATCCAGATCGAATAGTACCCCTCCTTCCCCTATCTCAGCAGAGCAGCAGTACGAAGTTGGTGCGATCCCAGCTTCACCGATTCGTCGACATTCGGATGGCAGGCCATCTCGGGTGCGCTTCTGAATGCATCTCTCTCTCTCTCTCTCTCTCTTTTTGTAGCTTGAAATGTTCCTGAAGTCATTCATTTCTGCCCTTTTTAGGTCTAGATGTATGTGTGTTTGCTTGAGTGTGATGAAGAGGTATTTAAGCGGACTTGAGCTTGGAAGCGGCGATAGGGCTACCTCGTGCGACGCCGGTCCACCACATGACTCGGAACTGTCAATATCCAGAATACTGTCAGTTGTTCGCCTTTTTATCTGAGAACGTGAAATAGGTCGACTTACGCAGAAGAGAATAAACGTGATGATGATGTTCCCAAATAGCTATGATGCCCATAACGTCCCAAAAGTCAGTACCGAACTTCCGCACACAGGCTTTGACAGGTGCAACTTACCAAGCTATTCCAGCTACCCGGCTTAGCCAGGAGCACAAACTTATCCAGCACTCCAGCTTTACTAATGCTCACCAGCCCTGTTTTCACCGGTGGCCCATTCGGCAGCAGATAGATCGTGAGCCCGATATGCGTCCAATCAGCAACGCCAAGCACAACGATCAGATACCTAACCAGCCTCTCCAACACCTCATCCTGCCTACCCCTCAGCCACTTCCTCAGGCTGTAAAACATCAAAGTCGAATTCAACATGATCAACAGATAACAACTGCCTAATTGTCCTAATGCCATTCGAGTTGCGTCCGTCAACACCCCTGCTTGTCGTAACGAGCCTTGGAGGGTGCTTGCGGGGAAGAAAGCAGGTGGTATGAGCTCATGGTTATACCTTTCGGGAAAGACGAGGGCGTAAAAAGCTCCGGCTAGGACGGAGAGCGGTTCGAGGATGCCGAAGAATATATACTGTTGAAAAGAGAAAAAAAAAAGGTGAGTGCGAGTCAACGGGGGTTGAAAGGCTAGATTGAGGGGGAGGGTAGAAGATGCTTACCCAGTGGTCAGGTAGAGCGTCGAGTGCGGCGCTTGGTTTGGGGTTGGATGGAGACGGCATGGTTGGCGAACGGTGGTTGAGAAGGAAGTTTCATCAAGGTCTGAGAGTGTGGATAGCCGCCGGCGCCGGATCGGTGGGGTATTAAAAAAGTGTGTGGAAGGCGCTTAAGTGCGCGAGTTGCCTGGCGAGTGGCCGCGTAAAATGGTCACGTGCGTTGCCAAACGCGCAAAAGGAGGGAACTGTTAGAGAGTGGAAAGACAACAATTGTAAAATTGGCGCGCGCGCGTCTCCGCAGAGCAACACTTTTTTTTGGCAGAGAGGGGTGGAATCAACACTTGCGACCTGCATCAAGCAAAGCAGCAACCACGAGAGTTTTGCCTTCTCACCATCATCACCGCCGTTGACGAAACCATCCATCGCACCTTTTACGGCTCGCATCAGCTCCTGGAGACACACAACACACCTACCACCACCACCATCCAACAGATATCGGATCTTTACACACTTCAGACACAATGTCAACATCCATCCCTCCCGAACCCAAGGACGACCCCTCCCCACTTCCCACCACCACCACCGCCCTCCCCCTCGACGACGCCAGACTAACCGACGAAGACATAGACTCGCTCATCGCCTCCCTTTCGCCCACATCGGAGCTCGATCACCTACGCGCCATCGAAAAAACGATCCGTGAAACTCAATCTCGACGCAAACGCGCAGAAGAAGAATCACGAGCCAAAATACACGCTTTGCAGTCTGCTCTAACGGACTTGCGTAAACAGTCAACACGACAAGCTGCGGAATGGCGATCGTTGGCAGTTCACGCCGAGACGATCGAAAAATTGGATAATAGAAACTTTGATCTGGCTAAAAAAATCAACGAACAGGAAAGCGTTCTCAGCAGCATGCAGAATCAACTGTCGGAATTGAAGAGGTCGATGGAGGAGTGCGAAGAGGTAGACGTGGAGGATGAGACGGAGATGGATCGTGATGCGTAAGTCCTTACCCTTCCCATGTTCTCCACTTTCTGATACATCCACTGACAAGATCTCTGATATGGTGACAGATTGTGCCTAAGAATCTTCCGCAGCCTAGGCTTCCTACCTTCCAAATCAGACACCCAAGAATGGTCAACCATCCTAGTCCGTTCGGATACCAGAAATACGGCGATCCAGTTCGACATCTCCACCCAGCATTTGAAGCAGAACGAGATCTCGCCTTTGATTTTGGCCGATCAGCTGTGGAAGGCTGCCGAGTAACCTCCTTTTTTATAACATTACGACGTGAATATCATACCCATCTCGCACAGGCATACGAAAAAAGACATAGGATTGCGGAAGATTAAAGATCGATTGAAGAGAGAGAGAGAGAGTCGATGCTATCGCAGTTCAAACCCGCAACTGCTCTTCTCTGGCGTATGTCTCAAGCTAAGCTGCTGATAGGGTTCCGAGTTCTCGTGGAAGTAGAAACCGGACATCTTACCCATCGCACCTAAATCATCCACTTCTGCTACCTCTGACCACATGGACGCAAACGGATCTTCCGTGCTTCCGAACGGCAGCTGCGGACTAGTTGGCGAAGCGGGCCAGAACCCGGGACCTGATGGCGCCAGCGGCGATTGCGGATGGTACACCGGATGATACTGTTGCGACAGAGGTAAAGAGGTCGAAGACAAAGACAGTTCTCGTCTTCTTTGCGCTCGTGCAGCGTACCACTGTTGGCCGGACGCAGCTGCTGGACCGGTTAGAGCGGCTGCCGAAGGTGCTGAAGGTTGCGAAAGCACTGGCGAAGCAGCAGCCGACCCACCATGTCCTCCCGTAGTAGCGCTGCCCATCGAGACATTACTACCACTCCTCCCCCTCACCTCACCCGCACTCTCGCCTAACTCGACGCAAACGTAATAAAATCCTGCGAAACTCGCCCCATTGATATCCCTCACCCTGTGATCCGGGACTAAGAACTTCTCCTTCCATCGCATGAACACAAAAGGCTTGTTGAGATGGTTGAACCTCAACCCGGGTTTTGACAGCGCAGATCGGAGCGGTCGGAAGGGAGGGAATCTCGCCCAGTGCTTGAGATCGTCTGCTTCAGTTGCGCCCCACTTGCCGGTCACGAAACCGTATCGATCGCCGATGATTTCAGCGTCGAAATAGGTGGTGAGCTCTGGCCAGTCCTCGGTCAATCCGCGAATGTTGAGATAGCCACAGAGATGCGATGCTTCTAGATCGACATTGACAACGCGGACAGTGACATCGTACGAGTTGCGACCGGACTTTTGCGTGCCGTTGAATGTTGCGCCTGGGTATAAGCAGCCTCTGCCTTTGGGTGGGTTGCGCAGGCGTGATAGTTCGGCGAGTGGGTCGGGCTTGTATGGGTCGAACCAACGCACGTCGCTCAGCTTGGCAGCGAGACCAAGTGCCACTTTCTCATCGTCCACGTCCATACTTTGCGCTTCGTCTTGCCGCGATTTCTCTGCGGATCCTTTCGCTGCTGGATTTGCGCCTGGTTGAGTAAATGAAAGCGGATCTTGGTGGTATCGAACGGATCGAGTGGGATCTATGCCAGCAGCTTGCATTGCACTGGATGTAGCCAACGAAGTCGATGTTGAAGAAGAAACAAGCGATGGCGGTCGTGTATGCCTCGCTGAGCTGTACAGCTCGTCTGCAATCACATGTGTCGAGAGCTGACTGAGTCGTGGGCGTGTCACCGCGCCTGGTCCGAATGGGTCGTCGTCCTTCGACACCGCTGCTGCGGCTGCTTGGGCTGTCGCATGAGCGATGGCTATCGAAGTTCCAACAGCAGCAAAGGGCAAATTGGTAGGGCCCGTAGAAGAGCCAGAACGACTTAGGCGACGTGCCGATGATGGACGGCGTTGTTTGACTCCAGTTGTCGCAGACACCTGATTATTCGACGTGGATGGTTGCGTATTTGCTGGCGCCTGAATGCTGCTGTTGTTGCGAGAACTTGACTGTGAATTCGACAATCGAGGAGACAAGAATGCAGAAGGTGCAAGAGAGTGAGCGGCCTGCGACGTGAGCGCGGAAGCAGTCTCGGACGCAGGAGTAGCTGCGACGGACGGAGGGAAGCTGACCACGACAGGAGCAGAGGAAGAGCTTACACTCTCTGAACCGTTGTAGCTGAGACTTCTGGAGAAGCTGCCCGATCTGCCGAGCAAGGAGGAAGATTCAGGCGTGTGGCCATGTTCGTCTGCGGTATTTCCTGCAAAGCGGATCCTGCCGCGACTTGTTGAGCGTGCCACGCTCGGTGATGAAGCAGGCGATCTCAAAGTTGATGCAATGGGAGCGCGATCGAGAGGCGGGAAGCTTGATGGATCTTGCATGTGAACGTCTTCTGCCGATGGAGCGAGTGAAGCATCACCGCCAGCACCCATGTTGTCTACCGAGATAGTGAGTTGAGCCTGAGGAGCATTGGAAGCTGGGTGGAAGGAAGAGGAAACGCCACTCGCGTCTGGCGAAAAGTCGGCAGCGGAAGCATTCAATCGGGTGCTGCCGTACCCAGCTGCGCTACTGGAAGCATCACTTTGCTGCTGCTGCTGCTGCTGGGTATCGATGATGTGTGCAGACGAGGGATGGGCGGCAGACGTGGTAGAGTCTACAAGTTGAGCAGCGCACTGTGTGCAAATGGCATGACCATCTGCATCGGTGGGAATCGACTCATCAGTGCCGAGATGGCGTGAGAGGGCGACTGCAGCAGCAGCATTGATGGCGGAAGTGAGGCTCTGGTGCGGCTGAAGACGATGATGCGATCGAACCGAGTCGGGTGCGAAAGCGTATGACGACGGGCTTGGCGCCGAGATGGATGCGGATGACGGTGTGCGAGGGAGGGGTGGCTGGCGATCATGTGACGAAGGGCCAGCGTCGAGGAGCTGACCACATCGAGCGCAGTGCTTTGGTTGAGCGAGGCTGGGTTCGGATCGTCTCGAAGCATCGCTGCTGCTTGGGTCGTTAGTGCTGTCGCGGTGTCCATGGCTGTCGACTGGCTCGATATTAAGTGCGACCGTATGAGCGTGATTGGGATCAGCGCTGGGTGCCGACAGGGATGATCCGACGGGCGCTGACTCGACCGGAGCTGGGCTGGACGTGCTAGGCACGGTGAAGGATGGACCAGGTGTCATGGTGTGAGATCTCGATGACTGGGCGTATCAAGGAGTGATGCTCTGCAGAGAAAGTCGGTTCAGTCCATCGACGAAAGTCAAATCACTGGATCTTGCACATGCGCAGCAAAGATGCTTCCGAGAGTGCTGCCGTGGTCGAATAGGTCCGAGACTGTGACGGTCGTCGGCAGCTCCTTCAAATTTAGAAAGATCGAGTCGGATTGTTCGATGTGACTCCAGTCAAGCAGAAAGGCCTATCGAGGGAAGATCCGACTTTGCGTGCTGTGTGTGGTTGCGGTGGTTGACCACCAATCGATGTCGGGAGTGGGAATGCGTGAGATAGTGAGGGAAAGATGAAGATCAATCGGACTGCTCCGATGTCGATGATGGCTCAGAAGAGAGGAATTGTATCGCCTTGTGAGATGGTGACGAGATAATGATGATCAACTCCACAATCACAGACTCTCCTTCTCCAGACGGGCGTAGTGAGTGTGACCTGTGACTCTGATTTGATGCCCGCTGCATTTTTGAAAAAAAAGGTGACGATGATGCAGCAGCAGACAAGCGAATCCAAGCCGATGCAGCTCCCGCTTAAGTGCCCCACCAGCCCTTTTTCCACACGCTCTGCAATTTGTGGTGAAAATCAAATTTCCTCGTTTTGAGCGTGTTTCAGCTGGGCTGTCCAGGCCGGCTTGAGTTAGGCGGGTGCCTCTCCGAATTTCGCCAACCCTGCATGACTCCGCATCAAGCCGGAGAGACCGAGCGGCTTGCTTGCGTGCTTTCCAACTCTCCCTCTCTCGCTTTTTTCACCGCCTGTTTCCGCTCGAACCTACGATGCGACGATGTCTCTGCTGCCATGAGAGGCTCGTTCGACGTGATTGCGACTCACTACAGCACAAGCTTCAAGGCAGACAAGCGGTTTCGAGCGAAAGTGAATGTTTTGATTCTATTCAAAAGAGCGTAGTGAACGACCAAAGATACATCTTAGCAGCATACTGGGAACTTCGACCAGACCACCGACATGCTGACCGTACCCCTCAAAGATATCACTGATCGCCAGAGGTCGTGACCGCAATCGAAAGCGACCCGTTTGCAGTGCGGGTGCATTATCAGTTGGATGGCCGCTCGCCGTGCTCGACGAGTGAACCTCTTGCAACCATACGCCTGCTGGCAATCGGTGAGGATCCTTCATACGAAGCATTAGCGCAAACAACGGCAGATGGTTCAGCAGCCCCAAGCACGTCTCCACCACGCCCGCTTCGAATGAGACAAGTCCAAATCGCACAAGCCCGAAGGCAAGATAGTAGACATAGACCGTCGGAAACAGGAAAGCAACCAGCGTGAACAACAGCGTTCCTAGCAGCAGCTGGTCCAGCTCGTAGCTTGCATCGTCCAATCGTCCTCCTCGCAACGCATTACGCTTCTTGCCTCGGAACACATCGAACAGCGACGATAACACGTAGATGAAAGCACGAAGCGTTCGAAATGACAGTGTGTAGAAGATAGTGATGTGCAGCGTGCAGATGGACACCAAGTCTTGCAACATGCACAGCACCATCGTCACTCCCATGAATCGGCCTGCGAGTGCCATCACCACGATGACGCTCTCCAATCGTGGAAGGATATGAGCCAGACCCTGCGTATGCCACGCGACTGTGAGCGAAGAATAAGCATCGCTGAAGAACAGAGATAGCTCCGTGTTGAGCTTGAGACCCGCAGGCCAATTCTCGAGCCACGATAGCAGCCACAGCACCGAGTCTAGCAGATAGCGCTCCGACAAGCTTCGGGCCAGTTCTGCGAGCTGCGACTTGTTTTGAAGCAGCAGGACGCTCACTGCATGACCCAGGATGATGTCGTTGGCGATAAGCCACATCGCATTCCACAGACCAATGTAGGGTGCAGCGATCTCGTCAATGGGGAGCTTCTGCTGCTTCCGAAAGTGTCGCAGTCGCGATGCCAATCGAGGTGCAACAACCAGCTGTGAGATGCGCACGTCGAGTTGTTTTGCGACCGCCGATATGCTCGTCAGCCTCCAAGACTTTGGCTGTTTACGCTGTGGACCGGCAAGACCATCAACCCACACATTGTGCTGCTTGGCAGTGTACAACGGACGTCGAAGAGCTCCTTGGACAGTAAGACCTAGCCAAGTCGCCGATCTGTCAATGCGTGCAAGAAGGCTGGTTCGCTTACGGGACTTCACATCGTGTACTTCACCGTTAGTCGCCCCATTGCCAGCATTGCTGTTGCCCGATGGCATGCGAGGGGAGCCCAAGCGCTCGTGTTGGGCCTGGAGACGGTTGATCACCTCGATAGCTCCACGCAGAGCCGTGCCTCGAGGCATCCGACCTTTGTCTGGTTGGACGCTGCGGAAGGACCGCCAAAGAACCGGGTCTAGATGGAGCAGTCGCAAGAACTTGTTTTGCAGTGTCGATGGCGCAAAGTCCACATCCTCTAGACGAGAGCCGTCGAACAGCTTCGCGTCTGGTACCAGCAGAGTAGCAGCAGTAGAGACCAGTTTCATGCCAGAAACAGGGGCAAGACGAAGCGATTCGAGCGCAAAATACTGCAGCATCCGCGAGTTGGGAACGCTGTAGCCGACGGTGTTGACTGCGCACGGCGCACTGCGTGGATGCACTGCATCAGCGTCAGCACGACCGTTGACGATGTCCGTTTCAACGAATCGAACAGAGACGACCAAAGGTAGCTCGTCATGTGCAGATGGCGCCGATACGGTCAGACAGACAGGGCTGCCATGTTGGCTGAACAGGGCGGAAGTGTCAATTCTAATGCCTGCATCGTCCTTCCTCGTAAGAGTACCAACAATCGCGAGACCTTTCGATGCAGTCGCCTCGGAGGCTGCGCCGAAATCGTGGGCTTGCAATGAGCCGATGACAACGATGGCCGCCTCGTGTGAATGACCGCCGACAACGTTGCCAACTAGCAGTGTCGAACGCGTCTCATCGTTGGCTGTGCGGCTCTTGTCAGCGAGATGAGACAAGTCTACAAGCTTGTTCGGCCAAAAGACGAGCAACGTGTCAATCCGCGCAACATCTAAGGGTGCGGGTCCTTTGACCGTCTGTACGCCTGCATCTGCGCCTTGCAGTTGCGAGAGTCTCGATGACTCTTTGTTATAGTTTAAATCTTCAAAATGGGGCATCTTGATGATGGCAGCCTACCACGACCTCGAACGGGAACGCGGAGGACACGAGCTTGCTGGAGAGGACAGACCGAGCATCTGGACAGAGACAATCTGCTTGAACTGTAGAGCAAAGTCGATAGACGGGGCACAGGTCAGTCATTTGCTGTACCAATCCAACAATCGATCAATGCGGCATTGCCGCTTTCTTGTGATCAGCCAAAAATAGGCAATAAAGTGGTTGTCCTCTGACCCTCTGAGCATGATTCGGCCCAGAGGTATATCGGATCAGGTCTGTGAAAGTTTTTATCATCCTTTGAACAAGGAAAGGGCTGGCGCACGTGCCATGAATGGACGAAAGGTGCAATACTCACTGTGCGATGACTCGAAGACAAGGTTGGAAGGCCGAGATGAAGTCGATGAAGTTGGAGAAGAAGGAAGGATCGTCGAGGCACTTCTCTGCTCTTTGCGCACTGACGCGAACGTGGAAATTTTTTCCTTCAGCGCACAAAAGACTGCGGAAAGTGATCTTTTGCCTGGATTTTTTGGACCTCAAAATTGGCATCGAATTTAACAAACCCGGGAAAATCGACCGCATCGACAGACGTCGAACAAAGCTTTTCTCTCGACAAAGGGACCTTGATATCGCCGGTCATTCTGCCACGCCACTTGAAGGCTTCCGAAGAGCCATATGAGGCCAGGTGGGACCAGGGCGATGCAAATCACGCCATCTTTCACATCGAGCTTGAGCTCCAAGAGCGCCCTCTATTCGTGTCTCAAGGTTCGAAGCCTGCTGCGCCATCTCATTGAAGGACATGGAATTTTGAGCATGGCGCTAAGTGCTCTCATTGGCTAGAGCAAGACGAGATAGCAGTTCATGAGGCGTTTTAGGCTCTCAACCTTGACTGTGGGAGTCGGACCTTCTAGTAAGCTCGAGATGATACACAGTTGCGATATCCGACATGAGTCACTTGACAGGGAAGCTCTCGGCGCAGCCTAGCTCAGCCGCGAGTGAAGCTGATCGGTCAATGAGCTCGACTGAAGCCACAGCTACGATTGCTCAACATCCGTCCGTGTCCATACGGATCGGCGCGGATCAGAGCTCAGGCCGAGCTTGCCGAGAACGTTCCAAGTAAATCGGCGCAGCGAACTTTCGCTGTGCGCTTCCACCCGTCTCTGAGAAGCTAGGTCGACCAGCTCAGAGCTGGCTTGCAGGGGGATGAGGTTCTCGGCTCAACGTGTAGTGAGCCTCAAAGGCCTTTGTGCCGAGGGTCACTGCGCTTCTGCTCGATTGACAAAAGACTCATTTGGCGGGAGCCTCAAATGCATATATACTGCCCCCCCTCGAAGCGTTCTCTCCCCCCTTCGTCAAGTCAGCTCAACAATCTCCTCTCAAGCTACTACCAACACTCCTAACAACTCTCTCAAAACTCTCAATTTTTCTACCAATCCGATTCACCAAGGTGAGGATACTCAACAATGGCTTCGAGGCCTCGACCGTCCGATTCGCAGCTACTGATACAGATCTTCCCTGTTGTTCACGTCTCACAGTAACCATGTCTGGCAAGGAACAGTCCGGTAACCAGGAAGGCGGCAAGGGACAGTCCGGTAACCAGGGAGGCGGCAAGGGCCCTTCCCAGCCTACCCGTGCCGACTCTTACAACCCGCAGTGCGTCGCCTACAACCCTAGCTCGGCCAACGCCCAGCCTGTGGCCAACTCTGCTGCTCGGGCTGCTAGCTTCAACCCTCAGCACCCAGCTTACAACCCCAACACCAAGAAGTAAGCTCATGGCTGCTTCTACATCGACAACACTCACGATCACGACTCGTCGCTGGTCCTAGTCTTTGTTGATGCTCTGCCACGGTGGCTACCGGTAGCTTTCTCTTAAGTCGTGGTTGTGCCGGCTTCTCTCTTGTTCTCTTCAAGGTCTCGTTTCTCCCGAACATATCTCCCCTCCCTTTCTCATTCTTTGTCACGGCTTGGGCCTGATCAACCCAAGTCACACTTTGTTTCCTGACGCACTCTTCCAACTGTTCTGCATCTCCTCTGCATCGACTGTTGCTCAATTCAATTCTTTTTTACTCCCCCTTCACGTTAACACAGTCCGGCATTGCATTACCGTCTGAGCTCCGTTGAGAGGAAGTCGTAGCTGTCAGAAGAAACGATTGCAAAGCCGGTAACTTGAACGGTCAAATTTTGCTTTGACATGAGAAGAAGCGCAAGATCGGGGATCGCGAATCGGAATTATGACAGCTCCCTTATCGTGTCGACGGGGCAGCAGATTGGTCAAATTTACCGGTAATTGAACGGATCGTCGGGTCTGTTGGAAAAAGACGGGCCATTACAACCGAATGATTGGCCGATACAGGGACAAAGGCTGAGACGCGCTCTCTGCAGTGTGGGAAAAATTGTCCGGCTTTACCCCGCTCTTCGGTCTTCGCATTTGTGATTTCGTGAGTCTGGTGACCACACACACACACACTACTGTTGCCGCTCGAAGCAACGGTGACACACGGCTCACGTTTCCCTTCATAAGCTTGGTTTGAATTCTTCCATCATTCAACAGCTTTGCTCTTGGACTCCCACCACCACCATTACATCGGCTTCTACTTGGGGATCAATCGCAACCATGCGCTCGATTAGCCTCCTCCGCGCCTCTAACAAGGCCTTCAACCTCAACGCTGCACGATGCATCTCCACTTCGGTCGCTTCGAGGTTGGCACAGCCTGCTGCTGCTGCTTCTAGCGGTGCAGCTCAAGCGCAGCTCAGCCAGATTGCTCTCTCGCGAGCTCAAGATGTCGAGTCCAAATGGCGGGGAACTTCGATGCTTGGTGGCACTACCAAGAACTACATCGATGGCAAGTTTGTCGATTCGTCCACTTCTGCTTGGCTCGACGTTAACGATCCTTCCACCCAGGCTTTGCTGTCCAAGGTTCCGCTCACGACTGCTTCGGAGTTCGATGCGGCCGTAGCCAACGCTGAAGCTGCTTTCCCCGCGTGGAGGGATACCAGCCTGTTGAGCCGTCAGCAGGTCATGTTTAAGCTGCAAGCGCTGCTCCGCGATCACATGGACGACATTGCCAACGCTATCGTGCTCGAACAGGGTAAGACCTTTGCTGATGCGAAGGGAGACGTTTTGCGTGGTCTGCAGGTCGTCGAAGTGGCCTGTGGTATCACGAGTACGCTGATGGAGGAGCGTATTGAGGTGTCTAAAGATATGGACACGTATGCTCGTCGTGAACCGCTCGGTGTCACTGCAGCTATCGCTCCTTTCAACTTCCCCGCCATGATCCCGCTCTGGTCGATCCCCATGGCCACCGTCACGGGCAACACATTGATCCTCAAGCCTTCGGAGCGCGTTCCTGGTGCATCGATGATCATCGCTGAGCTCTGCGAGCGGGCTGGTATGCCTAAAGGCGTGCTTAATGTTGTCAACGGCGCGGTTGATATTGTGAACGGTATCTGCGACGATCCGCGTATCAAGGCTATCTCGTTTGTTGGATCGGACAAAGCCGGTGCGCACATCTACCACCGAGGTACCGCTAACGGCAAGCGTGTACAGGCTAACCTGGGCGCCAAGAACCACGCCATCCTCATGCCCGACGCCAACAAAAACTTTGCGCTCAACTCGATCGCCGGTGCAGCTTTCGGTGCGGCTGGACAGCGATGCATGGCTCTGTCTGTCGTAGTTGCTGTGGGAGAGGCTCAGTCGTGGGTTCCTGAGCTGGTGGAGCGGGCTAAGCAGTTGAAGGTGTCTGGTGGGTTTGAAGAAGGGGCTGATTTGGGACCGCTCATCTCCCCCCAGGCGAGGGAGAGGGTGAGATCGCTTACGGGTAGTGTTGAACAGGAAGGTGGCAAGATCTTGCTCGATGGTCGCGACTACAGCTGCCCCGAGTATCCGAATGGAAACTTTGTCGGTCCCTCGATTGTCGAAGCTGGGCCCGGCATGAAGGCTTATGATCAAGAGATTTTCGGACCTACTCTCGTCGTTTTGAAAGCTGACACGCTCGATCAGGCTGTCGACTACATTAACAAGAACAAGTACGGTAACGGTGCTGCTATTTTCACGACAAACGGAGCTACAGCCCGCAAGTTTGAAAAGACCGTCAACGCCGGTCAGCTGGGTGTCAATGTTCCTGTACCCGTACCGCTGCCCATGTTCGCCTGGTCGGGTAACAAGGGTTCCGTGATGGGAGATATTGGATTCTACGGCAAGTCGGCGTTGAATTTCTACACGAGCTTCAAGACGAGTACGTCGCTCTGGAGGTCGGATGATGCTCAGTTGTCCGAGAGGGCGAGTGTTAACATGCCTACCATGTCGTAGTGGCCAAGATATAGTAATGCAATGTTATGAGATTTGATGTGATTGTGTTTTTGTGTGTGTCTATTGGGACGGAAGAGTGAGAGTATGAAGAGCGACTTGATCTGTGACGTAATCCGAGTCTGCGTAGCCTAGCGTGGAAGAGATTTGTGAAGATTTCAGGCCTTTGATACGTTCACTCTCGATCGAAGTGTAGTTGGCCAGGGCTCGACCCACTTCGATCAATTGCCATTCCCAGTCGGCTTGTGCTTCTCCTTCCTCCTCAGTTGCAGGATGTGTTGCTGCAGGCGTGACCACCGGCGAACCGGGTGATGGAGGTGCAGTAGCGTCTTTCCTCAACGAGTCGATGACAGGGGGAGTCTTGGTGCCGTCTCCGTCGGTCCTGAGGAGGTACTGCCCGAGACTTCTGGCGATCGTATTGTTGGTCAAAGGTGCACCTTCTTCCAACCCTGATGTGTGAGGGATGGATTTGAGAACGCGCCGACGCACAACCAGTCTGATCGCCTGCATCCTTTCCCAGTTACCCTCCACTCCAACCACTCCAGCTGGTAGCAACCGACCGCCCGAATCTGTACGAGCGATACGATTGAACGCTCCTTCGTCGATGATCAGCGCACCCGCTGGATGCAAAGCATGCAGAATGCTCCATTTTCTCGACGACAACGGGTTCGCACCGGGAAGGAAAATCGTGTGCGCTGGCCCATCCAGCGGTGGATACCCAATCATCTCCTTCTCCTCACTAGCTAGAGACGAAACGGACGAAGCTAACGAATCCATCTTCAACCCTCCCCTCTCCACCGTCGGCATCGGGATTCCCTTCGCAACAACCTTCAACATGTTCTCCGGATGCTCGCCGTTGATGATCACCGTCGCAACGCCCGCCGCTGTCGCCAGTTCAGCAGCGATCAACTTTGTCTGCATTCCACCGGTACCAAAACTCGAACCCATCGTTGCCACACTGACCGCCTTTCTCGCCGCCGCTACGTCTTCTACCACTCCCAATCTGCGTGCGTTCGGATCCGTTCTGGGATTGCCGGTGTACAACCCGTCTACGTCTGTGCAGAGGAACAGGAAATCCGCATCGACTAAGCCGGCTGTAATCGCTGACAGGGTGTCGTTATCGCCGAATCGCAACTCTGATACTGAAACTGTGTCGTTCTCGTTTACTATCGGAATAGCGTTAAAGGGTGTCGAGATTAACGTGTTCAACGTCGTCCTTGCATTGTTGTACCTCGGTCGATCAGCAATATCGTTCCTTGTGAGCAGCACCTGGGCAACGTCGATTCCGACTGTGCCGAAAAGTGAATCCCAAAGCGCAATGAGACGAAGCTGTCCGAGCGCAGCAAGCGCTTGTCGTTCACCGAGCGACTTGGGCTTTTCGTTGATGTGCATTCGAATTCGGCCCATTCCAATGGCTCCGGAACACACGATTACCACCTTGTGACCGAGAGATCGTAGTTTGTGACATGTCTCGACGAGTGATGATAGGATCGCAATTTTGGGTAGTTGTGTTTCCTCAGAAATGATGGAGGATGTGCCGAGCTTGATCACGATTGTTTTGGAGGCGTTGGGTGCGGAAGGGTGCGATGACGAGGATCCTCCGAGAGGGAGGGTTTGCGACCCAGTCATTGTGAGGGTCGATGTGGGCCGTGCTCGGCTTCGAATGAGTCTGTGGCGGTGTTGGAGATCAGATTCCCGAGGTGAAGATGAATGATGATCGGAGCAAAGCGAAGGGTATACTGTATGGTTGGAGAGAAGGTTGATTGTCAAGAAGAAAGGAAGAAAGTCGACGAGGTCCACATGTGACTCGCTCATCTCCAATTTAAGGTGATTTTTTATTTATTTTTATTTTAATTGCCGCTTCTTTGACCGTGAATCTCCATGCCACATGGTTGTTGATCTCAAAGGTCGGTACCTTGCAACCTCAATCCAGCGAAGATGGGCCACTCAAACATGCCCCCGGCTTCAAGACGATAGCACATCATCCACGTCTATCATAGTTTGGAAAGTTTGGCGATTGAGTGAGCTACAAATACAAGGATTGCAAAGAACAAAAGACTAAATGTGGGATTGAAGAGCATAATCAGGGGTCACCGTCTAGACATACGCCTTGCCATCCGTCTGCACCACCTCTTGCAGCTTCAAACACAAATTCAACAATTGCAGCTCTTCATCCGCACCGTCTGTCAAGCACTTATCCATCTCTGCCATGAGCAAAGCTGCTTTGGCCTTAATCTTGGCCAGCAGCGTTGGGTGGGCGATCACATAATCGTGCAGCTGCATCAACAACTGTGTGATCGAGTAGCCTTCCCTTGTGATGATCCTGACCTCTTCTCTGATCCTGTCAAATGCATCCTTCTTCTTTGCCCCGCCGACAGCTTCCATCTCGACATCATCATCGTTGTTGTACGCCTCAATGCCGACAGCGTCTGCCAGGGAGGTGATGACGCGGGTGGGAACCACACCTGCAATCTCCACAATGGATTCGGATGTGACGGAGGACTTCTCATCGCCGGCGATGCTGTGTAGGCGAGAAGCGGATTGCAAATAAGTGATGGCGCGACGCAAGTCACCGTCGGATGTGCTGATCAGGGTATCGAGTACGGTCGAATCTTGGAACGATACGGATTCAGCCGAAGCGATCATTTCTAGTCGAGTTTTGGTGGATGAAGTATCGAGCGAACGGAAACGGAACTTGCTGCATCGTGAAGCAAGCGGCTCAATGATACGAGTAACGTAGTTGCAAACCAGACAGAACCTCGTGATCCTGCTGTACTGCTCCATGATTCGCCTCAACGCGCTCTGTGCATCCTGGGTCATGCTATCCGCCTCGTCTAGGATGATGATCTTGAAAGGTGGACACGGGAAGCCTTCTTTGGGGTTGGTGACGGCGAGCTTGGCGAAGTTCTTGATCTTTTCCCTGACGACACTGATACCTCGTTCGTCGGAAGCGTTGAGCTCGAGCACTCGCGTCTTCATCAATTCGGGACCGAACAGCTGTCTTGCCAGCGCCAAAATCGTCGATGTCTTGCCTGTACCGGGAGGACCGTAGAAGAGCATATGAGGAAGATTGTTGGACATGAGCGTTTTCTTGAGGACGGCTACGGTGTGTTCTTGTGCGGCGACATCGTCGATGGTCTTGGGACGATACTTTTCAACCCATGGTCGCATGGCGGCTTTTTCCTTTGCGAGCTTCTCCTTTTGCGCAGCCTGGCTGGCATTGTGTGCTTTCGACGCTTGCTGCAGGAACATTGTGGATGGGAACTTTTCAGCTTCGAGAGTTGATCCTGAGCGAAGGTGTTGGATGAGGATGGAAGAAGAAGCGAAAGTCGATGCTCGATGAAGTGTTGGTCGAAGCTTCCCCTCCGTCAACGGCAAAAGTGCTGAGCAATTGGGAGCAGAGCATCTCGCACGGCTAAAAATGAGTGATTTTAGTGTGGAGTTGCAACTGAGCGTTCACGCGCGACGCGTAAAGAAACATTTTTCTCGACCCGCGTTGTGAGAGTCAGCAGCGAGCAGCAAGAGCAGCAAGAGTCAATTTACACGTCTCTCTGCTTGAGTTCGAAGAAAGGCGAGACTGGAAGAAAGGGGTCCAAAACCACAGACTCGAAAATTCAGCTCAGTGATGGAGAACGTTCAAGCTCATTTGAACGTGAGCTTTGACTGCACTGCATCTGTGGGCGTGTGGGCGTGAGAGTGCGTGGAAATGGAAGATGCCGAGATGAGCCTCTTGGTGGTCCCTTAGCGTTGCGTGACGCGAAAAAAATGTGACACTAGAGAGGGAGCAAACCAACACGCGTGAGGTCCTGGCTTGGCTGGTTAACTTTCACCCAGCAGCAGCAGCAACTTGCTTCATTGACTCATCACACTCACACTTCCAATCGTTCCTGTCACTGTTTCCTTTCAAGCATCGCATTCATCGTTCTTTCTCGCATCATCACTTTCAACGCCAGTTCTCAGGCGGGTCGAGCTTTCAGGCAGAACACACTTCTTCACGTCGGGTCATCTTCCGTTGCCGCCTTCGGCTCATCCGATCGTCGTATCTTTCATCCTCGTCAAGTTGTTCTCCTATCGCAGCGAATCCCCTCGGCAGCATCCGAAGCCGCGTTCTCCCTTCTCATCGCAAGTCACTCTGCATCGGTTCAAATCCGAGACCGTCGGATCGAAGGCACCTCCTCCTCTCTCCCTCCGAACCTTGACTTGCTTCTGCCACACTCCCACATACTCACACACGCAGCCAAGCGATGAGCGTACTTGTGCCGCCACCATCTCCTTCGCCTTCTTCGTGCTTTGATGCCATGCTCTCCGATTCAGACATCAACATCGATCGAACCATGGCTACCAACAGCCTCAAGCGAAAAGCCTCTGGCACCACATCGCGTCCCAACGCTCCTTCCAGCGATGCCGAGAATCTTCCCATAGCCTCTGCAAACCCGGAGCGAAGCAGCGCTAAGCCCAACAAAGCTGCAAAAGCGGATACGCCCGCCACAAAGAACACCACAGCCTCGTCTTCGCCGTCGGGCCCAGCGGCAAAGAAGGCCAAGCTCAGCAGCACCAGCAGCGGCAGCGCTTCCACCACTCCGCTCGTCGAACTCAAGAATGGCAAATTTGTACTCAAGCAGAAGGCTGTCAACTGGACCGGCACCATGCCTGTCCTCAAGGCAGTCATTATTTTCCAAGAGTTCCTCGACGTGCAGGAAAAGCTGGAAGAGATTCCAGCTGAACATCTCCACGTCATCGCCAAACTTGCTCACGAGAGCGACAAGTCTCTGGTCGAGCTCGCAAAGACCATCCGCAGCAGGCTCATGCCAGAAGCAGAGATTGGATCCAGCGATTCCGAAATGTCTGCCGCTTCCACAAGCTCCAAGAGCAAACTGACACTGTCTAGCATTCAGGCTGCCATCAACGCTGTCGCCGAGAGGAAGAACTACGGTATCGACAGCAGCGATATTCCTGGCCACTCTTCTAGCAGTGCGGCCGAAGCTGCTCCCGCTGTCCCTGCTGCTCTCCAGCTGTGGCGATGGGAGGTGACGGACCACTCCCTCCTTCCAGACGAGTTTCTCGAAAAGCTCACTGACCGACGCAATGACCGAGAGACAGCACGTGTTCAAGCACAGCAGCTCTTCAGCAACTTGAAGGAAGAAGAAAGGCAAGCGTTGCTCAACAAGGCTACAAAGTCCAAGATCTCGGCTACCGTGGTTGTCGACAAGCCCTCTTCTTCGTCTTCCTCGACTCCATCCAAAGCGAAGGCTACTGCAGCTGGGTCGAGTGCATCACAGCCCATCTCTATCGACGACGATCTCGACGATGGCTCCGTTGCCGACACGGAGCACGACAAGGTTGCACCTTCTACACCCAAATCTTCGCACAAGCGCAAGTCGTCCTCGTCTACATCCACGCCACAGCCTTCTTCCAAGCGATCTGTTGCTGCAGGTGAGGCATCCACACCTTCCAGCTCCTCTTCACCCAAAGAGAAGCGCAAAGCCAAGGAGCCTACAGAGCTTTCGCCCGAAAAGAAGAAGGAGAAGGACGAGAAAGAAGCAGCAAAGGCAGAGCGTTTGAAGGCCAAGGAGGCCAAGCGACTCGAGCGTGAGGCCAAAGAACTGGAGAAGCAAAAGGCGAAAGAGGCAAAAGAGGCCGAGCAGAAGAAGGCTGAAGAGCAGAAGAAGCGTCAAGCCAACTTTTTTACGTCGTTTGTCAAGAAGGCTGCTCCCAAAAGCCCTACCAAGGCAGTTCCAGGTGCTGCTGTCGCTTCGGGTAGCGGTACAGCTGGAAAGGCTGCAGAGAGCATTTCGGATTTCGACCGTACCTTTTTGCCTTGCCAGTACAAGGACCTGGCCCCCATCAATCGCTTTGCGTCCAAGACTGGCGATGTCAAGGAGCTGCAGATGGGGCAAGAGGATCTGACACGAGAAGAAATGCTTTCACAGTTCCTGACTCGCTCTTCTGTTCTCAAAGGCGCTTCTGGTGGATCCAGCTCAGCACGCCGACGCAAAGGTGTTCACCCTCCCGTCTCGGTACGCGAGATCAAGCGCGTCGTTACCGAATCCGATGTTCTCGGAGGCAACGCGCAAGAACAGGCCGAAAAGGCGCTCGAGACCCTCCAAGATCGCAACAAGGTGCAGCTCAAGCTGTTGCAATTCGAATCCGATCGTCGACCAGGATGGTACGGTACCTGGACCAAATCAACCAACCTCATTGGTCCTCGATGCCCGCTAGGTCAAGATCCGGTCTCGTTGGACTACTCGTACGACTCGGACGCAGATTGGGAAGAGATGGGTCAGGTCGAGGGTGAAGATGTACAAGATGGAGAGGAGAAAGAGGACGACAGTGTCATGGACGAGGATGAGGATTCCGAGATGGATGATTGGCTGGTAGATGATCTGGAGGTGGAAGAGGAGGTGCCAATGGAGGTGGATGATGAGGTGGTTGAGGTGGATGTGAGAGGTGTACCTGTGCCTCCCGCAGCGGTGACTACGAACTTGTTGCACCCGAAGAAGAAGAAGAAGGTCAAACTGTTGGGGAGGAGGTTCGATGCTAAGCTGGTGCCTTTTTCGACGGGACCGCATTGGGAGGCGGAGATGGGCAAGTGCGATCACGAGCTGTTTTCGGGGTACAGGATCGAGATGTTGAACGATGCATATTTCGGGTTGAATCCGTTTACTTTTTGTTCGGCTGAGGTGGTCGACATCGCCGATGATGCGGTGGTGGATACTCCGACGAAAGTGCGTAAAGCTGCGTTGCCTGCGGGAGGTGTTCTGGCTGCGTTGTGGGGTGAAGCTTCTCCCTCAACCGCTGTTTCAACCGCTTCTTCAACCGCTGCTCCCGAGGCGAAAGAAACGACCTTCAAACACCAGATGAGAGAGGACGCGATCCCAGCGCTGCTCAAAGTGGTCGATGGAAGTAGCAAGACTCGAGCCGGGTTGGTCGATGATGTCAAGGAAGCATTGGATAGGGAGGGAATAACGGCGAGTAAGATGGCGATAGCAGAGAGGATAGGTGTATATGCCGGCAAGGATAAGAAGACGAAGTGTTGGGTTGTTGGTGAGGAGTGGAGGGGTTTGTTGGGTTGAAGGCGAGGGGAGGGGCAATGAAAAGATGAGTTCAAGTTCAAGAAAAGGGGGTGAATGTGTGAGGTATGTGTGAGGTGTGTGATGTGAGTGTGTGCAAGATGTGAAGTGATGTGTGGAAGAGATGTGAGATGGGTCCACGTTGATTTGTCTCAAAGAAAGGGAGTGTGTGATTGACGTGCTGTCATTGTGTGCGATGAGCAGAATACGTTGTGCGACAGATGTGTGATGTGTGCAAGAGATGTATTGCAGCGTAAGTGATGCGAAGTGTGTTGCTACAGTGAGGAACACACAGTGTGCGATCGAGTCTAATAGAAAGAGCCATACGTTCCACCCGGTCTAGCCTGTTGCTGATTGGGACGGTTCCAACCAAAGCTTTGACCAGCGCCAGAGTTTGCGCCTGTTCCCGGGGTGTAGCTTGTCGCTCCTCCGCCAAAGCCTGGCGTCGGTAGAACATTCGCACCTCCCAAACCAGGGAGAACGAACTCGTCCTCTCCTCCTGCATTCCCCACACCACCACCGCCACCATTCGTCGGTCCACTTTCCGGCACGGGAATGAAGCTCCTCCCCGCACCCAATCCTGGAATAAAGCTGTCCTCACCAACACCGTTGGCACTGGCCAAGAACGACGCTTCCACGACCTCTTGTTCTTTAGGAACGCTCTCATCCGGTCTGCATCTTTCCCAAAAGCGTGTCATATGGTCGTTACTTCCACTGCACAACAGGTGGCCGAACGGATGCCATTCGAGGCTCCAAATGTTGGACTCGTGAGCGGTGTCGTTCCTCCAAACCACTTCGGTGGATTTACGACCTTCGCCGATGTCCATCCCATCTCCTCCACCTCCCATCAATCGACTTTCGCTCCAATTCGATCCGCTTAGTGCTTCGGATGTGGCAGAGGAAAGGTCCCAGAAGAGCATACTGCCTTCGCTGCCGCCGGAAACCAGCAGGTCGTGGTGGATAGGGTGGAAATCCAACGAGCAAACTTCCTTAGCGTGTCCTTTGAGCGTCGATTGTTCGGCCATCATCCGCAGATCGTACACTTTCACCGTCATGTCTCTCGATGCTGAAGCGAACCGTAATCCGTCCGGGCTGAATTTGCACGCTTGGACCGTGTTCTTGTGGTTGTGGAACGTCGCCAAACACGTTCCTCCCGGTTGTGCTCTCGGATCCCAAACTTTGACCAAGTTATCTTTACTCCCACTAACCAACAACCCTTTACTCGCGTGCCAGTCTAAACACTTCACATCCCATCCATGCCCCGTCAGCTCTCTAATCTGTTTGGCGCTATCAAAATCCCACACTTTGACCAAACTATCATCACCGCCTGAGACAAACTTGCTATCATCCGGCGAAAACGCCAAACCCCTCGCCGAATCAGCGTGTGCCGTAAACGCCTGCAACGTGTTCAAGTTCGATTGGAAGTATTTCACCGTTCCGTTCTGATCCGCACTGATCAAAAACTGACCCGAATGAGACCAGGCCATCGCCCTAACCGCCGACTCATGCGCCTGCATGATCGTCTCAAAGTTGAACGTCAACCCGTTCCACAGTGTAAACTCTCCGCTCGTCGAACCGGTCAAGAGCCTTCTACCGTCAGGCATCCATTTGACGACGTTTACGGGGCATCTGATCTTATTCGTCGACGTGTGGACTAGGTGTTTCGTAATGCTGGTGGTCAAATTCGAATAACCAGCGGGTAGAAGAAATGAAGGGATTGCGTGTGGGGTTGGATAAACCCCACCGAGGAGGCCGTCGGGGCGTGTTGATGTCGAAAACTGTGAACGCACACGAAGGTGTGAGAGGGCACCAAAGTAGTCGACTGTACGACGCTGCATGAATTTTTTGATTCTTCGCCCCTCGTATCCGAGGGCGGTGGCGGCGGATTGTGCGGCCATTTCCGAGACGGTTCGCGGGTCGGGTTGCGGTGGTTGCGGTGGTTCGGTGAGGTGTAGCGTGGGTGCCCAGATGCGTTTCGAGGGGAAATGGTCTTCGGTTTCGAGCGTTCGTTTGGATGTTGAGGCGTGTGGATCTGGTGTTTGCGGGGGAGGTGAGGAGAGCGGTGATTCAGCTTTGAGGGCTTTGGGTGAGGGAGAGCCAGGGGAAGCCGGCGCTGGCACGGCTTTCGCCTCGACTGCTACGGGCGCCATCGTGAGCGTCGTGTAGGAATGAATGGGCGACGGCGTTGAGTGTTTGTTCCGATCTTGTCGCAAGAAAGTGATGATCTAAGGAGAGATCTGTGACTCGTTTTGGTTTGATGCTATTGGAAGTGCCTGCTGTGGACGTGTCCAAGTCTGAGATATGGAGCAAGTGCGGGGAACAAATGTACTGTAGAGATGATGGAGAGCAAGCAAGAATCGCAACATCGAGAAACGTCAAAAACTCGGCTCGACCGCGCAGCTTTTGGAACGAGATTTCCGACTTCCGCCCTCGCCCTCTGAATTTTTGCTTTTGTTAGGTCCATTCCCCTCATCCCCTCTGCTCTCTTCATTATGCTCTCTCTCACATTCTTTCGTTCAGAGCCATCGGCAACCTCGACCTCGCTCCATCACACGAAGCACAGTCAATCACAACTAAACATACGAATAAAGATGCAGTTTGCTCGAATAAAAATCTAAAAGTACAATAATTAACTAATGCCTCTTCTTTCAAACACCACCATGACCAGCACCCGCATTGACCGCAGCCGTAATATGATCCCCTAACGCAGTAGCAACTGTAAACGTGCAGACCAACAAACTCTGCCCAACCACATCCACTATCGAAGAAACAAACGGCAAACAGTAGATGTCCGGATCGTAATCCCTACTCCACAACACCAGACAAATCACATGCGCCAAGTACAACGCAAACACGTTTGCTGTCACACTCGCACCGATGAACGAGAGCGCAAAGATGGGTCCGAACGTCATCTGTCCAGACGTACGAATGAGAACGATAAACGTCGACTTGATTCCAACGCCCATGGTGAGCAAGCTGATGGGGACCAACCAGCCTTCGATGGGTGGGATGAGGAGCACAGATCGGATCGAGGCGAAGACTCCTCGAATCCCACCGACGTTGCCGGCTTTCGTAGTGGCACGGAGAAGCGTTGACCCTTTACCAGAGTGAAGAGCGGTGGTGATACGCGAAGCAAAGATGGCCGCACATGCACCAGGCAAACCGCTGATAACGGGAGCGAGGAGCGCAAAGCCTTCGTATCGCCCTACGAAGTTGTCGAGCACCAAGCCAGCACCAGAAGAGATGAACATGGCCATGAGCAGTGGGACCCATCCCGACGTCAGCAGTTCCCTGACGTAAGCGTTCCTGTAGGTGACGATGAAAGAGGCAATACAGGCCACTGCCATAGCAGCGAGGATGACTGTGGCCAAGAATGTGCCTTCGAAATGCACCAACGACGAAGCTAGCAATCCGAGCAGAGTGAGGGTAGTCAGATCACCAAGCGAAGCAGCCAGCGGCGAAGCAATGTTGTCTGGATTGGCACCTGCGCGTCGAGCGATGACTACGAGAGCGCACATGAACGATCCGAGCACCGCCGACGAGATCGAAGCCGAAAGCATTGCGGTTGCGATGACAAGGACGAATTCAAAGTATCCGTTGCGAAGACGCAGTGCAGGGTCCGTAGGTGGTTTTGGATGGTGGTGAATGATGCGTCGCTTTTGCAGCCAGCTGCTCCCTTGATTCGCAGCAGAGCCGGCCAGCGATCTTCTGCGATTGCGCAAAGTAACAGCAGAAAAGGCGCTCCTTACGATAGTCGAAATCAACGCATTCTCGGGCGTCTGACCCTTAAGTGTCGCCGGCGCAGTGATCGGAACCTCTACTTGCGGATCTGGCGTCACTACACCCAACACAAAGGCAAGCACACCAGCAAACATGGACACGATAAGTGCCTGCACTTGCAACAGCGCCAAGTTGCCACGGATGAGCGTCTCTCGAGTCCTCCTCACATCGAGTTCGCCAATGTTGGCCGAGGTGGACATGCGGAGCGAGAGGTTCATCTCGAGATTGCCCTTCATGTTGAGAAGGATGGGGATGAGGATGAAGAGCTTGTCGACTTTTTGGAAGACGGGCCATCGTGCGAGGTGGACCAGAAGCTCGCCTGAAAACATTAGCGAGAGAACGGATACGATGAGTGTCGGAAGCGCTTCGCGAGCAATCTCCCAGAACCGAGAGAAGGCAGAGCGTGCAGCAAGACGAGAAGCGGTGCCACGACGGTCGACAAAGCCGGCTGTGCCTAGTAATGATGCGTGGGTCTCGTATTCGTCGTCGACATCATCGTCTACGCCATGGACGATGCCACGAGGGTGGGTTGGTGGGTTGGATGCTTCCAGATCACGCGTCGAGTGGGAAGAACCTTCGCGCTTCAAGTCTGCCGCTGAGTAGCCCGAGTCGCCGAACTCGAGCGTCTTGGCATCATCATCGTCGTCGTCGGTCTGAGCGTCTTCCCGGTCGCTGTCGTTATCGTACTCTGTGCTACGAATGCGTTGAAAATCTAAAGATTTGGCATCAGAGGTTCCCTTGGCAGGAGGATCCGTAAAACTGCCAACATTGGTGCTTTCGTCATCACCGTCGTCGCTGCCGCTATCGCTGTCGCCGAGGAGAGTGTGGTGTGGTGCCTGTGCTGACGGATCTTGGTCGAGAGTGCCAGCGCCTGCACCAGCAGAGTGAGCGTTCAAGGTTGGAATACTGTCATTGTTGCTGTTGGAAGAAGGGGCAGAAGTGACCATGGATTGAGGGCGAGCTTGCCGAAGTATGCTGGAGAACGAACGGACTGAGGAGTTGTAGGAGAAGAATGCTTCCGGTAGGTAGGGGAAGGAAAGAGATGGTGTAGTCAGGAAGGAGAAGAAAGGGAATCTCGGGCAAAAACAGCGCTCTCTTGATTTAATGCAGTCTGGTGATGGCGTGAGAGAAGAGGAATGTGGAGCAATTTGACGTCCAGGAGCAGTCTCAGGGTGTTGTGAATTCTGACAGAGCAAAATTACAGAGGAAGCCTTGTTTTTCCAGTCACTTATCTCTCTCTGTCTCTCGTCTAAGGAAACCCCTTTTCGTTCTTCATGCAAAGCCAAGAGAGAGCGGACTTTGGAAGGACGAAAGAAGATGGACAAGCTCACGCGACCTCGGACAACAGCATGGAGACCGGCGAGGTGGCTCCCTTTGTATTTGTGAAAGCGCCTTTTGTGACTTATCGACAAGCAGGCAGCTTCCCGCTTCCTCGGACCAGCTCCGACACCTGAGCCATGTTTTACGCTAAAATTATTATTTCAAATTCGTGTTTTTTTCCCTTTCTAGAAAGCGGTTCTGCGGATTCGGGAAGCTTCATCATCTTTCACGCTTTGGCCCCTCTTTCTTTCTTATTTCTTCAGCCCTTCATACATATGAAGATCTTGGCGAGCATGGTCAGTACGCCAACGAGGTGGTCGTTTTGAGAGCGGCTGAAGATCAAAACCCGACCTCATAAGCAAGAGGAGGGTTGGCTCTCGGGCAAACCCGAACAATGATGGCCATAGGTTGGGTGATGTTTCGGGAGCAGTTTGAACTCTCTCACGCTTTGCATGTTTGGATTCAGAAATTGCAGATACGCCGGTCAAGTTGAAAAGCTTAACTTAGCAAGAGCAGGATCGGTCTTTCGTCGGAACGATCTTTTTCATCCTCGGTTTATTGTTACCGAAGATTGCCCTTTGTCTGCTGATGATCTGAGACAGCAAAAGCACCTACTCCGCTGCGCATAATGGGGATCGGCAGGATCGACCCGATATCGCATTGTGTTTGCAGATCTCCGAGCTCAAGTTAATGCGGTCTCACAATCAGCAAGAATCCTCGTAAAGGCACGAAACAGACCGCCTTTTCATGGTGGCATTGTCAGAGCGCAGCAGGACTGCTTTCATTGTGTCGCCACGACCAACTTCCGACAATGAATCGCGTTCACACACCTGGGACACGGGCCGTGTGTTCGAGATGTAGTGATTCAGTCTAGGCGACCAGGATCGGTAAAGTCGTATGCTAGTGTGACTATGGTCGTGGGATTCTGGTCACCAAAGAGTGAGTACGTATATGTTGTACAAGGGGGGAGGATCGATATCGAAGTCTGTGCGGATGAGAATTACTTCTTCTTGCCGCCAGTCATCTTGGCGATAGCTGCCTTCTTGGCGGCCTCTTCTTCCTTCTTCTTCTTTTGGAAGGCGAGGTCCTAGATCGTACCAATATCAAGCCGTACGTTCATGTCCGCATCGATCGTATCGCAATATCCCACGAGACGCAATGAAAACGTAAACAGAGCAGGAAAATCAATCTATCAGCAAAAACCTCGGCTTGAAATCTCGTCGATAACCGCACTTCAACTCACGTCCTCGTCAAGCTCCTTGTTCTGCTTCTTTGGCGCCTTGAGCGGCTTGGCTTTTCCTCCTTGGCGTCCCGACATCTTGTGAGCTATGTGTGCGTGAAGTGTGGTGGAGATCTGACGACAAGAAGCATTCGTGCATGCAATGAGAAAACAAAAAAGGTGGCAAGAAGTCAGGGTCCAGGGTCGACGCGCGAGGCTCGGAGCCGAAAAAAGCTGCCTCTGTGAGTGAAAGCGATCCAACATGGAACGAAAAAGGGGCCTTTTGGTCGGCAGGTTGAGCGACCCTTTCTCGGCATCTTAAACTCGCACATCTCACCAACGCAGGAGTATCAGTCGACGACAACAACAATCCAAGCCTCGACGCTGGGCTCAAACCGAAAACAGAATGTCCATTTACATTGCATCATAAGGAAGAAAACAAGTCCATTTTGGTTTACAGCTCAGTACGGCGTGTGCGCATACTTTCCACCGGGAGTAGTAGCATACGACTCGTACGCATCGTCGCCACGTCGGTTGTATCCCTGCTGAGGAGCATAAGGATCGTTCTGCCTCGGCTCCCACACGGCCGAATCCCTCGGGTTCATGGGGATATCCTGGTAGCTAATCTTGCTATCCCTAAACGCCTTTCTCTGCTCTCCGCCGTACGCTCGCTGCGCAAAGAGCATGTAGAGCTGCGTAAGACCCATCAGAATGATCAAACCTGCCATGACGCCCGTCTGCGCCCACACAAAGATGTTGCAAATGTTTCGACCGTCTTCCGAGAATGCATCTGTCGACTGGCCGAGACCGGAGAGTGAGAGCGAGGAGGACGAGGCCGAGTTGGATGGGATGACACCGTAGGTAGAGACGCAAGTGCTGACAGCTTTGTTGTGCTGAGCGGCAGCTACGACGAGGAAAGCAACGGTGGCGATGATGATCGCAATCGTGAGGAGGAAGTTGATGCGGATGTAGGTGCGGTACAGGGTGGGCATCTGGCGTGCCACAGCGACCAAACCGATGATTTGCCAGACTAGAGTGATGAAGCCAAGAGCTGCAATGAGACCCTTTGACCAAGAAGGAATGACACCTTCGCCAGCAACAATTGATGGTGGTGCGAGAGCGCAAATGCCGACAGCTAGTGATACCAGCGCTGTTTCGAGCACCAACAGGTATGCGCCCACATTGACGAGGGGGAGGTAGCAGCAGCAGAACTCCATTCCGCTGCCCTTTCTGCGTGCCATGATGATCGAGTATTTGCTTGAGCTAGGTGCTCAAGATCGTTTGAGTTTGAGGGTCTGTCGAGCCTGTCGAGGAGATTCGGTGCGCACGAAGAGGAGTTCCTGCTCCAACAAAGTCCAGCTTAGGGAATGACGATGGTTGTAGAATAATGCCACAGCAGCAAGCAAACTCGATTCCGTCCAACGCTTATTTGATGCGATTTGGTGGCAATGGAGGGTGAAGTCGATGATGATGGTGAAGAGCGAAAAAGGAAGCATGCCTCGTTGTAGCTAGCATAGGGAAGCTCGAAGAGGCAACAAGGTCAAATCTGCACGAGCACTGCATTCCTGCATAAGAGAACACAGGGACACAGCTCCTGTGCCGTTCACCCCGGTCAACATCACTGCGCGTTTCACACAACAAAAAAGTGGCGGTGTTTCGCGCACTAAAATCACTAAAATTCTCTCTCGATTTTAGCCCAAATTCGCGCAGCGTAGAAGCACAGCCAGCAACCGCTCAAACTCCACTTTTCGGCACTGCAGCAGTCACAGAGACAAAAAGATTCAAGTCGGCGAAGGCTCTCTATCGGCACCGATCTCACACCCGATTGCATTTCGACTGATATGATTCAATCGAAGTAAGACGCTGTTAGCGACATGCTGATAGAGGTGTAGAATCAGATGCGGGCGCGCCAATTGACGTTGCGACGTTTGGCGACTTTGTCACGCAGAAACACGACGCTGATGGCGGATACGAGACAGATGCTGCCCATGAGCAATAGAGCTGGACGGTAGGCGTGCGTACCTGCTCGAGGTCCACCGAAGGCGTCTAGTAGGTATCCGGCTAGAGGGCCGCCAAAAAGCGAGCCGAATGCTCGCGAACACATCATCATCGACTGCAGTCAAGCAAAGTCAAGAACATTGTGAGAATGTCAGTATCGATCGACAGTCATGAGGGAAATTGAGTCGACGTGCTTACCATAGTCAAGGCGGTCTGATGAACGCCAAAGATAGCAGCGTTGACGGGCGGTTGCAGCGACAGCAAAGCGCCCGAACTACCTCCATTGAGTACCATTGCTAGCGCCAGCGTAGCCAGACTCGTAGACACCGTCCAAATCGCCATGATACTGATCCCCGACAACATCAGCGCTAGCATCAAACTCGTCACCGGTCCAACTCTTGTATCCGCCACCATGCCGAACGCCACCCTACCTACCGCCGAAGCCAAACTGTAACCTGCAACCAGCCATGCGCCCGTATTCGGGCTGAACCCAGCAGATTTAGCATACGTAGGCAACAAGAATGGTGGAACAAACAACGGAAAGGTACCGAGCGCAGTCGCAAACAGCAACAGGTTGAAACGCGCATCGAGGAACAACGATGGTCGGAAGGCCTCCACCACTCTTCTCTTCCTCTCGTCCGGATGTGGTACGAGCCAGTATGCGAGTGGAAGCATAATCACTCCAGCCACGATCCCGAGGATCCTCGTTGACCATGCCAATCCTACCTTGTTGGCCAACACCCGCACCAAGATGGCGCAAGCAGCACCGCCAAATCCGCTCATACTGTAGATGATGCCGATGACGAGTCCTCGTTTCTTCTTAAAGTATCCCAAAGAGACTTGCGAGGTGCTGAAGAAGACCAGACCGTATCCTGTTCCTTGCATCAATGTGAACACTACCAAAGGCGCCATCCTCAGCGCTGAACCTTGATGCACTCCTTCGGTCAGCGGCAATTTTGGGTCACTGGTCGGATACCAGGATGTCGAGAGACCTGCGTAGCCGACAGAGACGCAGACTGCACCTGCAGCTCCTACGATACGGTTTCCAAAACGAGCGACTGCTTTGGTCATGGGCACCGATAAGATGGGCATGGGAATGACGGTGAGCGAAGAGATCCAGCCGAGCGTAGCTGCGTCCGAGGCGCCTCCTGATACGAGTTCTTCCTGGATGATGCCAAAAGAGTAGACTAAGCCAAGAGTAAAGAAGAAGTAGACAGAAGCGCAAACGACTACCCTCCATCCCTGCCATCCTCCTTCCACTGCCAGCTCTTCATTATCGACATCGTTTGCTGCGCCTGCTTCGACGAGCTCCATATCCGTCCTATCGCTCGCTGCAGCCGATGCAACATCCGCAGCACTGCTCGGCGCAGAAAACGCCGGATTCGAATGCGCCTCGCTCGCCACCTTTTGAACTTCCAACGTCATACTTGTACCCTTACCCTCTATCGGCATACGTGGTCGAAGTAGCACTCTATCAGCCTTACCCAGCGGTATCGAAGACGAAGCTGCCAAAGCAGGCATGCTGAATGCTGCGCTTGACGATGATGGCTGTGCTCTGTTCCGTGACATGTTGTTCGAATCAACAAAGCTCGAATGACGACTGGCGTTAACGGATGAAGTCTCGCCTTCGGAAGCTAACGACGCCTGAGTCGGCATTACGCTGCACCGATCGGGATTGCGGGCAAGAAAAACAAGGTTGGCGGGGGTTGGATGAGGGAGGATGCAACGTGCGCTTATGAAGTTGATATTGTCGAAGCTTGACTTTGAGCTTTTGGGAAAGTTGACGGAAAGGGAGAAGCCCGATGTTGGACAAAAGCTTTATATCGATTCACGGTTGTGGAAGTGCCGGGATGAAGTTGCGACGAGCTGAGATGTGGGCGCAGCCATGGATACAGAGGAAAAGAGGAAACCTCGAGTCTGTGTGGTACAACGACGGAACAAACCGGCGAGGCGGCCGACGACCACGACGCAGTCGATCACAGTAGGCAAGAATAGTATTATTCAGGGTCCTCGTTCGGAGTTACGCTTTTGCACCCACTGTTCACATGATCCCCCCCTTCCCGATGTGGGACTTGTCTTGCGAAAATGCGCACCATGCAACCACCTGTCACGGTCTGTTCCGGCTCTCATACGGTCTAAGCCCTACCCAGTGACGATCCTGTCAGACTGGGACCCACGAAGCCGAAACCCATGCATAGCAAAAGCAGAGGTCACAGGGTGGGGCATCGTTCGGAACAGAACGGTTGTGCTTTTTTTCCCCCACCCGGCGGCTCGAGTTGCTGTCCAAAAATGCACTGTAAAATCAACGTGGGCATCGTGGTGGTCGTGGTGGACGGCAAGCCTGTTCTTTCCGTCGGGAAGAGCAAATTTTGACAGTGTTGCGGAGAGCGAGCTAACATGCTCGAAAATTGCCCCTGGCCTGCTGTGGTAAGCTTCCCCGCATCCTCCTTTTCTCTCTCTCTTCTCTCCAACACTTCGGTCTTTGGTTAAAAGAAGGTATGGACTGTTGGGGATCGAGAGACGGACCGGCGGCAATACAGTATCTCGACGAATAACGCATAGATGGAGGTGCTTGCTGCCGGCCAAAAACGAAGCGCAGCTGTACCAAAAAAAATAGAATCCTCAGCCATTCGGTAGAAGCATGAATATGGCGATGCACAAAGTACGATACCAATCATGCCGTGTTTCCAAATTTGGCAGTCAACCAACGGCCAGCTTTGAGCTTCCATGATGCAGGTACGCTAACGAACACAACCTCGTATGAGACATGCGCAAGCGTGGTGTGCTCTATTGGACAGCTCTCTTAGCTTCCAGTGCAGCGGATCGTAGCCTAAATTTTTTGGCCCCCCTTTTCCGTGCCTTTTCTTACGCCCGTTAAAGATGCACCGGAAAAAAATGACGTCGCTGTTCCCTCTCAGCAACACCTACGCCTAAAATTAGCATCTCCTCCTACCTGATATTGTCCCAGATATTCGGCAGTTCCCTCCATGATCGAGCTGGCGACGCCTCTCTCTCTCTCTTTGACATCAAAGAGCACGTATCCGATGGTTCGCCGTTACGTGGCTGTGATGCTCGATTGCCCGGCTCGTTAAAAACTCGATCCCGATATACCACAGCCCGAAAAAAAGGAAAGGGTCCAATGACGCGAGACAACCTTTCTCCGGCGACCCGTTCCATGACAACGATGCAAAGCTGAGTGTGAAGAGAAAAAAAATAAATTCGCCGATGCTCGCCAAGCCACAAAGGTATCGGTCAATGTTCCACAACCACGAGTGCGCGCGCGAGCGAAGAAAACATTGTGGGCTATGACGCACTTTTACGCTACTCAGAAAAACCCTTCCTCCCTTTGGGGCGTAAGCAGTCTTGTCGGCCTTCATATCACTCATCCGTGAGGACGGATGTGTGGCTTGGAAAGGTCAAAGGAAAGCCACGTTGTCCCGCCAAGCTTTTGTTTTCCCGTGCATGATAGAGGGGAGGACGTATTTTTAGCATCACCTCGTGGGTCTTGTGTGTGTGGCTTTGATTGGGAAGCTTTTTTTTTGGTCTTCGATGGGTGTATGTGTTGCGAGACGGGGATTGAGGGTAGATTTGTGACGTATTGTGTCGGTGAGTGATAGAACACAGTCCAAACTCGTGTTGCGATCATGTCCTCGCAATGCAGGTTGGAGACGGGGAGAGGCGTCGATTGCTATAGCGACGAGGTTGGCATGAATGAGGCCCTTCCTGGGTCGTCGTTGAAGCTACTTATACCCCACCTTTCCTCATCCTCTCTCACCATTCTCAGACCAACAGATCTCTAACCCTAGCCACGAGTCTGCCACCACGATGGCGCATCTACCAACAGCGATGGTCGAAACCACCCCAACTCCCACCGTCACCGCACCACCCGGCTCCGGCGGCCGACTCTCCACCGACACCGCCTTCTCCTCCCACCGTACCTCCCGCCACCCCTTCTACCGACGACACAAGCACCATGACGCATTCGGCACGCCCAACCCCCACCGACGTCGACATTTTGGCAAACCCTCATTCTCCGGTTTCCGCCCTCACTTTATGGCCGCCCTCGGCGAGTTTATCGGCACCACCATGTTCCTATTCCTCGCTGAAGGAGGAGCCAAAACCGCCCAACTTTCAGCTACCGCTTCGCAAACTCAAACATCGACCCAGTTAAGCAATGAGCAGATTATGTTCATCGCTCTCTCCTTCGGCATGTCGTTGCTGGTTTGTGCTTGGATGTTCTACCGCATCACAGGAGGGTTGTTCAACCCGGCAATTACGATCGCGCTGTGGTTGGTTGGTGTTTTGACGACGAGAAGGATGGTTATTCTGTTCGTCGCGCAGGTGCTGGGAGGTATCGCTGGAGCAGCGTTGGTGTTGGGGTTGACCCCGACGAACAGCGTTCAGTCGGTGACGACCACGTTGCAACCGGGGATTAGTATCGCGCAAGGGTTTTTGATCGAGATGTTGATGACTTCGATTCTCGTCTTCTCGGTTCTAATGCTGGCTGTGGAAAAGCATAGAGCGACATACTTGGCACCAGTCGGAATCGGTCTCACCTTGCTCGCAGCTCATCTGTTCGCCGCAGTATGGACAGGCTGCGGTCTCAACCCAGCCCGATCTTTCGGTCCCGCCGTCGTCGCTGGTTCGTTCAACTCCGACCACTGGATCTACTGGATCGCCCCCCTCGTCGGTGGAATGCTTTCAGTCGCCTACTTCACACTGCTCAAAACCCTCAAGTACAACAGCGTAGTCCTCGACCAGGATTCAGACAAAGAAGTGACCGGCCTCAAACCTATTCACGTTCGACTCTGGAACCTCGTCCGACACGGTGAAAATCCCTCTGCACTCAACCCCGAGTCTTCGACGCACTACGACAGCAAAGCGAGGGAGAAGTTTGACAAAGAGCAGAAGGAAATCTTCGAGGAGAGAGAGGAGATTAGGAGGGAGATGATGGATAGACCCGTGTTTGAAGGTAATGCTGGTGAGGCTGCGATGGGAAGGTTGAAGGATAGTAGTTCGGAGACTACTGCGAACGGAAGTGGTGGTCATGGAGGCATTTTGCCCAAGTAAAGACGGTTGTCGATGCCTGCGAACGAAAGATACCCAATGACTTGACTGTACTCATACACGAAGAAGTCACTTTTCTTGACAGGTCCCATTTCCTTTTTTTTCCCTTTTAAGCTGTGAATTTTATTATTTTTATTCTTATTTTTAACCGCTTGTGGGGGCTGCCGTCGGACATCGTCCGCCCATGTGGCTCGCAACTCAAAGAAGTCCAATTTTGGCACATTGATATCTCTGACTCCTCTCGTGACTCGCTTTGCTCTTGGATCGACATGACTCGTATCAACCTACAACCTGTGCTGTTTCCATATATATATAGGTCGAGCAAGGAAGCCTTCAATACAGCCTACAACTGATCAAACGACAAGTTAGGTAAAGATGTACATGCGTCCAGAAACGATCGTTTCCGACTGGTCTGCGGTCGAAGCGTTCCTCACCGCGCATCCATTAGGGTTGCTTACTACAGCTATACCTTTGGAAGGGCAATCTACGATCCAGGCTAGTCACTTGCCTTTTGCTTTCACACCACCTTCGAGTGCTCCTTTGACACGACAAGAGGTCACGGATGCAGCGTTGTCGACGAACAGCGTCGAAGGTACCTGGAGTTGTTCGAGCAGCAACGATCTAGGAACGCTCCGATGTCATCTCGCGCGCGCCAACCCACAAGCAAAAGCTCTTCTCTCCTCGTCTACTCCTCAAGAAGTACTGGTGGTCTTCTCTTCACCTCTAAACAACGCCGGCTACATTTCACCGGTATGGTACGCACACACAAAACCGGCGACGGCCAAAACCGTCCCCACATGGGATTACTCGGAAGTTAAAATTTACGGTCACATCTCTCCCGTTTCCCCCGAGTCTCTTTCCCAGATCGTCAGCGATCTCAGCGATACTCACGAAGAAAAAATCGCTGAAAAGCTGGGAAAGACACAAGTGTGGAAGGTCCAGGACGCTCCAGAGGCGTACATCAGGGTGTTGGAGAGGGCAATCGTAGGCATGGAGGTCAAGATCACTAAGGTTGGAATGAAGTGCAAGATGAACAGGGAGAAGGTGCAAGGCGATCGAGAGGGAGTGATCAAGGGGTTGAGGAGTGTGGGTGGGGTCGAGGAGGCGAAGCTGGCGGATTTGATAGAGGCGTTGGGACCTTTCAAGAAGGAGGCTCAGTGAGGCATACTGTAGTCTGTCGGTCTGGTCGTGGATCTGAGATTGCGTCGGAAGTACAAATGCATCGGAAATTGAATGTAAGGTATCAAGTATGAAGGAGCAATGCGAACAAAGAATGAATTCGTAGATTGCCATCGAGCTGAATCTGTTCTGAAGCATCGTCATCTGACAGAAGCTGCAGCACTTCTGGCCTTGAAATCAGTCAGGACACGATGCATGCGACCCAAGCTACCGTGCAGCTCGTTAAGCTGTTTGACCCGTTCTGCGAGGTCCGCGTAGCTCAGCGGACGGTCTGCGCTGTCGTATCCAGGATTTGATGACGAATGCGGCCTTGTCGAGCTGGACCGCCAAGCGAGGTTGTCTGGTGATTCGCTCCTGCGCGACGCCAGTAACAGAGAGTCCAGCGAGGAAGCTGTTTCGGGGCTGCGTTTGCCTGCTTCGACAGCAGGAGGAGGGTTGCTGTCTGCGAGTCCTTCCTCTTCCTCGTCTGAAGATCGCATTTCTCCTTCTTCAGGGGACTCGTCGCTGTCGTCGACTGGATTGGCTCTGGCGCTGGAACGGGTCCGAGAATTGATGCTGGTATTGATGGCAGTTTCCATCTCGACGTCGCTGATCTGCGAGTCGGCCTGGTTGCCATTGCGATTGCGAGACGAGAAAGATGACGGACCCAGCGGACCACCGACCGAGGTCTTGTGCGGAGAGAAAAGCAGGCTTCGCTCAGCCGAAACGTCACCGTTAGAGGTGTGTGAGTGCGACGTCGCCTCCTCTTCCTTCGATGCAAGTTCAAGCTCTCGATCAAGCCGTTCGCTCTCGGCTTGGAGCCTGCGGCGAAATGCGAGATATTCTTCTTGCGTCTTGGTGAAGCGCTGCGCCAATCGATGCCAGTCTGCTTTGGAGCGGACATCCAACCACGGCTCGGACCAGTGCGTTGCTCCAGGACCGACTCCTCTAGTCGGGCGCTCTACAGAGCCTGGTGATGCTTTAGCAGAAGGAGGGCCCGGAGATCGAGCATGTGATGAAATCCGAACGTCATCGGCCTCTTGCCTTGACCTTCTGCCTTCATCCCTGTCTCGATGCGAGCTTCTGCCACGGTCTTGTGAAGAGTAGTCTTCGTAGAATGGCTCGTCATAGGAACGATCGCGCCTCCTGTCGCGGTAGGCATCTACCTTGGGACGTCGAGAATCACGCTCTTTCACCTCAGACACGGTCTGGAGACGATTGGACGAAGAAGCAAAGGAAGGCATCGACGCTGACACAGGGATGCTTGCTCTGTGCTGTGCATCTCGAGGGGACTTGGATTCCATCTGTTGACTAGAGCCATCTCGACTCGGTTCCGTCCGCCTTGCAAAGCTGTCGTCGGTACGCGGGGTGCTTGGACCAGAAGAAGGTCGGTGCGCGTCTTCGCGGCGTGAAGGAATTGAGTCGGAGGATGCAAAGTCGTTGGTGCGTCGACGTTTGCGGTGTGTCGCGTCCGTGGGGTCATCTTCACTTTTTCTCGTGTTTGCGTGCTTGGCTACGGACGAGGAGGAGGACGCTGAGACACTCTTGATGTCATGATCATTTGAGCTGTGCTCCCGTTTGCGTGGTGGATCCGCCCATAAAGAACGTTCGCTCTGACAAGATTCAAACTCTGCTTTTTTCGTCGACCTTGTGGAAGTTGAGGCTTGCGTAGTAGCCGCCGGATTCGATTGTCTAGCTTTCTTCATGGTGACGACCTGCACGGCTGCCGGCGGTGCCTCTTTTGAGATGAGCTTGGTTTCATGGCGGTTGAGCTTGTCCTTGGTGTCCGAGGCTTTGGATACTCTGTCACCCGCTGCGACCGCGTTTTTACTTTCCTTTGACGGAACGGCCGCCCTTTTCTCAACCGGAGCAATGGACGAAGCTGAGGCGCCAGGCTCGGAAGTACCGCTACCCTGATCTGGTTTGCGAGCCGTTTCTTGAAGCGTGGCTGCGGAAGATTTTGTCGATGAAGCTAGAGATCCGTCCTTGACGGTCTTGGTCGCAGAAATTGGTGTGGGCGAGATCTTGCGCTCCCGTGGTGTGGTTGTTGAGCCATGGGCAGCCTCGCGTTTGGGTTTATCTGCTGGCTTTGATGGTGCTGTGCGCGATGATGTAGAAGCAAGCGTCTCTTTGACCCTGTCCTTGGGCGGCGAGTGGTGAGGTGCGGCTGATGATGTGTCGGCTGTGCTACTTTCCGCGAGTATATGCTTTGCAGAGGCACCAAGCTTGGAAGGTGGTGAAGCGTGGGTGGCAGTTGGTGCTGTTCGTCTTTCAGGAGTGGCTCGACGGTCAGAAGCTGTAAGGAGACGACTTCCGGCTTTGGTGGCTTTTGCCAGACGTTGGCGAGTTGTGAGCTTTGTGGTCTTCTTTGGAGCGGCATCGGAGGCACCCGAGATCGGCGAAGAGTTTTGTGCGGTTCCGCCATTCCGAGTGTCGTCGCCATGCGGACGCCCGTTCTCGTCCCCAGCCCCGGACTGATGCTGACTTCGACTCGAGCCAGATACCGCAATGCTGTGATCTGAATCAGGCAAACGGCTCGAACTTCGTGACGAAGTCACTGCCGACACCTTGGGAGAGTCGGTGAAAGCCCTGTCAGTGCGTCTAGCACTTGTGTTTGCGTCGTAAGAGGCTCCTTGAGGCTTGGCATGAGTAGCTGCGGTGGAGCTCGGAATCGCTCCTGGAGAAGGATCACGACTGACGCTTCGTGCCAAGGAAGTGGAATGTGATGGATGGGGATCACGCAGACTCGAGAGCCTGTTCAAGCTGCTCGATCTGGACAAAGGCGACGCCACTGAGAGAGGAGAGCCGCTAGAAGCTCGCACGCCTGCCAGAGCCTTGTTGATGCCTGTTCTGGATGACGACGGTGCTGGTAAGTGCGGAGACGTGCCTTGCATCAAAGCTCTGCGTCTCTCTTCCTTGCGTTGTTCCTCTTCCTCCTTTTGCTGTTTGAGACGCTGCGCGACGGCCGAGACATCTCGAGTAGGCTTGACGGAGAGCTTGGTGGCAATGGTTCCGATGCGGTGTAGGGTGGACTCGTCCTTGGAGAGCTTGTAAAGCTCATGAGGTGCTGTCGAGGTGGAGCCTGTATCCGACGGAGATGATGTTTTAGATGGTGGGAGACCGCTTGCCGGTAAAGGCGCATGTAGTGGAAACTTGGAGTCACCAATGACTAGGAGTGGATCTGCGGGGTCGACATCGATGCTGATGCTGATATTTGGCCTGCCACTCTTCGAGGTCGAGTAGGCGTGAGCAAGCTGTTGCAGCGCTTGTTCTGTGAGTCGGATTTGAACGACTTTGGGCGGAGAGTCGGCATCGTTGTCACTTTTTGGCTGGCTTTGATTGCGAAGATCGACACGATAAACCGAGTCTGGCCGCAGAGACATCTTCCTGTATGTGCCCTGTCGAGCTGTCCAGCGAGCTTCACCAGGCAAAGAGCCTCATTGACTACGCCAAGCCATGAGTCCTAAGCTGGGTATGGTGGGCGATTGCTGGACGCCGCTAATGGACTTCCTTGGCGTAGTCCGATAGTGATGATGATATCGAATCGAGTCTTGGTGGGCTTGGCGGGGCTGTTCTACCGTAAGTGAGAGTGGAAGGCACTTCATTTGCAGGGTCCAGTCAAGTTCCGAACACACACTCACTCACGGTCTGAATTCACAGCTGCTTAAACGCAGTCTGAACAAGGTCACATCACGCTTTGTGGTCCGTGACATGTCGCAGAATCACAAATCGGCAGCCAATTTGCCTGTCACGAAGCCAAAACGGCGTTTTAGATTTGTCTCGCTGTGCCTTGTCTGGGCGATAGGCGAAGGTAATCTTGTTGGTCCTGCATAACGCCGAGATCGGGTGGACTATGATACGAGATCGGGCCTCTGTGGAGCCAATCAACACTCAAGCTGCAGGCAGCAACGCGAGAATTGTTAGCTTTCCATCACATCCAACACCGCGTTTTCGGCATTGCATCCTTGAACGCATCATCGGTACAGCCGTGCTTCTCTCCTCAACGAGGGTTGGCCACTTCCCACGCTCAAGGTGTCCCTGGAGCGGAGGCAACCGGATAGACCGACACGAGTTGTAGTCATATTGACGTCTCATCATGGCGTTGAGACGCGGGAAAGATCGCGTCTCGGCAACAGGCTCCGAAGGTAAGGATACCACTGCCGCAACATCAACGAAAGAGCGGAAGTGCTGACATTCTGCAACCTTGGTCTGGCCGACTACAGAGCTACAACTATGGCATGCAGTGCGACAAAACCTACGCACACTCGAAAAAATTCGCATTGCATCCGTGGACAAGGCCGCATCTGCCGAAACGCTGCGTACCGAGATCGTGAAGCATCTCGATTGGGGAGATAGAGGCGAGGAATACCGCACCAAACGACGAAAGCTTGACGATGTATGCCACGATCTTACCAGTCGAACCAAGGACGAGCTGGAGGCGATCGAATCGGCGCAGGAGAAACTCGGCATTCTCGTAGCTCTTCGTAGTTCAGCAGACGGTGGAAGTTCACGAAGCTCGACGCCGCGTAAGGATTTGGCACCCAAAGTCAGAGCTGGTAGCGCTGGCACGCCTACACCAACGGGCAGAAGGGCTAACGGTCCACTGGGTCCCTCCAATCTCGGCTCCTCCAGCTCGAGTTCCAATTCGGCCAATCGCGGGAGACGCGAAACGCTCGCCGCCCAACATCCGCTCAGTCAAGGCCGAAAGGTCGCAGTGCTGCCTAGCAAAACCAACGAAGAATCCGACTGGCTCAAAGCCTCCGTCCTATCTTATGCCAAATCTGCCAACGAATACACCGTGCAAGACGACGACGAACCAGGCCCAGAAGGAACCTACAAGGTCGGCATGGACAACATCATCCCTCTCCCCATCAGTTTACAGACTATGCCAGCATCAGACTATCCACCGGGATCGCGTGTTCTCGGAATGTATCCAGACACGAGTTGTTTCTACGGCGCTACAGTCAAATCGGGTGGTCCAGGTCTGACAAGAAACGCGAACCTCGCAAAGCTCATGAAGAAAGAGGCGGAACTGCTCGAGGCCAAATACAGCCTCGAATTCGACGACGACAATGGCGAGATTCGTCAAGTTCCCGCTTGGCTTGTCGTTCAGAGCCCTGGCATGTGACGTGACTCACTCAAACCAGTCTTTGGACTGTCATTTCTGTACTTGTATCGCTGTAATACCATCTTGCTGTCTCACGTGGACGTTCTCAGCCCGACCTCACCCAACATCACGACGAGAGTACGATGCGTGCAACGAATGTGATACGAATGCGGTACAGTACAACAAAAGAGAAAACGGTCTTGTTCTATCAAACATCTTCGAGAGCAACTTGCTGATATCCCTCAGTCTGAGCAGGTCGACGACCACGTCCCAATCTCGAATTAGAGCTGGACAGCATCGACTCAAACTTGCCCAACACCTGATAACCAACATCCTTCAGATTCGCCACTACCCGATCAAACGCTCCAGCATCCGACGTATCCAGCAGCTCTTGCAACTGAAGAGAGTCCGCAGCATCTGCCTGCAACGCCGGTGTAAGCTCAGCCGGACGCTTGTACCATTTCAACGTCAGCGAGCTGGCCACAACACTGACGCTCGAAAACGCCATCGCTGCACCTGCCATCATCGGATGCAAGCTCAAACCCCACGGTAAGAAGATGCCCATCGCCAGAGGAATGCCGATCATGTTATACACCGTAGCCCAGATGAAGTTGAGCTTGATTTGGCGGAAGATGCGACGCGAGAGATGGATCGATGCCGCCACATCCAGCAGTTTGGATCGCATGAGCACAATCGATGCTGCTTCGATTGCGACGTCTGATCCAGTGCCTAGCGCGATACCGAGATCAGCGGATGCGAGAGCGGGCGAGTCGTTGATACCGTCGCCGACCATAGCGATGCCGCCGGCCTTGGATTGGCCGTTGGCGCGGAAGGGCGAGAATCGAGCACCGCTTTCGAGATCGGGCGTGCTCGAGGATCCACGGAGCTGAAGGATAAGCTGTTGCTTGTCGATCGGACTCATCTCGGCATGAACATCCTCGTCTTCGTCCATTCCTAGCTCGCGTGCCAACGCTCGTGCCGTGGCTGAAGCGTCACCGGTCACCATCCCGCACTGAATGCCCATGCGACGCAGTGCAGCCAACGTTTGCTTAGCCTCGGGCTTCAAAGTATCACTCAAGCTGAGAATAGCGGCGAGAGAGCCGTCGATGCTTGCGAGAACGGCGGTTCGACCCTGCTGCTGCTGCTCAGCAAGCAACTCGGAAGGCTGCGAGCCAAAAGTGCTGTGGTCGAGGACGTGCTTTTCGTTGGATGCGATAAAGTCCGACGTTCCAATTCTGACTTCGTGGATGGACATGGTCTCTTCCAGCTGAATCCGGCAGGCAATGCCTTTGCCCGTGAAGCTTTCGAATGCCTCTATGCTGGCACCAGCGATCGTAATGTTCTGTTGCTCCAGGCCTGCGGATTGCGGCGTGTCATTTGCGCCCGTCGTGCCAGACTGAAGCTGAGTGGCCGCCCACGAGACGATGGCGCGTGCTAACGGGTGCTCCGACCGTGCTTCAGCTGCACCAATGATGCGGACCACTTGACGACGCGAAAGACCGCCGACCGCAATACCATCGAGACCCTTTTGCTCCATGTTGGGCCAAATGGCTTCGCGCAGGGTGAGCTTTCCGACAGTGAGTGTTCCTGTCTTGTCGAACAACATGCGACGAATTGTTGTCGAGGCCTCCAGGGGTCCGCCGCCTTTGATGAGTATTCCGTTCTGCGCACCGACACCGGTTCCGACCATGACTGCTGTCGGAGTGGAAAGGCCGAGCGCACACGGGCAGGCGACAACGATGACGCTGATGCAGAGCTTGAGGCAAACCATGAACATGGTCACTCCTTGTTGATTGAAGACCGACGGGAGCATGCGTCCTGGAAGCAGGTGAGAGATGACCATCCAGGCGATGAACGTCAGAGCTCCGAGACCCACCACGGTGGGCACAAAGTAGCCAGCAACTCGATCGGCGAAGGCCTGGATAGGAGCTTTGGATGTCTGCGCCTCGTCAACAAGCTTGACGATCTGCGCCAGGCTCGTGTCCTTGCCGGCACGTTGAACGAGAAAGTCGAACGTTCCTGTGCCGTTGACGGTGCCGCCAATGACGTTGCTGCCGGTGACCTTGTGAATTGGAACAGCTTCGCCCGTGACCATCGACTCGTCCACCAGTGACTCGCCACGAACGATGACACCGTCGGCGACGATTCTCTCTCCTGGAACGATCTTGACGTAGTCGCCGCGCTGCACCAGTTCCGATGCGACCTTTTTCTCGATTTTGCCCTCTGCGCCATCTGAATAGATCGTGGCCGAAGTGGGCGTGAGGCCGATGAGACGAGAGAGCGCTTCGCTCGTCTTGCCCTTGGCAGTGTTCTCAAGGAAGCGGCCGAAGGATACAAATGTAAAGAGCATGGTGGTGGTGTCGAAGAAAGTGGCTGGCTTGGTGCACTGCCCCGGTGTCATCATCCCCGTCATGTCCATGCCGCGCGCAACGACTGAGGCAGCTTCCGGCATGGCGCTCGCCGCCGGCTCGTCTACGCAGAACAGTCTCGCAATCATGGAAAAGACGCTAAAGACCCACGAAGCGGTGGTGCCGATGACGATGAGAACGTCCATGGTAGCACTGCCGTGTTTGACGGCCTTCCAAGAGGTACGATAGAAACGGAGGCCGATGCCGAATTGTACTGGAATGGTCAGCGCCAAGCAGATGAGATCTTGAAGGTAGAGTCCGGAGATTGGTTGCCACCAAAGGATGCTTCGTGTGAATGAGAACTTGGGCAACACCATGGATAGCATGAAGACGGGCACCCCCATCGAGAGGGAGAAGAGGAAGGCTGAGCGCCATTCTGCAATCTCCTTGACCCTACCGAGGGACGCCAATTGGGTCGAGTTGCGATCGTCGCTGACAACTGCGTCGAAGCCGAGGTCCTCGATGTGCTCGACAAGATCGCGAATGCCAAGCTTCGATGGATCGTAGTCTATCCTAGCCTTCTCTGTGGAGAGTGATACTGCTATCGATTTGACACCATCGACCTTTGCAATTTCGCGCTCGATTGTCGAGGAGCATGATGCGCACGTCATCCCATAGACACTGAGCTGCGCTGTATCTAGCCGCGGTATCGAGCCGGCTGAGTTGGAAGCAGCCTCTTTGCTTTCAGGATCGGCGTCAGGTCGCTCTGTGCGGACCACATCGAGGAAAGTGGCGTCGAATCCAGTATCTTCAATCTCTTCAGCTACCTTTGCCGGTGTCCATATTGAGTCATCGAAAGTGACAGTTGCCTTCTCTGCCAGTAGCGCGACCGAGATGGACTCGATACCAGGCTGAGAACGGATCATTCTCTCGATGGTTTCGACGCATGCACCGCATGTCATTCCGCCGATCTGAAAAGTCGCTGTGACTTTGGCACCCATGCTGGGCGATGCTGAGCCTGATGCCTTTGGCTCTTCTTCCAGAAGCGAGTGTGTTGCCGACATGATGGATGAGAAGGTCGTGGTGATGGTGATTCAGGTCGTGTCGATCCGCTACGAAAGCGTTGTAAGCGGATGTGGCATTGATCGAGGCTGCCTTCTAAGAGCTCTTGGCAAGTATCGCTCTATAGGCACAAGCCGACGGAGACACAGATACCAACTGAGCCTCTGCGTTGCGATGAGAAATGCTGCAAGCGATCTTGTTGCGGCTGTTCCGACGGTCGATCAGTCACTGTGCCGGGGTGTCCGAACGCGCCTCGATCGCGTTTCGATCCTCTTTGCAACGCCGCTCCCACGGACCGCAGCTGTTCTGTGTTGTTCTAGTTGGTGTAGATGGTTGTGGGAAGGAGAGAGCGCACACCTCCACGTAAAGATCGGAATGCTTACACCCTGTAAGTGGATCGCATGCCGAGTGGTGCCGATTCCACGTCCAATCTGATAATTTCGTGCTGGCAGGCCTCTTTTTGTGGTTCGGTCCACTATCTCCGAGAGCTTTTTGTTTGGCGAACAGGTGGAAAGCTCAGTCGTGGCGCGAGAGCTTGCCCCACCGCAATCTCAGAGAGAAGCTTAAACGAGGGTCCGCACCGCTTAGGCGAGGAAAATTCGGTATGTGTGTTTGACTGGCAAACGTAACATCAATAAGGCTGGTTTGAAATGCTTTCGTACGATACTTGACCGCTAGTTCAGTAAAGCGCCTTGATCTTCTTCATATTTGCATCATCTGACGTTCAGATCGCCCAATCGTCTGAACGACGTTGGTGATTGCAGGACGACATGGCAGATCCGGACCGGTCCGGCCCAGGGCAATAGGAGTGTAAGCGAGGCTGCTAGCAGAGAGACAGGGCGTCTAAAGAGCGCGCCTAAGATGTAAAAATTTTCTCTTGACAGAACCGCACTTTCGGAAGTGCGCAAAGCTTGGATTTAGAGCTTTTGTGTGTTCTGTTCCTAGCTAGGTTTCACTCCGCTGCCAGACATGGACAAGGTTCGAGGCCTAGACTTAATATTTGCTTTTCCGGTCAAGTATCCGGACGATGGCGACGGCCAAACTTGGCTGGGTAGCATCGCAGTTCGAAAGGAGAGGGAGCAGCTCCGCGTTCGTCTAGCCGCGGGCGAACTTTGATCTGATTAAATTTTTTATGGTACACAGTGGTGGGTGACAGACGCAGGGTCTGTCTGGTCTTCGTTTAGGCATGGAGAGGTTTTTTATCGCTCGGTCGGAATTGCACAAACAACAGAAGGAGAAGGAGAAGTTTCGACGTCAAGAAGCGGACTTGCACACAACTTCACTCGATTTGGTGACTGTACACTTTTCAGCAGCTGTATCGCTGTACGGCGATCTTGCCGACGCATCATCTTCCCTTCGCTTGGTTGAATTGTCATTTCTCCCACACTTCATCTTAATTAATGCAAGATGCGGCTGCAATGTCAAGATCGATTGACAACCAACGTCGGCTGTCGGCTCCACTAATACTGCCCTTGGATGTGTCCGTGGGAAAAGGATGAATGATGTTCTTCTCATCGCGGGATCCAAGGTGCGAGAGATTGTGGCGTCTCGCCTTGGTCTCCGCGGCATGCACAGAAGGAATATGGTAAGGCGGCAGAGTCGAATGTTGATCCGCAGCGAGGCGCTTTCTGAGCATTGCCCTCAAGCTCGCTGTCAAATTTTTTAGCGCTACTGTAGTACAGTCTCTGCGGCACTCCTAGCGTTGATTTTTCCTCAACAAAGTCTCAGCCTTGGCGGGACCTTCCGATATCACCCCGACGCGCGTCCGAACCAAATCTAGGTTTTACCAAGAGTCTTATTCGTCTTCTTGGCGGCTGTTCGTGGGAACAGTTGCGTTGTCACAGCAAACTTCCACGAGATCACCGTTGAATAGGTTCTTCAACAGCAGCTGTAGCTTGAAAGCGCTAAGGGCCCACTTGAACCGATGGTGAGAAAAGGTTGTCGGCACTGGTTGACAGCGATAAGTTACTGATCTCAAGCACCACAAGTGATGCCGAAACATGTCGCACAGGAAGAAGCCGCGGCCAGAAGTGGCTCGAAGCCGCAGGCCGCGGGCGTGTCGCGGGGTTAGAAACAAAAGGCACGCAGAGAAGATAAAATTTGGAACATCCATACAGGCTCAGCGTAGTTAGCGCGTGGCGGGATGCGGGATGCGGGTCTGCAGCCGTTCTCTGCAGAGCTTTTTTTCTTTGCAGCTGCTTGCGAAAAAGTGTGACAGGACAACCCGCCAAAATTTTCATTGTTCAGCAGTTCATCAAAGATCGCGGAGTATCGCAAGTTCGCTATACCATATCATACGAGCCATGTTTGCTTACTTACCTTGCTTGCTTTCAACACAGAACAATGGATAGCTGGGTGAAACCGTAGCTCAGCTTCCCGAGAGCCGAAGATCGCGATGTAAATTGACCGCTTCGCTTGAGCTTGAACAAGAGCAGAAAATTTGCCTGATCATTCTTGGCGGTGTCGCAGCGTGGGAACCGGTCAAAATCCGGCTGATGTTTCCGGTTAAAAATTTAAAAAAATTCCTCTGCTGTTCCACACTGACTGTTTCGTCACTCGCATGATCAAACTCCGTCTGCAGGAAATCAATGCGTCTCTTGGAGTCCGTGGAGAACCGATCAAGGCACAAGGGCAGTCATGACTTGACCGGCGCTAATCCTCGAAAAAGGCCGAACAGCGAGCGACGATCTTCGAGAAGAGAAGAGCTGACTCGCGATACGCTGAGCCGGCTGAGCTGACCTTACCCTCGTTGGATCCGCGTTCGCTCCACCTGCCGCGCTACAGTATTCTGACTTCAACTCCGAGCTGACACCGGTCTTGCTTGTCTAAGTCCGGCACAGCTTCCGCCGCTACCTTCAGCTGTCGTCTGACTCGAATCTCATGTTGTAACTTGCCGGCATATGGCTGGAAGTCTGCAGTATGCAAAAGCCTGCGCAAGAACACCCTGCTAAGCTTCCATGTGGCTCCCATTTGTCAGACCCTTCAATCAAAACTTTACTTATAGAGGACCCGAACACCCATCCTTCCTCCTTCCTCGACCCCACTTGATCCCCCCAACTTTCGTCTGCTTTCCCCTCCGCACCATACCCTACGCCTCTGTGCTCGCATCTCAATCGCGCCACGCTATCCTTTGCTCGACATCGCTAGGTCATCTCCTCTTTGACCACACTCCTGCTGCTGCAACATCACATAGCGACTGCAATGCATCTGCGCCTCTGGACATATTCTTCCTTACACAGAATACCAACGACAGACCACACGTAGCTCCTCGATCCTCACGCGCAACACTTTCACATTGCTCCATCTATTACAAGACACCAACTTCATGCTCGTCAGCATGAAGCTCGAGCACAACCCTTTCGGCGCACTGCGCGCCAAGAGCCGCTCGCTCCGACACAAGAGCGACCGCAACCGCATCCAAGCATCCTCCGCAGTCGCCTGTGATGGCACCTTGGCATCGCCCAAGCTGGCGCAACAGCGCCACTCTCACGAGGATCTGACTCGAACATCGAACGTTGACCACCTTGGTCACTCGCATCTGCATCACCACGACGAATTCTCGACCAACAGCCCGGTCCTTCTTCGTGGCGACAAGGAGCTTCATGACCCCGAGTTTGTGAGGCACCAATTCGAGATGATGTCGGGCGAATCGCATTACCCGGACAATCAGCTTCACATCGGACGAGCCGCTTCGCCCCATCTCACGAGCCGACGAAGCACGCTCTCGTCCCGTACCGGCAGCTCACGTCCATCCTCGCGCTCGGGCAGTGAGGCCGGCGGACATCACGCTCCCACGTTTGGCATGGGCGCCAATGCCTTTTCGGGCCTCTCTGGCTACGCCAAGGGTGGCTCAGTGGGGCGTGCTGGCGGTGCACGATCTACTTCGTCTACTCGCGGCCTTCAGGTGGAAGGCTCCATCCTGCGCGATGAGGAAGCCATCCTCGACAGTGACGACGACAGCAGCGACGAAGAGGATGATAACGATCGCAGGTACTCTACCTACCACATTCCCACGTCGCGTCGTACAAGTCCATCCTCGCAGCTCGCGCCGCCTTCGCCACGCTCTCCCTTCTTCAGCGCTCCCCCTTCACCCGCTTTGTCGCACACTTTCGTGCAAGAACAGGCGGCAGCATACCACCGTCGTCGGCACTGGACCGTAGCAGAGGGTAGTCAGGCTTCGAATGGATCTGCAGTCCACGACATGCCGGGACAAATGACTCGACCTTCTGCTTCGATTGTCAACGAACGAAGCTACTCTCAGCCCGCTTGATACCCCTCTTGCTCTATTTGCATGTATTCTGTACTTTTGTGCCCTTCTGTGACAACAACATTGTATCATCATCTTTGCATTTAATATACCCAGCTAGCATTCTTAACTTCTTTGACTTTGATTCGTGTGTCACTGGTGGGCCACTTTTTCGATAGCGTGGGAATGAGCGTCGGTCAAACTTTGGAAGGTTGGCAAGGCGAAGCGACATTGAGAGACTGAGAGACTGCGAGACAGAGTCAGGCATGCGACATTCAAGTTTAGCCGGCTTTCAATTCATGATCAGCAATGACTCGCCGCGGGTCTTCTTGGAGAGTCATCTCAGACTGATTTGTCAACGGCCGCGGAAGTACACCCGAACGGTCGCGTCAGACAATGTCATGTCCAGGCGACAATGTACTCTACCTAATCAGGCAGATCCTTCCGACAACTGGAGTCGCCATCTTGGCATCCTTCGAGCCCCTGTGGCGCAACAAAAAGTCGACACCTACTTAACGATCCATTTGATGTCGATCTTCGAACGTCGGCGTTTGGGTCAGCAACGGCAAAACAAAAGTCTATTCTTAGCTGAGAGAGAGCGCAAAAGTGGCCGGCATAGAAGCGCAGAACAAGAAAGTGGCGTTGCGGAATATCAGGTAAAAGCCGAAACGGCGTTGAGCCGCCACAGCCAAACGGCGATCTGAGGTATTCAACCCAGATCGGATCAGATGGAGCGAGATCGCATGAAAGCCTTGAGCCGAGCAGCGATCCTCAACACTGGATCGAGCTTGGCACAGCGTGAGAGAGCGTGAGAGAGTAAAAATGGCTAAAAATGCTTTTCCCAGGCAAAATAGCGGGTCTGGATGACGCACGCTTGCATCGCGCTCGGAGCCACGAGGCCTCACGACCCTGTCCGCAGGCTCAAAAGGCAGATCTTCGCTTGCCGCTCTGGCCGCTTTTTCAACTAAAGGCTTGGTTGAGTTCAGCTGACAGGATCCACCGCCGCTTTTCGAGCAATCGCCAGACCAAATCAGCGTCGATGCAGTTGTAAGCAAAGCAAAGCAATGCTGCAAAGATCCCGAGTGACCGCCGAGTTGGACTGTGATAAAAAGTAGGAGGCGTCAAAGTGGGCTGGCTGGCTTGGCTCTGCTTTTTCTGGACCTTGACAATAGATCAGCCATCATTTGTCACTTTGGCGGAGACCACAAACTCGGGCTCGGCTCCAGTCAGATGTGTGATAACGACGCTCGAGTCGCTCGGCTGCCGTTCCCACGGGTGTTATTGTGATCTACATCCGCCCTCTCTGCGTATCGCCCAAGCTTGCGTGGGAACCACTGTGGTCTCCACCCGTTGACGCCTATCAATGGATCGGAGCTTTGCGTCTGCTATCGATCTTGTCTTTGATCCCTTTCTCGACCAAAGTTGCGTGGGAAAAATACGATCACTCGATCTGCTTGTCAGAGCAATCTGTACCGTAAGAGTGGATTCTGTAGCAGTCAGCAACCACGGAATCTGTGCCTGAGTAGTGTCGCGATGGGCCGTCGGACCCACCGCAGCTCGGTTGCAGCTCGATGCTTCTGTCTTCTTCGGTGTGTGGGTCGATTCACGATTGAAACGGAACTGCGGCTGTTGCTTTCAAAAAAGCTCGATGGCGTTTTCACGTTGACAGGGCAAAGCGAGAAGGCTGACAACCAACACCAACGCAAAGCCAAAAGGTGGGATCTGGAAAAGCGGAAGCCCGTTCGGCTTCGTTCCGCAGCTGCAGATGGGTTTGTTTCAGAAAAAGAAAAGGAAAGAAAAGTTGAAAGCAGCAGCACTGCCAGTTTCGGCCCCGCAAGGGTCGCGTGGACACACTTGCATATTTCGACAGAAGAATGCATTCGACTTGCAGCGTAAGCCAACTTTAGTTAGTCTGCGCAGGTCGCATCGTTCTCGACTTTGGCTTGTCCGCTGCGCCACGACTCGATGATCTTAGAAAAGCTTGACTTTGACCACGCTCAGGAGTCGACTGTGGATGTGCGCCCTTTCATGTGTGTATGCGTGTGTCCGTGTGGGCCAAGGTAAGCTCAAGAGCAGTTTCGGCACTCGTTCCGACGCCCTCGTCCCCACACTGATCAAACCAACGCTCACTGCGCCGCCGACTCACACCGAGCCTATCCTCGAGTCTCCGCCCTTGGAGCACGTTGACTCACAACCACTCACACACGGTCCCTCCCTCTCCCCCTCGGTCACTCTTCCCGAACGCAACCTGTTCGTCGGCCCGGTCTTTCACCGCTCTTGTGCTGAGCTTTTTTTCTTCGACTCGGCTTGTGCTTCAAATTGGCGGCTGCGCTGAGCTTCTGCATAGAACCCGCTCTACTGCACGTCAGACACGCGCGCACTGCCTCGTCCCGCCTCCCGCTCCGCTTACTCATAAGCCAGCCTGAGGCTCGACCGTGGTCCACGACGGCATTTGCAAAAGCCATCGCTGCTTAGCAACATCTCGGCCTCCTCTCTTGGCGACCTCAGTCGCATCTTGCAGCATACATTCAAGAGTCTGCAACAGACAGCTCAGCTTCCGTCCTCAACATCAGCAAGTCATCAAGTCATCAAGAAGTCCTGCTTCCTGCTCAGCCTCGACCGTTTCAGATTCTGGATCGAATCTCTACTGCGATCACATCGGAACAGGTCCGACCGAGGCTCCTGCTTGGCTCCCTCACTTCTCCTGCACCATCGAAACATTCGCTCAATCTTGCCGCTACTCTCTTCTCAAGTCACACGAACGCGAGAGCAAATCCCATTCCTCCGAAGCCTCGACCTTGCGCAACGACGGCGATTCCGCAAAACACCTTTAGTCACTTCTGGCTCCACATTTCCCACGCCCTAGTCCGCCAGTGCTCTATCTCGGGGATAAGCTCGGTTTCGGTTATACAGCCTTGAAAGCTCCATCTAACTCCTCCGTCGCTGCTCACTTGGCATATTGCTCAGCACGCTATCTGCTTGAGTGAGCTATCCAATCAGCTTCGAGCCTTTAAACCGTCTTCGCCCGCCAAGACTCAGAGCGGCCTCTTCAGTCAAACCCCACATCAACAAACTGCGCCAAGGTGGCAACACGAGGCATCACCTGCATTCATCGCCAAGCGAGCGCCATTTGGCATCTTCGGAGACCCCCAACTTGGTGCCAATCTTCCTCTTCCCCGACAATCTGAAATACACTAGCTTAAACGACGTCTTGCCGACCGAACTTTTCTCTCGCTTATAGGCTCTTACTCTTCGACAAAGTCTCCTGTTGCAGATCATAAGCCGAAACTCGTCTCTCGACTCAGCATTCACCCGCTTAGGTCCGTTCGAGAAACTCGTTGTCCCCTTTTACAGAACCCGCATTCAGCGCGACAACCAATCTCTTGGGTCACCGAGGCTTTCGACTCTGACGTCAGAAGAAAGCGAGCGATTCTTGGCGTACTCAGCCGGCTATCATTTTTACGGTATTAAGGAAAGAGCAGTCGTGGCGTTCAGCTGTCGTGGTGCTTGACACGTGTTGCGTCTTTGACACTTCGCCAAAGGGAGAGGCTGGTCGAAGGTGCTGCTATACAGCGTCGAATCGAAACGAAACGCCCAGCACCAACTCGAGGCTCCTCCGAAAGCAATAAAAAGGTCAGTCTTCTAGCATCCCTCGGGCTCCCTCCTTCTCTCCCTCATCCCTCAGCAACCGTACTCAAGCAACCCGGCTTTCCACAGACTCGCCAGCTAGCCTCACGCTTTCGACAGACTCTGCCCTTGGCTATCACCAGCATCACGATCAACCCACATATTGGACATTATGGTCTCAAACCTCGCAGCATCCAGCCTCCTGCGCCGAGGTCGATCCAGCACTTCCACTTCGAACGACTTTGGCGACTCGAACACCTCCAGCACTTCGTCTAGCAGACCAAGCCGCTCTCCCAGCCGACGCAAAGCTTCCCAATCCAGCTCGCAGATGGACGACTGGAGCGATGGGTTCACCGGCATCGTCGATCTTGACCGTAGGATGCGCGAACTTGCCATGGCCGAGCAAGGTTTGTCTGCGCTTGGCAATGTTGATGGACTTGACGTCTACGAGCCTTATCCGCCGCCCTCATCGTCTTGGTCAGAGAAGCGAAAGTCGCACAGAACCAGCTCGGGCGATTCAAGACCTGTCAGCGCTTCTCAATCATCTTTGGCGACAGGCCGCAGCTTCCCATCGTTCACTTCCAACCAGAACACGCAGTCGTGCAGTTCTACTGCTGCAACATCGAGATTCTCGCAGGATTCACGGGCTCATTCTTCGTTGCTGTCCAAGAGGAGATCTAGCACCGCCAACACAGTCGATTCGATGGAAAGTGCACACAGCCCTCTGCGACTCGCCCCCTTGCCAGCTTCTCCGTCTGCATTCGGCAACTATCGCCTGACCGACGCTTCCGCTTCCGCTTTGTCCAAATCATCGCGTCTTTCGGGCACATTCTCGCCATCCTCCTGGTCGAGCATGGACGAACGTGATCCCATGACTCCGCAAGCAGCAGCGACAAGGCAGCTCGAACCTCTCACACCCGGCACGGCAGCTGCTGCGACTTGGACCGACCCTTCGGCACCTAGCTACTTCCCAGCTGGTCTCAGTGGTGACTATGGCAAGAAACGAGGTGCTCGCTCTCTGCGCAAGAAGGCGGCACGGGCTCCTTTGCCACGTCTCATCTCGGGTGAGGTTGTTTCTTCGCCTGTCGACGAAGGTACAGAGCTTGGATTGCAGGGAGCACTGTTCGACAAGCATGCCGCTCGACAGCCGCTCGGTCTCGGCATCTCTTCCGATCCCGCAGGCGATCAGTTCGAACACAAAGACAGCAGCACTTCCTATTCTTCCAATCACGGTACACATACGCTCAAGCGATCGGCTCAGTCTCTCGCCCTCAATTTGCGATTCAAGATCATCCGTGCCAAACGCAAAGTTCGCCGCACAGGTCAAGGTGCAGCAGAACTGTTCGCTCCAGCCCACGCTTCATCGAGGAGCTCGGTTGAGGCTTCTCTTTCCAACTGATCGTTGTTTCTTTTGGGGTTCTCCTTCTCGCATTCAGAAAGCTTTCTCGGTTCTCATACTCGCAGTCCGAGATGCTCCACCTGATCGTTCGTTACTCCTATTTTTTTGGGCTTCTTCTCGTATCAAGAAAGCTGTCTCCGTTCTTACACTCGTAGTCAGAGATGCTTGCAGTCTAGTCTTTTGCATACATCGATAAAATTTTAGCCTGGCCCTATTCTATGCAAAAAGATACCCCTGTACCCAATACCCAGATCATTCGCAATGTTACCCCTCCCGCCACCATCGTGCGTTTTCTCAGTAACCGAGCAGCATCCGCCGCAGTCGCTTGGTATCCTGTCTTCTCTGATTGCGGTAGTCGGGTGTCCTTGACCAGCCTTCGTCCTTGGCTTCTATTGGCTTTTCAGCCTCTTCTTCTGGAACTTTTAACTCCTCGTCTTCACCCTTCTCCCTCAAGTGGTCGGGTAAGAGGTTGAGCAGTGCATCCTGATAAGCAGTGTCGGAAGGGTAGCCGAGATCGTTTGTTTTATTCCCGTCGTTTTGAGGGGTAGAAGTTGTGCTGGTCCACTTGGCGGGGTCTGTAGTGGGGATCGTTGGATCGAGTCGTGGTAAACCCGTTGAGCCAGCAGCTTGGGGCAAGAGACCGGACCAGGCAGCAGCGACAACGCGCGATTGGACGTGGGTGAGTGGCGTGGGTACGATGCGGATCGGTGCGCCTAGGACGGCGATAGATGGATCGGGGGAGAAGAATAAACTCCAGTCGTCGAGGTTGGTTAGGAAGGGAGCTGTGCGGTTGGGTGGTGTGTATGCTTCCTGACCAACATCGACCTTTGTCGCCGTCGTCGTCGTCGTCGGAGGTGGTGGTGGGATAAGAGGCGTATCCTTAAACGGCGGCAACTCCTGGTTGAGATATGGAAAATCATAAGCATAACCCGTACCAAATATCAGCACATCAACATCCACCTCCTCCCCACCCTCCAACACCACTCGACCATCCTCTCCAACCTCCTGGATCCTCGGCACGACCCTGATCCTCCTCGACCACCCCGGCGACGCATCATCCCTAGGATCAAAATCCAACGGAGGAGGCTTATCAAAGTGTTCATACGAATGCAGAACCTTACCCTGCACCCCATCGCGTTTACACCGTTCAACAAAACCCGCAGTGGCAGCTGGACCTTCGGGCAGCGTTCGAAGAATGTACCCGCTAAGTTCTCTTGCGATATCCGAGCCCGAGCTAGAGTTGCCGACGACTAGAACGTTTTGACCTTCGAACGGTAGAGGTGATCGATACCAAGCCGAGTGGAGGATTCGACCGGTAAAGCGGTGCAGGTTGGGTATCGCTGGGATGGTAGGGGTGTTGCAGCGACCGCTTGCTAGGACGATGTGATCGTATTCCTCACTCGACTGTTCGTCCGTGTCGATGTTTACTGAGGTCACTTTCCAAACACTTCCTCCTCCGATCCTCTCTTTCGCTTCAAACGGGTCGTGCGAGATCCGTCGAACGTCACTCACCGCCGTCCCCATTCTTACGTCAACTTTCGCCCCCTCCACCACACTCTTCGCAAAAGTTTGGATATACTCTTCAACCGTCCTCCTATCCGGAAACAGTTCCGTCTGCTGCGCATACGGCGCAGACCTGTACGTCATTATATCGCAAGGCAAATTCGTCCGTAACCCATCATACATCGCTCCAGGTGGTCGAAATTTTCCTCCCTCATCACCGTCTTTAACCCCTCCTTCCCACAACGGATACGGTCTACCAGCGCTATCATACCGTACAACACATGCACCAGGGTCGGCATCGTAACACCATATCCCACCGAACGTGCGGCGTCGTTCGTAGAGCGTAACGGAAAAGTGGTGGGGAGAGAGGGCGAGCAATCGGGAGACGGCAGAGATGCCAGCTGGACCGCCGCCTATCACTGCTACTCTGCGAGGTGGAGTGGGGGGCATTTTGAACGCGCGAGACAGGGTCGTTCGAAACGCCATGCAGCGAGACCGATGCGAAAGCGTATGATGGTGCTGCGATTAGAGAAAGCGGAAAGATGGATCGTAGAGTGAACCGAGTAGGAGTTTGGCGGCTAAGAAGAAATCTCTAAATCACGTCAGACCCAGAGCAGGGTCCAAACCCGACCACCGCTCAAAATGAGTGGAGGCAGCGGAGCGTTTCGGCCCCTCGTCGTCGAAACCTCCTTCTCATCAAGCTCGCTCTCACACAACACACCACACACTTCTTCTACACCATCTACAGCTAACGAACACCACATCGCAGCTCAAGCATAAATTTCTCCATCAGCAATCTCTAGTTAAAAACAACAGTCTTGGCCCCGTTCAACAACACCCTCCTCTCAGCCGTCCATTTGACCGCTCTAGCCAACACCCTCGCCTCAACATCCGATCCAGCCTGAACCAAATCCGCCGGCGTCATGGCATGATCCACCCTCTCCACCGCCTGCTCGATGATGGGACCTTCATCCAGATCCGCGGTGACAAAATGAGCTGTAGCACCGATCAATTTAACCCCCCTCTCAAACGCCTGATGATACGGTTTGGCTCCCTTGAAACTAGGCAAGAACGAATGGTGGATGTTGATGATCCTTCCACTGAAGAGGCTGCACAGCTGAGGTGAGAGGATCTGCATGTATCGCGCTAGGACGATCATATCGATATCATACTGTTTAGCGAGTTTGACCATTTCGGCTTCTTGCCATTCCTTTGTTTTACCTTCGGCAGCGTTGATGGGCAAGTGGTAGAAGGGGATACCGTTTGCCTTGGCGAGCGGCTCGTAATCCGGGTGGTTGGAGATGATCAACGGAACAGTGATGGGCAAAGTGTTGTTCGAAAGTCGGAAGAGAAGGTCGTTGAGACAGTGGCCGATTTTGGAAACCATGATGAGGGTTCGTGGTTTCTCTTCAGCGCCAAAGATCTTGACCGACACTTCAGCTTCTTTGGCAAACTCGTCATCGAACTCGGCTTTGACTTTGGCGAGGAAAGCAGATCGCTGCTGAGCGTAGTCGGAAGCCTTTGGGTCGGGAAATCCGGTTTCAGGTTCAGGCTCGGAAGCATGAACACGCATGAAGAAAGTCCCGGTAGTAGGGTCACCGAACTGAGCCGAATCCATAATGTTCATGTTACGACGTGCCAAGAATCCAGAAATCCTGTGCACGATACCGGGACCATCAGGACCGGAAAGAGTGAGGATGATCGAGGGAGGTGGCAGAGCCGAAGCAGACTGCTTGGGTCGGATCTTGGAAGGCAAGATCGAGTGAGCCGAGGCGGCCGCCTGCTGAGGAGTCGTCATGGTTTCGAGATCGGCGAGCGAGCGTAGTCCTCGAGTGATGTTCTTTGCGGGGAAAAAAGGAGTGCGGAGAGCTTGACGGTAGCAAGCGGTAGAAGTACGAAGACCAGTAAAGCGAGTGGTAGATGCAACAGCAGATGAAGCGATCTTCGATCCGACGAGGTTGAACATCGAATTGCGTGGGGATAGCGGATTTTTTTTTTCTGTTGAGAGAAGGTGGTGGTTGTTGAGAACAAAGTGGGAGGGCAGCAACGAGGAGCTGAAAGGAGCAGCAACAGGAGCGAAGAGTGACGATGTGACGATCAAAAGAAGAGCGTTTCGCCGTTGCTCTGTGACTTTTCCTCCCACTTCTTCTAATTCGGCGAAATTTTTTTAGCGCTAACTTAGCTCAGTGTGTGACCATCAAGGTCTCGCATGGCATCTCGTCACTCGGCACGCGACCTCAGTGTGACAGCTTGGAAAACTGATTAGATTTGATCTTTGTGCTTGTGATCAAATCATAACATCCTGCCAAGCCATGCAAACCAACTGCAGAATTGCTTTCTCCTTGCAACCAACCGCGAATGGTCGGAAAGAGTCCGAGTCATTTCACACGCTGCAGCTTATGTCCGGTCTAGTTGCCCATTGTCTCAACGTCCAATCGGGTGCTCCGATGAGAGGTTTGGACAAACTGCGAGTCGGCGTTTTTGCCTTGGCGGAAGCACGATCCAATCAACGCAAACGCAGCGTTGCGAGCATGATCTTACTCTACCTCGAGGCTGAAGTGTGCATCGGCCAAAAAAGCCGAAAGAGGCAGGCCGTCAGAAGGTCTTCCCAAGTGACAGAGTCTAACACGCTAGGGCTGTTACTTGCTTAGTCACGCTTTGCAAATAAAGAGGGTCCCGCTCTCCACATTTCGTGCAAGCACAGGCCGCCCGCTCTCTCACTTATCATTCTTCTATCCTTTCATCCTCAAACCTTCGCATACATCGACATCACTCTCGCAGCAACTTTCAGCTTTTACCTCCTGTACGGGGAACAGCGACCTTTCACTCTGTCTCATCCTCTCTCTCACAGTCAGCGTCACGATCTCCTCGCAGCAGCCCTCCCCCACCCTCAACACCACCAAAAATGAAACGCAAAGTCCTCCTCATGGGCCAATCCGGCTGCGGCAAAACCAGCATGCGATCCCTCATCTTCTCCTCCTATCGTGCCGCCGACACCCGTCGACTCGGATCCACACTCGACGTCGAGCACTCTCACGTTCGGTTCCTCGGCAACCTAGTCCTCAACCTGTGGGACTGTGGTGGACAGCAATCCTATATGGATTCGTATCTCGATAAACAACGTAGTCAGGTATTCTCCACCGTCGGTGTTTTGATTTACGTTTTTGATCTGGTTGGTGCGGAAGGGGGTGAAGAAGGTCAAACCGAATGGGAACGTGATTTACGGTACTATAAGGATTGCATAAGTGCGCTGTACCAGTATTCGCCGGATGCGCAGGTGTTCTGTCTATTGCACAAGATGGATTTGGTAGATAAGAGTAGGAGAGCGGGTGTTTATTCGAGTAGAGTCAAAGAGTTGAGGCGGAAAAGTCGAGAGGTAGCAGCTGCAGCAGGAGCATCAGCCAGCGGTTCAAAAGATGGGTTCAGAGTGCATTGTTTCGCAACGAGCATTTGGGACGAAAGTCTGTACCGAGCTTGGAGTCGGATCGTTCAGACTCAAATCCCGGCATTGGGAGTGCTGGAGAGACACCTGCAGTCGTTGGCAGATACCTGCTCAGCAAGCGAAGTGGTAGTGTTTGAAAGGACGACGTTCCTGGTCATTGCAAAAGCGTCACCTTCGAACGCTTCGGCTCTATCGTCGTCGTTCGACCGTTCGACCATAAGCGCGTTTAGCTACGACGAAGATGAAGAAGGTATGGAAGGTTTCCGTGATACTCAAGGTAGGGTGTCTTCGACCGCTCCCCTCGGATCGGGATTTATCTCCTCCGCCGACCTACCTTTTTCAACAACCTCAACAACATTGGACCCGGAACGATTCGAAAAGGTGTCAGAGCTCATCAAGAACTTCAAGCTTTCGTGTCAGAAGTTGCCAGGCAAATCTTCGCAGTGCGAGTTTCAAGCGGTCGAACTCAAAGCAAGCACCTTTTCGGCGTACATCGACAGCCTGACGTCGAATACGTACATCATGATCGTGACGACGGATCCGAGCATTCAGATGGCGAGCGTAAAGTTGAACGTTCAGCTGGCGAGGGATCACTTTGAGAGGTTGCAGGCTATCAATTTACGATCCTAGCTTGTTGGGAAGATTCAGCAGCACAATACCCCACGACTCTTTTTTGTCACTTGCAAATTCTCACAGCTGAACACAATCTCTCAAGACTTGTCATGGCTCGTGTGAAATTGGTGCGATCCGAAGACATGAGAATGAAGAGAGTTGGATGAAGGTGGATGACATTCGAAAGAAGTGAACTTCAAGACTCTCGTTTGAGGATCTGCATTTTAGGCGGCTGCGTTGCAGGGGTTGCGTCCGAAGCAGTCGACGCCTTGTCCTTCGGTCCGCCTTTGCGTCGAGGCGGCTTGTTCTTGGGTTTGCCTTTGCTTCCTCCTTCACCTTGAGCACCATCTGTACCTGCTGAAGGCTTTGCTTCCGACTTCTTGTTCGCGGACCCCTGTGACGCGCTGCTTTGTGCGTTGCCTTTGACTGCACCCTCTGCAACCTCGACTGCCTTTCCTTTGGCCTTTTTGTTCTTATCTTTCCTGACAGACTTGTCCTTTCCACCCACTTCAGGCTTGGCACCAACACCGACTGCAGATGCAGATTTGGCCTTGTCCTTGAACTTGTCCTTCTTCTTGCTCTTCTTCGATTTGCTCTTCTCCTCCGCGCTAGCAGCGGCAGTACTGGGAGCCGCAGATACAGGCCCGCCTTTCGCAACGACACCGCCCGACTTACCAGCAGCAGCCTTCGCCGCCGCCTTCTCCAGCTTCTTCGCCTTCTTGATCGCCGCTGCCGACTCCAACTTGGCCATCTTGACCGCTCGCAAATGCTGCAACAGTGGCGTCGCTTTGCCAGCTGCCTGCTTTGCTTCCTTCTCCTTCTCTTTGCCCCTCGGATCGTGGAGCGAAGCAAGCAAATCGCCTTCTGAGCGCTTTACATCGTCGCTTGCTTTACTGAGCCGGTCGACGAAAGAAAGATAGTCGGCGTCCTTCTCGATGGTTCCTTGCTTTGGATCGGGTTTGGCCCTGCGCCCACGTTGACCAGTAGCAGAAGCGGGGAGGACGACTTTTTGATAAGGAGCAAACTCAACAATGGCGACCGACTCTTTGCCCTTGCTGTCTCGGAAGATGTGACCGTCGAAAGCTTTGTGGAATTGGACGAGGGATTGAGGGTCGAGGAAGCGAACGTAGGCGCGAGCGTGCTTGTTTTGCTTGTTGACATCGGTCTTGAGCTTGCCTGCGACGAAGTGTTTGTAGTCGACTGTGGGAGTTGAAGCGGTTGAAGCTTGTGTTGTTGAGGTCGAGTTGGAGGTCGACGCTTCGCCCTGGGACGGTTCTGAGCTCGTTTGAGCGGTCGCAGCGGCAGCGTCAGTCAAAGCTTGACAGTCGGCCTTGTCACGGATCCAAGGTGAGACGGCTTTCCAGAAGACCTCTTCAGGCAGGTTTGGAGGTAGTCTACGGATCACGACTTTACTCTTGAACTGTGTCGGTGGCTTTGCTTGACGAGCTGCTTGAGGTTTTGGTGTGCTCTTCTGGGGTTGCTTTTTGGTTTGTTTGGCAGCACTCTCGGATGTCGACTGTCCGTCTTGTGTCGCTGACCCTTCCTCTGCGAAACTGACGTTGTTTGCCTTGCGAGCTCTATTCTGAGTAGCGCGCTCCTTGTTCTGCTGCGCTTTGGAACGATTGTCGGCCGCTTTGCTCTGTTGGTGAGCTTTGTTGGTCTGTTGAGCTTTGACCTGCTGAGCCTTCGCGTTGCCCGCAGCAGAAGATCCTGCTTCTGACTGCGACATCTTGAAGTACTCTTCGTCGCGCTGAGGGGAAGGGATGGATGACAGTGGCGAGAATGAAGAGGAAGACGATGAAAGCGCAGGTGTTGATGAGGTCGTGACAAGTTGAGCTTGAGTTTCAGGGTCCAAAACGAGCTTCCTTCGATTTCGGAGAGAGAGAGAGAGACTGCTGAGCTGCCTTGTTTTTGATTTCTTCCTACTGTAACTGCGCCTGTTCCCTGTGATTTCAGAGGAATTCATGTGGAGCATTCTTCGTAAACTTCATCTCTTCGCTTCCGTCACACTCATCACATCCGCTCCTCTGCTCTCCATCGGAATCGCCGTCACTGCTCAGCATCAAGCTTGAAAGCTTCCAAAGAGTACTATATCGCTCACACACTGTCGCAATGCCACCAAGAAGAACTAGAGCAGCTCAGAAAGCAGAGGAGCTTCAAGATGCTCCCGAAACTACTCAGACGGCGGAGCCGTCCACAACAACAAACGCATCCGCTGATGTGAAAGTTGAAGAAGCACCAACAACGACAAACACATCAATCAAGTCGAAAGGTAAAGCGAGAGTAGCGCGTCATCAACCCCTACTGCCCGAGTCATCGTCAACAGAAACAGCTTCTCCTCCTACAGCGGAACTCGACGCTCCCGTCGAACCCGAAGAACCCGCACCTTCATCCTCCTCATCCAAACCAACAATGCAAGACCGCCAAGCCCGACTCTCCGCCCTCCGCGCCAAAATGGCAGCATCCACACGAGCCAACCGCAAAGACATCCTCTCCGAACAGTCCCGCACACGATCCATCGCATCCGAGCTTAAAAACGCTTTCGGTTCACGCAAACTCCAAAAGGCAGAAAAGATCCTCGAAGAGCGTGATCTTCGCGAATCCGGAGAAGACGTCGAACGACATCGCAATATGAACTATTCGCTGGAAGATAGTGAACTTTGGGATGCCAAATTGGAAGAGAAGGAGAGGAGAAAAGATCAAGGACCGGGAGATTTTGGCGATGCTGCGGAAAGAGCATACCAGCGACAGTTGAAGTCGCTGAAACCGGATGTGTCCAAGTATAAGAAGCAGAGGGATGATGCGGAAGCGATAAAGGCGAGTAGTCCGGCGAGTGGAGCTCTTGTTCGCACAGGAAAAGGCAAAGCAAGTGACGGTGGAGCAGTCGACGAATTGCAGTACGGAACACACAAACCTTCAGACGACGCTATCGATCGAGTAGTCAACCACCTCAACCACGAAAAGCAGCTCATCCAGAACAGAAGCCGCAGAAGAAACGAAGATCCAGACGCCGAAGTCAACTACATCAACGAGGGAAATCGACACTTCAACAAGAAGCTCAAACGGTTTTACGACAAGCAGACACAGGAGATCAGAGAGAATCGTACGTACACTATCCCGAGTCGACACGGATCTTTGAGAGTTGACAAGACTGACACGCTCCTCCTTTTGCTTTGCTTTCAACAGTCGAGAGAGGTACAGCTCTCTAAGTCCCTTCATTCACGACGCTGCTCTGTCATCACGCAATCACGCGCCCCCTTGTCGTCGTATGGAAGATGGAATTATCATTGCTACACGCTTGTTTACATGTTCAAACGGAGTGCGATGAAATCAAGTGAATCGAATGCTGTGGGTATTTGACACAAAGATGAGACGAAACAACAACATCAGACACTGGTCTGCAACAGACAAGGCTTACTGGCGTCCACCCTTTTCGAGCGGACCCATGCATTGGCCTGTTCCTCCTCACTTGCTCAGCAACGAGCGTTGGGCCTCGAGTCAAGGTTCCTCGTGATCCATCCATAGCTAAGACCCTTCTGGTAATCCCAATCAGCCGCCTGCTCCGTCTTCCACGTCCAGAAGATCCAACCGGAAGCACGCTCGTATACCGAGATCTGAGTCTCAAACAGACGCTGCAGGCTGGCCTTGTAAGCAGCCGAAAAGCTGGCGCCGCTTCCAGTCTTGTCAGCACAGCTGCCAATGTACCAGCTGCCTGGATAGCTGCCGTCATATCTGGAGCCGACTCCCCTTCCGTTGAGGTACTTGGCACAGTCGGTAGGGGCGGTAGTCCACTCGCCTACAACAGTCCACAGATTCTGGTTCGATGAGGCAAGGCCACTAGCTTGGCTGCAGTAGTTGTTGAGTCGCTCATCTTCGGACCTAGCATTTTCTTGAGGCGAAAAGACCTGGTAGATGTGTGTATCGAGCAGTACCTGCTGGAACTGAGGGGGCTGAGCCACGCCGTTCCAGTATTGAAGACCCATGAAGCCATCATGGAACATGATGGCTACATTGGCGAACTTCGAGCGAACATTGTAGTAAGCGCTAAACATATACTGCTTTGTATAGTCCATCATGTTACCGCCCAAGTAGCCTGCGGGCTCGTTGAGAAGCTCGATAGAGGTGACGGTGCCATCATACTTGGCAAAGCGAGCGGCGATGGTGGAGATGACAGCAACTGCGCGGTTGGCGTTATTCGGATCGTTAGGCCAGTTGGCCGCTCCCTTGCGACCAGAGTTGTCAAAGCCATTCTGCGATCCAGGAGCGCCGTGCAGGTCGATGACGACCTTGAGACCGTACTTCTGCGACCACTGAACAGCTTTTTCAAGGTAGTCGGCCTGGTTCGCCTTGACATAGGGCTCGCCGGCCGAAGTGTCGAATGCCCAGTAACCAATGGGGATACGGACGTGGTTGAGACCAGCACCGGCGATCTGGGCAAAGTCAGACTCGGTGTAGAAGGTGGACCAGTGCCTCGCGAGTCGGCCGTAAGCGTTGCTTGCATACTGTCCAAATGTCCACTCGTCGATGACGCGCGAGTCGCCCGTGTTGTCAAAGAGGCTGGGGGTGATCCACGGCTCAGCTACAAGCCATCCTCCGATGTTGACACCGCGGACCTGTCGACGCGAGCGATCAAAGGGACAAAAGTTAGAGCCAAACGTCAGCAAAGTTAGCTTTGGGGGGGCATACAATCCCTTTCATGCCGTGTGTCTCATTCTACTCACTTTCTTTGTTCCGTATGAGAATCCAGGGTTCTGACGAGATTCGAGGACGATACGAGCATCATTGATCAGCTCGCCGCGTTCGTTGAGGAGCGAGTCGTGAAGTTTGCCGGAGGAGTCGGCTCGGATGACGGGTCGCGTATCGTTTCCAGAGGGGATGAAGCCACCGACAGGAGAGGGAGCGGCCGTAGCTTGTTGTGATACAAGGACCAGTGCCGCGGCCAGAGCGGGAAGGAAGCTCAACTTGAGCAACATTATGTGGGGTCGGAACGGTGGAGCTTAAAAGGAGACCCTGAATGAGCGGTGAAGGAGAATCGGGTCGGGTGAACTGGTGGCGGGCTGGAGTCGAAAGAAGGAACAAGAGTCACAGGCCGAGATAGGTGGCGGTAGCGATGAAGGCGGTGGTTGGTGGTGGTATGGGATGGCGTAGCGGAAAGGGGCGAAGGCGAACTTTTAGCCAGAGAAGAAGGGAGGTATATATGAGGATGAGGAACTATCGACTGGAACGGGGAGTAAAGGGTATTTCTCCGACCAGCGGAGAGCGAAACAGCAGTGAGAGCAGAGCAAAACAGAGGCTAAGCAGAAGTGTGCACAGCGGAAAGGAATCCTTAGAGTACAAAGCCTTGAGAATGACCCGGGATCAAGCGGTGGTGAAGCGCGTGGACGTGTTGAGAGGAGGAACAGGGGACGGGTACAGAAAGAGAATACCGAGGACGGGGAGGAGAAGGAGGTGGAGGAGGAGAACTAAAAGAAGGGGTAGGCAACAGGAGAAAGGCTGAAGGCGGACAAACTCTGCAATGGCGACGAGCAAGATGAATAGACGAGCTGCAGCTCACGGCAAGCGACCATTGACGCCGGCCAATTGTGAGTCTGTCCGGAGCGATGCTTGCAGTCTTGCAAGCGACGTCGCAAAGCAGCATCGCAGCAACCTCCTGATTGACTCATTTAACTCTGTGAGACAGGTGAGCAACTCGATTGAAAGCTAAACGTCAAGCTCAGGAGCGCAACAAGAGGCCCCTTTGTTGATCAGACGCGAGAACCGAGCTGCCGGCTGAAGCGCAAAGCGCAAAAGGGCGAGGTCAAGGTGTCAACACGACACGGCACGACTGCTGCTGAGACTGCTGTTGCTGCTCGACTGACGGCGGAGTGAACTGAATGCATCGCAGCATCTCGCTTTGACAAGCTCCCTGCGTCGGAGGCAAGAGTGTGACAAACCCGTATGAACTTGTTTGCATGAGCGAGAGCGAGACAGAGTGCGCGGTATTTTTTTTTATAATCATAAAAGAATAATTTTAGTTGGATGCGCTGTTCAACACGGCAATCCTGGAATGGACATTCTTGACGGCACACTAGCACACTATCAGACCCTTGAAAACTCGGCACACTCTGGATATGCTCTCGCCTAATTCCCCCTTTTTGCTCGCTCATACTGTAGCTCCAAGCGCATATGCGTGCAACACTAGTCAGCCGGGGCACGTACAGGAACTAGAGCAGGCAAACTCTTTCCTTGGCTTCTGCCGTACGTCCATTTAGCTCGCCTGACGTTGCATTCTTTAGTGGCAAATGGAACGCGCTACAGTAAAGTTACCAGAAAGTGGGGTCACATGAGCGGCCTGAGTCACTCCTGTAATGGCTGATGTGACAGAGCAACGCTACAGTAAAGCTCAAGCCATCTTGTCAAGCGAATCCAACGCCAAGCCACGATCTCTAGGCGATTGTGATGAATGAAAGTGACAAATGAGACTCGATCGCCGAGCTGTGATTGGCTCGGGAGTCACCACAAGGTCAAGAGATCACATGAACAGCAGAACAGCAGAGCAGAGACGAATCTCGTGTATCAAGGGTGATGATAGGGAGAGGGTCGGGAAGGTCTCGATTTAGCGAAGAAACAGAAAGCAGACGCGTCGATCTCTGCCAAAGAGAGACAGTCTTGGGAGCTTTGTAAGGCGAAAGTTCTCACCCGGTCTTACTCGAGTCACGGAAGCACGGCCTGCGTGACGATGAGACAAGAAAGTTTGCTGTCTACATCTGCGACACGATTGCCTATTGTGCGGGCAAATAAGGTGGGTAAAGCTATGCCCGGACAGCAGCGGATGTGATGTGGCGGACTTTGGAAGCTGAGGTCCGTGTCTCAGATCTCACCGAACTCAGATAAACTTAGGGCTTCTTGTCTAATGCTTGCCTCTTTTGGCCTTATCGTGCCTGGCGGATGAAGAGGTAAAGATTGAGAGGTAAAGGAGCACGTTCGAACACCATCCCGCGAATGTTTCAATGCCGGGAGCATGGGAGCATGGGAGCATGATTGACAATCTTGTGAGACACTCCGGGATCACTTGCAGCTCGTCAGGGTCTCCATTGTTGAAAAGGGATTAATCGGCGAATATGATGGCGTCTCGAAGCAAATACACTTTTGTTTTTCCCGTTTAATAAACATTCTGCAGGTGGCGCCCCGCGTCCAAGTTTATGCGAGCGCCAAAGAGCTTTTTGTCTTGACTCCGCTTCGGTCAACAAAGAGGCTTGCATCGCCGGCGTGTGTAAGTCGAGTTAACGTCCTTGAGCCTCCAAGGTCAGCGCAATCCATCGTCAAAGGGGCAGCAGCGATCGATTAAAAGCCATTCGAAGCATTCCAATCCGTCGATTTTGACTCGTTCCAAAGAACGACGGCTTCAATCCTTGGTTGACTCAAAATCAAATATCCGTCACAGGGTGGTCTCGACAGCGACAGCTGAGATTTGCTTTAGATTCTTGAAACAAGGCAATGTCCTGAAATAGAAGGGGATGTCGATGTGATCTTGCTCGCGAAGGGGCGACAACTGCTTTACGCGAAAGACAGTCTCCCAAAAAGGCAGGCAAGAATTCGACGTGTTCCATCAGTAGCGATCCTCATGCGCTGCCGATCTTTACCATGACATCGTACTTCAACACCTACTTGTTTCGGCTAGCTCGCTGTTTGAGATCTGTTGATCAATTATCCTTGTCTCAACTAGGCAAGTCGATACTTTGCTGCTTTCATCACATCATCAATCATCAGATCGTGACGACCGGTGAAGGATGAGAAACACGTGGTGTGTCTGGCCCTTACAGATCGGCAACGCAGGCATGTCTTAGATCATGCCAGCTTGTCTCAGCCGGGAATTTTGCCTACAGTGTTAGACCGTCAGATCTTTTAGTTAACTTTTTCTCTCGGTTCACTGCTTACGCGTCGCTGACAAATCAATGCTCAGCGCACCAACCGCACGCAACCCTTAAACTTTGGTTCTCCGACTGAGCTTTAGCGAGTATTTGACCCTGCGCAGTGTTCTTCTTCTTCTTTGTCTTCTTGATGGATCTCCCTTCATAAAGGGACGTGGCATCCTTCCTTCACTCCCACTTCTTCGACCACAGCTTCTACTCTTCAAGCTTCTCGAGCTACATCTTACCAAGGCTCACAGCTTCGCATCTTGCGACTGGCCAGCTCTCCAAATGCTCTAAGCGCGCTTCATCTTGGCCGTCGATCCCTTTCGACCTTCCCTGAGCCATGTCCGAGCACTACGGCTTCGACCATTTCGATGGCGCATCCAACTATGATGCTTCTACCTCTGAGTATTCTTACACGGACGAAAGCTCCCGCTCTTTTGCTCAGACCAACGGTCACAAGCAATCCAAGACCAGCTCCAACCCGCGTCGCAAAGACCTCGACCCCCACCTAGACCTCGATGCCATCAGTGACCTCCACCTCACCGAACGCGATCTCGACCCTTCGCGCTCTCACGCCCATTCTCATCTTGCTGCGCATTTCAAAAGCGATAGCGCTTCTCATTCGCACCTCAACCATGACCATCACCATGCAGGCTCGACTTCCCTTGCCGAAGCCGGCATCGGAGAAGATGTCGACCCTGCCTTGCTCCAAGACTTGCCAGAACATGCTTGCGCTTACTGCGGCATCTTCAATCCGTCTTGTGTAGTCAAGTGTCTCATCTGCAACAAGTGGTTCTGTAACTCGCGTGGCTCCACCTCGGGCTCTCACATTGTCAACCACCTCGTCCGCGCCAAACACAAGGAGGTATGCCTCCACGCCGAGTCGCCTCTCGGCGAGACCACGCCCGAATGCTACAACTGCGGTGCCAAGAACGTCTTCCTTCTCGGCTTCATTCCAGCAAAGAGCGAGACCGTCGTGGTGCTCCTCTGCCGTCAGCCCTGCGCCGCCATGTCCAATTCGAAAGACATCATCTGGGACACCACTCAGTGGTCGCCACTCATCGAGGACCGCTGCTTCCTCACCTGGCTCGTCAAAGTACCCTCCGAACACGAGCAGCTTCGGGCGCGACCAATCACCCTCCAACAGATCAACCGCCTCGAAGAGCTCTGGAAGGACAATGCCAACGCCTCCCTCGAGGACCTCGACAAGCCAGGCGTCGAGGAGGCACCCAACAGCGTCCTCCTCCGATACGAAGACGCCTATCAGTATCAGAACATCTTTGGACCGCTCGTCAAGATGGAGGCCGACTACGATCGCAAATTGAAAGAATCGCAGACGCAGCAGGACTTGGTGATCCGCTGGGATCAGGGTCTCAACCAGAAGAAGATCGCTTGGATGACGCTCCCCAAACTCGAAAGCGGCGAAGTACGTCTGGCCGTAGGCGACGAGCTCAAGCTCCGCTACCGAGGCGAGATCGCTCCTCTTTGGGAAGGCGTGGGCCACGTGATCAAGATCCCCAACAACGTTTCGGATGAGGTAGCCCTCGAGCTCAAGAGGGCCGACGGCGTTCCCGACCATTGCACTCACAACTTCTTCGCCGACTTTGTGTGGAAGGCCACTTCCTTCGATCGCATGCAGAGCGCGATGAAGACCTTTGCCGTCGACGAGCAGAGTCTCAGCGCCTACATCTACCACAAGCTGCTCGGCCACGAGATCGACAATTCCACTCTCCGAACCACCATGCCAAAACGTTTCAGTGCTCCCGGTCTGCCCGAGCTTAACCACAGTCAAGTCAATGCTGTCAAAAGCGTCCTGCAGAAGCCGCTCAGTCTCATCCAGGGTCCTCCGGGCACAGGTAAGACCGTCACTTCCGCCTCGATCGTCTACCAGCTCAGCAAGATGAACCCTGGTCCTGTTCTGGTCTGCGCTCCCTCCAATGTCGCCGTGGATCAGCTCACCGAAAAGATTCACATGACCGGTCTCAAGGTGGTGCGTCTTACTGCCAAGAGTCGAGAGGCGCTCGACAGCCCCATCAGCTTCCTGACGCTTCATGAGCAGGTCGCAAACAACGATACCAACATCGAGCTGCAAAAGCTCATCCAGCTCAAGAACGAACAGGGCGAGCTCAGCAGCAGCGATGAGCGCAAGTACAAGGCGCTCACCCGAGCCTGCGAGAAGGAGATTCTCAGCACCGCCGATGTCATTTGCTGCACGTGTGTCGGATGCGGTGATCCACGTTTGGCCAAGATCAAGTTCCGCACTGTGCTTGTCGACGAGGCGACGCAGGCGGCCGAGCCAGAGTGCATGATTCCGCTTGTGATGGGCTGCAAGCAGGTCGTCTTTGTCGGAGATCATCTTCAGCTTGGGCCCGTCATCATGAACAAGAAGGTAGCGCGCGCTGGTGCAAGTCAGAGTCTGTTCGAGCGCCTCATCATGCTCGGCAACCGACCCATTCGGCTGCAAGTTCAGTACCGTATGCACCCTTGCCTATCCGAATTTCCCTCAAACATGTTCTACGAAGGCACTCTGCAGAACGGTGTCACTGCACCCGAGCGCTTGCGCAAAGACGTCGACTTCCCCTGGCCCGTGCCATCGCTGCCCATGCTTTTCTTCCAGAACTTGGGCCAGGAAGAGATCTCGAGCAGCGGCACTTCCTTCTTGAACCGCACCGAAGCATCCAATGTCGAAAAGGTCGTGACCCGCTTCTTCAAAGCTGGCGTCAAGCCATCGCAGATCGGTATCGTCACACCGTACGAAGGTCAGAGGAGCTACATTGTCAACCACATGCAGCTGCACGGATCGGTCAAGAAGGAGCTGTACAAGGAGGTCGAGGTGGCCAGTGTCGATGCCTTCCAGGGCCGAGAGAAAGACTACATCATCCTCAGCTGTGTCCGCAGCAACGAGCATCAAGGTATCGGTTTCCTGAGCGATCCACGACGTCTCAATGTGGCGCTGACTCGTGCTCGATACGGTCTGGTGATTCTCGGCAACCCCAAGGTGCTCAACAAGCATCCTCTGTGGCACTATCTGCTTGTTCACTACAAGGAAAAGGGGTGCCTGGTTGAGGGTGTCCTGTCCAACTTGCAGCCGAGCATGATGCAATTCCCCAAACCGCGCCGACCGTTGCAGAAGCCTGGCGATCTCATGGCACGACATCGCCACGATCTCGGAGGTGCCGATGGCTACGGAGCATCTCGCAACGGAGGTACGAAGGGAGACTCGAACGAGCTCGGATTCTTCCGCACTCATGATCCTATGTCGTACATTCCCAGCGATGCTCAGAGTGTCACGAGCTTGGGCACGCAGGCGACGTACCCCTCGGCGCATCTGTCGGTGGGCGGTATGCATGGACCTTACGCCAGCAGCATTGTGAGCCAAGACGTCGATACGGAGAGCATGGCGGGCAGCACAGCACCGTCGGCTAGCATCACGTACAGCCAGAGTGATCGTCTTCACCGGCGTCTCAGCATGAGCAGCATGAGTGGTGCCTCGGACTTGACGAGTCTCGACAACTACAAGGGTGATGGAAGCTATGTTGGTGGGCACGATGACGATGCAGGATCGACGTTCTCGGCTGCCATCTCTCAGTCGTCGTTCACCACGTTTTGAAGTCCAACAAGTCCAGGTGTAGACGAGGCAGGTCTGACTGCCTCGGCTTCCAATTCCACATTCCCTGAGACACAAGTGCAAAACTTGGCCTGACCAGCTCTGGATGACCCAGAGTGTATTTCGAATTGGTCAGCGTCCACCATCATCACGATGGTGATTCTTCAACATCCACGTCTTTGCTCAGCCTCGCGCTGTGTTGGCTTTCTCGCTTTACAATAGCGCCGTAGAATGATCCAATGGGCCCAAGCACAGTCGCCGTGCACATGTGCATGTTACACATTGTCACACGCTCCTCCTTCCCGTCCTTGGCGATTGCCCCCTCGCGATTCGTAGCACCCTCGAGATGTAGTGTACACGTCATTGTAAATTCTTGCACCGTCTAGAAGCAATTTCAGACCAAAGTTGTGCTTCAGCATTGTCCTTGTCCATCTCTAGCATTATCTTGGGTCTTGCTTTTTGCCGGCGGCTGGAGCTGTTCGTAGACAGAATGGCTCACAATTGGATGTGGCGTCGTGGTCCGTTGTGTGGGAGTCGCATGGGCCTTTGTCCACGATGATGGCCCCTTTTCTTCAACGCCCACCTGTGAACTAACGGCAGGTTTATGAAATGAATTGGCCTCCCCTAAAATTCCCTCATTTGGCATGGGTTTAGACCAAAGCGAACGAAGAAGAGAATTGGACCAGTCATCACTTCTCTTCTGTCGTCAACGTCGACATCCTCTCCAAAATCTCTAGGATGTGAGACCGTTGCGATTGCAGCGTGCGAAAGCGGGGCTGAAACCTTCGTGCTTGAGGCAGAATCGGAGTCGATTTTGGCGTTTTTGACAGGTCCGGCCCAGAAGCAAGAAGCACGAAGCTCACACGCACGCAAGGACGCCCTAGAATCTCAATTTCATGCAGAGGAGCTCTAAGTTTCAACTATTTCCCGCGATTCGAAAATCGACAACTTTTTTCTTTGTTTGCAAAATCGGCGTTTAGACTCCGCCAGCTTACAGTACGCTAGTCCACAGCCTCTCTTCTCCGCAAGAATTACGGAATATGGGTCCGCGCGACGTGAGGGGGACTGTGCTCCTTGCTTTGCATGTGTCTCACCTTAGGTGGATTCATGCTTCGCGTGGTTTCTTGACTGGAGAGCACAAGCGGAATTCTTTGATTTTGGCAGCAGCTCTCTGCTCTTTCACACAAGCTGATCATTGATGGACAGAACAAAAAGGATTTTCCGTTCGACGGACCAACTTCGGCTGTGGACAGCAGAGTGATTGTGTTTGCTGTCAGCCACTGATTTGGTGCGCTCACCCTCTTTTTCTTCGGAAACAGCGACTGCAGTGTCGAAGGACCGGTGGCGACGATGCGACAAGCAACCTCGCTCGTTCTTAGATGCAGTCGAGCGCATCATCAGTGGCTCGCTTAGGAAGCGCTTAGACGCGAGCTTCCTTAAACGAGCAAACGCCCCTTTCTGCTCTTTTAAGTTCCCACACTCTCTTCGCAACCAAGGCGAATTAGCCGATTTCATCTTGCATGAAAAGGTTGCCTCCCACCTTTCAGCGAAGATGAGGTGTGTGCATTGTCTCTGTGCGTGTTTCAGCTGGCTGTGTGCCTGTCTCTCTGTTCGCTTTGTTCACTGCTGCGGTCACACTCATGTCACGACAAGGAGCGTGTGCGTGTCGGTGTGACCGTAACGTTATCGCTGTCTGTCCATCCTTTGTGTCTTTGCTTCTCCCACACCATCACGTCGCTTGTTCGTTGCATCTCTGCCCCTGTCACTCTCGCACTTGCTCGAACAGCATCCGACAATCCCACCTCGGTTTCTTCGTGGCACACTCAAATTCGCAGCCCTCTTTCGGTCCTCTTCACCCTCTCTGGAATCAGTCTGGTCTTTCTTATACCCACCAGCTGTTTCCCTGACAGTCTCGCGGACATAGTGCTTCTCGAACCGGCCAAGAAAGGGCTTCCGTCTACTTCGATCTACAATGGTCGTTCACTAGTTTCGCCATCTCCTTTTCACATCTCGATACAGTATAGCCTTCTTGCCAGTCATCTGTGCTGGTCACAGAGTTGCTTCATCTTGACTCACACCATCGAACGCCACCAACACCCACAGAGTCACTTAATTCTCGACACCCTCCACCTTTTCGGGGTCTCACCGATCGGTCCCACCAACAGCGGCAGTGTGCCCCTTTCTCTTTCCCTTTCTCTCGCCTGGATGGCGCTGACACATCTGTGTTGAAGAGCAACGATGTTCCAGTGGAGAAGCAAACGGCACTTCCCGATGGACTTTGTTCCATCGGTATTCCCGAAAAACTCATCTCAACCTTCGACTCCGGACGAACCCAATTTCCCTCGGAATGACTCCGTTCGATCAACGCAACAACAGTCATCCTCATCGGGCAGGCAATCAAGTGTCAAGGCTTTCACCAAAGCAGCCATCGGAAAGGGTGCCAAGTTCAGACCAGGAACAAGAGATGGCTCCGGAGGCACACCTTCGCCCATGAGCTTTGCTGCTGGTCCTCGATCCTCGAGCAGAGGTGGCAACAGTCTCGAATTTGGCGGAGGTGTGGTACCAGATGACTCGCTCTCGGAGGCGGGTCACTCCGATTCGCCTTCATCACCTGTCACTCCTCAGCACTCGGCCAATTCAAACTCCAAGCAGAGCAAGGATACAGTCGTCAACACACACGCAAACGCATCTTCATCTTCTCCCTTTCCCTCCAAATTCAAAGGTGTACAGCAAGATTCTGCCATCGACCACACACGTCTCCATTCCATATCTACAATGGGCAGCCTCGAAGACTTTCGTTCTGTCATTGCCTTTTCGTCTCCCACCAATCTGTTAGACGAGAGTCCGGCGTGGACGACATCAACCGCCATGTCTACTCCCGACTTTGCTGCCGTCGTGGCTGCTAATCGAGACAAGCCTCTTCCGGTTCCCAACCCAGACGAATCACAGCCACCTCTTCCGGCTCCAGCACGAGCAACAACCTCGTCACACGTGCGGTCTTTGTCCCCGTCCTCTAACGCGGCAAACAGCCAGCCACTCGCACGAACGTCTCATCAGGCGCTGACAGGCAAGAGTAGTTCAATCACCGCAAACGAGCCTCTTGCGCCCGGTGCGCAGCCCAGTACCTCGCAGCGTCGATCCACTGCTTCGAGTTTGCCAGAATCCATCTCTCAACCAGGCTCGTCTCAGCCTGCCAGCGAGGAGTTCCAAGGTTCAGGTCGCAGGACTTCGACTACCGAGCTCATGCGCAGACTCGAAGAAAGTGTGCGACGAGGCACTGAAACCACTACCCCCCTTGGTCTCGGTATCAGCGGTGCCCCGGAGGACAATCAGACACGCTCAGTGTCCACCGGCAGACCAGCCGACTCGTATCGACACAACAGTCTCAGTCCACGCCGTCACACAAAGAACATCAGCGAAGAGTCGGCTCACAGCTCTCTAGACAGCTGGGGTCGCACCTCTTTCGGTCGCGATGCCCTCCGCATGCTCATCGACTCGGACCCAATCGATGGCTCCAGAAAGCCAGCTTCTTCAGCCTCGAGCACCACGCGAAGGACTTACGTCAGCGACAGCGACCATAGCACAACCACTGTAGAGACGAATATCGACGTGCAAGACTCAGATCAACTGTCCACCATCAAGGAGCACTCTGAATCGCCGGCATCGATGCTACCGCGCCGCTTGTCGCCCGAGTCTAGCTTGAGACGGTCGCAATTTGCAGAGTCGTCCGACGCTCAGACTTTCAGGACTTCAGCTTCCTCTGCGAGATCCGATGGCTATCGAACCGCCTCGCCAGACATTCACGCTGCTCGAACCAAAGGCCCATTGCCTGATGCCACGAAGACTCGAGAGTCTGGCAAGGCGCCCAGCCATCAATTGCCTGCTACTCCCACGCCCACCGTCATAAGTGGTCTCGGCTCACCGACGTTTGGCTCCCCTCCAGTGAAGGTTTCGCAGCCCTCGACTATGACTGAGCTGCTTCCTTCTGTGGATTTTGAAGCGTCAAGCCACGAAGCCCACACAAGAAGGCCGTCCAATGCCTCCTGGACTTACTCGCGTAAGCCTGCTTCCGAGCGTCTCAATGTCGCAGGGCCTCGACGAGGTTCTGAAGATCTTGTTGCCATGTCCAAATCTCGTTCGGCCGCAGAGCCTTCGACTGCACCTCTTCCGTCGCTTCCTATCCCTGCGTCGCCGACCACATCATCAGCACGCATCGCTTTTGCACGCTCGGCAGCACATGTTTCGGAGCCCAATACGCCTAATTTGGCCTATGAAGCCCTGCTGGTAAAGAGCGTGGGCAAGCAAAGGAAGAGTCGACCAGCTGCATTGGCGTTGAATCTCGCATCCCTGTCCGCCTTTTCGCAGCACCCTTCCGCGCTTTCTGCCAACAGCCTCGCTGCGAAAGGTCTCGCCAGTCCTGCCAAGCTGCGTGCTCCACCGCCCTCGGCTCCCCCTACCGATCCGCTGCCGCCTATTCCCGACACTCCGTCGTTCGCACCCAAGAGCCCGGCACTTAGGAGCCCGGCACCTAAGAGTCCTTTACCTAAGAGTCCGGGCCCTCAAATGCGCAATGGATCTTGGGCTACCCCCGCTTTCAACAAAGGTGCAGCCGGTGATGACGAAGTGGATCCACTCATCACTCCAAAAGTTTCGCGCTCTTTCTCATCGAAGAGAGACAATCCGGCTGAGGATCGCTCTTCAGGGCTGACATCTGGCTCGGCCGCCGACCAGATCACTGCACCTGTCGCTGAGGCAGTCGCATCTGTCATTGACAATTCCAAGCAGGCCGAAGCTGCAGCACAGGCCAAGCCTGGAAGCAACGAGACACCTTCGCGCACCTCTGTGGTTTCGCAAGCATCGGACCACAGGTCGACAAGCTCAGCAACCGCTACCTCGGCCGGCGAGAGCTCCGACGCCACTACGATGGTCTCGGTGGCCCAGACAGCGACACGCACTGCCTCAAGGCCTGTGCGCTTGTCCATCACCAAGAAAGACCGCGACATCCAGGAAGCCATCAAGACGGCAGCATCCACCGTCGTTGCCACCGAGCACGCCGATGGCCAGATTGTTTCGCCCGTCCTCAAGCCATCCATTCTCAAGGAAGAAAGTCGCTCGAAGATGGCGACCAAAGCCGATCCGGGATCGACTCGCTCGCCCGCACCTTCAGGTCAGGTCATCAGCTTTGACCTTACACCGCAACGAAGGACGTTCGAGCCTTCGCAGCAGCAGCCACAACAGCCTCAAGAGCAGAGCCGTCGCAACGCAGCCAACGACAGATCGCCTGGCCCACCTCCCAGCGCATGGACCAGTCGCAGCGCTGCCTCAGTGTCACGTCGAGACCCCACCGTGAGCAACGGACCTGGCTCTTCTGATACGGGCCACGAGCGCCAGGACGAGACGCGCGGTGGTGCGGAAAGTGTTGCCAGCTGTCATTCAACCATGAGCAGTCTCAGTAATCGCCGCCTCGAGACGCTCCACGACAAAGAGGCGTTGCTTGGTGCGCTCAGCGAGACCTCGCGCAAAGAGCTTCTCAAACGCACCGAAGGTCGATTCACTGGTGCATTCGCCGAAGTGGCTCAGGCATTCCGTCAGCTGCAAGCGGACAAGTTGTTATTGGAGCAGATTGTCCGTGAAAAGACGCCTCTCAGCGGAGTAGGTGCCAACAACGAGATGCTCAGCGGCTACCTGTCGACCATGAACTCAAAGTTGGAACAGAGCAACTCCGAGATTCGAAAGCTGTTGGATCTGCTCGAGCAACAGAGAGAGGTCATGGAGCAGATGATGGCCACGCATCAGTTGGAGAAGGAAACGTACCAGGACGATCTGGAACGTCTCTACAGCGCGCTAGACGAAGCACAGGCAGAAGCTGAGCATCATCGAGCGCATGTCGTCAGGCTCAACGAAGAGCTAGCGAAAGCACACGCTAACACTGTTCAAGCCAATGCGGAGGCGATGCGAGCCAGGACTACGTTGACAGAGGAAGGAAGGAAGCGCGAAAAGGTGGTCATGCTGCTTCGAGCAGCCAAGGAGAGGCTCAGAGAGGTTGAGACGGAAAACTTGGCTTCTTCCGGTCCGCGGCAGATGGAGGATCGACACGAGGAATCCGATATCGAACGCTTGTCGACTGATAGCCTTGATGGGTCGTCGGAGAGCGAAGTGGCTAAGCTGCGTCGACTCTTAGAGGAACGGGATCAGGAGATTGCGACGCTGCGTCTTTCGCACGCTGACGCGTTGGTGCAGCAACAGCAGCAGCAAGATGCCGCAGACGACGCTGCTTCGATTGCTGAAAGCTCTGATCACGAGTCGGCACCTGGTGGTCCTGCAGAAGAAGTCGCTCGGTTGCGAGCTCAAATCGTCGAACAGAAGGAGCGGGAGAAACAGATCCGCACAGCTTACGTCTACGTACGCGAAGAGCTCCGCAAAGTCAACTCGGATCGTAGGAGGTCTTCCGTTGGATCGATCCAGAGCCTCACAGGTACGGTGACACCGTCATCGACCGTAACACCCGGCTGTGCGACGGGTACGACATCGAGAGCAGCCTCACCATGGAACACTTTCGGCTCGATAGCCACGAGGACGGGCAGGTTTTACGACCAACGACCGCCCATGTCCGCCGGTGCTGGATCCGATGCTGCAGCAGCAGGTCAGCAGCAGGTCAAGTTGAAGAGGTTGAGTCTGCCGATTGTTGCTCGTGCGTCGGGTATTGTTGTGCCGAGTCCCGGGCCTGGTACGCCTAACGGTCAGGCGGAGTTGGTGGGGCAGCAGTTGAAGGGGAGGATTGGAGGTGGTCCGCTGTCGGCGTATCGTTTGACTGGGTCGCCTGAGGAGTCGACGTGAAGTCGATCCACGACTTGAAGATAACTTTTTGATGTCACATCACACACACTCGCTTTGTCACATCCAGCTTTAGGATCGTCACGCTCATTTTTTTTAAATGTCACGGGGTCAGATCAAGTTGTCAAGGGCATCGCAAGTCTTGTCCAGAGGTCTCTTTTCGATGTGTGACGCTGTCTGTGATGGAGAGATCGAGTCGAGGGCGGGAAGCGAAGGCGAGAATGCTCAATTTTCACACGTCGCTTTGACACACAACTTTGTTCACGAGCAAGCTTTCGAAGCTGCCGTTGACGCCCTGTTTTCGGGCTTCACGTCACATTCGCTTTATCGACATCAAGCGTGTTCTCGAGATCGTCACGCTCAGTTCTTTGAATGTCATGGGAAGAATAAAATTTGTCAAGGACATCACAACTTTTGTTTGAGGTGTCGCGACTTTTGTTACGAGTTCTCTCGTTGATGTGCGACGCTCTTTGGGATTGAGGGATCGAGTGTGATTCGATGCGTTCGACGCGTTCGACGTTGTGTGGATTGTCAAAGCGTGTGTCATCGTTGGCGAAGCGTTGGGTCAGGCCTATGTGGAAGCGACGCAAGAGCTCGGGAGCTGCTTGGAAGATGTTAGGCGCAAAGAACTGGTATTAGGAGGGTTCAGCTTGTGACATGTCCGCAGTGCTGAAAACTCCGTTTGGTGAAACCGTACGCGATCGATTACGTATGTTGGAGTGAATCCTGAAGGCTATGCCGTTCTCTTTGCTGCTGACCTCCTCCACTATGCCACCCTCGATCGCCTGTCTCTGGTCAGAGAAGTCGGCTTGGATAACCACCTGGTCCTCTTCACCCTCTTCTTCCACCAAGCGCTCTATCTGCTGGACAACTTGAGCATAGCCAGCGACCCGAAAGATGAGGACCAGCTTGGACTCCGCCAGGAACATGTTGGTTTTACATCAAAGACACCCGGTGCCTGGACACTCCGCCTTCTCATCCAGCAAATCAAGGGCCACAAGCAGGCGAAGGGTAGCATGGAGGCCAGGCCACGCATGCGCCCGCTTCAGGATCCAGCAAACATTCTTCTCAAGCCGACTGTCATCTTTCTGATACTGCTCATCAAAGCGAGGCGCCTTGCGAGAGAATGGACCGGTGCACCTTCTTGAGAGCGTCTTCGAAGGTTCCCAGACTCTCCTGCCCCTGCAGGAAATGGATAACACCTTTAAGAAGGTGGTTCTTCTGATTGCGGATGGTGCCTTTCAAAACGTACTCGCTTGGAGACATATGCCTGCTCTTGACATTAAAAAGCTCTCGAGTGAGGAAAAGTTTCGACGAGCAACCATGATATCAACAAAGAGTGGATGCGGCCAAAGCGCATGTGACAAGCTCAACGAAACCGATGACAAACTTGAATTGCATTTTGACAAAGAAGCGGAGGCCATCTCTTCGCATACTCATTCCCGCTCGATGCCAGTCAAACAACACCGATGCAAGTAGCATCTCTTAGCGAATTTGCAGCGACACGAGCGAAGAAGAAGACGCGACACAGGCGTAGATGAGTTCGACAGGATCACATTCGCGCGCACAATACTTGGACACTCAAGACTCGATGCCGATGTCAGCATCAACAACAAGCGGACGTGGAAAAAGCGCATGTGTCAGACGCAACGAGACCGAGGACAAACTTGCATCGCACTTTGACAAAGAATCGGAGGTAATCTCTTCGCACACACTCCTTTTTCACTCGATGCTTGGGTCACGACACGAATTTGATCTGAAGACTGATACAAGACGGATCTTTTCGTACAGGAGCTTTTTGTACAAGATTGAAACTTTGAGAAGGTGCGGAAGCGGAAAGGGGGAAAGATGCGAAAGTGTGACTGCGGGACGATGCGGAAGCGGAAACTGCGAAAAGATGCGGAAGGAAAACTGTTGTTCGTTACACGAAGCGACGCGGCTGAAACACCATACGGAAAAGCGGAAGATGAGGTCAAAACACGTCAGCACAATCCCGCAGAGGAGTCACTACCAAAGCTCCAGCACAAACCTACCAAAGCTATTTCACTTCCTAGGCAAAACAACCTCGCGGCAAACCCTGCGGAACTCTGCGTCCGAACCGTCGTCCGAACCGTAAAACTTCAAATCGTCAACACGTATGGTGGAGCTTGAGCCGGTACATTTGTTTGCATTGTCGTCGTCGATGTTGGCGCCGCGGTTGGCTCGCGCGTTGCGCACGGCAGCTCTGCAAGTAGGCTCGGCGGTAGTAGCTGCGTCGTTGTTGGCTTGCGGCTCGACATTGTGTGGGTAAATGTCTCGGTCGAGCTGAGTGTTGGTGCGGACGATATCGCTGAACGTTCCCTCCGTCGGCTGCATAACGCTAAACACATCGATCGCCAGACAAGTATTTCCAGTCCACTAAGCCCTCACGACACCGTCAAGACGAACAAGATCGCCATCTTTGAGCTTGTCGAATTCTTCCTCGTCGTGAAGCCAGGCGCCGGTTCGAATTTTGACGAACGCATTTTGAGCGTCGGAGAAGCAAAACTTGAGGTGCGGAAGGAGCTGGATACGACCGATAAAGCAAAGTCGTTTCGGGTTGGCGGTGGACGGATGCTGCGTAGCGTAGGCAGCGGGAGAGTTGAGCTGCTGCGGCTCTCCAGGAGCTGCGGATGCGGTGCTTTCGAGCCTCTTGAGCATTCCGACCTGCGCTTGAGCAAGTTGCTCCTCGCTTTGGGAAGCGTCGACGATGCGGGAGAAGGTCAGGCCGCCGTTGCGCATTGCTCGTCTGAAGGTTCGCTGAGCTCGTCGCTCTCTAGAAAGAGGACTGAGGGAAGGGGCCTCGCGACTGTCGCTGTCGTTCGGCTCTGGTTTGGAAGCCATGTTGATCGTTGCGGAGAAGGGTTGGTGGAGAGCGGGATTGGAGAATGATGATGGCGGGAAGCAAGAGCGAAGTGGTGACGAAAGCGAGCTTATATATAACCACACGCACGCCGCGGAAAGTGTCGAGGTGCGGAATGCGGACCACTCCAGTTCAAGGACACTGTGTCAAAAAGCCAATCACGCTGTCGATACAAGCTCAAGAACGCGATTCATAATGGAGTGTTGTGCAAGACAAGCTCAATTCGATCCCTAAATGTCCGTCATCCGACGGTGAGCGGCGTGTGAAAGAATACTCGCTCTCCCTCGATACAGTCTGTGTGATTGGGCAATTGACACCTTTGCATGAAGACGAGAGTGGCTGTGACGATAAAGATAGAGTTGTACATGAACTACTCGAAGTGAATTCTGCGTGAGACGTCTCGAGCGCTGAAGCGCGCTGCTCTTGTCGTCCGCAGATCAAGAGTTGCGGAAGAGCTAGCTGAGACTGATCACTTTGACTGTTCCGCATCCGCATCTGACTGCTTCTGCTCCTTCCTATCCGAGTCATCGTTCGTTTCGTCCGCACTCGTAGCTCTTGACCCTTCCTCCTGTCGCTTCCGCTGCTGCTCGGCTTTCCTCCTCTCATTCTCCTCCCTCGAGCTCTGGTTGCTCTCCATTTTACCCTTCTCTTCGACCTTCTTCTTCTTCTTCAACGCCAGCGTATCGCCCAAATGCAAGTTGTTCGCCAGAGCTCTCGCCTTTTCCGTAGGTCCGTGTCCGAATCCAAGATGCAACTGTGCTCTATCCACCCTGTTTCCGCTCGGTCCAGCTGTAGCAGTAGACGGAATAATATCGTCGGACGACAACCCGCTGTAGATGAGATACATCATCGAACCCCATTCCAGGATCTTTTGGTTCAGCCATGGAAGCGATACGGGTTTGTTGAGGAAATCGTTACACCCAGCTGCGAGAGCTTCGACTCGATCGGAAGACAAGACGGAGGCGGTGAGGGCGACGATGATGACCGGTGCTCGGAATGGGTTGTTGCTGCCTGCGCCTCCTCGTGTCGTTGTTGGAATGCGGTTGGTGTCGCCCACACCATTGACGAGCGAAGAAGACGAAGCTTGAGCGTTCGGACCACCACTGCCGCTGGCAGAACGTTGCTGTTGCTGCTGAGACTGCGACTGTTGATCACCGCTTTGGGATGTGCCACTGGATCCAGCAATGGCATTCTTCATCAACCCTTTCGCATTCAACGTCTTCGACCCTCCACTCGACTGAGTCTCGACTCGAGAATCAGCAGAAGCAGGAGGAGTGTTTGGCAAGATCCCAATGTTGGCGTTCCTTTCCAGCTTACGAATCTCCTTGGTCGCCTCAATACCATCCATGACAGGCAACTGAATGTCCATCAAGATCAAATGATAGCCTCCCGTCTTCCACTTTTCCACCGCTTCTCGACCGTTGTTGGCTACGTCGTACTTGATCTTCTTCTTACCCATATACATGGACAGGATCCTTTGGTTGATAGGGTTGTCCTCGACAATGAGTACTTTGATGGGTGGTAGGACGGCTTCACGCACGGGCGCCTTCTTGGGGCCTCGACCACGACGTGCCGACGCAGTGAATCCCATTCCCATCATGAAACCTGATTGCGGCACAGCTGATGGCTTGGTCTTGGGTTCCGAAGGCGATGCAGTAACAGCGCCGAAGGATTGACGGGCTTTGACGCGGCTAGCGGCGTTGGCTGAATTGCGCGCATTGGGAGATGCTGTGGCCGAGTTGCTACCTGATGCGGCTGGTTGCCTTGCACGAGATTCGCTGGCAGCCGATCCAGCTCGAATTGGCGCGGCTTCGCCAGCCTTTGTAGAGCTCGGCCCTGCTGTACCTTCGGTCGTCTTCTTGACTCCTTCGCCCTTGCTTGCCGCTGCGGCAGTCGATTCCGCATTGTTGTTGGATTGCTTGCTAGCATCATCGCCTCTTGCAGATGCAGCTTCTGAGCTCGCAGTCGCATCCTGAGGCTGCGGAGACATGCTTGGAACCAGTGGAGTGGTCATAGGTGGTCGAGAGGAGTTCAAGACAGAATGGATACCCACCTGGGGAGCAAACATACTGCCGTTCTGGTAAGCGCCCGCATTCGGAACTCGCAGCTGCGCTGGACGCGAGTCAGATGTTTCTGCTGACGCTGGTGACGCCGCGCTTTCGGCCAGATTTGACAGGCTGCTGGCGCGCACTTCACCAGCTCCACGGACCGAGCCCGCATTCGAGCCGGTGCTGCGGTTCGTCAGACGCCTGTCTCGAGATACCGGTTCGGAGCGTTCACTGTGTTCGGACGGACACTGTTGGCCGCGTCGAATTGAAGAGGCAGATACGCCACGCGAGAGCGACGGTTTCGATCCAGAGACAGACGGGGTAGACTGAGAAGATTTGGGCTGGAAGAAGATACCTGCAGGACGACCGTCTGGACTCTGGATGACCATTCCGCTAGCAGCGCTTCCGCCCATCTTTGCTGCTGTCTCGCTGAAGTATTCCAGCGCATCAGCGGGCATAGGGCTGCTGAGGGGCTGCGTCCTAGCTTGATGGGCAGAAGAGAGCGCCGAGGGGCTGCTGGCCGCGGTGGATGCAGCTTGAGGACTCTTCTGCGTTGAGGTCGTCGCAGAGGTGGATGGCGGAGCTGCATCTTCCGTAACAGTTAGGGCAGAGGCGGACACAGGAGCAACTGAAGTGATGGTAGGCGAGAGTTGCTCTCTGCGTTCATCCTCGAGGCTATCGAGGGTAGCAGCAAGCTGGGCAGACACCCTGGGACGGTCGAGTCCGGGATGAGCTGTGGACTGTGCTGACTGGGACGTGGCATCCTGGTCGGCGTCAGTGATACGCTGCGAAAGGTCACGGTTTGCGTCATCTACACTTTGTTGCGAGTCTTGAGACAAGGATGGACTACCCCTGTTGAGAGGCTCAGATGGCCACTGGAAGGAGCTCTTGGAAGGCGATCGTGGTTGCTGCAAGGAGAGGACAGGATCATTCGAATCGGATGAGGTGAAGTTGAGATCCGAAGAGCCGTTGGGTCCAGGGGAAGAAGTGCCTGTCTGTCCGGGCGCACCGTTGTGCTCAATCTCGGACATCATGTTGGTGCAAGGCTCGTTGGTGCCGTAATGGGGCGCTGCGGGTATGAAAGCGATCTGATTAGAGGAAGAAGAGATGGAGGAGCGCACAGACTCGGCTCATCTTGTGTGCTGAGTTGGACGCGATCGAGGTGCGCTCGACTGTGTGACGAGGAACGTGCTGAGCTGCGTACTGAGCTCGATGCTGATGGTGGCGTTGGTAGTGGTGGTGATGGTGGTGATGGTGGTGATGGTGGTGATGGTGGTGATGGTGGTGATGGTGGTGTCTAGAGTAGCTCGTTGATGTGGGCATCGGTGCGAGTTTCTGTGTGGAGAGTGATGAATTATGCAGCACATCAACAGTCTTTCTCTGCCCGACGGACGTTTCTGCGCGCTGCCGTGCATCAATTCTGTCTGTGCTGACTACAAGCCAAAATTGCATTTGAATCTCAACCACATGGCCCGATCTGAAGGCAGTCTGCCCGATCCATCATTCTGAGCGACACTCGACTTTGCGTGCAGTTCACATGTCAAGGCGTTCACTGTAGCTCAGGTCGGGCCACAAGCGACGTGCACCGTCGGAAGCAGTGCAAAGAGCAGGCAAAATCAACAGAATGAAGAGACGTGCTCTTGTTGTGCGGAGAGGGAGAATGTTTTACAAGTACACGACCAGGATCAACGAATGGAATCCGGTCAGAAAGTGAAGCGAACCATACAAGAGCCGCCAATGGGCAAGCAAGCAAGCAAGAGCCAGAGCCAGAGACATCGAGTCGTATGCAAAGAAAGCGATTTCGTCTATTGCCAACCGTATCGCATCGTCTTGCCGCCGAACAGAGCTCGTGCTTCGGGAGCGTCGGAAGTCGAGTCGAGTCCTCCTGATGTGGCATTTGGTGTGATCTGATCAAGCTTATCTCCGAGCTTGAGTGCGGTCCATTTGATCACTCGTGGATCCGCTCGAAGACGGTCGTTTAGCGACTTGAGAACGGGTGGGTTGGTGTCAAAGTGCATCAACCAGTAGCTGTCAAATGAGCAATAATAAGACAATGTCAGCACTGTGTTTTGTCTCGCTTCCAAGTCCGAGGAAGAGGTCCAAGGCTACTCACTCTCCTGTGCTGTGGTATTGTTGATGTCTGCGTGCTCGTTGTGGAAGTCGTCGTTGACCCCAGTATTGAACACCTCGAACTGCGCCTCCATTCTGCAAGATGAGCTTGGATGTCGATTTGACCAGATCACGCAGTGGTGCCGATTCGGCCGACGATGCGGCGATACAAAGAAGCTCGTAAAGACTGCATCATTAAAGCACGAATAGAATCAAGACGAAGCATGTGTCAGTGAGTGGGCATCTCGGCTGAAGGTCTTCAGCTTCTCATCCAGAGTCCAAGCTTGGAGCTCAGGCCTGAGGAGATGAGCGTCCAACTTACGGCATGGTTGCTATCACAGCTCGGGTTGCTGCGGCGGATGATCCGATTGTGATGTGTGAAAGTGATTCGAGTGATGAGTGACTGATAGGATGGTCGAAGCAGAACGTGTGTTGCGATGCGATTGAGTGATTTGACATCTTCCAACACAGCTCTTAGTCTTCGCCCGCTCAAATTTACGTGCGAGAATTTCTCGCTGCAGGTCTGCAGTCGACGTCCAAAATTTTCGGAAGAAGCGAAGCTGAAAACCCTTAAAAAATTGCTCCACACTCGAAGAAAAAAAAAAAAAAAAGGTTGCAACCGCTGCTTGAGCTTGTTTGCCTTGATACCATCACATCCAGCCACAATCACCAAAGGAGCACTTCAAAAGCAAGAGAGTCTTCCCAAGGACCTTGCTTGCTCACTCATCCCATCGCTGCAAATATGGCTTCCATCACCGACGCGCAGCAAGCGTCGCTCGCCATCCACCGCGTTCGCTTCGTCAACTGGTCGCCTTCCACCGTCACTGCCCTCGCCGTCTCTCCGTCATTCGTAGGCACCGCTCGTGGACTCCTCGCCATCGGTCGACAAAACGGAAACATCGAGCTTTGCACATGGGTCGGTCCTCGCGCAGCTCAAAAGTCTGAATTCGACGACCGATCCTTCCAGTCCGATGCTGCCGGTTGGGCTGTTCACACCATCTTGCCTGGCCAGACCAACTCCAAGATCGAGCAGCTCTGCTTTGTAAACCCACCCAATTCGGAATCGACTCAGACACGGAAGCTGCGTCTCTTCAGCATCTCCGGAGGTTCCATCGTCACCGAGCATTTCATTCCGCTCCACCTTGCCAAGCTTGGTGCTCGAAGAAATGCCGATGTCGACGACGACGACGCGCAAACCAACAAACCCAAGCCGGGAACTGTCTCGTCCTTATTCGGTAGCAAGTCCGCTTCGAATCTCGACCCACACTATCCTGGCGAGACGCGTACACTCCCTTCGCTCGCCGGTGCTGTGTGGAGTATGGCTCCCAGCGCTACCGGTCGATACCTCGCTCTCGGCTGCGAGGATGGTTCCGTGAGAATCATCGACCTCGAAAACGACCGTTTCGAACATCTCGCCAGCACCTCGGGTCAAGATCGAAAGATTGTGCCTCGATTCGGCAAAGCCAAGGGCAAGGTCATCAGTCTTTGCTGGGGTCCCCCTGTTCGCTCATCGCCCAGCCGCTCCTCCAAGGCCACGACCAAGAAGGCTACATCTCCCGACAATGGCAGTGATTCCGATGATAGCAGCAGCGAGGACGACAGCGATCAAGATGATGATGATGACGACGATGACGACGAGCAACAGTGGCACGAGTCCTTCCTCGTCGGTGGTCTCGCCCTTTCCACAGCTGTAGTCTGGGACGCCTCCACCGGAAACATCGCCACAAAACTTGCAGTCCAGAAGAACCGCACCGAGTCCACCATCGTATGGAGCGTTGCCACACTACCCGACGGTACCATCGTCACCGGTGACTCCACTGGCCGTGTCACATTCTTTGACCCGCGCACACGCCTCCCTATACCAGAGGCGACCTTCCGTGCGCACGCCGCGTCTTCTGATGTGCTGGCCCTCTGTGTCGGTCCAGACGGTAAGACAATCTACAGTGCAGGTGTCGACCAAAAGGTAGCAGAATACACCATGCTTGATACCTCCAACGGTCGAGGTCGCTGGATTCAGATCGCATCCAGACGATTGCACGCACATGACATTCGAGCTCTCGCTCTCGACCCGCCTTACTCTCCGCTCGATGCTGCACAAGCCATCGCCAACGGCACCAACGCCAACACAACACCCAGCCGTCTGCCTGTTCTTCTCAGTGGTGGTGTTGACTTCAACCTTGTGCTCACCCCGGCGGCACCACCTTCTGCCATCGTCAAAGCGCAAAAGTCCTCTACGATCGCCTCCCTGCCCTCGGCTGCAGCCAAGTCCAACAGAGTCAAACTCAACAAGGTCGAGCAGGAACACGCATCCATCAACCCCATCTCTTCCAACCCGCTCACCACCTTTGCCGATACCACGCAACGTCGCGTTCCCTTCGTTCCTTTCGCCTCGCGAAGTGGTTTGCTCGGAGGCGGATCCGTTGCCGCCCTCTGCCCCAGCAAAGGCTGGATCGTCCTTCGTCGCGAGCAGTCCATCGGCATCTGGGATCTCGGCAGCCAGTCTGAGCTGCTCTCGGTCGCACAAGCCTCACAAGCCGGCGAGACGCTGCAGCAGCATTCTCCCAGCTGGGCAAAGCTGCTCGAGATGGAAGTCAAGGTCGACTCCAACCTCGTCTCCGTCGCCATCAGTCATGACGGTCGATACCTCGCCTTCTCCGATCTGTACGAGACGAAGCTATTCGAGCTCAAACAGCGACGTAGGCCCGACTCGGAGCCGGTCGAACTCGAACCGAAGAAGATCAAGAGTTTCGGAAAAGTCTTTGGCGGCCAGGAGAAGATGGCACCTTCAGCGAGCGCGTTGAAGTTCTCGCCGGATTCGACGAGGTTGGTGGTTTGTTCCTTGACCGGTGCTTACGTGCATGTACTCGAGTTGCCGTCCCAAGCCAACGGTGACAGCTGCAAGCTTTTGCGTAGCTTTGGACACCACCGAAAGGCCGTAGCTACAGTCAACGCCGGTGCGGGAGATCAGAGACAGATCGCCGGACGTAGCAGCAAGACGAATGGCGAAGCCAACGGTCACACCAACGGCACTCACCCATCTCAGCAGTCGGATCGCGTCGAACGTACTACAACCACCATCATCCAGCACGCCGAGATCTCGCACGACGGCGCTTGGCTCTCCACCATGTCTTCCGACCTGCAGCATCACATTTTCTCGCTCGACTCGTTGACGTATGGCAGGACTTTGCCTTCACCCGCCATCTTGCCTTCCGGCGTTATCTTCCACCCATCCACTTCGGCCAGATTCAGCAGCATGTTGACGCTCGTCTTCGCAGATAACAAGGTCGAATTTTGGGACGTTGAGAGCGGGAAGGAGCTCACTACTGGCACTCCTACCGCTATTCTCCGCAAAGAAGGTGCTGAGCACCTCAGCAGAAGCCAACGTAAGCGAGCAAATCATGCCCGTTCCAACTCCACTTCCCGCCCCACCACCACCGCGGCAGCAACAGCCTCCGACTCGCGCACACTCCTCATCACCAACCTGACCAACCTCAAATACCAGCTTCAGCTCCGTCTTTCGAGTCTGCGAGATTTCGCCATCTCCGCCATCTGGTGTGGCGACGGTAGCAACAGCGGCAATTTGGCGGATTACACACTGGTGGTGTACGGTGCTACCTGGATGTGCACTGCAAGGGCTACTGCGTCAGAAGAAGTCGACGCTGAGGGCGATGTGGAGATGAAGGACAACAATACACCTCGAGCAGCGAGTAGGTTGGAATGGACGATCCGAACGACGTCCAAATACCAGCCCTTGTTGTTGGTCGCTCAGCTGGCCGTGCCGAAACAAGAGCAAGGCGTCAAAGAGTCTCATCTGGTCGTGGTGGAAAGACCCTACTTCGAGCTGGCCAAGAAGCTTCCCGCTGCTTTCCATCGTGGTGCTCGTTACGGTGCTTAGCTTCACACCCTCCGCCACGATCCCTTTCAATTCTCTTGTACAATACTGCATTCAATCATCGCAATCAAGACCTCAGACCCCTCACAAACACTCTGTTTCTCTCCTGACCCCATGTCTCAACTCGTATATTATTGCCATCATGCACCATGTACCTCTCAAAAACCATTACATCAAAACCCATTACAAAGACACCTCGCAATACTGTTTTTTCCACCTCTAAGAAAATCAACAAACACCCAAAACCGTAACACTCACACATTCCTGACCTGGCTGTTCTGCTGTTGAGCCGACCAAGCATTGAAGATCTGTTATCGTCAAAAAAGGGGGGGTAAGAGAAAAATATCGTTAAACTAGGATAACAGGTTCCAAAGATCACGACGGGACCGCCAGCGATGCAACTTGCAACGACCGGTGAAGCGGGGGGAACATCTAGCAAAACTAATACTCGCCGAGGAACACGTATAATCCGCTGGTTCAAAAGGTGACCAAGTCGGCGTTGGTTGTTGACGAAGCATCCATGAAGCGTCTTGTTGCGGGAGGATTGGTTGTTGTGCGAATGCTTGTGTGGGGCCACTGGACGTTGAGACGGGTGCAAGGACTATCGGCGTCTCGTACCACGCTGCTTGCGCGGAAACAGTGGGAACGCTAAAGTCAGGCTTCTCGTCTTGCGACGTTAGAAGCGCAGAATCGAAAAGGGGAGTCTTGGGCGAACGATGTGAAACCACCGACTCGCCGCGCGATGACGATGACGAGGGAGTATTCCCCACCGCCACCTCAGCATTGTCTTGGAGGTAGAAGACATTGCTGTCGAAAACAGGCGCATACACTTGAGCTGGCGAAGACGACGACGCAGCAGTGGGATTGGGAGCAACACCAGTGCTAAGCTGAGAATCAACCTGCTGAGCAAACGCCTGCATCTTTGACAGTTTCCGTTTCTTCGTCGTGATCGAGCTCGTATTGCTCCAGTTCTTGCCATCATGTTCAACCTTTACCTTCGAAAAGGATCCTTCCATCCCATCTACATCATCTTCAACCGCCGCCATCAACCCAGCATCAACGAGCATCTTCCTCAACCTCTCATTCTCCGCTCTCACCTCTTTCACCCCTCGCCCATCGCAGCAACACCTCTCTCCACCCTCCACTACCGCCGTCGACGAGCCCATCTGCCTCATCAACTCAGCATTCTTCTCCCTCAACTGCCGCACACAGCCCTCCAACGACGAAACGGTATCCTCCAAAGTTTTGATGTAAGCTTTCCTACGAACGCGCAGATCCGCCTGTGCTTGTGCGTTTCGGGTACGTTGTTTACCTGCACTTGAGGAAGTGGTGGAGCTTGATGGTGATGTTGTCGACATTTTGTTGCTGATGTTATGATGGTGAATGAAGAGGAGAGAGATGGAGGAGAGGCAAAAAGAAAGGCAAAAGCGGGGGCGGCAGCGGGAGTCACGACACAAGCGAGCTTGATTTAGCGCCAAAAATTGGGGGGGACAGATAAGCACCTCATACGCGCATGAGCGGGCACAATTTCAGTGTGTTCTTGAAACAGACACACAATTTCAGACCGCGATACGCCTCGGAAACTTTCTTAGCCGCTGCTAATGCCGAACCAATTGCGAATCGCCTTTTTCAGCGCATGGCTTTCTCACACTTAACTTGTTGCACGTTGCGCTAAGAACGACGATGGGTAACGAGCTTGCATTTGAAAAACAAAGGGCTTGAACACTACTCCTCCCCCTGCTGCTGCTCCTGCTTCTGGTAAGGCTTGACCTTATTCTTCTTCTTCTGCTGCTGTTTCTTCTTGTTCTTCTTCGTCGGCGCCGCTGGTGTCGCTGCTACCGCCACCGGTGCAGCTGCCTCGGCTTTAGCTGTCTTGGCTGCAGTCTTGAGCTTCTTCTTTGCCGGCTGCTGACCCTGTCTCGATTGCAAATCCGTCTGAGCATCCGTATTCTGTACGCCCAAAATCTGTTCGTGACTCTTGCTGCTAATCATATCATCCACCCAAGCACTACCTTGCAGACCCGTTGCAGTCAGGTATCTATGCGACAGACCTTTGGTCGTAACAGGTTTTGCTAACAAGCTGGCTAGTTTGGCCTTCATCTCGTTCAACTTGGCTGTTGCTGCTCTACCACTCTTAGCGCCATTGCGGGAACTGGTGGGTGCATCGGGATCAACGTCTTCGTCCGACATGTCGAGATCCGCTTCTTCAGCCAACTTGGCAAGCCAGCTGTCGTCGTGCGCCTGTTTGTTGGCTTGATGGATCTGCTTGTCGATCGCTAGTGCTAGTTCGACTCGTTCGCGGAGTAAAGCAAGGGTGGAAAATGTAACCGGGAAGGTAGTGATGTCGGATGATCGGCCCATTGCTCTGCATAGTGAAGCCCAGAGTGTTTTTTCTTTAGGCTCGATGAGCGCCAAAGCTACACCAGAGCTTCCAGCACGAGCAGTACGACCGCTTCGATGAACGTACGTGTCGGCAGATCGAGGCAGTTGGTAGTGCACCACATGCTCGACACTCGGAATATCAAGTCCACGAGCTGCTACGTCGGTTGCCAGCAGAACGCAATTGGAAATTTTACCAGATTTGTTGAACGTTCGGAAGCGATCGAGGTTCTTGAGACGCTGCTTTTGCTGCAGTTGACTGTGAATGGGGTAGCACGTCACCTCGAGTTGAGCCAGGATGGGTGTCAAACGACGAATGGCGTCGATCGAGTTGACAAAGACAAGCGTTCGGCCAGGGTATCGTAGCAAAAAGTAGTAGAGGTACAAATCCTTGTCCTTACCCACGCATTCAATCTTGGTTTCCATCAACCCTTCTGGCAGTCCTTGACCGGGGGTGAGGTCGATGACTGCAGGCGAGTCGTCTCGGAAATCGACGCGGTCCATGAGCTCGTCCAGAGTCGTAGCGTTTTCCTTGCGTTTGGAGTGACGTTTCTTGGTGAACTGCTTCTGCTTGCGACGCCTCTTGAGGTTGATTTGCAGCGTCTTGCTGAGCGTCGCTGAGAAGACAAATGTCTGCATGTTGGAGCTCGGCTTGACACCGTGCGACTCGATCTCGGATTCGTCACCTTCGTCCGAGCCATCGCCGTTTTGCTGACCATCTTTGCCCTCGGAAGGCCGTATGGCCTCAGAACGGTTGACAAGGTTGAGAATGTGCTCCATCTCGGCGAAGTGACCCACCTCGACCATCCTATCCGCCTCATCCAGCACCAGGAAACGTGTCTGCTTGATCCTCGCTGCCAGATGATCGTCCAACCTGGTCATCTCCCAAAGACGACCAGGAGTAGCAACGATAATATCGACACCGACCTTGCGATCGCCTTGCCTCGATCGACCTTCGAGTAGACGTCTCTGCTTTTGCTCGGACATACCACCGCAGACGACAGCAATCTGAGGGCGACGTAGGAGCTTCTTGTGTGAGATTTCCGGTTCGTCATCGTTAGGGCCAGAAACGAGACAGCTGGCTTTGACAAGGTCTGTGAGATGCGAAGAGACCTGCAACGCCAATTCACGCGTTGGGCAGAGGATGAGAGCACCAAGGGGGGGTGGCACATCGTCTGCAGCACTGGAGCGGGAAGACGATGCAATGGCGTTTTCGGCGTTCTCGAAGAGGTAGTTGAGGACAGGGAGTCCATAAGCGAGCGTCTTACCGCTACCGGTCTGAGAGACACCGACGACGTCACGTTTCCTGCGAGAGCTGGAAGCGGTTGCGATTGGTGCATCGTCCGAATCTTCAGATGATGCTGCCTCTTGCTCCAAACCGAGAGCCAGGGGGATAGATCGGTTCTGAATCTCGGTCGGCTTAATGAAACCTTTATGGACCAGGGCGCGCTTGAGAGCTGCATGCAATGGGAGATGCGACCAGGATGGGAGAAGCTTGTCGTCGAACTCGGCTTCGTTCTCGTCTTCGTCGTCATCTTGCAAATCAAGTTGGTGAGCGTTGCGGAATGCCTCGGCAAGATCGTCATCGTCCAAGTCAAGGTCGGAATCATGTCCAGCATTAGCTGCTGTGTCTTCTTGAGCTGGCAATGTCATGTCAGCCGCTGTCTCGTATGCATCTGAATCAGCCTCGTCGACGTCTTCTGTGGCGACTGTGACGTCTCCGCCTTCTTCGTGTTCTGGCTCAGCATCGACCTCGACGTCAGAAGCGACCTCTTGGATAGGCCTCTTCTTGGACTGCTTGTTCTTCTTTGGTTTTTTGCTTTCTGCAGCTGGCTTGACAGCAGATGCACTTGAAGTGGCTTGCGCTTGCTTTTGCTTGTTCTTGAGCTTCTTTTCGGAGGCGAGAAAGCTGATGGTACGCGAGCCGTCATCGCGGGTCTCTTGAAGAACGTCTACATCGTCGATTTCCTGCAAGCCCATAAAGTCGTCATCGTTCCAGTTGAGCGAGTTGAAGAAGTCGGATTCGGTCACACCAGCACCTCCGGACTGCGCTTCGGAGGGGAGATGCACTGTGGACCATGCTAGCTTCGTCGGGTCGACCGCTTTTCGCTCTTGCTTTTGTGAGGGAACTTTTGAGGTCGAGGCAGTTTTGGGATTGTTGCTGCTGCCGCTCTTGGAGCGCTTGGCAGCCTTTGCTGTAGTTCCGCCTTTGACCATGTTGTGTTTGTTGACGGGTCGAGAATGAGCCTGAAGGGGAAGAAGAAGAAGAAGAAGAAGAAGAAGCTAAGTTGTTCAACACTCGAAATTGAAATTTTTCGAGGCGCAATTCAACAAGAATTTTTTGACGCTTCGGAAATCGGAAAGGTGGAGAAAGTGACCAAAAAAAGTTGGAGAGTGACAGGGACGCTTGCATTTGCTACTCTACAGCCATCGCCCAATCGACACACTTACGCTTGGACGAGCACACGACGGAATGAGCACAAGCAAAAGCACAGACAAAGCGCCGACGTTGCAGACGGAGATCAAAAAGGCAGCGTTGCTGGATGATGAGGGCGACCTGACGCCAAAGGTGAGTTAACTGGCATCCTTGGCGAACACCGCGTGAACTCATTAGTGATAGCAGGACTGTCTCTCCATCTCCTCATTATCGTCAGCTTGAGGCGGCTCTGATTCGCATCTTTTCTCGCTTCTCAACATCATACAAGGGACGTCATCCGGATGTGCAAGCTTCGGGCAGCACACCCTCTGCATCGCTGCCTCGCCCGGATACCGCGGATGTGTTGACGGAAGCAGACCTGGATGCATTCTCGACGGCGACGAATGGTGCTGCACTACCTCAAGAGTCAAAAGATGAGATTCGGGAGTTCTTGGATACAGACGAAGAGGGCAACCTGACACTGCGCGGGTTCATCGAGATGTACCACCTGCAGAGCGACAACGAGCCAGAAGAGACATGGAAGGATCTGGGTAAACTCGGTTTCGACGACAGTCTCGAATACAAGGGCGAGGAGGTGGAGCAAGCAGAGACGAAAGAAGGTGAAGAGTCGATAAGCACACAAGCAGCAGAGAGCAAAGTGTAAAGGTTAGTGCTTTAATGTATTCAAACTCAATCCGCTTGATAGGCAGTATCGCCTGAACTTGAGAGTCTGCGGCTCGAGCCAGAGTGTTTGCATTGAGAGGTAGCATGATAGCGTCAAACGTCATGAGTTGGTATCGAGTGCGGCGTATCAGTGATTGTCGCGGTGCCAGAAGCGTTCTAGTGAAAGTAAGAATTGGATGGTCAGGAAATAATGGCTCAAAATTGGCGCTAAAAAGATGGACACGAAAAGACGGCGAAAAATCAACGCTGGCGGTAGCACACCGGAGCAGAACAGCTCGCATGGCATTGTGACATGGCACTAGCTTGGTAACACTTGCAAAGGAGCAGACGGCGGGTAAGTTAGCTCAGTTTCACAGATAGGCTGAGAGGAATGCTCGTGCAGCGGGAAGAAGTTGATTGCTGTATGCAAACGCCACTGACTAGTTACTAGTCGTAGCAACACTATGCGGCACTTAGATTGACTCAATCTAGTGGTGATCCATGGTTCGGAACAGAAAGCGAGATCGTCCCTGCGTCACTAAGTCTGTCACATAGTAACCAGGCGGACGGCACAAACAGTAAACACTCGAGAATGGTTGAGAGAAAAGCCAGACGGAAGGCATGAACAAGAAAACAAAAGACAGAACAGATTTGCCAGCAAGTCGGAGCTTCAAACAAAGGGCCAAGAGCAAGCAAAGCAAAGCAAAGCCAATCTGCCGTTGAATGCGCAGAAAAGCATGTCGCAGATCATCCCCGCTTCAGCCGAGCGACTCGAATTCAAACAGAAAAGGAAATTCCAGAGTGCAAAGGTGCCGAGTGCCGCTCTCTGTCTCGCTTCAAGACGAATTTAGGAGTGGCATAAAGCAGCAGCAGCGGCAGCAGCAAGGCACAGAACAGCAGCGTTGCGTTGCGTTGGTTCTTATTGTCCCCTGTTGCCCCTCTCTCTCTCCCCCCTCAAAGCGCGATTCGATTGGAAATTGTTGGAAAATAAATATTTCAACTTTTTTCTGACTGCTGTGTTGCTGTAGCTGTTGGAGATCCATCAACCTGTTTAACCAGTGCGCATGTTGCAAGCCAAACATCCCACACTGCCAACGAGCCTCAAAAGTAGAAATCCAATTTCGTAGAGGCGGCTCAACTGCACGGCGCGCTTGCTTCATCTCAACTCTCTTTTGCATCCGCTCTCTCTCGCATTCTCCTCATCACCTCCATCATCATCACCATCCACAACACTCATCACATCCTCCGTCGGCTTCGTCTCTTCGCATCATCCGAACTCGCTCTCACTCATCGCCACGTCGACTTACGGCAGATCCGATCTCGTTTTTGGTCAACGTTTGCATCTCGTAGCGCACTCTTATCTGCGCACCCACAGCCTCATCTTCAAACTCACTCCTTAGCATCGATCGTCACAGATTACACTCGTTGTTTCCGATCGGATCTTGACTGCGCCGTCTACAGCCATTTGCAAACATCATCCAGACCTTGGCGGTTGACAATTGCTACCATCGCAGTACCCTCCTCCACTCGAGACAACCCGCATCTTCATCGCTAGCTCATCCCAGCTCAAAGTGCTGCCGACACGCATTCGCCCATCATGTCGGCAGTCTACTCCATCTACACTTCGCCCAACCATGCGCCCATCCCTAACCACCTCCCCACCCTCATCGTAACCCCATATGGCCAGCCACACCATACCCTCTATTCCTACATTCACACCAACTTTAACAAGGAGACTTACCTCCTTACTCCTTCCCCTCAGGGTGACCTTTGCGTCGCCAAGATGGTTCCTCCTCCTGGCTCGCGAGGCCCCGCTGGCTCCTCCGAGGGCGGTCACTCCAACGGCCATGCCGAAAAAACCGTCCGATGCGAAGCATCCCGCAATCTCAAATGGTCCATCACCAACACGGGCATCCATGCTCCCGTCTACAAGCTCACTCTCCCAAATCCAGATGCACCAGGCCATGAGCAGCCTCTCTTCCAAATCTCAAAACCCAACCCCAACGCCACTTGGTGGTCCATGTTCTACTTCACATATGCCGGTCACCTCATCCCACCAAAGCGTATCGAGTTTGGCAAAATCCAAAAGAATGCAGCAGCAGGAAGCGGTGGAGGAGGCGGTACTCGTGTCACCATCGCAGGAAAGACACCAGAAGAAAAAGCGGTATGGCAGACGCTCGGAGAGGGCAACGAGGACATGGTCGAGTGGATCGTACTCTGTGCTGCTCTCAACGTCCTCGACGACGAGATCATCAAGGCTGCCCAGGGCAGCGAACCAAAACAGAGCGGTACGGCTCCCAAGGCTGTCCCTTCTAGCCGTCCAGTAGTAGGCGCCGTTCGTGGTGCCAACCCTCCTCCCAAAATGGGCATGCCTGTCCCACAGCCTCAAGGCGGCGTCAACCCCGGCTACAGAGGTCCTGTTCAGCCAAATGGCCAACCTATGCGAGCAGGTCCCGGTCCCCAGCCAAACCCGCAAATGTACCAGCAACCGCCACCACATCAACAGCAGCGAGGCCCACCTCCCCCGCAAGGTTACCGTGGTCCTCCGCCTCAGGGACACCCAATGCCAATGCCACAACAGGGATACGCCCCACCGCCTCAGCAAGGGCGTGGTCCCGGTCCTGTTCCACCAGCGGGCAATGGTCGTCGCTTCTAGACGGCGCAAAGTACGCGGCCGTGGTTCTCTAATGGACGCTAGCATCCGTGGCCAGTACCTCGAGCTTCTGTGTCGTGGACTTTCCATTCCCATGCGACATGCTTCCTTGCTTCTTTACTCAAACTGTAATATTTTCAATCTTCTCTCTCCATTCCTCCCTCCCATTTCCCCCCTCCTTGCTTGAATCTTGCCCCCATGTGCTAGTACTCAGTCACCCAAACACACACTCGACGTTCATTGTCGCTCTCCCCTTTGCTTTTGATTGCATTGTCGCCTTCTTTTTCCCTCCAGTCATGAACAATTTCTCTATGCAAGTCTACATGTGTTCGTGCGGCTGATGCCAAGGCGCTTTAGAGAGGTTTGACGCCAAATAGGGTACGGAAGCGTTCGAAGAGCTGTAATGCGAGATCGCGCGGAAAAGAGAGTCAGAGGACATGCTGCTGTGGGCAGGTAGGGTGGGAGTTGAAACTTACGATCAACGATATCACGGTGTGCGACCCTAGACGAGCCCAACACATTCCGAATCTGCAATGCAAGCAAACATAATCCAAAGTCAGTCAAACGTCCCTCCCCCATCTTTCTCCCGCATCTGCGCACTCACCCTTTATACAAAGCCAACGGCCCTTCATTAGCAACAAGCTTGCCCAAGCAGTCAAAGGCATTCTTGAACTGTCTCGATTTGTCCTGCATCAACCTGACTTTGACCGTGTCAAATGGAGCGCTGGTGACCGAGCATACGAATCCGGCCACCATGGAAGCTGAGAAGTGCAGTGCGAAACCTTCTTGCAAAACATTGTTGGTTTTCAGGATGGTCTTGACTTGATCGTAAGAGGCGATTTGCGAACTTGTCAGTACGGCTGCACGGATGATTGTGGGTCCTACTCCTCGGTACAAGCTTCGAATTCCTGCTGATACGCCGGTTCCTCCTTCGCGGTAGACGTGGGCAAAGGCGACAAACGTGTTGCTATACGGTGGTCGGCCTGTAGGTCGTACAGCTTGCATTCGCACTGTGTTCGAGCAAAGAGCAAAGTTGCACATCAGTCAGCACAGTCGTCGTCCTCCTCTCTCAAGACATCGCTGCCATCGCTCTTACCTTTCACCAAATCCGTCGGACAAGCAAAAGCACTCCCAATCGCACCACTCGAAATACCGCTCAACGCCTTCAACGCAAAGCTAGAATCTGCTACACCCAACGCCTTCGCATACGCATCTTTGAATGTCTCGTACAGTCCAAATCTAACCGTACTATACGTCAACTCTCTCAAACATGAAGCAGTAACACCGTTCCACAACGACCTGATCCCTTCTTTACGAATCATCTCCGAAGTGATACCGACAAAGTTGGCTCGTGATTTGTCGACCAACAGTTGCTGACGGACCTTGACGATGTCGGCTGGATTCGTACATGCTGCTGAGATCGCATTGCCTAGACCTGCGGATGCGAAGGTTGCAGCGAGGATGTACGAGGGAGAATGGGTGGGTGGTGCGGTGGGTACCGAAGTGTTGTGTTGTGGGTGCTCGGCTGCTGCTATCGCTTGATCGCGTGATAGCGCCGATGCCGGCGTCGACGATGAAGAAGACATACTTCCCGCCGCAAGGTTGACGTCTATGGAAGGAGTGGAGATGGTGCAATGGTGGTTGACATGTACGACAAGATGCATTACGGGTATACAAGGACTTTGGTCGCCATGTTCGCTTCGGCTTCATAGCCGGCTAAACCGACAACGTCTCGCTTCCCCGCGTCTTTTTGTGGTTTGTTGGCGCTCGAGGATCTCACATAGTGAAAATCCAACTGTGTTCGATCGTCAGAATTCTAACATTAAATGAAATTCGATCTCCATCTGAGATCTCACGCGCCGATCCTGATGAAATTTTGGGATGAATCAACCTCGGCCGAGCTTTGCAGCGGTCACGTTCCTGTCTTCTTTGACGAACACAGAAATTACGCAGCAGCACACAGCTTTGTCTGCTGACACTGGAAATCACAATTCGAAAGGCTCAACGAAGCCAGCTGCAGCTGCATCCACGCACTGAAGGGATCAGCAACGGCGGAATCACAGCAGCCCACGAGCCAAAGCTGCAAGAACTGTGCTCGATTGAGTGCGAATCCGCGAGAGACAGCCGATTCGAGGTTTGTGAGAGTGAGGGTCGAGCTCACGATCACGTTTCAACCTTCTTCCTCACCTATCGTCAAGTATCCGTTACTCGATATCTCATTCATCACATATCATCAAAATGGCTTCCTCGTAAGTTATCTCAACCGACACACAACGGACATACTCGCAACACGCCCAGCATTTCTGACTCTCTTTTGCGTCATCCAACTCTTTTTGCATCGACAATTATGATCCATAGCGACCTTGCCGCCACTTACGCTTCGCTCATCCTCGCTGACGAGGGTCTCGAGATCACCGTACGTATTCAATCAGCATCAACGACACTTGTAGGGAAGAACAAGCATGACAGCAGAGCAAAATGTGCACGCGTGATGGAAAGCAGCAGGTTGGACATCGCATCAGGCAGCCAAGGAGCTCAAAGTGGGAAAGCATTACTTCGACAATCAGCACCAGCAATGGCTACAGTCAGCTCTTAGATCATCGACACTACTCAGCAGAGATCACAGCAGCAGCAGCAGTGCAAGCAGCACATTCCGACATTTACAGGAGATGCAACGACATGGCAGTATTCATTCGCACTTGGCAAACAGAACTGCATATAGTCACGACAGTTTGATGGCTCTTAGTGATGGCCACCTCGTCACCTTCGGAAAGAGCCCATTCGCAGACATTTGCAGCAAGCGTCGAATGTTGCACTTGGGGATAAGACCTCGGTCCATCATTCGTGTTGGCTGGGAATACAATACAACACAGGAGATATCATCGTTGTACACCTGGTGGAAGCTGGGAAAGAAGCGGGACACTCGGCATTGCCATTCTCTCGACAATCATGACACCAGTACCTTCCGACCGTTGTCCGCCGCGGGTCCAAACATCAGGTCACGGATGGTCGATCGTCTACTCGAAGTCGGCTATCTCTTTTGATCAATGCGTTGGATTCGCTGTCACACACTGTTGGACAGGTTTGGCAGTCCATCTTCACCGCCTCAGACTAGTGCCAGGGATCAAACGCATTGCGACTAAGAAGAGAGACGTACGACGACATACAACAGCTCGCTAGATCTACAGTGCCAGCCACAGATGCCGGTCCACGCCTGCAGCCCTTCGTTCGCCGCTATTGCGACCACCTTGTGCTTCCAACACCCACCTTCTGTGCTCCCTGTTGCTTTTCCTTTATCCACGCCGCACAAATTTGCTCTGCTTTCTCGCCGCTCTCCCACAGCGTCCTACCACCACGCCGTTACGACATTGTCCACTAACGCCTCTCGTTCTATTTGCATTCCCACCACAAAAAACAGTCCGAGAAGATCGTCCAGCTGACCACCGCCGCCGGTGTCCCCGTCGAGCCCATCTGGGCCACCCTCATGGCCAAGGCCCTCGAGGGTAAGGATGTCAAGGAGCTCCTCACCAACGTTGGTGGCGGTGGTGCTGCCGTCGCTGTTGCTGCCCCTGCTGGTGGTGCCGCCGCTGCCGGTGGTGCTGCTGAGGAGAAGGCCGAGGAGAAGAAGGAGGAGGAGAAGGAGGAGTCGGATGACGACATGGGATTCGGTCTTTTCGACTAAAAATCTCTATCTCTCTTCAGCTTCCCCTTTCGCTCTCTCTCGCTTCTGCAACTTTCAAAGCAATGTATCATCAACACATCATCACAACAAGATCCGCTCTTGCACAGCTACTCTTCCTTTTTTTCGTCAACGCTTATATTAGCAATCGCTTGACAATACGCATGTAGTTTCCAGGGAAAGGCGTTTCTTTCAACTTCACTCACACCCAAAATGGAGATTCTTTCTCCTGTTTTAGGCTATTAAACACCCAAAAATTAAGAATCTCATTTCTTTCTCACCGAATCTTCTCTGCGTTGTGTCTGTGTTTGATGTGGAAGAGATCAAGTGAGGTACGATTCATGGCCGTGAGAGACCTTGGGACTCAATGACGATGTGACTCTGCATTCGCAGAGTAGGCTCTTGCTCCAGAGGTTTTCAGGACACCTCGTTGAATCGCGACATTGTCAGACTGAGCTCTCAAGCCGAGACGTCACCCTCTTCACACACACCAAGCTCTTGTCAACGTCACAAGCTCGTCATCGAACGGACGCAGTATAGAATGCCATTGCAAAACAACCACCCCCTTACCAAACGCCACGCCGATCAAGCACCCCTTCGTTGAAACAGAAAACACCCCTCATAGCCGTACATGTTATCCGGTGTAAACGTGTCTCTCCATCTTCCGACCAGTTTCCCACCAGCTACAGAATAGCCTCGGTATAGCCACTTGCCACGACCATCGGGACGATACTCTTTCGTCATGATCAGCATGCCGTCCCAGGTACGGACTCTACCGCGGACGACGAAGCGACCCCATGCCGAGTGACCGGTACCAGAGAGTAGGATTTCGTACCGCTCGCGACCGTCTTCGTCTGGGAAACTTGGATACCGATCCCAATCCTGAGGTAAGGCTTTGGATTTTCCTTTACCATCTGATCCGGCTCCATTGGCCGAAGCTCCTCCTTCTCCTGCCGCCGACGAATCCTGATGCGGTTCAGTCGACGTATACCCAGCAGCCAGCAAACTCCCCTTCCCACCTTCCACTTCACCTGGCCCCAACTTGACGATCTTTTCCTTAATCTTCCAAATCTGAGGTTGCTCACCAAAAGGCCCTTCGTACAAGCTTCGCATTCGACCGGCTAGCATCTCTCGGTACGAGTCGAAATCGAAGAAACTAAACCTGCCTTCCCAGATACCTTCGAACATTCCTTTGAAGAAGAGTGGTGGCAAGCCTGGGGAAAGTGTAGGGTCGAGACAGGAGAGTAGGCGTGTGACGTCCTTGTCGTGGTCGGCTGAGGTGAGGGAGAGTGGAGATCGGGTGGCAGCGGGTTGTCGGATGGTGGTTTCGGAACTGGGATCGTCTGGGTCGGAGAGTGCAGCCATGCCTAGTACCGCAGGGTCCTTTTCGACTTTCATGAAGAAGGAGAAGCATGCACCTTGGGCGAGGATGGGCGCTGCGATGCGCAGTTGTCCGCCAACGTGGTTGACGAGACAACTGCGGTCCCGAGGCGTAAGATCTGCCAAGAAAGGATTCGTCGCCAGTGCAGATCCACCGTCGGCCGGCTGCTGCTGCGTCGCTTCGTTTTGTTGCTGACCATTCTCGCTGGTGTTGTTTGTATGATTCGTGAGCGGCAGATTGCGAAGCGTCCACGGAGCCATAAAAGCATCAAACTTGTGAGCCGCAAACACAAACGGCCGCAACACAAACAACCTCTCCACCGCCTCTCCTCTCGGTTCAAACGCCAACTGTTCCGGATCCGTCAACAAATACACCAGATGCAACGCCAGCGCCTTATGTGTCGCAGCTGACGGATACCCTGCTTGAATCGCACCATCCAACATCTCAGATGCATGATGCAGCGCCAAAAAGCTGTGCAGTTGCGCCCAACATAGCTGCTCGTAGTTCAACCCGTCGTTCTCCAACATCATCAGATAAGCCAGCCACAACATCTCTGTGATGGATTCGTCGTCTTGATCGATTACTATACCATCTTCCGAGCGTATATCTGCGTTGGCAACACAGCGCCGCATTCGTTTAAGTAAGATGCATCGTCGACGTAGTTCGTTCGCAAGATTGTGAGAGGTGAGTGCAGATTTGCCAAAGCGACGCCCGATAGCGGCTGTGTCGAACTTGCTCCGAAACACTCTAGCGTAGAGACGCGGGTTTGATTCGAGGCTCAGCAGCGAGTAGAGTCGCCTGCAGACCAGTTGAAGTGCGTGAAGGTCGGTCGGCGGAGTGACGACTTTGGATTCTCGCAACGAAGCGTCGTAGAGGAAGCTGCATGGTGCTGAAGTGGAAGAGGAGGCGAATGAGGTGTTGGATAGAGCGGCGTAGTTCGCGATGCTGTCGAGAATCTCTGGTGGCAATGAGAGGAGGCCTACGCTGGATGCCTCGCCGACCATGGCTGCGGTTGATGCGGGGATGCGAGTTGTGTATCTTTCAAGTTGCCCCCCTTGCGTCGGATGCTGGTGTGTAGCTGGTGATCCAGCCGTTCAGCTGATCGACTTTAGCAGATGTGGGATGAAGTGCGAGCGTCACGATCTAGGTCTCTTGGAGTGTGGCTGCGATGTGGGAAGTGGGAAGCTGAGTCAAGTCGAGTCGAGGTGGGAGAGAGATCTCATGCAAAAGAGTGGAGAAGTGGCGTCGTGAGATTTCGACACTTTTTCCCAGGAAACCGGCTGTTCAGCACAAATTAAATAACCGAGCCTCTCATTCGCCGCTCCAGGATTCGTATCATCTCATTGTCCACCCAATCTTAGACTCGAGATCTTGCATGAGAAAGACAAGCACACACCAACACAAGACTCTTACTTAGGTTGCGATTTCCAAATGCACATTGCTATGTCTATGGTGCTTCTGCGCGCTGTACCATCCGATTCTAAGCAGTGTGAGCAACAACTTCAGTCTTGATGCGACTCTTGCCCTTCTGAGCCAGACTATCAACCGTGTGCTTGAGCTGTTCGGGTAGCGCGTACTCTGCGAATTCACCCTCCTCACCACCGGGCACGGGCAAGCTGACGTTGATCGCGCTACACTTGGCCGCAATGATCTCCGAGTCAAGCGACTTCTCAGAAAGGTAGATCTGACCGCTGTCGCACGAATCCAACAAGATGGTGGGCGCACGTCCTGTAATCTGCACTGCGAACGAGGGCGAGCCTGTTACTTCGAGCGATGACACGAGCGTGTCGACGAGAATGGATGTCTTGGTGCAGTTGGTCATCTGCACGGCATTGACCTTGCCCTTGATCTGGATGATACAGTTCTTGCAGTTGAAGATATTGACCGTCTGGTTGAGCTCGGTCTGGTCAATCACGATGGAGCGGTTGTCCTCGTGGAATTCAACCGCCCACTTGTTGCCGTCGAGCTGTGTCTTGGCTGGTTTCTTGGCTTTCAACTGAGCCGGCTTGGCAGCAAGCTTGGGTGGTGCAGCTTTGGTAGGTGGTGGCGCACTTGTTCCTCGCAACTCGGGGTTCTTGTGCGTCATTTGGCTAGCATCCACCTTCTTGAGCCCCTTGGTGATGTTTTCGCCCTGGTTGAGCTGTCCAAACACGGCATCCATACCACCAGCCGCTGCGGCTCCAGCAGCAGCACCACCGGCAACCGCACCAGCCGAAAGGTCAACAGGAGGAGGAGGCGGCGGTGGAGGTGCGCCTCCGGCTGGAGGCGCACAAGAAGATGACTTGAAAGATGCGGCATCGCCTCCCTTGGGGTTCCAGACCAAGCCGGTGGTGTGGTTCTTGAGCACGTACGTCTTGAGCGTTTCAAGCAGCTTGATGAAAGCACGAGTCCATTCGACATGGGTCTTGTCGGTATCCTTGAAGTCCTTGATGACACGGTTTGCGTAGAATTGAGCGCTGTCCTTCATTTCGCCGACGTACGGACCAGGCTTGGGTTCGACGGCCACCCAACCGACGGCAGGGATACCTTCGCTGACGGTGCTGAGGTGATTGAAGTGCTGCTTGTCGCCGCGGTTCTTGTCGCGCGTCTCGATGACCTGGGTGAGTGCAGTTTGAAGCGGCTTTAGCAGGTCGGCAAACACTGGCGAGCCAGCGCCTCCGGCGGGCTTTTGACTGGATGCAGCGAGCAGGATGAGGTCGCGCTGTGCCTGGAAGGTCTTGAGGACGCTGACAGCCTGCTCCTGAACGACGCCGCCAATCTTGGCGCTGAGCTGCTTGAAGTCATCGAGTGCTTCACCCAGCTCTGCGTCGTATGCCTTGACAGTGGGTGGGTCATCCTTTGGTGGCTCGACAGCCGCGGGTGGAGGCGGTGGTGGCGGAGGAGGAGCAACAGCACCGGCTGCCAAAGAAGGTGCCGCAGGTGGAAGATCTCTTTGCGAGGATCCGGAAGACTGATGAAGGGCAATGTCTTCGAGGCGAGAAGTAGCTGCCTCGAGCCTGTTGTGTTGCATAAGAAAGTCAGCAAGCAAGATGAGTGTCCGTCTTAGGGTGAGAAGAGGGAGGCAACTTACCTCTTGATGAGCGTGCTCAGGTTTCCGATGCCTGGAGCCGACATGATGTTGCGGTTGACGACGAGTAGGAGAAAGATGATGGAGGTCAAGCAAGGTGTTGATGTGAGTGTGTGACACGCGGTCAATGCAGAGTTGCAGTTGCCCAATTTGGCGTGGCAGTGCGACTCGAAAATTCAAGCAGAGACTGAGCACAGGCCAGCTCAGTTCGCCTTGCAAGCATCCGTCATCATTAAAATCACCCAAAACTCGCACATAATCAAAAGCAACTCCTCGCAACACACACGGCAATCGCTGATTGAAAAAGCATTGGTATATCGGTGCTAAGCAAAGTAGAATAGTAATGACAGAGACGCGAGACAGGGCACAAGTACAGCAATGAGAGACAGACAACACAGAATGGGGCGATGGTAAGGGGTCCAGATGCAGCGGTGACGGAGAGAGGGAGGGAGGTCTAATGGGAAATGCTTGATCAATCATCGCGACTCTTGAGAGCAACGGCGGCTTGGATTTCGCGCAGTTGGCCGGTAACGTCGCCCTTCATCTTGCTGAGGAGCACGACAAAGTTGAGCATGTCTTCGTCCATTCGCGAACGTTGCTGGTTCCATTCGTCTTCCTTGTGTTCGGCAGTGAGTTGAAGACTGGTCAGTCTGGACTCGGCCTGTTGCAGGTGTACACTTCCAGACGCTTCTGTCTCGTAGGTCGACTTCTCCAGTTTGCCCTCGTCGGCCTTGTAACGTTCCTGAACAGTCTTGCAGCTCTTTTCGTACTCGGCAGCTTGTCTGGATAGCGCTTCGCATCGCTCTCGGTCCGAGGCGAGCTGCGTCTCTTGTTCTGAGAGCGCCTCTTGCAGCTTTTCGTACTCCTCCTGCATGGTAAGTCGCTTCTTGGACGCGTGACGGTACTTGTCGGCCTCCTGCGAACGGAGTGCTTCGATTTGTCGACGGAATGAACCCTTGATCTCGACACCCGGTTGCAACATGGTGGATGGATTGGACGGTGTCATCTCGAGCTCTTCGATCACAATGCCCGAAGGCAGCCTGAACGGAAGCAGCGAAATGGAGCGCGCCAAGGGATTGAACTTCGAGATTCGATCCTCGGTGTCGGCTTGCTTCTTTGCGATGGCGATCTCGAGAGACCAACCGTCGCCGGCGGCCTTCTTGTTCTGCTCGCCGAGTACTTCGAGGCGCTTGCTCAGACGGTTCCTCTCGGCCAGCATCCTCTCGTACTCTTCTGCCGACATCTCCTGAGCGTTGACCTGTTCCTGCAACTCCAGTCTTCGCTTGTTCTTGTCGTCAATCTCCTTTTCTGTAACCGCAATCTCCTTGATAAGCCTCTCGATGGCTTTTTTGGTCTTGTCGAGCTTAGGTACCAGAACCTCGTCGTAGTACTTGTGGAATTTGGAAATGTCCTTGGCGAGCATGTCGTTTTCGCTGCTTTCGATCTTGAGCGGCGAATCATTGTTGAGGTAATCGGCAAGTTCGGCCTCGAGCTTGCGGTGCTCTTGCTGCAACTCGCTGAGTTCGCGCTCTATCGCAGCGTTCTTTTGCTCGAAGCGCACACCCAATTTGGCGTGCTCCTCTGGGTAGGTGTCTTCATTCTGCCAGAAGCGATCGTAGCAGTCCCAGAGGTAAGGGAAGAAGAGAGACTGCAGATCTTCGATCTCGTCGGGTCGTGATCTGGGGCCGGTTCCAATAGTTTCTGCGTGGTTGCCCAAGTTGACCATCCACTCGAGCATGGCAAGACAGTATGGCCAGTGACTTTGACTTCCTGCAGCTGTGAGCTTGGTTTTGCTGAGTTCGTCGGCAGCGGGATACTTGATCTCCTTCATCAAGGTCAGAACCTCGTCTTCAAACTTTTTACCGTCTGCGCCCATGACAAAGTTGGTGTCGATGCAGCTAGCGTAAATGTGCTTGAACATGCCGACGAACGCAGACTGGGTGGGCTCGTGAACACCCTTGTTGGCATCCCATCCAGACATGGTGAAACCGGTGCGCTCGAGATGCTCCTTGACGGTAAGACCCATGCGTGTTTTGTATTGTTTGTCTTTGATGGGTCTGGTCTCTCTGACACCCGAGCCGCACGTGTTTGCGATGTTACCAGGAGCGATGGACAACCTGCCTACCATGGATCTCCTTGAGTTTGGCGTTGCGGTTACAGCGACACTTTGACGACCAGCCGAGGCGACACTCTGTCTGCCTGCGTACATTCCAGAATCGCCACGACGCGCACTCTGAGATGCGGAGTGGACGGGACCCGAATGCTGTGAGGTGGTGTGCTGTGCATCTCTTGGATTGGCGCCTGTTGCGCTGACTTGACGGACAGGTTGGGACTGCTGTGGAATCATAGAAGCACGAGGCTGGAAGGAGGCGCTAGATATCGTCTTGACCGACTTGACTGCAGATGATGGAACAGGTAGGGCGGATTGAATATGGCCATTGTTCTGGTTTGGATCGATAGCTGCCAGCGTCGACCGCCGCGTGTTTGTGCTGGCCATGTTGGCAGATCCCGCGACGAGTTGGTGAGATTAGGAGCCCAAGGTGAACGGAGGGACGAGGTAACGGTGACCTGTCTATAGATCCGTGCGTGGTTCTGTGAGGAGCTGAACAATATGTGCAGACGATGGCGAGATGACAAAAAGATGATGGTGGATGGATGGCTACCAGCGATGACCACCGAAAAGGTTGAAGGACGAGTCTAATCTACGCTTTGTCTGTGTCACTTTTGTCTTTGAATTTTGACGTTGCTGGCTCGCTGGCTCTCTGGCTGGCTGCTGCTCCTCACACAGGAAAAAGCAACAAAAACACGCGTCGCGAGCCATTTTCTTCGACTTAACACTGTCACGTGATGCATCAAATTCGAAGCTCGCTAAGCTTACCCGCTGCCTGAGCCTCCTCTGTGGCTCTGTGCTGCAGTCACTCTGACTGTGTCCTGGTTGGACAACCCCGGATCATTTCACCCACGCTGACCTCAGTTTCAAGTTTCAAGTGGCCCACACTCAATTTCAACCACAGCCTGGCACAATTGCATCCCTTGCTCATCTTTGCTTCCATACCATCATCCAAACATTCCCACTTGAGCACGATCGCCGGTAGCACGCATACTGTTCAGCTACGCCACGGCGCAGCTCCAGTCGCCTGCTTCTCGACGCCATCATGCCTATTCCACCCACACAATCTCCACTCACTGGCCAAGCGGTACCCGACTACTACATTCATGCTTCTGACGCCTTCTTTCGCGACACAAAAGGCCGTGCTCTCCTCCTTCGCGGCGTCAACCTCTCCGGTCAGAACAAGTCTCCCATCGGTCAGCCATCTCAAAAGCTCGATGGTTTCTGGGAGTCTGCCGAGTCTGGTGGAGAGTCTTTCGTTGGCCAGCCTCTCAACCTTCAAGATGGTTCTGCAGATGTTCACCTAGCTCGCCTCCGCTCCTGGGGCTTCAACTGCCTGCGATACGTCTTTACCTGGGAGGCCATTGAGCACCAGGGTCCAGGCCAGTACGACACCGAATTCCTCGACTATACCGTGCAGGTCCTTCGCAAAGTAAAGCAATATGGCTTTCGCGTCTTTATGGATCCGCATCAGGACCTCTTCTCTCGCTTCACCGGTGGTTCCGGTGCTCCTTACTGGACCCTCATTGCTTGCGGCATGAATCCTCGCAACTTTACTCCCACACAAGCTGCTTTCATCCAAGCAGAATGGCCCACAGCACAGAATCCCCATCCTTCCGACTTTCCTGACATGCTCTGGGCTACCAACTATACCCGCTTAGCTGCTGCTACTATCTCTGTCCTCTTCTTTGCTGGTAAACACTTTGCTCCACGATGCATCATCGATGGCGTCAACATCCAAGACTGGCTTCAATCCCACTATCTCAATGCCTGTCGACAGCTTCTTCACAAAGTCGTCGATGCAGGTGATCTCGTCGAAGAATGCGTCATTGGCTGGGACAGCATCAACGAGCCCAACCAGACTTATATTGGTCTCCAAAGCATCTCGAGCATTCCCGACTCTTGGCGTCTCAAAAAGGGTCCCGTACCCACCCCAATACAAAGCTTCCGTCTCGGTGCTGGTCAAGCCCAGACCGTGGAGAACTGGGTCTTTGGCGCTATGGGTCCCAAACGCAGCGGCTCTGTCACTGTCGATCCCAACGGCGCCCTTGCTTGGCTAACTGAGGACCAGGATCGTGTTCAGGGTGGATCCAAGTGGGGTTGGAAGCGCGACGACGCTTGGCCTCTCGGTCAATGTCTTTGGGCCGCTCACGGCGTCTGGGATGAATCCACGGGCGAGGTTCTCAATGACGCTTACTTTAAATTCTTCGAGGGTCCCGCCGGATCCAGACCTGCTGAGTTCGTCGAAGACTACTGGCTCCCACATTACCGCGAATACGCAAGTCTCATCCGATCCATCCACAAGGAGGCAATCATGTTCATTCAGCCGCCCGTCTTCGAACCACCCCCCAAGTCGCTCTCTCAGGATGATCTCAAACAGCGCGCCTGTCTCTCTTGTCATTTCTACGACGGCCTCACCCTCATCACCAAGCACTGGAACTGGTTCAACGCAGATGCTGTCGGTTTGCTTCGTGGCAAATATCCCGGTGTTCTCTTCGCCATCCGCATGGGCAACAAGGCGATTCGTCAATGCATCAGAGACCAGCTCGGCTACCTTCGTCAAGACTGCCTCGACGGTTTCGGCCAGTACCCTACCTTGATCGGCGAGATTGGCATTCCGTACGATCTCGACAAGAAAAAGTCGTATTACGGCGACGGCAGAGGAAAGGGTGTTGGAGACTATTCAGCACAGACCTTGGCTCTCGACGCCTCGCTCAATGGCTGCGACGGCAAGAACCTCAACAGCTACACCATCTGGACTTACTGTCCCGACAACAGCCATCAATGGGGTGACGACTGGAATGGCGAAGATCTCAGCATCTGGAGTCGAGATGACGTAAAAGGTGCTGAACCTGAAGTTTCTGATGTCACAGTTCAACGCAGAAAGAGCGCTTCTTCCATATCAAGCGCGCGCTCCAAACCTCTGAGTGGCCTCACACCTCTTTCCTCCGGGCTCACCTCGAGATCTAGCATCAATCTGCCGGAGCTCGTCCCAGGCGACGGCGACTACAATGCACCCAATCTACTCAATGGTTCACGCGCTGCAGCCGCTTTTTGCCGCCCTTTCCCCGTCGCTACCGTTGGCACTCCCGCCAGCATCGACTTTGACATCAAGTCCTCCGAGTTCAATTATACTGTTGACATCACCGGTGCTGAGCTCGACAATGTCGGTCTGGCCACCGAGATCTACCTGCCTTTCCTCCATTATGGCGCTGACGATATTGCTGCAGCTGCCAGTGGCGACCTCGGTAACAGGCGAGACAAGAATGGCAACGCTACACAGCGATGGGCTCGTAAGCAGGAGAAGAAAGTTCGCTCCGGAGACTCGTTGGCATCTTCAACCTCGAGTCTCAAGACAAGCGAATCATCGAGCACTGATGATGCCTCCTCCTCGTCAGCATCTACTGTGCTGGCCGACTCAAGCGAGCTGTCTCGAGCAACCTCCTCAAGGTCTACAGCAGCACCATCGGTCTCGCTGCAACAGCTTCTCTCTGTTGACGTTCAAGTGTCGGCCGGTCGATGGGAGGTGGAAGGCCAGTACCTCAAATGGTACTTGAACAAGGCAGAGGCGATCGCTGAAGACGCCGACAATCCTGCCCAAGGTGTCTTCCGCCACTCCATCAAGGTCAAAAGAAAGGGCGGTCCTGTCAAGCTCGAGATGTCAGGCAGCGCTTGGGACATCCTGTCTTCGTGTGGCCTCCTTTAGAATCCGTATTCGTTCATGATCCTTCAGAATCTTTCATGTCTCAACCTCCTGTCGCAACTGCATCTTCACATTCGCATTCATCTTCCCGCAATCACAATTCGCATTCCTCGCAATCACAAACACCACAGCATGACAGACAAGTGTGTACGAAAGAGCAATGACAATTCCGATGACGGGACAAAACGAACTGTATGAAGTGGTGAAAAGCGAAAAAGCAAAACTTTGCATAAAAAGCCCAAACACGGGACAGGATAGGAAACAAGACAAGAAAGCGACGATCCCGCAAACGACGAAACCAGTTGCCGTGGGGACATCGAGCAGAAACAAAAAAAAGACAAATAAGACAGAAAGCAAGTGGCCATCAGTCGCAGTATGTGAGAGAAGCCGAGCAAATGTATGGGCACAGATCACGCAGAGCATCGAGGACCGGTCTCGACGTCTTGTTTATCCCACGCTGATGGTGAGATAAGGTGACCTCTTGATGCCTTCCTTCCAAAGTACAAAAGAACGAACGAAATAAACGAATGGGTGAGGCTGACCGGCAGGAGGGAAAGTCGATGAGCATCCAGCTCCGATGGGGTAACAGGAGGGAAGAGGATGGAATTGGAGATGCAATCAAGAGTCGGCCTGCTCCTGGATGATCTTGGAGAGACCGTCGTACAAGTTGGCAAAGCTGTTGAGGTTGCCAGTTGGTGTGGCAGCAGCGGCAGATGCAACGGAAGCGGCGGAAGCGGCAGCGGCGGACTTGGAAGCAGCAGCAGCGGACTTGCTTGCGCGAGCACTGGCTTTCGACTTGGCAGCGGCTCGGGAAGCGGACGCACTGGCGCGAGCAGCCGACTTGGTGGCGGAGTAGACCGAGGCGCGAGAAGCAGCAGCGGAACGAGAAGCGGCAGCAGACGAGGAAGCGGCGGCGGCAGAGGAGGAGGCGGCGGCGGCAGAAGAGGAAGCTTCAGCGGCAGCTTGCTGGGCTTGTTGCTTGGCCTTCTTCTTGGCAGCAGCAGCGGCGGCAGCACCGTCGTCATCATTGTCGTCGTTGTTACTGTTGTGATTGTTGTTGCTGTTATTGTTGTTGTTGTCGTTGTTGTCGTTGCCCGAGTCTCCACCTTCGCCAGCAGGCCACCAGGTGATGGGGAAGACACCGGTGCCAAGACCAGTGAATTCGGTGAAGAGGCCGACACTCATGTCAAGGGAACCGTAGAAGCAGTTTCCTCCACCAGTAGGGCAAGCATCCTCGACACGAGCGGTGGCGGTCTTTACACCGTTCGAGATGACGATGGTCTTACCGCACCACGAGGATTTTTGGTTGAGGTTGCCGTACATTGGCTGGTTCAAGGCAACGACGTGGTCGTTAGGGTTGAGGTATTGACCGCAAGCACTGTTGAAGGAAGGCGAAGAGTCACAAAGGTTAGTTGGATGCTGTGCAATGAAGAGTTCAGGGTTGGAAGGTAGCTGGCAGATACATACCCAGCGTTACCGGTGCCGACGTCGTACCAAGTGGCCATACCAGAGTAGGTGGCGCGCTTGGCGAGAGCCTGCTCATGGGTGACGGGACCCTGCTTGTGGTGTCGTCGAGAATGGGCGGAAGAAGCATGAGTGGAAGCCAAAGTGGTTGACACTAGAGAGGTGAGGAGGACTGCTGTGACTGCCTTCATTTTGTAGTTGGAGTTGGTCGGTTACGAGACGATTGTATGAAAGGAAGCGTGACAAGTCTAGGTAGTGTTTCTCCTGTGGTCGATGCTGAAAAGAATGTATAGCCTACACGATAAGGCGCGTGCGTGTCGTTGGGAAAGAAGGGGAGATCAGGGGAAGGAGGAGATTAAAGTGGAGTGAAGAGAGAGACGGAGAGATGGTGGTGCAAGGTGAGGATGATGGTGAAGGTGAAGGTGAAGGTGAAGGTGAAAGGTGAAAGGTGATGGTGACCAGGGTCATTGAATGTAAGGAGACACGAACAAGACTTGTACCGCGAATTCCAAAGGGAAGGGCCCTTTGAGCCTGTCAGCGTGCAGTGTTTTCTTTTCCTGGCAGTGTTGAGGCACACAGTCTCAGTGTTGGACAGCTTGGACAGCAGCAACAGGAACAAAGGCACCACCACGGCCCACACAGCTCATTTACCCCGAAGGTTGTGCTGTGTGTCGATCAATGAATACATATGCAAGCCAATGCCTTGCGCCGAGAGTCCGACGTGAACACTTTGAGCAAATCTGAAATCCAAAATTGTATTGGATCTGCAGCTGCTATAATGTACATTTCGGTTGCTATGCGAGATGCAGCCTAGAAGAGCTGCTCAACTCCTTGGTCGTTCCTCGCATCTTGAATCACAAAGGCATGTCCGAGTCGAGTTTGAATTGTCCATTTCGAGGCACGCCATTTCAAAATCGAAATTTGAATACAAAGGAATGAAGCGAGGATCGACGAGTTGCAACTGTACCGAAGCTGTGTTGGTCGTTCGGCTGCAGGTCGGCTGCCAAGTGCTGCTGCAACAGAACGCGTCGGTTGCAGCAATGCACGCGCTTCCTCGTTCTTAGCAACTGCAAAGCTACTTTAGCTTGCCTCCCAATCTTGCCTTTTCCCTCATTGTTCTCGACTCCCTATTGTACTCTATCGTGCTCGTCAGTTGACACTGGAAACTTCGACAACATCCTGTGCAGCCGTCCACACGGTCAGGGGTAACTTTATGCTCTGGTTCTTTGGTCGTCTGAAAGCACCATCACATCTTTGTGTGTATACTATCTCCAAAACAATTGGACCGCACTGTTCTATCCCACGATGAGACGTGCGCTGAGCATCAGCGTTACAGTAAGTCAGATTGAGATGTGCTGTGTAGGAAGAGTTCGAATGGGCGTCCTCGGCTCTGTCATGTTGGTATTTGCAGCTGGCTCGATCTGCCGGCATGTTACATATGTTCCTGCCGAGGCTTCCTTCAAATCCGGTCTGCAGGCACCATTTCTTGGCCAACTTGCCCTCTTCGGCGTTCATCTCTGGTCGCCTGTGTTCCTTGCTGATCTCGATGCAATACAAAGATCTACGTTCTTTGCATCTCGGCATCTGCCGGCGTCTAAGCGAGCAACCTTATGGTGTTTTTTTTTTTTTTTCGGCACAAGCTTCCAAACAAACAACATCTTTGTCGGTCACTTGGATGACCTGATAGTGCAACAGGTGAAAACGCACCACGAAGCACTCAAGCCTTGCGAACGACTCAAAGATCCAAGCAGCAGAAAAAGGACCAAAAAAAAAAAAAAAAAAGAATGGTGACAAGAGTGGGATTCGAACCCACGCCCGAAGATAGCAGGTTTTCCCGAATACTCAGAATATCTTCCTTAATGCTACGCCTTAGACCACTCGGCCATCTTGCCTCATGCCAAGGTGGGCCTTATTTTGCATACATATTCACTTTCGCCCATTCCAAAAGCAAGCACTCTCAGGATCGCAGTCACCTCAGATCAAACAAAGAAACTCCGCCAACGGTGTCTTGACTCTACGACGATAACATTCATATCGTGAAAAAAGTAAAAGGTCGTCCCCGGAGCCACCCCGCAGCCACTCGCAAACAACCAAGGGGGTGGGTGGCTGGGGTGGGTGGCTCCGGGGGTGGCTCCGCGGACGACTTTTTACTTTTTTCACGATATGATTAAATGGTCTATGGTAGTAAACTAAGAGGGGAACCACTACTACGACGGCTCGACGGCAGCTATGCGATGCCATCTGGTATAATTCAGTCCAAGCGATGACCTCCTCATCTTAGGCGATGCCATGCTTTCGGATGCTCTCAAACACTTCCACCACTACTTCCGAGTTTGTCATCAAGCTATGACTCGCACCTTCCACTACGTGCAGCGTACACTCTCGCATCTCCTTGGTCACGCTGACCGAGCTCGATAGAGGAATGCGTTCGTCCTTGGTTCCGTGCCACACCTCGCACGCTATGGGCACATCTGCGTAGCTGAATCCCCATGGTCTCTTGCCCAGCACCAAATTCAGGTCATCCACCAGCCCACGTGCACCCTCAGCATGTGACGCCTTGAGCAGATCCAACGCAGTCTCGCGTTCCGCTGCCGACGATGCCAGGTCCTCACCACGCTGTCCGACAAAGGGACGAGCACCGTCCAACCCATCCCTTGTCCTCGATTCTTGCTCCTCTCTTTTGGTGCGGAACGATGCATTTGTCGACCTTTCCGCCCCGTCAAAAGTCGGACCAGGCGCCCGAACGAGGGTCTGTTGCTGATCTTGCTTGTCAGACAACGCCGCATCTCGACGCAAATCGTACGAACTGGGCCGGCCTGCCCTGGCAAATTCCTCGTCCGTCGAAACCAGCGGTGTTTTGCTCCCGGCTCTCGTCCCCTCCTTGCTCAGCTTCCAGCCCTGGAACCTTGATTCCGCTGCCTGCGCCGTCTTGATTACTCCGTCGGGTATATAGCGCAGCCATCGATATCCACTGTCCTGTTGCATGCCCGTCCATGGAGCTAGCAGATGTACAGGTCCTAGAATGCGGTCCGGAAACAGTAGCGCCAGAGCTGCGGCAAATGGCGCGCCTGCGCTGTGTGCAAGCACAGAGAACTTGTCGATGCCAAGCAGATCCGCCACTTGCTCCACGACAAAGCTCCAACCAAGGATCGTACGTGCTTCTGCTGCGATCTGATCGGTTCGTCCGATGCCCCATCGATCAATACACACCAGGCGCAGGCCCAGCGCCGAGGCCAATTCGTCATACAGGCCGATCAAATGTCTGGAAGCTCCAAGGCCCAGGAACACCATGACCGCATGCCCGTTCTCCATGCCCACGTCGGCAAAAGACACCTGCACATTCGGCACGCCGGGAACTGTGATGTGAACACAGCGTGTCAGACCTCTTATCTGCGAGGGCGAGCTCACTAGGCGCGGCTCGGTGGGAGACGATCGGTCTGGAGACGCTGGCCGGCTTCTGTGCCCTCTTCGAGTCGCGTGCGGCGCGCGGTGAATTTTCGGGTCGACTCCCTCGATAGAGAGCCGAGACATGGACCTGTCGAGATTGTTGATATGTGCGCTGTGCAGCATCGCGCGGGTCTCACGTTCCACGGAGTCCACTGATGTGATCGAATCTGCATCAGACTGCGTCTCGTTGTGTGAAGCATCCTCGGTAGCGAGTATTTGCGGTTCGTGCGGAGAATATCCAAATGAAGACCAAGAGACAGAGCGTTGCGGGCCCCGGTGCGATGGGGGGACGCTCAAGAGGTTGCTCGAGTGCGTCCGGATGATGTCATGTATCGACTTGACGGGCTCCTGAGCGATCGTCCGCGGTCGATCCCGTCCGAGCGCGATCGAGGAAGCGGCATAGGTGCTAGAAACGGATCGCTGAGAAGTGTCTGATCGAATATCACTGCTATAGCTTGGCCGAGGAAGCTGTGCCGAGGCAGCGCTGTCAGGATGGTGAGAATTCAGCTGACCGCCTGAGCGACACCTCCGCAGCGAGTTGTCCTTTGATCCTGATGCCTTGCTCCCGTCAAGCTGTCTGCCCTCGTGCACAACAAGCGAGTGCTTGGGTATGTAAGGCCCTGTCCTTTTACGTTCAGGGTATAAGTCGTAGTAGCTTTTTGCGGGTCGACGGCGGCTGTTGGCATCGTCCGCCCCTCTTTGCAGTTCCTTCTGTTCGCCTCGCACCATCGCCATGCCTGTTCTGGTGATGTGGATCCGCTGTAGTCGAGGCGTTGCCAGTGTTCTTCTTGCATTCTACTCGTGAAGCTTAGGCAGTAGTCCTATGCCAAGCTGACGTCGCATGTGGCGGCTTTCACCCGAGATACATGTGCATGACGCTCCGACCAGCTGGGCGCCCCAGGTGCGGAAGTATCGTCGGTGAGTATGGAGGTGGAGAGGGAAGTTGGATAGGCGTCTCTGTGATGGTCTTCAGGGTACGGAGCTAATCTAGATCCGTTACTTTTACCGCGTCCGCGATTTCCACGTCTCGCCTCCCCGCAGGTGGAGGAGTCTAACACTTCGTCACGTGTTAGCGTCGGGCATGCATGACTTTGTGTAGCCCAGTCGTCTCTTCGTCAACGCATTTCGTTTACCCTTCGTCACGATGCTTGCCGCTTGCTATTTGGAGCTCGCGACAAGTCATATCCTGAAAAAAGGAAAAAGTCGTCCACGGAGCCACCCAGGCAACCACTCGGGGTGGCTGCGAGGTGGATCCTCGTAGCAACCACCCTCAGGAGGTGGCTCCTTGGGTGGCTCCGTGGACGACTTTTTCTTTTTTCAGGATATGAATCTGCATCGCGGATCAATGAAAAGACGAGTCATGAGGTTTCATTTTATCGTCTAAGGACCTGGAAATTGTGTGATGTTGGACGGAAGCGTTGCCAAATGCAGACTTTTTGGCAACCAGCGTAAAAAAGTCAGTTGGCTTTTGCCATTTGATCAACAAGCATCATCGGCTAGGATGATGAGGAGTAGCCCTCGAGCTCGTTGGGATTGCGCACGGGCAAAGTACCGACAGACAGTCAGAGAGTACAAAGATCACTCTGTTGATGTGTCACTTTTGCCCTAGAGGTCGACAAACACAGACAGAGAGGCGACTTCACCGAAAAGACGTCGTCGGGCACCGTCTGAATGGAGTTGCTGACTTAAGTTACCCACCTAGTAAACGCGAACTCGTCGGTGACAAACAAGCCTAGTCTTGGCTTTCGAATTCGCAGACAATTACAATTCCTGATTGACGGTCTTTGGGCCATTTGTGGTACATTTACTGTGATTTGAATCATTTTGGTCAGACATCATTCACTACCCACCACTTTAGTCGACGAACAGCGATTTGAATCGAGAAAAAAGACCGAAACAATGTTGTGACTGCTGCCACACAGTCGGAGGCAAACCGCTCTTCTCGAGAAGAAGCAACACCTGCTCGCAAGAGCGGCGCAACATCGCCGATCCAGAGTTTAATACCTGCCGCTCGCATGACTCATATCCTGAAAAAGGAAAAAGTCGTCCCTGGAGCCACCCTAGGAGCCACCTCCTGAGGGTGGTTGCTACGAGGATCCACGCAACCACCCTCAGGAGGTGGCTCCTAGGGTGGCTCCAGGGACGACTTTTTCCTTTTTCAGGATATGATTGCAGATTGCGTTAGCAATTTCTTTCATTTGACGTTGAAGCATGAGACGCCTGGTCCCATTTGCTGAAAGCGTGAACTGAGGCCGTGCCGTAGCTCAGAATTCACGAAATTTTACACAAAGGCACCAGTTTTTTGTGTTTTACACTTCAGTTCACGCAGTTTATATGTCCTGTGGCGTGTTCGTCACAATTCGACTTTTTCGACCATGAATTCAGTCGCCTGTCTCAACTTTGTGTGATTTGCAGCTTTGATTTCACATTTTTTGTCTTGATCAGCGTTTTCGAAATCTGTTTCAAACTGACCCTCCAAGAGAATCACTTTTTGTTGCGATTGAGAGGCATTGCTGTGAACAGAAAAAATGTGTTTGCGCTCGGGGTGGTTATACCTGCGGTGAGGTGTCACGCTGCTGTAAAAGTACCGCAAATTCCTATGGCTTGCTGAGGTCGCCCCTGTGACGTTCGTCTCCGATCGGACGTGGCCGGTGACGCTGTGAAAAAGGGCACTTGCCGATCCGTTAAGCTACACAAGAAGATTGAAAGAGGTGCGCGAACAGGACAGGGATATGTGTACTTACTCTGTCGACGAGGATGGGATCTTCGGTGTCATGCTTGACCATAGTCGGATCAGAGATGTTGCTGTCTCGCCAGGTGTCAAGTCGGGCATCGCTAGCACGACCTTCTCTGGCCTGCAGTCCAGGATCACCACGAGCAGTGGTCGCGTCAGATTGCCTTGGCGTCATGGCAGACAAGGGAAGCGGATGCGGAACGACGTCCGAACGCTGGGTATAGTCAAGCCTGAGCTGACTGGCAGGAGCAGTCAAAGACGGAACGGATGCCGCAGCGTTGTCGCTCTCCCCGTCATGCGCACTGAGAGCAAACGACGACCGAGTCTGGACAACAGTTGCTTGCACCTTACCCGCGCCAACGACCAGACCGTGCAAGGAAAGCCGGGCTAGCGAAGCGCTCGAGGAACAACAGTACTCGACTGAAGCCCGACCACGGTCAATGGGGTCTTCGCGCTGCCGATACTGACGTAGCTCAACGATTTGTCCAAACGGCTCCGTCAAGGCTCGGACCATGGTCGAGGACGTAACCACGCCTGTGTCGAGGCCAGAAAGCAAAAGCGTGGTGTCGCCTGCTTTTTGGCTTGCCTGAAGCTCGGCAAGCCCTTGACCACGCTCGTGCGTCCGCTTTTGCTCGAGAAGGTCAAGTATTAGAATACAGAGAGTAGTGTCTGTCAGAATCTTGCGCTCGACCCACACGCAGCTCTGATCGGAAGTCCTGAGGGGGAAGCTCACCTGATTGACAGTGTCGGCGGCGCCCACCTGGGTCGACCTCTCATCATCGGTCAGAGAATCGACGCCATCGTTGCAAAAAGGTGTGCCGCTCCTTTGGACAATGGCAAAGGAGACTTCGATGCGATAATGATGCCATTCATGGCCATTGAGATGCTGAATAGCAGCCCTAGCTTGAGCAGGATCGGCCATGAGAATGAAGCCACGCCTTCGAGCCAGGTGGTCTAGTGTGGCCAAGATGACGGCGTGCTCGACTGAACCGAATTGTCCAAAGAGTGCTTCGAACTGGTCGGTGGTGGCATCGAGAGGGAGATTGAGGACGTACAAATTCCGCTGTGCTCGCTCGCGACCACCTCTCATTGTTGGTAGATGATACTTATGAGTAATGCGGTGATCAAGCTTGGTGGAAGACTCAACAGCGTCACTGTCAATGTAACGAGTGAAGCTACGGAATGGTTGTTGGAGGGCGACCCGCAGAGCTCGTAGTGTGCTTATAGAAATGCGAAGAGCTCTCGCGCAGAAGAGGGTGCGTCGTCACGCATACATTCACTTGATGCAAAGGAAAGGGAGAAGAGCAGCCTCTGACTCGTAAGGAGGGCCAAAACACTTTCCGCAAACCACGTAAGGGCCGAGGACTAGCCACAAGAGCTCGCTTGCTGACCCCGCTGTGTGGGCATCCCATGTGGCTGTCTAGTCTGTGACCACCAAATCGGTTGCTGCGTTTTCCAAAATCAACCGAAGCAATGTGTCAGGCTCGCGTTCTGTTTGCTTCCAGGATGAGTTTGGAAACTGGCACAGCAAGCTGCTCTCATCAAGCTCTGTCTCCAGAATCTCTGCTTCTTCGAGTGACATGCCTGCAGCTTGCGAGCTGCCAATTTTTGCGTTTCTTTCTATCAGCACGCGGGATCTTGGCATCGGAGGGAAGGAAAAGAATGCTGAGTGAGACAAACACAAAATCACATTCGCATCCGCCGCGTGACGCGTAAAAAGGCACCAACAAACAACAGTCACGGAGTGGGACACTCTGCATGCAAGTTGAATGAAATGACAGCTCCGATAACTTACTGGCGTGGGTCGAGGCTGAGTCTGTAAAAATTCGCATTCCTTCTCATCGTCAGTACTCGCTTCATCCTTATCTTCCCTCATCCATGACCGACCCATCAACTCGAAAGCTGCAGAGTTTGTCTATACTCAACATGCGGACCGCCTCTGGCAGTAGCTAGGTCCATCCGAGCGCAAGCAAATGGTAGCTTCATCACCGCGCAGCTGGCCACTCGCAAATGGTTTCGATGATGACAACGAGCAAAGGTGGCCTTGTCGCTCAGGAACCTGCACCCCTCGGCAGTGATGCTCGAGCTACCGACGCAATCAAATCACGTTCAACGCCAACGCCTTCCCCTCAGTCGACAGATCGAGATCAGCTCTCGTCACAAGATTTCGTCCAGCTCACGCGCATCTCTCGCAAGAAGCAAGACATCGAGCGCCACATCACCAGTCTCCAGAGTTGGCCAGCTTGGGACCCGTTCAAAGATGTCTCAACATACTCGGCTGACCTTGACACTCTCAATCGCTGCGAACTGACGCTGGCTTCTGTTGCTAGCGACCTTCGCAATCGCCAAGCTGAATGCAACCGTCTTGAACAGGATGTCCAGCAGTTCAACCTCGAGGACATGGATCGATTGCGTTCGGTAGCGAAGGCCGTCTCAAAGCGTCATCTATCTGGATCGGACACTGATCTCTTGGAGCTAGCGCTCGAGACCGTTTTCGCTCTGGACAAGCTTCTCCGACTCTTGCGAGAACGACGCCGGGAGCACGATCTTACAGAGCTGCGACTGCAGTGGGAACGCGTCATCTGTTCCGGATGGTTCGACATTGGAGACCTGCGTCGAGATATTTTATCCTTCGAACTTAAGTGCAAGAGCCTCTCAATATCGCGATCAAGCTCGAACGGTTCGCTGGCTCGTGATATAGTCCCTGCCCAGACGGATGAAGAAGGACATACATCGTTAGACAAGCAAGAAGAGCAACCTAAACAGCGCGTGCCACGATCGACAAGCTCATCGAGGCTGGCGTCTGAGTCGTTGAAACTCGAGACTTCTCGATTGGTGCTCCGCATTCGGTCCTTCGACACCGACAAGGCTCGCCCTGCCGGCAGGCTCCTTGACCTCCTCATCGACCAAAGACAGGTTCCGGAAAAATTGATCGACGAACAAGAGAAGCTCGAAGATGCACTACCGCAACCCTCGATCATCGAGGCAAAATCTTTGCAAACCTTGTCCGTGCTCGGTCAACCCTCCGTCTCGACGTCTCAGAGGAGCGACTCCGGAAGAGCTGAAACAGTCAAGGCTGCGTGCGAAGCCTCTGTTGGTGCTGTTGCGGCCGAGGCTGCTGGTCTAACGTCACATGACAAGATTACCGTCGAATCTCAAATCGCACCACAGTCCGAGGCTCAAATTCTACCACGGCAAGGCGCTCCAAAGACCCGTCAACCTAAGGAGCGCTCCCGCAAGGTCTCCTCGTCGAGCACGATTCCCACGCATGTGCGACGAGCAGCGAATCCATATCGCTCAAATCCTCGCGATGCGCTCGATGTTGCCGTGGGCGATATCGTCAACCGCATGCCAATCTCAGTGTCGATCAAGAACGCCGGTCTGGCGAACTTTGGCGCTTTGCAACGCTCGGACATGTTCCAAGACTTGAGCGGTCAGTACTGGATAGGTGACCCCGAGCCGCGTCTTTGCTTTTGCCGCATTCTTCGATCCAACATGGTCATGGTGCGTGTTGGAGGAGGCTGGCAAGAGCTTTCCGAATTTCTGATGCAACACTTTGCGCATCTTAGCCTCGGGGACGTTCCGAGCGAAGCACAGCAGATTGGACCAAATGGGAGACAAGCTTCTCACCTGACCTCAATCCGCTCTGCGTCAGATCCAGTGGGCTCACCACACCTAAGGACGAGGTCATCTATTGGATTGCTTCGATCCGCTGACGCTGTACGACATCGCACTCCTCAGAAAGCCTCGCGAATCGTCACTATGCCCTCTATGAGAACGCCATCTATCCTGACGTCTGCCCATAAGCCAACTCTTCTCGGTGCCGCCAGCACAGCGCCTAAAAGGGTCCCACTCGAATACAGAGACGTGAGCTTCTCGACGCCGTGCAAGGCTTTTAGTCTCTCTTCCAGCGGCTCGGACTCATCCATTATCATCCATCCCTCATCGCCGCATACGTGATCTTTTTGCACAGCACACTGTGGCCCACTTCTCCACCAGCCGCACCGATGTATACCAGGCTTCCTCAGCCAGCTCTGTGTCCTAAACTCATATTGATTCCCTGAAAAACTCGAGGCAAAGCTTTGGCCGAGAACTTTCTGTATTTGTACCTTCTTTGATGCAATCATGCCCCGATACCTTGATACCTAGCAAGCGTGCGACTGTGTTGACTTGTGAGTGCAGGACTTGAAATCATGCGGCTGGACAGCAGCCGGCGGTTCGCTTGTAGTCGAGAAGGGCAGTGCAGCCATCAGCCTGTTTGTTCCATGCATTCGTTTGCCGTGACCTTCCTCTTGCATCCTCAGAAGCGGCTCATGCCTCCACTCTGTGGTGAAAGGAGTGGATGGCCGTCGGTCGCTGAGCTGAAATTGCACTACAAACCAAAATTTCCAGGAAGAGTGACCCGTGGCCGGACCGGTCCGGTCACGTTGCATTTGTCTAAAAAAAGCAGTCTGGAACCGGAGACACGATGGACCCCGCGGGGACCTGGCTTTGCATCTTTACAGTCTCTTGTCGAATGTGGGGTTGGAAGAGGTGACCGTTGCGGGTTTCATATTTAACCCTGAGCTGCAACGCAGTCAGCATCTCACGTCCTCTCGTCAACCACGACTATCTGGAACAACATCAATACTCGCAAAATGTCATCCTCTGATCAGATCGAAAGTTACCCTCGTCCGGGCAAGACTGCCATCGTGTAAGTTGTCGCAACGCTGGTCAGAGCGTTGAAAATCTCGCATGCTCGCAAGTCGCTGACCTTCACCTTACCTTTCACAACGCTACACATGCACCCGTCTTACGATCTTGTCTCGGCAGCACTGGTGGCTCCTCTGGAGTAAGTTCAAAAGCCTGCATGATAAACTTTGTGCAGACTCATCGTGCTGACTTTCACCTTTGACATTGCGCGTAGCTCGGACGAACGAGTGCAGTAGCCCTCGCCCGAGCCGGCTGGAACGTCACCGTCACAGGACGACGTGAGGCCGAGCTTCAAGAGACCGTTACACTTCTCAACAAAGCCGCAGGACGTGATGATGCTGGCTTCTTCGTCGCCGGAGACATCACTAAAGAGGACGTAGTGCTGCGAGTCTTCAAGGAGACAGCTGAAAAGTTCGGCCGTGTCGACCTTGTCTTTTGCAACGCCGGTATCTCGCCTCCCAACGTTCCTCTGGCAGAACAGAAGTTGTCCGACTGGCAAGCTACGGTAGACGTCAACCTGACCGCTCCTTACCTCTGTGCTCGAGAAGCCTTCCGCTACATGGAGAAGCAGCAGCCCCAGGGTGGAAGAATCATTATCAACGGCAGTATCAGCGCGTATGCTCCCCGTCCCTTTTCATCGCCTTACACAGCGACAAAGACTGCCATGACCGGTCTCACCAAGTCATTGTCGCTTGATGGTAGGAAATTCAACATCGCTGTGACCCAGATTGATATTGGTAACGCAGCATCCGAGATGACGGCCAAGATGAAGTCTGGACCAGGTGTCCCTCAGGTAAGCTCAGTGGTGCTGAATAGGATCTCACCATCGGTCAATATGCTCATGCTGACCACACTGCTCTTCCTGACTCTGCACACCGATAGTCCGATGGCTCCCTGCGACACGAGCCCACCATGGACCGCGAATGGTAAGTTGCTCCAAACTCCGCTGCTCCCGATGGCTTGCAATCCGAATGACCCGGAACTGACACTTTTCGCTTCCTTCTCCATCCATTTCGCTGCTCTTACAGGGTCGGAAAGGAAATCGTCCACGTCGCAGAAATGCCTCTTGGAGTCAATGGTGAGTCTCAAATGCTACGCAGCGACGCAACGATGGGTTCAGAGGCTGATTTGCGGTTCATTCGAAACACGAACAGTTGCGAGCGTCGTCATCCAGGCAACAAACATGCCAAGCTACGTTGGCCGTGGTTGAGCTCATTGTCCTTGTCGATCCATTCTACAGTCCTATGCAATATTATTCCGAAACCAAGAAGAGCTTGAAAGGGCACGTGCTGTGTGATGATGAACCTACTCCTCTTCACCTAAATCACCAACCAGTCGAAAGAGAAGCGAATGTCAGCGAACCGATCCCGAAGATTCCTCAAACACCTGCAAAGAAATCACTCACCTTCAAGGGCTTCGGGAAGCTTGATGCGATTGCCGCCTCTCCACCAACGTACGGCAAAGAAGACGGCCACCGAAAGGATTGCCGCAATGGCAACGCAGGTCAACGCGATCCAGCCCCCTGTGTGAAGGAGAGAAATATGTCAGGTCAGCAAAAATCGGAAGTAGGGTTGAGACGGTTGCAAGTCACTTACATCTGTAGAACCAACTCGGCTCATAAGGAGCGAGGACAGTGTCGATCTGGAAGACACCGCCTACGGGTGCACGCTCGAGCTGTACATCGCCTCTGACAGCGCGAGCCTCGCGGCCGAATGCAATCACGTTTGCAGAGTGGCGGCTTGCACATGAACCTCGCGTGTTCTTGATGCCTACCAGCCAGCCGAGACTGTCGTTATCCGGATCACCAATGTCATCACCGTGATCGAATTTGTGTCGGTAACGGTTGGTGCTGCTCGAAGGCACTCTGCGGAAGCTGACCTGACCATAAGCGCTCGAACCTCCCTGCGATCGATCAAGCAGCGTGGCGAATGAACTTTCATCCTTCATGCCGATCTCGTCTCCGCGGCCGTCCGGCAGCAAGACATCTACGGCCTTGTCGTCAGTAAGCGGGATGATATGCTGCTGTACGAGTCTGACGAGAAGGTCACGGTCCTCGAGGATTGCAGAGAGATTCACCTTGGTGAAAGCGCTGTCGGTCGGAACGAGTACCATGAAGCCGGTGCTGGATGCGATGGTCTGGTTGCGGGGTACCGTGCTGTTCAGGATGTATTCGTATCCGGCTTGAACCATGAGATCCTCCATGGTGTCTGCCTTTGCACCTTTCAGGAGGTCTCGAATGGTCAGGTCGAAGGGAATCTGGACTCGATCCACTTCGTGGATTACGCCAGTGTTGGTGAGAATATCTCCTTTGACAACGAGCGAAACGGTGCCATCACTCGCCCCGGACTTGTGAACAACAATGGCTCCATTCTTCTGTTTTCTGATGGCAAGCTTGGCGCCTAGCGTCGGTAGAAGGGTTGGATACTCGACTTCTTGCTCGGTGAAGTCTGACTTGTAAGCAATCTTGTCGATGGCATGATACTCGACGAGAGCCTGCAAGAGTTGCTGCGATTCGGGAAGCAGCAGATAGTTCATAGCAAGACCAAGACCGGTGAACGCGTCGTTGGTGGGTACGAGGTAGCTGACGCCTGGTGCACGCTCAACAGCCTTCTTGAGGTCTGCACTGAAGACGGTGGCCACAAAGGTGGAGAGAGAAAGGTAGGAGACAGCGGTCTGAACTGGATCTGATGGAGGCTGAAGCAGTTGCGACACTACGTAGATCATGGCAGCGTCCTTGACTTCGACAGGCTCCCTGAGTACGTTCGCGTCACCAAAAGCGACATCGCCATTGCCCTTCCTGTCGCGTGCGGTCGAGTCGTCGACTGTGACCGGCATTTTCTGCCTGCCTTCTCTGAGTTTCCAGTCGAGAAGTTCAGTGTTGAGAAGCATCCCGCTCGCTAGATCGGCAGGTCTGATCTGACCAGGGAGGATATGATAGCGAACGATTTCCTCGAGAGCAGGACCTTTGCGGTAGTCGCGCGCCAATCGAGGCGTTGAGAGAGCCGAGGGCTGTGGAAGAGCATGACCGGGATACCATGCATCGATGACGTCGTCGCGAGGAGCAAGGAAGGTGAAAGTGTCTTGGCTGCGCCTCTGCAAGTGAGCCGGCTGGTTGATGTAGCGTTCTAATCCTGCCTCGTAGATGAGGTCTACAAATCGCGAAGCGTTGAGCGACAAGAGTGTAGCCTCGATGCTCATGTCCAGGTCGCCGAACGGCAGAATCAGGTCGTCGATTAGATGTACGACACCGTTCTCGGTCAAGATGTCCTCTTGCAGGACTTGGGCCTCCATGACCTTGATAGGACCGTCACTTTCATCGGCCTCGACAGAGACAGAGCCTCCAAGGGCAGTTGAAAGTGTTACACGCCCAGCGGCTCGGACGGATGCCGAGTATACCGGAGAGCGATCTCCGAGACCACTTCCGGACATGTGCCAGCCAAGAAGCTTGAGTCGATCCAGAGCAGCCTGCTGATACTCGCCGAAGAGGTAGGTGGACTCGAGGACACCGAGATTGTCGAAAGCTTCCGAGGCGGGCAGGAAGAGGGTGAGGTGCGGGACGGTGGAAAGACTCTTCAAAGTATCGGTGCTGACGAGACGTCGAAGGCGCTCTAGGCGAGGATGTGTGAGAATGACCTGCTCCAGAGAAGGAGGCAAGTCGATGACTGAGTCAATGTGATGGATCACACCGCTTTTGGAGCGCCAGTCCTCGTTGAGCGACTTTGCGCCTCCTTGACCCCTTTCGTTGGTTCCAAAGCGGAGGAAGCTTCGTTTGGACTTTGAGGTGCGAAAGTAGGAAGAGGCAATGGTGTTGCTCTTATCCTTACCCTCGACGAGGGCAACCCGCATGCGTTGACCATGATGGCCAAGCAAGCCGCCATGATCCTCTTCGTCAGGGACGGGGACACGACCGGGATGGGTGGGCTCTGTGAGCATTCGACGTGATGGGAAGTGCAGCGTGGTCTGCATCTGTGGTTTTCCGGTCTCGGGAAGAGGAGATGAAGGCGAGTGAGAGCCAGTGTCGTCACTCAAAGTAAATGGAAGAGTGTAGTTGAGAATGTGGTATAGAAGGTGCTGGCGTGCTACAGCATTGACGTTGTTGGATCCGACGCAAAGCCCATCGTTCCAAATGCATTGGAAAGATGAGCTGAGCTGTTGATCTGTATCAGGCTCATCTTGATCCACAAGGTACTGCCAAAAGACGGGTGAGCTGGAGGATGCGCCAACAGCCGAGTCTCGTCGTGCTACTTGCTCGTCTCTCTTGCGCAGGAAAGCGTCATTGGTAGGAGCCAGAATGGTGAGACCTGACCCGTCATCGAATTCTTGAAGCCGGTTGAGTGTCGGAACGAGGCGGGTTCGCTGCAACAGACGAACGAGAATGGTGTGGTCGGGCGATTGTGATAAAAGGTCGATGAGATTGAAAGAGACCGAATCGTTTCCTTTGCGTGTTTCTGTGAGAGGCTGATCAAGGATCTGCAAGGGTTGCTGAAGATTCCTTTGACCGGCAGATGATGCGAACAAAGCGCATTGAACGAGTGCGACGCAGAGAGAGACAAAGCCAACCAGGCCTGTTGTCGTGTGAATTCGAACCATGATTGTCCTAGCTGGAGCAGCAGCACGTTGAAGGTTGTAGCTGGGCGACTGCAGATCAATCAAGCGCTACGATGAGGTTAGAGCAAGACACCATTGCCAATGCCATCAATTGTGCTTGATGAATCGCATTCGTGGTACACTGAAATCGTTGATGATGATGGTAGGGAGCTAACTTACTCGGTCTGGGCCTAGTAAGCGCACGAACCCTGCATAATCTGGGCTCAATGTGGAGAGAAAGGTTGCGCGATTCTCGCTCAAAATCGCCAAAAAGCTCAGTTTCGGCTGACCCGCTTGAGTGCGTTTCGGTTGCAGCGAAAGCGATACGCCTGGCCCAACTCTTTGCGCGCATTTTAAGGTAGACCCTGCATTCGAGCTTGTCACGCCTCCACGTCAACTCTTCCCGCATCGTCGACCTGTGAACCTCTTTCCGCTCATCACTCATCCACACGGCAGAGATCCGACACATGACAGACAGGCGCACTTAAAGCGCTCAATCGAACCATCTAGTCAAGATGCGCTGCTCAGCAAGTCACTCATAAAGTCACAATGTCGAGAGCTTCATGGAGCAGCATCGGCTCTGAGGCCGAAGTGCATCATCATTTCGATCAGCCATTCGATTACGATCCGCGTCGCTACGTTAGCCAAGGAAGCATTCGTACAAGTCAGCTTGGAGATGATGATGAAGAGGACAACGCCGCCTTGTCGGATCAAGATACCGAAGTCGACTCGCTGGATGGGTCCTTCGACAGTCTAGACGATGTTTCTACAGATCCGCCAGATGCACCATCAGGACCGTCCGCCACTCAACCAGACTTTCTCGATGACGATGCCGAGAATCAGTCAAATCAAGCCATATGCCGTATCTGCCTCGAATCTGCATCGAGTGATGTTTCTGGCGGTGAGTCTTTGGGTCGACTCCTGTCGCCTTGCCGGTGCAAAGGAACCATGAAGTACGTTCATGCCACTTGCTTGGATCAGTGGAGAGCTGCTTCAGCCAGATCTTCATCCGCAGTCGCCTGTGACCAGTGTGGTGCCCCTTATCGCTTCCGCAAATCCAAATTCGTCGGTCTCGCAACTTCACCCACGCTTCTCTTCATCGTCAGCCTCTTTCTCTTTCTCCTGCTCATATGGACTGTCGGAGTCGTCGGTACTTTCATCATGGACATTTACGACCAACCGGCCGATGCAAAGTCATCAAGTACTTCACAGAAAGCCAAGTCGAGAAGCTGGTGGCCCTGGCGTGCTTCTGTCTGGGACCAGGATGCCGACCTTGGACCCGTAGAACCCGATGCCTGGTCTTACCTCGACGCAGATTACACGCCGGGATTTTGGAGCTACAGTAATCTCATGTACGAGCCTGCAGCTTATGTCAGGCTCATCAAGGAAGCGGTGCGATCCTTTGCATCGGGAGAGGCTGTAGATGCGGTTCGAGAGGTTGTGGGCCTGCAAGACAATGCAGAAGCGCCCCAAATCGAGCAGCAGGATTCACAAGAGGAACGAGGCTTCTGGTCATCGCTCAAGTATGAGTGGATGTATGGCGATGGAGGGTTGTGGGAGAAGAGCGCATCTCAATCGTCGACTGCAGTAGTGCCATCTCAAGATGTCGGTGGCAGTCGTGTTGAATCCGCCGAAGCTCAGGTCACGATTCCTTCAAAATCAAAGCCACGCGAGAAATACGACGCAAGAGCAGCAGCGAACGTCAACGACATCAAAGCAAACAAAAATCGCCGCAAGAAGGCGGCCAAAAGAGCACGCCAATCCAAGCCCAATCAGCCAGAACCACAAGGTTGGTTGAACAGACTCTTCGTCCAATTCTCTGTCGGCTTTTCCCTGGTTGGCATTCTCTCGTTTGTCAATCTACTCGTTGGTGCGTCCTTCATCGGCCCAATCAACCTCAATTGGGGCCTTGGCCGATCCTTCGCCCGCATGACCAACGGCAGGGGCCGCAATGGCAATCAGGAAGGCGCTAGCGTTGCTTCGATCCTCATCGTACTGCTAGTCATCATTGGCGTGGTGAGAGCCTTGCACGTGGTGTACAAGCTGGTACGCAAGGCTGCAAGGAGAGGGTTGAGCAGGCTTGAAGCTGTCATTGTAGACTGGAACTATGAAGGCGATACAGAGGTGGCTACGGCTGATGTCATTACTGCGACGCGGGATGCACCAGGACACGAGCAGCAGCTTGTACGGCGGAGACAGCCGTTTGCGCCAGCAGTAGATGACTGACTTGACCACATTACAAAAGAAACCAACGGATTGCATTGGATGGCTCGGAATTGCTCGCCAAACGTGTCCAGTGAGAAAGTTTGAAGAAGCCAGACATGTGTTGAGGAAGTCGATGAAAATGCAATGCAGGTGTGTGAATGAGTAGAAATACAAAATGTGAAAAAGTGAACAAGGATCGCTCCAGCAAACAGCAATCAAAAGTAAAAGTCAGACGAAGCGCCACTGAGATCGGTAGCGTCGTCCTCGCCAACATCGTCAACGAGCATCTTGACCATGTACGGTCCCTCCAGCTCGTAGCCTAGCCTCCTGTAGTAATCTCGAGTGCCTACACCCGAAATGACAGCCAGCTTGCGCGATGCATGTTCGTCCCTGGCTATGCGTTCGGCCTGTTCCATAAGCAGCGTACCGAAACCTTGGTGTTGAAACTTGGTCGGGTCTCTGGAGTGGATGGGGACTGCGCTACCGTACGTGTGCAGTTCGCGGACAATGGAGCACTGGCCATCCTTTGTCAATTCAGGTCGGTAGGTTCCAGCAGCCGAACATTTGCGGAGACGCAACAGCGCAATCAGAATATCCTTCTCCGGGTCTTCGTAAGCCAGGAACGACTCCCAACCTCCATTGGCTGTGTAGTCTCGACGGATGAATTCGACCTCGTCCGGTCGTACTTTAGTGTGGATCTCGTGCAAGCCAACTTCACGGTATCGCACGTCACGGCAAGTAACACCAAAGTCGCGCATGCGTTCCAACGCCAACTCTCGCAGATTACCGTTCTCGACACCCGACGAGACGAGGGGCATGGGGATATCACGCTGTACACGATACACTCGCGTCCAAGGTGGTACAAGTGCCAAGATTCGTGCAATCAGATCGACCAAAAATGAGGGCGTGTAGTTTTTGTATCGACCCGTCCTCCAGAGCTCGTAGAGACCTGTACCACGAATGACGAGGGTAGGATACAACTTGAGACCATCTGTCCGGAAGGCCGGGTTCTCGAAATATTCCTTGAACTGCTCCATGTCACGCTCGACACCGACGTTGGGAAGATCTGGCATCATATGCGCCACAATCTTGTATCCAGCATCTTTGGCAAGCTGGAAGGTCTCGCAGACGGCTTTGACGGTGTGTCCTCGGTTGGTATCCCTGGCGACGTCTTCGTAGACGGACTGTACACCGATCTCGAGTCGAGTGCAGCCATATCGGAGCATCTGTGAGAGGTGTGGTCGGAGACAGTAATCGGGACGCGTTTCGATGGTGATGCCGATGCACTTTGTGAGAGCTCGTTCCGAGTATTTGACTGCCTCGTCGACGTCTTGGCCGTTGAAACCACTAAGAGCATTGTGAAGCTGAGCGATGAATTGGTTGCGGTATGTTTCGGAGAGCGACATGAACGTGCCACCCATGATGATATATTCGACCTTGTCTACGCTGTGACCAAGCTCGCGAAGCTGCTGCACACGGTTCTTAGATTGCTCGTAGGGGTCGTATCGAGCTCGAATGGCTCGCATCGAGGTAGGTTCGTATCCGGTGTAGGATTGTGTGCTGTATTCGAAATCCGAGTCAGGACCGCCTGGACAGTATACGCAGATGTTACCGGTGAGTGCGATATGTGGGCAACGATGTGGCTTGCACATGACCGCAACGACGGCGATACCAGAAGCACTTCGCACTGGTTTCGCCTTGAGTGCAGGTACAAGCACTTTGCGATACGCTTCCGGAATTGCAGCGATGATGTCTGTGAGCCTTGGTACGCCATTGTAGCCATATCTCTTGCATGTGGTGGTACGAATGTTGTTCAACGATACTGATGCTGAGCGGTCGTGAGCGTCGACGAGCTGTGCTGCAATGTCTGCGCAGACACGGAGCAACAGCTCGGCTGTGTTGGAAGATGCGCCCATGATGGGCTATGGGTCAAGTCGAGATTCCTTGGGTGCGCCAGTGTCAGAGTTGACTCTTTCGGATTCGATTGTTGCTTTGCAATGACCAGCGGGGAGCTATTATGCTTGACGAGGTGCTAGATTGATGAAGGTGTGGTTGTGGCTGCGAACTCAGCTGCAGGAGGGGAAAAAAAAAGTAAAAAGTGAAAGCACAACTCTCGGCACTCGGAAATTGCCCGCGAAATTGAGCGAATTTGTGGATTTACCATAAGAGGCTTTGATAGGAAAATTGGAGCACACTGCGCCGTATATGGTAACAAATAGGAAGAGAGAAAGAGAGAGAGAGAGAGGAGAGGGAGAGAGCTGATAGCAACAACCAAAAAGGCGGGGCTCTTTCTGCGTGCGTTTTTTTTAAGGTATTCGCATGTTCCACCGTTCGAAAATCTCGTCTTGGTCCTTGGTCCTTCACCTTCATATCATTCCTTCTTCGCTCGACCAAACTGGACAAGATGCTCGCTGCCATTCGCCCTACCGTCCAGCTCCTTAGCAGATCCGCCGTGCGTGCGGCACCCAAGCCATTCGCGGCTCCTTTGATGCGAGCTGGCTTCGCTTCCAGTGTCCGAATCTCTGGTGTTCAGAAGCGATTCACCGAGGAGCACGAGTGGGTCTCGTTCGACGACGCTACCAACATCGGAACTGTTGGAATCACTGACTACGCTCAGAAGTCGCTCGGCGATGTGGTCTTCATCGAGCTTCCAGAGGCTGGTGCTCAGGTCAAGAAGGGAGGTGAGTATTATGCTAGTACACAACCTCATACAAGCCATCTGGATTGCTGACGTCTCTTGCCCTTCTCTCTCTATGCAACGAACTGGAACAGATGACATCGGAGCCGTAGAGTCCGTAAGTAGCGCAACGGTTATCACTCTGCACATAGACAAAACGCTGACTTCTGATACGATCCCTTCTCGTTCTTATCTCGAACGACAGGTCAAGGCCGCTTCCGACATTTACGCCCCCGTCTCTGGTCAAATCGAGGCTGTCAACGAGAAGCTCAACGACGAGCCTAGCTTGCTCAACAAGCAGCCTGAAAGCGATGGTATGTATTGCAACAAACAGCCCTGCGCATGACAAAGAAGACAATTCTGACCAATTTGATATCTCTTGCCCTTTGTACAGGCTGGTTGTGCCAGATCAAGCTCTCGAACCCTTCCGACTTTGAGACACTCCTCACTGCTGAGGCTTACCAGAAGATCTGCGAGAACTAGGCTCGGAAACGCGTTCCTTTACTGCACACAGAGCCTTCGATTTTGCTCCCTCCTGTCACGCACCGTCCTTCAACAGAGACCTTATAATGTAATGCTAGCATCAGCAAGAGCGATTGATAACCACGAGTGCTCGTGAGTCAGCAGAGTGACAAAGAGATTGATTGTGTTCGATGAAAGCTTGCCTCTGCAAACAAAGGATATGCACGGCAGATGTGGGAAAGACGGATGAGAGCTTTCCGGACAAGACGGCCCAACTGCACTCTTCCGATTCGTCGATATCCGAATGAGGTTGACGACCCGATTTCGTTCCCCGATTGTGGGCCATATCGGCCCGATCAAGAGCCCGTCGGAGCTTTGGCTTTGAGCATCGTCGTTTGTCAGCCAGGGTTCTTTCACTTCCCATACTCTCCCCCGTTTGCGCTGCTGCCCGGCGCCGTCATCAGCTTTCAACCGAGGCTTCTTTAGGGCTCACAGCTGCCTTGTGTCCAGCCACCTAAAGTTGCTCTCCTTTAGTATGAAAGATAAGAATCAGCACTGTGGTCAGAAGTCAGAAGATGCCAACACTTCTACAGTTCGCACGCTCGATCCTCTTCGGGTCGGAGTTTGAAGTTGGCTAAATCCTCGAGGTCAATGGTGCGTGCGGAAGGCGGCTAAAGACACTGCGGTTGCTATAGTCGCTGCGAACGACGTTACCGACGACGGACGCCACAATCGACGATAGGAGGCTCTTGACATAGCCGAAGATCACTCTCAAGTCGAAGGATCTATTTCACATGTCATTGGCAACCTTACACACGAAGAGAGGAGCAGCCGATGAAGTTCGGCATCCGACTCTCTCGCTCTAATCGCCGGACACTGTAGACGAGAAAGCGCAGACCGGTTCGGTTCAAAACGATAGCCGAGTCAGAATCAGCCATCTCGAGTGGGTGGGGTCTCCTATCGAAACACCTGACATGTGAAGCTAAGCTAAGTTGGAGCCATCACGGACCCTCTCTTACTTGTCAGGCGAGGCGAAAGGAACGTCTGGTACCAGAAGAATCTGACATGTGTGTTCGAAACTAGCGGGTAGACCGGGCGTCAAAAACGTGAGACCCCTTGTTTAAGCGCCTCGCCTAATTCATTTCTTTTCTTTCCGAGACGCTTCGCTCCTTGCACTTCGGAAACGGATTCGGAACAACGCTTGTGAGACGCACTGATACCAAACCACCTCCTGGGCGCTGAGAATGCAATCCGGATGCGACAACCAATGTCGAGGTCACGGTCCTTCTCATTCCATCGCAGAGCTAGAGCAAGGAAAATGAGCATCGTTGGATGGGAGGTTGCATAGCAACGTTGATAACAAAGTCGAGCAACCAGCAGCAGCAACCACCACCACCCACCATCTGAGCTCGTGTTTGGCTCATTTACAAGCTGAACACCAGTGCAACCAAGCACCAAAAGCGAGCTTCTTTTGTGATGTCCGGTTGACCTTGCTACCTCCCACATGATGTGATCAACAGCTGATTTATTGCGCATCTTGGGTCGGCATCCAGTGACACCGATGCACGGGTAGTTAGCTGCTGCGACCTGCATCCTTTTTGTTCATCTCGACAGGTCAGAAAAGAATCAAGGAACTTTTTGAAAGCGCATGAAATTTTACTTCCTGCCTGGCCCTCGCTGCCGGAACATTTGATGCCCCTCTGACCGCACAGTGCACGCCAGTCGTTTTCTAGCGAGCAGGCACATACAATGTAGAATGCACATCTTGTGCCTTGCTACTGTACGGTGCACACCGCGGAGCTTGAATCGGAAGAGCGAATAGGGCGGCTCTGTTCCATCCGTCGTGCCGATAGATTGCGATGGTGCGGCTGCGGTTGCGGCTGCTGAACACGTCGCGCGGTCTGGCAAAGTTTTCTTTCTTTTTGACATGTGTCGCATTTCTTCAAATTCACCGCCCGCCCGCCTGCCCGCTCGACTGGTCGCTTGCTTCTTTTCATGCTTTTCAGCCACAATGCTGCGGCATTCCACCCACTCGGTCAGACAGCAGCCCTCTCTAGTTGCCAGTCAACGAAAACATGTTGTTGATTGAACGTGTGTTCGTTGCTTTGTGCCTCAAAGACCGGCACAATCTTTGCAGTTTGTGCTGCACAGTTGGATTTCAAGCTGCAGCAAGACAAAAAAAAATGAGGACGACGCGTACCTGGCTTTTTTTGCGCCGGCTTTTCCCACCGTCGCCGAGGGCTGCAACACTTGGTTGACAAAAAAACAGCGGACTTCATAAATGCGCATGGTGTTGCTTCGGTCCGTAAGACAGAACAGACACCTTCTCTGGTCACCCCAAGCTGATTTGCTCAAACCATCTCAAAAAGTTTGTGCCGGGTTGCGATGCGAAAGGAAATTTGAATCTCGACAACCGCAAAAGTTGGTCGCCATGAAAGGCCCGCCTCTGCTCAGATCGACCTTCGATTGACAAGGTTTTCTCTCAAGAGGTGAGAGTGGGGATGCGAGTGCCGAGCATGAGCCAGAAAAGCTAGACGAAAGTGCGTCGAAGCTGCAGGCCGAGCACCATTGAGCAGACACAATGGAGACAAGTTTAGATCTCATTTCCAACCGATGGGCTTTTGCTGCTCTTCTCACACTTGCGGGCACTTTGACCTCCCTGCAGCCGCCACTCGAGACTAAACTTGTCCAGACGAGGTTTTATGCGAGCCCCGGCTGGGTGGAAAAGAAATGCGATCGTGATCCTCGCAACCGAAAAGCGAAGCTTGTGTCCGCCATCGAAAACAGATGCGCCACCTTCGACCTTCTTTTTGATCAGCATACTAAATCGAAGCTTGAAAGATCATCTGCTACAAGGCCGTATGGTATGAAAAGAGACACGGGCAATACAAGCGACCAAAGCGGGCCAGGGCCGGGACTTCCCACTTGTGCCCATGTGTCTGAGATTTCCATCTCCCGTCCTTGGGACGTGCCAAAGGAGTGGGTGTCTCAACTGTCATTTTTAGCGTCGCCTTTGTATCTTAATAAATTCTCACGGCTGAGGACTGAGCCAAAGAAATTTTAAAGTTCTGGCGATTCGTCCGTGTCTTCTGCCACGGAATCGAGTCTCGATTTTGAAAATTTATTTATTTATTTATTTCCTCTCACAATCCATCCCTGTTCACCTCGCTTGTTGGTTAGTTGCTCGCTCGATCCCTCGCCACTTTTTTCCCCTACAGCTCCGGCTAGGGCTAGCGAATATTAAAATTCTCGAATCGCGAGATGCAGGCTAAGACGCCATTCCGTGCTCTGACAGCCATTCTTCTGTTGCTGTTCGACGTGCAGCCACACTGCCCTGACATAGCCTAGCCTCTGTTCTCAAAGAGAGAAGGAAAAAAAAAAAAAAAAAAAAAAAGAGTTCGCCGTTGTGCGGTCGTGTGCGTTAACCGCTCTACGCCCACTTTTGGCCCAGTCTCGCCCAGCGACTGCGCCAGTTTGCCTCTGCGCCCTCTCTCTCTCACACACAAATTGCAGCTCATGCACGAATCTGTACGCGGTGGGAAAAAGTGCTGATGCCAATTGCCGCACACCCTCTTTTTTGTCCTCTTCGTGCAACGCCTCTTTTTTCTTCTTCACTCTGTCTCTCTTCGCCGACCAAGTCAGTGTGTACCGCTTTCTTTTGATTGCCAATCCCCGTCGCGCCTCCTGCGCAATCAAGCTGTCAGCCTCACCAACAACCGTTTTTTCAGGGCCCAGCCCACACACCGCTGCTTCAGATACAGATCTCTTTTGACATCTGCTACCTACTACATACATATACCTGTTGCGTCCAACACCAATCTGCCCTCCGAATCTCTTTCCTTCCACTCTTCCTCTTCATCGTTCCTATCACTCGGAACCACTCAGCTCGATCGCCTTCTCCTTCCCTCTCTTTACCTCTTCCTGCCGCTCTCGACTGCAATCTTGTTCCTGCCACACACTTTCATTACGACCCTCGCGACTCCAGCCTTTCCAACACCAGATCCTGAGTGCTCAGCTTGCGACTCACAGCAAGTCAATCTTCATACAAGATGGCCGACATCATGCCTAAATTTCCTTCCATGGACCTCTCGTAAGTTCGACTCTCATATCACCAGCACACCATGCCTCGTCTGACAAGATCAACTAACCAATCGCTGTCCTTGATCTACCTACACTCACTCACACAGGCTGGGTTGCATGTACATCGGTGTCATGCTCAACGTTTGGCTCTACGGTTTCTCCATCGTCCAAGCTTACATCTACTACGTCAACTTCAAGACCGACAAGCCCTTCATGAGGTACTTTGTCCTCTTCCTCGTCATCGCCGACACCATCAACGCCGTATTCGATCAAGTCTTCATGTACCAGTACCTCGTCTCCAACTTTGGCAACCTCACTTACGCCGCCAAGAGTAACCGCGCTTTCGCTGCCGATCCAGTCATGACCGGTATCATCGCCTTTTCCACCCAGCTCTTCTTCGCCTGGCGTGTATACAAGCTCATGCACTCCAAGATCATGCCTGCCCTCATCGCTACTGGTGCTGCCGTCTCGCTGCTCAGCTCCATCGGTAGTACCGTCGGTGTCGAGATTGTTCTCTTCTTCCAAGAGTTCCAGAAGTTCCAGGTCGTCGTCATCTTGTGGCTCGGTTTCGCTGCGCTTACCGACGTCCTCATCACGGGATCGCTCGTGTTCACGCTTAACAAGTCGCGTACTGGTTTTGCTGCTACCGACGACGTTATCACCAAGTTGATCCGAATGACGCTCCAGACCGGTGCGCTCACCACCTTGTTTGCCACCGTCGATCTCATTCTTTTCCTTGCTTCCACCACTACGCTGCACTTGGTGTTCAACTTGCCCCTCGCCAAGCTCTACGTCAACTCGCTGCTCTCGACGCTCAACGCGCGTGTCACCATCGGCGGTGGTGCTCAGCAGTACACCATGGAGGGCTCTAGCAGCGACGCTGCTCGTCGAGGCATCTCGACCACACGCACCAAGCGCTCCAACGTCTTCCGCCCCGGTGGAAACAAGCAGCCTACCATCATCCACACTCAGGCGTCGCACCATGACGATGTCGAAAACGGTCTTGGTGAATTCAACAGCCAGGACAACTTTGAAACTGGTATCCACATCAAGACCATTGAAGAGACTTTCGAAGAGCGACACGAGGGAGACGGTCTTCGAGGCTACCCTAGCTCACAGAACGACTCGTTGCCCGTGCTTGAAAAGAGCCGCGCTGATACGGACTCGCTTTAAAGCGGTCAAAAAAGTAGAGCATTGTACGATGTGATACACAGTGTTTCCTTCCTCTTGTTGCTCTTTCTCCTTTCGTCGGTTGAACTCCACGATAGCATACCCTATCTCTCGTTTTATCTCATAGTCCATTGTTTTTTTCTGATTCAATCTGTGGTTGTTGCAATGCCAACACACTCTTTGTCACCGTCTCTTTCTTTGTTTGCGTGGTCTGATTTGAGGAGCATGAGTACGATTGGAAGAGAAACGCCACAATGTGACCGTGCCTACGAGCAGGTACAAGCACTTGCATCATTGTTGCGCACAGTTGCAGACTCATTTGTAAGTCGCCGCTGCTCCGGTTGGGTGGGAGGGAGAGAGGCTTGCAGAGTTGACCAAAAAAAAATGAAGGCCTGGAGAGGGGCGAACGGCGAGCGTTGTATGCTAACCCCCCGATGTGTGAATCGGGATCAGGTCAAGGGGCCAAGCGATTTCACGAAAAAAAAGAAGTCGATGCGAGGAACGGCGGCCCAACACGGACCAATTTCTCTATCGCTCTTCATGGCTGACCAATTTTTCAGACCCGGTTCGTCATCGTCCACAAGATCCCGAGGTTTTTCAACTCCACCTTCAGTTTGCTGTTCTAGCAATTCTTCTTCCTGACTTACTTCTCCCCCACATTGAAGCGCTTGGAGCAAGACGGACTTTCGTTACGACACAACACCACGGACGCCTTTCAGGACGACAGAGCAAACGCTGAAAACCATAACGCAAACGTGGGAAAGTCAGACAGGGAAAAAAAGGGGGCATATGTGGACGAGATAGCACCACTTCTTTCTTCTTCTGATGGATAGATCTAGCTGCAGCCACTATGGTTGCGTAGCTCGACACAACTCGACATCCAAGGATGATCAACCACTTGCTGGTCCATCACGGCGAACCTCACCCCTACCGACTCATACCAGCACTTCTGGATCATCTCGATCTTATCACATCCACTCTACCTTGGAAGAGCGTCCTTCTGCATCGATCTACAAACGAACGCTCGACTACGCACGCTCGTTACAATGGACAAAGGCAGAAACCGACGAATTCCTACTGCGGAATCGAACAGTCGTAACAGCAGGAACAGCATCGCTCGTCTCCACCGCCGCTTCGTTCCCGTTTGACTCTGTCAAATCGCGATTACAGGTCCGCGACTATCCATCGATATGGGCTTGTGCAAAAGCCGTCGTTCGAGAGGAAGGTCTTCGAGGCTTCTTTCGAGGTGTCACCATCCCTTTGGTGACAATCTCTTTCGTGAGAACTTCTTCATTTTCGATCTACTACAATACCAAAAAGCACCTGCACGCCAAGAACATCTTCAACGACTCGTCGAGACTTTTACATACGGCTTTGTCGGGTGCTGCGGGGGGAGCGACGAGTGGGGTCATCATTTCGTGTGGTTCGGCGCCGTTCGAGTTGGTCAAGGTGCAGAGGCAGTTGGAGTATCTGATCGCGGTGCAGAAGGGGTTGGTTAAGAAGAGCACTGCTGGTGGAGCAGGAGGTAGAACGTTTGTTCCGCAATCTGGATTTCAAGCTGCTGCAAACATCTATCGCAACTTTGGAGGTATTAAAGGATTCTATCTCGGATTTCCTCTGCACATGGCGAGAGATACGTTTGGTACAGCATTGTATTTCGGATTCTACGACTCTATTCGAAAACTTGTTTCGCGACACTCGACAACCGATCCTCCGATAGGTGGGCCGAGTTTGTACGGTATCCCGGGACCGGTGGTTTCGTTTTTGTCCGGTTCATCGGCGGGGATTCTATCCTGGTTGATCGTCTACCCGGTGGATCTGATCAAAACCAAAGTGCAAAGAGATGCATTAGCGGGCAATCCGAGACAGTTTACTGGGTGGCAGGTGTTCAAGCATATGATCAAAGAGAGACCGCCAATACAGGATGGTGGTAAGAAGAGCGTGTTGAAGACGGATACGGTATTGACGAGGTTTTTGAGGTTGTATAGGGGGTTGGGTGTTTCTGCGTTGAGGAGTTTTATCTCGTAAGTACAACCAGTCCCCTCCAGGCTTTTCCTGGCAATTGGAAGGAGCAAGTTTCCGTACTGACCCTGTATACTCTTTTTTTTTTTTTTTGTTTTTTTTTTTTTTGGTTTGGATTTCGATACAGGCACGGTCTCACATGGACACTCATCGAAACGATTTCGGGCAAGATCACGGAGCGTACTGGTCAATCGATATCGTACGCTCCTGACAGTCGAAAGGAAGATTGACCCCTCCTTTCAATATGGGGGAATGCACAAGAGCGGAATTTCATACCCATTTCCCCCAACGTCCAGCATGATTTCAGACTGAGCGCGGGTTTTGATTCGGGTTGAATGAGTCTTTGCGTGTGTCGGGCGTGTGATGTGATGCTGTAGGAGTGAGCGACGAAGCGGAGCAAGATCGCTGTCTTGACAGGGGAAACACACTTGGCTCACGAGAGAGACCGTCTCCTTGCACGATTTCTGTGACACACATCCACAATCAATCACAAAGCCGCCGCGACACACACCCGAGTCCTTTTTTTTGGCAAGCCCCTTCGATTGCGATGGACACGACCTTGGTAACTCGGGATGCTCATTCCTGTCCCGAAAGCAACCTCTGCAAACCCTCCGGCGTATACCTTTTCCTCTCTGTCGGTTCAGCGGGGATCAGTATCGCTGCCACTTTCCTGCCTTCTTCGGAGAGCATGTTGAAGGTTGATGCTGCGTCGTGCTGTGTATGTAAAATTCGCCGTCATCAGAAGCCGTTTTTCCGGTATCGAAAAGAACGTGTTAAGTTAGTGTCATCTTCTAAATAGAAGCTGTGGAGAGCGGGTGGTTAACTTACAGTACTCTGCACATCCAATTGGATACCTAACCCATTCAGATACTCTCTGATCGGTGCTGGTGGAGGTAAGACCCTCTTCCCCGTTCCGAATAAAACAATCTCCGGTCTTTCATCTACCAACTCAAACACCCTGAAAACATCCCTCACCTTCTCTGTTACTTCCAACTTCTTCCCCGGTTTCACCGTCGTTCCTAACCAATCTTCCCATCCGATACCGGACGGCACCGCGTAATCCTGGTCGAGCTTCGGATGATCCCAGAGAAACACCTGGTTGTTTAGTATCACAATAGGTTCAGAGAGCACCAGGCCGTCAGCGAGGGTTAAAGAGGTAGGGGAGGTGGAAGAGATAGAGATCGACGTGGTGGGGTCGGAAGCCGATTCGAGGATGTTGAAAAAATCATCGTAGACTGTGCGGTGTTGACCCGTGTTTGGTTTGCCACCAGGATCGTCGGAGGGTAGGCGGGGGTTGGAGGAGGTGCTGAATGAGGATGTCAAGGTTGACGTGCGTGGTGATAGCCTAGGAAGAAGGTTGATCCTGGGAACAGCGCTCCTTGTGAGGATGGTACGCAGCGCTATGCCGGTTCTCGAAATCATCGTCGCGTCTTGTACGAGAGGATGGACAGCTAGAAGTGGTAGCAATGATGGTCAGAAGCTCAAGAAGAAATGTCCAAAAAGTGAAGCTGATGGTAAAAGTGATGTGGAGTAAAAATGCTACCGTTTTTGGCGGTGTAAGCTGTCACGTCACGTGCGAAAAGCCCCATGGACCCTGAATCCGCTCTCTTTCCCCCTTCGAGCTGCTCATCATCACCACAGATCAACGCACACAGCGACAACAATCACAAGCTCTCATTCGCATCCCTTCATCACAGACAACCTCTCGATCGAAAACAACAAGTTCGCATTCAACCGCACACTGAAGCCTAAACCGTTCCCACCCCTACCTCTTCCCCACCTTCCCCACCTCCCACCCTCCTCCTTTTCCTCTCATGAGTCTTCCGATGCCGACTCGCCTGATCCGGCCTACTAAAACACTTGCCACACTCTTCACACCTAAACGGCTTATCCCCCGTATGCGTCCTCACATGCTTGGTCAGATTGCTACTCTCAGCAAACGCTTTCCCACACCCTGGGAAACTGCACACGAAAGGCTTACTACCCGTATGCGTCCTTTTATGGATCGTCAACGAACCCGCTACGCTGAACGCTTTACCACAGCCCGGACAGTCGCAGACGTAGGGTCGTTCGAGCGTGTGCGTCCGCATATGTTGGGCTAGCGTGTTTTGCTCGCTGAAACGTTTACCGCACTCGCTGCATTTGAAAGGTCGATCGCCGGTGTGCGTTTGGATGTGACGGAGCACTTTTTGCTTTTGTGAGAATTTTTGACCGGAGGCATGACGTGCACAGCCAATCCAGCGGCATTCATATTCGGCTTTGCCCGAGCCTACGTGCTCCATCTCGATGTGTTCGGTGAGCGCCGAATGCGACTCAAAGGTTGCAGAACATCCTTGCCATCGACAACAGAGCTGCTGTGACTCGCTGCTGTTGCTGTTGCTGCTGACGGAAGAACTCTTACGCTTATTGCTGACCCACGACGACGTTGCGCTATCGTTCGAGCTGGACAAACCAGGGTCGGCGAGGTACGGAGACGATGGAGTCGGTGGCGCAAGGTGTTGATCTCCTTTGAGCGAGAAAGGTGCGGAAGAGTGCTGACCGAGATGGTCGTGCAACAGATGCTGCAGGATGGCAAGGGAAAATTTGTCGTCCTGGCCGCCTGCTGTGCCCGTTGCCGTTGCTGCCGAGTCGTGAGTCTTCCAAAGATCCGCCTCGGTCGTGGGCGTGAATGTGCCGAACTCGGCCTTGCCAGGCATCGGAACCTGATGGCAATCTTTCCAGAGACACTCGAGATGGCTCGTACCACCTTGCGGTTGCCCGCTGGACTGAGTCTGCGTTTGAGCATCCGAATTCGCTCCTTGCGACATCGATGCAATAAATGAGTGATCCGCCAAAGTCTCTTGAACACCGTCGGCTGCTGCATTCTTGCGCGCAAGATGCGAGTGATTGACGTGGGCCACCAGCTCCTCGACTGTCCAGAAGCGCTCGTTGCATCCTCCCCACTGGCACAGTTGCGGTCTTGCATCCTGATGACCACCATTGTGGCCCATTGTAGCCGATGTCTGATGCTGATGCTGCGCAGTGTCGGTAGGCATCCAATGCGAATGCGGAGCAGTGGTGTGGCAGATATCCGAATTGCAAAGCGTCATGGCAGGTGGGAGACATCCACCGTGACTGCTATGCAGATGCGGCTGCTCGAACATGCAATCATTCCACGACTGCAATTCCGATAAGATATCTTCAAACGAGACATTAGGGGCTGGGGAGTGGTGGTGATGGTCGAATGCCGACACATTAGCATGCTTGTCCTTTGCATGAAAAGGAGAAGGTGGTAACACACTCGATTGCCATGGCAGCGTAGAAGAAGGCGACGCACCAATCGGCTGTGGCGTTGCCGTGGTGGAGACAGTGGATGCTCTCGAGCCAATTTGATGTCTGCCGCCCGGTGAAGTATACTGAGTCGCATTGGTGATGATGCTTGACGACGGCGTATCCGATAGCGGCGGCGGTGGCGGTGGCGCCGAGTCTTGGGCATGATTGTGATGCTGGTAAGGAGGAACAGCAGGGCTCGCTGTCTCCGCCGGCAAAGTGTGAGGAGTGTTGCACGGATACGGCGTCGAACCGACACAGCACTTGTCCACCGATGGCGGCATTGAACAACAGCAGCAATCAAGTAGCTCTTGAAAGCTGCTGTACAGCTGGCCACCTTCTGCCGTACCAGTAGAGGTCAGTGATCCGCAGCACTCACGGCATTCGTTGCGAGACCTTTGAGCGTTGCGATCGGTATGCGTGTGGGCTTTCGAGCTAGGCTGAATGGTGGTATCACAGGTGTTGATTGTATTCTTGTTGTGTCCCGACGACGGCTCTGATGCGCAAGCTTCATCCACACAGCATGCCGAGAGAGTTGGAACTGCAAGCGTCATGGATGAACAGTCACCAGAAGCGGAACAGCTTGACTGGGAGCACGGTGACTCGGGAGCGTCGGGGCAGGCAGTATCATCGCAGCAGGCGACTGCCGTCGAGCAGACGATGGCATTGGCGGATGAAGAGGCGGCACCGCAAGTAGGTTCGGTACACGCACTAGAGATGTGATGGATGTCGTTGCAGGGTGAGCTCGGTGCTGAGGATGGACAACCGTGGCAGTCGGTGGCACATGGTACAGGTGGTGCTGAGTGGTCGGCATCGCAACAGATGACGGTGCCGCAAGAAGGCTTTGGAGTCATGTTTTGCTTTGACGGTAAAGGTGCCGGCGAAGCAGACGCTCGAATATTGGATGCGAGCGATATAACGGCCGTATCTCTCCCCATCATCCTCGATGACGGGGATGACGACGTCGACAACACCCCTTCCGTCGACGCTGCCATGATGATGGCGAAGCAGAGCTGTGCTGGTTGCTCAAGCTGACTGCATCAAGTTGAGATGTGCGCTTCGCAGATAGTGACAAGAACGGTGCTGAGTTGAAGTGGTCGATGTCGGCAGATTGTGAGCTTTCAGTGGTGCGGAGCTTGTAGTGAATGATGAGCTTGGAAGAAGTTGCGAAGGAATAGAGCTTAGGAGTTGAGAAGCGGTGTTTCGAGGAGAAAGTTGTCGATCGGTTCCGAAGCCTTCGAAGGATGGGGAGAATAGAGTCTTGTGCCTTGTCGTGCTTCGCCAAGGTCAGTCAAAAATTTCGCAAAGCTGTGGCACCAGCAAGGATAGAGTGCGTGGGGGAGCAGTTGAGTAGAAGCTGAGCAAAAGCAAGATCGGATTGGTGCTCGTCAGTTCCGAACTCTTGCGACCGAGTCAAGAAGCGTGCGGCGGGAAGTCTGACTGTTCCTGTCTTGTTTCTGTGTGACTGCGTGTTGCAATTGACCAAAGACCAAGAGGCAGAGAGGGACAAGGGAGAGGAGAGCAAAGATACGGCGCAGAGAGAGAAAAGAGGAACGCTTGTGTACCTTGCTGGTTATGTCGAGATGCAGCTGCCCACTGATAATCGCAACCTTCTTTTCTGTGGCTTCGACCTGTCACATCTTGGCTTTTTGCAAAGAGAAAACCGACTTCGGCTATCTGCCGCTCTCGGCAGCTCTGTCGCGCGAGAGAATTCCACTGCTTCTGCACCCTAACATGTTGATCATTTCTAGCTTTGCCTCTCTCTGAGGAATCCTCGACTGATCATAGGGACATCGGATCTCAGGACCCTTTGTTGAAAAGCTAAGCTCAGTCACGTCAGATTGTCTGCAAGTAGCCGAAACAAGTGTATACTCGAGTGGTGTATATGTACAAGAGGTGAAATGCGCGATTCTCGCGGTGTCGTGTGCAAAGGATGCTAGCCAATCTGCTCATCATGCAAATCAGATCAGATCCCACAGAGGGTCGTCACTTCGAATACCCTCCTTGCGCATCGCACCGGTGCGAACGGCCTTTGGCGCCGGAGGAGTCGAAAAGGTGTATCCCTCCAGAGCATTGTCGACAGCCTGCTGCGAGTAAGGCTGAGCGGGGGCTGCTGGTGCTGGTGTCGGGGCGGCGCTTTGACGTGCCGAGCGAGAAGACGAAGCAAGACCACCTACGATGAGCGAACGAAGTGCGTCTCCTGTCAATGGCTCGAGAGGTGCCTTGGGAGCAGTGGAGGTGGAGGATGCAGAACCGCCCTTGGGAGCAGCTTGCGAAGGGCCGAGCACAGCAATGCCTCCCTTGGGTTCCTTGAACGAGCCAGTGGGCGACTTGGCCTTGCCGAGGAAAGCAAGGACGTCACCCTTGGTGATCATACCGCGCACACCCGTTCCCTTGATCTTGCTCTCAGCGTCCTCGATTCCGTTCTCAGCAATAAGTCGCTGCACCGAGGGGAAGAGTGGGCCTTTGAAGTGGTGGTGTGCGTTGGAGCTCGAAGCGCCTGATGTAGATGGAGCTGCAGAGCCGGTGGAAGCGGCAGTCTGAGTGGATGGCTCTGGCGCCGACTTGTCTGAAGTTTGAGCCGACTTGTCTTCGGCAGGGGTGGTGGAAGGAGCTGCTTCGTCCTTGGGCACTTCGACGTTGGAGATATCGTCTCCTTCCTCGGCGAGCATAGCAATAGTTTTGCCGACGTCTACATCCTTGCTGCCATCCTGAACAATGATCTTGGCGAGAACACCGTCGTCCTGAGCCTCGACATCCATGGTTGCCTTGTCGGTCTCGATCTCGAGCAGCACATCACCCGCCGAGAATGCCTGACCTTCCTTGACCTTCCACGCAGCGATACCGCCCGAAGTCATGGTGGGAGACATGGCAGGCATGGTGAATTTGGTGATTGCATTCTGCACCGAAGAAGTTGAGAGTGCTCGTGTGGCCAGAGCAGTACGCGAGCTCGAGCCGGTGGCCGCTACGAGCCTCGAAGCAGGCAGGAGGAAAGAGCGCGATGCCGACATGTTTGGCGCTTTTGAGTCCGAGTCCGAGTCGTAAGAAGACTTGCGTGGCCTGGATTGATGATCTTGGTCGGATGGAGGATCGGTGAGACGGAAAGATGGCAGTGGGCATTTGGAACAACGCATCATCCGACACGCAGCTCTCGCAGAATAATTTCACCGACGTTGCAGTGCCAAATCGATTATCGCTCCAGGAAGAACTCAAATAATCGCTGACTGTCGGTGTGTGTGCGCTTCGAGCGCTTTTCCCTATTCCGAAAACAGAAGAAACAGGACAAAAAAAAGCGAAGGAAACTCCACCGCGACCTGCACCCAAAAGTCGAGACGAGACCAAAAAAAAAAAAAAAAAAAAAAAAAAAAAAAGGGTCTTGAGAGCGCGTCCTCCGAAGTTGCTTTGCTTGGTTTTGTTGGGAGGCGTGCCTGATCCGCCCGATTCCGAAGCTTCGATCTGCTCGCATGTTGTTAGGTTGCGGACCTCTCCGTTAGAGACCTTCTCGACAGCCTCACAGATTGACCTCGACTGCGACATCATGAGCTAGTTACTCAAAGAGCCCTTCTGCACGCCTTCTTCGGGCCGCTGGTTGACATCCACACACATACACACATACGAGCTTGGACGGTGCAAACTAGAATGCGAATTGCGACAAAGCGACTAAGTATCAAACACACAAATTCCTCTCTATCAGGAACAGCTCTTTCCACGCTTCAATCCTTCTTAGACTTCTTGCTCTTCCCACCATCCTCACTCTTGACTTTACGCTTCTTCTCCTTCTTCTCCTCCGTACCTTGACTTGCTGGTTCGGTTGCTGCATCTGCGTTAGAACGAGTACCAGCCGGCTTAAAGTTACCCTTCAACAAATGCCACGGCTGTTGTGGCAGCTTCTTCTCTTCAAACCTGTTGGTGGTCTCTTTGACTTTTTCCGCACGACTCGTTTCAGCAGGCGATACGATCGAGAGGTGGATATGTTTTGTCACTTTGACCGGAGCGAGTACGAGTTTTCCAGCTTCGTCGCCGTTTCCTGCAGGAACGAGCAATTTGAGGCTTTCCAACTCCGAAGCGGCTCCCTGGCCAGATGCGACGCTAGCGTCTTCCACAGAGACAGTATCGGAAGCCATAGCGATGAGTTGTGAGTCGGCGCTTGGTTGGGTCTTTTTCGATTTGCCTTTGAGGGCGGATGGCACCGAGGCGTAAAAGTTGAACGTCGCTGCGTCGGTCGAGGATGAAATTGGCACTTGGATGGTTCCCAATGGCTTGGCTGCTGTTTTCACGTTTGATGTATCGCGGGGAAGATCGATCACCACACCATCGAGCTGTGCAGGCGTAAGACCAGCGGGAATGCGGACCGCCCACAGCTGTTGTTGCTCAGCTGCTTTGAGCTTCTTCTGGAGGAAGGGCGAAGAGGACGAGAACGAGACAGGCTCAAAGCCCCGTGGTGGACGGTAGCCGATGTTCGAGAGGTTGCGAGAGGCAGGAAGCTTTGCTGTTGATACGGCGGCGGTCTGAGCTTCGACCGATGAGCCACCGGAGCTCGAGGAGGAGGAGCTCGACTCTGAATCTGACCGTGACCTCGCCATGGTTTCTGTGCGTGAAGTGATGCGTGATGTTCCGTGGAATGGGTTCCTTGGCGTTGCCGATGACCTTGTGAGATGCTAAAGATGAATGCCAGGAGTTGGTGTGGTAACGTCGATGGACAGTGAAGACAGATCAACAGCTTCGAACGTCAAGATCAAGAAATTTGAGAGAGCAGGAACAAGCTTTTGCTGCAGCTGTTCAGACCTTCTTCCAAAAAATTTCCAAAATGCGAGCAAAGAAAAAGTCACGAATAGTCAGGATTATGTAATTGCCCCGCATTGATCCTCCACTTTCGGTCTTTGTATGTCTTTCACACAGACGAAGCTTGCTATGCCAAGCAAATCAGGAAGAAACGGTCGAGCAAAGATCTTGTGTCGAGCGGAGATGCTTACAGCGCTGTCACCATCATCAATATCGCTTCACTTCAGCGATACGGCGAAGTCAAGATGGATCTCGTACATGATCTTCTCAACAAGGTGGGCGTACCCATGCCAGACACCAAGACGCTCTCGCTCGTCGGAACGTTGTGTTGCATCGCATTCACAGCTCCCTTGGCGGTCATGTTTCACTTCTCCTCCCGTCCACGCATCCAACGAATCAAGATCTATCAAGAGCGCGTGCTCATCCTAGGAGCATCCAACGAGAAAGGCGTCGGTGAAGCGCTTGCTCTTCAATATGCTCGTCGTGGGTGTCGCGATCTCATTCTCGTCGGACGGAACTTGCAAGGTCTGGAAGCGGTCAAGAAGCGCTGCATCGAAGAAGCGATCAAGAGCGAAGAATACGACATGTCAGATGAGGCTCCTGGTGATGAAGCAAAGTTAGCACACGTAAAGCGTATCCACTGCATCGCTGCCGACTGTTCGAAAGCCGACGACGTGGACCGACTTAGAAAGCAGGTCTCGGCCAAACTCAAAGGTTTAGATACACTGCATATCTGCTTTGGCGTCTCGGCTCTGTTGCCGCTGCTCGGTGTGGCTGGAGTTGACCCTGTTCGACCGGCAGATGGTAATGCGAGAAAGGTGTACGCGGACAAGTCGGGACTGGAAGCAGTTCAGCAAGCTGTTGCGAGCGTATCCAACGTCAATGTTGCAGGCACAGCCGTGTGTCTCGCAGCTTTCCTGCCTATGCTTCAAACTACATCACCGTATCCTGCAGTAGTCCTTATGTCTTCAGCTGCAGCACTGTTCGCAACACCCACCCGATCCGTCTACGCTGCTACAAAGTCGGCTCAGCTCTCGCTCTTCCGCTCCGTCGCTGTGGAGGCTCAAGCACATGCCGAAGTGGCACCTGATTCGACCGGAAAACGCAGGTCGAAAGTACGCTTCCTCTCCATCTGCCCAGGCACGATCGCTACCTCGTTCCGTCACTCGGCGGTGGATTTGGATCACAGCAAGTCTGACATGCCCGAGGACTTGTCCTGGGTCAAAGGCGAAAGGATGCTCACGTCCGAAGGTGTTGCTGAAAAGACCATCTTTGCAGTCGATCGATACAGCGAAGGTGTCATCGCTTTGCCTCCCTTCTATGCTTTTGCTACCTGGGTCGACAAGATCTTCCCCGGCTTCATCGCCAAACAGGCACGAAAGAAGTACGCCTACTGAATTGTATTTCCGTAGAAATGGCGAAGGGTATGAATGTTGCTACAATGATAGATCCTTAGAATGTAAACAAGTGAGTGGTAATCATTGTCGATCGTCTGCAGTCTCTTGTTCGTCTGCGCCTGAAATGCCTGCGAGGCTTGATGTGAAGTCGGTTCTCGCCCCGCGTTTTGCAAAGTCGGAAAGATCACTGAGCGTCCGCAATGTTCTCGAGAAGAGGCGAGTGAAAGCTACATCCCACTGACCGATGGCATCGGCTAGGCTGAAGTTGTTGGAGCCCATTTCGGAGTGACTCATCTTGACGTTGCCTTCGGTATTGTTTGTACCTGCTGGTTCTTCGTCACTAGCTGCTCGGCGTCGCTTGCTCGGCAGGCCATCGGCGCGTGGCTCTTCAATTTGTGGTGCATCTTCAGAATTGTCTTCGCGTTTCCGCTTATCGTGGGTGTCGTCCGAAGTGACAGCCTCGACTGTGCCGAGTACGGACGCACCGAGCTTTCGATCTGATTCTTCGTCTTCTTCTCTGTCCACGCCAAGAGTATTTTGCGGCTCGTCATCATCATCGTCATCGGCGTCTGGATCGAGCTTGCGGTCGAACAGGTCCTGATAGTGCTTGTGCTCCTCGGTGTCCTCAGCAGCATCATAGCCCTCTTCAGCTTGATCTGCCTCGTTGCCGATAGCGACATCTTCAAAGTCTTCCTCATCGGCGTCCTCTTCTGCCTCTCCAGCTATTGTGTCAGGATCCGGCTTGATCTCCAGCGCACCCTCGATGGTGTTGTCGCTCGGCTCTTCCCGCTCAGGGTCGTCGTCTTGCATTGTGGGTGGAGCAGGTGCATCGAGTTCGGAGCGCATCCAGGAGAACAGCTTATCGCGCGAAGAGATGGCGATGTTGCGCAGTCGCACCTGATCGGTCACGCCGACCGTCTTGTTGCCTCGGCCGCCGTGTATTGGTAAGCTCTCTCGTGGTGACGCGTTCATAGCGCCGGAGGCATTGGATACGAAGCGACCATCGATGGCCGGAGAGGGTACGAGACTGCTGGTCGAATGCACGGCATGTGTAAGATGTGATTTGCGAGACGGTTGAGATCCAATATTGTCTTGATCTTCGCCTGTGGCTGCAGTGTCGACGGAATCTGGAAAGGCTTTCCTTGCATTGCTGAGCGCGACGGGAAGGTTGATGAGGTTGCCCCTCAGGACTGCAGCCCATATCCGGTCAAGAAGGTCCAGGGTCTGAAGCGCTAGATTGAGCTGTTTCGTGCGCGAGGCGATCTGATGTTGCCTCTCCTCTTCTTCGTCTTCGTCGTCTTCGTCGGAGTCCCGATCAGCATCGCCAGCCTTTTCGCTTGCCGTCTTGTCAACTGCGCTTTGCAACTGCGCCTTTTGAAGCTTTCGCTGTCGCTTCAATGCCTCGACCTCCATCGCCAAGCTGTAGCCGGTGATACCGTCACTGAGATCCGTAGAGCATCGCAGCAGGTAGGAGATGAGCAAGTTGGTGCTGCCACTGCCGTACTGTGGAACATGTGCAAGCACTCCGAGCAATCTCATCCACTCGGCCAAATAGCTTGTCAACGTATGTAGAGGCGAGGCAGGGTCGAAGCGTTTGCGATACCCGCGTGTGATGTCTTCGAGTGCGCCGTCGAGGAACGATCTGAGCTTGGCTTCTTGCTTGCTTGTGAGCGGTTTTGGAGTCGCAACCGAATCGCCTGCATTGTCATGGTTGTTGGTGGTGTGCTCCTCTTGCTGCGGGGCTGGTCGACCGCCAACGTCGTCGAACTCGAAGACGGTCGACAAGTCGTCGATGATGAATCCGCCGCCTGACTGCATTCCAGCGTTGCGACCGTGATCGGAGTGACAGACAAGAGATGATGGAAGCAGAAGCGGAAGAAGCCGACCTAACACGGACCTGCCGATAAAAACTGAGTCAACGCCTCCACCTCGTCACATGTGGCGTCGGTCGGAAAGCACCGAAAAGGGTCCTTGATGCATGACAACCGTGACTTCTGAGAAGAAACGCCAAAATGAAATCAACGAAGTGCGCAACAGGGCAGCCGACAGTCAAAGCTCAAATGCTGCTGCGCTTCAGCCAGATTCTCTTCCTCTCTTTCTTCCTTCCTTCACTCCCTTCAATGTCTCCACATCATAGCTGACTCCACAAGAATCGTCTCTTCCGCATTGAACAGTCGCTGCTTCGAAAGACGTGCGCACCCTGAAACAATATGCCAAAGCCCAGCTGCCATCTCAACCCGAACCTCCTTCTATTGGCCACGTCGTAGTCCAGCACCATGCCGAGTGGTCCCATCATCTGGTCCGAAACACGACAAGAGCTATGCGAGAGCCTCCCTTACTATCGTGCCTACCAAACGGGCTCCTACGCCACAGCCAACTTGGGCAGACCACCATCCAAGTCTGAACTCAAACTCGACCGCAAAAGGGCCGTACTCAAGGACTCGATCCCCTACGGATACCTCTTAGCAGGATGGCCATCACGAAGAGACCTTTGGGCGCACAATGGCAAAGTCATCATCTCTCACGGAGGCGGTAAGAGCGAGGTCGACGAAGCACCAACCGGCTCGACCGCTTTCTCTTCTTCAAAAGCATCGCTCAAACAAGACCAGTCTGCGAACGATAGCATCATCCGTGCGCTCTTGCATTCCTCCAGACATAAGCTGCCTATCGTCTTGATTGCAGCAGATTCGTACGCTCTGCTTCCATTCGAGCTGAACTGCTCATATGCCGTGTTGGGCTGGTACCTCATCACAGACTGCTGGGCAGAGAGGGAAAGCACGGGAGGCGAAAGTGGGTTTGTCAGGTGGAAGTTCAGATTCGAATGGATACCGGCTCAAGGTGAGCCCTGGTGGGAGCTTGATACGTCTTCGAGCAAAGTTTGGGATCCAAGGCAGCGTATTGAGACTTTCACGAAAGCTCAGTGTCAGCTGGTCAAGCAGATGCAAGGCAAGAAAAAGGAAGATGAAGACGACTCACCCTCTTCCGCAGCACAGTCCCGTTCAACTTCACCGCCGCCAAAATCCCAATCGCCGAAAGAGCTGGATGGTGAGGAAAGAGATCGCCTTCTCTACGGACCCATCAAGTGTCTACCCGAGCTCGTCTCTACCGTCACCGCGACAGTCCACTCCCAAACACCATGCACCACGACCAACTCCGCCACCTGTCTCCGCTGCAAACAACCGAGCCCTATCGTCTTCTACATCGGCTGGATCTGCTTACAACCCGACTGCCCGTCCTTCTTCCATTTGCCCTCAAGCGAATACCCAGACGAAGAAACCCTCACCTTCAACCCTTCATTCCTCCTTCCTCACGGCTCCACCCTCAACAGCGCCTTCCCCAACACCCGACCACCATTCCCACTCATCCCCCTCCGCCCATCGTCAAAATCCATGGACCAAGCCCGAGGCCTCTGGTGTCGTAAATGCGGACGACTCAGCTGCCGCGAAACTATTTTCGAACCTAAATGCGCTCATTGTGGATCCAGAGTGGGCAAATGGAAACCGTTACCCACGGTCAAGGCTCCGGTGTTGACTCGACGGGCGTTTGATTTTGGCTCGATCCCGGAGGGAGATGGGGAAGAAGGTAGAGGGAGTGGTGTTTTCGATCCGATCATCAGCGGTACTTCAGGGATAGCGTTGAGTACGAGGAAGAAGGATGGACTGGTGATGTATACGTTTGACTTTCCGGAGATGTTTGGCGATTGTCGTGTGCATTTGATCCAGGCGGATGTTGAGAGTGGGGTAGGGGAAAGGGAGGCGGATGAGATATTTGCTGGGTTTCAGAGGCATATTTGGCCTGTTGCCAAGGACGGTGAAGCGGTTGAGAGTGCGTTGAAGCCTGGTTCACGACGGAGAAAACGGGTCAAACGAGAACATGCATCCGATTCACCATCGACTAATCAGCAGACTCAGCTTATACCTTTTCGCCGTCACCCGCTCAAACAACACGCCTCTGGATCCGGAACCATGCTGACCCAGCAATTCACGTGCAACTACGGCGTCGCTTACAAGCACGTCGTTGCCATGGGTACGCAGCCTCTCTCCCCCCACCTCTCCCCTTCACCCATCCTATCCACCCTCTCACTGCTTTCCCACCGTACATCCCGCGTCTGCCCGCTCGTTCTCGACAGAAACTACTTCAACGAGCTCTACCCCGTACTTTACCTGCAACATCAAAAGATGGGATTCCACGACGATGGTGAACCAGGTTTAGGGTCGATCGTCTCGTCGTTGAGTTTGGGTGGTGGATGTAGGATGAAGTTTCGACTGAAGGCTAAATTCGCTACCCAGTTTAAGCAGGTGGAACAGAGGGATAGAACCGTTTTGGATCTACCTCTAAGGCACGGGTCGGTGGTGGTTCAGGAGGGTCATGATTTGCAGAGGTACTTTGAGCATTCGGTCAATCCTAAGGGTTTCAGAATCGCCGTGACCGCGAGGAGGATCGATGAGGTCGAGAACGACAAGGTGAAGATCAAGGGTGATAGAACAGGCGGTGGACGATCGGCAAGAGTCAAATCGAAACCTTTGAAAGCGCTTTAGGCTCTCAACTACGCCTCTGGAAGACACTTTTTCATCAAAAAATTATTTGCCATTAAAACACCCTACAAACCCTAGTAGAACGTCCTAGAATCGTGCAACTGATGCTGATGTTGAAAGATGGGATTATACGCATCGAACCTCTCCTGATGAAAAGGGGTTCTTCTCTGCGCGTACCCATCGTGCGGTGTCACCTGCAAGCCAGCCATTTGCCTCTCCAAACCCTCATAACTCAACAAACCCAATTCGTTGGCCAACCTCCTATACGGCGGACTGGCAACTAACCCGTTCCTCACCAGGATATCCTTCACCTCTTCACCCCACCTCTGCCTTTCTTGCTCCTCCAGTATCCCTTCCGTGAACAACTTTGTCACAAACTGACTTCCATGCACTTGATCGACCAACACCTCCTCCAAAACCCCATACAGCACTCCCAGCACATTCCGCTTCGCCTCGACATCTTCCGTATGATCCACACACCTAAACACCGTCAGAGAGGCCAACTTGTGCGTACACAAATTCGCCAAATGCGGTGCGAATCTCGGAGCCAACAGTCTAAACCTTCCCCTCAACCCCGACTCCAACAACCACGTAACCAACAAAGCCCCATTCGAACTAGTAGCCAACGGTACACAGTTCAACACTATCGCCAACGCAACCATTTTAGTCTGATACGGTTGCACTCCACCCGCTTCCAAACACGCCCTCATACTCCTACTACCAAACCTACCCTGTGCAACCTCCCAACATCGATCGTACATCGCTTCGAAGATAAAATCCGTACAAGGTGCACCAAAAGGAATCAATCGCTGCACAACGTAGTTGCCAAACTGATCCAACAACAGTGGCGGAACATAAGGCCGAATGTGCTGTGCAATAATCGCCCGCTGATCGTCCGAATGCGTACAATCGATGATCTTCTGCGCTGCCCAAGTGCCGTTTTTGTGAACCCCAATCATCGCCAAGTGCGGAGCAATGAGTTCGAGCATCGTCTTCTTCATAGGTTCGCTACAGCGTTCGAAGAATTTTTGGACAAGCGTGTTGCCGATGAAATCAGAAGAGAGGTCGACGACGCAGTGTAGGTAGGTTTGGGCAATGGCGTCCGCATCGGAAGGTTGACAGGTAGGCGTTTCGAGACGCTTGCGGACCTCTTTGAGTCGGTTATTGTCGAATCGCTTGGCAGGGGGTAGTTCGGGGACGGGTGGGATGCGGGTGAAATAGGTTACGAGCGGTCGGGGTCGAGCGATGCGTGCGACGTCTGTTTCGACGTTTGGATCGGTTTCGTCGAGTTCCCGCATGAGGATTTGCAGGTCGTTGATTGTGGCTTTGGGTTTCATCTCGGCTGGCAGGGGGACACCGCCCTTGTCGCTGCTGGGAACAATGCTGTTCGACGAGCTGTATGTCGGGAATCCACCAGCAGCTCGTCCAGGGCCATTCGTCGTGGGTAGTCGTGCAGCATCAGCGCTCAAGTTGCGGACCAAGCCGTGCGAGCCCAACGCAGTCGGCTGCAGATGCTGCCTCGACAAGCCATCAAGAGCAGCACCATGGCGAGGGTCTTCGTAACCGCGCGGCATCTGCTGATCTGGTGTGGTGCCCCCGACAACGCCTGAAAGGGATGCCAACGCATCCATGGCTGCTTGATACTCGACGGAGCTAGGATCAAGATAGCTGAAGACGCTGTCGGAGACTTTGGCGGGTACTCTGCCGAATCCGATCCTTACAGGACCAACTTCAGGCCCCAAGACTTCACGGCCATGCAATGCCTTTCGCGCTGCCATCGCATCGTCGAGGCGATCAAAGTTGATAAAGGCGCAGCTCTTGCTCGCCAAGACACGAATGCTTTCGATAGAGCCAAAAGGCGAAAAGATGGAGACCAGCGTCTCAGTTGAAGTGTTGGGAGGTATTGAGCCGATCCAGAGCGCCCTAGATGCTTCTTGATTGATAGGCTCTGCACCGAGTGCTTCGCCGCCTGCGCCTGGACCTTCCACTGGAGTCCCGAGCGCGTCCAGGGTAGGCGTGACACTTCCATATCCCGCTTGAGGCACCGATTCTGGCTTGCCAAAGCCGACGCGCACCTGCCCTTCTGGGCCCATCGTGCCGAGACCCAAACGCCCACCCAGACGCCCGAGCACGTCTTCTTTGGCACGAACGGCATCGCTGATCTCGGCATAGTTGACGAAAGCACAGCTTTTCTCCGGGACTAGGCGGATGGTCTCGATGGAGCCGTAGCGTGCAAAGATGTGCAAGAGGTCTGCGCTTGTTATCGCTGGCCGGAGATGGCCAATCCACAAGGTGCGAGTTGGTTGAACAAACGGAGAACTAGCACCCGACTTTTGCCCCGGGCGTGACTGCTGCTGCTGCTGCTGCTGCTGCTGCTGCTGGGGTCGAGCATGATTATACATGTCAACAGTGTTGAGCGTTTCGTTGGCACTGGAGGAGCTTGGACGAGATTGTGTCTTACTTGCTAGCGAGGCTTCGTACTCCATCTGTGTCATGCGTAGCAATTCCTGCTCGGCTCTTGCGCGGCCGCCAGGACCCGAGAATGCTGCAATGGTGCCAGCGCAGTTGCGTCCACCTGCCATGAAAGCGGTGATGTCGCCCTGTGCGTCAATGTTTGGGACCAATCCAGCCGAAGTGACCGGAAGGTTGAGGTGACCGTTAAAGCTTGAAGGCGTCGGACTCGGACTCGGATCAAAGCCGCTATGTGTAGGGGTCAGCGTGGCAGGAGCGCCGGCACGATACTGACCTAGCAACGGTGGGCGGGAACCTGGTTGGTCGAGCACGCCCATGCTAGTCGCTCTGGGTCTGGAAAGGTTCGCGGAAGCTCGGTCGGCTGGGTCGGAGGCCTGCGTTGAGGAAGATACAGCACTGTACTGATGGAGGCGGTTGTGAAGCGCTGTGTTGAGGAGGGACGAGTGAGGGGCATTGCCAGCATAGGGACTCTGTGTGCCAGAGATGTGACCAGAGCGGGTGCCGGCGGGGGTGCTGGCTGGCTGAGTTGTAGACTCGCTGACCGTCGGTGTTGGACTGAGGGCAAAGGAAGGGAGATAGCTGCTGCTGCGTGCACGGCCTTCGCCGTTGTTGAGCCTGGGTCGCAATTGCTGGACACCAAGCGTGGAAGAACGATTGCGATATTGCGCCGAAGTCAGATAGGCATCTGTATCTGTAAAGCCGTAGTTGGTATTGGAAGGCTGGCTTGTCGCCTGAGATTTGTCTGTGTGGCCATTCAAGTCGCGAAAGTCGGCTGCGCCACCCAAACCAAGATAGTCGAGCATGTCGATGTTATCGAAAGAGAAACGAGGACCAGCGCCGTCCATGGCTTGCGATGGGGATGTGGGATCGTCTTCGGTAGCAGCGGAGGTCATGGTGCTCAAGCCAGAGCGGGTGGGCTGCCAATGCGAAGAGAAGAAGGATGGACCAAACGCATTTGCTAGATTGGCTGTTGGGAGCGTGAGGGATCCAGAGCGGAATCTTTGGGATGCGGACGGCGAAGCCAGAGTTGGATCGAAGTGAGACGTGTCGTTGGATGTGGAAATCTGTGAAGCTGAGCCGACTCTTGTGAGGTCGGGCAAAGGTGTACGGTCCGAGGCTGGACGTGGTGCATGAGGTGCGTGTGGTGGAAGTGACCGAGGATCTATTGCGGAAGGTTGCTGCAGGGCGGGAATGGTGTCTCCCCAGCTCGAGGGAAGGGTGCCAGCACGAGCTCTTCCGCGAGTGGAGCGGCTGCTCTGGGATGGTTCAAAGATGGGATCCGAGTCATTGGCGATGCTAGCTGTGCGATATGTTGGTTGAGAACGGAAGGCTTCTTCCTCTGCCTGAAGCTGAAGCGCTCTTCTAGAGAGGAACGAGGATTGGGGTGGTATTGTTGATGCTGACAGGGAAGCTGATGATGATGACGACGTAGAGGTACTGGTATAATGGGCGCCTTGGCCGTTGAAATGGTCCTGCATGTTTGCGAAAAGCGGCCGAGACTAGTGGAGATTAAGACGATTCCGACATGAGTATAATAAAGTAGCGCAACCGCAGCCAAGACCTAATTCGAGAGGCTGAGGTGGGGTGGCCGAATATGGGTCTTGAACGGCGGACTAAGCGAGGTGATGCGATCGACGCCGGGTGAGGAGGAAGGCGTCCAAGATTCCGAGAATGTTTGACCAATAAGCTCGAGTGACAGATTATATGAAAGACGTTGCTGGAACGATCTTTGACGTAGGACCTTGTCTATTGGTTCTGTGAAGATTGGATCAAGATGCCGATGGATGAGAGTTTGCAAGCCCACTGTGATGATTCAATGCCTTGCCCTGGTTGATCGTGGGGCTGCGTTGGATGTCGGTCGAGCAACGGAGATGAGCTGTTGACCTTGTCGATGTCGATGTCGATGTCGATGTCGATGTCGATGAAGGGTCTTACAGTAAGCTGAGCCTTAATCCAAACCCAAAAGAGAGAGGAGCGAGCCTTAAAAATTAGCGTCTCTGCTTTGCGCTGCGTGCTTTCTGTGTTGTGCTCTTGCAGAGTGACGACTCAGCGGCGGTTAAATTGAAACAAGCCCGTGCACCCTGAATTTTCCTTCCCGATTCGCGATCTAATCCCGATTCGCTTTGCGGTTGAGGAAAGGCAAAGGCAAGCGCAGAGAGCGGCTGAGCCCCCGATAGTCACAGCCCAACCTCGTCTCCTTCTGTAAGACGTCTCAGAATGATCTTTGATGTGTTAATAAACACGAAAGCGATGCAGAATCATATCAAAGAAAGCAAAGCAATGAGTTGACAACTCTAAGAAACGCCTTATCAAAGTCGCGAGGAGTAGTCAGACAGCAGGGTGGGAAGGATAGTGTGTGGAAGGACGCACGGCCCGCTTCTTGCTATGCCGCAATCGAACGTGCATGAAGTTCTCAAAGCTCGGCGAGTTGTCGTGCTGGCCTAAGTCACGACGGCCTTGAAAGTGAGCCTCATTTTCGGCTCAATATTAGACGATGCAGCACGCTTGTGCAGCCGAATATCGCGGCGAGTGGCACACCGATGCAAGCGAGGGCAATTCATCAAGCCTTCCAGCTCGACTCGTGACCTGCAAGATTGTCATCACTGCTGTTTGCACTGCTGAATGAGAGTCAAAGTTACACGCGCGATCTTCTTTGTGCTGCTCAGCCGGGCTTTGGGTGCATTCGCAGAATGGCTGATTCTTTTCTTCCGTCGGTGCTATGCGCTGTACGGCCCCTGCATTTCTTCGCCGTCAGCAAGCGGAATGGCTCTGCAAAACGCTCGAGCCTCTTTCTCCAACTTTTCCACTGTCAGGGGGGAACAACTAGCTCGGACGTGTGTGTGTTCCATTATCAGTGTCGCTCTGTCGCTGACTTATCCGACGGTGAGCGGTCACCTCACAGTGTGTGCTGCAACACATCGGTGTGGACCACTTTGTCGCATTTGCCTCGTGTCAGCCGCACTATGATGATTGCAAGTCAGCTTGGTTTTCTAGACCATTTCCCATTTTGCACAAGTTTTCTTCTGCCAGTTCTGACGTCGTGTTCGAATTTGAGTGGTGAGCAAGCAACCAACCAGAAGAAAGCTTTTGGCTGCGCGCCGAATTTTTCTCTATTTTTCTGACAGTGAGTAAATTAAGTAACAGCCCGGCTCTTTCCTTGGTGTCGTGCTTTCTCTGCAATTTGGTGTGTGTCGTCTGGCACAGCGTTAGAGTGTCCAAGCCTAACCAAGCGCTAACTTAATTTCGACATTTTTACCGAGTCGAGTCGGTCACTCAACGGAATCACGAAGCCTCGCTCGCCTCAGCGAAATCACTCTCGATCCTCCCGCGGCCTTTTCCTCTTCTTGGTGCCATTTGCGAGAAAGAAAGAAAAAAAAGGCTGAGCTTTTTTTCCCTTTGGTGGAATTCCTCTGGCGAAACGCCTGTCGAGTCGCGAGGATCTTTGGCATTCCTTGGTTGGTGAGAAGTCTCACACAAGCTCACACGGCCCGCAGCGATTCTTCCTTTTTTTTTTTTTGCTTGTTGGCTTTTCTTGGTCTGGCAACGGCACATTCACACACACACGCCAACTGCCGCTCAATTCTCACCCGCCCACAGCCCACCGCTGTCTGCTCCATCAAAGCCATCTTCCAGTCAATCCCACCAAACATCCAGGTATCGCGCATACCTTCGCTCTCATCACCTTCACTTTCTCCGTTCATCACATCTCTCGACCATTTCTGTTTTCGATTCGCTTCAATCACCTTCATCTTGCTTATCCCTGCCTCGTTCACTGCACACACACACACATTCCGACAAAAGGTCACGTTGCACACCGCCTATCACTCTCAACTTGTTTTGCTATCGGACGCCTTCATTCAGTCTTCATACTTGGATCTTACCGCCCTAGCTAGCTACAAGAAGACTATCTGCGCAGATTCTTCACGCTCTCATCTTCGTCGTAACATCTCGAGTCTCAGCTACTCTTCAGATAGCGACAAAGACGACAACCACAGCCTCCCCTACTCACCCACTCACCGACGCGAATCTTCTACCTGCCGGTGGATGATGAATGGCTCCGTCCGTCACCCTTGATTGAGCGTTGGCGTAATCCTTTCCATACATCATTCGCGCTCGCTCTCTTCCTGACATCCCTGCACGAGCCACGACTTTGGACACCAACCAGTCGCAGCCCTACTTTGACGAACTGGCTTCGTCTACTTTCGACCTCTCCCAGCCCACATCTTTGATTTGGCATCTATCCTTCTACAACAGGTCATGGCCGCCACCAGAGCTCGCACCGAAATCGCCGCCGCTGCCTCTGCCGTCGCTTCTCCTGCATCTCACCATGCCAAAGATATAACCCCCAACCGCGACCCTGCGTCGGTCGATGCTGCTGCTCCCAACGACCAGACTCCCGCTCGACGCACCACCACTCGAACTCGCAAGCTACCCAGCCGGCTACTTCCCTCACCTTCGCCCCCGCCCTCGCGCCCTTCGTCCTTGTACAATGCTGCAAAGTACAAGGGAGGAAAGGACGGCAGCGACAGCAATCCAGCATCCCCCGCCGTGGCCTCTTCCGCTTCATCAGTAACCCCAGCAGCATACAAGGATGACGCAGAGGATCTCGGGCCAGGCAAACGCAAGCGTCGTCCTAGTAGCATGTACAAGCCCCCTTCCACCTTGACCACCGTCGAAACTCCATCTCCTGCTTCCACACTCTCCAGCTCCAAGTCCAAGAAAAAGGGTCGCAGCATCAGCCCCGAGGCTCCCGCTTTCAAGGGCCAGTCCCCTTCGCTCGCCGTTGCGCAGGCCAAGCTCAAGAGTCGTCCCTCCAAGGGCCGATCAGAAGTTGGCACTCCCTTGTCCAAGAAGGCAGATGCCCCCCTCGGTCAGGACGGCCTGTCCACCGTGCTAGAGTCATCCCATGCAACTGGAGACGACTCTGATGCAGAATTCGACGCCGCCACTCGAACCGCATCCAAGCGAGTCCGTATCGGAGACGCACAAGATTCACTCGATTTCTCGCCACCGCCCCTGCTTCCTCGCGATGGTTCAGCCCGCGTTCAGATGCCCATGCACTATTCGCAGCCCACCTTCATCCGCGGCGGTCGTGTCAGTGTGTCGCCAGAGGCATCCGCAAAGAGGCCCGTCAAGTTTGGCATCAGAGAATTCAACCGTCCTAACGACGAATCCGACACGGAACGCAGCCGCATTGGCAACATCATGCGGGCTAGCAAGGGCGAGACACATGGCGCATGGAAGCACTCCGACATGATGTCTTCGTCTCCCGTTTCGGCTGGACTCGCCAAGTTCGACAGCGATGTCGGCGCTCCCTTGACCTACGTCCCCTTCCGCACCGGTGCACGCGGCGCCGTCAGCTTCCGCAACATGCACGCCACCCCCTTTGCCCACCGAACCGTGGACCAGCCGGAAGATGATGACGAGGATGAGGAAGATGACGATGAGAACGACTTCCACCAAGCCATGCTCGATGCCGACTTTGACTTTTTCGACTCGCAAAAGTCGGACGCCGTCGCAGCCAAGCCGCTTTGGCCCGCATCTCGACGAAGCACCACCGAGGAAGCAGACATGGATGACACGCCTGCAACCACGCCTCGAAGCCCTCAGTCAGGTTGCGATCCTCTTTCGCCTGGCAGTCCTCGCTGCAAGACCGAAGACGATGAGACCATGCCTAGCGTCGACGACAAGGTTGCTGCGTTCAGCGCTGGACGAGACTCGGTGTTCGTCCACGCTCTGCCCACCACCCAGGTCGGTGCCGACAAGCCGCATCAGCACGCCGGCTCGCTCACCCTCTCTCTGCCGTACAACCCCGCCGTCGCTGTAGCCTCGCCACAACTGCGTGCCATGGACATCGACTCTGGTGCCACCGGTGCGAGCAAGGGTGTCAAGGATGCAAACTCCGACACGCAGATGGGGACACCTGTTTTGCAGAGGCGAAAGCACGCCGGACTGCCCGCTGGCCCGCACGCACTCGCCCCGCTCAAGTTGGGCGCAGACCTGATGGAGCGAAGCACGTCGAATGCCGCGCCATACATGCAGCTCTCGCCTATGATCGAGATGGATTCGCCTCTGCTCAGCCCCGGTCTGACGTTGAGCTTGCACACCAAAGGCACCGACCTGCCCAGCCCATTCATTATGGGTGTTGGCACCTTGCCTGACCTTGAGCAGCCTGCCCCCCTCGACTTGCCCCCCGCTGAGGGCTCTACCACTCCCAAGGCTCCGAGCCCTGAAATCGGAGTCCCTGACCTGCCCCAGCCACCGGTCGTCATCGCCAAGACTGAGGTTGTCGTCAAAGAGACACTGGCTTCAAAACAGCCTGAAGTCAAGGTCGTCGAGCCCGCCAAGGAGGCAGCACCCAAAGCAGAGAAGCCGTCGGCGCGACGACCCGCTCTGCCACCTCCGCGTCAGATTCGCTTCACCACCTTTACTACTTCATCGGTCGACTCAGCTGAGGCCAAGACACAGCAGCAGCAGCAGCCGGAGACGATCAAGAAAGTGGCCGATGCCATTCTTCCCCAGCAACAGCAGACAACGCAGCATCAATCCAACGCTGGTGCTTCCACCAGCCCCAAATCCGAAGTCACTCCCGACTTGATCCACACCGGCTTTGCTTCTTCCGACTCGGCCTCGGACTCGTCCAGCCCCATGTCGCAGTCAGACAGCACGTCAACGGCCGATGCCGAAGTGGAGACGATCCTCTTCGGCCCTCCGGAGAAGCTCGACCTTCACGAGCTCGACAGTGCCTGGGGCGGCTCCAAAGCTGCTCAGCGTCGAGCTCAAGTAAACCAGATTGCCAAGATCGATGTCGACTCGCAGTGATTGGACTTCTCTCCCCACTCCTCACCTCTTATGTACAACAGTCGAATGTCAGGCAGCCCTGACCATTCGAAACTCTTCCCTGGAAAACACATGGACTGTTGGTCGACCCTCCCCAGTGTAGGGTCGGTCAGCAGTTCTCGGTAACCCGAACAGAACAGACGGCCGATATTTTTTATTCTCCTTTATCCAATGACTTGTAACAACAGTGTTTTGCTATTCTTGTCTCCTTTCTTTGGTTTTGTAGGTATTGCCACCGACAAAAAAAATTGTCATCACCACCACTTTTGCTTCTCGACATATTATCGAGATCAATTCAAAGCCTTTTTTTTTTCATTTGCTGTGGAAGCAACTCTACTTCCCAGCTTTCAGGAATATCTTCATTGTGCGACGTTTGTAGATTGTACTGTGATCTTCGGATCGAATCGTGAACAAGACATGAAGAGTTTTTGATTGCAGCGTAGATGATGACATGAGGAGGAGGAGTTGACGCCAGGAGTTCTGAACGCGGCGCCTCAGATTTCTGAGACAGCACATCGTGTGAAAAAGGAGCCTAACTTACTGTAGCTCCAAAACTGGCGAATGCGACTCGCAAGCGCGCGCACGCCTGAGCTGTTATCTTGCTCAGCCAAGCGAGTTGATTTAGCGTGTGTTTTGTGTGTGTCAGTTTGTGGAGGCTGAGCAGCCAGCCATCTGGACCCTCAATTTGCTCTCCACAACATCTTACTTCTCCTCAACCACATCCATTCTCTTCACACACTCTTCGGACGCAACATCACACTCAACTCTGGATCATTCGAAGAGGCTCGGATGCTTTAGCGACTTTTCTATCCGAGCCGGCGACTCTGCACATCAAGCTGGGCGGCGGATTGTGGTCGACTGCTTATGGACTCAACCTAATCACAGCTCCTCAAAGGCGCATCACACCAGTGACAAGATGCGAAACAACCACCGCAGCTGGCTGCTCCTTGCAGCATGCCTACTTCTGTCGTGCTGGACCGCCAATGCCATCATCATAAACGGACTCATCCCACCAAGATCAGGGGCCGTCCCATCCACATTCGAGCAACCATTCGCTCTTTCGTCTTACCTGCAACGAGTGCTGGGCTCCTCCATCCAATCATTTTTCGGCGTCCAACAGTCAAAACAGACCGGCATCAAGACTTTTGGTCTGAGGGAAGCTTATCATCAGGGCATCGGCGACAAGTCGCATGAGCGTGCCAAGGCAAAGTTCGATTTCAGGATCACTGCGGATGACGTACAAGCCAGCCAGGCCAGCCTCGACTTCATTCCTGCCATTCGAACTGTGCGACAGCGTATTACTCGGGCAAAAAATCCGAGGAAGTATCTCGAAGTGCGAGGTCAATCCTACAAGGATGCCATGTGCGCTGCCTCCACCGAACTCGACTGGGAAGACGTCGATGTGGAAGCACCTGATGTGACTGACCGCACAACGGTGCTAGCTTTCGCAAAGATGGCGGCTGCAGCGTACAAGAACGATACTTCCGACTGGGATGGCATCGGTGGATTTGACCCGACCAACTCATTTGGCTGGGAAGGCGATGGCATCCGTGGCCACATTTTCACGACACACGACAATGACACCATCGTTGTGGCGCTCAAGGGAACTTCGAATGTGTTCTTGGGCGGAGGCGATACGGCGCGTCGGGACAAGACCAATGACAACTTGCTCTTCTCGTGCTGCTGTGCGCGTGTCTCATGGTCGTGGTCGACCGTATGCGACTGCTACCAGGGCCACGGCGATCAGTGCGGTCAGACGTGCTTGGAGCGGGCGCTGATCGAAAGGTCGCTCTACTATCCCGCCATCACGGATCTGTTCAACAATGTGTCGTATGCTTATCCGGACGCGCAAGTCTGGATCACGGGTCACAGTCTAGGTGGCGCCTTGTCGGCATTGCTGGGCATGACGTTTGGTGTGCCCACCGTCACGTTCCAAGCACCGGGCGAACGCATGGCAGCTATGCGATTGCATTTGCCATTGCCTCCAGCAAAGCACCCCGACGAGAGCCCCGTGTCGGCCTTGCCTATTGTGCATGTCTACAACAATGCCGACCCGATCGCCACGGGCCAGTGCAACGGTGCTGGTTCCGTGTGCTCCAACTTTGGTTATGCGATGGAGTCCAAGTGTCATGCAGGCAAGAGCATTGTATATGATACGGTGGGCAAGCTGGGCTGGTCGATGACGGTCAACGCGCATCGCATCAACTCGTTGGTGGACGATATTCTGACCGAGGATTGGAGTGAAAAGGTGCGCAAGAAGAAGGCCAAGTTGCGCAGCACTCGAGTGGTTGAACAGCACGGTGAAGCGAAGACTAGCGGCTGGAGGTGGCCATGGCATCGAGGCGATAACGCGGACGATGATGATGACGACACGGACGGGGATACGGATGATGATGACAAGCTTGCTGTTCCCAAGCCGAGATCGGAGGACAAGTGTCAAGATTGTACAAATTGGCATTTTACGGACGATAGCGAAGACGAGGAGCCGTCTCCGTGAAAGCGGGTGGAGACGACGTCGTCCCTTTTGTTTCGCAGAGCAACTATACCCTTTCGGATCATTACGTCTCGGACTTCTCTCGTGACTGCAAAGCTCCGCACAATTCACAGAACAATTCAGCATCCAAGTTTTGATTCTCAAATGACTTTCTTGTTCCGCATCCGCATCTCACTTTTTCATTCTGTCTTGTACCATATAGATTCCTGCTCTCGCATTAGGATCCCAGCTTCTTTCCATGACGCCTATCAATGCATTTCTTTTCAATCTTGCCTCAAAGGAACGACCCCTCTTGGTTCCATCTTTGCTCGCGGTTTGAGGAAGCCGAACCCAAGAGAGTGGGGGGTTGTCGTGGTTTGGCGTGCATGAAAAAAAGGGGTTTAAGATCTCTTTGAGAAATTAGAAATTAGAATCTGTGCCGACACGCGAAAATAGACTCCGCTTCTGAAAGGGTGTATCCGTGCACTTTTACCTGTGAATAAAAGAGACGCGGGGCGGGGGGGCGGTGCAATTTGCACACAGCAGCACAGCAACGGCAAAACGTGCCGCGTTTTTTTTTGGAGAGAGCACTGCTTTTTTGTGAAAGTGGGCTTGTTCAAAGACCATCATCGAGGAGAGGAGCGGGGTTGTCTTTCTTTATCATATCGACTATCAACTCGAAAAAAGACTACGCTGGAAGGCGAGGATAGCTAAAGCAAGCAAAAGCAAGCAAAGTAGCGAACGAGAAAAGGTCTTGGTAATTGGGGCTGGAATCGAGACATCGACAAAAGAATTTGTGCGCCTCTGGTGCGCTTCTCTTACTCAAGACGGGTTCTCAGAAAAGCTGACCTGAAGAGAAGTCAGTCTTGGGATACATCGGGATACCCTTTTGCACCTACAGTTGGGCGTCAACACGCTCTTTGCTCTTTGCTCTCTCTTACACCATGTCCAACGCCTACTACACCCGTCAGCCATCCCGCCAACCGGCGTACGAAAACCCGCTTCACAACCCCCCCTACAACACCCGTCCTGGACCACCACCGTCATTCGGTCCATCTTCGTCATCGACCAACATGCTGGCACCTCAAGACCACGATGGAGTCGATTACCATCTCTACCACGGTCCTCCTCCTCCGACGCACTCTCTGCAACCGTACAACGACGACAGCAACATGCGGTCTAGTTATTCGAACGAGAATCTGATGCGGGCGGAGCAGGCGTATAAAGATCCCTATGCTGAAGACGATACTCAGTCGACGATGCGAGGTACCGATTACGTGTTAGGCAAGGACGAAGAGACGGGACGACTAGGTTACGGTAGGGGTTATCGAATCGAAGCGACCGACGGATTGCTACCGGATGTAGCGCCGGACCTCGAACGGCTGAATCCGGAGCAGAGGGAGATCATGAAACAGTTCCCACCCGATCTCGACGACGAAGGTGGTGGTAAGAGCGGTCTTCAAGCTGCCAAAGATCTGTTGAAGGGTTGGAGGAGTTGGTTCAAGTTGCGCTATTTACACTGGTGGATCATGCTCATCGTGGTGGTAGCTATCGTAGCCTTGACGACGATCTACCACAAACAGATTGTGGATTGGTTGACACCCATCTCGCAAAAAGTCACGACGGTCGCTTGGGGTTGGATCATCCCCGTCGCTATTCTGTTTATCATCTCGTTCCCACCGCTGTTTGGGCACGAGATCGTCCTGATCCTCGTCGGATTGGTGTACGGTATCTGGATCGGGTTTGGTATCGCTTCCCTCGGAACGTTGTTGGGCGAGATCGGTAATTTTTACGCCTTCAAGCATTGTTTGCGCTCAACAGCAGCATCGTACGAGAGGAAAAACATCCACTACGCCTGCATGGCAGAGATGGTCCGCGATGGAGGGTTTTGGGTCATGTTTCTTGCTCGTCTATCCGCCATTCCTGGCCACTTCACCACTGCAGTCTTTGCGACCGTAGGCATGAATATCTTCATCTTCACCTTCGCAGCAGTGCTAGCTCTACCCAAACAGCTGCTCATCGTATACCTGGGTGTAGCGATCAAGAACTCGGGCAACGGTACCGAGGACACCAAGAGCAAGATCATCAAGTACGTGGTTCTGGTGATCAGTTTTATCATCACGGTGTGGACGGCGTACTGGTTGTACCAGAAGATGGAGAAGGTTCGACCGGGTGTGAGTGCGAGGTTGAGGCAGAAGAGGTACGAGTTGTTGTTGCAGGCGAGGAGTGTGGGTAGTGAAGGGTTTGTGGGGAGGAGAGGAGGAGGAGGGGGGGAGCATGTGTATCCTCCTAGTGCGGGGTATGGTGTGGGTGGTGTAGATGCTAGTTTGGGTTACAGGCAGCACGGAGCGATGGGGGAAGAGGCGGATCTGTCGACGGATACCTACGTTCCCAATGATGGAGGGAGGCAGCCGATGTTAGGCCCGCAGCAGGGTGGGGGACGAGGATATGAACCGACGCCTGCTAGATCGATGCAGCAGCAGCAGCAGCTATATTCACCACCACCAGCACCAACACCAGCACCGAGCAGCAGACAACCAACAACAACGCCGATGCAATTCCACCGTCCCATCCGTCAAACCTCCGTTCCATCACCAACATCGCCCTTCCACGACCCTCCAGCAGACGCCGGGTTTTCGACCGATGGCTTTCCTCCAGCCAAGCAGTGGAGCCCAGTCGACGCTCCTCCTCCGGACTATACCAGTGCGTATTCTCATCAGTCTCACCACCACCACCAGCAGCAACAGCATCCGAGATCGTTGTTGCCTCAGCAGTCCCAGCAACCGCAGCAGCAGCAGCAGAGCAGTAGGGTAGATCCCAACGTGCAGAGGTATCATTTGTCGGATTGAAAAAACACACACACATTCTTTTTTTGTCATCTTTCGATCTTTGCTGTTGTGTGTTTTCCCTTTTTTTTTTTTTTTTTTTTTTTTTTTTTTTTGATGTGAGAGGGTTTGAGATGTGTGCGAGCGGTGTTGAAGCTGTGCAAAGTGTGTGAGCGACCTTCGTACAGACTTTTTTTCGGCGATAGACCTGGACGAGACTGTGCAGTCCTTTTGGGTGGGGGGGCGCAAGCCAGCAGAGTTAGCAGTCTGCTGTGTGGGAGGCCGTTGTCCCTTTTCGCTTGCAACTTCACAAAGCACAAACGACTTCGCACAGACGACGACACTGCTTTTCTCCCTCTTCTCTCTCTCTCTCTCTGTGTCAGTTTTTGTTGCAACGAGCTGTTTCTTTTTACACAAAACAAACCCCGCTTAAACAATATCCCCACTCTCCACATCGATACTACTCAACCCCATCCTATCCAACAAACTAACGCTCTCGCCCGTCCTATCGTCCACAACAACAAACCTCAAGATTTCAAACGGAGCATGTTTGTTGGCTCTTACACTTGTGAAATAAACCGTTGCTGTGCGGTCCTCAGCGTTGAAAAGGTGGATTTGGAAGGAAAGATCGACTCTACCTTGCATCATGTTTACCGAGCCTTTGACTCTGGGCATTCCGGCGAGGAGAGTTTGGCGTTTGAGGACTATCGTTTCGTCTCCGCTTGGATTTGGCTCTTTGGAGCTGGAGTCGGTTGAGATGGAAGAAGAAGAGCTGGAAGAAGAAGAAGAGGAGAGCAAGTCGGCCACCTCAGGAGAGTTTTTAACCTGACCAACGACGCTCTTAAAAATACTCGACGAGAGCTTTTCCTTATTCGTAGCGTAGATCGTAAAACCTGTCCATGAGGCAAGAGCGAACCCGATGAAGCTAGCGAGAAGGGGTAGAGGGTTGGGTACTTGGGGTAGAGGTTTGCTGCGGACTGACGTGGGGCGGGAGGCGATGTTCGATGATGCTGCGGAGGAGGAAGAAGGAGGTGGTGGTGGTGGTGGTGGTGGAGTGATCGGTAGGAGTCCATGTGGAGAGGTGTGAAGTGGTGCTGCGATGATCGATCGTGGTCGGAAGATGGTTGAGGTTGTACCAGAGCGAGCGAGAGTTCTTGTCGTGCCGCTGATGAGCATCTTGCCGCTCGTCATCGACGTTGTTGGCAACAATTTTTTGGTGTGTGTGTAGCTCTCGAACCTTTCTTTTTTTTCTTCTTCGATCCGGGTTTCCTCTCTCTCTCGTCCTATCAAAACTTTTCGTCCTTGTGATCGGTTTTTACATGCGAACGTAGACCCAGGACCTTTTCTTCTTGGTGAAAGCGATGTGGATCTTTGATGTTCCTAGAAAAAGAAGCGGCGGTTGTGGTTGTACGAAGGCGTAGGTTCGAAGAGGGAGAGGATGCAGATGAAAGTCGAGAAGAAACCTCGCGCTCTCCATCGCTCACCACCGTTTTCCCCTCCACCCTAGGAAAAAAAAAAAAAAAAAAAAAATAGCCCGCAACCTCAGGCCCGGCCCATGCACCGCTTCCTTTTTCTCCCTCACACACTCGCGCTCGCTCGCTCGCTTACCTCAAAAACACCACCTCCTGTCCTCCTGCCTTTCGCTTTTTCACTCCACACTTCTCTCTCTCCTACCAAATTTCACCACCCACCACTCACACCGCACTCAAATCTCACCTCTCACCAACTCCCCACCAACCACATCACGCCTACACCAACCACATCAACACATACCACCATCTTCGCATCTCACACACTGGTTAAAAAAAAAAAAATCCGAAAGCGCATGATTTTTTTCTCAAGTGATCGTTTTAAGTGTGTGTGAATGTGAAATGTGTGTGTGTGTGACCTATCAACAAAAAGTGTATACATATGAATTGAAGAAGATTGGTAGGAGGAGGAGGAAGCAGCGACGACGAAAAGAAATATGCAGATGACCACCCAGCTCTTGACGGGGAAGAGAAACGATGACGACGACGACATAGTTCCAGCGAGGAGGGAAAAAAATGAAAAGTCGTGCACTTACGCACGCACAGGGGGGTATTATTTCTTTTACACCTCGCCTTCTTGTCTTCATCAACCGCAACGACAAGTCAAAACGTCGACCAACTTCTGTCCAAACGATTTACGCTCTGCAGGGTGGTGGTCGTCGCCGTTGCTCAGTCCTACAGCTTGACGAGTGTCGGCACGTCGTCCACCGTCGAGACCGTTACCCGACGACATGGCTGTGGGAGTCATGTGCCCTACATGGCTGTGTTCCCGGGTTCCATTCTGCGTCGGAATACCTGCCACAGTAGCGTCGTGAACAGCAACGTTGGAAGCGTGTCCGACACCGCCGTAACCGGAACCGCTTTGCTGATAGTCTCCGCCGTGGCTGGCACGAAGTTGCGCCGCCTGCGATCGCTCGCTCTGCAAATGCTGCTGCTGCTGCTGCGCGACACCGCCCGACTTGCGTCCTCCCTTTGATCCGTTGCGTGCGAGCGCTGCCTGCTGTTGAGCAGCAGCCGCTGCCGAGGCTTGCGGTACCGCCGAGGCGCGAGTCTCACGCTGACGGTCACGGTCATCACGACGATCACGGTTGGTACCCGCTTCCCATCCTTTACCGTTGTTCAAGAGCATCCAGTCAAACACGCCGTCCTCCTGCTCGCCCGAACTCTTGAGCACCTTGGTGAAAAGCTCGCGCAAAAAGTCGTAGTCTGGAGTCTCCTCGAATCCAAGCTTGCGAACATAGTTGAGGTAGATGCCAAATTCTTCAGGGAAGCCTTCGCAAAGCTCCTTGATAGGGGTGCTCTGCTTCTTTTCACCGATCTTTTCGTACTTTTGCTTGTTGGTCGCCGCCTTGAGACCTTGCCATGGCAAACCACCGCGCAGGAAGTACATAAAAACGTGTCCGAGCGCTTCCAGGTCATCTCGTCGCGACTGTTCACGACCCAAGTGCGTGTTGATCGACATGTATCGCGCAGTGCCGCTCAACGACTTGCGCTCACGGTAAGGAATGTGCTGCTTGGTCTTGGGATCGCGGTACTGCTTGGCCATACCAAAGTCGACAACATGCACCATATTGGCGCCTTTTGTCATAGGACGGCCGATGAGGAAGTTGTCTGGCTTGATATCGCGGTAGATGAGGTTCTTCTCGTGGATGGTCTGGACACGTGTGATCATCTGCTTGGCAGTCATGACGACGGTCTTGATGCTGAACTTGCGACCGCACATGTCGAAAAGGTCTTCGAGCGATGGGCCAAGGAGGTCGATGACGAGAATGTTGTGGAGACCTTCCTGACCAAAGTAGTAGACTTGGGGGATACCGGGGCTGCCAGCAAGGATCTTGTAGGTGCGGTATTCATCTCGAAGCTGAGGAGCGTCGCTCTTGCGTGGTTCAAACTTGATGGCGACGGTCTGGCTGTTGAGGAGGTTGGTACCTTCAAAGATGACACCGAAGGATCCCTCACCGATCTTTTTGCCGACACGGTAGTGAACGCCGACGACGTTGGAGCCGGAGCTTGCGTGCGAGGCGTGGGACGTCATGGATGCAGTTGCGAACGAGCTGTGGAACGGCTGTGAAAGCGGTTGTGCCATGGAGGGATGGTGCGAGTTCGATTAAGCGGGTTGGCTCTGCGATGCAAATGCGATCACTGTGTGAGAGCTGCGAATGCGAGGCGAGAGGGCAATGAGGATGGTAGAATGGTAGAGCCTCAATGCGTGGAGGTGAGTGTCCAAAAGCTCTCTGCTGAGTAGGTTGCGTGATGGCCTCGGCGGTTGAAATAATGCTTGTTCGAGTCGTCGAAGTGCTGTAGGTTGTTTCAGATCAAGATGAACGATACGCGAATTACCCTAGGCTGAGGATCAATCGAACGCTGATGGGGCGAAGAGGTTGCTCGGACGAGTGTGTCGTTGGTGCAAGACCTAAATGAGAAAGTCGAGCGCGGAGTTGTCTCTCTGCACCGATGCAAGCTTGAGCGTGAGCTAGAGAGCTGGATGGAAGGTGAGGAAAGCTCACGGCTACCGATGACCAGAAGCCCGAGAGGATTTTAGAGGTGGAGTAGGAAAGAGGAGGAAGAGGAGGAAAGAGGAGAGGACGGACTGGAGAAAGGTGTGTATGTTGGAGAAAGGAAGAAGAGAGAGAAAGAAGAAGGAGATGAAAGCAGTCGAGCGGGCGTAAGTAATGCGTGTGTGTGTGTGTGTGACTGTGTGAGAGAGAAAGCGACACAGCCGGAAGCCAGCGGAGCGAGGCGAGGCGAGAGCGAGGGCGAGTTTTGAGTCAGTCACAGTCGGATGGAAGAGCTGTTGAGCCGCTGTGCTTTCAGAGAGGCGCGAGAGACAGAGAGAGAGAGAGAGAGAGAGGGGGGTGCAACGCAGTCTGCAGTCCAGTTGGTGGTCCAAGCAGAGAGCAAAAGCGGAGAGACACACGCAGCACACTTGACAGCCAGCCAGCCAGCAAGCCAAGCAAGTTGAAAAAATTGGGTTGAATTTCGTTCCAAAATCGACACTTTTCCTTTTTGAATTTCAACCTGCATTTCCCCCCTTCGCCGGTCACTGTGTGTGTCTCTCTCTCTCTCTGCGGGTCTCTGTGAGTGCGTGTTGGCCGTGCGATCTCAGATTTTTTTAGGGGCAGCAGACAAGAGGCACACATCCGCACACAAACCTCACAGAGTCGATCATCACTCTGCCAAAAATCGAGATTTCTTTTTGTTCTGCGTACAGCCCTCTTTTCCCAGCAGCATCGCGACCCACACCATCCCTTCTTTGTGCTTTCAGAAAGACCTTCCATCCCATTCTCTCTCTCGAACTTCACCTCTTGCTGCAAGCCGGTGAATGAAAGACACAGCCATCGCAAGCAACGAGCTTTCCAACCCACTTTGTTGTTTGAGATGCAAAAGGGCAAAGCGAAAACGCCAACTTCGGAATGAAAGGGGTTTTGCAAAGATGCAGGAATCTTAGCTTGCAGCATACAGTGTAGCATGGCTGCGAAATCGCATTGACCGGGTTTCAGGCTGGAATACAGATGTAGACTTTGAATCGTGCATAGACATGCAGCTGGGGGGATTTTTTGAATTTGAAGCTTCGCATGCCACGCTACATTTTTGTATTGGGAAAAGGAACTTCTCTGGCTGCTGCTGTTGGACGCAAGTCGCAGATCTCAACTTTCTTTTTTGAACTCGAGCGTGGCAGAACCATTTTTTGTTCGGGTTGAGCGCGAGCTGAGCTTCTTCAAATGCTGATTCTTGACCTCGGTGGGGAAAGGGGTGAAAAGACTTCATCTCGATCTTCGAGTGTCTGTTTCTCATCGAGGTTCGGGTTTCTTCACAATGTCCACACATCGACGAGCAATGGTTCCCCACTGTAAAGCATGATTCAAAAACACAGCACACTCACCGCCGCAAGATCGCATCAAAGACCATGAACAAGTGGTTGACCGTCGCAGTCTGAGACACGCCTTGCCGTCAAATGCTATCGTTCTTACACACTTATTCTTCTTCCGATCGTACAACGCTCTGTATTGCTATTACAGACATTCACTTTGTAGCTTTGACCTTCTTACTCGGCGACGAAGCTTTACCGTTAACCTTTGCCTCTCCTTCAGCAACACGCTTCTTACCCTTCTTCACCCCCTTCTCCGCCGCCATCTCCGGCTGAACCACTTTAAGCAGCTGCTTCATCAGATCGTGAATCGAGGTCGAAGCTTTGAACTTCTCCGATCCTTGAAGTCTCTCTGCCGCATCTTGCAATTTCCCAACCCTCCAAGCTGTCTGCAACTTTTCTCCCTGTTCCAACCTCGCACTCACCCTCGCAGCTTGCAATACAAACTTGATCGTATCCTTCATATGGTTCGAAGTCATCGTTGCTGCCGGATCGCACGATTCGTTAACAATCGAAGAGAAAACGTTGCTGATCTCGGGGACGAACGTCATCACTTCCGACTTTTCAGATCGTTGTGCAATCTGCGTCAATACAGCAGAGAGCATCGACATGACTTGCACTTGACGGAACGCTCGCGTTGCCGCTCCTGGTCGACAGTTGTCCAACAGCTCGCTACGAAGTTGCCAGCCGAGCAAAGGGAATCGTCGGAACGAGTCGATGAGGAACTCGTGTCGCATTCGGCTGGCTTTGCGCAGAAGATAGTCGAGAAGCGATTCACGGTAGATCTCGACCAGCTTACCTCCAAGAGCAGCTTTGACGTTGTCGTTGGTGGTAGAGAGAGCTACTTTGGTAAGGTAGAGGTTGATCGCCTGACTGACGTTCGACACATCGTTGGATTGCGATTCGCGCGCTTCCGTGTGCATGCGTTGGAGCAGAGCGGTGACTTGTTCGGCGTCGAACGAGTCGGGGACAGTCTTGGCCTTGCTGATGCGGCTCAGAAGCAAAGTCTTTGCTTTAGCAGCAAGTTGCTCCGTGTCTTCATCTCGGTTGCTCCATAGCTCGTACAAAGGCTGAATGAGGTCGAGCATGAGCGGGCTCTGAGGCTGCTTGCGCGCGAAAATGTCGACAAGCTCGAGCACTTTGAATCGCAAAGCGATGGCTTCTTGTTTGGCCTCCTTCTGGTCGCGTGCTGCAGAGACGCGCTGGCGGAACACTTCAGCGAGCTTGTCGTCGAGGAGCATCATTTCGTCGTCTCCCAAGTCGGAAAATTCGACACTCGACTCGGAACCAACATCGGACTGCGCGTCGTCGGCTTCGTCATCATCTTCTTCGTCGTATTCGGCTTCATCGTCGGGGTCGGCCATACCGGATTCCTTGAGTACGGCTCGGACACGGGCACGAAGCTCCTCGTCCACTTGCTCGTCTTCGTCCTCGTCATCATCGGCATCCGCATCAGACTGGTCATCGTCATCGTCGCTGGTAGCCGAGGTGTCGGAGGGCTCTCCATCCTTGGCGTCCTCATCGTCTTCCGAAGCATCCTCGTCTTCCATCTCCTCATCCTCGTCCTGTTCGGCAGAGGATGCGTCAGCGGTGCGAAGATGAGAAAGGAGCAAACCGATACTCTCCTTGGCCATGTCCTGCGAGAAGGCCTCGAAGGCGTTGGTGGCCGAAGTGCGCAGGAAAGCAGACGAAAGCTCGAGGAAGCTGAGCAGGCAATCGCAGAGCAGTTCGATGCCGGTGATTTCTTCCTCTTCAGCGGCGGCTGTCTTGGCCTTGCGAGCCGAAGCAGCAGTCGCAGCAGGGAACAGCTTGTCGGCGCAAGCACTCAATGGCTCGACCAGATCCGAGGCACCGTCCGCTGCATCAGCCGACACAAGCAGAGCCGAGAGAAGTAGCGACTGGAAGGCACGCGCGCGTTCCTTAACATCGGCATCGGTGCTCTTGGCTTCACTCTTGCGCACCTTGTCGAGGCAGCGAACACCATCCGCCAGCTTGGCAGCGATCTCGGCATCGTGATCAAAGATCGACTTGAAGCTCTTGTCCTTCTCAAGCTGCAGAAGCACATCGTGAGCCTTGGCAAGCCACAGTTGGCCGTCCTGAGCAACGCCAGGCGACTTCTTACCAGCGGCACCGGACGAAGGTGCCTGCTTGGCGAGCTCCGAAACGCTCGAAAGGAAACGCGAACGAGTGGCCTGCTTGAGCGAATCGGTGAAAGCAGGTGTAGGGAGGCGTTCGAGCAAGAAGCGCTTCTTGAGTGGTTTTAGCATGGTAAAGTAACCGTGAGCGGCGAGGAAGGAAAGAATGTCGACGAGAAGCTGGTCGTCTTTGGGAACCGTAGGTGTGCGCACCAAGAACAGAAGCTGGTCCAACGCCCACTTTCTTCGGTTGGTGATCTCTGTCAACTCGTCCTCGTCTTCGGTGTCGATGCCTTGGCAGATGATGTCGCCGAGGTGCTTTACGTACTCTCGCACCCGATCCGTGTCGAGTGACGACAACACCTGCTCGACGGTCTTGGTCTTTGTGATCGAGTCAAAGTTCTGGTGGCCGTTCTTGCCGATGAGTTGAGTGACAAGCACAAATCCAAGGTGCGGTTGCTGCTTGACGACTTCCTGGATGGTCTCTGTGGCCTTGACAGCGGCACGGTGGAGCAATCGGTCGCGGTTACCGAGCTGGTTGATGAGCGTACGCATGAAGTTGGGAGTAAAGAGCATAGGCTTGTCAGAGTCATTAGCTCGTGGAAGAGCACGCTGGAAGACCTGGAAGCCCCACGACTTGCGGTCATGCGACGAAGCAGCGGCAAAGAGCGTCTCGTCGACGACGACGCGGTAGAAGTCGGGGAAGGAAGAGATCCTCGTCTCGGCGGTGGAAGCAGAGTCGAAGAAGATGTCGAGGATGAGATCCCAGACGAAGTGGATCTTGGCCTGCCAGCGGGAGCGTGCGCCTACGGGAGCAGCAGCTTCGTTCTCGGATGGGATAGCCTCCTTGAGCACACGAGCGAGCGAGGCGAGGTTGGCGGTGGACAGCGGGTGCTCCTTGCGCATGGTTGGAAGAGCTACGTTGTGGAAGAAGTCAGCACCTGCTCCGTGGCTGAGTTGTAGCATGACAGCAAGCTTCTCGGGGCTAAGCTCCTTGGTGGAAGAGATCTGCTCTGTCATCCACGACTGCGCTGCCTGTGCCCAGTCAATCTTGACGTCGGTGAGTTGAAGCTGAGCCACAGCTTGAACCATGACCCAAGCGCAGCTCTCTGCCATCCATGGCTTGTCGGAAGAAAGGGCGATGAGGATGCGCATGGAGCGCTTGAAGTCGTTGATGGTCGCTGTGGGCTGAACGAGCAATTCAGACTGCACGAGACTCATGATTCCAAAGAGCTTGGCAAACATGAAATCCTTCTGCTCCTGTCTGCTGGCTGCGACTTGTGGATTGGAATATTTGAGGACGAGAGTGAGAATCTCTTTGGCGGTGACAGCATAGTTGATACGCGAAAGAAGCTCTGTGAGGACGACGGCAAAGCCTAGACGCGAGCTCTCCCTTGGACTGGCAAGACCGCGAAGCAATCGTCGGAGGGCGTACATGAGGTCTGCGACGGTACGGTTGCCCAAGGCTTCCTCGACTGCCTCTGCCTCTTGGTCGTCCACTGTCAATGCACTTGCCGGGTCGTCATCATTGTCGCTCTGATCTTGTTCGGTGGCTTCTGATGTGGTGGGAAGGTCGAGGGTGATTTTGGAGGACGAGGCTAGCACGTCTTGCTGCGAGAGAAGCTCTTCGACGAGCTGGTTTGCCGAAGTCAATCGTGCATCCTGGTCGGACGAAGCGACCTCCCAGAAGAGCTGGAGGTTGTTGCCGTTCATCGTGATTGAGACTCGGTTCGAGGCGGACTAGGAGGATGAGGCGACGGTGTGCAGCTGTCGAAAAAGACCCTTGTTGGTGAGTCTTGATTGCTGCGTCACAGCCAGCGCAGCCGCTCTTGATCGGTAGAAGGCAGCGGAAACGGTCCTGTCGAGGAGCCTTCAGTAAGAGGCCTTCCGAATGAATCCAAGATGGCGTTGTCCTCAGATGTAGAAGAGGTAGTTAGATGATGGTGGCTTGGTTACCTGTCGAGCATTGCACCCTTTTGGAAGTTTTTCTTCTTTCGCCGCTGAGCCTTCAACCTTTTTTTGCCGTTTGGTGCCTTTTGACAAAATTTCGAAGAAAAAAAAGGGTTTTGTGGAGAAAAAAAAAAGCGAAGTCCAAAATTCTGAATCGGTTCACAAACTCGACATGCCAACGATCATCGGCGATTCGTTTAAAATTCGATGTACGCTTTGTCGACCTCACAATGTGATGGCAAAAAATACGGCTGCCGGTGTTCGCGGAAGCTCAAGGCCAAACACAGCGAAGAGGCTCCTGATTGTGTTTTGCAAATGCCTATGCCCGACCCTTACTTGTCTGGTTGTTTGTTGTCCCCTCTGAACCGCCTGCATCGACCCAAGTTCCGCCTGGTTGCACCACATAGCAGCGCACCGCATCGCATCGCATTCTGACGCCTCTTGCTCGTCTCTGTTCTGTCGCCTCTACCATTGTATTGCTTCGATCTGCCGGTTATCTTGATTCGATTCAGGATGCTGGGCTTTGACGAGGTTATAAGCGCTGCTCCGACAATCGCCGTTCGCATATTTTTCCCTATTGTCTTCGTATAAAGAAGATAGTGGTGTGGTTGATCTTCCCTTTTGAGAAGAAGTGAGCCAGAATGACGATCATCCATCGGAACCGAATGTCGTCCCGTGGGGACTGTTTCGAGGATAAACATCAGACTTAGTTTGCGAAAGGAAAGAAACAGAAGAGTTCTTCTGAACCTTAGCCGCGCCAAGTGAGCTCTAAATTGAGAACAAGAGCTTAATTCACCAAGCCTTTTCTCCAGGTGTGAAAGGGGTGTGACTGGTCAGGCTGGGGAGGTCGAGGAGAAGACGAAACGCATGGTGGGAGATTGGTGCAGGCTGCACGAGGTGCGTCCGAGCTGCCTTGCAGTGCAGCAAAACGACAACTCAGTTCCCAGACTCCGCGAGCGTTTTTCTTCTTGTTCTTGTGTTGGTTCCTGTGATTAGGCGCGCCAGGGCCAATTTAGCTTTTCCGCTTGGCAGCAGCAGCATCGTCAAAACCTCCAAGTCGTCCTCCCTTGCCGCTGTATTGTTGGTGCAAGTCCCCACCTTGAGTCGCCGACCGAAATCCATATCTTTTCTGCCGGGCCTTGCTTGAACAAAAAGAAAGGTGTATTGCTGATATGAAATGCGAACAAACACACTTAGTGTATGCTGCTGCACGATGGGGTGCATCAATGAAACAGAAGCATCTGTGCATAAGTTAGATGGATGGATCTTGTTCGCAAACACTGTATCTGCGATAAAGAAACAGCTTGTTCAGGATGGTGATATCAGCCAGTCGAGGACGCTGTAGAGATAGAGCGCGCGTGATGGGGTCGGCTGTTTGGTTTTCGTCGAACAACCAGAAGAAGCTCGCTTGGAACAAGAATGGGCCATCAGACATGTTCGAGACTTACGAGAGCTCATGCAAAGGCTGCAAGCACACCCTATGCGCAGCTTGTCAGATGGGCATTGATTGGCATATTCACTGGAGCAGCAATAGATAAGCATGTGCACACCTAAGCGAGGTGAGAGCACGAACCTGTCAAAACAAAATGACATTGCTCAAAGTGACCAAGGGTGAAAATGGAGCAGGACACGTCGTGTGCGTCGGCTGGTGATCCGCAACGGAAGTCGCTTCGAGTTGTGTGTTGGATCATGCTTATAGCAAGGAAAGGCCTATCTATTGACTTTTATCCTTTGACAGTGCAGTAAAGCAAGCGACCGACTTTGGAAGAAGCGCAAGGGGAAAACGAGTGAGAAGAAACACACGACCCGTTTGTGTGCAAGAGAATTCTAAAGGTGCGCGTGTGTTTGTCTCGCTTGTTAAACAAAAAGTCCGCTCCGCCACCGAGGCATGCTCTCCAGACGCCGCGAAGTGTTGGTGGTACCTGGCGCGCGCGCGAGAGAGAGAGAGAGGCCGTCGCAGAGACCGGTACCTGAAATTGACTTTGGACGAAGAGCATTGCGCTTACGCTCTCGTACAATGGCCTTTCAAGTTGCCGCGGAACCGGTCAAAGTTGAACAAGCGCTCGCACCAAGTTGGAAGGAAGAGTTGTTTTCATCCGCAGCCAAGCGCTCGATCTCCGTTCGAGTCGGGACTCGAGGCTTGCAGCGGACTTCAACGCTCGAAGCTTATTGTCAACCATCCCTCAGTGAGACAGGAAGGACATACAACGAGCTAGGTACGGTGACAGGAGGAAGGATAGATCCCGTGTTTGTGTCTGAGACCCTTGTCGAGGTTTGAATGTGCCGGATGATTTAGAGCTGTTTGTAGGTCAGCGGCTATTCACTCAAACCTCTCACAGCGCACAGTAAAGCATCGCATTGCGCTGCCGTGTCGTCATGGTGTTTTGAATCTCGGCTGATTCGGCACCGCAGATGCTAAGTGAAACCAATCTTGGTAGATGCATTCTGTCGATCGGTTTCATATGTGACGTCGATCATCTGTGCTGTCTCGGTACCATAACCAAAACAGAGACCAGGTGACGTCGATCTCGATTTTCGTGGGGAAAGCTAAAAGGAAGCAACCGAACAAGTTAGGGGCGGAAAGAGCATGCCAAAGCGATCTTCCTGTAGGATCTGGAAAGTGTGTGTGTGTGCCGTTGGAAGTCTGAATGTTTGTTGGCAGCGAGCGCGCACTGAATCGAGACTAACGTCATAGCGTGCATGCAGAGCAGATCATGCTCAAATTTCATTTTGCGAAATTAAAGCCGACCAGGGCGCGAAAAAAGGGAAAACAAGAAAATCGATTTTGTAGATGCTCAAGTGAACATTTGAACTTTTTCCCATTTGGAGATGATGCAGCGCAGATCCGCTCTGGGCCCCTGTCTCTTGTTTGAGCCACAGGGAACAAGGTTTGATTTGGTGGAGTTCTGAGCTTCTTGAAGAGCATAAAGGTGGAACCGCCGTTTGCGGTGCTTTTTGTTTTAATTTACTCTTTCCTGCTCCGACTTGAGAGCCCCCGCGTCGAGACGCGCCCAGACAGAGTGTCAGAGAGAGTGTTGGTCTCACTTTGGCACTCTCTCGCTCTCTCTCTATCTTTGCCGTCGATCCATCCAAGCAGCGGATATTTTGGTTTGGCAAGCGCAAACGGAGCAGCTCACTCCGCTCCGTCTGTGCCTTTTTGAGATGACGACAGAGCAACATGGTGATGATTGTGTACAGCGCATTGTTTTGAACGCAACAATGCCGTGACCACATTGCTTGGTTCCGTGTTACATCGGTTTGCTGCCCTGGATTGAGTTTAGCCACAAACCATCTCGACTTGGTTGGCGGGGCACTTTGCACAACAAGACGAGATGAGCCGTGCGGAGCATAGACGCTGTTTTTCCGGTCGAGTTGAAGCGCAAAGGTGGGAGCGGATCGACAGCCACGACTCAAAAAGTGACTGACTTGCTTTTTGCAGCAGACGCACCAGACGCAGCCGCACTTTCCGACAAAGTCACACAAAACGCCCAAAATCCGAAACCAACACCCTCTGCTAAAGTGCCTGTGCACATCAACCGTTGTCTCCCTTTTTAGGACGTCACACTTTGATTTTTCGGTTTGGTCCCATCAACTCTACACTTTGGCAGTCACTCTGCTGCTGCTGCTCTCTCTAGTCAGTCACAGTGACAATCACAGTTTGACAGTCTCGCTTGGAAAGCACAATCTGGAAAAGCTGTTCTCTCTCTGTGCTCGCTTCCACTGCTGACAGTCGAACCGGCCTTTCCCTTGTGCTCCTCACTCACTATCATCCTCCTTCGACTGACGACTGTCCGACATTGCTTTTCCATCCCAGTTGGCTTAGTCTGCCATTCGCTTCATCCTTCCTCCCATCCTTCCTCTTCCACCACCACCTCCTCCTCATCCTCCTCCGGCTCTTCATCTTCAAGATCTCTTCTCCAACCTCGTGGCCCAACTTCGACCGCTGCTCCATCCATTGCCAGCCCAGTCACGACAACCGCCGACACCTTCCTCGACAACCACAACCTCGGGACAATTCACACTCCAGCACTCGTCGATTCGCTTTTCGCCTTGCTCTCGGAACAATCCATTCGACATCCGAAAGCATCTGCACCTCCAGCAACTTGCGCATCGCTAGCTCTCTAGCAACAACTCCTCTTCTTTCATGTCACTCTAGTTTCGCCATCAAGCTCGACCCCCATCCCTTTCCCCTTAGACACCGTTGAGCAGCGTGTGGCTTCTGCTCTTGGCACCGCTTCATAAACCCACCATGGCCACCCTACTTTCTTCCCCTCTCGCACCAGCGCCCAAGTTCGACCTCTTCAAAGAGCCAAGCTCGCCCAAATGCTATGCCAACGATGACCTTCCCGCCGACTTTGACAAATCCTTCGGCTCATCAATGTCCATCTCGGATTCCCTAGACGGTCACACCTCTCAAGCCTTTCCTGCTTTGGCACTCCCATCTCAGCCTTTCCTCTTTGGCGCTAGCACTCTTGGTCTCGCTCAGAGCCTCGCATCAGCAAATAACACTCTCCACCACCAGCAACAGCAGCAGCAGAGCTTCTTCCACAATGTCTACACAGAGCCATCAAAGCAACAGCAACAACAACAGCAGCAGCAGCAATATCTTTCTCGACCATCGCCACGCCCTGCCAACACTCTCGGTGCTGCCATGGGCACGACACTCAACGCTCGCTCCCCCGGTCTCGCAGCCAAGATGAGCTCTCCTAGCGACATGGACATCTCCCCCGCACCCGTCGCACCTCTCCTCTCGCACATTCGCCCATCCCCATCAGATGCGCTACCCAAGCTCATGGACAACATTCACGTTGGCGCAGAAGCCAACACTGCCTCCAACAAAGACCGCCTTCACCCTGTCCTTGGTGGATCCAGTCGTCCGAGACCCTTCGCAACAGAGCGCAAGTCCTCGCTTCAACTGGCACACACCATGTCTTCGCGCCTCTTTGGCGCTGAGATCGCTCTCAACTCGCAGCGCATCTTTGTTCAAGATCAAGAATTGCTCAGCAGCCCAGACAAGGAGCCTCCACCCAAGCGCAGGCCCAACTCGCTTCCCACGCGACAGAGCGAAGCCAACGAGCGCATCTCTCAGCTTTCCTCGGCTCTCATGGGTGTTGCATCCGCCAGACCCCGACCTGCCCTTTCTGCCACTTTTGCTGACCGCGATCCTTCTTTCGCTGCTGCATCCTCTTCCTCCGCCTCCTCGTCTTCCAGGCCTGCTTCGAGCTTTGCTGTCCGCAATCGTCTTTCAGACTCGGGTCTCGCGCTTGGTGGTCGTCCTAGCAAGCGCTCTTCCCGTGCTGGTTCGGCAGAGTCGTTCTTTGAAGATGTAGAGAACGAGCTTGGCGCAAGCCACACGCTCTCGCAAGACGACGCAAGGCAAGAGGCTGGTCTCTTCGCAGACCAGCACGGTCACGACGACGACGAAGATGCGGAAGACATCAACCCTTCCCCTTCACCCTCCATGAACTCGCTGTCCGGTACAATGGCCGGCTACTTCTTCGACCCTCTATCCCCCGAAAAGCTCGGTAGCAGGCTCGGTATGACACCCGTTGAGGGTCCCAACCTCCTTGCTGCCATGTCGAGCACCGCTGCTTCCCCTAGCGTCTCTTCCCCTCCTGCCTCGTCGCCCTGCACCAGGATGCCCCCACCTAAGCGCACCACTTCGCTGGGCACTCGAGCCTTTGAGCGCGCCAACACCATGGCTGTTGTACCTAGGGCGGTGTCGGGTCCCCATCCCAGCTCGAGCTCAGGTGTCGGTGCACTCCGCACCTCGTTGGGCAAGCGTGCCAACCCTTACGTCAAGCGTCCATCGCTCACCAACGACCAGCCCGCCATCAAGAGCGCTTATCCGGTGCTGGGAGTCAGCGGCCAAACCAACAGAGTCGTTCGACCCACTGCTCCAGCTCCTCGTCGGTGCTTCTCTGCATTCGACCAGAGCTCCGTTCTCGGAGGTGCAGCAGCTTCTTCCAAGCACAACGTCAATGTTCACAGCAGCAGCGTCGACTCTCCCGTCTCGCCCGATCGTCGTCGCACCCAGCTCTCCGGTCATGGCGAGGTCACCGATGCTAATGGCTCTCCCATCGCACCTGCGATGCGAACTCGTGCTCGCCCCAACTTTTTGCGTCGCGGCAGCAAGGATGACAGCTCTCCTCTCGCCTACGGCACCGGTATGAAGCGCAGCGGTTCGAGAGGCAATGATACCATGATGGACGACCTGGCGCTTGGCGATCCTGCCTACGCCAACTCCCCCGCCAGTGCCGAGAGCTTGCCAGGCTTTGGCGCTTCTGAAAAGGAAGGCAAGATCCTTCCCTGCTTCAACGTCAAAGATGATGGTCTTATGAGGATCACCCCTCACACCATGACCGATCTGCTTGCCGGCAAATACACCAACGCCATCATGAGTTTCCAGGTTGTCGACTGCCGATTCGGCTACGAGTACGAAGGTGGCCACATTCCTGGCGCGATCAACCTCAGCACCGTCGACAGGGTTGTTGGTCATTTCCTCAAACCCGGGCAAGGTCGTCATTCGAATGGCGAGCCTCTTCCTCCACGATCGCAGAGTGGCAAAGCCGACAAGTTTGGCAACCGACGAAAGCACGTCTTGGTCTTCCACTGCGAATTCAGCTGCAAGCGAGCACCCACCATGGCTTTGGCTCTGCGACAGGCTGACCGAGCGCTGGCACACGACTATCCGAACTGTCATTTCCCCGAGATCTACATCTTGCAGGGAGGTTACTGCAACTTCTTCTCTACTTACGCCAACTTGTGCGAACCCCAGCAGTACATTTGCATGGACGACCCGCGTTTCTTGGCAAAGAGGTCGACCGAGCTCAATGGGTTCCGGAAGCAGTTTTCGCGTCATCGCAGTTTCACCTACGGTGAGGGAAAACGGCAGTCTCAGGCTCTTTCCACTAGGGGCACAGCTAACAGGCAGTCGATCGAGGAAGAAGAGGATCCGAGTTCGTTTATGGACGAGGAATCGCCGTGTCCTGGGGGAGTGTCGAAGATTGCCCCTCCGCGACTGTTGGCTGTAGAGGTTGCCGATGAGGGGACTGCTTCCGGGTCAGCGGCTGTATCGGCGGCAGCAGCAGCGGCGGCGGCAGCGGCGGGGGATACAAGTTTCGGCAGCGTCGGCGATTCATCCTTCGAAGATGGGATTGGCGACAGTCCCTGTGCAGCCGCCGGCAGTAGGAAGCCTGCTATGATCCTGCAGCCTCGTATGGGCTCCTTGGGCAGACGTCCGCTGTTGAGGGCTGGAACGACGGGTAACATTTTGCCACGATACATGTCTTGAAGGTAGAGAGCAGCAGCTTTGCCATCGTTTACTTGTGCATTTTTTCTTCACTTTTTTTTTCGCATTTGCATCAAATTTTTTTTCTTTCTTTTGCTCAGTTTCAGTCTTCATTGTTGGTCTCCTTCGCATTTTTCTCTACATTTCTTCAATGCATGTTTCTCTTCGTATTGTTGTTGAATCGTGAGGTTGTTTGAGTGAGAGAGAAAGAGAGAGGATGCGGAAAGGAGGGGGGGGTCGTTGCAAGCAGTGAGGTGGAAGCTTGAAAAGGAAAGGGTCCGGGAGGTTTGAGTTTGAGCTCCGACGAATGGAGCGATTTCGTGCGTTTTTTTTTCTCACGCGTGGTTGCAGTCAAGGTTTCATGCAGTGCTTGACAGCTTGCGTGTGTGTGGCTGTTTCCGTCGATTCGGATGCAAGTGAGACGGGGCTTCTTTGCATGGCGCTCGGTGTTGTTGTATGCTGTATTGCGTCGTTTATGGGAGTACCACGTGTGGGTAAAATGGCAGGAAGAAATGGTGCATGGATCGGTCGGTTGCGGTTGACGGATCAGCTGCTTTGAAGTTTCCGCGGGGCATGGTGAAGTTGGGTCTGGTGTGAAGGTCCGGCGATTATGAGTTTCTCCTCACCGAGAAAAAAAGTCTTGGAAAGATTGTATAAGAAGCTTACTTCTTGTGGTTGGTGGACGATTCCATCGTCGTCTCCTCTTCAAACAACGATCACCACGATAATCCTCTCCACTTTATCCTTCGGCTACGCTACTTCGGCGATCGCATACGATGGAAAAGTATCAACCAGCTCATTCATCGACCAGCTTCGATTCCCACCCTCCTGTTGCTCCGCCAACTCGACGACTCCTCACTCGTCGTCGCCTTCTACTCATCCTTCTACCCCTCACCACCCTCGCGCTCTTCTGCATCATCTTCTTCCCCCTCTACTTCTTCACCCACCAGCACCACCACTCTTCGCACAGCTCCACTTCCAACAACAACTCTTCTTCGCTACAAACAGCAGCAAGTATCACCAAAGTGGGAGCGGTATGGAAGCAGAGATCGAATTTCACGAGTTTGGACGATTTTAGAATAGAGTACTATTCTTCAGGGCAGAACAATTCGCAAGTCTTGACCGGGGGGTTGCCGTCGTTTGTTTGGCGGCAGAATGGGACGGTGGAGGAGGGAGGGGGAAGTGGGAAGGGGAGGTGTAGAGCGAAGGCGGAGAAGGAGGGAAAGAGAAAAGGTAGGGGAAAGGCGGAGGAGGAGGCTAAGAGGGGTAAAAGTGGAAAGAAGAGCAAGAAAGAGAGATGCGAGATGAAGCGTCAAGACTCGTCCAGTAGCACCAGCCGTAGCTCGACCAGGTCCTCCTCCTCCGCCTCCTCCTCAACCACCTCTTCTTCGACCAAACCTTCTCGCTCCACCACCACCTCTTCAACCACATCTTCCACCACCACCACCCAAACCACCCCGACTCCCACCCCCGGCAGCGTCCTATCCATCTTCTACCCCGCCCACTCCTACACACCCTCCGCCCTCCCCGTCGGCGGCACCCAATTTTACGCACTCTCCCCCTTCGATCTCTCGCTCGTCTCATCCCTCACCTTCAACTATTCCGTCTTCTTCCCCGCTTCCTACAACTTTGTCCTTGGCGGCAAGTTACCGGGACTTTACGGCGGAACCGAAGGCTGCGGTGGTGGCAATTCTGCAACCGACTGTTGGAGTACACGCATGGCCTGGCGTGCCGACGGTGTTGGTGAACTCTACGCTTATCTGCCGCAGGATAAGCAGAATGTTACCGCTTTATTGGGAGTGCCTCCGTATAGCTATGTGAACAGCGATTACGGGATAAGTTTAGGAAGGGGTGCGTTGAATTATACCAGAGGTGGGTGGACGAGGATCTCGCAAACGGTGAAGTTGCAGAGTGACGAGACGAGTAGAGATGGAGTGGTGGATGTGAGCGTAGATGGGGAGGTGGTGATCAGTTACGATCAGGTGTACTGGCCAACAGGAGTGAAGGGAATACTGTTTTCGACCTTCTTCGGCGGATCAACAGTGGATTGGGCTACGCCGGTGGATCAGTATTCGTTCTTCAAAGATTTCAGCATTCGTATCAACGAGCTACGCTCTCGAAAGTAAAAACAGCATCGCAATCGCATCTCCATTCCTCTGCTCTCTGCTCACAAAACCTTAGACATAGTTTCGAAATCCACCTTTTTCTCCCCCTCCCCTACCACCCCGGGACTAGCAGGATCTAACCCGTACCCCATCCTATCGTAAAATCCCCTCGCAGCTTTATTCTCGTCAAACACGGTCAACATCACCTTCCTCATGCCTGTCGCTTTGCCCAACTCGTACACCACATCCATCAGTTCCTTCCCCAACCCATCCCTCTGATTTTCACTTCGAATCTGAATCTCGTACAGATAAACCACCTCCACCTCCTTCTCCCCTGCCCTCGCTGTCGGATCACCTTCAGCACACGGTTCAGTATCAAACCTAAACATTGCAAAGCCAGCGATCTCCGCACCTTCCTCTGCAGGCGGTCGCAGGATCGCAAATCTCGATTCGCGATCGAACAGCTCGCGTTTCTTCTCCGCTGGCTTCCATCCGAGAACGGAGTTGCGGTACATGCTCTTCATGTTGGATTCGAACAGCGAGAATACGCGCTTGCGTTGTTCGGACGACAGCTGGGAGGCATGAAGGATCTCGAGGGAGAAGTTGGCGGATTTGAGGCGCGAAGAGATGGGGTTGCGCGATCGTGTTGAGCGAGCTTTTTGGATGAACTTGAGCAAGTCCGCCGAAGAAGCGGTGCGAGCGGATTCGAGGGCTGCTGCGTAGTCGATCTCCCCAGCGTTCTTAGACTTCTTACTCGATCGCGCTGGGCTAGCGGTATCTGAGTCGACTTCGGCTTCCTCCTTCTCCTTCTTGACCCCAGCACTGGACGAATTCGCAGCACCACCATCATCCGCTGCGTCCTTCAACGCCTTCCCCTTCCTCCCCAACAACCCCGCCTTCTTCAACGGACACGGCCTACTTTCCTTCTCCTCCCCATCGCTCCCCTTCTCCTCCTTCACCGTCGCAAACCCCTTCGCCGAGCAATTCGCACACCTCTTTCCATGCTGAATCAACAACACGTGCAGCGCATACTTCAAGTGCCCCGGCACCCTCTCATGCAGATGGTAATACGTCTGATCCCGATTCGCCTTCTCCGGAACCCAACCTAGACTCTTGCACAGCCTAAAAACGTGCGTATCCACCGCCATGCTCTCCCTACCTATACAAAACGCCAGCACGCAACTAGCAACTTTGGGACCGACCCCGTTAAACCCGACCAACTCTTGCATGATCTCGTCGTCCGTCGCTTGGTGCAGATGGTCTAGCGAAAGTTTGCCGTGTTTCTCCTTGGTTTGCGAAAGAATACCTTTGATGGTACGCGCTTTGTTGTTGGCCAACCCACCACACCGAATCGCATCAACCAGCTCCGACTCATCCGCTTCATCTATCGCTGCCCAGTTGGCTCTTCCAAACCGTTCCGTCATCGATTGATGTGCAGCCGCCGAGTTCCTGTTGGACGTATTACAGCTCAACACCGTTCGTACAACAGCATCGAGCACCGACGGAACATCGCCGCATCCACCCCATCGATCTTCGCCCTTGGGCGTTGTATACTTCGGTAAACCTCTACCGCCTTCCGACTCGCGCTTGTATCCATGAAACTCGCCGAGAATCCATGCGACCTTCTCGGCTTCCGCAGCTGTGGGTAGAGGGTGGTCTGGGAAAGGGGAGCCCAAGATTGATGTCTTGTAGGATGCTAGCTTGCGTTCTGACGTTGATTGCTTTTTAGGCGGTGACGGTTCGCTTTTAACATCTTCCTCCTTCTTGACCGCCGAAGCCGGGTAGAGAAGATCCCCAACCTCGCCCACCTCCCCCTTCACGCCACCTCTCTTCCGCTTACCCCTCGCCGGCGACTCACCAACCGAACTGGGAGTAGGCGGAAACTCCACATCCTCAACTTCAGCCTTAACCGCAGGTGAAGCAGTCGACACGGCTCTACTCGCCTCCTTCTTTCGAGGCGAGCTCCTCGTCGGCGTCGTCGCAGCAGTCGTCATCTTGAGCTGTTGTACTGTTCCACTGGGAAACTTCCCCACTTGCAAAACACTGAACGGAAACTTGACGGTGCGGAAAGAAAAGGCAGAAGCACGTAAAACCAGACCAAAACCCAACCGCTGTGCGGGGGCACGTAGAGCCAAGATGGACCGAATTCTGGCGTTTTTTCGCGTCAGAAGATAGTCGTACGACCTGTTGTCTTTTCTTCCTTCAACGGTTGAGGTTGATGGTCATGTGCAGAGCGGATGTGAAAATGAGATGGAACGGTGTGTGTGGGGGTGAATGGTGGCGAGAGTCGAAAAAGGAAAGGATGGTGAAGATTTCTCTCAAGACATGAGAAGCTTTCACTGTGGGGAAAAAGCAAGCTTAGCCGACCATGACGTCGAGATCTTCTTCCCGAGGTGTCCGCCAGAATTCCAGTCTTTTGGCTCAGGTGGAGGTTTCGAGCTGCGATTTTTTTGCGGCTTGAAATTAGTACAAAGGTACGGCCTAACATTTTCGTTTTTTTTTTTTGAGCGCAGCCATCACCATCAACGACGACAAACGACGCTTCACACTTCAAACACACACCTTCAACGGCACACACTCCTTCCAATTCGGGTATCAAAACATCACCATCCACGCTCTTTCACTGAAACAAAATCCTCACCCTCCCCAAATCTCCCCCCTCCACCGCCTCCCTATCCACCCCTCCTCCCGGTCCCCACCCACTTTCATCCGCATCATTCCCCCACACCACCCCTCCCCATCCACTCGACTCTGCACCTTGCCTACTCGACACATGCCCCCCTGAACTAGCCACACCACTCACCTGACTCCTACCGCCTCCCGTACCACTAGCCGTAGAGATCCTCGACTTGCTCCACCCCGAACTCGCCGCCGCTGTCGTACCGAACATGGACCCTCCCGGCCAACGCCGCCAGTCGCTTCGTTGGGTGGATGCAAGATCGTCCTCGTCCGTATCCACTTCTACGCGGTGCGAGGGCGAACCACCGATCTGAATCAACATCTTTTCGAGTTCGGGCCAAGAGATGGAGAAAGCAACGCAGATCTCGTCGTCGCTGTGCAGGCCGTCGAGCATGTCGATCAGTCCAGCGGGGATGGTGGTTACGCTTGAACGGGGGTGGACGTGAGACCCTCCTGCACCAGTGATAGCAGATCCTCCAGCAGTACCTCCAGGCGTAGCAGTGCTGGGTATAGCAGTGCTCAACCCGATAGCACTAGCACGTTTACGCGGAGACCTCGCCGTACCACCACCCGCTGCACCCGCCGGCCTCTCCGCTTGAAACGCTACCGCCGCCACATCCACCGCCGTCGTCGTCGGAAATCGTTGTTTTGGCTGTCGCATACGAGCATGACGCTTGGTAGGCGACGTACCGAATTGACTTCCACCTCCTCCGCTGGTCGTATGAAACGAGTCTCCCATATTGAACGCGCTCGCATTGCTTCCTGCACCACCGAGGACAATGTTGCTCAACCTTGCTTCGGAGCCTCTCCTCCGCAAAGGACTCCGTGTTCCTACTCCTGGACTATCGACACTGCCATCCCGCCCAATACGCTGGAAAGCACTGTAAGCACCGCTCATACCAGACAGCTCGCGAGGACGTCGATCTCGTGGTTCTCGGCTGCCGCTGTTGTCGCGACGATGCGCATCCTGTGTCTCCATGCGCCGGAAGTTCGAGTCGTTGGATTTGACCGCCGGCGAATTGACGACTGGCGAGTTGCGCACAGTACTGACCACCGATGAATCGAAAGCCGGCAAACCATCTTCGGCCGTTCGAGGCCCCAGGTAGATCGGATACCGATGCACTCGTCGCAAGAACCCTTGAATAAAACCGAACGAAACAAACCGACGCACATCGATCCCCAGCGTATCGATATCGTTCTCCTCGATCCAGTCGTGCAGCGTCGTTCCAGCTCGAAGCAGCGAATACAACTTCAAGATCTGCGGATAGCTCGGCGGCGTGAACCCTGGGCGTGTGACATACGTCGCACATTCGCGACCGAGCGCTTCGTCATCCGCTATCTTGGCGATCGCCGGTCGCACAGTATAGATGTTGAAGTACTGGAAAATGTCGACGACGATGATGCAGCCGTAGTACATGAGATGTTCGAGACACGCTCGTGTGAGTCCCAGATCTGCATCGGCAAGCTGAGCAATGCGCTTGACGTGGTTGACGCCGTCGATGAAGGGAAGGATTCGGCGCAATGTCAGATCCCAATTGCCGTCGACGCGTGATACGAGATCCAATAGCGCCACAGGCACATCCCAGTCGTTGATGGGTGTCGGGTTCGCATAGACGGGGAACAGTTTGAGGTTGATCGCGTCGCGGACGGTGCGTCCAAGACCGTGCGGTGGTTCACGCTTTTCGACGAGCGCAGTGCGTTTGGTCGTGTCAGCAGTTTCGGCACGTAGTGCATTGACAGAGTCGAAGAGCGCAGCATCGATGGTACGCAGCGAAACAATGCTCTCGGCGAGATGCTCGAGCGACACCGAACCGTCCTCAGCACCTCCATGTGCACCAGCGGTACTGCCTCGACTCGACCGTCTTGTACCTGATTCCGTGTTGATACTGTCGTAAGCATTGCTGTCCAGATTCGTGAGCACATTACCCAAGCTTTCGGCAGCACTCAGCTCACGACTGAGCTCGCTTTGCCTTCGAGAGTTGACGATGCCCATAGCATTGTCGCGGCTCTCTTCAGAAGGAAATGCGCCTTGACCAGGATCGTCCGTGAGACCAATGAGCGTCGTCGATCGAGCCATACTCGGCCTGCGTCCGTTCGACTCGGTTGGAGATGTAACAAATGCAGGAGAACTAGGGCCATCCGAGCCAGGACCGCTAGTTCCAGAGGCGCTGTTGCTCCTCACCATCGACACGTCGTTCCGTATCGAGGTGAGTGGAGTCAGGATCCTGGCAGTTTCGGAATGCGATGAGGCCGTGCCAGAACCAGAGCGAGATCGAATGCCACCTCCACCGCCGCCGTTCGATGCCGGTGACGTCGGCGATGATAGTTGTCGTGGACTCGATGTGGACAATTGGGCCTGCTGCATCTGCTTCTGCCTGAGCCTTTCGTTGATCATGTTTCGATAATGCTCGCCGCGCAGCGAAGCAAAGCTGGCACCTATCGAGATGAAATCATCAGGACCAATGGACGGAGAAATGAGGTTGTTCGTCTCGGGACTGTTCGGCTTGGACGACGATTTGAGGTACGATGTATGCGGCGCCTCGGGTAGAGCGACAAAGCTCTCGCTGTACGAGCCCAGATCCTCGAACAGCTGCTCGATGACCTCGTTCATTCGCGGCAAGCTTTTGGGGCTAGACAGGAAAGACTGCGTCTCCTCCAACCCACGAAGCACTCGACCACACTTGCGGACGACTGGTTCGTACGCTCGAACGTCTGATTGACCTTCAAAGACGAAGCAGAGGTTAAAGATAAAGTTGTTCCTCTGATACTTGGTTGCGTCTTCGATCAACGTGGGAAAGCCCATGATCTTGTAAGTGCGCTGTTCGAGCTGTGGCTTTCCATCGTTGTCGGTATCCTCAGCGCCTCTGGGTCTAACTGAGGAAGCTCTTGAAGATCCCCCAGATCTTGCAGAAGCAGATCGCCCAGGTATGACGGATGGAGCTCGAGAAGGCCGTTCATGCTGCCTTTGCCGCACACCGACTGTGCCTCGAGCGATCGAAGTGACAAGTCTACCGCATAGAGGTGCTTTGGGGATGAGGTACTCGGAGAGCGCAGAAAAGTCAAAGAGGGGCTCGCCTCCAAGCACTCCGCCGCTCTTTGGCGGTTGCGTCTTGCTGTTGCTCGATGTCGATTGTGCTCCTGCAGAGGAAGAAGTAGGATCTGATTTGGCCGGGATCTTTTCTTCGGTGATGGATCCTTCTGGCACTTGATAGACGACCTTTGGGCCTTCTGTTGGATGAAACACTGCATAGAAGACGGCAAGAAGTCGAGGCAGAAACTGCTCTTCAGACATTGGCATCGCCATGATGGCTGCTGACTATGACCGAATGTTCCGCCGTTCGATGTTGATGGTGTGGGGAAGTTTTCCTTTGAATCTGCATAAGCTTGACCTTGAGGCGACTGGATGCCAGTGACAATGGTGAGATCAACGATCCAAGTGGATCATGCTGTGATCTTCGACATGCGGTCGCACCGTATGTATGCTGTTGGAATGCTGTGGTGTATGCTGTGGTGCGGTAAGGAGTGATAAGGATGCGGGGGAAGCTGCTTTCTCAATTCTAAACGAGGCGTTGCTTCTCCCGGAAGTCGGGTGGAGGAAATAAGCCACCCGATTCAGTCAGAGTCCAGCCCGATCATCAGGAATGCCAAGCCTCATTTTCGCTCGGACCAGCTCATCAACCTGGAAAGGGGACCCTTCTTTCTGCCCACCATCAACTACGAACAGCAAAGCGGTGCAACACGCACCAGCAAATCGCCATCGATTAACCACTACGTAGAGAAGGGACGATGCACGCCAGCCGTTGATAGCGACATTCTCGAAAAACTTGGATCTACTCCAATCAAAAGCAGCGGCACATGCTGTTGCGGCGACCAACGTCAGCCATGCTCACCCTCTCCTCATCACAACCATGGCGGCGACACACACAGCGTCAGTGGGCATCACGTCTCATACTGGCACTATGCCTCTTCACTACCCTGTGCGCTGCCCACGCCGTCCGCAGTCAAACTCGAGACTACGGTCGTCTCCCATCTACATCAGTAGCTGCCATCGCCGCACTCTCCGATCCAGCCGTATTCCTCGACACGCACAACCCCAAATCCCTCCTCTCACAGATCCTCATCCCTCGACCACCAGATACAGACAACAGTCGCAAAGTGCGCGAAGCAATTCTCGACGTCTTTCGTAACCAGCTCGGCGCTGTAGACTCGGACTCTTTTTCTTCCATGGACTGGAAGACAAAGGGAAAGCTCGGGTGGCATATGGAGCAACATAGCTTCGTCGCAGATACGCCTGAGGGGAAGAAGAAGATGACCAACTTGATATTGACCAAGAACCCAGCAGCACCGAGGAAGTTGGTCGTGTCAGCGCATTACGACTCGAAGTACTTTTCAGCCTCTTCCGGTATGGCTGGGTTTGTGGGGGCTACGGATAGTGCTGCGCCGTGTGCGATGATGGTAGATCTAGCGGTGGCTTTAGATGATGCGTTGGATGCGAGGGAGCGTAAGATTCATGCTCAGGAGGAAGCAGAGGCGTCAGTGGCGCAGGAGACGACCTTGCAGTTGGTGTTTTTCGACGGTGAAGAGGCGTATCGTGTGTGGACGCATACGGATTCGATCTATGGTTCCAAGGAGTTGGCCAAGCATTGGACGAGTACGTTTTGGGATGCGGCGCGGTATGACTCGAGTCGGACTTCGCATGCTCCTAAGCTCAGTGCTCGGAGGTATCGTGGTACCTATGGTCCTATTGAGCACATGAACACTATCGAACATTTGATCTTGCTCGATCTGCTAGGTGCACCAAATCCCAGCATCCCTTCGTATTACGATAGCACCAAATGGCTACATCAAGCAATGGCTGACGCGGAGAAGAGGCTCAAAGAATCATCCGTGCTCTGGCCAGCAGGAGACACGGCACACGCAAACGCACGGTCGTTCTTCTCCACAAGTCGACCATGGGGTGGGATAGAAGACGATCATTTACCGTTTTTGCACGCTGGCGTGCCGATCTTGCATGTTATCCCCTCCCCATTCCCTTCGGTGTGGCACAAGTTGTCGGACGACGTGACAGCGTTGGACTATGCGACCATGCATGCGTGGTGTATGATTTTGAGGCTGACGGTGGCGGAGTATTTGGAGTTGGATGTGGCAAAGGTCGCACAGAGAGGGGTTGGGGATGAGTCGATTGGTGAGTCTTTCTTCTCGAGAAAGGTCGAGCTGGTAAGTCGAGCTCGACCGGTTGCGAACGATGGTGCTGTGTACTGACTTTTGCGTTTCCTCTTGGTGTTTACAGTGAATGCGACGAGTCCAGTGTAGCGTCGATGCATGAATTGAATCATATTGCTTGCATCTGTCTTTGCGTGTGGTTGCGTAGAGCTCATTGACATTGAGAAGAGGGCACACGACACACAGCCAATAAAGTGGTAAATCGATAAAAACGTGATTGATAGCATTAGCTTTGAAAAGAGCACTACAAGGCTCTGTAGGACGGCAGAGCAATAACATCCATCCTATATCCATTCCATACTTTCGCTCACTGACTGGAGGAGCTATCCCTCGAATCGACCGTCTTTCCCAAACCCAACAGCAATTCGGCAGCCTGACGGTCGTCTCCGCTCTCCACACCAGGAGGCTTCATGCTTCGCAACGAGGCTTTTCGAGGCGAAATAGCGCCGCCGAGTGTTTTCGCACTGCTTGCCTTCTTTGCCAGTACCTGCTGCTGAGAGGGAGCGTCCTCATCTTCGCTCATGGCGTCAAAGAATCCACTGTCATCGTGCATGAATGGCGAGTCCCCGGAGCTGTTCCCGTGCAAGTGGTGCGAAGAGCGATGGTGATGGTGGTGAGATGAAAGAGTGGATGAAGGAGTAGCACCAAAGTTGGTTCGATCGCCAAGGACTCTCGATGGGGTAGAAGCGGTGATGGGAAGAGGTTGAGATAAAGATCCGCCGCTGGCGCTCATGGAGCTTCGAGGTGTCCAACCATCATCATTGTTGCTATAGGTTCGAGCATGACCATTTCCGTTGCCGGCGCCAGTGGTGCTGCTACTGCTGCTGAAGTCCCAACTCCTGTTAGGCTGGTCTCGCGCAGCAGAAGATCTAGGCAGCTGATGAGCAGCAGGCTGACGATGGCTTGCGTAATTAGCAGAGATGGATCGGCCGAGCGAGCCGGCGGGACTAGCACCGATAGCTCGGAATCGATCGGAGCGCGTGCTGAGCGGCATTCCGGCTGGTCCATAGAGCGAGCTGCTTTGCGGTGTCGAGGGCACCACCATCGTAGGCATGCTTCGCGAGGCGGAAGGGAACGATGCGTGCGCAACAAATGGACGCGAGGACAGCAGCGGCGATGCAGGAGCTGCCATTCCAGTGCCAAAGGGTGCAGGAGCTTTCGTCGACGGCATTGGCTCAGCGAGGCTAGAGGCAAGAACAATATCTTCGAGTTGTGCTCGTCGACGCTTGGCTGGTTGAGCTGGCTGACTGGGCACGATGTGCGCCGGAGCGGGAGCAACACCAGCGTCACCAGCAGCGAAGGCTTTGACAGCAGCAGAAGCAGGGTCGGTATTCTCGTCTGCCATTTCCAAGGCTGCGGCAACGGCGGCGGTGCGCTTGCGAGCTGTACTGTTGCTACGCTGAGCCGCATCGCCCTTTCGCTTTGCCTGTTGCAATCGTCGAGTGAGATCGGTGGCTGACAGCGATCGTCGAGCAGACTTGGCAGTGTCGGCCTTGCGCTTCTCTCCGTTATTTGGAGCGCTGTCCGGCCGTTGGCTGCCGACTCGCTGCTGAGCAATTGGAGTCGACTCGTTGGGTCGAGGCATGCTCAGCTGACGTGCACTGACACTGCGCGACAACGGTGTTCCTCCGATGCTGTTCGGAAGCGCCGACGTAGCGGCACGATCGCGTCCAGCTGCCCAGTCCAAGCTGAGCTGTCGTGCTGGAGCAAGACCAATCACAGTGGACGAGCTCTTCTTCGGAAGGCTTCCGATGGATGACATGGCGTTGCCAGATTGCTGCTGGACGATGGCTCGTCGGGCATCGGCACAGCCGGGATCCATCGGGACAAGGCCGACTTCACCAGCAGCACGCTCGACAGGGTTGGTTGACGCTGCTCTTTCCCTCGCTTCCTGCGCCTTGGCCAAGGCGGCTGCTTGAGCTTTGGCTGCACGTCGCTGAGCAATCATCTTGAGCGTTCGCTCTTCATCCTCTTCGCTGTCTCTGCGCTGGACATTGCCGTAGACAGCATCCGCCTCGCTGCTCGACGCGCTGCTACTGGGCATCATCTGCAGCAGTCCTTGACCTTGAGCATTCTGCTTGTCCGCGTCCTGGTGCATCGCAATGATGCCTTGTCGCTGCAGTGCAGCTGTAAGCTTAGGTGGCAGACTCGATGTCAGGGAGAGCGGACCATCGCGAGCTTGAGGAGGAGCAGGCGAGGCTTCTTTGCGCATGTCCCAGTTGCCGATGCTAGCCCTACCGCCCGAGGTGGTCAGGAGGCTGAGGCTAGACGAACTAGAGGCGCGCGAAAGCAGTTTGGGCGGGGGAAGGATCGTGTCCAGCTGCTCTTCCTCCACCTCGCTCGATGCAGCAGTCACCGGCGCAACGCGCTCAGTAGCGGAACGTCGCAATGTCTTGCTGCGTCCACTAAGCACGTCGTCCAATGACAAGCGCGGCACGGATCGATGACGCGACATCGACGTCTTGGAGCTACTGGCAGCCGCATCGCTAGCCCTTGTAGACGGCACAGGTACGGCATCGTCCAATTCAACACGGTGAACAGCAATGCCGGCGCCTTCAGGACCGACTGCCTGACGCAGATCGCGAGCTGCAGAACGCGGCGCCACGACTTCTTTCTTGGATAGGCTGGCGAAAGGTGTTTCGCGCTTGATCTTGTCCAAGCGATGCTGCAGCGAGCCGTTGACCTCTCGACCGACAAGCCAAGGTGGGATGTTTTCCTTGTTGTTGTCGCTCAGATCCTTGATCGCTTGAGGATCAAGCACCTTTGCAGGAGCGGCGCCGTTGGCGCTAGCATTGCCCAAAGGCTTGCGCTGCACCGCCGCAACAACAGGCGAGGGAGCCGGTGCATCTTCCGCAGCTGGGACACCTTGGTTGCCGATAGAAGCGCCAGCTTCCGTTGTGGTAAGAGCAATGCCCGAGCCACCATATCTTCCTGATCTCTTCTTTTCAGCCTGCCTTCGGTTCTGAAACCATACTGAAACAGCTCTGTGGATTCGCAAGCGCGATGAACGTCGATAAGGTTCGAGAGAAAGTAAAAGGTCAGTGGGTCGCTCAGTTGCGCGCAATGGATCGGCTTTGCAGTCGCCTCTCAAACTTACCGAACGCTCATGCCAACGCGGTTGGCAAGGAAGAGGCGAGTCTCGTGGTCAGGGAACGGGTTCTTCACGTAGACCTGGGCGAGCAGGTTGGCTTCATCCGGACGCGTTCGTCTTCTTCTGCGGATCTCGTTCTTGGATTCGTCTCCCATAACACTGGCGGTGCTCTCGAAAGAGTCGTCGGCGAGGATCGACGCGGGAGCTTGGCTGAGTTGATCGCCGTATGTCGAGCCTTCTGCGTCGTTGTCATCGTCTTCCTGGTTCTTTTGCGCTAGGTTGGAGACCGAAAGCTGGTTGACGTCGATAGCGGGGCTCGGTGAGGCAGGAACGCGGCGGCCGTGCATGACGTGCGCTGCCCTCTCGACACCATCGTCGGCTGGCGCACATGTTGGGTCGCGTCCGTCGTCGTGGAGATCGTTGGCGGCAAGCTCGGCGCCGTGACGCGAAGGGCGGTTGGCCATGTTGGTGTAGAGGTGCTCGATCGACATGATGCCGTTGCTGGCTCGCGCTGCATCATGCTCGAGCCAAGACTGTCGACGGAATGCGTCGCGCGATACGATGGGCGTGGTGACGAGGTGACGCGGCTGAACATGTGGGCTGCCGGCGTGCGAGGCTGGATCGCTGTTGTCGCGAAGCTGGTCTTCAACGCGTGGTGAGCTGGAACGGTTTTGAAACAGCGCCGCGTCTTTGTTGATGTACGACGAGAAGCTTTCGACCGACGCGGCTGCTGGGCTACTTCTAGAATTCAGGTGATGCTGAGGTGGCGTTTCGACGTGTGCGTCGCGACCTTCCGATTGGGACGAGCCGCAATGGCGCTCAGAGGTGTCGTTTTGCGAGCTCGTGCTGGAAGCGGCGTGAAAGGAGGGAGGCAAGCGCCTCTCCTCGCTGTTCATGCTGATGCGAGCGTCCATAGCTGGAGGATTTGTAGACACGCGCGATGGAAGAGCGCGAGCGGTGGTCACCGACAAGGTTGTGCGGTACTGCTGATGATGATGGGCAAGATCTCGCCCTGAAGGAAGATCTAGACACCGAGTGACGACGTGAGCTAGAGGGCCATAGCACCTTACCAGTTGGAACTGAGCTCTATCGTATCTGCACCTTGTAAGCAGCGCTGACGATGGGCACTACGTTGCTCTCGAATGACTACAGCTATGTAGTCTACGAGGTGGAGATGATTGAGAAGTAAGGAAGAGGATAAGAGATAGGGTGCGGACAAGATGGAGCGGGATGAGAAGCAAGGTGAGTGGACAGGGGAGGCAAGGGCAAAGGCAAAGGCAAAGATGCTGTTGCTTTGCTTGCAGTCGAGGCGTCGTACCGCTTGAACGAGTACGAGTACGAGTTGGTTGCTGCGAAGGAGTGAAGCAGCCAAATTGACGTGCCTCGCTGCCCACACACGCACAGAGAGGCGGGTTACGCGATTTCGCGAAGCGCTTCGATTCTCCAATTGGAAGTCCAGTCAAGTCAGCGAGCTTGGCTCTGGCAGGGAGAAGTGTTATTCTCTCTCTCTTTCTTTCTTGACTCAGTTACATCTTGAAAGTGCAGCAGCGGTCAATTTTTGATTTTCTTTTTGCCGCTTCAAAGTCACAGTTTGCAAGGAACACGAACACGGACACGCTCGATTGTAATCGCTCCTGCAGCAAGGAGGCGCCGGAGAGAGAGGCCTCGACCGACCAGACTCAGCTGCTCCTATTGTACTATCTCAATGTGGCTGATCGGGACACCTCTGCAGCTTCTTTTGTATTGTAACGCGGTCGCAAAGGAACAGATGCGAAGTTGATGGTGTTGGCAGCTATTGATCTGCTGCTTCCAAAGGCGCACCTTCCGTCCCACTTCACAGCTCGTTCTGGCTCACGAAGACATCATTGCCTGACACGGTCATCTCTTGCCCACATGGTGTCGCAGAAGGTCCGTCAAGGTCTCGATTGAGCAAGAAGAAAGCGGTGATACAAAGGATCAAAAGCGTCCTGGCGTCGTACAAGAAAAAAAAAATCCGGTTGCCAGTCGCGATGATTTTTTTCCCTTTCCCTTTTTTGAAATCATGGAGCCTTATGCAGCGCGCTTTTCGCGGTCAGAGTTGCAGCATACGCGATCTGCAGTTCGGCGGCGGCTTGTTCGGATTGGAAATGATTGTCTTGTAACTTATTGCAAAGCTTGGTGCTCTCGAAGGGAAGCTTTTCAAACACTTGGCAGTGGGCGCCGATTGCAGGGGTAGCATCAACGGGATTGCGCGCCGCGTTGGACTTTGGCGGTCGGATCATCTTTGAGGTGAAGAACAGCATGGACTAGGAACGCACCCTGCCTTTCACTCCCATCGTCGGGTGTGCCCAGCATTGACGAAGACAAGAGAGGTACGCCATTGGACGAAGAGATGTGCGTAGCCCTGACTTTGTCCAGGAACAACTGCCTTCATGACACTGTACCTCGCCGTGCTTTCTTAGCTGCAGGACATGGCGAGCTTCTGTGTGAGCATCTTCATGTCACACATTCGACCGACCCGAGAGTCTCGATTGTTTTCTCCTCTTGCGACGCTGTATGGTCCGCGTGATTCTAATGTATGAGGATGATGATCACCTTTTTTTCCCCTTTGTCCGTGCTTTCGTCTGGTTTGACGTCAGGTGTGAAACACGTCTCGTCACGGCTAAAATTTGGAAGAACTCGCGTTCGCTTCGGTATTTTCTGTTGACAGCTCCGCGTGGTCGAGCAGTTGCCGTTAAAGTGGCTTCGCGTTAATTGGTCTTGCACGCGCCGTGTTAAGCGGCAGTCACATGACTCCGAGCTGCTTCTCTCTCTCGAATTTTGTGGCTCTGTTTCTTTTTGTTTTATTTTGCCCGCATTTTTTTCTTTTTCTTTCTGCCGTTGGTAAGACCACGGCTAAGCAGGCAAACGACGTTTTGCAACGAGCAAAGCAACCTGCTTTGGCTGAAGTGGCGTAAGTACGACATTCTGACCATAACTCAAACCGACAGAAACGAAAAGCTCGATCGAAGAAAGTTCTAATCTGAGTGGGCTGAGGTGAAAGAAGCAGAACCAAGGCATCGGTACAATCGCCGCAATTTTTTACCCGATCCCGGCGCACGATTAATGCTAAATGTTAGGTCAGAGTTTGAAACAACATCAAATTTTCGCGCGACGGCGTAGAGGTGGAGGATTCAGCGGCAGCACAAACTCAGCTGAGGCAGCAGCAGCACACACTGACAAGAAGAAACGCAGCCAAGAAGGAAGATCTGCTGCGCTTTGACGTTTGTGAATCGACTCAGCCAACAAAGGTTCCTCTCGTCTGATCATCTTCGGAGGACGTTATCAGAAGCAGCGCTCCCTCCCCCGCTCATATAGACGCACCGGTCTGTTGCTGGATCGATAGACCGCGCAACGACATCAACGACCTGTATTGCCGAGCCGGCGAAGCAACCTCACTCGCATTCTCTCGCACCACCGCAACACCTCAGGTCACACACACCATGACAATACAAGACCACCTCCAGTCTTTCTTGTCTGCAGCGTCGAGCTCTCAGCGCACTCTCGATGTCGACCAACAGCTTATACAATCACTGCAAGGCGACCTCGACTCCCCCCTTCGCTCCACTAACGAGCAGCCAAGCTCGCACCCGTCGACTCATGCCTCTCAGATCCACCTCAATGGCGCAGCCAACGATCTGTGGTCTCAATTTCAGCGCTCCGTCTCACTCAACCGCTCCGTTGAGCAAGCCGGGCAAGATGCGATCGATCACTATCAACACGAAATGGAAACCTCGGCGACTGGGCATCCAGACATCGCGAACTACTATCACTCCAACAGCTCGTCGCCCGCTGTCGCTGGACTAGAAGATCATCTCGCCCACCTCAATGCAGTCGATCACCAACTGGCGGAAAGCCTTCGTCAGACTGTCATAACTGCCCTTTCTTCCCCAAGATCAGGCGACGAGATCTCTGCCGAGCTGGCCGAGGCGATCGGCTTCGAACATCTGGACCTGGTCGGGAGCATCGTCGGCGAGCGTCAAGCTGTTCTTGCAGCCCTTCAATCCGACGCGACACGACCACCACACATGAATGGCTCCGTCATAGAGCCTTCGCACCAGGACCGAGCTGGAATCGCCCTCCCGCAGCAGCAGCAGCAGCAGCATCACGGCGCAACCTACGACGCCTTTCATCGAGGCAGCAGACCCCACATCCCTGGCTCTCAAGTCGTCGTGCAAACACAGGAGGAACGCCAGCAAGCGCGGCGTGCCAAGAACGATCTCCGCAAGTACAATCGACAGCGAGTTCTCGATCCAAGCGAAAACTTCCGCTCCTACACACCCGAAGAGCTTGAACGTATTCGCGAAGAGAGCCTTGCAGCGGCGGCCAACCGTCCTCTCTTCACCGGCACAGCGACCGGCACCGACGAAGTGCGCTACCCGCACGTCTTCTCGTCGGGTGCTCAGGGCAATGTCCTTTCGGTCTTTGGACAACGGTTCGCTCTTCCTCTGGGAACCGTTCGTGAAGAGAAGCAATTCTTCGAAGAGGTCACCATTCCACCACCACGGACCGTACCCATGCGCATCGACGAGCGTTACATTCCCATCCCAGAAATGGACCCCATCTGTCGCGGCGCTTTCCCAGGATACAAGAGCCTCAATCGACTCCAGAGTGCCGTCTATCCGCTTGCCTACAAGACCAACGAGAACCTCCTCGTCTGTGCGCCTACCGGTGCGGGTAAGACCGATGTAGCCATGCTCACGGTCATGCGTGCCATCAGTCAATATGCGCGAAACCTCGAGCCTACAGCTGGCAATGCAGCGGAAGGCTTCGATATCCAAAAGAATGACTTCAAGATCATCTATGTCGCTCCCATGAAGGCGTTGGCCGCCGAAGTCGTGCGCAAGTTTAGCAAGCGTCTTCAGTATTTAGGCATCAAGGTGCGAGAGTTGACGGGAGACATGCAGATGACTCGCCAAGAAATTGCTGAGACGCAGATGATCGTCACCACGCCCGAAAAGTGGGATGTCGTGACGCGCAAGCCGACCGGCGAAGGAGAACTCGCCACCAAGGTAAGGCTCCTCATCATTGATGAAGTGCATCTGCTCCACGATGAGCGTGGCTCAGTCATCGAGACTATCGTCGCTCGTACCCTGCGTCTGGTTGAATCGAGCCAATCGCTCATCCGCATCGTCGGTCTGTCGGCTACGCTGCCCAACTATGTCGACGTCGCAGACTTTCTTCGTGTCAACCGCTGGCAAGGTCTCTTCTACTTTGACTCCTCCTTCCGTCCCGTACCGCTCGAGCAACACTTCCTCGGCGTCAAGGGCAAGGTCGGCACACAACAAGCTCGAGCCAACTTGGACAAGGCTTGCTTTGAAAAAGTATCGGAGCTGGTCCAAGCAGGTCACCAGGTCATGGTGTTTGTGCATGCACGCAAAGAGACGGTCAAGACTGCGCAGACGCTGCGAGAGATGTTTCGCGAAGAGGCCATTGGCGACATCATGCTCGGCGCTGCAGACGAGAACCCGCGCAAGGCCTTCTTCAAAAAGGAGCTACAGTCCAGCCGCAACCGCGAGATGAAGGAGCTCTTCGATTCAGCCTTCGGTATTCACCATGCCGGCATGCTGCGTTCCGACCGTACGCTGAGCGAACGCATGTTTGAAGCCGGTGTCACTCGCGTGCTCTGCTGTACCGCTACGCTCGCATGGGGTGTCAACCTGCCCGCGTACGCTGTCGTGATCAAAGGCACGGATGTCTACGATTCGTCCGCCGGCAAATTCGTCGACCTCTCCATCCTCGACGTGTTGCAGATCTTTGGTCGTGCCGGTCGTCCCCAGTACGAGGATCTGGGTGTCGGATACATCTTGACTTCGCAGGATCGCCTGTCGCACTATGTGGATGCCATCAGTTCACAGCATCCCATCGAGTCCAAATTTATCGGTGGACTCATCGACTCGCTCAATGCCGAGATCTCACTCGGCACCGTCGCTAGCATCCGAGACGGTGTGTCGTGGCTCGGATACACATATCTATTTACGCGCATGAAGCGTACTCCGCTCACCTATGGTATGACCTACGACGAGGTCGCCGATGACCCGCACTTGGGCGCCAAGCGTCAGCAGCTCATCCACGTCGGCGTCAAGAAGCTCGTCGAGGCCAAGATGGTGGAGCACGATACTGTCAATGACCGTCTCAAGGTGACCGACCTCGGTCGGATCGCGGCCAAATACTACATCGGCTACCGCACCATCGAGACGTTCAACGAACGCATGCGCAGCAACATGAGCGAGGCCGACGTGCTGGGCCTGCTCAGTCAAGCTGCCGACTTTGAGCAGATCGTGCCTCGCGATGCTGAAGAGAAGGAGCTCAAGAAGATGCTTGAAGCGGCACCCTGCGAAGTTTCGGGCGGCATCGAGACCTCGCCGGGCAAAGTCAACATCCTTTTGCAAGCGTACATCTCTCGAACCTTCATTGAAGATTTCGCGCTCGTCTCGGACTCGGCTTACGTGGCTCAGAATGCAGGACGTATCATTCGGTCTCTGCTCGAGATTGCGCTGAGCCGTCGGTGGGCTCGCACAACTTCTGCTCTGATCTCGATGAGCAAGGCTATCGAGAAGCGTATGTGGCCTTTCGATCATCCGCTTCAGCAGTCTCATCTCAACCCCGACACTCTGTACGCTGTGACGGAGCGCGCTGATGATGTCGAGATCGAAGAGCTTGCCGAAATGTCGGCTGCTGAGATTGCCAAGCTCATCCGCGTCAACGCAAGAATGGGCAGCGCTGTGCGACAGGCAGCTCGCAGCTTCCCTCGACTTTCGACGTCGGCATCGCTGCGTCCGCTCAGCCACGATCTGTTGCGTATCGATGTGCGAGTCGATCGCACCTTTGACTGGAGCGAACGCGATCTCGGACGTTTGCACGGCTTCTACATCTGGGTCGAGGATGAGCAAGGCTCCGAAATCCTGCAGTGGCTCACGCACCTCACACGAGTCACCGACTCCAACACCTCGAGCGTGACGTTCACCATCCCCTTGCGGGACACGCTGCCATCAGGCTTGACCTTGAGGTGGATGTCGGATACGTGGCTTGGCAGTGAGGGAAGCGAGTGGGTGTCCTTTGACGACCTCATCGTCCCTGACAAGCCACCTCCTCACGACTCTTTGCTTGATCTGCCCCTACTTCCAGTGCGATCTGCGCTTCAAGACGAGCTTCTTTGCGAGATGTACGCGCAAAAGTTCAGCGCCTTCAATGCACTGCAAACACAGAGCTTCTATACGCTAATGCACACATCGGCCAACACGCTGCTTTGTGGGCCGACAGCCTCGGGCAAGTCGACAGTCGCTGCCATGGCCGTCTGGCGAGCGTTGCAGCAGGGCGACAAGAAGTGTATCACAATAGTGTTCACCAAGCGTGACATGCTGGCTCCCGCACTTAGAAGCACGTTGGCGGCAGCACTCAAGCAAAAGGGCATCGAGGTGAAACGTACTTCACTATCGAAGGAAGTTCTTCCCTTTGTTAGCAACGACAGACTCGGAGCACGAGTGCTGCTCACGACTTCCAACTCCTTGCTGCGTGCTATGGAAGTGAAAGAGAACCTGGTTGGACATGTCTCGCTGCTTGTCGCAGAGGACTTGCATCTGCTTGATTCGACATACGAGCTGATGCTGGCCAAATTCATGTGGTGCTCTGCTCGCATGCGCGCAAATGACGGCGCGAACCCATTTTCGGCGCCTCGCATCGTTGCAACCAGTGCCAGCCTCAACGATGTCAGCTCACTTGCACAGTGGATCGGAGCAAACGAGTTTTCGACCTACAACTTCCATCCAAAGGATCGCCCCTCGATCCTCAGCACCAGCTTCCAGGCCTTCGATCTGCCGCATTCCAGCGGACTGCTCAAGGCCATGGTCAAGCCAGCTTTCGACAAGATGAAGGAAAGCAGAGCTAATGGTCCTGCAATCGTAGTGGTCCCCTCGATCTGGCAATGCTTTACCGCTGCCTCGGATCTCATCACCAAAGCTGCCGCAGAGCTGGACACGGATGGCTATCTAGGCTTGCCCTCGGAAGAGATCGAATCGATACTGCCGCATATATTGGATACCGCGTTGCACGAGGCTCTGGTCCACCGTATCGGCATCATCCACGAAAGATCTGCGCCGCAGGATCGCACGGTCATCGAGCATCTGTATGAGCAAGGTCTCGTGAAAGTGGTGGTGACTACTCGAGATTGCTTGTGGAGCACAACCCTGCGAGCGGCGCTGGTCGTTGTGATGAGCACTCAGTATGTGCGCATCACTAAAGCGCACAGCACGGGCGTGTCGGATCGCGAACTGGTCGATTACTCGCTGGCGGAGCTGGGACGAGCACAGAGTCTCGCCGTGCGAGCGGGAACACCCTCGGACCCAAACCCACCAGGCGAATGCCTCGTCCTGTGCCAGACAGATAAAGCCGGGATGCTTGAGAAGATGCTGCAGACCGGTATGCCTCTTCACTCTTCTTTGCTGCAGGATGAACACCGCGGAGCACCTCTGCTGCCTACGCTCCTTGGCGAGATTGTCGAAGGTGTGGTGACGCGGGAAGAGCAAGTCATTGACGTGCTTAGCTGGACGGTGCTGCCTGCAGAGCTGATGCGCAATCCGACGTACTACGACTGTGCGTCGAACGATGTCGAGTCCGTAGCTGCTCGACTGACGCAGGTCGGCGAAGAGCTTGTCCAGACGCTGCGTGATCTGGGTCTGATCGAAAAGCCCAGCACCGACTCCAAGGGTGGCAAGGCCGACAACATCCTTCAAGTCACGGATCTCGGTAAGGCGCTTCATGTGCAACCAGGATCAACTTTGCTGCATGTGGTGCGCTGGTTCGCCAACCTCTCGAGCAAACCTCTTCGTGCAGCAAAGGAGATGGACACATTTGCCCCCACTCCTCGCGACCGCAAAGATCAGGAAAAGATCGAAGACGCAGCAGAGCGCGAAGTGATCGAGGAAACACTCAGCCAGCTGCCTGTCGAATGGCGGAGTGCCTTCCGTCTATCCGCGTCGAAGTCGTCGCAGCCCGAAGAAGGTTCGCCTGACGCAGATGAAGTGGTCGAAAATGAAGCTCACGAGATCACTCACGGAGTCAAGCACCGGCTGCTGCTGTGTCTCTATTTTGCCAAGCTCGAGCTGATCACTCCCGCAACGGCCAAAGTGCTTGCGATGAGTAGGAGGGCCAGAAAGCGGCTTCAGGCAGAACAGGGCGAAGAAGCAGAGTCGACTCAAACCACTCCAGAAGAAGCGTCCGACAAGCCTCACAAGCAAGCGATCGAGCAGCTGCAACGCCAACAGGCGTCAGAAGTGTTGGCTCTGTTGAGCTCGATCAGCAGCGTTGGTCGTCGTAATTGATAGTCGTGTATGACGTGCAATGCAAATTGATAATGGCGAAGCTCGTCCTGCGAATAGGGTTCAGAGATGAAGGTGTGAAATTTTTTTAAAAAAAAAGAAGATAGCCGGATAGCCGTTTGAATTCCGAGCAAGACGCCGAGAAAAAGGCGTACAGGATAAGCCGAGTCAGAGAGAGATTTTCTTTATCCGGGGAGATGAGGTTTTTCTTTGTGCTCATCTGCGCTTTCCATTTGACCCACCACCTTCATCTTCTTCTTTGGTCCCGCATCTCTTTCTTTTGTGGGAAAGGAAAACTTCATCTTTCTGCGCATTTGATAGAATATTTCCCACTCGTTTTCACTCTCTGGTTGCAAGTTTTTGGAATCAACGTATATAAAAAGGTCCACTTGGGATTTGCAGGAGGATTTGTTCTTTCCCACACCACCATTCCCTTTCCCTTACAACCCCGCAATATCTCAACAACATGGTCGAGAGTCCCACATCCGAAGTGCTGTGTATCGGATTTGGTGCGCTTGGAACCATCTATTCCTACCTTCTTTCGCGTGGTGGTGCGAACATCACTGCTGTCGCAAGGTCGAATTACACCACGCTCACAACGACTGGTGTGGATATCGATTCGGTGAAGTACGGTCTCGTTTCAGGGTGGAAGCCTCACCGATGTGTTCGCGAGTCTGAACCTTCCTCTGCACAGGATAGGTATTACGACTACGTGGTGTGCACTTTCAAAAACGTTCCGGATCACAAGAGTGCGAGTGAAATCGTTCGACCGTTTCTCAAGCCTGATCCCAAGGGGAAAGTTCCGACGATAGTGCTACTTCAGAATGGGGTGGGGATCGAAGATGAAGTTTACCGGAGGTTGGTTTTGGAAGAAAAAGTGGCGAGGGGGGTGATCAGTGCGGTTGCTTGGATTGGAGCTAACTTGGTCGATGGTGGGAAGAGGGTTACTCATGGTGGGTTGGAGAGGCTTGAGATGGGTGCTTATTCGCCTGCTAAGCCGACAGCGGAAGATCAGAAGGCGCTCGACGAGTTTGTTCACATCTACACCTCAGGTGGTGGCGGTGGTAAAGCGGTGGAAGACATCGAAGCTATTCGTTGGCAAAAAGTTCTCTGGAACGCTTCTTGGGGTGGACTTTCCACTCTCGCTCGACAACCCGTTTCCGCCCTCCTCACCGAAGACACTCTCCACTACAGCGTCGGGGTAGTCCGACGAATCATGCTCGAAATCGTCTACGTCGCCCGTAGCTGCGGTTTGACCGAACAACGTTTCCCCATATCCTCCGTAGATCAAGCGCTCAACATTACGCTCAGCACTTCCGAAGTCCCCGCGGTAAATGATACCACCAAAGGTGGCAACCTAGCAGCCGACTTCAAACCCAGCATCCTGTTGGATCTGGAAAACGCAAGACCGATGGAGTTGGAACCGATCATCGGTAACGTTGTCAAGAAGGCGAGGGAGGGTGGTGTGGATACGCCGAGGTTGGATCTGATCTTGGCGGCGTTGAAGCCGAATCAGGTGCAAGCGGTCAAGAGGGCCAACGGTGGTAAGGAGGTGGAGGAGGGTAAGGCGGAGGGGGTGTGCAAGTTTTCAGAGTTGAAGGCGACGAGTAAAGGAAATTGGCCGGATGGGGCGCCGGTTTCGAGGTCTTCCAACTCGTATCTGTAGTCGGCACGGCTCTTGTGTCCAACTTCATGGACCCTTCACACGTCTTGCTCACACGACGAGGCCCCAAAGCTTTTCCACACTTGTCAATCTAATCAGATTCTACACCATCTAGCAACCACCTAATGAATCACCCCCCACAACAAAACCAACACCACCACCGCACTGAACCCCGCCAACCCCATCACTTTGGCATTCTTCCACCACATCTGTCTACGCAACCCCACCGCTCTCCTCCTGAACGCCATGCTCTGGTTCGCCGCGTTATCCGTTCTGTCCATCAACAGCTCAATCCTCTCCCCTCTACTCAAGATCTGTTCCACGTTCTGCGTCATGATATCCTTCACCCCCGCCAGCTCGTTTTTCGCCTGTGCGATAGGATCCTGCGGATCGGAATTAAACTGCTTGATCAGCGCCGAAAGCGTCTCTGTCAACGAGGAGTAATCCGTCGACGTTGCAGTCTCGTCTGTCGTGGGTAGTTCGTATGTCGATAAGAACTGTGCGAAAACCAAAAAACTAAAGTCAGAGTTGTACTAACTTGGGGTTGGGATAAAAGAGGACGGCAGTATGGAACAAAAAACTCACCTTCTTCTGAACATGCGCAAGGAAAGCAAAAGGCATCCTCCTGCCGGTATCCGCATCAGCTACTGCCATATACACCATCCCGTCCTGCGAGACATAGTGGAACAACCAATCTTCAAAAGCGTACGAAAGCTTGGACGAGTTCGGCGGGATTCGAGAGAGGATCGTCTGTGCAGCTGGTAGGAAACGATCGTGTGTTGGGTCGTGGGTTTCGGCTAGGATGTGCGAGCCTTTGGCGACTAATGCTAGTACGATCATTGTTGTTGGTTTCGAAGCGACGGCCCGGTCTATCTAGGGGGATGGTGAGAGAGATGGAGAAGAACGCGGAGGTGGTTAGTGGTGGGTTGACAAAAAGCTGAGTTTTGGAAAGGGGCCAAAAGGTTGTGGAGTCTGTGCGTCACTTTATGCCGGAGCTGCTTCCACGCGCCTGCGACTTTTTTAGCGTAAGTGTTCGACGGGTTAAGTCTGACATATTACAAAAAAAAAAGTTTCGGGCACAGCGCCCTTTACCTGATGAACCTTTTCCTTACGCGGATAAATTCAGGGACGACGAGGTTGATCTTCGCTCGGCGAATGTGGGGTAAAACGAAAAGCCAGCCGTTTGTCGCTGGACCGGTTGCACTGACTGCCGACGAAGCCGGTCCGTCCTACCTCTTAGATGAGCACATACCCCTTTGTGTCTGCCCGCTCCTCCTATCTACACCTAATCGCCATCACCATCTTTCACCAGCGCCAAGTATCACGATGTCGTCGCCAACTACACCTTCCCAACCCCTCGTCTGGTCTCCTACACCAGACGAGATCCAACAAACCTCTCTCGACAAGTTTCGTCGTCTCGTCAACGCTCGGTACAACCTGAACTTGCAAACTTATCATGAGCTGCACGAATTCTCGATCAACCGCCTGGAAGATTTCTGGACGAGTGTATGGGACTTTGCTGGTATTCGTGCATCTGCTCGTTTTGAAAAAGTCCTCTCGGATCCAGATGCTCTACCGGGTGACTTGCCCGAGTGGTTTCCAGGTGCGAGCTTCAGCATGGCTCAGAATATACTGCTCCCCCTTCATCCAGCGAATTCGACTTTCTGCTCGCCCAAAGCTCCGTATCACTGGCCGCCTGCTCAGGGTGTAGCGCTGATTGAGGTGCTTGAAGGTGGAGGGTTGGGTGATTCGGATACCAATGCTCAGGCTGTCAAAGTGACGTGGGGAGAACTGAGGAGGAGAGTTGCGTTGCTCGCAGAGACGTTTAGACGGATCGGTGTGAAGAAGGGCGATAGGTTGGCGCACGTTTCGGCCAACACTACGAGTCCGATCGTTGCGACGTTGGCGGCGAACAGTGTGGGCGCCATCTACTCGTTGATCGCTACCGATGCTGGTCCGCAAGCGATTTACGGCAGGTTGGCTCAGATTAGGCCAAAATTGCTCTTCACGGACGATGCGGTGATATACAACGGTAAGCAGGTCGACATCTTGGATCGCGTAGCGACCGTTGCAGAACGTCTGCAGGCCGATGACAAGATCGATTCACCTCTGCAGTTCCAGGTGGTGATCATCAGAAACACTCGTCTTCCCAACGCTAGCCCGCAATGGACGTCTACGAAAGTTCGAGGACTCGAATTCGACAAGTTTGTCCAGCAGACAGGGCTGCGTATGACCGATTCACCACCGCACAAGTTCGAGCAGTTGCCTGCACAGCATCCGGTGCAAATCTTCTTCTCAAGCGGAACCACAGGCGAACCCAAATGCATCATCCACACCCAGTGCATGCTGCTCAACATGAAAAAGGAAGCGCTGTTGATGATGGATCTCAGACCCTCCGATGCGTTTTTGCAAATCACATCGTGCGGTTGGATCATGTGGATCTACCACCTCGTAGCCTTGTCTATGGGTAGCACAGCTGTGCTTTACGATGGGACTCCGATGTACCCCAACCCAGGACATGTTGTGAAAGTTGTCTCTCACCTCAAGTGCTCGGGCTACGGTGCGAGTCCGAGATTCCTCAGCGAGCTAGAGAAGTACTGTTCGGAAAACAAATGGAGTATCAACGCTTTGGATATGGCAAAGTTTAGAATGATGACGAGTACAGGTTCTCCATTGTCGCCCAAGAATGTCGAGTTCTTCTACAAGAGCTTCCCAAAGAGGGCACACCTGTGCAGCATTTCGGGCGGCACAGATATGGCAGGTGTACTGGTGGGACCGAGCAAGATGCTGCCGCTGTATGGAAATCTCATTCAGTGCAAAGCGTTGGGATTCGATATTCAGGTATGGGATGCCGAGACGGGCGAGAGGATTGATGATTCGGGAAAACCAGGTGAACTGATCGTTGCGAAGCCGTTTCCGACTCAGCCTGTAAGTGTTCACATTGCATGGAAGGAGAGTGATGGTGTTAGGACACTGACCAAAAGGGGTTTGACGTATTCCCGAGACAGACTGGATTCTTCGGACCACCAGACCAAAAGCAAGCGCTATACGAAAAATACATCGACTCCTACTACGCTCGGTTCGAAGGTCGTAAAGTCTGGGCTCAGGGTGATTTCATCTATCAAGATAGCGCAACGAAAGGGCTGGAGATTCTAGGTCGATCGGATGGCGTTTTGAATCCTGTAAGTCGCCCCTTTTTCCACCCCTACCCTCTCCTCCCTTTCACCAATCACTAACACTCATGCTTCACCCTTTCCAGAGCGGTGTCCGATTCGGCAGCTCCGAAATCTACAGCGTCGTCGAGAAATTCGATTTCGTCGGTGATAGCATTGTCGTTGGTCAACGCCGACCTGGCAAAGACGAACACGAACGCGTTTTGTTGTTTATCAAAATGCGAGATCCGTCTGCTACGCTTAACGACGATCATATCGGGCAACTCAATAAAGCTATCAAGGCCGCTTATTCGGCACGACACGTTCCTGAACATACGTTCCAGGTGTCCGATATCCCCGTGACGCTGAACGGAAAGAAGACCGAATTGGCTGGCAAAGCTGTGGTTAACGGAAACATTCGATTTAAGCCTTCGAGTGTAAGTTCAAAAAAGAAAACTCATAGAGAGAGGAGAGAGGCTGATAAGATGTTCAATTGTGATGATGGATACAGGCAATTGCAAATCCTCAAAGCTTGAAGGAGTACGCTCAATACGCGAAGCTTGAAGATGTGCTTACTGCGAGATCCAAAGCTGCAAGAGGTGGGGCTAAGCTCTAACGGCCGAACACGTACATACTGCGCAATGTTTATAGAATCCTTTTCAGGGCAATACAAAGGAATGGTCTGGAAAAAAAAGTCCAAGATTGTCGGAAGTTCTGTGCCGATTGAGACGCAAGGATGTTCGGATCAGGATGCCAGGCGAGGTGGTGCATACGCTTTAGCCGCGCCAAGCATGATAGCATTGCGCGACAAGTTGAGAGATTTGTATCCAGACCTTGTTTTTGCTACCGCAGCGAAAGGTTTGAGAAACGAGCAACACCATCCGAAACAAACAGACCGCCTTGCTCTGATCGCGACGACGAAGTCTGCCGAGATCGGCGAAAGCTTTGTTTTGTTTTTCATGCGTGGACAGGACCAGAGAGAGAGTTCTAAATTTAAGACCCAGAAACGGAGAGACACCAAGACAACGTTCGAGCACGAGCCAACCGGACAGTAAGGAGACATCTAGCATGATAATGAAGAGCTGCGAGAGAGACAGAGAGAGGCTGGGGGGGAACCGGAAGAGAGGAAGCTCTAAATCCTTTGTTCTTTGTTGTGCCAAGGTTGGACCAGTGATCTTTACAAAGCTGGCCTGTGCTGTGTGCCTGCAGATGGCGATCTTCCAAGCTGGTACGGATGGAGATCGGAAAGCAACCATAGCGGTGAGAGAGGACAAGAGCGGAAAAAAACAAGGTTTGCGAGCAAAACGCTCCGAATTTGGTTTCGCTGTGCGGAACGCTGTTTTTCTAATCCCATGCCGAGATTGCTGTACCTTTGAATCTGCCTAGTCTATCTGCGACACTCTAAAGCGGCATTTGAACGCATTGCTTTGTCTGAAACTAGCACACATGTGCTGATATGCACGGGACCCGGTCGAATTTCACAGCCACTTTCGCGCCGATGCAGAGATATGAAGTTACAGTCTCGAACACGCAAGCAGTCAAGCGGCATGAGTGGTGCTCGGTTGAAGAGAGTGAGGCGTTGCTTGGATCTGAGTTTGAGTCCAAATGACTCTATCGAGACCTCTGCACGTGCTTGGCCGAGCGGTCATGCAAAACAAAGCTTTGATGCTGGTTTGCAGGAAAGTTGAGAGCCAAGACCTCGAACTCAGAACAAAGAGATTTCGAGCTCACTTTGAAATTTCTTTTGATTTGACTCAAGTCGGGACGGGACACGGCTGAGTGGATTTTCGGATGACTGTGTTTCCGACACCCGCTTAGCTCCTTCTTTTGGATTTGAAATTTGGAAATGTGGAGGCAAAAAATGGCGAGGCACGAGACGAAAGCCTTTGCAACCAAATCATGTGGCAACAAAAAATCACTTTGGAGAAGCAATACAAAGGAAATGTATTCTGATGCACAGCAAACAATTGTGTTTGTATTCATCACTATTTGACAGCTGCCAAGCTCGATGACGGTGGAAAATCCACCACCACCATCGAAGAATGCAGCACCCGGTCAAGTTTGCCCTTCTCGCCTCTTTGCCACACTCTCTGCTTTCCCACCGTGGGGGTTTGGCGAGACTCCGGCACCCTGACACGACTTTGCAACAATAGAGGCTTGTGGTCGGGGTCCCAAATTATCGGGTTGCGAGCTGCACCCTGAGAGTGGTTAGACCCGCAATATGCTTTTTTATGGTACGCTGCGGTCCCTGTGTGTCTCTCTTCCCACGCTGTTCGTAACTCCACTTCGCCAAAGCGAGATACAGTAGCTGCTTTGTGCGACGATTTCGATGACGGAGAAGCATGCTCCAACGATCGAGTTGCTTCCATGCAGCTGCTTCGCCTCGCAAGGTCACTGGAGAGCAATATCGTTCCTGGTTCTGTTGAAGAAGGAAGCGACGTTTTCGAAGCGCGATTGCAGGTCAAATGCTTCCCACGCTGAACATGAAACAGCATATGGTCGCGACCGTTGGCTCGTGTTGACCGGCAGGCAAGGTTCTATCGCTTCCTCATTCGTCTCGCAACTCAGCAACGGCCGCGACAAGCTTCTTGGCTCACGATTCTCGCGGTGAGAGGCTGACAAGACAATGTAACGTCGCCCTTCGTTTCTTCGATGCTCGCTTCCATTGAGCTCAACGTCGAACGTGAACCGATGGCGCGCTATCTTTGATCACCTGCCTCGCTTCCGCTCCTCCACACGACAGCAAAGAGGCGGCAATAGCGCAGATAAGATGGTGGATGACCTGAAAAAAAAAAATCTTCTAGGCGAGCTTTTCACCCTGACGATCGTCGCGACACAGATATGCAATGAGCGCGCGGACTGGCAACAATGGCAAGAAAAGAAAAAGAATGCTCCGCGAGACGAGAGACTCAAAACCCGCTCGGGGTCCGCTCTGCTGAGCTCTTGTGTGGTGCCAGCGTCATTGGAAAGTGAGAGAGAGAAGGCCAGCGATGCGGAGAGCAAACATGAAAAGGGTGCTGTCCGAGACAAACAACTTTTTTTTTCTCTTCTTTTCGCACTCGCCTTCTTTTGCCTTGAACTGTTTTTCGATGCTGAGGCGCAGATTTTGGAGAATGCGTCGCCACTTGAAATTATTTTATTTAAACTTTAAAATTAAACGTCGGCATCGGGATGTGACTGAGAAGTGCGTCTGAGAAGTGTGACTGAGAGAAAATGATGGTGTGTCAGGGCTTGCGCAATGTGAATTCGACGGTTTGTACACCGCAGAGAGGCGGTCAAGTGATTGGCGATCTTGCTTTTCCGTGACGCCGGACGCCTCCTGTGTTGAGGACAGACGGCGGGTTTGGATGTGACTGATGATAGCCTTGCCGAAATGCTTTGATACGCCAGTCAATCACATCGAGTGGCTCAGTTTTCCTTTGCGTTGCAGCGGGACGTTTTCTTGGCTCGCTTGGGATGACTGCTGTAGCTGCAGAACAGCGGATTTTAGTGCAACGTACCGCAATACGGTACGCACACTTGCGCAACACGGCCACAGTCGCTTTCCCTCCATCCCCTGACTTCTCCTCGCTTCTCTCCTAGATCTCGCTGCGAGCAAAGTGTTCCTTCCTTGTCCTCGCCTTCCTTTCGTCGCCACCACCACCACCACCTCTCGACAACCTCGCCTCCGGTGTACGGATTGTTGACAACCAGGCTAGACTTTGGCCTTTGACGATACCCAGCCTAGTAATTCTTGCTCGCGTCTCGACCTCTAGCTTGTACTCCAGCACCTTCTAGCATCTGCTCTTGGAGATCCAAATCTCCGCTGGTTTTTCCGTACCGAACGAACCTCTATCGCTTTCGAATCTTTGCCGTCTACCATCGCCACCCGTCTCGACCTTGTACCACCAGCTCACTGCCCTTGCATCGTCTCATTCATCCATCGCCATCATATCCTTGACCAGCAACTTGCACTTGCCTCGCGTCTACCTTGCATTCCCGCATTCCCACCCGTCGCACTGTCAAAAGCCTTCTTTCTGGCCGACAGCTCCTTGCGACAATTCTGCGGTAGCTCGAACATCATACACATCGATACTCGAAGTCATTCGTAGATCGCTCTCTCAAAGTCTCTTCTCAGTGTCGCACACATACCTAACAGAGTCCGTTCTACCATCTTCTCGTTCCACCAACTCCATCCACATCTTTGCGCATCCAATACCGTATACAACGGACAGCTTTGGCATCACATCCCCACCCATGTGCACAACGTAATCTCTTCCAACTCAATCACCTTCTTTGGAAGCACCTCCGGCTGTCCCCGACGCCTCTTGCTCATCATGCACACCCTTCCAGCCGCTAAGGTTGTCGGCCACGACTTCCTCGGCAATCACATTGGCGAGCTCCTCTTCCGTCAACCCGCTAGCAGACCTCCTCCATCGTCGAACGGTAGCACCATCTGTCCCTCGGACAGCCTGACCTTACGACGTGGATCGACGACGCTCCAACCATCCAAGGCCAAACTTGCCGATGATACTCAGCCTGCTTCGCCAACGCTCGACGCCACCACCTCGTTCGGTGCTTCGACTGACCCCGTCGCTTCCCTCGACCAAAGCAGCGAGAGCTCCCCATCCGAACCCAGCTCCGTCGACAGCAGGTCAGGCAGCACAGATGTCGACTTGAGTCTTCACTTGGATCAGCTCTCCATCTCACGCAAACGGGTAGCTTCCGAAGGCGGTCCCGTCTCACCGCGCATCAGCTTCGTCACCAATTTCGGTGCCAAGCCGCGTCGCTCCGGCAGCAGACGTGCGCCTTCCGAAGCGGGTTCTTCGAGCTACTTTGGCCTTAGCAGCAATCTGAGCTCGGCCAGCATGTCTCCCATGGAAGCTACCGGAAGCATCAACTGGAATGTCCCCTTTCGCGAACAGCATCAATCTTTCGCCAATGCCATCGAGCAAAACGCGGTGCTCAACCGTAACTCTTCGCAGCAAAGCCAGTCGTCCGATGCCATCTCGTCTCGGTCGCCTGCTCCGTCTGCATCTCCACTCGGACGAGGCGCCGAGATTACAACGCCGACCGCCTCCGCTGGCAGTGCGGTTACCAGCACCAAGAGCAAGTCGTTTTCAGGTTCCTCTGAGCCCGTCCGACAACGTCTGATTCGCGCCGCTACCGAGTCCACCCTAGACCCTGTTGCGCAGAAGCAAGTGCAGCAGAGTCCAGCTTCGCCCAGTGAACCCTCCGATTCGAGTACCGGTTTGGCCCACTCGAGGAGCATGGGTGCAGCCTCGGGCGGGGTGCGTGCGCATCGCCGAATGCCGTCGTTGGTTCCCAAAGGCGATGACGAGCGCACTTTTTGCTTTGTCAACGATGGATCTAGCGAGTCGGAGACGGAGCAGGTTCTGGCTGAAGAACTGGAGGCGGTGGACGAGACGCTGCTGCCAACGGTGCCGGAGTACTCGGTTCCGCAGACTGTTTCCAAGTCGATGTCGCAGTCGTCTTCGCAGTCGTCTTACAAGGATGTTGTGGAGGGACAGTATGGTGCTCATCGACGCGGCAGCGTCGTAGCTGCGAGTGTTGTCAAGGGTCCCTCGCCACCTCCACCAGCCGACACTTCCAAGACGATTTCGAGCTCGGCACCAGAGGACGCAAAAGCAACCACCACCCCAGCGCTCTCAGCGCAATCGGTCGTTCGCGGCCAAGATACCCGACAAGGTTCTGTACACGCTCCTCCTCCCAAGCTGCTTTCTCCCGTAAGACCCGACGGCTCATCGAGACCCGTACGAAAACTCAAGATCCAACCCAACGTCCAGTCTCGTCCCAGCCTGCTCGAACGGACCATGGAACAGCAGCGCAAAGCCAGTCACGCGGCGATCGCTGCCAACTCCAACGGTTTCAGCGTCGTCGAAAGCTCCGTCCCATCAGCAGCAGCAGCAGCAACACCCGACGTTGGCGAAAGACCCGCTTCGACGCCTGGCGAACGATACGATCCCGTCGCCTACGATGCTGGGCAACGCACGTTCCGGATCCATTCGACACCGGCGGAAGGAGGCGGCGAATCGTTCCCCTTTACCGTCATTTCGAGCGACGATCGGGGGAAGAGGATCGAACCGGCTAGCCACGCACGTACCAGCGATTGGGCTCGCGCACAGAGTCTTTGGACCATCTCACAGCCTGACGATACCACTTCGACGATCGACATGTCGGTAGAGCACCATCGACCCGCCACCCAATCTCTGCTGCGTCACCATACGGAGAGTTTCAGTTCGGAATCGACCGACAGCCCTAGTCTGTTGGATACGCGCGAGGTTCTCAGTCCACCCGAAACGGATATCTCCACACCGGATCTGGAGTTGTCCCCTGAAGAAGCGAGCTTCAAGTTGCCTCGTCGACCTTCACCACTTTCTACTTAAGCATTTTTATACACGCATTTGTTATTGTTTTCCACTCAGCATTTTTGGGTTTTTTTCTTCTTTGGATTTCATGGGGTCATTGGTATGCAATCACAAAACACATTTTTTGGGAAAGGTTTGTGTGAGCGTTGGCATTTTTGCGTCGAGTGTTAGAGGAGCCAAATGGCATGACTTGCACCTTGAGGTTCGGTTTCCAGCGGTGGAAGTTGGGTGGATGCTTCGACGGCGAATTGTCGAGTTTCGAGGTTGAAGGAGAGGATGTCGATGAAACCCTGTTCGTCGTCGGTTATTACTAGGTGGTCGTGACCGTCCTTGATAGGGGTAGGTGAGAGTTCGATGGCGTTTGCTTTGCCGCCGCTTGTGCGTGTGGTGAATCGAGCGACTTCTTGCATCTCCACCGATAGTTCGGACGAAGAAGAGGAGGGGTTGATAGAGAGGTGGTATGCGACGACCAGTCCGCGAGTAGAAGCGGTCTTGCCACGCGTCGAGGCGTAGAGGAAACGGAGGTCGGACGAGAAGCGTAAGGTGTCACCTCGATAATCGCCTCTTTTCGCGGTGGGGTCGAGCAGGTCGGCTTCAGCGACGTGCTTCGAAGTTCCTGCGTGCCCGTAAGCCGGAACCTGATAGGCGTCTACGTAATTCGAATGTTCAGTAACCGTAAAGACCAACGGCCAGTTAGGATGGGGGATGGAGTGTCGCGGTCCGTCCTCATCCCTCTTTGACGGAATCGTATATAGATACTCCAACTCTGGGAAGGTGTACGCTTGAACAGCGTTTGCTCCCAAATCCGCAACGTACGCCACCTGACCCGCGTGGTCAGGATTAGAAGGTGAACAGTCGAAGCTATGAGCACCGTACCTGAGAGCTTTGCGCGTCTTATCGGCGTTCGGTAGCTCCGCTGCACCCCCAGGTAAGAAGATCAACTCTTTCGTCTTGGCCTCAATCAACCCAGTCTCGCCGTTCAGACGATGCAACTCGCCAGTAGGACCACCAGCACTACCCAACCACCTCCCTACCCCTGGCGTGCTCCCGAAACCGGGACCACTAGCCGTGTAAAACGGCGGCGGTTGAACATGAACATAGCTTCCCGTCGCTGTTATACCCACACTGTTTCCCCAGGTCAAATTGTAATCGTCTCCCACATGCCACGACGATAGTGTAGAGACAGGAGCCCAAGTCGTAGCGTACACCGTCTGCCGGCTCGTAGAGCTCAACCCGAGGGCGAGGTACTGATGCGGCCCCTCAGCAGGGATGGTGTGGGTGATGGAGAGGGAGGAGTCGAGGGTGTCGTAGGTTAAAACGAAGAGGGAGCGGGAGTTGAATGTTCCCGTGACGATGTGGTGGCGAGAGGGGCAGGTGGAATCGCTGGAAGGGAGGTCGGAGGAGGTGAAGGGGTTGGTAGAGGAGGCGGAGCAGGAAGTGCTCGGGTCGTGCTGTGCGAATGGCGAAGGCTGTTTGTAATCACAAAAGAGAGAAAGCGCGGAAGTCAGAAACGTTTGCTCATCACTCGAAATTTGTGGTAAAGGTTATCACATTTTCTCCCAGCCACGAGAAGTTTACATGCTCCGACTACTCGTCATCATCGAACTCGTCGCCATCGATGTCGTCCAGATCGTCTTCGGTTTGCACCTCCCACTCTTCCTCTTCCTCTCCATCCTCCTCATCACCCTCCTCATCACCCTCCTCATCCTCATCCTCATCCTCTCCCTCCTCTTCCTCATCACCTTCATCCTCCTTCTCCTCAAACTCCCCACTGTCGACAAATCGTACACTCACAATACCGCTAGCAAACGTATATCCGACCAGCCCGATCAACGCCGAGCAGATCCAGAGCGCTCGACCCAGACGCAATCTGCGATCTTCCGGTGCTCTTGCTGCTGATGACCGTTTCGGCTTCGGCTTGGCGCCTGTTTCTTCTGTCGTCGGTGTTGGTTGAGGAAGATGTGGGGTGGGTGAACTTGCCTTTTGAGGAGAGAAGGGCCAGATGTACGATAGAAGTGAAGTTGAAGAATCGTCATTGTTGAGTACGGGTGGGGTGGCGGCGAGGTGTGCCTGTGTTGCCCACAGGGGTGAGTCGGAAAAGAGCTGGGTTCGCAGCGTTTCGAAGTAGGCCAATAGGCGAGGGTAAGAGGTCTTGATGAGCCTCGATGCAACGTCTACAGGCAGCGAGGGAGATGAGAAGACCAGAGGTGCAAGTGTCCCGAACACGTGCGCGTCCAGACTCCCCACTCGCTCTCCGTTCAACACTTGCTGTGAGAGCGCTGCATCAAGAACATCCAACACCTCTCTCCACCTAGTCACCAGCTTCGACCGCTCAAACTCATCCTTCACCGCCTCCTTTGCCGACTGACCCAACCCTTTTTTACGAGCAGGAACAATCCCAGCCCTCGCAGCAAGATCGTCCGCCTCACCGTTTTTAGCCGACGCCTCTTTCCCACCCATCCCCCACAACCCTACCGCCGTCAATCGGGTCTCGACAACATTGCGAAGCCTCGAAGGTATCGAAGGCTGAAATCTTGTCGGTAGGGTGGCTAGCTTTGCAAGCGTTGAGGAAGCAACCTCCGCACCGCCCACGGACGAATACGCTGGAGCAGTAACGGCGCGGAAGTTGGCGGGTAGGCTGAACAGCGAATGCAGTGTGAGGTCAAGAAGCTGGTCATCGATGAGTGCGTGGAGTGCTGTGTGTTTTGACGAGAGCTCTGGGTCGGTGCTGAGGGCGGAATCGAGGCCGGAAGTGATGCAGAAGGCGCGAATGGCTTCGACGTTGTTGACGAGCTGGATGGTCTGGTTGTTCTCATCGAGGATTTGCAGTAAAGGTACGCGCGGGAGCGAGGTTGTGGCTGATGCGAGCTGCAGTTGGGTCGATGTGTGGTGGGTGAAAGTGGTAGCGAGCAGCGATGCGGCGTAGAGCGAGGTCGGGTCGAGTGTGGGGAGCGTGGTCGATGAACCCCAGACGTGCAGACGCAGCGTCTTGGGGGCGCTGTCGAGCGTCGTAGCTGAGGATGTAGCGGACATCTTTTGTGAAGGTCGCGGTCGACGGTGGTGGTGCGGACGATGCCTGAAGTTTCCGGTCAATTTGCTTGATTGCGATCGTCGTTGAGGCTCACTCAGCAACAGTGCTGGACGGAAAGTGTCGGCCTGTCAAAAGAGCATGTTCCGGAAGGGAAGAAAGCAAAGGAAAGCACAAATGGAAACAGGGGAAAAACATATTTCCCTGCCAAAAAGTGAGAGAGAACCGTGCGGTCCATTCCGGATCAACCTTTTTTTGACGCAAATCGGGGCGAAATTTCCCGATCCACACTGCTCTTCGCTCACACCATACAGCACACTCTCTTCAGCCCTTTGGAATGCTATCATTGATGCTGTAAGGACGAGATACAAGTACACATGGGTATGCCGTTCGAAATAGATCTATCGTTGCTGCTCTACGACTGCTGCCGCACCTGTTCATCATAGACAGTATCAACACCCTCAATCACCCCACTGCCCAAACACCAATCGCCCTTCCACAACCCCAACACCTGACCTGGAGCAACAGCCAATACCGGCTCTTCAAACTCCACCACATATCCCCTCTCCCCTTTACTGACCACACACTCCGTCTCCATCTGTCTGTGCCTTACTTGCGCCAGCAATTTCAGTTGCCCTCCGCTACTGAGTTCTGGAGGAGGCTCGTTCCAGATCCACCCCATATCTCGCACGTACAACCGTCTGCAAAGCAGCATCGGATGGTCTTTACCCTGTACGACTACGATTTTGTTGCTGCTTATGTCCTTTTTAGCAACGTAGTACTTTGAAGTAGCACCACAAATTCTCGCCCCCTGACCGACGGTTAACGTATGTAGTCCACGATGATGCGAAACCACTTTCCCTGTTTCGTCAACAATCTCGCCCGGTTCCGAGGTGATGTACCCATTGAGAAAGTGCGAAAACCCTTGGCTATTCGACACACCTTTGGCACCATCCGAACCTCTCGTACCGACAAAACATATCCCCATCGACTCCCTCCGCTCCGCCGTTGGCAGCTGAAACTTCTTCGCTAACTCGCGAACTTCGCTCTTCAGCAACCCAGCTAGCGGGAAATGTGCATGCCCCAACCTCTCCTCACCCACACTCGAAAGGTAGTACGTTTGATCCTTCGTCCTATCTTTAGCTCTCATCAACATCGGCCTTCCCTCTTCACTCCACGCTACCCTTGCATAGTGTCCCGTAGCCAACCAACTCTTTCCCCCCTCCTCCTGGGACAAAACCCTATCCATCAACGCCCCAAACTTGATCTCCCTATTACAGCTCACATCGGGATTCGGAGTCGTACCTTGCTTCCAATCGTCCAACGCCGGTTCGAACACCTGAGTCCAATACTCGCGACTCAAATCGATCATTCGAACCGGAATGTCGAGATGCCGACAAACAGCTTGAACATCGGCCCAGTCGCGTTGCCATGTACATCCGGTGGATCCACCAGAACCAGGCTGAAGAGAACCGGTCTCGTCGAGCTCGTTCCAGTTGCGCATGAAGACGGCGGAGAGGTCGAATCGGGACGATTGTGCGAGGAGGAGCGCGGTGACGGACGAATCGACGCCGCCGGAGAGCGCGATTGTGATGTGATCGCCTTTGCGCGGGCCGTGGGTTGGGGTGGAGGGTGAAGTGCTGAGGTGACGAGCGGAGAGCGGGTGGAGGCTTCGTTGATGGAGAGTGTGCTGAACATGTATTGGCGGGATGAGGCTGCTGCTGTAGCTTCTTGAGGACGAAGCTGCTCGTGCAATCGTCGACAACGGTCTGAGAGGAACCCAATCGGTCACACCACCCGGCTTCGCGAGCCGAGCACAGTTCCTGACCATCTTCGCTGCGTACTATGAGGTGCTTGCGATCGATTTCGCCATCGTGTCGGTTTCTCCCTTTGCCGTGTGAATACGATGATTGATATTGGCAAAGACGCAAAGGAAAAAAAAAAAATGCGAGTCGGACCAAAAAAACCTAAAATTTTACCGCTTCAGCCTCCACCTCACCTTCTTCCCGCGGAGCAGGGGGAAAAAAAAGCATAGCCGAAAGCACAACACTCAACATCTTTTCAACTGCCAAATCTGGCTTGAACGACATCATATCGAGCACGTCTCAAGATCACAGCTGAATATGAGGGTCGTACAGGCAACGAAGAATAATATTGAGGCAAGCGTCCGACCAATGCCGCTATTACAGCTTGCGAAAGACGCGTTTCTTACTCTTAACCTTGCGACTCATCTCAAAGTCATCTTCGTCGCTATCCTCCGCATCGCTGTCCGCTGTGAACACCGGTGCTGCTTTCGACTTCTTGCTCATAGCTGCAGCCCTCTGCATTCTTTCCACTTCGCTATCCTCCTCCTCTTCTTGTTCCCTCTGCTGCTCCCTCGCAAACCCACCAACCCCACCCAGCACATTCCCCCTACCCGGCGTATAACTCGTATCCGAAACCTGCGTAAAAGTCGTCAAATCCCCCGCGTTCGCCTTCTTAGTCTTCCTGCATTGAGCAAAGAACAGATGTACATCTCGCTGACAGATGTTTTCCAAAGCGTACGTGTTACCTGAGGGAACTTGGAAGATTCCTCTCGGACCTACGATGAAACTCTTTCGATGGACGGTAGCGCGCAACGCTCCTTGGAGGACGCAGAAGACAAAGCTGTTGTCTTTGCTGGGTTTCGTAGGTTTTCGTGAACCTGGTGGTAGTTCGAGAACTCCCGTCGCCATGAGTCCACCGCAGTTGAAGAGTTTTTCGAAACGAAAATCTTGGTTGGCGGCTGCGACGGGTCGAAGAGACGCAGAAGTGCGCACGATGCTCGTTTCAACTTCGAGGTCGATCTCGTCATCAACGACGATGCCCGTTTCGACGGTTTTGCTGTCCCATCCGTCTTCGACGTGGACCGTGTCGGCTGTCGGGTCGAGGTGCAGCCATCCGTCGTCTTCCGGGTCCGGGGTGGCAGAGGTGAGTCGTGGTGTACGTTCTTCGCTCTTGCGATCGGTTTTACGTCGATTCGAAGAAGTGCGCGTGCGGGTGGTGCCGGCAAAAGTTCCCTCGCCAGGTGCACGCGGCACACGGATGACCTCCTTCACATCCAACACGGGCACTCGTTTGCGTACATGCATCAGAGAAGGATCGTCCTCAAACTCGTCTTCGCCTGGACGGTAGGAGCGACGCAGATCATCAACCGTCGTACCCGACGGAAGACTCGGGCGGCCGTAGCGAACACGTTCGCCACGCCAGTGTTCGAGCGGAGGGAAACGTTGACGTGTGCTTCTGCGGACTCCATTTTCGTCAAAGACGGTGGCTTCACGCGGTTGAGACCGAACTCGTTCTACCACTTCGTTTGCTGCTGGTTTTGTTTTGGATTTGGGTTTTGATGTGCTTGCTGCTGGCTTAGATACGGATTTGGACGTGCTTGCTGCTGAGCGTGCGGCTTTCTTTGTCGGTGGTGGCTTTGTCGATGTAGAAACGGGCAAGAATTCTTCTTCGTCTGGTATGTTCTTCCGTGGCCTGCCTCTTTTCCGCGTTGGGGCCTTGGTTGGCGGTGGTGGTGGTGGTGGTGGCGGCGGTGTTGGAGACCGTGAAGGAGGATAGCATGGCTCTGGTTCTGGCTCTTGTTCGTCGTAGTCGAGCCCATATGCAGAGTAAGGCTCTGGCTCAGGAGCATTATTCTTGGCAGGTCGTGCTCGCTTGCGAGGTGGCGATGGAGATGCTGCTTGAGTGGGTGTTGGCGCGAGCCTCTCCTCTGCTCTCCTTTGCGATGTTTTCGGTCGTTTTGGCGATTTGGGTTGTGATGTAGAAGCTTTTGTTGTTGTCCACCGGGCAGGCGAAGGTTGTACTGGAAGAATCTCGTAGTCGCTCACAACATCGTGTTCCCGATCGTCTTCATCGCCATACTCGGACTCGAGACGGTGCTGAATGCTGGCGAGGATGCGGTCATCTTCTGAATCTGAGAGCTCCACCCTGCGAACCGCTGATGGTTCCTTGCCTTTGCCTTTTGCTTTTGTTGTTGATTGTTTTCCAGCCTTGCGTGCTGTTAGCCCTCGCTCCGGAATGCTCGGTGTTGGCGGTGCTCGCAACGTGTGTTGGCCTTCTGCATCGTTCTCGTCTCCCATAGCTGCTAGGTCGAAGCTCCTCGATCCGGTCGACAGATTTGGTAAATCGTAGTCGTCCTCATCATCGTCTTCTGCTGGCGTGATGTTGCCATGCGGCCGTCTGTCGCGAGCTGATGAGCTACTTGATGCTGCTGCTGCCGATGCTCGTGCAGAACGGATGATTGAACTCGGTGAAGGTGCTGAGCTGTTCTGAATGTCCATCATGCTGCTACTCGATGCAGCAGGGCGATTTCGTCCATTGACGCCGCCGACGTTTGAGCGCCGACTGAAACGAGTCTCGTCAAAAGAGTCATAGTCGTCTTCATCTTCGTCGTATGATGGTTCGTCTTCCTTCGTCTGCTGCCGTCGATCATCCAATGCAGCTTGACTCGCCTTGTAGAAAGCTTCCAAGTCCTCGAACCCATCCTGATCTCGAGCGACGACGGAAAGCCGCAGACCGGTTCGTGAACCTACGCCAGCTTCATGGAAGCGACGTGAGGCTTGTGGCGCCATCGATCCAGCCCTATGCTTTGTCGCACTGCCTGCGCTCTGTGTGTGTCGTGCCGCGGCAGATGTGTGACGAAGGTGCAGAGTGGAGGCAAGATGTCGTTGGCCGATCCTAGATCGTCTGTTGCAGGCCGGACGCGCCTATAAAGGTCGTTGAATGCGCTCAGCAGTGGCGCTGTAGGAGTGAATCTGAGATCGTCCTCAGAAGCTGATCATGGTCAGCGAGGAACATAGTGAGATGAAGAATGGATGGAAGATGTCTTGATGGAATGATGAAATTGCTTCTGCAGCTCTTGTTGTTTCCGACGCGACCGGAAAGCCCACGCGTAAGTTCAGGGTCCAACCTGGCAAGATTCTTTTTTTCGGCTTCAATTTGCGTGTTGACAATGAGCTGACATGGCGAAGGCCGCATCAAAACTGCTGTGGTTCAAGATATGGTGCTGGGGGAGGGGTGACGCTTTGGCATCAGATGTGCAGCTCATCCTGCGAACACTGAGGGTGGGACGTGACAAGCTCTGATGCAATTGTGCGACTGACAAGCGAATGGTGTCCATGATGAGTGGGTATGTATGACTACCAATGCTGTATCTAAACAAATCTAAAGCGAATCCTAATCAATAGTCATGAACGAGGAGATGGAGCAACGTGTAGATGCTGTCTAGCACAATACACAGCTGTATAGCGGCTGCATCAGCGTCTCGCCAAAGGCTGTCGACGCACGACCGGCCGCTTTGTGGGACTTTCGTTGCGATTCTCCCAAGCGTGCCTGCCCGTCCTTCCAGCGCCAAACGAATCCTCTGCGCCACGTTTGCGAGATCCATCGGCCTGTGCCGCATCAGCCATATGGGCATCTTCAGTCTGCTCATTCTGGCCGCCTGCAAAGTCTGCCTCATCCCTGCCCGCAGGGGCGCCCTGAATTGGCTGCTGCTGTTGCTGATGATGATCGAGCATCTTGAGAAGCTTGTTTCGCTCTCGCAAGGCTGCAGGATCGTCGTATACGATTCGAACGCTAGCATCAAAGCTCTGACCGATCTGACTGTTGGGCGGCAGGGCAACATCCTTGTCCATCCCAAGCGAGTATCCCTGAGCTGCGGCCTCGGCAGCGCGTTGAGCATCGAGCTGCGCCTGCGCTTCCAGCACCTTTTCTGGTGCAAGCATGCCCTCCGTCGCGCTCGAATTGGGTTTGAACTCATCGGAACGCTGCTTGCGTGCGCGAGGTGGAAGTCGATTCTTCTTGCGAGTGCCCTGAGCTAGTGTACGGCTGCGGAGAAGCTCCATGACTTCGTCTGCGGATGGGATCTGGTCTTTGGCTTTCTTGAGGATATCACTTTGCTTGGGAGCGGCCATGTCTTTCTTCTCCGATCCTGGAAGGACCGCACCGCGCACTTCGCCAACCAGTACATCTTCTTCAGCCTCCTCGCCCTCGAAGAGCGTCTGACTCGAGGGCGCCGGAATACTCCCATCCGGATCCATGCCAAGATCACCATCTGGTGCATGACCGCTGAGTGTCACATCAGCGTCGAAGTCTGTCGCGTTGCCCAAATCTTCATGCGGCACTTCGATCTCCTCCGATCGGCCCCTAGCGCGCGGCTCGTTGCCCCAGTCATCCTTGTCGATGAAGCTATTATCGACAGTGCGTCTCGCGGCGTCTGCTGAAATGGAACGATGCCACGGCTTGGCTGCAGCTACGAGTTCCGCCTGCGTCTGCTGGGCGGCCTGCGCAGCTTGCGGCTTTGGAGCTTGATGCATGGCGGACTGCGACGCCTGCGAAAGGAAGTTGCCCGAAGCAGATCCATCCGAGTTGGAGAGCACAGTGAGCAAGGACTTGGATGGATCCATAGAAGAGGGGAAAAGTCCCTCGTCGACTCGAATGCTCTGCTCGATGCACTTGTCGAGCCATGTCGGATGAACGAGGAATGCACTGCGGTCGAGTTCCTTGCCTTCACGAGGCATGCCGGCGCCTCGGTGAAGGAGATGAGTCGTCGAATCGTTGGCTTGTGCCTGCCAGCATGCTCCGAGCTGCAGAACCTTGCATTCAAGCATGACGCTTTGTGAGGCCAACACCTTGGATCTGGATACAGTACAGCCTGCCAGTGGCAGGCTTGGCTCACTTGCCGCTGCGTCGGCTTCCTTCCGAGAATCGGTGGATGGCGGAACGGCTGAGTTACTGCTTCCCGCATTGCTGCTGCTGCTGGCGGTAAAGCCCGAGGCAGACTGATCAGAAATGACAATCGGAATAGGCGGCGGAACAAGCCGACCGGTCTGCCTTGCCTTGACGATGAACTCGAGTCCGACGACAGGAACTCCGCAGCTGCGTGCGCGTTGAGCACGGCGTCCTTGGAAGCTCTCCTGCGTGGCGCAAATGACGTGCGTCAACGACTCGCCTTTCATCTGCTTGGCAACTGTACCTCCCATCTCGGCGACGGTCTTCTGAGCGTGGTAGAGCTCTGGTGAGTCGGGATCGAAACCTAGCAACAACAACCTCAGCTTCCCACCATCGTGCAAGGGTAGCGGAACTCGAGCGGGTAGAGCAGCAAAGTAGTCGTTTGGCTCCACAAAGACCTCGTGGTGAAGGCAGTATTCGACCCAGAAATGCATCACTGCTACGATACCGGCATCGTCGAGGGCACGAATGGAGGCAGCGGACGCCTTTGGCTCGACGACGACAAAGTCGGGAGTGGTCGAGGAGCCGACCTGGAGGATGGTAGCGCCATTGTCGCGGAGCACTTGCTCGAGCAGCCTTTTGCGATCCGCATCGTTCAAGCAGACCTTGAAGCTTTTGGTATGGAAGCAACCTTGGCTGCCACTGCTTCTAGTTGTTTGCGTGGCGGTGGCTTGGCTAGGATGCGGCAAGGCGACAAACTTGTTGGGGTTCTTGCGCAGGTTGAGAGGCGCCGCGGCAGAAGCGGATGGTGCGGGTGAGAAGCTGGAAGCGCGGGACATGCCCAGGAGGCTTTTGCGATGCGTGCTGAATGGGTTTGAGGTGGATGCGGTAGTGTCAGGAGGAAGAGCGGAAGGAAGTGCAGGTGGAGATGCGGACGCGGATGATATTGGTTTGGCGGGAAGAGGATGCTGATTAGAAACCGAATTTGGCAGGTCGCGCGGTGCTTTAGCTGAGTTTCCTTTGAGTTGGGAGAGGATATTGTCAAAGGACTTTTCTGCTGCTGCGGCTGCTTTCTGTCTGGAACCTATCGTGATGGGCTGCTCTTCGTCTTGATCCTGTGCGTGACTCGTGTCACTATTGCGGTTATTGCGCGCCAGAGAGTCGGATTCAGCCAGTGCCAGTTTGGATCTATTTGAAGCGACAAATGGACCTTGAAAGGGGACAGCGGCGGGTGGTTCGTGACGAATGAAGGGTGACGGCAACTTGTCACGAGCCTTGTCGATGAGTGCAGTGCGCTGTGTTTGGTCTGGAAGCTTTGCGAAAATGGAATAGGTCTGTTCGCTGAGACAACCTGCAGCCTGCTGACAGTCTGTGAGCCACTCTGGCCGTACGGCCAAGATGCGTGAGGCAGCCTGCTCTCGAGTGCCGTTGCGACCGTGCCGAGCTCGATCGAGGAAGTGAAGAAGGTGATGTACGCTGCTGGATGCGTTTGGGTCGGCAGAGGCAGAGACGAGGTGGGTGATGGTGCCGTCGAAACGTAGCTCATCCGAGACGGTTGCTCCTAATTCCTTTGCGAGAGCAACGACCTTGCGACGCTCTGCGCCTGCCAGAGCAGAGAAGCAGATGGTGGTGTTGCTCAAGGCGGGGAGTTGATGTTGATGTTCGAGTTGCTCGGCGTCGACATCTTCACCTGAGAGCCATGCCTCGCGTACATCGAGGATCCAGTCTGGACTGACAATGTGCATGCCCAGCTCGAATGCGAAACGATACTTTTCCGAGCCGGGCCGATCTGCTATGAGGTGGGTGACATCTTCAGTCAAGTTGCCCTCGACTCGAGCACCAAGTTCGCGGGCGTACTGCGTCAAGGTCTGCTTGGCATCGCTGAGTCCCGTGATGGATATGATGGCACCCTTGAGCGGTCGAGCTGAGGTACCGATGAAATCGGCGTCGAGGTGCGCGCCGTGATCCTGACCGTTGTCTCTGAGTTGACGGAAATGAGCGGCATCCTCGCGGTCATCGAGTAGTTCGTCGTGTTGGCGGGATCTCTTGTTTGAAGACGAGGAGGCTGCAGTTGAATCCCTGTGAGCTGGGCGTAGTTTGACGTTGGGGATCTTGGTGGACCTATGCGCCCTCGCTGACCTGTTCATGTCGAGGCAGCTTTGTTGGAGATATGAGCATGCATGGGTATGGAGCTGCTAGTGGTGGTTGACGCCTCGTGTTGGGTGAAAATGAAAGTCTATGATGATAGCAGCGTGAGAAGATGCGCTGGTGGTGTGAGAGATGCCGAGCTGATCGAGGCTTCCAGAAGCGCTGATGTAGGATATATGGGGGAGATCTCTAGGGATGCTGATGCGAATGCTGATGCTTATAAGTGATGGCGATGGTGATAGATACGATGCTGGTGCTGATGAGTATGATGGAAGCTGTTGATTGAGCAAGGGAGAGAGAGAGGAGAGATGGATGATCTTTGGTGTCTCACGCGAGCTTAAACTTGAGAAAAAGTGTAAATTGCCAAAGCCGCGCTTTTTTATGGCCGACGCGTCAAAGCTTGATTTGATAGAATCGGGAGATTCATGCAGGGTTCGATTCGATTGCCGCGCTCCCAAACACATATGTGTGATGAAGTGCGCTGATGGCGATTTGAGTCCGAAAAAGGGTTCAATTTTATTCAGTGCAGCCCCTGGCCTAAGTCACAGTCAACTCTCACTCAGTCAGCCAAGGCCAGCGAGTCAGCAAATTCACTCAATCGCGCACAGTCACTCACTCCACACACACCGCCTATCTCTGTCACATCACACACACTCTCGCTCTGTGTCTCTTTATTACCATCACCATCACCAACATCATCATTTGACAGCTCACAATCGCATCACGCATACTTCTCGGCACTATCGCTTTGCATCGGACTCGGATTTCAGATCGAGGATTCGTCACTACCACCACCACTACTTGCACCACTCGCACTGTCCGACCCCACTGCACATCTGAACCACCTCTAGTCCAACGGTTAGCACCAACAGTTAGCTTCCATGCAGTCATCCAAGATCGAGCGAGGGAGCACCTCTCAGTCTGCTCAGCCTAGCTCTTCAGATGACACGGACCTTACTTCGCCCGCCAATCTACGCAAACTCGTCCTCAACTATCTCTTGCACCATTGCTACACCGAAACCGCCACCGCCTTCGCCAAGGATGGCATCATCGGTGATCTGTACGGTGCAGAGTCGTCGAGCTTCCCTGCTGCTTCCGCTGCTGCCGGCCTGAGCTCTACGGCTGGCGAACGGGCAGCCACTCCATCCACCACAGCTTCTGGTTCGAGGAGTGCAGCAATGAACACTGTCGAGTCCTCCTACCGAGGTGCGACCGGCACTTCCAGCACAAGCGGGCGTCAAGCACATCCACTTTCCGCACCGCCACTCTCTCGCGACGACTCGAGCATGGAGATCGAGGTGGAAAACTTGCTTCCTACCTCGTCTGAACATGCCCAAGCTTCGACATCCCATCACAACGGACACAGCAACGGATACTCAAATGGCGCTTCGGGTCACTCTAACGGCCGTCTTCTTCGGTCAGGTCGCGGCGCGGATGATGCCGAACGAGCTTATGATGATGATGACGATGATGAGCAGCTCGACGATGCAGAGCAACCCACGTCTGACGTGAATGAAGTGCAAGACGATGTTGACGTCGATGTGGATGTCGACATCAGCCCCGATCTTACTGCTGAAGACCTTCGAGGTGTGCGTGCACGCAAGCAGATCAAGGACTTCATCATCTCGGGTCACATCCGTCAAGCTATGGATATGATTAATGAGTTCTTCCCGACGGTGCTTAACAGCAATGCCGCAGCAGCAGCCAGTGGGGGTTCAAGCCCGTCCAAATCAGCGCGTGTCAGTCCCAGGAGCGGGAAGACTTCGACTGCTAGCGAAAAAATGCTTCCTGCCAACCCGACTTCGATGGAGCCGGATCACTTGCTGCTCAACTTGCAGATTCAGGTGTTTATCGAAGCTATTCGATCCGCGTCGTCTGCGCAGCTTGCTCCGGCTTCGGCGTCGGCGCAATTGGGTGCGTCGAATGGGGGGTTGCCTTCGTTGGCTTCGACTACACCGGGGATTGCTGCTTCTGCCATTTCTCGGGCGGCGTCGCCGGCTCCCTCGACGTCTTCGTCGAATGGTTCGACTACCTCGGCTAACGGGGCTAATGCAGCGCTGAATCCGGCGCTTCATTCGGCGCTTTCTTATGCGCAAGGGTTGTACGCTTCGGCTCAGAAGCTGCCGAGCTTTTGGCGTGCGATGTATCTCAAGGAGCTAGAGCAGGTTACGGCGCTTCTTGCGTATACGGATGTCGAGCATTCGCCTGTGCGGAGGTTCTTGCATCGGTCGAGGAAGGTGGCGTTGGCTGAGCAGGTGAATTCGGCGATACTGTTTAGGAGTGGCGGGCCGAGTCAGCCGTTGATTGAGGTGGCGGTGAGGCAGACGACGTTGGTGTGGAATCAGTTGGTGGCGGAGGAGGTGCAGGTGCCGGTGGGGCATCCGGTGTTTGGGGTGGTTGGGGAGGAGGGTGGGGGGGAGGGGGAGGGAAGAAGGGGACGAGGAAGGTGCCCCAGTGGAAGTTTAGGAGTTTTTTGGCCGAGAGGTGAGCGGTGTGAGCGGGTAGATAAGACGAAATGACAGATGTACACAAACAAATATGAACACGGGCTGTAGTGTGGATGGAAGTGAAATTGCTAAACGGAAGTTCAATCGCGCATTTCAGCGTCGTCATCCGACTCTTCGTCGTCGTCCTGAATCCTAACGATTCCGTCACCCCTACTCGGTTCGGTGCCATCCAACGTCAATCCTTGGACGTTTCTCAACCTGTCACCGAAAGTCTTTCTGACCGCTGGGTTGGAGAGCGCGTTAAACACCTGTAGCTGACCTGCGCTTCCGGCAGCTGCGAGGGTGAGAGGGTCGTTTGGGCTGAATTTGGAGGTGAAGATTTTTCCCAGTCCTAGATCTCTGCTAAGGACTAGGTTGATCGCACCGGGAGCACCAGAGGATGATTCGGAGAGGGACCAAAGTTTAACCGAGCGGTCGGAGGAGGCGGTTAGGATGCATCCGGGAATGTAGGGGGAGATGTCGACGGCTGTACATGCTGTATCGTGGGCTTGCAGGGTGTACTGTGCAGAGTGGGGGGAGCGGATGTCGAACGATTGAACGATGCCGGATTCGAGGGAGCATAGGAAAGTGGATGCACTCCATCCGTTCCATACAACGCTCTCGACGTCCGAACCGATGTGGATCACCGAAGCGGTGTCGGGTGTACGCGTATCAAACACTCGGATCGTCTTATCGTAGGATCCGGTCAACAACACCGCCGGGTTCGCTTCACCACTACCACCAACGGCTTTGCACTGCCATGCAACGCTCTGCACTTTATCCGTGTGCGCTGAGAACGATCTAAACGCCGTAGAGTTTTCGGTCGTGTGTGGTCGGGACAGATCCCAAAGCTTGACCGTGTGATCTGCGGAAGCCGAAGCGAGCAAGTTGCGTGCAACAGAATTCCAAGAGAGGGAGAGAACCGCATCGACGTGGTATGCATCGTTAGCTACGCGCTGCTTCGACTGTTTGCGTTTCTTCTTGCCCGTTCCCAGGGGAGCGTTGAGTTGATCGGTTTCGGTCTTTCGGCCCAAAATCGCATCGGGGTACATGCCATCGACAACGTCCATGGACCAAATTTCGATCTCGGGATCCATGGTTCCCACTGCGATAAAGTTGCCCACCGCTCCAGCTGGTTTAGCGGTGGTTGTGTTTTGATCCCCCGAAGAGCGAGCGGGGGAGTAATCGAGCCATTCCAAGCACAAGGGAAAGGAGGGAAGCATGAGATCGTGGTGTACGTAGAGGTTGGCATCGTTCGCTGCGTAAATGTGCGCTTCGAGCTGGGATACGTCGTCCTCGGTTTTGGCTGTGATGATAAAGTTGTCGGTAGGGTAGACCTCGAGCTCTTCGCGTTCCTCTTCGTCGTCCTTTTCGGCGTCGTCCTGCACTGTGATGTAAGGATCGTCTTCGTTGGATTGGTAAACGGCGAGGCCGCGGATGTTGCTGAATGCGCCGGTGGTCGTTTGTGCCTCTGTTTCGTCGTCGTATTCGTCGAGGTTGTAGCGTGACAGGTCGTCGGGATCTTCTGTCTCTGTTTCGGTCATCGCTGCATCTCCGTCGGCGTCCTCCTTCATCTCTGCATCTTCTTCGTCGTCTTGCCATTCTTCTTCGTCGTCGTCGTCGTCGCCGCCAGTTACAGGTGCGAATGGGTCCTTGCCCCTAGCAATGTCGCGCTGAGCACGCTCGAGCTGAGCTTTAGCATCTTCGAACTGCACGTTGGCCATCTTGGAGACACGGTCCATTTCGTCATCGTCCAGTACGTATTTTTTGGGATGCTGAAGGCTTTTGCCTCTAGCTATCCATTGGAGAGCGCTAATCATGATTGTGCTATGATCCGCCGAAGCTGATGCGGGAGGGGAAGATGTGGGTGATGGTTGGAGAGTGAAGAGAGAGAGAGAGTTGACAGGTGTCGCTCAGAGGATTTTTTTTGAGAAGAAATTTCTGAGAGAGAGGTGGAGCCAAAAGTAAAATTTAAGGGTTCTGCGAGGGAAAAATTGGCTTATGTAAGCAAAGAGAGTGCAGGCTCAGCAGCAAAATTTGGAAAGGCGAAAGGCGAAAAAAAGTCTGAATTCTTCCAGATTTCTCCACCTCGCCTGCATCTTTGCACTCGTTTCTTCCTTCTCTTCCTCCCAAAACTCGACCCTTTCCTCACCACCTCCATCAGCACACACACAATGATTCGAGTCGCCAAACCCAAAAACGCCCGCTCCAAGCGAGCCCTCGAAAAACGACAGGCTCGAGAATATGAAGCCGCCAAAACAGCCATCTTTGTCAAAGGCCCCCACTCCTCTGCTCGACTCAATATCGCCCTGACCGAACTCAACTTGCTCAAGAAACCAGACAGCATCAGCTTCAACAAGAAGAACGAAGCGTTGCCTTTCGAAGATACTTCCTCCTTCGAGTTTTGGAGTGACAAGAACGACGCGTCGCTGTTCATGTTTGGCAACTCGCAGAAGAAGCGTCCGGATAACCTGACGTGGTTGAGGATGTTTGACGGGCAGGTGTTGGATATGTTGGAGATGGGGGTTGTGGGGGCCAAGAGTATGAGTGAGTTCAAGGGGGTTGCTAGGCCAGGGGTTGGGATGAGGCCGGTTTTCCATTTCAGTGGACCGCAGTTTACCATGCCGACGGATGCGACGACGAGTATGTTGGCGGGAGCCGAGGGGAGTGAGTGGGATGAGACGGGAGCGTATTTGCAGTTCAAGAGTATGTTGTTGGATTTTTACAGGGGTGAAGAGTTGAAGATGAATCAGATCGCACTGTCGGGTTTGCAGCATGTGATTTGTGTTACTGCTGCACCGGCGAGCGACCAGAAGGGTCCTTCTGCCTCGAAAGCGGAAGGAGGTGATACCTTGGCAGACCTCTACAAAGCAGCAGGTCTCACACCAAACGGCACCGCCATCACCCCTTCCTCATCCTCCATCGTCACCTCCCCTCCCAACACCCTCATCCACTTCCGAGTCTACACCATCCAACTTCTCGCAAGCGGCTCCAAAATCCCCCGCGTCGAACTGCAAGAATGCGGCCCTTCTTTCGACTTCCAACTGCGAAGACGCAAACCGGCTTCGATCGACATGCTCAACCAAGCTCTGCGCAGACCCAAGACTCAAGCCGAGAAGAACAGACAGGGCAAAGAGGGTGCCAAGAAGAACATCGAGACCGACGACATGGGCGATACCGTGGGTAGGATTCATGTGGGTAAGCAGGATCTGAGCGGATTGCAGACGAGGAAGATGAAAGGTTTGAAGAAGCATTTGGACCCGGAAGGTGGGGATAGCGAGGAGGAAGAGGAGATGGAGATGGATGATATGACGATGTATAGTGATGATGACGAGGAGGAGGAGGAGGATGACGATGATGTTGACGATGATGAGGATGAAGATGAAGATGAGGAGGAGGAGGAAGAGGCAGCTCCTTCAAAGAGGAGAAGATCCTAAACCAGCACCCAGTTTCGGCCATGTAACACATCTTCAATGCACTTTGTTCACACATTCAGCACACTCGCCCGCCTCTCTCTTCTTGAAAATCTGTTCTATTGAGCCAACCATCTCAACACCTCGCTCTTTCCAACCTCTCTCAATCCTGCCCCAACCAAACCTTGACAAACTCCACCTGCTCCTCATGAATCTTCCTCACCCTCTCCGGCGTCTTACTCTCATCCTTCACCCCATTCTCATCGCAATGATGCCAGCAATCCGGGATCAACTTGAACGGTCTCTGCACCGTATCCGCCCTGTTGCCACCGTACGCAAACTCCTCACTGTGCACCGTCGCAGGTCTCCATGGATCGTACTGACCGTCTACGAACGCCAACCTGTCCACGCTTAGGTGGAAATTGCCGAGCTTGTTCACTTCGTCGATGTTCGGTCGAGCTGGCATTGTGTAGTGTTTTCCCGGGGGGTAACCTTTTTCGCAAATCTCGTGGGCGTAAGAGTAGTCGAGAAGGGTAGAGACGAGTTTGGGACCGGAAGAGACGAAGTATTTGCTCTGGCCGTCTGGTGTGGGTAGATACTGTGGTACGGGTGGGGCGGTTATGATGTATCCCCAAGTGGAACAGTATTGGAAAGTCCACGCCCGATCAACGGTGAGATTGGGGTTGGAAGCGAAAGCGACATAGTCGATTCCAAAGCATTCGTCGGGTGTGGCGCCGGGTTGACCATCTTCGCCCTGGATACAGGGTTGGACGTAGTTGTTGCGAATGTAGTGGGCGTATGCGTGCACTTCGCGGGAGACTGATAGACCTTTGGACTCGACGCGAGCGCTGACGGAGTTTGACTCGTACTGACCATCGGCTCCGTAGGTCGTGAGAACGTCGCAGAACTGGCCAAACTCGGTAGAGGATATGGCAGGATCCCAGTTGAGACTTTGGAAAGATCCAAGAGGGTACGTGTTGAGGTTGGCTAGGTCGCCGAGGTTGGTGAGGCCTTGGAGACCGAAGAGCTCGAGCAGCTGTTGGGTGCGGTTTGCGTCGCGGTCGGGTTGATCGCCGCCAGTCAACGGGTTGGGAGCTATAGTTTCGTCAATCCCAGCGATGGCTGCTTGGATGGCTTGGCTGCAGTTGGTGGGTGCACCACGAGCAACGGGGTAAAAGTACTCGGGGAACTCGTCTATCGCGGTCACAACAGCACTCGAGGCAATGGCACCATGCACGAGCTCGGGATAGAGCAATCGCATATGAGCCGAACGTGCGCCAGGATAACTACCGCCGTAGTAGATGATTTTACGCTTCTCCGTGTTGTCCGTACCCGGGATATTGAGATGACGGATGAACTCCGCCGAGTCTTGAAGCGCTTGCTTGTTGGTCAACCATCGAAGCTCGTCGACGCCCCAAGCATCGCCTGGTCCGAGATCAGTACGGTTCGGCAGCGACGTTCCATAGTAACGATGTTCGAGCACGATACCAATACCTCCCGTAGCCTCCGAGAGAATATCGAGGATCCCCTTATTGAGGAAACCAATACGAGCCTTGGCATCAGCCTCACCACTGTCCAGGATGTAAACCGGCACAGCCTCTCCCTTCTTTCTGGCCGAAGCGGGCTTATAATGGCGAGTCGAGTAAAAGAAACGCTGGTCGAACTGAGCCTGCGTCGTATTGTCAAAGTGATCCAGGGGCTGTCTATAGTATGCTGGCTCTTTGATATCGTGCGGCTTGCTCTCCTCGCTTGGGCTGGTAACGATGTACTCGACGTACTGTGCCAGACCTGCGCCGATGCCCTGCTGCGCAGAGAGGCCGCTGCGGAAGGCGGTCCAGGCTTGGTTTAAGAGGCTATCGGTGTCGCTCTCGAGGTCCTGCTGAGATTGGAGGAAGGCAGCTCGTTGCTGCTGCTTTTCGTACCTGCGCTCTAGCATGCGTTGAAATCCATCCATGCGTCGTGGGGTCGAGTGGGTTAGGCGTTCGGCGCTAATGTGAAAGGCGGAGTCGTCCTGCGACGATTCCGAGACGTCGGTGGTTGGAATAGCATTGGTTGCTGGGCTGAAGGCAGACAGGCCGAGCGCCAGCGCCAGCCATGGCGTGAGAGAGGATGCGACCTTCATGGTGAGGATGGTCGAGCTCTAGCGTTCGAGGTCGAGAACTGCTTCTACGGTGATGGTGGTAGGAGTAAATAAAGCACCCACCGGTTTCCGGTCACACCGTTCTATAGCCTGACTTGGATCGATGTGTGACTCGTGCTGTAAGGCTGGTGGTGATAGCATACAGTCAAAAGGATCGGATGTCAGTGAGCCGGTGTTTAGTGGGCTGCGGAGGGACGTGCGCCACCCTGCACCCTGCAGAGGCTACAGCGGCAGTGATAGGGGTTCTCAAAGCGCAGTTTTGGGCGATTCCTGTGCAAAATTTCCGCATTTGATCGTCCCACCGGAAACGCGCAGCAAAAGTCGCCACGAAATTCACCGGTCAAGACACCTCTCTTAGAAAGCAACGAGAGATATCGCATTTCGTAGGATGGTCCGTTGAGAGCGATTCTAGTTGATGGTGAGGGTACGGGTCTCAAACAATGAGTTGAAAAGCAATGCCGTGCCAAGTGAAAGAAGTCAATTAAGCTCTGCTGCTCGAGCGTCGCTGCCTCATTCACAAGCTCAAACTTGCGGCGACCATCCGGACATGTGCAGACGAGTCAGTCAGTGAACAACCTCCGATCACAATCATCGTGTAGAAAGCATTGTGGCGGATTGCATGAGAGTTCGTACATCGTGAAGCGCAGACACAAAAAAGACAAAGAGGGAAAAGGCGCAGAGGGAAGACACAGAGACGCAGGATGGGAGGGCGAAGGAGGGGAAGCAGCATGGAAAGCGAGCCAGCGAGCCGGACGTCTACTGAAGACAGAATCGAAGATAGAATCGACTCGAACGGAGCCAAAGACAGGCGAGTGCGTAATGTCGCTTTGACGGTATGCAGAATATGCTGAAAGCAAGGATGGTGTAGAAAAATCGAATTGCTTCAACGTGCTGGGATGCTTGAGAAGAGGCACGCCGTCGTGTTGCGATCCGAGCTCGACAATCACCGACTGCGTTCTGGGGCATCCTGAGAGACTGCAAGTGGATACCATTGTTGTGAGGGCGATGATGGACGAGAAAGCGTGACGACTCCGGAAACGTGGTTGGGTATTGTTTTTAGAGAATGGCGCACTTGGACTTCTTGCGGATCACAGGTGGTTCCAATGCAGCCACGATGGCCTCGTCAAACACGTTTTTCAATCCCTTCTGCGTCAATGCCGAGCACTCGACGTACTTGACCGCACCCAACTCTCTTGCCAATCGCTCACCGCCCTCAAAGGGAACGGGACGCTGCTTTGAACGCGCGAGCTTCTCGATGACGGCGTGGTCATCGCGCAAATCCACCTGAGTTCCGACGATCAAACAAGGCACACCGGGGCAGTGGTGATGCACTTCGGGGAACCACTTTTCCTTTACGTTTTCAAACGAGGCTGGCGAAGTGACGGAGAAGCAGACGAGGAAGACGTCGGTCTGCGGGTATGAGAGCGGTCGCAATCGGTCGTAGTCCTCCTGACCCGCGGTATCGAACAATCCGAGAGTGTATGGATCCTCGCCGATCATGACGGTGACGGCGTAATTGTCGAATACTGTGGGAACGTACTCGGAGGGGAACTTGTTGGTGGTGTACGAGATCAAGAGACAGGTCTTTCCGACCGCACCGTCTCCGACGACGACGCACTTGATGGTCTGCATATCGGTGTTGTGCTGTTCGAGCGGATCGTAGACCAGATGCGATGGTGGTGCGTAGTCGTGTGAGATGCAAGTTGGGCAAGTTGAGCAGCAGCAGGAAAGACGAAATGGAAACGAGAGAAAAAGGCAATGACGGGGTCAGATATATGATCGACTATGATGGACTGCGTTTGATCGGGTAGCTAGACAGCCATGACTGCGAAGATTCCAGTTGAAGCACATGTGTTGTAGAGCGGAAACACTCTAGGATGCACTGCACATGGGTCCAAACTGTGAGACCGATACCTCCTACACTGCTACTGATGCCCCAGGTGCTGCTGAACCATTGCGGTGATGAGCTGCGATGACCCACAGATGCTGCTCCTTTCCCTTCCTAATGCACTGCACTATGGCTGCCGGCTTGTCTGGACCATCTCGTGATGAGAATGACTAGCAGTTTCCTGCAAGGAAACCAGAATTGTAGTATGAACACTTACGCTCTGAAGATTGATGAATGTGATGGATTGTTTGTAGTTGCAGCTTTCAAAGCTCTAGTTTCGCGAGACTGATTGAGAGGTCTGGCGGATTCGAAGCTCCGGTCTCGTCGAGGATTGTCCTGTCTCGAACACGTACGATAGATGAGCGTACGGAAGATAGAAGAAAGTAGGAATCGGTGGCTTGAACTGCAGATGTACCGTCGATCGGATGCTGTGCGGTTGATTCGAGGAAAGATTCTGCAAGTCAATCGAAGAAGTTGCGAGAGATAGCTCTTGAGACCGCGGTGGTTGATCGAAAAGATGAAAGCTCGAGTGGTTGACAAGTCAAGATGGGAATGCAAAGAAATTGGTGGTGATGGTGTGAAGGATAGGCAGATTAGATGTCCGATGTCGAAGCGGGTTCGGTCGGCTGGAGGATAGTTAGGGTGGATTGATTTCAAGGCAAAGCGTGGTCGTATCGCTCGCTGGCTGCAAAACAGGCAAGGGCGAAGCGGACAGCAGCAGCAGCTGAGACAGGCCAACTGAATGCACAGCCAGGCAAGCACACAAGCTCGAAGTAGACAGAGCTGAGAGCTGAGCGCGCGCTCTCTGCCACCCGCACACAATAATGAGCGAGACAGTTCGGGGGCGAGCGCGCCTCATTTCTAACTGTCCGAATTCAACGCTAAAACTGAAATTGCAGGCAAGTGAGGAGTGAGAGAAAGAGAGAGAAAAAGCGTTCCAACCCCACGCCCTCTTTGAATTGCCCCCTATGCAGCTTTTGAATTTCGAAAGAGGAAGCAAATACATTTTCTTCAAGGGTGCAACTTCTCTGGAGCAAATGTTGAATTGACACCTCAAGTCTGATTACAACTTGCTTGAATTTTGACTTGGAGCCAAGCTTTAACTTTGTTCGAACGAATACAATGTGTTTGTATTGGAATTGAAAGCTGAAGCCGTGATTCAAGTTGCGTTTCGCAGGGCGATAAGGGTCTTGTCGCAGAAAAGAGCTTCGTAATTTCGCCCTTCCGGAAGTTGTGCGTCAGCGTCAGACCGCGAGACGCAGGCCGGGTACAGAGCGGCTTCTGCAAGCGGTCTTCTTTGGCGGCAAGCGTCGGGCATCTAATCAACCGAAGGAAGAACGAGAAGTTGCCATTCGATGCTTCTTGACGGTTGTCGGGAAGGGAAAAGAAAGAACACGAATGTCGACGAACGGGGATCGATGCCATGTGGCTGCAGCGGCATTACGCCCGCTGTTCATGTCTAAGAACGCCATGTCCGCTGCGATCCTTTGCCGACACCGAGATTGTGACAATACCAGGTCTACAGACCCAGAGCGACGACAATGAGCTCAAAGAGAGACGGGCATGCACTGAGCAGCACCCTGCGTCGAACGTCAGGTTGTGCCCACCTTGATCGTGAGGCTCAAATGGCAGCCAAACCACAGCGTGACGAAGGGTGGGTGTGTCCACTTGGTCCTGGGTGGGACGTTCCTGCACTCTAGTGGAGCCGAATCGAATGGAAGAGAGCACCTTTGTGCAACGTCGTGGGGCTGGAAAGCGGATTACACAGAAACGCTTGATGCTCGTAGAGGCTCTAGATGCTGCTAAGTTAGCTTTACTCTGACTCTGTCAGTGGCACTCCGGGATGTCGGCTAGCTATCCGGGTCAGGGTCTCTCTGCTGATTGTTGGGTACGGAAAAGAGGATCCGATCCAGCGGAGTGTGTAAAGAGCGTCTTTTGACTTTCGGCATTCAGCAATGTGGGACTGTGTGATGCCGTGCCTCTGCTGCGCTCATTCGAATGGCAAGGGCAAAGAAGGATAGAGAAAAGCCCTTAGTTAGTCACCGACAAAGAAGCGGTCTCAAGTCGGTGTTCAGCCATCAGTCGCGGAGAAGAAGCAATCTGACGCTAAGATTTCGTGATGACCGGAATGACAGAAAATAATCGCTTTACAGTACGGACCCTGAACAAACGGCATGGCGGGTAACAGACAGCTCTCTTGCGCATCAAAAAAAGAGGGCACAAAGGGACAACCGAAATGGCCGCGGCGTCGATCGGCAAGCCCATTTTGCGAAGATCAAGAGCTGCCAGAAAAAAAAGAAACGACAAGAACAACAACACTTGCTCACTGTAATCAAACTGACGCGCACGCACATACAGTATACGCCGTGTGTGTGTAAGAGGGTCTCCTTCGAATCGAAACCAGGAGTCAGGATGGAATGCGTTGATTGAGCCTGAAGAATGTCGTGTGATCGTGACCACTTTGCTGGAAGCACCTTTCACACCGACACGAAACAATGCCAAGTGACAGCGGGTCAACTATACTCAAGAAAAGCCAGCACGCTAATGAGGTGGGTGTGTTTATGTGTGTTGGCGAGCTGACTGAACGGGCCTTCGCTTCTTCTTTGTTGTCACTCTACACTGTATTATTGTGCGGACGGCGGCTGTCAATCTGGCTTTGCAAAGGTTTCGTGTGATTGTGATTGTGATTATTTATTTTAGGAATGCCGATGGTGGTGGGTGAGAAATGCACGCTGAGTTGCTCCGTCGCGCGCTGTCGCTTTCGGATGAGCAATCCGCTTCTGTAAAAATGCGTTGCGTGCGGAGAGTCACAGTGCGAGTCGCTGTGTGTGTGCCGCCAACTCTCTCCACTTCCCTCTGCATTTGCCCACAAAATCGCTTCTCTATGGAAGCTCAGCAGCGCCTCACTCTTCCATCCTCTTTCCGCTTTTCCTTCTCCGCTCCAATCCCATCGTCACCGTCTTGCCGTCCATCCCATCCCACCCCATCCTTCACTTTCAATCCTGCTCCCTTTCCTTCTTCAAACGAACGAGCACACTCATCATCGCCATCATCGTAACGACGCAACGCACTCGCAAGTCACCACGCTTCTCACTCACTCCCAAAAGCACTTTCACAACCTCGCACTTAACCAAGCAGTGCAGATCCATCTCTGCTTCAACTTCTGTTCTGGCAGAATCGACTCTGTCTACACGTAGTAGCACCAAGGCATTCTTTCTCCGTCGCTGATCACCGAAGCATCGCGCATAAAACCAAGCTCAGGCCGCATACTTTACTTGGCAGCTTCAGCAAGTCCGAGTGAGAGATACACCTTGTCCACTTGTCTCCATCGAATCACGTCGAAGCGTTATCACGTCAACCTTTCCGGCGAATCGAATGGTACATCCAGCTTCCATTTAAACACTTTTCGGCGCGCATCCAGCACGAGGTGAACAGGTTCTCTCACCTACACATCCGTGCAGCGCTCGCATACCATCATGGGCCAACATCAGACCAAGGAGGCCGGCGCGCCTGGATCGTCGGCTCAGACCTCTAGCCACAATCGCTCATCATCGCGCGGTGTGACACCCTCTACCTCGGCCAACTTGATCGCCTCGCTCTCAGCCGCCAGTCTGCGTCCTCCTTCTCCATCGCCTCTGCCCGCTCATCTCGCCGACACGGTCGAAGTCGACGAAGGAGGTCTCGTTCCACAAGGCGTTTACACAGGTCCTCAAGACTATGACCAGCACTTTGTCCGTCAAAGCATTGTCGACCGTCGCCTCGCTCCCTTCTGCAAGGGTAGTGACGACGAAGATGACCTCGCAGACAGCAAGTTCAACAGTGAATGTCCCATCTGCTTCCTCAACTACCCCACGCCTCTCAACTTTTCGCGCTGCTGCCACCAACCCATCTGCACAGAATGCTTTGTGCAGATGAAGCGCGCCGATCCCAACCATACAAACCCTCCTTCTTCCGAGCCAAGATCTTGTCCATTCTGCGTCGAACCCGACTTCGGTGTCACCTACACTCCTCCCGAGGCGCTAGAGCATGGCCGACGATCCAGCGGCAGTGGAAGCGACAGCCCCAACGACGCCACGGATGCGGCCAACTTTGCCGAGATGGCTATCGGAACCGGCGGTGCAGGCGTCTCGGGCGCTGGCAAGAAAAAGATCTTGCCTGCCGATGACCCCAGCGTCATCACCGTGGACCAGGTGCGACCCGATTGGCATTTGAAGCTCGCCCAAGCCGAAGCTGCTGTGGCCCGCAGAGCCAATCGACGCGTCATCATGCGACAAGTTGGCGATCGCTTGATTCCCATCGGTATCTCTTCTTCACGCATGGGTGCTGATCTGGCTGCAGCTGCCGAAAGTGGCAGGATCAACCTCAACGGACCCGGTGGCAGTATCATCCTCAACGACGGTCAAAACTGGCCAGGTGCAGGCTCTGTCACCACTTCTCGAAGGCGAAGCAGCCGTCCCAGCCGCGGAGGCAACGACGGAGTGCATGAAATAGCTCGACTCATGCGAATGGGTGCGGGAGAAGACATGGAGGAGGCCATGGTGATGGAGGCCATGCGTCTGAGCCTGCTCGAGCACGAAGAGCAGCAGCGCAAGCAGGCTGAGGAGGAAAAGAAGAACAAGGCTGCCGCTGCTACTGGTGCAGGTGGATCGTCGTCGTCGTCGCCGCAAGGTTCGTCTTCAGCAAGCCCCTCGCGAGCGTCGACCTCGAACGAGCTACCAGCAGCAAGCAGCGCAACAAACAGATCGCCGCCACCCGGAACTGTTCAGTCGGTGCTGGAAGAGACGGAGGGATCATCTTCTGCTGGTGGCGCGTCTGCTTTGCCGCCGCAGCCGCCTAGGATGCCAGCCAGCATGGTCGACCCTGCATCGCTCGGATTGTCTCAAACCACAATGGACGAGCTTCGCGAATTGATTGATGGAGGCCCCTCGCCACCCGCCTCGTCTCCGTCTGCTTCGTCGTCCACACCTGTCGAGTCGAGCGGATCATCGCGACCTCAGCGCTCTGTTCCAGCACCTGAGCCTGTTCCTGTACCCCAGCCGGTTGCTGGCCTGGGTTCGGTGCTGGGTGCTCAGCACGATCCAAGCATCAGCTCGCAGCATGGTTATCCTTCTCCTCCACCCGAAACTGGTTCCGCTACCGCCAAGCACGCTATCACCTACTCAACCACTACTGCTCACTTTGACACCAACTCGAGCGCTCCAGCTAGTCCCGGATCGTCTGGCTTTGGAGCAGCGATTCCGAGAAGCCGCATCATCAACCCAAATAACCCTTTCCGTCGTAGCATGGGTGAACAGCATCATTGAAAAAAAAGGCATTTCCGCATCTCCTCTCTCTCCGTTGGCATTCGTGTCCGTGTTCATTCCCCCCATCTTGCATCCTTTTTTTTGCTCTGGTTTTCTTGTTGATTTTGTCATGTTTGTTCTTCTTGTCACCGAAACGTATGTTTGAATCTATGGGTTTTGATTTCGACTTTGTGTATGTGTTGCTTGGTGTGAGAGAGGGAGGGTAAGAGAGATGGAGAGAGAAGAGGGGAGGAAGGGGATTTTGCGAGGATTTGTTAGATCAGCATGGATGGAAGGTGGGTTGGAGGCGCCGGCAATTGACTGAAGCGCGACATCCGGGAATTTGTGGAGTAAAAGCGCAGCGACTTGTTTCACTTCGTATCTTCCCTTCATCGTCCATCCTGTTCAGCGTCGACCTCAACTACCACCTTCTCGCAGCTGGCGTAGTAGAGAGCATACCTCTGCGATTGGCTGTATTCGGTCAGAAATCACGCAGCTACAGCATCACTTCTCGCTCACCTTTCGTCTAAGCACCGCACCGAGCTTTATTGGGGGTCGTCTCCAACATCCATCCTTCGCCAAACCCTCGCCCATCTCATCCACACCCCCCAACAGCACATACCACCATGGACGTCCTAACATCCATCGACCCTGCCTCCTCCACCTCTCAACCAGACCCTTTCCATCCATCGTTCTTCGAACTGGCAGCATCGTCGCAACTTTCGGACCTTCTCAAACCAGCTCTTCGCTACGTTCTCGCCGTCCTTGCACAACGTAATCCCCGTTACCTCCTTCGGTTCGTAAACTCTTTCGACGAACTTTACGCTTTACTGATGACGGCTGTTGAAACGCACTACCTGCGGGTTTGGGGTAGTTCATTCGCGGAGAATTTTTACGGTCTTCGTCGACGTCGACGACCGGGTTTAGTTGCCGGGAGTAGCGTATCTCAGGCAAAGAGCGAAAGGTTGAGGAGGAAAGAGGTGAGGCTGAGTTTGATTTTTTTGGTAGGCGTGCCTTATTTGGGTGCGAAAATGGAGGATTGTTGGGAGAGGAATGGAGGAGGTTTGACAAATACTTCCGCACTGTTTGGCGAAGATACACCGAGGTTTACGGATCCTTCCCAGCCTGTGCTGCAAAAGATGCGAACAGCGGCGATGGAGTGTTTTAAAACTACCTACCCTTACTTTAAAACGTTGTATCAACTCTGGTTACTGACCTACAACGTTCGTTACCTGTTTGGGAAAACTCCTTACTGGAGACCTTGGTTACAGCTTATGCGAGTAGATATCAGGAGGGTGGGGCCGAACGATGGTCCGAGGTTGAAGATGTTACCTGCGAAGATGCCGAGTTTGGTACGTCAACCGGCGAGGTTTTTCAGCGTCATGATGAGGTTAGGATTGGGTGGGGTTATGGAAGGGTTGAAGTACGGTCTGCCGGCGAGTATCTTTTTCTTCAAGTTTTTAGAGTGGTGGTTTGGCGCTGATAATCCTAGACGTCGACGGAATGCTGCTTCAAATGCAACGGATGAAGCTCAATCTGCGACATTGGACCCCCCGCAAGTGCTCAAACCAGACCACTCTACCGGTATCCTCTCCACAAAAGCAACGGCGGATTACAACCTTCCACCAATATACACACTCACCGGCGACCTCCTAGACAAAGTCAACGCGGGAGAGTCGGACGCAAAACCAACTCTCGTCAAGGGTAGAAGACTAATCCACAACTCATGCCCGATATGCGGCGCTCTACCAATCAACAATCCAGCGGTTCTACCGACGGGGTACGTGTTTTGTTACACGTGCGCATTCGAGTACGTCGATCGAAACGGAAAGTGCCCAGTCACCAATGTTAAGGTGGTCGAGGGTAAGGAAGGATTGCGCAAGGTGCTTGGTTAGAGAGAGAGAGAGAGGCGCTGGCAATTCATTTTCTTGTCAAGGTTTGAAACGGTGTGTGTGAAGATGTTTGATTCACTGTGATTGCGGTTGAGACGAGACCGGAAGCAAAGAAAAGTGAATGACGAACTAGACCCGCTCAAAGAAGTACACGTACGCCTGCGCACTCAACCCTTTCACCCCTACATCCTCTCCTCCACCCTGACTAGTCAAGGGAGCTCTGACGACCTTTTCATCGTTGAAAAAAATCCACTCATTCCCCTGTTTAACGTGGGCTACGTAGTGTCCGCTGTGCACACTGGGTCCCTTGTGACTGATGAAGCTCTTCACCGTGTATCGAGCTGGCAAATCGCTTGATCCCGGAATAACGTTCGAACTGTCCGAAGTTTCCCCTACGGCAACCTCATGCTCTGCACCAACTGCGGTAGAGTCGTCACCGACATCATCGGGGTTTTCGAACAACCAAGCCACCGCAAGCTCCGGACTGTTCGAATTGAGTCGTAGCGCTTTCTTCGCTTGAGCCGAAGTGAAGCCCATTTCTTCCAGCATCGAGGTGTCGGGTCCTCCACCCGCGGCAGTGGAAGAAGAACTGGTGGTGGCGGGAAAATCAATCGGATCGTCAATATCCGCATCCTCCATGTGCGCGAATAGCCAGTTCATCGCACTCTCGGCGTCACCCATCCCGGTTGCTAGTATAGCTTTTTTACACCGAATCTCGGGGAATCCCATACTCGTCAACTGCGACATAACGCCGGCATCCCATTCAGGTTCTCCACCATTACCCGCTCCAGCTGGAGATGTGGCAACTTCGTCTTCAGGCAGCTCCTCTTCATCCGGCTGCTTTCCACGGCCTAGGTAGCGATCCAGGTCGAGCGAGGTGTCGATGGGCACGATAATCGGAACGGGCACTTTCTGAGGTACCCAGTTGAGCAGTTGGAATCGTCGCACTTGAAGCGCTAGGACTTGAGGGAAGGTGGTGAACAGCGTTCGCTTGGTGGCGGTGACCTTCTTGTTGCAGGAAGGACAGTTGTATTCGAGCTCTTCGGGAGCAGTGAAGATGTCGAGGCATTCGACTAGGCTTACCGGCTCGTAGTCTGCGGCGGTGTTGCTCGTCGATGCAGGAGCCGAAGTCGAAGATGCGGTAGAGGTGGCATGTACTCCTTCTGCTGGTTGCTTGCCGACCGATGCTTCCTGAATGGCAGCCTTCTGACGGATAGGCACAGGAAGACTGAGACCCGCATCTTGACGCTCGACGCTGTAGCGCACTTTGTGGCACGTGTTGCACTCGAGCCTCTGCTCCAGTCCGAATCCAAACACGTTGGTAGGGTCTTCGGTAGGAGAAGCAGAATCGGAAGATGCAACCTTGCGGTTCTCCTTCTGAACAATGCCCACGAGATACTTGAAGAATTCGTCCGCGTCTTGCTGTCGCATGGTCGAGAACTCTTCATGACCCTTTCCAACCAATGCTTTAAACATGTTGGGTCGAACACCTTTCTGGAAGAGTGGTTGCCGTTGCTGCTCTCCTTCGCTTCCAGCTGCCGGAGTCCAGCCTGAACCGTTTCCAGCTTCGGGCTCACGTGGGTGCGAGTAACGACCGGACAAGAGGCCGTCAGCCACCTTGGTGATCTGGCATTCGAAGCACGAGGCTGGTTGATTAGTGCAAGCGAGCGTGTGCGGACGATAGGCATCGCCGTACCTCTTCTGGAAAGCCGGCAGGGAGAAGAGAATCTGCAACACCGAGGCCATGTAGCAGCTGTTGCCGAGGTTGCGCAAACCCGTCCGTCCAGGGCCAAAGATAGGCTCGAGTGTCTTGCCATCTTCGCCAGTCATGTTGAAGTCAAACTTGAGGTTCTGCTCGATCTGCAGTTCAGTCATGCTCTTCTCGGTCTTGGAGAGGTCCATGACGTTGATTGCAAAGTGGGAGAGATGCTGTGCGAGGTTGGGGTCGATGCGAGCGTCGTTGCAAGCGTAACAGTAGATGTCGGCGCTGCCCTCAGCGGTGATGGTGCCTTGCTTTACCGAGACAGGATGGCCAGTCTCTTCAAAATGAGCCAAGCCATGACTGTTGCCACCGACACCGCCGAACTGAGCTCGACCACAGCCGAGATGACCGCATGTGAGGCAGAGCCAGAGGTTGGAGGTAAGGTCGCACTTGCCGCAGGAAGCGAGGCCAGAGGGTTCGAGCTTGATGGGCTCTCCGGGCTGTACAAGCTCGCGAGTATGCTGGCAGGGAACAATCTCTTCCTCCCACGCTTTGACTTCGCTCTGCTGAGCCGAAGACATAGCAGTCATGACGCCACGGATGACCTCATCCAGCTTGTCAGTGAGTGGCAGCTCCTTCCCTGGCCCGCTCGGTTCGCAAGCAAGGCATCTGGGAGTGGGGTGGTAGTCGTACTTGTCGGCGTCTGACTCGGCTGCGATGGCGAGCTTCTTGGGAACGGAAGGTGCCGCACCCTCCTCTGCTGGAGCAGGGCGGCGTGTGCGACGAATGTTGACGACGAGTGCATGCTGCGTCTTTTCGAAATGGAGACGTGAATGCTCTCGGTCGCCGTTGCCAGTGCATGCACCGTTGAAGCAGAGCAAGCATACATCGATGCCGTTGGGTCCGTCCTGATCGTCAAAGCAGAGCGTGCATTCTTCCTTGTGTACGTGCTGCGAAGGGCGAGGTGGCGCCAAGGCGGTGAATGCGGCGCTGAGATGTGGGCAAGCCATGTCGGAGTCAGTTGAGGAGCCCGTAGTGTCCTTTTGGCGTGATGAGGGTGAGTCGTGCTGAGCGGTCGACGGCGACCTCGATCTTTTCATCTGCCTGTCGGTGTTGATTCGAGCTTGTCACGACGAGATGGTGAACAGCGACACCCTTGGCCTTTTCCTTGACGTTCTTCTCAGAGGACTGACAATGTTTTGAGGCTAGCTGACGTATCCAGGTCTTCTGAGATTGAGTGACCAAATGAATGCGATCGCTTGTGGTTGAAGAAAAGGTGATGGTGTGAAGGGAAGCAGTCAAGAAGAACTGAGCCGTCTGACTGTGTTCCAAAAAAATCCGCACGCGCGACCGTGCACCGCGAGGTGGAGGCTGCGCATGACAACACACACTCGTCTAGCGCCTTCCCCTCTGTAGCACACGACATCACCACACAGGTGACAAAGGTCAAGCTGCACATCAACAGAATAGACCGGCCTTCTCAGAGCACAGGTTTCTGCACCTCATCGTCGCCCAATCGTTGTCTCGAGATAGATAGGTTGATTGAATGTCAATGTGTCTAAAAATACAAGGTTGATCACTTGGAGCGCAGGGGTATGAAGTAAAAAAAAAAAAAAAAAAAAAAAAAAACTGCGCCGTACAATCATTCGGGCGTGCGTTCAACTCAATCATAGGTGGTACGGTCACGCAGACGCATCTGACGAAGACCTCCACGCCAGAACCAGCTCGAATCCTCGGCGTCTTCGTCATCGCTACCGTCGTTTCTCCTGCTGCGTGAGGTGGAACGATCGGGAACCTGAGTGGAGCGAGTGGCTGGAGCTGACGTATCGATATCTTCCCAGTCTTCATCTCTGCCGTTCGCGGCTGACGAGCTGTGACGAGGTCGGGAAGCAGTGTTCCGCGCTGTCACAATCACGCCGTTAGACCTTGTCGCTGCGGAAACCAGCGGTGATGTCGGTATTGAAGCAGCGTGATTGGATGTGACGGAAGCTGACCTGCTGGCATTGGCTCGATGAGAGTCTCGTCGGCCAGATGAGCCTGGCACAGACCGCGAGTCGACATTGTCGTCATCGCCATCGCCATCGCCATCGTCTTCGTCGATACGCTCGTTACGACGAGCTGAATTTTGCGTATTGGTGGACCCACGTCGCTGCTGCACCAAGTCTGCACCATCCGTGCTTTGGCTTCTAGGCACGCGAGCAGCGCGGAGTGAAGATGCTGTCGAGATTGTTGCAGTGTCTTGCGTCGGCTTGGTGCCAAGGGAGGCTGAGCGGCCAAGCGTCGACGAGAGCTCGGGCAGAACGTTGATGTCGTTACTGCTTTCCATGCCTGTGCGCGTTGAGCCCGGTCGATCAAACATCATGTGACGAAGACCCGGGCCAGAGACACGCGAAGAGTTGAGCACTTGCTCTCGCAATGCAGACTGCTGATGCGCAGCACGACGGGCAGCTGCCATGTGTGCCAGTCGAAGTCGACGGAAGCGAGCCTTGATGAAGTTGGGCTGGTGATTCATGAAGCGTTGCGCTGCTGTCGACATCCAACCAGGAGCTGAGGAAGCGGTGGGGTTGGTGTCGCTCGAGCCGGATCCTGTCCCTGCAGTGGTTCTGCCGTCGTCATTGTTGGGATCAGCGTTTGCGTCACGCTCGACGTCCGCGTCATCGCGGTGATCGCCACGTTCGCCCGCTCTGTGCACCTCGACGCCGGTGAGGACTGGGCCGTGCGGTGAAGCATCTCGTTGTTGCTCGCCGTTGTTGGAGTTGTTTGCAGCGACACGAATGTGGTCGAGCTCGATGTCATTGGTAGCTGAGCCGCTGTGAGTGCGAGCAGGACCGCTGATGCCGTCGCTCTCGTTACCTGCTGCATTCTGACGACGAACGCGGCGAGTGAGCGTGCTGGTACCGTTGGGCTCGCCCACGAGACGATCTTTGATGCGTCGGAAGCCGCTGAGACCGGGGATAGAGCTCGAGTCGTGCTGGGAGCTGTGCGCCTCTGCATTGTTGACTTCTGCGGCCTCGAGCATGGCGAGCTTTTGCTTTTGCTTTTCGAGCTTGCGACGTCTACGCTCTTCACGTTTTCTTTTGCGCTCGAGACGTTCCTGGCGATCCTCGACTTCGCCGATACCCATTCCGCTGCTGACCCACCACCAGAAGCCAAGCCAACTTTGCCAGATGGTGAGCGTCCAACAGACGTTGGGAAGCCACCATAGACGGTCGTACTTGATCTCTGTGAAGCTGATAGCGGTGTTGATGAGCGCAAGACCCACGGAGCCTCCGCCGAACGCTGCTGTACCTCCGCCTGCTCGCCACGCGCGTCTTCGATTGACAAGGAGACCCCAGATGAGCAAAGCAGTGGTGTAGAGGAGTGTCAAAGTACTGTTGCAGATGTTTCGAATGGCGTCACCAAGATCGTTAGTCTTTGCATCGCTGTCGTCGGCCAAGCCGGTGAACTCCATGCCGGAATTGATGATAGCGAGGGGACCGAGCATCCAAAGGATAAGACGTGCTTCCAAAGCCGAGGGAAATAGGAGCGTGAGGAACTGAATGTGTGTGATGTGGATAAGTGCAGTGGTGACGGCGCGCATGAGAAGGAAAAAGACTTCCTGCAACTTTGTCCATGAATCGTCTCCCGGTGGTAGCTGGATACCAATGTAAGGGAACATGAACGGATATCGCTGCGACTCGTCCTCGAGTTGTTCGAGGATGATGTGAAGGGTGACACTCAAGCTGATGAGAAGCATGAGGGAACTCGAGATTTGGAGGTAAAAGTTCTTTCGGCTGAGTGGGAAGTGGTACTGGACGGTGAAGAGGAGGTGAATGAGAAGCACCGAGATGAGCGCAATGTTGATACCATCTACGACGATCTGCGCCGGCATGCTGAATGCAAAGTCGGGCATGAGCGCGAGCAAGGGATCGCTGGAGGTGGTAGGCGGTGGTTGACCATCGATGGTGACAGCGGCTGTTGGGAGTTCCGAATAAGTTGCTGTGGAGGAAGAGGCGGTGCTTGATGCGGCCTGTCGACCAAACAGCTGGTTCTGCTTTTGATCATAGTATTGCTGAGGTGGCGGTGAGACATGTTGATACGATGGCGGCAATGGTGTGACGGAAGAACGAGGTGCAAAAGGCTGACCACGCTGTTGTGGTTGCTGCTGCTGCGGTTGCTGCGGTTGCTGCGGTTGCTGCGGTTGCTGCGGTTGCTGCGGTTGCTGCGGTTGCTGCGGTTGCTGCGGTTGCTGCGGTTGCTGCGGTTGCTGCGGTTGCTGCGGTTGCTGCGGTTGCTGCGGTTGCTGCGGTTGCTGCTGCTGCTGCGGTTGCTGCTGTAGATATGCTTCAGCGTTGACATTTGAGCTGAGTGCGAGTAGCAGGCAGACCGCAAAGCTGACGAGCACTGCTGAGCAGCCGATGACAGCCCGCAGGCCCTTCATGGTTGGTATGTTTGATGTGGTTTGGCGACAAGGTTGAGCACCGATAGGCGGGCGGGATCAGAGGGATTCGACTCGCATGGTATGAAGGCGAGGGGCTGGTGGCCCTAAATTGAGTGCGAATGGCTCGGTGGGGACTCTAGGGTCGGATAGCAAGCGAAGATGCGGGATCCACGGTGGTGACGATGAGGACGATGGTTGCCAAGAGCTGCGATGCAAGAGTTGAACCCATCTTTTGTCTGTCTTGGCTCACTTTGTCTCGCTCTCTCTCCCACACTCTGCCTCTTTGCTGCTGCTGCTGCTCTCTCTCTCTCTCCCCCTCTCTCCGCGTTTCAACGGCTCGAATCGAGAGTTCTAAATTCAAATTCTGTTGGCTCATACGGACCCTGCGCCTGCAGTCCGTCGACACACCTCTCTCCCTTTTGCTCTTTCGGCACTCGATTCGGCAGCATAGCCAATTTGAGAATGTGTCGCCTCTCTTACTCTAACACTGACAACAGCAAAAAAACGCGTATCGCTCTGCTGCCTTATGAAAGTAATGAAAAAAAAGGCTCAGTCGCGGCTGCGTCTCCCTCTCTTTCAAGCCGAGCTTCGATTCTTGAGACTTGAAATTTGAGCTTGAGATTTGAATTCAAAATCCATCCAATCCATCCATCCATCCAATTTCAAACTGCTCAGCGCGCTCTCATTTTTTCCTCGGGTCGTGGGAATCGGTCACGCTGCGCAGAGCACGTTGGCCGCATTCTGCTGCTCTCCTATAAGAACAACAGCGCGCTAGCCTCTCTGCCCGACTCCCGTGTGCCTTGCTCCTCCCAACTTTGGCTTCTTCCTTCCCTTCCATCCTCTCCTTTCCTCACACCCTCCTCGTCGTCATCACCTTGCCAAACACTGTTGCGGTCATTCAGACCTTGCACTGTCAATTGTCATCGAACTTTCATTTACTGCCTTCGTTTCGTCGCTCTTTCGCCTTAGCTTCACTACCACCTACACCCTTACCGCGAGCAAGACCCTGAACCGCGCGTAACTGGTTGGCATACATTGTCACGTCTCGACCAACGCGTTCCCTGCATCGTCTTCCCTCGCTGATTCTCTCATCAGCACACACATCTTACCATGGAGGACGGCCACGACCACCACGAGGCTCCACCAGCCGCATACGACGATGGATCACACCAGCCCAACTCTCCCTTAAAGTCAGACCGAGACGAGTACGACCACTCTCAACACAACGCTCCCTACCAGCCTCATTCCTCCTACTCTTCCTCATCCGTCAACTTTAGCACGCCCGTTCGCAACTCTCATGCCGAAGCCCAAGCTGCTCTTGAGGCTGTCGCAGCCGCCGCAAGCGCAGGCAAGATACAGATGACTCCAGATCACTCGTCTTCCTCCTCCAGCTCCACCGGCTACATCACCACTCAAGCCAGTGCCGCCGCCGCTGCGGCTGCAGCTGCTGCTGCTGCTGCGGCCGCATCCTCAGCCAACGATGTCCCATCTCCCGGCGCACCTGCTTCTCCCTTTGGCACTCATCTCGGCAGGAACAAGGCGTGTCAGAGCTGTCGTGCTCGCAAACTCAAGTGTGACGGCCAGAAACCAGTCTGCGGTCAATGTGCCAAAGGCTGGCAGATCAAATTCCGCATGGCTCAGAACAAGGCCAAGAACAAGAAAAAGGCGCAGGACCCCGCCGTTCGTGCAGAGCTCGAGAGCCTGCCCGAGACCATGCCTCCTTGCGTCTACTTGCCCATCTCTCAACGAACCTCGAGTCGTTCGGCCCGTGCTTCACTGTCTGCACAAGACCCTGACGGCTCGTTTGCCCAAGATACCCCTTCCACCTCTGCACTCCCTCCCATGGATGGCTCCACCGTGTCGGCGACCGCGACACCTGCCAAGAAGCGCAAGCGCGCCGACGACACCACCGACGAACAAGTCCTTCTCATGCAGCAAGAGATCCATCAGCTCAAGCAGCGTCTTGCTCAAGTCACCGGCGTCTTCAATGGCACCCATCAGCTCGACCCCACTCAACAGCAGCAGCAGCAGCAACAGGGAGGTCCCGACGCCTCCGGCCGTCATCCTTCCAAGGACGAGCTCGCAATTGCACACATGCTCGCTACCAGCATGCCTTCCGGAGAGGGCCCTTCCAATGGGTCTGGCATGCCTCTCTCTGGCTCGTTCGACTATCAGCAGGCGGTGGCTGCCGTTGCTGCCAACGGCCTTGCCGGCGGTGACAGCACCAACTTTGACGTTCTCGATCCAGCCCTCGGTGGCGCCGCTTACAACCAAACCCACGCCGCCGACCCTCGCTTCGACTCTCGCAACGCTGCTCACAAACAGGCCAAGGTCACTTCAGTGCAAGACGAGATGGACCTCGACGACTTTGGCAACCCTCTGCTCGAGCTCATGGTCACTAGCTGGCCTGCCGATTTCCCGCCTCCCAACCTCGTCAACCAATTGGTCTCGACCTACTTTGAGAAAGCCGCCGCTCAGTCCATCTTCCTCCATCCCCGTCGCTTCATGGAGAATCTTTCTCATGGGCCACAGCATCCTCGCTACCCCAGCCTTGGTCTGCTTCATGGCATCTTTGCCATGGCCTACCCTCGTCTTCGAGGCTCCGATATGAAAGTGGATGCCGCTGGTCACAATCTCTTCCACGGCGCTGCTACTGGCGACAAGCTTGCCAGTCTCAAGGCTGCCGCTGCCTTTCATGCCAAGAGGGCCAAGGCGCTCGGTGAGCAGGCGATCCTGCACGGTAAATTCGAGGAAGCCGCCCAGATCGAGGCTCTCCTATGTGCCTACTACTACATCAACGACCGCTCCATCGAGGCTTGGTTCTCGTCAGGATACTCGGGCTCGCTCCTCAAAGGCCTGGAGCTCAACCGTCTTCCATCTATCACCTCTGTCGCCTCGGGCCACGACGTTCGTAAAACTACCGGATACAGGCAGCAACCCAAGCCCGCTGTCTACCGTGCCATGCTCAAAGCGCCCGCTGCTACGCCTCTCGAGCACGAAGAACGCCTTCGACTCTTCTGGAACTGCTTCTACAGCGATCGCGCCGCTTGCTCCTCGACTCACTGGGCGCAGAGCATCGACGATCTCGACATCAAGACTGAGCTGCCAGGTGCCTTTGACGATTTCGTCAACAACACGCCGGACCTCGTCTTCCGTCCGCGACAAACGCTTGAATCTCCTGATCTGTTCACCAACGGCCACTACGATCCGGCTATCCTGCACCTCAAGGCGGCTATTTTGCACTCCAAGTGTGTCAGCCACATGTCGAGGCTGCCCATCAAGGCGACTGTCAACGATGCGCTTACGCCCAACTTTTACCATCTCGACGGCTGCGTTACCGCCTTGATGCAGAGCTTCCCTAGCAAATGGCGCGATTTGGCTTCCTTCGACCCTGCGCTGCGACCCTTTTCGGGTCCCGACGAGCCGCCTTTCCTCAACGACGGTGTCAACTATCGACCCGAAAAACAGATCAGCCTCATGACCAACCAGCTCGTGCTTGCGCACGCCTTCATGTACGGCAGCTGCATTTCGCTGCATGAGCCTGTGGCGCTTCGTGTGCCTGAGTCGGCCAAGAAGTCGGCACAAGCGGCGCAGAGCATTATCAAGATCATCAAGGTGTTTATCGCTGCACGTGTAGATCTGCTTCAGGTGGGATCGCTCATGACGCTCATGATTGTGCTCGCTGCGCGGTCGGTGACGCGGCAGTACAAGAAGGCGAGGAAGGAGGCGATTCAGGCGTACTTGAGGTTGCGTCGTGCTCATCCGGATGTGGCTGCGCGCGCGTCGGAGGCTGGCTATGCGGCTGGGATGAGTGCTGCTTCGCCGACGTCTTCTAAAGGTGCTAGTTTCAACGCTATGGGTATGGGTTTGGATACGTCTTCGTCGGATGCGTTGGATGAGGATGAGGAGACGGCTGCTGAGCCTATTTCAACGGCTGGGTTCAGTGAAGGTCTGGAGGACGAATTGGAGTTTGCGCTTGATACGGATGCATCGTTGCGTGCACAGATTGACCCCGAGGGGCAGTTGCCGGCGTTGAGGGATGATTTGGAGCTTATCTTTTGGAGTCTGATTAAATACGGTGAGACCTATCCGTTGGGTGTGGGGCAGGCCAAGATCGTAGCTCAGTTGTTGGGCAAAGATTATTCGAGCGAGTTGGAGCAAGCTGGGTTGTTTAGGAGGAGTGGAGAGTCGAGTGTTGGTACGACGGGTACGGCGAGTGACGCGGGCAGTTGGAATGAGTCGCCGGCGATGGCGACTGCGGGTAGGGTTGCGGGGCAGCGTGCGTCGGCTCAAGGAGTGGCGGCGGGTGGAGCGGCGTTGAATGGTCCAGCTCCGGTTGGAGGGGGTATGTTTGGTCGGGGTGTCAATGCCGGGGCTACGCCTTCGTTTTTCCATACCACCGAGGGTGGGTATAGGTTGGGTAATTTCTAGCCTGTTCACAGTCTCTTTGTCATGTTTTCTTGAATGTCACGGTTTTTTTTTTTCGATTTGTATCAAACTTCCTCCCAAAGCACCTCTTTAGGGCAAGGGAAGGAGAGACAGTACATCTGCTTGTTAGGCGCTACATCCCTTACGTAGTGGATGGTCAACCCTTGCGTGTGGTCTGCTTCGTCTCTTCGGGACCATTCGTCTTGCACTTTTTTCATAAACTCGTGTTGGTCGGAAAGATGGGCGTAGTGTGGAAAGTTTGGATGGGAGGTTAGGTACGACCCTGCAGCGGAGGATTTGCGGAGGCCTGCGAAGGTTTGTTGTGGTGGAGTGATTGGTGCGGATTTTAAGCGGTGAGGTGAGTGGGGAGAGAGACCAAGGGCGGAGTTTGCACGATTGAGGATGTCGAGAGCAGGGGTGAAGGGGTCTTTGCTGAAACAGTGGACGTGGATCATTGGGTAAGGGTTGAGGGATCGATCTGGTGAAGAAGAGCGTTTCTCGAGTTCGGATAGAAGTGCATCGCGACCGACGACGTTCGAAAGGTGTGTATAAGCACCGCGGAAAGCATCGAGGAATTCCAACGCTGTAGCGGGGAGGTTCATTACGAAGTGGTCCACCAGTTTGCGCGAGATATGTCGTTCTGGTTCGATCTTGAGTTGGGAGAGTTGTTCGGTTAGACCAGCACGCTGTGCTTTAGCTCTCTCCTTCAACGCTTTTCTCAAGCTCTCTCTCAAACGTTCATCTTCCTTGGCTGAATCCTCCCCATCAAACCCTTTAACCCTACCCGCAAAAGCTCGCCTCCAAACCTCCTCCATACTCCACCGTACAAACTCCCTACCATCCATACACTTTGTCAGCAACCCTCCATCCACCTCCCTCTTTTCACCCAGCAAAACTTTATTCTTCTTCCCGTTCCTCTCCAAACTCTCCCAACTGCTCGGATTCAAATCGTTGGCCAACACCCACGTTCCCCTCTTCGCAGCTGGAACCGCAAACGGTCCCACCCCGGCCATAACGTCGGCAAGCACCTGATTCGGTCTACACTTTTCTATCAACCTCATATGCTCGGCGTGCAACCGCGAGTTCCAGTAGACGGAGCGAAAATCGAACTCGAACGTACAATCCGATTCGCTCACCGTTGCGATGTACTCCGGTGAACCCGCGAGAAGTTCCATCGCGAAGAAGCGGAATTGGGTATCGATAGAGTCGAGTTTGTTGACGACGGTACGGAGGGTGGAAGAGTGTTTAGAGAGGATTGTTTGGCCTATCAGAAATCGAAAGGGTAGGAAGATGGGTAGCAGGTTGAGATGCGCAATGTGACCGACGATGGTGAAACCTGTAGGTACGCCGTCGGATGCAACGATCGAGGTGGGAAGAAGTGCTTCGAGGACCTGATCGGATGTTAGGTGGTCGTAGCCTAGTTCGAGAGTGTGTTCGGTGATCAGTTGGAGCTTGTGCGTTTCGATAGCTGAAAGTATAGCCTCTGGTGTAGGCTCGGTGGAAGGCACATTGAGCAAAAGGATCCGTTGGGAAGGATCACCATTCGGATGAGGTTGAACATAACGTACACCAGCGGCGTTGAAGAGGTACGGCATGATGTGTTCGTTTTTTGTCAGGAGCGGCAATTGTCGACCGGACAGACCGATAGCTTGTAGCTTGTGTTGCGATTTAAAGGAAGGTTTGAGTTGTTCGAGGAGGTCAGCGGAACCTTCCATGGTCGAAAGCTGCGGTTCAGTGCCGGTCAGGCGGGGGACGGTGGGAGGTGCGGATACGACGAGCTTTTGCTGACGCATTGCTACGCGTGCTGAGGGGTTGGCAGCGCCGCTATCTGCTTGAGGAGAGGTAGAGGTCGACATGGTGTGTGATTGAAGACGTCTGCTGAGGCTGAAGGTGGTGGGGGAAGGCCTATTCGGAGCAGGAAAACTTCGAATCAGGACAGAGTTGCGAAGAAAGCCGTGGCGAGGAGTGGAGAGAGCACGGCGGATAGAGTGAGCTGCGATGCTCCTTGCAAGCATGTATGAGCCTCTTTTCAGGTGTGTCAGAGGAGGCTTGAAGAGTGAGGTTGGATAGGAAGGAATTGTCAAACTTTAAATCGAGAAGGAAAAAAGTGGCACTCGAGAGAAAAAAAAGTCCGAAATCCGATTTACTGACAGCACTCATTCACCACAGACACACTCTTGAAGCACAAACTACGCTGTACGAACGCAATACTTTTCCCATTCCAATCTAGTCATACAAAGTTAACCCTACTCTTCCAAAACAAGATCCAATTCAGGCGCCCGAAGCACCAACTTGTTGGCGAACATGTATCTGCTGAACACAAGGTACAGATATCTGAACCACTCGAGCTGAGTCTGATGCTTGAACATGGCTTGTACCGCTTGGACGTACTGAGCTGGGCTTGCTGAAACCAGCAGCTCGGACGCTGGACTGTAACTTCCCTTCGAAGTGACAGGTGGATGACCTGAATACGTGATCGTTTCCCAAACAGCAAAAGGCACCGAGTTGTATTTTTCCCATACCTCCATCGAGGGCAGTACGTACAGCGGGAGGTTGCGTGCAATGGCGAGATCACGTGTACCGTTGTACGTCGCTATGTGGTTCAGGTGGCCAGAGACTCCGCCTTTGTCGAAGGTGATGAGGGCGTCGACAGGAGCGGAACGAGAAATGGAGTCGATGTGTTTCCCTACGACCGAAGAAACGTATTCGTTGGGCCAAATAGCATCCATGGAATCTTGCAGTTTCGCATCGTCCAAATACTTGACTCTGGCCGAAGGTACACCGAGCTGGTTGTAACTGGCAAACAGTTCCTCCGTACGCTTGATACCCAAACCTGCAGCGTTGCCCGTCGACAAACACAGAGCAGAGATCGCAGTTCCAGCCGAAAGCAAACCCTGAATAGTAGGCGCAAAGAACATCGCTTCATCGTCCGGATGCGCCGTTACGAGTAGTGCAGATGAAGGCAAGGTTCGTCTCGATCCTGATGTCGCTAAATCCTTGTCGTGATGCTGAATGCGTACTCCTGCGATCATGAACTGGACAAAGATGGAACCGATGAAGACGACGAGGAAGAAGGATGGGCGGGGGATGGCCATCCGCGCCATTTGGAGCGGGTGGATTGGTGTGTCCGCCATGGTGTTGCAGAGACGTCACCGAGATGTGGTTGAGGATGAGGATGAAGTATGCTTTGATCGGATGTCGTTCGAAAGCAGTTTTGGTGGACATGCAGGGTTCTGCTCAAGAAGAACGTGCGCAGGCGATTTTTTTCCGAATCAGCTGTCTCTTCTGACGGTGTAACATGTTTTGCCGTCAAATCGGCCTGCCAGATGGGCGATATCCGGGAAGCACACCGATATGATCGCATTCGGTGAAGACGCTGACAGGCAACTCCGATGAGACTCATACTAGATTCTCGACATTGGACGACTCAGATTCACATTGCTTCCACAATCTGGAACACCATCATGACGCTAACCAATCGACAGACGGCTCCAAGTGATAACGTGCGAAAAACGTCAAGATTCGTTGGCGCGAGATGGGTTTTAGCGCGTCTCAGTATCCGACAGGCACACATACCGGGTCGTACGACTTGCATTCGGCTGAGACTTGAGCGATCACGCCCACTGCCGACTGCATCGCTGTCATTCGGCAAAGCTCGAATCGAGGCAGTGTTGCAATGCCGAGCCTAGCCTCGCAACGCAATTTGTAGAGAGAGAGAGACAGGACAAGGCCGGCTGTTCAAGCTCGGAAATCGAAGAGAAAAGATTTGTTTGTTCGGCTGTTGACAGCAAATGCGCCACTTTTTTGGCGAGACAAGCGAGCTGGTGATGCCGATTCACATACCGCCTCTTTCTCTCATCGAAAAGATTGTTCTGCGTCAGATCAGATTGGAAACACATCCAAGATCGATGCTGTATCATCTGTTGTGCCCTCTTGCTGCTGCTTTACGATCTTCCCCGCTGCATGGAACGGGTTGTTGCTGATTTTTTGGCTCGCAAAAACTTTTTTCTGATTTTTCTCGATTGGGGAGCACAAATTGGCAGAGAAGCACATGCACATGCAACACAGCGTGCACACCATGCAAGCAGAGGCTGTATCCAAATTTCATTTCCCATGTCTCACCTTTGATTGTTGGCCGCAGCTTGTGTCGTCTTGTGTCTGTCTCAGATCCAGCTACCGAACACACAGTTTGACACTTGACCACTCTCCCAGGCAAAACTCGCATGAATTGTTTCCAACCACGGGTACAGCCTCAGTTCAGAGTCCGCTAAAAAGAAAGGGCGTCGAGACCACTTCGTCCAAACTCTCGCCACGCCCAACACTAGTTTCGCTTCAGCTGCACTTTTTTTCATGCGATTCAGTTTAGACGCTTCGACTGTTCGATAAGGTCTGCCTGCAGCCGTGTAGAGCTTTTGCCCGGTCATATCGTGTGTAATGAGGGACCATATTGACTGTCAAACACCACCCTAGAACATGCACAAGCTGCAGTAGCGTACACAGGCGAGCTTCTAAGCTATAGTCAACCTCAAGCCGGGGTTTTCCCCTTTCAACGCCCGTCCTTTGCTTGGCTTTCGGTCTGACTTTGGATTTTCTTTTCTTTCCCAAGCAACCTTCCCCGTCCCGACGATGCAGGGCTACCCACCTCCAACTTGATTTTTTTCCCCGGTGGCTCGTCAGCATCCCGCCGCTCTCCCCTTTGCTCCTCGTTTGTCCGGTTCGACGTTTGGCTCCCCGTCTTCTTACGCTCGCTTGCTCGCCATCGGTTCCCGCGCGATCCTGCTCGATTTTGCACCGTCAACCCTATCAGCTCTGCGCTGCTGCGCTACTGCACCTCTCTGCATAGCCTTGCTTCTTTTTGCACTACTGCACCCTCTTGCGATCTGCGTCCCGCACGGTGACTTTTTCACGAACAATAAAAAGGGGGAAGGCCCAAACGTTGCTTGTTGTCCGCTTTCCTTTTTGCCCCCTTCCTGCACCTCTACGAGCCAACTCCTAACCCCACCAACCCTCAGCCAGACCTCGGTATCCTTGTTCAACAGCGCAGATTACCCACATCTCTCACGCGCCCCATTTTTGTCAGCCACCCGACACCTTCTCATAACCGTGCTTGCGCCATCCACCAATCAACGCTAGCTTAGCGCTAAAGTCTTTGATTCGTACCGGACCCGGTCTAAAGCTCAATCTAGAGGTTTCAAAAGCGCCGCAGGGGCATCCTTGGTTGCAACGCATCTTCCGACCCCACCATAAGAAAAGCTCACGGCTCTCTCGGACCCCTTTCCCTTCTAGCGGCTTCTTCGTCAAACGCTAAGCTTGGCACCTCTTTCTGCTCGTATATCCTTCACTCCATCCGAGTGCTCAGGCCGCCTCGGGTATACCAGAACAAAAAGCGCTCTTTTCCATTCACCGCAACTTCTTTCAGACCTCAGTCTCACAGCAACCTCTCTCACAATGCACGAATCACACCAACACAGCGTCGGGACCCCTTCCCTCGCTACACCTTCTCATGACAATGCCGAAATCGTCAGGGCGACCAGGATCTCGCGTATTCCCGCTCAAGCTTCACCCGTCACACACTACCGAACTCGCTCTCAGTCCTCCAACAACTTCTCTGTAGAAGGTTCACCTCGACTCGTTAGCGTATCTTCAAGTTCCGCTGCTACAATCGGCAGTTCGACTCGAATTTTGCCTTCTCCCGTTCCACCTCCTTCCTCTGCTCTTCCGCCTACTCCGAGTCTGAGCGCTACTACCTCTCCGACCTTAAGCTCGCTTCCTTATCGTGGCAGCAGGAGTAGCAACGGTAGCGCTTACGCTGTTTCCAGTATCTTGAGCAGGAGCAGCGTTCGTAAGAACCTGAAACCGCTCAACGTCGGTCTTACTCACGAAGAGCATGGAGAACTGGTCGCAAAGATCCTTGCGGATTTGAGACCTGCTTCTCACGCTCCCACAACCACCATGGCTCGTCCAGCCTCGAAAGCGTTCTCACCAGCTGCTACCATCGCTTCCGCACACCAACGCTTGGCAGCCAACAAGATGACAATCGGTAAAATTCGTAGCAACAGCACCACCGGCGCAAGCGGCAATCACGGCATCGATGCCGCCGACGCTTCTTCTCAAAGTGACGAATCTCATCTCGACAGCAACGCCAAGCTTTCGACTTCGACTTCCAAATCCTCGACTCCTCAGTTGAGTCAAAGTCGAACTCCCACCCCTACAACTCCTGCCAGTCCCAGCGCTGCTTCGAGCCGCATCGATGCAGATGAAACCGCTTCATCTGAAGTCGAGCCAACCTCGCCAGCAGGCGGTGTGGAAAAGAATCTCTTGACTCCCACTGCTGCCTTGGAGAGCCTTCGTACACTGGAGAACAGCTTTACACGATCATCTGTTCATCTGCCCAGGGAAGAGTCGAATGCGACTTTGACCGAGTCGAAACCCTCTTCGCCAACTACCAGCAAGGCCAATATGGATGACAAAGACGCTGCTGGTGCTGCACCTCGAAACAAGCGCTCCAGCTCCTACCGCAAGTCGGTGCCGATGCTGGCCGAGCTCGGTGAGGGTAAAAACAACGCACTTGGGATCACTGCGAAGACTGCCTCTTCTCCATCCTCTGACAACCGTCGTCTCTCGAGCAGCACTGTCAGAACCGATACCGACCCGAGCTGGATCCCCTCGCTGACAACACTCGAAGCCATCCGAGTGCTCGCTTTCCAGCAAGACGTTGCCGAAGCTTTGGCTAGCCCCAACATTGCCACTGCTGCAGCCAAGAACGGTGGTGCTGCTGAAACAGAGTCAGCTGCAGCGCCACCATCTGCCGACGAGGTGTTGGCCCTGCGCTATGCTCTCAAATTCGCCATTGCACGAGCTGATAGGTTGGCCGAAGCTCTCAACCGTGCCAACGAGGACAAGATGAAGACGGAAACTGAACTCGAGACTTTGAGGAGGAACGTTCTGTCTATGCTGAGTTCGAGGAGTATGTTTGGTAGCAGTGGTGGTGAAGTGGTGCAGCAGAGCAGCCGACCTCGTCAGGCTGTAGACGACGACGTTGTCGAAGAGACCGAAGCAGACGACTTTGACGACGCACGTTCTCGTCAGAGCGACGTTGCCATCGAGCAAGCAACACCTCGCTCCAAGCCTCCGCACACCGTCGAACCATCTCCACGAACCAGCAGCGCCTCCGCCGCCGCATCAACCGTCGCACGCCCCACCCGAGCCGCCCGCTCCACCGCCAAACCCACTATCAAACAAACCACCCCCAACGGCAGCGTCAGCATCGCATCTCTTCGCAAGACCACCTCCTCCACCTCGGCCATCGCCCAACGCTACACCCCCGCACGAACCGCCTTTGACGCCAACTCGCTCTCCACCACCCCCACTTCGGACGACGAAGACGACGACGAGTTCTCCATGTACCCCTTTGGCGCTCCTACCCGTCGCACCCTTCCCGAAGTGAGCATGACCGACTTCCTCAACGCATCGCGCATGTCCAAGATCGAAATCGAACAGCACGATGCCCGACGCGAGCTGGAAAGAACGCTGGAAGAAAGCACGGATAGATACTCGACCAACTCGAGGAGCCCCTTGGCTGGATTGGGTGGTGGCGGCAGCATCGGCAAAAAGGGACTGCTCAAGAGCATCGGCCGGATCGTAGACCAGAGGAGGAAGGAGCCAAGAGATGCCGGTAGGGAAGCAGGAGAGAGGAAGAACTTCTTAGTCACCTATCAGGAGAGCATCATCCCTAGCTACTTGCCTGTTTGAAACGTCCGAATTTTTTTCGTTACTATATCACTTGCTTGTCATCTTACACACTTTCTTTTTGTTCACTCTCTCGTCAAAACACTCATTTTCACACATTCACCCTGAACCTGTGCTTCAAAAGCTCTCATTTTGACCCAACCTCTACTTCTCTTGAGCCAAATACCACTGCTCCGCAACATCAATACACCTAATATTCGCCCCCAACTTGTTGATCGTCTCCACCCACTCGTCCTCTTCCACACTATCATACACAATCCCACCCCCAGCCTGCAAATACGCATATCCACCTTTGAACGTCATGGTCCGGATCGCGATGCAAACATCCATCTCGCGATCGGCAAAATCGATCCTACCTACCGCTCCGGCATACACCCCCCTCTTCTCGCCCTCTAACTCGCTGACCAACTCGATGGCTCTGATCTTGGGCGCTCCGGAAACCGTTCCAGCTGGGAAGATCGATCGCAAGGCATCGAACCTCGATTTACCCTCCCTCAACTGTCCCGTGATCCTGGACGTAAGATGCATAACATGACTAAACTTTTCCACATTCATAAAGCTCTCCACCGTCGTAGTCTGCGGATCGCACACTCGGTTGATATCGTTCCTAGCCAGATCGACCAACATCACGTGCTCCGCTTGATCCTTAACACTGTTCGCCAGCTGCTTAGCCAGCTCCACATCCTCGGCATCACTCTTCCCCCTTTTAACCGTACCCGCAATCGCATGCACTGCCACTTTGCCAGCTTCGATCTTGCACAACGTTTCCGGACTAGCACCGACCAACTGACAATCGCCACAGTCGACGTAGAACATGTAAGGCGATGGATTGACCTGCCTCAAGTGACGGTAGCAGTTGAACGCGTGCAACGTCGTACGTCGAGTCAAGCGCTGCGAGGGAACGGCTTGGATGATGTCACCTTTGACGATGTTCTTGCGAAGAGAAGTGACAAAGCCTTCGTAACCCGCTTTGCCGACGTTGGAGACCGCTTCTTGACCCGTCAAGATAGGCGGCTGGATAGGCATAGGTGTGGTGGCGGCAGTGAGCGCTGCAATCAAGCTGTTGACCTTGGCACCTGCCTTGGCGTAAAGCGCTTCCACGTCGGCAGGTGTAGCACTGGCACCGGAGGGAAGATGAACATGGCTGACGCAACGAACAGTGCTGAACACATGATCAAAGACAATCAACGAATCAGCGACCATGAAGACGCTCTCCGGGATTCCAAGCACATCCTTGAGCTCACGCTTGGTTCGAGGTTCAAAGTACTGAACGCAGTCGTAGCTGATGTATCCGATCGCACCACCGGTGAACGTTGGCAGGCCCTGAACGGGAATGTAGCGGTACGGACTGAGTTCCTTTTCGATAGCAAGGAGGGGGTCTCCTTCAGCATCAAGCCTAGGCCCAGTGCGGATAATCTTGAGAGGGTCCGAGCCGATGAATGAGTAGCGACCGATCTTTTCACCACCGGTGACGGATTCGAAGAGGAAAGAGCGACGAGAGGTGTCGGCACCGTTGGAGAGCTTGAGGTAGGCTGTGACGGGGGTGAGAAGGTCGGAGGGTAGAGAGGTATAAACGGGGATGATGTTGCCTTCAGGGTTGGCAGCCAAAAGAGCCGACTTGACCTCTTCAAGAGAGGGCTTGAGTGTGTGCTGTTGTGTGCCGTCCATGATTGGGTACAAAGAGGTGAGAGTTGATCAGCAACTGCACACTACACGCTGGAAGAGTGCTTGAAGGGGAGACTGGGGCTTACCAGAGCCATGTTTGTGATTTTGCTCGTTCTTATACGAGACTCTCTATAGCGTAGCTTTGGGGTGGTCTGCGTTTGGGATGCAAGGCAACCGCGTCCAAATCAGGCGGGGGTCCAGTGACAAGAATCTAGGTGAGGCTTGGAATGGGCGATAAGAAGATGCTCGAGGGCTGAGTTCTTCCCACTTTGACGGTGCAGTGCGGTGCGTGTGATGCAGCGGGCCGGTCGGTTGTGGGAAGATGGGTTGTTTGGCGTGTGAGCTCAACCAAGAAAGTGGGTTGACCAGTGATGCGTCTTGCGATTGCGTTGTCTTCCTCCGTGGACGTTTCGTCAATCGTGTTTTTGGACAAGTGTGCGTCACGGCTGTTATCAGAGTGGGGACAGGGAGCGTGTGAAGTTGGTCGTTCTCGGAAGAGGAGATTGAAAGGATGATCAGGGTTGGACGAGGAGAAGGAGGAGGATGAGAAGGTCCGAGTGCGTGACAACCACAAAATTGTGACTCAATTTTGATTTTTGGTGCAACCAAACGACGCACCGACAGCGAACACACAAGCCAACACTGTGACTGTGACATGCTCAGTCAAGATTGGGTCCCACGCTTTTCTCATTTTTAGTCACTTCATTTTCTGTGTCGCTTTTTTCTCGCTTCATTTTTTGGTCTTTTTTTTGCGAAATAGTTATTCCTTCATTTCTTCTTGGATCACCGATCGAAGCTCGACTCTTCCAATCCAAAACTCAAATCAGTCGATTTTCGAACATTCGTTGCGATTATCCGTTGACGCCCCTCGACGACGCTCGACTCGTTCCTTCTCCACAACCATCACCACTTACCGACAATCAACAACAGTCGTTTCCGCAGCTGAAGTCACAGCGTCGGAGTATCGTTGCGCCTCCATCATGGCGCCTGCGCTCAATCTCCCAGCGCCCGCTCACGGCACCGACAACACGCTCGCATCGGCATCAACCGCTTCCACTTCCAAGTTTGCCTCTACGAGTGGCATCATTTATCCACCGCCCGAGCTACGAAGGACCATCGACAAAGCAGCAGAGCTTATCGCAAAGAAGGATCCGTCGTTCGAGAACAACATCAAGGCAGCAGAGCAGAACAACCCCAAATTCGCCTTTCTCAAAGAGGATGATGCCTACCACGCCTACTATGCTTCCCGTCGTGATGCGGTTCGACGCGGAGAGACGCTGACACCTGTCGCAGCGGACTCACGATCTACATCCAGCGCTTCTGCGCAACATGGATCAACGTCGGCACAGTCGTCGGATGCTGCAGCTGGACCATCGACACAAGCTCCTCCCGAGCCTCGACCATTCGAGTTCTCTGCTGACCTGCCCAACATCACAGCCCTCGACCTCGATGTTCTCAAGCTCACTGCTCTCTTCACCGCGCGTAAAGGTCGTTCCTTTGCAACTCAGCTTCTCTCACGCGAGTCCAAATCCTACCAGTTCGAGTTCCTTCGACCATCACATTCGCTCTTTGCCTACTTTAACCATCTCGTCGAGCAGTATCAGAAGGTCATCTCTCCTTCTTCAGCGTTACTGGACAACGTCAAACTCGGCGCATACGGTACAACAGATCCCGCTTCCACCGCACAGCAACGTGTCAAGTCTTCGCTCGGACCAGGCAAGGGCGGGGCAAGGCCGCATGTGTTGGAAGAGGTCAAAGCACGCGCAGAGTGGGAAAAGTACTCGAGAGAAAAGCGCAAGAAGCAAGACCAAGATCAGGAGAAGCAGCGTCAAGCATTCAACGAGATCGATTGGCAGGACTTTGTCGTCGTCGGCACTGTGGAGCTCACCGAGGCAGATCAGCACATCGACTTGCCTCCACCGCGGTCGTTGCGAGAGATGGAGTCGATGACGCTGGCACAGAAGAAGATGGCGAGTATGATCATGGAGTCAGAAGCAGCTGGGGAGGATGTGGAGGAGGTTGAGGAGCTTGCGATGCCTGGTCGACCTTCTGCGTCGACGTTGTCCCAACCAGCTACTGCGTCTGCTTCCGCTGCGCCGGTGGTTGAAGAGGTTCAGTCAGGGAGAGTTGGTACGATCAAGGTGCGCAAGGATTATGTTCCACGTGGTCTTGCATCTCGCGTCAATCCTGCCGCAGCTGCTCCTGCGATGACCAAATGTCCCGTTTGTGGCGACCAAGTGGCGATCGACGAGATGGCCGAACACGTTCGTTTCGAGCTCCTCAATCCAGCCTACCGCGAACAGCGTCAACAACTTGAAGCCAAGAAGGCGCAACAAGCTGCACTCCAAGCTGGTGCGGATCCGACATACTACCTCAAGCAACTCGCTTCGAGTCGTGCAGATGAGGACGAGGAAACCAGACTCAAGAGGGAGGCGGAAGAGAGGAGACTGGCAAAGGAGAAGGAAAAGATCATTTGGGACGGTCACGCGAAATCTAGGCAAGCGGCTCGAGATCTTATTGCCAAGAATGTGGGCTTGGAACAAGAGATGACCAGGTTATCCGGTAAACCTGTGGTGACGTTGCCAGAGTACGGACCACAGTTCCCAGGCATGGATGGGACCGTGGCCGATGAAGATCAGGCCCAGGACGATGACAAGCCGATCCAGTTGCCCAAGGGCAGCTCGCTGCCATCGAAACCAGTCACCACCTCATCAGCACCACCGCAACCATTCGGAGCTGGACTGAAGCGTCCCGCATCGACCGAGCTTTCTCCACCGCCGCCGCCACCTGCCCCACTCCCCTCCTCATCATCCACCCTAGCAAAGAAAACCGATGGATCTCTTCACCCCGAAAAAACATGGCTCGAAGCACACTCTCGGCCCACCGTGACGCTTACCCTCCTTCTGCCATCCCCGGACGATGGAGAGATCAGACAAGAACCGTACGAAGCAGCTCTCAAGTCCACCATTGCGACGTTGAGGGATTACGTCCATCAAGATCTGCTCAACACCGCCATCGCAGCTAGCAAGATCAAGATCAAAGTTCAGGGTAAAGCGGCGACGTTGAAGCAGACGTTGGCGTATTGGAATTTGACCGATGGCGATCAGGTGTCGATTGATATTGTCAAGTAAATTTTTGGAGTGAGGGTTTTTTTTTTTTTTTTTTTTTTTTTTTGGGTCCCTTTGTGAGGGAAGACGAAGCTTTGATTGGGATGCAGCTTGGGGGACCGTGCATTTCCGCACTCTCAGAGTCGCGTGGTCGGAGAAAGGACGTGTCAACAGCCTGATCAGTTTTCCTATCAGTGCACACTTGTTCAATGCGTCCTTTCACCATCTTCTCGTCCTCCGTCTTCATTTGTCGCCCTTGACAGATCGTCCACTCCCTCCGAACAATACAGAACCTGTCAATCTCCTCATCACACTCTTCGTTTGCGATTGTGCAGCCTCGTTTGAGCAAGCAATCTTAATCTCGTGAATCTTTTAGCCGCATTCCATAGTGCGTCTTCCCCCTCACCGTCGTTCTATCGCCTCCTCCAAAGCTTGCCTTAAAAGCCCCCCCCGCTTCGTCTTTCCCTCCATCTTTCTCGCCACATCATCCTCTTCCTCACAGACTTCTACTCATCTTCCCTCCGTCAACATCAGCATGTCATCTGCAAACAACACTTCTCCTCAGGACCAGCCCACCGAGTCCTATTTCGTGGCGCTCAGACGGCACCTCCTTCAAGGTCGAAGCGAACAACACAGCACAACCGTCTCCGAAAGGTTGGCAGCTATGGCTCAGCGTTTTCCGGCCGAATGCGAGACTGCGTACACTGACGCAATGACAGCACTCAATACCCCCTTTGATACCGGGTGCGGATTTCTGTTGTCACCAAGCATGCGCTTATTGATGGGACTGTTTTGGTTTGGGTTTTGTCGTCCAAGGTTGGCTGCCAAAAAGATACTCTGGTGGTATCGTAACACAAGCAGACCTGAGCGGTATCTCCATTGGGGAGCCTCAATTTCGTATGCGTTTCTGCCGTCTTATCAAAGGGACCTCAGAGAACAACTGGAACATGGCGAGGCGTACAAGAATTTATGGGAAGAATTTCTGCGCTTCAAGCAGGCTCAGATGGACAACAAAACTTCACAGGCCTAATGCGCAGCCTCTTTTGGCCTAGGCTGCTAAACAAGAACGGTGATGGAGGGATAGAAGGAGACATGAATTACATGAAATGATGTATACGAGCTCGCCCAGACGCTCCCGCCCTTCCGAACCAGATGCAGAACGGGTAAGCAATTGAGCAGGAACAGCGCGTATAGTGTCGTGAGGGTTTAGTCGAAGGCGAGAGCAGCCACTGCTCTTGCGTCGTACCGGTGTGCGGTCTTGACGTCGCTTGAGAGGGCTCAGCCTAGTCGACGGGAGATTTTCCGCGGGGGTCAAAGACCTGTGCAACATCGTGTGGAGTCTTTTTGAACCCATCGCTTTCGGCGTGCTGGATGAGGAAGGAAGGGGGGAATTTTTGGTCCCCGATTTTGAAGTCGGCAAAGCCGAGCGGCTTGAATTTCTTTGGCCTGACTCCGAAGAGGAACACGTGGTTGCCTTCGGAACCGGCCACCTCTTTCACCCATGGCGTACCATAGATGTGATAATCATCGATTTTGCCCAGTTCGGCTAACTTTGGACTAAATTCAAACCTTGTTACGGCTCGGTTGTACAGATCTTTGTCTGCTTCGTCGAAAGGCTTAACTTTGACCAGATCGGCGTTGTTCCCGATAACTTCGTTGGCCTCACCAAGAGCGACATCGAGCATGTCCTCAAGAGTCTGAGCTTCAGCAAAGGTGGCTGCACTGCAGTAGGTGACCAAGGCCAAAAAGGCAAAAGCGAGCTGGAAGAGGTGGGGCTTCATCTCGTTTAAGAGGCTTGGTTGTGTGAAGAGGGGCGTGAGGAATAGGTTGAGGAAGATGGGGGACAATTGATGGTCGACTTTTGCGGCTCTAGTTATCCTTTTCCAGACAGCCTCTCAACCTCTTGAACGACCATGAATTCCACGTCAGAACCTATCCCCTTCGCCCAGGCCACCAAGCAGCTCAAGCTGCGCTGGTAATTATCAAGTACGGATTGGTGGGGAAAGCACTCGATTGCAGTGAGCCCACCAGGCTTGGTGGCGATTGGTCCCGTCACCCACTGGATTTTGGTCTTGTAACAGTACCATCACACGAATGCTTGGTGGGAGCTGATTTCATGGTGCGGCAGTCCAGCACACCAGAAAATTTGTTTGCAAAGGACACCACCCTTCCATCCAGCAGCTTCGCCACTTTACCGCAGCAAAGTATCATTTCGGGATACTTTCGGCCGCTGTGTCCCACCTTGGTGAACGTGAGAAAAACGGTTGATTGTCCGACAACGACCAAAATCGGGTGGGGACCTCATCTTTCATCCTCCCCTTCAACTTTTTCCTCACCATCCTCAACGCCATGTCATCTTCCAATCCGATTTCGTCTTCGGAGCACACCTCTGCCACCTGTTCTGCTACTGCTGAACAGAACCAGAACAAGACGAGAACGAAGTGATTGCATGCGTCTGTGTTCGCATACAAAGTGAAGCTTTGCTTCTTTATCGCACAGGAACCAATCATCCGAGCTGAAATGCTTGTTGAAAGGGACGGAACGACTGTGTCGCTTGAATGATCAGACGCATTCTCGGTTGAGTTTGCATCTGCCTTCTAGTTTCGCCAGTCTGCATGGGCGCAAAACAAAAGACGAAGCTGAAACGCATGCATTGTTGCTGACTCTAGCGAAAAACTTGATGATTAGATTCGTGACAGCAAAAAAGAACGAACCTGTCACACATCTAATCCACTTCGTCTTGCCGTTCTGTGCTAAGGTCGCAGGGTAGAAAGTATATAGACAGCCTCATCGACGTTCCATCACAACTTCATGTCTGCCCATCCCTCACATATCGCAAAGCAGCTTCTCCACGATGTCATCTCAAACCGTACAATCACTAAAAACCAAACCACCGGCGAAACAACCGTCACCACCAACCCTCCACCCCAGCCGCCGCCGCAACTCGATCCATCCTCGCAGTTCGCACAAGACCTACACACGCTCGTCGAACAACTGAAACGCAGCTCACCCGAAGAACTCGCTCGACGTCTCACCCTCTCAACCGCCTTGGCTCTTATCCAGGCACAACCTTTCACAACTCAAGTCCGACTTGTCCTCACTCACCCGGTCGAAACACGAATCGGAACGACAACTGTAGGCAAAGCTGCTCTGCACACGGGTGCGATCTGGGCGGTTGTCTGTCGACCCAATTGGATATCGAAGCTTTCGTATGATTGGATGGCGTTTTCGAACAGATGGATGAGGGGGTTGGTGTTCTTAGGTGCGACGGCGTATCATTTCAATCCACCGGTGCAGAAGTGGGATGCGAGGTATTATGCGCATAAGGCGAATCGGTTCTGGAGGTCGATTCACGAGTCTTTGAAGTGATACTTTCTTTGCTTGTAGCTACCTGTCTAAAGAGTAGCTCTTTGCTGTTTCAATCATCCTAAATCGGTTCGTCTTTGGCTGTGTAATGTGTGCATCGAGAGCTGTATGATCCCCTTTGTTGTTGCTCGCGCTAAATTTTCGAGCAGAGTTTGACAGCTCGGCACGCAAACCCTGCATGTTGTAACGCGTGTCAACCCGCGCGGCGCTCGGGAACAAAGGAATCCGCTTTTTGCCTGAAAAATCAGCGCTAAGTTAACGGAGACAAGCTTCGGGCATTGCGATCAAGCAATCGAGCAGGGACGTTGTGCCTGTGAAGGGAAGGGGTGCGTCAAGGGTTCTTTTGTTTGCGAGTTGGCGCTTTGGGCGTACATACTGTATGATACAGACGAGAGTTTTGAAAGGAGAGGGGTCCAAGCGTAAATCATTTGTCTAGTCATTTGTGAGCAAGCTGCCAAAGAGCTGATCAAATTTGCATGCATGAAAAATTGGTGTTTGCGAAGGGGGGTGGATATAAGAGAGGTCGAGTCCCTTTGTCGATATTGATTCGATGAAAGGAGCAGGCGCAGTCGACGTCTGAGTGTTGTCTTCCTTGCGGCAAGTTGAGATCTATATAAGGTCTTCATGTCGAAGAGAGACGGGAGGGTCCTGCGTGAACCCACCAGTCACGAGCGAGAATGTCGAGCCAAACCTCAAGGCCTCCATCGCCAACCCCTTACACAATAGCCGAGGACGAAGCAACACAACTTACACTCACGCTCATGACCCTTCCCTCCTCTTCAAACCCCACCTCCTCCCCACCACCGCACGCATCGCAGTCGGACACTTTATCGCCTTCCTCTATGGGTTCTTGGGTCGACCTGCCCTCCGACACCTCCCTTCCTCACAGCAGCAGCATGTCCCCTCCTCGACCACATCATCGTCGACGCAAAGTCCGATCCGGCCTATCCAACCTTCCTGATAAGCCATCACCCTTTGGCACTCAGCTAGAACCCTCGACTCGCTCAACGCCTTACACCCACACGCCTCCCCGCAATCATCAGCGATTCAACCCTCGACCAACACCGCGCGAACTGTCGGTGGAAAACGACGAACTGCCACGACCCGAACCAGACGACGTCTACGATACCTTCTTATCTGCTTGCGAGTCGGCTAAGAATCTCGCAATACAATGGGGTGGTGTTGCAGCAAGGTGGTTGACGGATAACGGAAAGAAAGACCTGACACTGGAGGTGACAAAGATCGGATTATGGGCGCTCGTCGTGCTCAGGCCGAGGTGGGTGCTGAACGGTATGAATTGGTCATATGCTATGATTCGGGATCCTTGGAGGGTCTATCATCATACGTTTATTACTTTTGTTATCGGTAGCGTCTTGCGTTGCTAGTACAGCTGCTGCGAGTGTTTGGCGAAAGCGGTTTGGAATTGGATTACTCGTCACTTAACTCGCTCTCGTCTTGATCGTCGACCTTCTTTTTCGCCTTCTTCTTGGAACCCTTTTCACCCTTCTTACTCGTGTACAACCTCTCCGCATCCTCCACCACCGTATCGGCCTTCTTCAACCACCCCTCGGCTTCCGCCCACTCACCCCACTTTGTACCTCTCAACGCGTACAATGCTTGAATTTGATAGCTCCACACTTGGTGCATCTTCTTTATCCCTTCTTTTGCTGGGTATGCAGACATCGCGTTTCCCAGTGCAGGAGTCTCGAGGATGAGCGGAATACCGTTCCAGCGTTCGTCGTTGACTATGCACCAGAATGCACCTAGACCGATATGTCCGCGTCCGATGTTGGCGTGTCGATCGCGTTTGCAGCCCAGCCCGAATTTGGAGTCGTTCAGATGGAAGGCGCGCACGTTTGCCCAGCCAACAGTAGAGTCGATGAGCGAGGTGAACGATGCGTACGTCTCGGGAGTAGTCAGATCGTACCCTGCAGCAAAAGCATGGCACGTATCGATGCACACCCCGACTCTTGTTTTATGTGTCACACCATCCATCATGGCCGCGAGATCGCGAAGCGACGAACCGAGAATAGTATCGTTCTTCGACCCAGCCATATTCTCGATCAAAATCACGACCGAAGACGTCAACGAGTGAGCACGATTGATATACGACGCAACCAAAGCACAGGCTTCAGCTTTGGCTGCTCGAACCTCTGTCATCGGCCCCACGTCCGGTGGGTCTTCTCTGGCAGCTGAAGCGGCGGTCATCGATCCAGGATGGAAATTGAATAGTTTGATACCGAGCCGTTCGCAGCGTTGCAAATCGTCGATGAACGCTTCGAAGGATTTGTCGCGTTTGGCTTCGTCTGGATTGGCGAGGTTGACGAGATAGCAGCCGTGGGGCACGACGTAGCCGTAGTCTTCTGAGCTTCCGTTGGCTTCTTCTTTGACAGCTTCTTCCTTTTTGAGAATTGATGTGAGAGGCATGAAGCCGTGCTGAGCGACGCGATGCTTGAAGCTCTCAGTCGAAGTTTCGGAGATGGGATTCGACGCCCACTGCATCTTAGGTCGAACAAAGCAGGAGAAAGCATTACCGCCAATTCGGAGCGCATTGAGGGGAGCGTTCTCGACTCCACCTGCTGAGCTGATGTGCGCGCCGATGAAGAGTCCGCTACCTCTTCTGTCGCCTGTTCGGTGGTGCCAGTTTGAGAGGGTTTGATGAGGAGATGGGCGAGGTGGAAAGATCTCGTCCTGTTCTTCTGCTTCCTTTTTTGTCCGACGCTTCTTCGGTGGGACGGGCTTCGTATCTGTCAATGCCACATCACTGTTCTCTGTTTTGACCAAATCAGATCCAGCTTCGGGCTTAACTTTGGCTTTCGCGCTTGCTTTACTTGCAGAAGGCAAGGTGTCCTCCTCAGGCTCTGGTTTGACTCGTGGTCGTTTGAGCTTAGCTGGTGACGAAGCTTTCACCTCAGCTAAGGTAGCGTTCGAAGTCGAAGCTGATGTCGAAGCTGAAGTTGATACTGAGGTTGACGCCGCTCGAGGGCTAGGTACGCTGGTGGGTATGGACCTTCGACTGCTCCTTCGCAATGTTGATTCGACCGCGGAGGCTATTGCCTTTGACTTCAGTGGCATATTGAGGATGAGTCGATTCCTAACGCTGGCGAGCGCAGAAGATCTAGCTTCAGCCTGGCGTTTACTCCTATGCTATTGAGAAGAACGAGCAGCGTTGATGAAGACTGTCTCTGGAAGAAAGCAGGAACACCTTCCGGCGGCAACACTTCCTTGTGGAGGCTCCCGTAAGAGAGTTCGGATCTCGGAATCTCAACCCCCACTCCTCAACTTAACACCTTTACAAAATTCCTTCAGCCCCAACTCAGATCTCCCCGAATCGGGGCGTCAATTGATCTCCTCCGAGCGCTTGTCCCACAACAAACATCATCAGTCTTGCACCGATCGACCGGTCAGAGGGAAACAGACGACCCATGCAGGGAGACGTACTCAAAAAAAAAATCCTTGTTGCCAAGCCCCGGAAGGCGTACACAGAAGAGAGAGAGAAAAGTGTGTTTTTGCCAAGGCGTTCCGCCAAGACTTGGCCAAGGGGAAAACGAAAAGGCTGCATAAACAATTTTCAAGTCTGCGCAACGTTACGCGCTGGCTTTTGGAGCTGCCAAGACTCGAAAGAGGTTTCATGAATTGTCAAACAGTGCCGCGCCAAGCACCGGGAATCCATCGTCCATTGGGTTGGAGGTTGTGCTGTGTTTTGCCAAGATAACTCTCTCCCTCTCTCTCGCGTTGCGAGTCGAAACGACAGGGGTTGGTGTGTGACATCGGTCAATTCTGAGTGAACTACCTGTTTTGGGTGTATGACGTCTAGCCTTGACGATTGGAGCTGAGAGAGGTGTGGTGACAGCGAGCAAGCTGGTAAGAGACGAGACAGCCGCTGCGTGGGCTCGGCCCGAGACTGCAATCTCGGAGGCATCGAGACCGACCGTAGCAGAAGAGCCTAATGATGACAGCCTGCACAGACGACGCATGATCCAGCGCCAAGGCTTGGGGCTTATTGAGGTCTGCAGTGCTTGGCCAAGGTGAACCCTTCCTTTCGAACCCTTCTACGATCTTTAGAGAGAAACACCTGCAGACGCCACCTCCTGCTGTACCCTGTCGATCCTAGTCTTGCTGTCCCAATTGTCCTCTTTGCGGAGAAGCATCGTACATCCTTCTCTCACCGATGCATAACGAGCCAAGCCATGCGACGGATGCAGCTACCCTATCGAAGGGCTGAAAATAAACACACACATCCGATGGTTGACTGAGCGATCATGACAGAGCTCCTTACGTCGACGATCTCAGGGCGAGCACGCGCGTGGCGGGCTCGCTTCTTTAAACGACCATGTAGCTGTCTGGAGACCTTAGCTGTGGCGGAAATCATCCATCGGATCTTGGCGTCCTGCGATGTCCTGTCAAGCGAGCAAGCGAGCGGGGTATGGATTGTTCGATTTGCTGCTTTGCCTAAGCTTGGCACACAGCCATATCCTGTGCAAGCCCCTGTTCGTTTCTTCTCAGTCTGTCAAAGCCATCCCAGCTGGTCAAGCGGGGAGAGTATATTATCCTCGCACATCCTGCTCGACGAATTGTCTCGATCTCCTCTCCGCCCCCTTGTATCCTCCTTGACATCTCTCCTACCTCGACTGCAACCAAACCAGTTCGCAGCAAAGAAAAGTCGCAATCATGACCAAAATCACCCTCCCTCTCGCGCTCGTTTCCGCCTTGCTGGCTAGCAGCGCCCTCGCCCAATCCCCCACAGGTACCGGCAACGGCCCCGACCCACGCGCCACCACCGACCTCAACCGCAACCAGCCCACCAAATCATGGACGCAATGGCAACCTAAAGCGACCTACGCCTACTCGCAACTTCCCGATCAGTACATGGGCGCAAACCGAATCGAATCCGGCGAAGGTGGGCAACCCGGTGGAGAGCCTCAGTCCGGCTACAACACGTGCGCTCGCAACACGTGGAACCAAGACTCTCGTTGTCAAACTGCTTGGATCAACTCTCTCGAAGATTTCTGTCTTTGGGGTCCGGCAGAGTACGGTACTGTTGGTGAGAAAGAACGTTCGGGTGTAGCCTACTGTACTACGGACCGCCACGGTACACGTTTGATCCCTGATGGAACGATTCAAGGCGCCCACTTTGTCCGCACCCGAGACTACGTTCAAGTGACGGGTGTGGGAGATTTCACATCCATCCTCATTCCCGAGGGTGACGATGGAGGAGAATTCGACCCTCACGGAGCTGACGATCTAGGAAACCCCATCGGCGGTATCGTTTACACCACCGCCAACCCGGCTTCCAACGGTGAACCGTGGTTCGTAAGCGAATGGACCAACTTCATGTCCTACAACCAGTTCTGTCTGAGGGCGTGTTGGGGTGAACGTGCTGCTGCACAGTGCGAACACATCTACGATGTTATGGGTTGTCGATGGAATATCCCGGCCAACTACGATGCTGGTGTGTTCGAAACGTGCGATGGCGACGTGGCTCAGCTGCAGGGCATTTACGGTAGTTCGACGTTCAGACAGGGCGATCCCGTAACGCCTTCGGCTCATCCAGCTCCTTCGAGTAGCCAGTGTAGTACGGTGAGGAGCATCAGCCATGGTCTGTTGGCCGTTTCGCAGTCGCAGAGCTCTTCGTCGTCGTCCAGCACCGAAGCGGCTTCGAGCTCGGCTACTAACGCTGTGGGTACGATGACTATGTCCAGAAGTGCCAATGGTGCTGCGACAACCGGATCAACCGGCTCGTCGAGCGGCTCCGGCAGCTCGGGTAGCTCTGGCAGCAACTCCAACTCGGCTAGCACTGGCAACACGCAGAACAACGCAGCTTCGAGCGCAAGCAGCGTCACCATCTCTGCTGGTCTCGCTGGGATCTTTGCCCTCGGCGCCGCCGTGCTTGCGCTTTAAAGGTTATCATTGTGCATGCACACCTGCTTCGTTTTCATCTCTTTTGTCAAATAGCCTCCTCTCCATTCATTCGCTCGCATCCACACGCTCTTTCGCGTTCTCGCATGGACATTCTTGTCTCTCTCTCTTCAATCTTCAGGATTTGCATTCATTCTCACTCGTTGACCCCTTCGGTCTTGCTGTCAGTTTTGAGCCTGAAGCTAAGATGGTATCTGTGAATTGCATTAAGCCCATGAACAGTGACATCGAATCGGAAACTTTGAATGCCGATCACTCGCTCGCCGCAACATGATTGGCCGAAAGACGATCCTGCACCAGGCGGGACCACATCTCATCATTTATGGCTTTGGCTTGTTGCAATTGAGACCTCAACAGCTTGTTCTCGCGGTCGAGTCGCTCTACATCTCGAGCGGCTTGTGCGTTGATAGCTGAGGCGCTGTTCGCCGCCCCGGAAGCTGGGAGCGACGACAACGCCGAGTTCAACGCATTACCCCCAATAAGCTCCTCCGAAACCAGGTTACTGTCCCACTCGGGATCAATGAAGCTGTCGACGCCTCCATCGTCAAAGTTACCCGTGGCGCTGCTGCCCGACATGCGAGTCAAGTAAGGCGTTGAAAGACGGTCCTCTTCGGATGCGAGGACGTGTCGGCTGAAGTTGGCAGCCGGTCGAACAGGAATGTTGCCAGGAGCTCCCGCACTCGCTCCCCCACTTGAACCGTTCATCGAAGAACCAGCACCAGATGACGAGGCGGTCTCCCAATGGCCCAACAAGTCACGCGGCTTAGGAAGAACCGCAAGATTCGTGACTGCATTCTTACCCGTGATTGCGCTAGCTTTAGCATTGCCGAGCAGCGAGACGGTACGAAGGATCTGAGAGTTGGACACGTCAATCACGTAAAGGTTGCCTGCAAGACTGCCGACGAGCAGCAATGTCGAGTTGGTGGACAGGCAAATACTAGAAATGGGTTCGCGAACAGCAATGATGCTAGAGCCGTTTGCTGCCGCTCGACCTGCCGCATCATTGACAGATGGCACACGTTCGGTTGTAGGGCCAGCGCCAGTGCTAAAGCCAAACGCCTCGACCGACGAGGCACCTCTAAGCTCCTCGGAGACAAAGTCGAATTGAGTGCCTGAGGTAGCCTGCCTGGTCTCAACCATCCTGCTTGACACGTCGCGCTTGCGGAAGAGGTCGATGCGATAGATGAGGTTGTTCGACGAAGTTGGAGACGTGGCGGCGAAGAAGAATCGCTCCGTACAGTCGAGCGCGACTCTGTGAATGGGTTGCTCGAACACAAAGGTGCTCATCAAACTCCTTGTGCGAAGATCCCACAACTTGACGCTTGCATCGCTGGAGCTCGAGAGGATAGTGACTTGGTGTGGGAAGCGACCGCCAGAAATGTGCAAATCGGTGATGGCAAGATTGTGGTCGGCAAGTGTGCAGTAAGGAGTTGGGTTGTGTTCGGAGCTGGTGATGGAAGAGCTGGTCTGGTCGTGGGGAGCCAGCAAGCCTGCAAGGCTCCACACGAGGATCCTCGCATCCTCGGAGCCCGTGACGAGACCTGCACCGTCGCTGGTCCACTTGAGCACCGTCACGGAGCGGTAGTGTGCGTCGAACGAGGCGAGAAGATCACCCGTAGCGATCTGCCAGAGAAAGATGCGACCGTCGAAAGAACCACCTGCTACAAGCTCGCCATTTGGAGAGCAGGCGATGCAAGAAAGTTTAGAGGGCAAGATGATACGTTGCAGAGGATGATCTCGCTGCCATGAAAAGACGTTGAGTGTGGCCTTGTTGTTCTCGAGCTGGAAGACGAGACCGCCTGTGCCGGAAATGGCTGGATTGGGAGAGGTCGGGATGGCGCTGACCGAATGAAAGGATGGATCCGAGACGCCCTTGAAGGTGAACAGCGCTGAGGTCGAAGATGGAGCTGCGACAGTGGTGAGACCCATGGAACCCACCAGCGACGATGAGGATGCCGTCGAGTAGAGAAGGCATTCTGTCGCAAACAGCGACGCAGCCGAGGAGGAAGAAGCCATGTTTGCGAAGATCGTTAGCCGCAAGCAAGCCGAGCAAGGGCGATATCGCTTGCCAAAAGGGAAACCTTCGACTTGGTCTCAGTCTGTGTCCTCGAGCTGGACCTTGTCAACGACGAGGAGGAGGGGTGCGGATGCTGTTTGGAAGTGGTGAACAAGATGCTGTAAAAATTGCGCTCGAGGAGGAAAGAAAGCTGCGTCAAGAAGAAATTCTGAGTGTGGAGCGAAAGCTCAATTTTAATGGCTAAATCGGGACCTTTGACGAGGTTGATCATTGGATCGGTGATCCAGGTCTGGCAAGTCAGTTTTTGCTTCTTCCGCATGCGCACTGTAGCACCAAAACGGCTTCTTCGCCAAAGGAGACTTCGATACATAAGCTCGAGGACACGATGTCTGGCATAAAGAAAACTGCAGATGCTCATTAGACCTCTGCAAGACATAACAGCACACAGCAGTAAGTCACAGTGAGGAGCATATCTGTCAAAAGGCTCGACGCCGTCGATGTCATCCACGCCCACACTCACAAATGCAACGGAAAGGTGGGGAGACCGCAAGCGGGTAGTTGCACGGCTATTTCACTCTGGCGCAAGGAGACAACCGCACCCAATCTACTGTCGACGTGTGACTCGCCAGATGAGAAGAAAGTGGGCAGCGGCGGGGGGCGGCGGCGTTTCACCACATCGCGCTGTGCTGTGTGGCCGGTTTCCAAGATAACAGCAAATTGAATCAGAAAAAAAAGCAAACAAATTGCTCAAAACCGCATTCTGGTTGGTCGAGAGAGAGCGAGAAGATCTGGAAAATCATGCAGCCTTCGCAGTGGCCACTCAAGCTGTCAAGCGCGACCAAGGCGAGTCATCTGCTGAGTGAGTTAAAAGAGGGCCTGTCAACGTCGGAAGATCTGTTTAAAGCACGCACGCAGGAGGCAATCCGTCTTCTCACGCTTTCACCACCCCCGCCACCCATTCTCCTCGACGTGTTTTGTCGCATTTGCTTCTTCACTTCACACGATATAGACAAATCTTCAAGCAAAGACAATCGTAGGAGTACTTTCCGACTTCCAACACGTCTCACACGCCACCTGGAATCCCATTCTATCAACCTCCGTAGCGTCTGGTCAAAATGTGTGGCATTCTCGGATGTATCCACCACCCCGACGCACCCGCGTATCGCAGCAAGATGCTCAACATGTCTCGTTGCATTCGCCACCGCGGGCCTGATTGGTCCGGCTGCGTCGTCACTCAGGAAACCGGCTCCAAAGGGTCCATTCTCTGCCACGAGCGTTTGGCCATCGTCGGTATCTCTACCGGTGCTCAACCTCTCGTTTCCACCGATGGCAAGCTGATCCTCGCCGTCAACGGTGAAATCTACAACCACCGTCACCTCCGAAAGGGACTCAAGGATCAGAATGCCGAATTCAAGACCGAGTCGGATTGCGAGGTCATCCTGCACTTGTACCGCGAACACGGAAGCGAGTTTGTCAAGATGTTGGACGGTATGTTTAGCTTCATCCTGTTGGACACGACTACTACTCCGCACAGGGTGATCGCCGCTCGTGACCCTATCGGTATTACGACGCTTTACCAGGGTGCATCGTACAAGTATCCCGGTGCGATTTACTTTTCGTCCGAGTTGAAGGCGATTCACGAAGAATGCGATCGTATTAGGTCGTTCCCACCTGGTCATTTCTACGATTCGTCCTTGCCCGAGGGCAAAGAGACTGTTCGTTACTACAACCCTAACTGGCTCGATGGTGACGCCGAGGATGCCGTTATCCCTACCAACCCAACGGATCTGAAGCTCATTCGAGAGTCGCTCGAAAAAGCGGTGCGCAAGCGTCTCATGTCCGAAGTACCCTATGGTGTGTTGCTGTCGGGTGGATTGGACTCATCGCTCATCGCATCCATCGCCGCGAGAGAGACCGACAAGATGGCCGAACTCCAACGCAAACAGTGGGAAGAACGTCAGGCTCGACGTGCCCGCGGTCTCACCACCCCCGCCGGCGACTCTGAAGGTACCAAGTTGCCCGTTGGACTCGACGAAGATGCTGACAACGAAGTCGAAAACCTCGCCGCTTGGCCTCGACTCCACTCGTTCTCCATCGGCTTACCCGGCTCCCCTGACTTGTTGGCCGCTCGCAAAGCCGCACAGTTCCTCGGCACCGTTCACCACGAATACACTTTTACGGTTCAAGAAGGGCTCGATGCTATCGCCGATGTGATTTTCCACCTCGAGACGTACGACGTGACCACGGTTCGTGCTTCGACGCCGATGTACTTGCTTTCGCGCAAGATCAAAGCGATGGGTGTCAAGATGGTTTTGTCCGGTGAGGGATCGGATGAGATCTTTGGTGGATATCTCTACTTCCACGCTGCACCGGATAAGAAGTCTTTCCATCAGGAGTGTGTTAGACGCGTTAAGAACTTGCACACCGCCGACTGTTTGCGCGCTAACAAATCCACCATGGCTTGGGGGTTGGAAGCGCGTGTTCCCTTCTTGGACAGGGCGTTTTTGGACGTTGCTATGAACACGGATCCGCAAGACAAGATGTTTAGCAAAGGATCTTTGCAGCAGGTGGATGCGGATGGAAGACCACGTATGGAGAAGTATATTTTGCGCAAAGCATTCGATGTTATTCCTGACGACATTGAGGCCGGTGGTGATGGAAGTGGAAGCAAACTTTCTCCGGAGGCTGCGAAGAAGCCTTACCTACCAGAAGACATTCTTTGGCGTCAAAAGGAACAGTTTAGCGATGGTGTCGGTTACTCTTGGATCGATGGGATCAAGGATTATGCCGAAAAGACGATCTCGGATGACAAGTTCGCAGAGAGGGCTAAAAGGTACCCCACGGACACGCCGGATACAAAGGAGGCTTATCTGATCAGAGAGATCTTCGAGAGCTGGTTCCCCTCGGATGCTGCGGCAAGCACATCGGTCCGTTGGATCCCCAGAGCTGACTGGGGCTGTGCCGCCGATCCCTCGGGTCGTGCGGTCAAGATTCACGAGAGCGCTTACTCTGCTGATGAGTAAAGGAGTTACACCCTCGTACAAAATATCTTCTCAGTTGAAACTTGTAATCCTTCACATCGATCTCTGTCTCAATTCTAGTCATTCTCTCATTATAACTTCACTCCCTCGCATCGACTGAGAATCATACACTGAGACTCGCAAAAACACTGAACAAAGAGCGACAAATCAAAATACGTAGAGTACGTACAACAATGCGAAATCAAAGCTATCAGACAGAATGCCTACCAAAACCTCTCTGCCACGCTTCCCTCGCTGCACTCCCTAGCCCGACCCACCCTCACCCCTACTCTCACCCAACTCCACCCAGCTAGTTCCCAGCGGCGAATCCGAACCCTTATCTCCTTCACTCTCAGACGCATAAGCATGCTGTTGAACCGCTGGCGAGTAAGCAGCCCTACTACTAGCCCCACTGCTGCTGGGCGGACCGAGCCAGGGCTCACGGTTGAAGTTGGACGCAGCAGCACTACCCCGTCCTCCTTCAGCCGAGGAATCAGTCAAGCCCGCGTTTGACGCAGACAGATCTGGATGCGGCGAATGCATAGGTCGCGAGGAGCCAAAGTACGGACTGTGCGCGTTGAATGCGCCGCTGCTCTCTTCTTCAGCGTAGGCGTCGGCATCGGCGTCATTATCACCGTATGCTGAAGAAGGGACGCTACTAGGGATACCAGATCCGGCACCAGACGAGCGCTCGCTTTCCGGCAGACTCTGCGCATCCGAGTCTCGGATCTCGTACCCCAACGGACTAGGTCGCTTGGCAAGCGATGCCCTCGAGTGAGCAGCCGACGCGGGACCGGGCCCGGGACCAGCCACCGGTCGCTTACCTGCAGCCGACTGCGACCTCGCTTGACCGCCTCGATCACCGGAAGACTTGCCCCAATTCCAGGGCAAGAAAGCGTGTTCAGCCCTTCCGACCAACCCTGCTCTGCGCAACGAGAGCTGCCTTCTCAAGACGAGCGCAAAATCAAAAATCCCAGTTGGCACAATAGTAAGCAGCACCTGACTGACAGTGAGCCAATACGCAGCCATAGTGTACGTGCCAACCGTGTAGCTCGGGCGCAGACGTCGCTTGGTGCTGAGCAACAGATCCGACACCTTGTTCAACACTGGCGCCGAAGTGGGCGACCTATGATGCCACAGCGAACTCGTGGAAGACGACGGCGACCTGCCAAAGCTGGGGCGCGATGGCGACTTGAGTGAGGCACTGGCGCTGGGCGAGCTGGGTGCCGTCTCGCTGGAGGAGGCAGCAGTAGTCTCTCCAAGGACCGATCCAGAATGAACTTCGACCATAGTGACGCGAACTTCTCTCTGCTTGAGACCAGAGCGGTCGCTCGACGATCTACGAGGCCTCGATCCACTGCCAGAGAAGCCGCTGAGCGCAGAGGGTAGCTTGCTGTTGCTCGCCGTCTTGGAATGGAACGACTCTTCCTCACACTCTCGTCGAAGCGACTGCACACCAGCAGCAACACTCTGCGCAATGACCGAGTACATTGCCTGACGTGGCAGGGCGGTGCGGGAAGCCGGGCTAGACACAAGCGTGACCACCGTGGCAGGATCCATCTCTGCCGTGTCTTCAGCCCTATTCGGCAGAGCTCGCAGCATCGGAATCAGCGCACCGAGCACGCACAAACTTGCCACCACATGGCGGTCGAGCAGCTCGGACGAAGGAGAGGGTGCGAGCTTGGAGATCGGCACGCCAAGCGACGACGCAGAAGGCGAGGCGGACATACTGCGCGAAAGGCTAGGATCGTCTTCGGGAGCAACAAAGCTGAGCGCATTCACTACACCAGCGATGCTGATATTCTCGCCCGGTCGGGCGTAAGGGTCACCGGCACTAGTGAGCGGATAGCGCAAGCTAAGAGCGGCCGAGAGCGCTCTGACGAAAGGTTGCAGAGATCCAGACGGGTCATCAGCGTCAAAGATGAGCGCCTTGACGTAGCCACGCGAGCTAGGCGGGATGAGATTCTCGAACTGCGCGAGAGCAGCCGAAGAAGAGACGGAAGCGAGCACCACGAATCCTTGGCTCGAAAAGTGCAGGGCAAGAGACCTGCCAAGTGGCGTGTCTGCTCCGAGCACGATGACAGCTTCTCTGCGAATGCCATTCCTGAGACGAACTTGACGAGTACGCCCTCGACCGACGATCTGCTTCTTGCCGAGGTAAGGCAGCGCAATGTGTCCGGCCTGATATGCGTAGCTGGTGCCCAGTCCGACGAGCAACAGACCACCAGTCAAGCCCAGAGCGGTTCGATGTCTTCGAGTCCAGGCTTGGATAAGCTGCAGATTCGTAGGTGGCGGAGGCGGCGGCACGAGTGGAGGTGCGGGAACGGGCGAGACGAGCTCGGTAACTTTGTGTGTGAAACCGTCCAAGGAAGGAAGCGATGGCAGGTCCGGGATGGGAGGGCCATACTTGTTGAGCTGTTCGTATAGGATCTGATAGTACTCTTGGACCGAAACAGACACCTTGTGAGGCAGCTCTTGCAAGTTGCGAGGGAGGTTGTCCTCGATAAAGTTCTCGAGGTCGGTGAGGGATGGCATATTGAAGGTGGATGCTGTTCTATCTTTCGATAGCGATGGAGGAGGCTAGCGCATGAAATGGCCGCGTAGCGTTTTCGAGGCGGCCCGGGTTTGACTGGGCGAGCTGTCTGGCCCGTTAGCTAGCAATGAATGCAGTGAAGAGTCTGCCTCCGCTACAAGACCAGCGAACCAGTTGACAGCAAGTAGTAGCGGTAGATCGAGCTAGACGCTGGTAAAAGCCGGGATGCAGATATCACCCAGCTTCAGCACTCGAAGGAGAACGAGAGAGAGGATGCACAGTCGTGATTGGAGAGCGTGTAGGTCGAAGTGAGAAAATGTGATCAAGAGTCAAGAGAGACCACGGTGTGCACGAGTCAAGCACAGTGGAGGGAGCATGGACAAGCGATACACTGATAACCTTGGCTCAGAGAGAGAACGCGCGCCAAAGAGTCACAGTGCATTGGCCGCCTGAGTTCAAAAGTGTCGGGCGAGCTGATCCATCGCCGGCACTTGAACAGTGAGAGAGATACGCTGCCCAAAAAAAGTCAAGAGCAATTCAGGGTCCTTGCATCGCAGTTCAAAGCTCAGCGTTTCTTTTTTGGCTCAGCCCAAAGAGCAGTCTGTGCAGATTCAGTCACAGAGAGGGTGGACAGCTGACGCGGCACACCAAGGCACTTTAGCTCGGCAGCTTCATGTTTTTCGTCACACCATCGCGGCATCTTTTCGATTCACGAGCTCGGCGGTGTCCGAGTGGCTCGACTTTGCGCGTCTGAGCTATGGCAGCGCACTCTAACCAAGCTTCAAGCTTTGCTGACCTCTGCCCCCTCAACCTCGCACGGCTGCGGCGATCTGCTCAGGGTCCAAGCAAACGAGCCTCTTCTGCGTCCTCTCCTTTCCATGTTCCTACGATTGCCGCTGCCTCACCGCAGCCGCTTTCATTTCACAAGCATCACTTGGCCCAACAGACACATCCGTCTCATCTTCACACGATTTCAGTCAGTTACGAGCAATGAACAAGAATCTATTAACGAGCGCAGCATGAGATGGTATGGAAACAATGACTAGATCGCATCAGAGACTTTTTACATTTGAGACCGTGAGCAATGAACAGATGATGTGTTAGCGCACGTAGCGCACGTAGCGCACTCTTTTGCTTGGGAGACGAACGTCGCAACACAAGATGGTGTCAATTACCTATGAACAAGCACGTGCGTGCAATTACCACCTCGAGTTGCCGCCGACCGAGTAGGAGTTGGCGCCAGTGCGTCCACCGCCACCGTAGCCGCCACGACCGCGACCACGGCCACGACCACGGAAACCACGTCCACCTCCTCCACCACCACCGAAACGACCCATCTCCTCAATCTCACGAGGGATCTCCTGCTTGGCCTCACGAAGAATGCCAATCAGCTCACGCGCCGACTTGGAGTTCTCAGGGGTGAAGTAGGTGTAGGCGGTACCAGTGCGTCCGGCACGACCGGTACGGCCGATCTGGTGGACGTAGTCCTCGGTGTTGGTAGGGAAGTCGTAGTTGATGACTGTCAGAGTAGAGAACATGAAGCAAGGCAACCAAGTCAGTCAAAACTGTACCAGAGTGAAGAAGACAAGGCTGCGACAATTATAGATCGCAATCAGAGTCGAGACTTACCATAAGAAATGTCCTTGACGTCTATGAGCGACCAAAGCGATTTGCAGCACGCAAAAACACGATCGAGAACAAGACATTAGTAGCAAAGAAAGGAGAGCGCCAACATGCATGTTGCAAACATTCGACAAGGAGCGCATCGTTTCAAAGCAATCGATAGGATCGGTCGTTCCGAGCCAGAGCCAGACAGGTGGCAAGAAAGGATGGTGGTAACGACGTTCGCATTGCAAAGAATGAAACGCAAACGCCGTTGTAATTTGACATGATCGGGAGAAGAACAAGATAGAGATGACAATCGCATCCGATAGTTAGTAAACAAGCCTAGCAGGGCTGGGTTGAAAATTTTACCGTAGAGGACAAGGGCTCCTTCATCCGCCAGAACCGCACATCGTCCTGACTACAACCGACAAGATTGCTTGTTGGTCATGTCAACAACGCAGGGCAGCATTCGGCGCCATATGAAAGCTTTGCTTCCTGTTGATGCCAAGCTGCCGTGATCAAAACCAACGCTGGGCTGGTGTGCAGGATCTCCATCTTCAGATCCGACAACAGTCGAACAAATCCATACCATAACAGTCGCGCACGAGGCTGACTGTCAGTATGGATGACCTACGCAAAAACCTTCGACAAACAGATGTCGCATCCCACGACAGGATCATCGTTCCTTTCTTGACCAAAAGAGAAGCTTCATCGGACTCGAGTCGAAATCATCGAAACGCGACAATGTGAGCACGTCTAGCGTGCACAGTGCGCAGCATTCAGGTATGAACAATTCGCCACGTCCGCGATGGACCACGAGGCCACCTCGACCGGTAACCGAGTAACTGACATGTCGATGCACTGCCGACGCAGAGCAGAAAGATGGAGCAATTGAAACGGGGAGGGACAGAGATGACTTGCCACCGCGGACGCGGGCAAGAGCTGAACTCGAACCAACTTCACGTCCAACGTAACTCAACTACTCGTTCACCAGAACACGAGTTGAAACCTGAGCAACGCTGTCTACCATCTTCCGAAACTACCGCAGTGCAGCATCATCGCTTGAATCGCCGAACAAGGTTGGCAAAAAGACGAGCAGGCGAAAACGCTGACGAGCGCAGCAAAAGCCACTCCGAGCCTGCTTGCGGAGGCGAGAGGAGCAGTGCTGAGAAGAGTTGGTGTTGCGTTGCATACTTGACGATTTGAAGAGGGGCTTCTCTTGATGGCTAGTTAATAAGGAAAGGGTGCAAAAATCGGCATGCAATCAAAAAAGACATGGACGAATCGCCTCGCAACAGCTCCACTGAGCAAAAGCCTGCGAGGCTGAGTCCAAAATTACCTCTTTGGCAAAGGGACATGCAACACTATTGAGTGTCTAGACATGCCGATACTGCTGACGTCGAAGATCTGTTTGCAAGCGCGGAGTGAGGCGCATGTGGCTGAAGGTAGGGCGCGGGAAAAGAAGAGAGAAAGAAGTGGGTTTGCAGAAAAGTCACGCAATCGTGTAGATCGTGCGCGCAACTTTTCAAAAGGTCTCGTTGCGGAGACCACCAAATCATCTCGCAAAGCGCGGGCCAAAGATGGAAGGTGCGGGAGAGAGGGCGGAGGGAATGGAAGGAGCAGAGGCGGGGGAAGAATGGGAAGAGAGAAAGGGATAGGGGATATGGAAAGGGGAAAATCAAACTTACCGAGACCGCGAGAAGCGACAGCGGTAGCAACCATGATGGGGCTGCGGCCAGACTTGAACTCGGCCAACACCCAGTCACGCTCCTGCTGCTGCTTGTCACCGTGGATGGCGAGGGCGGGCCAGCCGTCTTGACGGAGGAACTTGGTGAGATCGTCAGCAACACGCTTGGTGCTGGTGAAGATAATGACCTTGCCGTTTTCGGCAGAGATTTTCTCGAGGTGTCCAAGGACCTTGCCCCTCTTTTCGAATTCGGTGCAGACCTCGATGACCTGCTTGACGTTGTGGTTGGCGGCGAGCTCGGTGGAACCAATGTTGACCTGAGCAAAGTTGGTGAGGAAATCGCCGGCAAGACGCTGCACCTCCTTGGGCCAGGTGGCCGAGAACATGAGCGTCTGTCGGTCAGGGCGAATCTGCTGCAAGATCTTGCGGATCTGGGGCTCGAAACCCATGTCGAGCATGCGATCGGCCTCGTCCATGACGAGGTAAGTGACGCGGCGGAGGTTGGTCTTGCCGGCGTCGACCATGTCGATAAGACGACCAGGGGTGGCAATGCAGATCTCGGCACCACGCTGGAGGTCACGGATCTGGGGGCCTTTGGGGACACCACCGTAGACGGCGCAGGTGCGGAGACGGCTTGAGCCGCCGAAGCGGTTGCACTCAACCTGGATCTGGTTGGCGAGCTCACGAGTGGGAGCAAGGATGAGAGCGATGGGGCCGTCACCGGGCTTGAGGAGAGGCTGGGCGTTGATGTGGACCATGGCGGGCAAGGCGAAACCGATGGTCTTACCGGAACCAGTCTCGGCGATGGCGACGAGGTCGCGACCGCTGAGGGCCATAGGCCAGGCCTGGGACTGAATGGCCGAGGGCTCGCTGAAGCCCATCTTCTTGATTTCAGAGAGGATGTAGTCGGGGAAGCCGGCCTCGTCGAACGAGGTGACAGGCTTGGGGACGTTCTGACCCTGGATGGTCATCTGCTTGGAGGCACGGTAAGCCTGGACCTCGGCCTCGCTGCGGCCAGAGACACGGGCGTCTTCGACGTAGAAGTTCTTCTCGAAGTTGACGAGATCGACCGAGTTCCAGTCGACAGCACCGAGGTTGCTGCCGAGGTTGCTCATGCGGTCACCGCTGCCGCCGTAGCCACCTCCGTATCCGCCACCGTAGCTGCCTCCGCCGTATCCGCCTCCACCGTTGCCGTAGGAGCTGCCACCACCGTACGAAGAGCCGCCGCCGTAGCTGCCGCCACCGTTACCGTAGCTGCTGGAGCCGCCGCCGTAGCCGCCACGACCACCGCCGTAAGAGCCACCGCGACCGCCGCTGTATCCACCGTAAGACATTGCGTTAAGTGTGTTGAGGGGGTGAAGTGATGTCGAGAGGGGTATGAGATGGTATGAAGGTTGCTTCCTGAGTCGAGGAAGAGAAGGTTGTTGTGGAGCGAAAGCAAGAAGGGCGGATGTGAATGACTGACCCTTTGACACACGAAAAGTTGCTCAGCCACTCACCAACTGTCTGGCTAAAAAAAAGTATGAGCAGGAGAAAATTTCGTCAACGCAGGGTTCGACTGAGATGTTTCAGCAGAGAAAGGAGAAAAAAAAAAATCACAACAGAGGCGCAGAGGGAGGCGAACGTGCTGTCATCGTTTTCTTTAGCGAGACTGCTCAAGTGCCTTTCATACGAAATGTGACGATCCGACCAAATTCGAAATTTTTTCAAAGTCACACTTCTGGTGTTTTTCGCACGATAACCAGACAGCAGGAAAATAATTTGTGCGAAGCTACAACGTAACAAAGTCGACCTTGCAGAAATTCCCCTCTCAGATTTTTGGGAAGCCCTCTTGAGACCGACGATCCTCCGTGACCCTCTGCGGTGGTGACCACCTCGCCCCATCAAAGCCGAAATCGCGCAAGCAGTCAGTCAAAGCCTCTTCATTTCGCATTGGAGAACAGTATGGCCATCACAATGCGATTTGAACCCGTCCAGTTGATCCTGAGGACGATTCCGATGATGACTCAACTTGGAAGACCTGCAAGGGTGAGAAAGAAAGCGGGCATACCAAAGATCCAAACGCCGATGTTGGACGGGGCAGGGAGATTGCATATCAGCAGGCAGGAGGCGCACTTGGGCGAATCGCGCTCAAAAATCTCTGTAGAAAATTTCAAACCAGCCAGACAGAACGCTGCGATTGTCTATCAACGGCGCAAATCAGTGGGGTGCCAAAAAAAAAGCAGGAAAAGGCTTAACCGGGCGCCGTCTCTCTCTGCTGTTTCACCACACACAGACCACGACCCAAAACGCGCGACTGCAAAAGCCGCGATATCAGCGATCTTCTCAAAACCAGCGAGAGGGCCGGCGCCGGCTAATCGACGACTGCAGATTGCATACTCGTTGTCACTGTCGATAGCTTACTGGTTGTTTTTTGACCACCACCATCATCTCTCGAGCAGAGCATCACAATGTCGCTCCTTCGACAGACTACAAGCCAGTTCGGCCGGCCTTTGGCTGGACTCATGGCTACATCTGCTCGTCAGTCTGCTGTTGCTCAGCCATCGGTATCCGCTCTCCCCGCTTCTCGACGTGGACGAGCCACCGCAGTGGATCCTAACGATCTCGCCGCCTCCGGCGTCACCGCCTCTTCTTCCACCACCATCACATCCACCCCTCCTCCCGAGGGTACAATCCGACACAACTGGTCGCGCAAAGAAGTGCAAGCCATCTACGATTCACCCTTGCTCGAACTCGTCTTCCGCTCCGCTTCCGTCCATCGCACCCACCATCCCGTCAACCGCATCCAACTATGCACACTTATGAACATTAAAGAAGGTGGATGTTCCGAAGATTGCGGCTACTGTTCCCAGTCTAGCAAGTACGAAACTCCTTCCAACGCTTCCAAGTTGGAAGATCTGGAAACGGTGCTGACCGAAGCGCGCAAAGCCAAAGCGAATGGAAGCACGAGGTTCTGCATGGGTGCTGCATGGCGTGAGGTGGGAGGCAGGAAGCGTGGGTTTAACAGGATTCTGGATATGGTGAGGGAGATCAGGGGTATGGGTATGGAAGTGTGCACCACGTTGGGCATGTTGACGACGGAGCAGGCTAAACAGTTGAAGGAGGCTGGGTTGACTGCGTACAATCACAATTTGGACACTTCGAGGGAGTACTATGGTAAAGTTGTGACCACTCGTAGCTACGACGATAGGATTGGGACGATTGCCAACGTTCGCGAGGCCGGTATCAGCGTTTGCTCCGGTGGAATTTTGGGTTTGGGCGAGGAACACGAAGATCGCGTTGGGTTGATTTGGGAGATGAGCACGCTTCCCGAACACCCCGAAAGCTTCCCCGTCAACGCTCTCGTCGCCATCCCCGGTACCCCTATGGAACAGAACAAGCCCATCACTTTCCAAGAGATGCTCCGTACCGTTGCTACCGCTCGTATCGTCTTGCCCGGAAGCATCATCAGGTTGGCTGCCGGTCGTCATCTTTTCACCGAGTCGGAACAGGCGATGGCGTTCTTGGCTGGTGCTAATGCTATTTTCACGGGTGAGAGGATGTTGACTACCCCGACTTCGTCTTGGGATGATGACAAGGCTATGTTGGGCAGGTGGGGTTTGAGGGGTATGGAGAGCTTCGAGGATAAGACCATGGCCCCGCACAAGCCTTCGACGGAGGGCATCTCGGTGGAAGAACGCCGGGCAAAGGCTAAGGCTAGTGAGGCTTTCCAGTCGGCTTGAAAGTGTAGAACAAAAGTCAATACAAGTAATTCGAAGCTCAACGTTGATCTTTTGTCTTCGGCTGTGCAGCTGTGATCCTCACGTCGTGATCACAACCTTCAGACCAGAGAATCGACACTTCCACAAGTCCGTGTATTGGCGTGAGAAAGTTCTAAAAGCATACAGCGAGCTGATTATAGATGAACGAATCCAGAATCGAAAGAGAGAGAGAAACAAAGCAAAAATCCCATAAAACCAAAGCAACCAGAAGATAAAAACAAAACCCATCACCGACGCCACCTCACTTCGAAGCATGGTTCGACGACTGCAGAAGATCCTGAATCACACCGATATCCCTATCCATCGTATCCCAAGCGTAACCCAACTGTGCCAAACCTTCCATCAAATTCTCCACCTCTTCCTTCTTCGAAGAATGCGTGTACGGACCGAGGTTCAACTGATGCATGCCTTCCAACTGACGCAGCACCTCCAAGTGCGCACTGGTAGAAGGGTTGTTGAGCGCCTCTGCCGACTGAGCGGCTTGGGCGCTTTCACGTTGCGCTTCGTGGGCGACAAACTGTTCGACAAACTGCTGCTGTTGGAGCGCTTGTGGGTCGATAAAGTTGCTAGGGTCCGAGGGAGAAGCAACGTCGGTGTGCACAGACGACTGACGTCCACCCATACGGCTGGCTACTTGCTCATCGGAAACGCTGGGGATCTTGGCGAGGAACTGTGCGACAGGGAAGATCTGCTTAAGAATCGGTCCACCAGTCTGCAAGATACCCAAAGGCAGCAAGATGCCGATCAGACGAGCTGTCTTTCGGCACGAAACAATGGCACGCTGCATGCTCTTGTCGAACAGAGCCTTGAGCGAAGCTGCTACAAGCTTGTCTTCCTCGGTCATGGCGCTCTGACCACCGAGAGAGTGACTGAGCGTCGCCATGAAAGCAGCGTTGGCACGATGACGCTCTCCCAGTGCGCGGAACAAGGCGAGGTAGAGCAGCGATCCACACAGCTTGGTGCTCGCGATCCATCCTAGCGGACGGAAAGGCTGCAGACTGTTCATGGTCGACCACGCCTTGGACGCACACCTGTCAAAGAAAAGCATGAGCGAGTCCAGACTGTTCCACACAGCGCCACAAGCCCGCTCAAGTTTTCGCAACTCGGCGAGCGACGGTCTAGCTGCGAATCTCGCCGCACGCGGGATCGGCGCCATGGACGATCCAGCAGGTCGCTGCCACGGTGGAATCGACGGCTTGAGACCCTCAGCAGAGTCAATGTGCGTCGCCAAGAATCGCGAAAGCGCACCAATCTGCACCATGGTCATGATGACAAAAGTGAGACCCATCTCTCCCGACAGCACCACTTCGCCGTGTCGCGGTGCCGAGACAGACACAGCCTCCTCCCTGCGGAACGAAGCTTGTCCGATCACTTCGATGGCTCGGTCTTCCTTGAGGTAGGCTTTGCGTCGGTTGAGACCCGAAGCGATCGAGTCACGACACCAAGTGGTGAGGAAGATACGGTGCGCTTGCATCGTACTCAGCATGTGTTCGACCGCATGCCTGTTCGTCTCGTCAACCACGAGCTTGGTCGACATACCCAGCTTCTCGGTATGGTGGCACGCTGCATCGGCGAAGCTGTGTGCCTGAACGCCATCGACATTGTCGAGCAGCGGCGCAAGCAGACTGAGAATCTGTATGCTTTCGACACTAGGCTTCTTGAGGACGTCGTACTTGTGCACCAGAGAGAGCGCATGGTTCAACAAAGCGTGGCAAAAGGCCTTTCGTGCTTTACCACGACGCAAGTTGTGCTCGACATCACCTGGGCGGTAGGTGCGCATAAGACCCTCGCCACGCGATGCGATCCAGGAGCGAGGACTCAATCGATTCGCTTCCGAGCCGAAAGCATCTGCAGACGTAGCAGAATCGTCACCAAATGCCTCAGCATTGCGCGCCTTTGCGCCTTTGGCAAGCATCTTGGCGCGTTTGGTCTGGATGTAGGTGTCGGTGCACTTGATGCGCTTGTCCTCGCAACGGCTGCATCCCATGCCATCGGGTCTCTCGGTCACATCGCACCTGACTCGACGCAGACGACACGTGTCACAGGCAACACCCTGCTTGCGCTTGGGTCGCTTGAGGCTAGCCTTGCCGCCTTCAGCATCTCGAGCATCGAGCGAGGTTTGGACGAAGCCATTGTCATCCACCTCTTGAAGGCGAACGTCAATATCGTCGAGGTCTTTGAAGTCAGGACCGAAAGCGATGGGCGCATCCGTGTAGTGAGCTGCCCAGGCATGGATCACGGCAAGCAAAGTCTCCGTGGTGCCAGGAGTACCGATCTTGCTCTCCTTTGTACCAGGCCACGAGATGGACTCAATGCCCTGAACTTCAGGAATGATGGAAGGAAGGCCTTCGGAAACTGAACCACCGTTGGCCATGATGGACATCTTGCGCGGATCGCCGTTGGCGATGTTGAAAGTCTTGCTGAAGTGAGCAAAGTCGATCACGGGCGCTTGCATGTGGCAAACGGCGAAGAAGCAGTTGAGCAGCTGGACGGAGAGCGAGCCGGCCATGACACGATCGGTGATTCGCACCTCGGCGCCACGTAGCTCGGTGAGAGCGCGGATCAGGATGGTCGAAGCGTTGATGCGTTCCACCGTCGGTTTAGCGACGGAGGCATCGGCTTGCGAAGCACCGTGAAGCGCACGAGCCTGTTCGATGCGCTTGCCCGAGCGGCTGGGACGCGGGTATCGGCGAGAAGGCGGTGCGTGTGTCTTGGTGCAGACAAAGCCTTTCTCCTCGCATCGAGTGCATCGGATGTGGTGAACAGCGGTACCGGTGCTTGTGCTCCTTTGCATCTCGAGCAATGCAGTCTCGGCAGTTTCAGGTGACGAGCTTCGCGCAGCCTGGGCACGACGATCGTCGAGGTCACATCGGAGGTGCTTGGTGCGACACTGATCGCACGTCACGCCTTGACGACGCGCTGACTTCTTCTTGTCGCTCGATTGACTGTTGGCCCCTTCTGACTCGGGTGAGCCAGTGGACGAATAGCCTGCTTCGTTCGAGTCGGATGCGGGCACAGGAAGCGACGACGCATTGAGCGCCGCGGTGAAAGCGTCAAACGCATCGGGCTCTGATCGCAACTGCATCGAGGGCATGTGCGGCGGTAGCAATGCAGGGTCGACCTGACCAATGTGACGAGCCGAATGCGAGTCGTCGAGGTAATGAGCGTAGTAGCTCTGGGTGTCTTGAGAAGCGTCCGGAAGGCCGGGAAGGCAGGTGAAGGTGAATTGCTGGGCAGCAAAGGGGTCAAATGACGATGACGAAGAAGCGTTCATCTGAGCCTGGGAAAAGTCAGCAGCCGGCATACCGTGAGCAAAACCTGCCAAGTTGGAAGGCATGGGACTTGAGGTGGCGCTTTGGGTCGAGTTCCATTGAGCGTACGATCCATCTTGCTCCTGGTGACTTTGGGTGCTTGGGTGGATGTCTTGAGGTTGTTGCTGACGTCGCATGGAGTCGAACGACGAGAAGCCGGCGCTCGATGATTGGAAAGTGTTGTTGAGGTCGTTGAGCATGTTTGGCGAGGATCCGCGCGGGTCATGGGCGGCGTTGGGCATGGTGTAGTGTGCGCCGTCGGTCATTGCCAGTGACGAGGCGAAGGTGGCTTCATAGAGTTGCGGAACTTGGAGCAAGTGAGCAGAAAGAGCAGAGGCAGGTAGCGAATGTCTTCGCGTATCATCTAAATCTCGTCGAGGATGTTGCTGTGTACCAAGGGGCATGCTCGCTAACATGGGTGACTAAGGCTGGAGGAAGGATCCGACAAAGATGCAGGTGAAATCCGAAGAGAACGATGGAAGTGATGCGTGGTCGGAGAAGCTTTGGTTGTACGTGGGTGGTCGATGAGGACTGGAGCGGAGGGAGACGGTGTTCCGAAAGATATGGCTGAGGAAGAGATTGAATCTTGAATGGAGGGGAAGGGGGCGCACAGAGATGATGGATGGTGGGTTGTTATATTTGATCCAAGATGGCAATACGAGGGACCCGCCTGTAGGGTGAATGACGGTGTTTGCTGAAGGTGGAGATGCAGCCAAGGCGGCCAAATCCCACGGCCAAATCAACAAAGGGCAGATGTGTAAGGCACGGCAGATGAGTGTGTTACCACCACATCTGATTCGCTGTTGACGGGCGATATGCTTGATGTGTGACGAGATTCGATGAGGATGAGGATTTGATCAATCTGGTTGCACTGAAATGTTGTAAGAGGACAGAGATCCCAAGCTCCCATGAATGAGATCCGATTTCTCGGCTGATACGGGTGAAGCGGTTGGGATGTTGGGGAACAAGAGTAGAGACGGGAACCTGGTGGTCGAAGCAGTGATAGCTGTGAGACTTGGATCGAGATAGACGATGCAAGACAAGATACGGTGTCTGAAGAGTCGGATCAGCGAAAGGACGGAATCGAACGCCAACAAGGCAGGGGCGATCTCGGTATGGCTGGCGAGAGATGGCGTGAGAGGACGAGCTGCAGCTTGTCAATAAACGCGCCGATAAAGCGTGGGAAGGTGTGCCGGTTCGGAGTGTGCCGAGTGCAATGGTGCGTCGGTATGACAGGGTATGTCTAGAGCCAACGGAAGCGGATAAAGAGAGTGACAGGGAGGAAACGATGCCAAAAAAAAGCAGAGACGCAGCGGAGTGAAACCCGGAAAAGTAAGACAAACAAGGCGGATGAATGAGGTGCGCCAGAGGCGGAACGGCGAGAGGGTGATGGAGCTAGTGCTTGTTGGAGGAAGAAGAAGACGAAGAGGGAGGAGGGGGATAGCAGACGAAGAGCGTCGACAAGGAAAGAGAAGGGATGAGGACCTAGTCGTACCTGACCGAAGAGGGGACAATGCAAAGAGGGGAGATTGAACGTCTGCTTCGGCAAGATGCAGGTCGATTCGACATCCAGGAATGGCAAAAAGCAGGGGGATCTGCGCAATGATGATGCCCAGAAGTGAGTGAGCGCACAGCTGCTTTGTGGAAGGCGTTGGTTGAGCTCGTCAAGAGCGGCGGTAAAGGGGGGGGGAGGAAGGCTTGGGCGTTGCCGCTAATCGAGTCGAGGAGGAGGTGTCTGAGACTAGAAGAGGGCTGAGAGTCGGTGCCGAACTCAAGCTCGAGATCCGGCTGAGGTAGATCGTTGAGGAGAGAGGGAATGCGACGAGGAGGAGAGTGTTCTGTAGGGTAGGGTTTCGAGAATGAAGATTGTGCGATGGAAACGAGAGTGTGAAATGTGACAGAGAGGACAGAAGAGTGGGGTAAAACATGCGTGAGTGAGTGACAGTGCGGCTCAACCACCGCGGACTTTGGAAATTTAAAAAAAAAATTAGAAAATTTAAAAAATAATTAGTGAAATTCGAAAAAAAAGAAACAGAAAAATCCCCCGACAGAACGGCGAGATGGCCGGCTAAAAGTTGCCGTTAAGTTAAGGTTCAGTCCAACGGAGAGTTCCATGTCCATCAGCCACACCTTTCTATGTCGCACACAATATTTTCTTGAACAGCGAACATCATACAGTAGCATTCCTATGTTGGTTTGAGGTTCGGATATGTAGCTGAGATACACAAAGAGGTATCTGTGTGAATCAATTGTGATCCGAAAGAGGACCAGCTGCAGGCACCCTGGAATGCAACCCTTCACAAACACAATGAAAGAACCCAGTTGGGCCGAACAGCTTTTCACACGTCTGTCAGTGTCTTCTGGCAGTAAAGAATGAATTTGATTGGTGACGCACGGCTAGGATAGCGTAAAAAAGGGCTCGACTCAATCGGCGCTGGAGAGATGAAACCGCGCGCATAACCGAAGTTGCAACCCACTCTTGGTGTCGTCAGTCTGCGTTTGGTTCGGATCGTACAGACAGTGCAAGTAAACTGTCAAACAAGAAAGGAGCGATGCGCGCGCTTGGAGCGGTGTCAATTTTTTTCCCTTCTTCATTTGTTTGTTTCAGCTGCGACGGAGTTCAGCAGCTTCCGCGCCTCTGCGCCTTCGGGGAAAAAAAAAAAAAAAAAGAAAAAGAAAAAGAAAAAGAAAAAGAAAACCCTGGCATGTGCTGCTTTCTCGTGCTTCGGCAGCACCTCGTGAAAAGCAAGCTTTGCATTTCACACAAATTTTGGAACGCTTTTTGTTTGTGTGTCCGCCCCATGTCCGTGGCCATCACGCGGTCCGTTCGGTACCAAACCAAGTGTGATTCAGTCTTAACTTTATCTAAAGCTTTTCTGTCTTTGCTTCAGCTGCAAGTGCAACCCTGAGTGTCTCGCAGCACGACTATGGTCTATTCTTCTTTACAGCATTTAAGAAAACAATGGGTGAACGAAATCACCGCCGGAGTTTCACTCGACCCGGCAGTGTCTATGATACCAATACTGTCATTGAGTTTCTTCGGCTGGGCCTTTCCTTGTTTATTTGAGCTTTCCGTTGATCGTGTGAGCAAGGGTCGTAGTCTGTCTTGCCGTCGTTGCTGCACAGCCTCGATCACGGCCAAGGTCACCGTTGCAACCAAGTGCCAAACAAACAAGGGCCAAGAAGCTAGGCGAGTCCAAGTTTGTTGGCGTCGCTCCTGTTTCGTCAAAAGTGCTATTCAGCGCCAATCTTTGTTTTTACCGCGATCGTCAAGGCGTCATCCATCCCCAACATCGATAGCTACAGTGTCACTCAGAACGCGGCAGGTGGTCACCCGACCCAAAACCCGAACCATGACAAGCTGACTGTAGGGCCAAGTACTGTACATCAAAGGAGGAGGTACCTTTTGTGTACGACAATGATATGCCTTGGGCTGACCTCTGTTGATGCAAGGTCACCGCAGCCCAATCATGCTTTCTCTACTCGCAGCGGCACCCTTGTTTCCTGTTTATTAGAGCGTTCATGCTTTGTTTCCAAAAACAGAAACTCAGACATTCGTGATGCAGGGTACAGTTAATACGAACCCACGCTAAGCTTCTCCATGACGATCTGTTACGGCACAACCGGCTTGGGCTCACCTCCAGCTTCTTCCATCCGAGACGCCCAAACCAGCGTGTGATGAGCAAGCGTGGGATTTTCCGAGGCGCCCATCCTTTGACGAGGAGCTCTAGAACACCTTGGTCTACGGCAAAAGTTTACACTTTCAGCCCTGCAGTTAAATTGCGTCTCGGCTAAAGCTCGCTTCCACCAAAAAGATTCTCGACTTTTTTCTGTCATTCGCAACGCCAAGAGCCTTCGGAATGCGATGCAAACCCTGCATCGCTCGCATTCGACTCCGCCTTGAACACTTTCTGCTGTAACTTACATTCTCTCTGCCTCTCGGCCAACTTGCGAAATTTTGCGCTGCAGCATGACAATTTGCATACCTTTTGTCTCAGCTTCCGTTGGTCCCATTGTTTGGAGGAAAGAGAGTGTGATAACGAAGCGGCAGTACCACATCCATCACGACCGTTATCCGAGTCTTTTAGCGTGGGTCTTTTTGGTTGACTGTGCCTCGGCTCCACTCGGTACGTCTGAGACAGCACAATGTGATCATCCCGGGTGCGAACCACCGGTCATTTTCCCGCACTCTTTACCTGAAGAACAATGGGTGGTGACCTTGTCCCTTACCGTGTTGCCGTTGCAAGCTCTGCAGATTGGGTCTCCACCTATGTCCGATGTGCTGCAGCGGGTTGTGAACGTCCATCATTTCCCGCGGAACCAACGACAGCAGCCCTGGCCGCCTTCACTTTAGCCGCGAAGCGAGGGCACATACTTCTGTTTTGAGTTCATCAGAGCCTGATTCAAGACTGAAGCAATGTCGCAAGGCGAGAACACCACGACAAGATGACAATGGACAACCCATACTGTACAAGGACATCACATCAAGGAACGATATGATCAGCTGGATGGCGCAGCTCGTTTATGCCGCTGCCTGGACTCAGCGCCGTTAGTTGCCGTCGAAGCAATTCAATTGTGAGTCGGGAGTTGAAAAGAAAAAGTGGCACAACGGTCAATTTCTCGGTCTCGGGTTTTCACCCGAATTTTTGGATCCCAATCTTCGCTTGCCGTACGTCGCTAAACGTGATGCTCGAATTGGGCACCACAGCGCGACTTCGCCAAGAGCAACTGTCAACCCAACCGAGATTTGCCCTTTTCAGCTGTCAGAAGCTCCTAACCTATTGGTGACGGATTCGGCTCCGGGATGTTCACCTGTTTGAGCACATGTAGCTCGGCATTGAGAGCATGCCGCATCGGATTTTAAGCAAAACATGCCTCGAGATCAAGTCCGCTGCCGAACCATGCTTAATGCTTGTTCGGTGTCGTATCCGGTCCGGTGCTTTGGTCTCCGCTGTGTGATGTGTGCATCGTGCTGTTTTGTCCTCCCGCTTGGTAGGAATGAATGGGCCTGAAGTGATCTTTCAAATGGTGATCACTGTTCTGGCATGTAGCCAACATAGAGATTCAAAGAACGAACCCTTGCAGGAGTGAGATGTAAGGACAAACATGTCAATGGCATACTCATATCATACGCGTAACGACGAAGACGCGCACAAGCTTCGTCGATGGATCGGATGGCGTCTTTGAAGGAGTCGCTACGCCATTGGTGGAAGATGGCCGTAGCGACTAACAGATTGTTGGGGAAACAGATGCACGACATGTCACTCGTGGTGCAAGAGAAATTAGCATCTGGGCCGTGAGAACCCTTCTTTCTCACTCCTTAGATATACTTCACTTTAAGCACAACACCAACTATGCTGTGGTAGATGGCAATAAGAACACAGGAACAAACAACAACACCCAGAACGTAACATGGTTATCGTGCGACTTTGCTCCGAAAACCTTCTTTGGGGTGGTGGCACCCTGCCGTGCGCTATATCGGATATTTTTGGCCGCGATATTGCTACTATAGCGCCCCCCCCCCCCCCCCCTTTTCTTGACAAGGTGCACTCGACACGTTGTTTGCAATGAACGTCTTGATCGTCTTGGTGCCAATCGATTTGAACAAAGAGGGGAGAGGTAAGTGACACATCGACCAGTAGTCAACCTCTTTTTGTCATAATGTGGATTGCTTGTGCTGCTACCAATAGCATGTGGAAGATATCGGTGGCATAGCCTTGTCCTTTTGGTGGTGCTTGTGATGCAACGCTGTGTGTCATTCCAACGCCGACTCAGCTCAACAACAATCATCAACTCTCAAACAACCACAGGCTCCTTACAGTCGTGCTAAAGCTATTGCGCAATCTTGATTTCAGAAAACGATGCGCTCCTTACAATGGTTACAATGCACAAGACTTCTTTCGAACATCTCCTCGTTCTCGATGCCATCTTCCACCTCTCTTCCCTGTAAGATCACATGGAGCCTTTGAACGTCCGGTTGTCGGACTTCTCTTTCACCATCTGACCCAGAGTCTTCGAAAACCGCAGTGCTATTAATAGATCCTTCTGCATCCACCAAGCTCACCGACTCATCTTGCGCCCAAGCCCTAGCCTTACCTTCCTGTACACCCATCTCGATATGTAGAGTCACCGCATCCACCTCTGCCCTGTCAATACAATACCCCTGGAACCCAATCTGCAAACCTTCACCTTTCAAATACCCTTCTTCAGGTCGACGCGGTCGCCTCTTACCCACTTGAACAATAATCTGGGTCGCAGTACACCCGGTAAACTCCATAATCGGTCTAAAATTTCGCATCGACGCAGTCTGCCGCAACCAGGCTTGCAAATCGAGTGGCGCTGTACTGCATAACCGATTCCTCAAACGTCGATCGTCTGCAGCGGCCTGTTCCCATATCCGAGAGTCCGCTCTATCCGTCTTGACAACCGTGCATACGTTGCTAAGGGAAAGTTGAGAGCGGAGTTCTTTGATCAAGAAAGCTCCTGGGATGCCGTGCCAGCCGGTGAGATGGAGGCTGCGAATCTGGTTGACGCTGGTGCTGGACGATGAGGTTGCTGTTGCGGGAGGGCCAGCTGAGGGAAAGTCTGCTGTCAGAATGGGACGAGCCAGGAAGGCCAGAACAGATTGCAAAAGATCCAGATCGATCAGACTTTCGTCCTTCGTCAACTGATGCACTGTCTCGGACAAATCATCGTCTCCTTTCAGCTTCGTCACGAACCCCGAACACCCCCTTTCCACTTTGCACGACTGCGTAAGCCCAATCTTTTCAATCTGTCTTGCTGCCTCTCTCCACTCCGCCAAATTGAATCGATGAGCTGGTTCAAGGAAAAGCAGCTCTCGATCGAATTGAGCGAATGTGTGCCGTAAAGCGCGACTCGTCGCTGTGCTGAATACGATCAGTCCAGCTAAATCCAAGTAACGCGAGAGGTAAAAGAGCAGCTCGGACGGCAGCGCTTCGATACGCGCTATGCTTCCGCGTGATGTTTCGGTGCCGGTGCCTGCCTGTAGCATCTTTCCCGATTTGTCGCTTGCGGTGGGTTTTTGAATGCAGGTAATGCCGTTAGGTCTGGGTTGCAGCGCGAAAGCGAAAGGAGAACCTCTCCGACTGCTTGCGCTCTTTGAGCGAGACACCTCCTGTCGCCTAGCCTGTGACAGTGGTACCTCAGCTGCTCCTCTACTCTATCCTCCTTCCAGCAAGAGCTAGAATCCAAGCAGCTGAGTATGTTCCCACTGACCACCTCCTTAATCGAAGCGTTGCTATGAGCAAAAGCTCTGCGTCATCAAGCTACCTTTTGGGAGTGGCTGATCACTGGTCGAGCTCAAGTCGCTCGATGAGCTCCGGAGCTTTCGGAAACGACCAAGAGAGCTGAAACCTGCACTTCCGAATTAGAGGCTGAATGTGAATCAAAAGTCTCGGAAGATGACGACCCGCTCGGAGATCATCGGACCTGCACAGGCAGCTTGCCAACCCAACACCGTGACAAATCCAGCCAAGCTCCTTTGTCGTCCTTTCTTGAAAGACTCTGAACTTGCCGTAATCGATGGTGCAATCACTACCTCATGGCATTGAATTCGATATAGGGTGGCAACTTCGCCAAGATGCTTTGCTTGGGGCATGGAAGGACCGCTTCGAATCCGGAATGCGCTTGAGTTAGTTCCTGAATTGAACCTTGTTGTTGTCGCCAAGATCGAGACCGGATTCGGAGTCAAAGATCGATGGAGAGTTCGGCCTCCGAATCAGTTGGGCTGAGATGAAGATCACGGATGGCTGGAAAGATCTCTTTCGGTTGGTGTTGGTCGCGAACGAGCAACGGTGAGAGATAAAGTATGTGGAGGACTTTTGGATTTTTTCTCAACCGGGCTGTCTCAGTCCAACCACAGGAAAAAAAAAAAAAAAAGGAAAAAAGAAAAGACACCGCTTTCCGAAAAAGACTCTGTTGGAAGTCATTCGGACCCCACAACACCATCTATACGAGGGCAATGTAGCAATGGTGGGAAGACATTTGTAACTTAGTGGCTCATAAGTTTGGGTGTGGCTATTGTCGACTCGTCAACCATGATTGCCATGTATTCTGTGTTATAGTGAAAGACCCAGAACAGACGAAAGCATTACCCACGACTTTAGTCCAGATAGCTTGCTCGCCCAACATCTGGACGCCCTCTCTCAACGTGACCAAGTTCAATCCTTCCATGATCGTTTTGGGTGAGTTCATGACAACAAGCTCAACATTTGGGGGAAGCAAATAGAGCACGCAATACCGCTTCCTCTTATTGGCTTGGTTCGATTGGTTTGATGGTTTTCATGCCTTGTTTTTCCGGAGCGCAACACCAAGGCCTTTGGTCAACGAAGCAGTAGCGCGACACACGCTGCTGACAAGATACTGATAACCCACGAGTTTCAGCTGCAGTTTCTTGTCTGTAAGATGCCAATCTTGTTTGTTCTATCTCAAACTCGCAAAGGTGCGAGCTCGCAAAAAGGACAGACCGAGGCAATCACTTGTCTAGCAATACAGTGCACGAATAGCGACAGCTTTTGCAGGAGGTTGGTAGATCGGCGGGAGGATCGACGGTCCCGATTTCTGTCTCATCATGATGGGAGGGCGGGGTCTAACATTATCGATGTTGAGGACGGCCTGACTTGGTTGGGTGTGCTTGCCGTCGATAGTGAACGCAAAACAATGTCGAGATTCGATTGTGAAGCCCTAGGTACCACGAAGAGCTTTGCAGTGACAGTAAAGAACAGCTCAGAATGATGCAATTGTCACAGAGTATCACAGGCACTGTATGGAACCGAGAAAAGCACAAGTGTTGCCTGAGTAGTACAAAACGGAGAAGAACCAGTGAAACAAACATACGAAGTGTAGTGCAAGAGTGCGAGGTGACCAAACAGTACGATGCATGGTAATCGAGGACAAGCTTCAAAAAGGCTCGCTTAGAGACCCTCGGGCATCATCATATCTTTTGTAACAGCGTCCTCGGCATCCTGTCCGTCATCCTCTTCATCGTCATCGTCCATGCTCTCATCCTCCTCGTCCTCATCATCCTGCTGACCGTTTGCCTTAGCAGCCGAACCGTTGCTCTTACGGTCTCTGGACCAACCGTTGTCGCTTGGTGCACGCAACTTGCCTGCCTGGTTTCCGACCAACTCCTGATCGCGTTCCGAAAGATCAATGAGGTGAACACCACGCTCTGCCTTGCCCTCCTCGGCATCCGCTGCGCTCCAGTATGCCAGTGGGATCAAACGGAAAGCCGCCATATGAACGAGGATGTGCTTGAGGATCTGTGCCTGATTCGCCGTCAATGTCTGACCTTCCTTGCAAACGGTGTAGTTCTGAAGCAAAGTGGGGATACCACGTCGCAGTTCGGTAGGCATGCCAAGTTGTCGAAGTTGCGGCTCGACGGGGTGTGGAAGAGTGTCTGGTGGGTTGGATCGGGCCATAACAGGTCCCTCTGGTAGCTCGATTGTTTCGGTCGCTTTGGATCCACCTCGTGCAAAATCAACTCTCTGGTAGTCTTTGAACCAATCGATCACCTCTGCGGGCGGAGACTCGGTGAAGAGCAAACCAACGTCGCCCGAAAGACGCTGGCTGATACCGCTGATTCCTGTCCTAACTTCCTCCTCTTCCGTCATTCCCAATGCCAACGCCAACACTTTCAACTTGCCGAAAAAGATCTTGCTTCCCTTCCAAAGATCACGAACCTCCTTGAGGTAGTTGTTGCGCATCGAGTGATGACCGAGGATCCAAACGTAGGGGTATTCTTGAGCAGCATCGCGAACCTTGTCAATGAGGTTGGCCTTGTCTTCCTTTGTCTTTTTGTCGGTGCGTGTGAGTGACACGACTTTGGCTCGCTTAGCTCGTGGCATGATGTATGAGTATGGCTCTTCGGTGACTGTCGAGGTGGTGGTGGAGAGAGAAGAGAGAAAGAGACGACGATGACAAGCTCACTGAAAGCGAGACTGAGAGGTGGAGAAGAAGAGTTGTGCTGTTTTTGTTCGAGCTGGAACGAACCCTGAAACAGCGCAAAATTTCCAAAAATTCTTCTTGACGACCCTTTTTCTTCGCCAACTTTTTCTTCTTTTCTGCCTGCATGAAGCTCTGACCATCGCTTACGTGATCATGGTTTTCTCTCAGGAAATTTTTGGTTCGAGTTTAAGCTTTTCTTCGAATCTGATTAGACTTGCAGAAGGTGCTGCACGCAACGCCGATTCCTGAAACTGCGCAGCTACGACTCGTTTGACCAAACACACCTCTTCACTGCTCACCATCACCACCACATCTCATCTGGTCGATCCATCTCCACCATGACAGCCGCCGTCGCAACAAGCAACATGGACTCGCTCGAAAAGAGCCTCTGCGACTTTTCCGGCTCTACACCGCTCGACCAGCGATTCCGTTCGCTCTTCACCATCAAGGGTCTCGCTGCTACATCGGACCAACACATGCAACGAGCCATCTCGATCATCTCCAACGCCTTCTCGGACGACTCTGCTTTGCTCAAGCATGAGCTCGCCTATGTTCTTGGTCAGCTCGAAGACGTCCGTGCGCTACCTACACTCAAGCGTGTGCTCGAAGATCTTGCACAGGATGCAATGGTTAGACACGAAGCAGCTGAAGCCATGGGTGCCATCTCCGACCCGAGCGTCTTGCCCGTGCTCGAACAATACCGTAACGACTCCGACGTAAGCGTTCGCGAAACCTGCGAACTCGCCATCTCCAAAATCACCTTTGACAACTCTGCCGAAGGTAAAGCACTCAAACGGTCCAAACAGCAAGCCAAAGCAGCCGAAGAACAGAGCGGTCTCGGCGGCGTAGAATCCGCATTTAAACCCATCGACCCTGCCCCAGCAATGACCCCCGCAGCAAGCAAAGAAGCAGCCAAATCGCAAGCAGACGGCGTTTCGTACGACGCTTCTCAAGTACCCCTCTTCCGATCTACACTCCTCGACACTAAGCTCAGCTTGTTTGAGAGATACCGAGCCATGTTTGCGTTGCGCAACGTCGCACATGGAGGAGGCGAAGGAGCAGTCCAAGCCGTCCTCGCTCTCGCTGCTGGCTTGAAAGACGGATCGGCTCTGTTCAGGCATGAAATCTGCTTTGTTTTCGGTGAACTGTGTCACCCTGCTTCGATTCCCAGCATGTTGCAGGTTCTGGATGATACGAATGAACACGAAATGGTGCGTCACGAAGCAGCAGAAGCTCTAGGTGGCATTGTGGAGGAAGGTGAAGAGGCGGAAGAGAAGGGCGATTACAGTTTGGTGTTGGAGACCTTGAAGAAGTGGGCAAACGATATGCAAGCTCCTCGTGTTGTTAGGGAGAGCTGCGTAGTTGCTTTGGACGAATTGGCTTACAACAACGACCCGACTCAGTTTCACCGTGTTGAAGCACCTACCGCTACAGCTGCATAGTCTTTCTTGCTCAACACCCCGTTTCTCTTAGCATTTCTCTAGCATTCTTCTCGTTTCCCCTCACCTGCTTCCCTTTGTACACTAGATCGAGTAATCAAATCATCCACACAACAGACACTTGGGTTAGGGTTTGAGAAAAGATTGCTTGCGATAAGACAGATACAAATACAGTACGACCAACATAGACGAAGATAGACGATAGAGAGAAGAAAGGCAAAGTGCGAGCATAGAAGGGTATCTGAGAGAAGTTCTGTTGAGTTCAGATGGCAAGTGCGGTCTCACCATCGCCGTTGCGAACAGCTGCTGGAGCAGCACCAATACCGAGCGCGCCTTCAAGGTCAAGACGAGGGAACTCCCACTTGCCAGGACCCGTAGGACCCATGAGCTCTTCGCTGTAGTTCAGCATCTTGATCAGCTGCGGCAGCTTGGGCTCTCGGCCTTGACTCTGAGAAGCGAGGATAGCAGCGTTGAGCTCGCCAGCCGTCTTCAGTCTTTGGCTCGGAGAAAGCAACTCAGCGACGTGCGGAGGCGCAGCAAGCGGTCCTGTCGGCGCAACGCCCGCAGCTTTGGGCACGTCAAAGGCGAGCAAAGCCATCGTACGCTCGAGCTCGGGTAGCAAGTCTGGATGCTCTTCACCACGAGGCGCCAGCTCCTCAGCGGCAAAGGCCAGAGCTTCGTTGACAAGACCGGCTCGGATGAGCTCGATCAAACGCTGTTGCTGGAGGTGGAAGAAGAGAAGCGGGTTGTTGTCCAGAATCTACATTCAAGAAAGAGCAAGAAAAAAGATGTCAGAATCTCTGTCGAGCTTTTCTTTCCACGTTGAGCGACAGCAGCAGCATCAACGACGGTGACAGCGAATGCGCAAGATGGCGAGTCAGAGATATAAAATAATTTGGTGTAAAAAGTTATCCGCACTTAGACTCCCACTGGAGCCCGTTGCTAAGCGTGGTGCATGAAAAAGTTTGTCATCATTCGAAGGGCGCAGGCGATGGTTGTCGAAGTTTCCATCAACGCCGATGCTGCTGCTGCTGAATCTAGAAAGAAACGTACCTCTGGATCAAGCTCATTGACGCGACCAATAGCGTCGTCAATGTCTCCGCGTTGAATGGCGCCTCGGATGATCATGCGGTTGAGAATGCTGTCCGAGTCGACAAAGGGTTTGAGGCCGCTCTCCTGGCTGAAGCAGTCGGCTGCATCTTTGTATCCTTCGATGACTAGGTAGTCCATTACAAGACGGTTGAGGTCACTGTTTGGAAAGCAGAATGAACGGGACGACTCGGTCAGATTTGAAGTTCCACTTCAACAGATTCAAGCAACGATCCGATCCGTTCTCCTTGCCTTCACAACATGCAGCCGTTGAGCTGATTGCGGCTCGCTCGATAGGTCAGTGGGCATAAGTAAAATGGTTTTCCTCATCAGATGTAGGAGAGATTCCCACTTTGCGTCAAGTCTCATCATTAAAGATCGAGCGAGTGTTTGCATGTGCGCTGAAGGTTTGGAGACGACTAGTCTTGCTGCTTGCATCTTCTGCTGTTGCCACGTTCGATTTGCGAACTTACTCTTTGGCGACATTGATGGACGAGAGCTGACGTTCCCACTCGGACTTCTTGAGCGGTGTTCTTGACATGATGTGACGATAGACAGAGTCGTGCGTTGATGAAGGGCTATCAATGAAGAGCAGTGACGGTGCCTGCCCGCTTGCAGAGTGTTTGTCGATTAGTACACGGCGATGCTTTACAGCGCGTTGCTGTTCCGTTTAGATCCACGACCACCGAACGTTGACGAGGGACTTTACGAGGGACGTCGACTAGTAAAGAGGGTCCGGCCCGATCAAAGGGCAGTGAGGACCGGCGGGTCCTGTCGTGGTGGATAGAAAGAGAGAAGGGCAAATGGCGAATGCTTGTCCTCTGTTCGAATCGCTCCGGACGAGCTGAGAAAAATTTACTTGCTTGACCGACCAAGAGGGTGATGAGAGTGTGATGGAAGATGAAGGTAATACGATGCGTCGGTGTGATTGGTTCGTGGCAGCGCAAATCTGCAGAAAGCCGTTTTGGAACTGCATATTTTTGCTGTGACAGAACAGAATTTTCGGCACTTTACGCTGCTTTGAGACCAAAGTGGAGAAAAGGGGCTTCATTCGGCCGTAAGAGAAAAAGGCGATCACAAAAGTCAAACGCTGAGTCGCTCGAGCCCATTTGTTCCTCTTCCAGACCTAGTCAGACCTTTCTTCTCAACCATCACCATCGACTTCATCAAGTGCAGCATCCCGCCTCGGAGAGTCCCGCTTGTTGACTGCAGACTGTTACGGGTCTCCAGTTCCTGCCAGATTGCCAAGCGTCTCCTATATTCGACTGTCTCAGACGACACACAGCCAGTCACCTTCAACCATCGAGTAGCTGACATTCCAATTACTGTCAGCTTCAAGTTGGAAAAGATCTTTGCCTCCGTCTCCCTCCTCCATCTCTGTCGTCCTTGCTTGTAAAAGCGACTCTGTAGTCTCTCCCTTTCCTCTTCCCAAGAGTTGATGTTGGTGAATGATCAATTCTTTTAGTTTTGCCCCCACCGATTGATCCGTTTCGCGAATCCAGCGTTCTGAAAGTACTTTCTCTCGTCAGAGTTCTTCCTCAAGACAATCAAGCTGGCTTCAATATTGCCTCTGCTCACCCGACGCACTCTGAGTAAGACACATTTTTGCTCTAGCATCCTTTGTCCCCCCTCCCCCTCTTCTTCCCCTTTCTCCGCTTGATTCAGAGCGCAGACTATCAACAGCATCATGGCCTCCGCATCCGTCTACTACAAGTTCAAATCGCAGAAGGAGCCCTCGCGGATCACCTTCGACGGAACGGGCATCTCAGTATGGGACCTCAAGCGCGAGATCATCCTCCAGAACAAGATGGGCAAAGGCACCGACTTTGACCTCGGCGTTTACAATGCAGACACAAACGACGAATACAAGGACGACAACTTTCTCATCCCAAGATCAACGCAGGTCATCGTACGTCGCTTGCCTCCTTCTAAACCAGGGCGAGGCACAGCTCAAAACTATGTCGCTGATGTCAATGGTGCCGCGGACCCGACCGGTGCAAGTCGATTCTCTAGCACGGCCAACGCTTCGGGCGTCAAGTCGACCGGATCCGGAGCCTATCGTGGCCCCATGACGATGAGATTCGATGGTAGCAAGGACCCTGGCTCGTCGTCATCTGCCGCTGGCCCTTCCGCTGGTGGCATGGGCGGCGGCGGCGATCCTTCCGTGGCTGCTACAGGAGACGAAGCGGACCGAATCGCTGCCATGTTTCAAGCTACTACCGAGCAATGGGACGAGACGCAAGAGCGCATGTCGCATGCCACCTATCGTGATCGTTCGGGGCAAGCGCGTCGAGGCGGCCCTCCTAGACCTATGACGACCCAGCGTCCTCAGGTTCCCGATCGTCCACCTCCCATTGGCTATGTCTGTTTCCGCTGTGGGAAGCCAGGACACTGGATCCAAGACTGCCCCACCAACGACGACAAGGACTTCGATAACCGACCTCGCTTCAAGCGCACCACCGGTATCCCCAAATCCATGCTCAAGACTGTCGAGCAGCCCACCGATGAGGACCATCGCGCTGGTGTTATGCTTACTGCCGACGGCACCTATGTCGTTGCGCGCGTGGATCAAGAGTCGTGGCGCAAGAACCGTGTTCGCACCAAGCCTCTCACTCAGTCTGACGTTTTCCAATCCGCTCCCACGGATACATCCCTTGCTTGTCCGCTGTGCTCGAAGCTGCTTCGCGATGCTGTTGTGACGCCGTGTTGCAGAACCAAATACTGCGAAGAGTGTATCCAAACACATTTGCTGGAGCACGAATTCATGTGCGCCGAATGCGACAAGCGCATTGCAGACCTCGAACAGCTGCAGCCTGACGAAGAGACGCGCAAGAAAGTCAAGGAGTACGTCAAGGAGACGATCGAGCAGAGCGAAAGGGAGATCCAGGAGGAGGCCAGCAAGGCTGAAGGAGCGGACTCGAACGACAAAGATCAAGGAAAGAACGGCTCGCCAGATGCGGGACGTCAACGCACACACAGTCCGAATGCATCGCACAATGATCAGGACGAGCAGGCCCACAAGAGCCATTCTCAAGCCGACGGAAGTCTCGCGTATGGTGATGGCAACGATACTACCAACAACAACAAGAACAATAACAATGGCCAGGGCGCAACAGGACAAGCTGGGGGGATGGTGTTCAACCCGCAAATGGTGCAACAGATCATGATGATGCTTCAGAACCCGCAGCTTCCACCGCCGATGCGAATGCAGCTTCAGATGCAATTGCAGATGCAGCAGTACGCCTTTATGCAGCAGATGCAACAGCAAGGTGGTAGCGGTGGTAGCGGTATGAACGGTATGCAGATGGGACAGATGAACATGGGCATGCAAAACTGGGGTCAACAACAACAAGCACAAGGTACGTTCAGTCATCGCGCTCCGCCCACCAACGAGCATTCGGCCTACATGCGTGTTCCCGTCAATCAGGCCAGGACTCAGCAGGTGACGGGTACCAAGCGCGATCGCCCGACCGATTTCGTCGAGGTGGGCAGGAAAGGTGGTGCTGATGCGAGCAAGTCAGCTCGTACGGATGATCGTTGAAGAACTTTATGCAGATTCACATACCAAATAGTGCAGTCTCAGAGAAGAATCTTACTCTTTCAAAGCACTCGTCTGATGTGGTCTGAGCTTCCAAGCTGTGCAGTGTGTTATGTGTGAAGGAATTGTTCTGAATGAATTAAAATGAACCAAGAAAAATGGAGGAAGAAATTGAGGTCTCAAAATTACATTTCTAAAATAAGCATAGTGAGGTGAAAACAGACCGAGTATGTAGCGTCCCAAACGTCTATAGCGACTCTATGGACCCGAAGCAGTACCTTGCAACCACTTAACGTTCTTCGCATACTTCTGAATATCCGAGAAGAACTGATCTCCAACCTCCTCACCTCTCCCCGCGGCGATCTTGAGAATGGCCTCGTTAACACCTCTCGCACCCAAAATGTCGACATGATCACCAGTCGACTCACCACCTCTCAAATCCATCGCTTCCGGCTCGTGCTTCAACTCGTGCGTGACTACACTGATATTAGCCGGATTCCAATGCGAATGTTTCCAGCCTTCCGAACACATAGCACCCAACGAAAGCAATGACACGGTTCCATCGCCTTCTCCCATCTTGCAACCTGCGCGAACTTTAGGCAGCGCATTCTCCTTTTGCACCACGTTGTCGATCCAACTCAATCGTGCAGTTGGGAAGTTGAGGGCTGGTGTTCGAGATACGTCGGGACATTCTTGACCGAAGCATCCCGGTTCATCCAGTTGTTCACCGATGGACGATTCTGTTACAAATTCGCCTTGCTGATACCAGTAGGATCGCTCGGTGGGTTTGCCGACGCCGTAGATGCAGTAGAGCTTCATACTCGGTGCGTTGGGTAGAGGCGCTTCGAGAGGGTTGCTCCACTTGGTATGGTCGGCGTTGTTTGCTGCAAGCTTTTCGACGTCGCGTTCGATACCGTGGGAGTAGTTGGTGGCGAGCATCTTTTGGAACGAGCTAGGTGCGTGTTGAAGCATGAATAGGTGCGCTTCGGTTGCTGTGAGGTTGGTGCGGACCGTGTGCTCGTTGAGATCGTGCTGATCTGTGTCAGGTTTACGGAAGCTGTAGATGTGACCGTGGGTATCTTCTGCTCCATCCTCGTCGTCGGGTGCCCAAGTGTCGTTGCCCCAAACATCCTCGCCTCCCTTGATGAGCATACTCGCCCCACCGGCCCAGGTTCGGAAGAGTTTAGCACGCTCTCGTCGGCTAAAGAACTTTTCGAGCAAGTACGCAGCTGCAGGTGGAACCTCGACTGTATCCCTCATCTCACCCGACAACATCACAGCCATCGCTTTCGGCACTCCCAAAAATGTCCCTGCAATCGACGTAAAAGCCTCGATGTGATCCTCGACCCAATTCGGCCCTCCATTACCGTAGAACTCGCCTTCGGCTTCGACCCACTTCATAAAGTAAAAGAACACCGAACTGCCCATCGAATGCGCGACAATCACCGTCTTCTTCCCGAACAGCGCCTTGTTCTGCTCAATCTTGAGCTTCAACCGTGTAAAGTAGTGATCGCGAACTTCGAGATTGTAGTAGCTCAACCTCCAGTCGTACGAGGCGAGGAAGAGGTTGTTGGTATCGTATCCCAAAACGGCGAGGTTTTCAATGACTTTGCTCCAAATCCAGTATCCGGCGGCGAAGAAACTGGCAGCATCGAGACCTTCTGCTGCACGGACGCGGATACCTGGTGGATCAAGCCCCGTTTCCGGATCTAGGGAAAGATGCTTAACCCACATTTCTTTCTCGAAGACAATAGTGCGCATCATGGTGGTGGTGCCCCAAAGACGTTTTCTAAAGTAGCTGGCTGATCGAGAATCTGTCGTCCAACTTTCGAGACCTGTACTGACGATACCAGGGATGAGGATAACCGGATGGTCCGCAGTATACCCGTTGCTACTCAAATCTCTCCCCACGCCGAAATCCTTGTTCTTAAACCACTCCCGAGAACGGCTGAAAAGGTTATCACCCATATCGGCGAACTCTTTAGGCATGCCAATGTCTATCGAAGGGAAATCAAAGCCGTCGATAGATTCGTCTACGAGTGACCGCAACGTCGCCATGTGCTGAGCCATTTGGAGGTTTCTAGAAGCGAGAAAGGCAATCACAGCACCGAGTGCAGCACCAACGACAAAGAACAAGCGTCGATAGCGCATAAGCCCACGCTTGATGGGAACTTCTGTGATATCATGATGCAAGAAAGGTATTTCGGAAAGATCGAGCTCGTGCCATGGCGTACCTGGAGCAGTGACGCTGTAGCTCGCTCTGCCCTTTAACGAGGGACGTTTGGACTTCTTGAGGATGATCTGCTGTGGCGGTGTAGTAGTGCCATCGTTACTGCTCGAATCGTTCGAAGAGGAAGCACCGTTCGAATGTCGATTGAGTTGATGTGCTGTACTGTTGCCATTATGATTGTCGTGGTCGGGATTCGAAGCGCCGCCGCGCTTGTGTTTGCGATTGTTCATGCTGCCGACCAGTGATTGTACCGCGCTGATTCACTTGTGCGCCGATGCACGGCAAGGGTGGTTGCGGAGATGAAGTTGATGGAGGTGGGTGAGAGAGATTAATTCCGCTCCGAGTATCTCACTCTCACAAGTGGAGGATACAGCGCTCCAAAAATTTGGATCTCGCGTCGGTTCTCACAAGATTCACCAGCTGTATGACAAGGCATGATTACGATCCGCCAGCATGAGATTTTGCCTACGGCCACGCCAAGCTGCCGTCTGTACCACTGCACCGTATCCAACGCGGGTCGCGTGAGAGCGATTCAGGCGACGGCGAAACGCGGCTGTGAATTTTTTTTTTCAGATTGTTACGCTGTAAGTGGTAACAAGAATGGGAAAAATCGAAGCGGCGGCAAACGGGGTCGGTGCTGTGCTTGCTCGTGGCTTGTCTGGCTAAGAAAGGGTCCAACTACAGCGAGAGAGACACTTTGCTGTCGATGCAGCCAATTGCCGACTTTTAAAGCTTGCTAGACAACCACTATCTTCTTCTTGAAGACACACCATCCTGCATTTGTCCACCAGGCACAGGAGCCAATCACGAACATCATTACGACCATAAGGACAAGCTATCACGACTACGAATCTACCAACGACTGCTGCTGCTTCTGCAAATTGGCGCTCTTATCTTAGAAGAATGCACTCGTAACAAAGGACGACACATAGAACATCGCATCACTCGAGCATAGTCTCGCTTGCACCGCTTTCAACACGTCCGCTGGTCGCGACGAAATCATTCTGGCTTGCACGACATCATGCAGGTAGTCATACCTGATCTCGACGACAAGCAGCTCTTTGCGCCTCCACGGCGTATACAGTCTCCAGCTGCGTCTGTTGCCTCATTGGGTCAAGCCAGTGCCGGCACAACGCACGATGAGCCTCCCCCTGCCTCGAGTCGTCAGCTGCAAAACATCACCACCAACTTGCCTGGTCCTTTCAATTGGGAAGAACAACCCTCCGCCTTCTACTCGCCTACTTCGCACTCGCACAATGTCCATTCGCAGTCCTCATCGCAGTCGCCAATATACCCCAACGCTCCTTCAGGACCCTTTCGTGGCGCTGCCCTCGGCTGGCATGGCAGATCCGGAAGCGCTACCAGCGACTCGTCCGCTGGCGGTTTCGGCGGTCTCGGATTTCGTGTGCCTCCCTCTTCCTATTCCTTAGAGCCTTCCGCTAGCTCTTCCACCCTCAATCCAGCTTTTACAACTCCATCTGGAGCTGCTGCTTCTTCTTCCTCGTCTGGCTTCAGCTTTCCGACGAAGTGTCCGTCGTTTACGTCTCTTCGCTCTCAGATGCGCGCACAACAGCTCGAGGCGGAACCTCTCCCGCAACAACACTGGCCAACTACGCCGCGCGAACCACCTCGTCTTGATATCCCCGCTCCTGACTCTGAGGCTGGAGATCTCACAGCTGGATACCGCTCAGGTCTCTCAACGCCTCGACCGCCACCACCTGCGCCCAACTTTCAGGCTCACCACCACGACCTTCCATCACCCGGCTTTCACTCGCCGCCAGAGCGATCCGGACCGCTGGCCTCGATACGAGATCGCAGCGACAGCTACACTTCGTCACCTTCGCGTCATGCAGGCCACAGCGCCTCTGCCTCTAGGTCCTCGCGCTACCATCATGCACCCACCGCTTCCTATCACTCCGATTCACACCATTCGGTCGGAGGCATGAGCAGTTCTGCAAGCAGCGTGGCCTATCCGTATGCCGGCTCCATCCCCGAACTGCCGCCGGTGCCGCCTCTTCCTGGCTCAGCAGACAGCATATACGCCGATATGCCCGTCACTCCCGGCGGTCATACCAACAATGCCGCTTTTCAGCTCCCTCGCGCTATGGCCAGCACCACTTCCTTCGAGAACTCCGACTTTGGCAGTCCGCTCAAGCTTAGCACGCGCCAACTTCGCGAAGATCCTGCTCAAGTGCGACCTCCACGTCCATTTGACGACAACGAAGAGACTTCGAGCGGTGATCATGCTCAGTGGTCTGGCACTCAGCGCTCGCGTCGCAAGCCACCGCAGTCGTCTGACAAACGCAATCAAAGCCCGGCTCCAGCGCGTTCCACCGCCCTTGCCAACAGTCTTGGCGCTGAGGGCCTTGGCCAGCTTCCGTCTGGCATTGGTGCCTCTGATCCTAGAGCTCCCGTCGATTACGCGCTCAACATCCTTATGAGCCGCTTCATCACCCTAGCCGCTGCCAAAGTCAGACGCGCTCTCGATTCGTCCCTAGACAACGATCCAAAGCTCCTCTGCGCCCTCAGCCCTGAAGACGATGGCCTCTTTGATTCAGTCTGCGATTCTCTCGCCCACATTTCTCGCAAGAGCGCCGCTTCGGTCATCCGCAGTCTCTTCCGCTGGAAAAGCATCACCGTGGATGCAGACATTGACGCAGACCTCGTTCGCCGCCATCTGGCTTCGGCCGCCGCACCGTCCTCTGCCTCCTCGACTGGCACCACCCGCGATATAGCCCTCTACCTGGCTCGCAGAAAGGAACTCTTTGCCATCTTCCTCGCGACAAGAGCGCTTCTCGTCATCACAAAGGTCTTGGCTCGCGATTCTCTGGGCGAGGCACAGGCCGCCGAATTCGAGGAACAGACCTTCACCATGCTTCTCACATGCTCGCGCGAGAAGGACAAGGATCGCACACTTCCACGCTCCGTCAACCACATCCGCGACGCATGTTTCGAGAGCGTCTCGCATCTCATCGGCGAGATCTCGCGCGTGCGTTTTGTAACCATCAGCGATCGCTTCGTTGAGATCCTCGAACAGTCTACGAAGGCGCCGGCAGGCAAGATGGTCGAAGACCTGCTCGTCGCTGCCATCCAGAGTCTGCGCCACTTGAAGATCACTACCTATCCCATGGAGCTCTTCGAGGAAGGTGCCGATTTTGTCGATGTCCTCGCTCGACATTATGCTCATTGCCATGGCTTCCGCGTCAAGACGGGCTTTGCTGAAGCTTTCGCTCATCTCATGCTGCCCGTCGCTCAAACTGCCTCAGCCGAAGTCAACCACCCGACATGGACCAAAGCCATCGACACCATCTGGCCACGCATGACCGCTATGACCGCAAAACCACGCTATTGGAGTGTCGCCTACCCGCTCCACGTGACGCTGCTCGCAGTTTCACCCGAGGAGAAGCTCGCCGCGAATTGGTTTGCTTGCGTTGAAGCTGGTGTGGCCAAACTCAAGGATCGCGTTCATCGCACCGTCGTTCTCAATGCCGCCGTACGATTGCTCTGGGCATACGCCTTTCGATGCCACGAGAGCCACACAAACACCCACAAGAAGCTTGAGGCATTCTTCCGTCTCTGGTTCCCATCCAATCGCCGCTCGTTGAATCCTCCAGACAGCTCGCCTGATCCTTTCATCATGATGGTCCATTACGCGCTCTATCGTCATTTCGACTTTGGACGCGAGCTTTTGCTCAATTTTTTGTGCCATTCTGCGCTCGGAGGCAGCACGATTTCGTTGCAGTCAGATGTGTTGACGGGTCAGCGCATGACCATCGTCATCCGCGCTATCTTGCTGACACTCGATTCTCATGTCAAAGCCCAATCGCCTCCCTTCCCTTCAAGTGCCGACTTCCATCACTTCGACTTTGAAACGCTGCCCGAGGGCTGTGGTGACGAGCTACCAGAAGGATTCAAGTACCCAAAAGCCGAGATTGGCGAGGCTCAAAACAAGTTCAACGACCTCATCTGCAAGATTGCTCTGCTTTGCGATCACCAGATCAGCGACATGACCATCTTTGACGCTCGCACCCATCTTTTTGCTCGCAACTCGCCCAACGCTGCAGCGTCGACTGCCGAGCGAGCCTTGCTTGAGCGCGATGGCTATACTTGGCGTTTCCACCGCGCTGCCATGCTTATGGCTGCCTATCCGCGGGAGAATCAGTCGTCCAGCGATCTCCTTCGCGCCTGTTTCGAGTCGTGGCCTAGGTGTCTCAGCGCCAACATCTCTTTCTCGAGCGTGCTTGCCGTCCTCTTCCGCGCGCACTTCAGTGCCGATCCCGATCTCAGTAGAGCTTCGGCGCGTGCTCTCAGGCGCATCGCCAGCCAGCGACCTGGAGGATCAGCAGCCGTCGTTTCCGGTTTCATGCGATGGGTCTTCCGTATGGACACGGCCTTCTGGGAGATCCACCCGAAGCAGATGCTCGTCATGCCCAAGATCGAAGAGGCTATTCGGCTCTGGATCGACTTTTTGCAAATCTGGCTCGCAGAGCTTCGTGTCCAGAACAGTCAGGTCGACCAAGGTCAGGCAGGACCGCAGAAAGGTTTCGAGATGGAACGCACGAGTACATGGGCGTTGATGGACGAAGTTGAAGCTTATGCGCTTTTCTTGCTGTGTTCGGCGTCTCGCCCTCTGCGCTCGTTGGCTATCGAGGTGTTGCGACTCATCGCTGTTCTGGATGATGCCTTCCTTTCACCAAGTCGTCGAGCTGCCGCCGAGCAAGCGCGGGCTCAAGGAGAAGAGGAGGAGCCAACCCGGATCGTGCATCTCCTCGACATGCCTTGTCAGGACTTCCTCGATGCCAACGATCCGCATCTCAGCTGGCATCAAATCAACCACCTGGCTCGCTACAAGTCTCCGGATCGATCCACGTCGCTCAAGATGATTGCAGAGAGCGAACGAGAGGTCGAGCAGTCCTTATGGTTCCGAGCGCTTCCGCTCTTCTTGCGCATGAGCTTGGAACGCTTTCCTACAACCGTGGCCGTTTTCCGATCATACATCACCAATCGCGTGTTGGAAATGGACCACGTTGCTGTCTACGCAGCCGACATTTCGAATCGTGCGCCAGCGAATACCGTGCCAAGCGCTACGTTCAGCAAATCCCAGGCCGCATCGGCAGCCACTGCATCGCTGCACAGCTCGAGCTCGATGGCATCGTTGCGCGATGCTGCAGCTGCAGGCGCAGCGGGTCAGGCTGAGACGATGCTGATGGCACAGCATTGGCGGTTCTACGTTCTTGCCCTCTGCACCACGACCACGTCCACCGAGGGGTCACGCGGAGGCGTGGTGGGCAATCATAGACGCAAATCAAGCGAGCCCGAGACGGGTGAACGTATGATCTCAGCGCGCGACCTTTTCCAGAAACTCGTGCCCTTCCTGGCATCAGACAATGAGGTCTTCCAGGAAGCCGTCGTCTTTGCCCTTGGCAACATCAACGAGAATCACTATCTTGCCTTGCTCGAGACGATGCAAGCATTGAGTGGCACGTTGAATGATGACTTTAAAGTGCGCTCCGTCGCTCGTACCGGTCTCAAGCGGAATAGACGACTGGATAGACTACGCACGGCCCTAGCACATGTGCTGCAGCTCACCGCACCACACATGGAAGCTCTCGACCATCTCGACAATGCAAAGGTGATCGGTATCATTCACAATTGGGTCAAGGACACATTCCACTTCCTCACAGATCGTGAAATCCGTCAAGATTGGGAGTTTCACAGCCTCCGACGCTACTTTTGCGGCGTTACGCAGCATCTCTTTGATGGACTTGCCAAGAGGGGCTTGGCCGATTCGCACTTTCCCTTTGAAGTCCGTTTGCGCATGTTCCGTATCTTCCGCGACTGGCACTCGTACAGCACGGTCAGCGAGGACGGTCGCAACAAGCTGGCGAATCTTCTAAGCACAGCTGCTGATCAGCAGAGGGACGATCGCGCGAAAGAGCGTGCGGTCAAGACGCTCAATTACGAGACTCAGGCGCTGTCGTATCAAGCCGGGTGTGCCATGGCGTCTCTCTGCCAAGGCGCTATCTCCATGGTCGGAGGGCCGGCTCCTGCACCGATGGCAGGCTCGTCACTCGACCCCAGCTCACTGCTTCATTGGCTCAGCAGCCTTTCCCAGACAAGTGACGAAAAGAACCACGACCTAGCACGCAAGGCGCTGCGATCGCTGTTGGTCTACAACGACCAGAATGTGATTCTTGTCGACAGCACGGTGGACCGGTGTATTGCAGAGTACGATCGCGCCCTGGGCAAGAAGAGCATCTTTGTGACCACAGCCGAGGTTGTGATCGAAAAAGAGGACCTTTCCATGCCACTGCACGCCATCTTCTGCCTGGGACTGGTCAAACTCGGCCATCCTGACTCGAGCATCCGCCGCAAAGCGCTGTCCGTGTTGGACAATTGCAGCCGCCGCTTCGACGAGACTTGCTCCTTGGACGAGTTTGAGGTGGGTGTCTCGAGCCCATTGCCTGCCATCTATCTGCGCGCGCAGCGTGATGTCAATGCTCACCTCGCCATGCACTTTGACGGTCTGCGAACGGCTATGCTCAGCGAATTCACGCGTCGTCTGCCCTTGATTGAGGCTTCGCGACGAGCTACTATCTTGGGGCTGTTACCCGAATGGCTCCGTGGGCTCATCTTGCACACCGCAGACGCAAGTATCGAGAGCTATCCTGCAGCGCCGCTCGAAGTCGTGCTGTACAGAGCATTTTTAAATCTTTCGAATCTGTTCTGCCTCACAGTCAGGTACGGCGACGAGCATAATTTCGAGATTCAGGACATCTGGAGCAGCTTGGTAGCCGCGTCAGACGACTTGCAGAGTGCCGACGCAGTCGTCAGCTTCCTGATCGAGCAAGGTCTTCACTTCCGCAGCGAGCAGGTCGTCACCCACTCGAAGCGGGTTGTATCTTGCATCTCGCACACGCAAGCGGGCCCACACATCTTTGAGCAGCTCTGCGCCATGATCGAGCCGAGCCGCATGATCCAGGTGCCGAGAGTAGCTTCTGCACCTGTGCCGGACCCGGATCATCGTCACCTCTATCGCGCTGATCTGACAAAGCTGCTGCCCGAGCCAGAGCCCACGCTCGCTTTTTCCGAGGGTCAGCTAGCGCTGTTTTACGTGGGTGAAATGACGTACGAGCGACGCGAGCAGCTCGAGACGAGTCTCCCGACGCTGTTGCACGCCATTTTTATGCATATCGACAGTCGTTCGGCATTCGTGCGAACGCAGATGGTCGAGTTGTTCGAGCAGTTGATGCGTTGTACGATTTCGGTCGGTGCGAGTGCGACGAGCAACGCTAGTGTCTCGGGCTCATCGATTCACATGTTCGACTCGGAACGGATTACTGCTGCGAAAGCGCAGGTTGAACGTCTTTTCGCCAAACGAACCTTTGCCAGCTGGGCAGCCGAGACGACCGACGAGGACTACGACAGCCAATACAAGATGCCCAAGAATCTGCTCAGCACGGCACACGATACGCTATCCTTGATTGAGCCTTTCTTTATCACCTTCCGCCAGGATTGGGGATCGGTGGCCCTGACCTGGGCTGCGTCAAATCCGATTCGCCATATGGCGTGTCGATCCTTCCAGGTCTTCCGAGCATTGCAGCCGTCGGTGACGCCAAGCATGATGGTCACGATCCTGGGCAGGCTGGCCGACACGGTATCGGATCACAAGCCCGAAGTGCATCGTTTCACGCTGGAGGTCCTGTATGCGCTCAACTTAGTGGCCAAGCACTGCGAACCGTTCAATCGCGAGTTCCTGGCTCAGACCTGGTGGGCTACGCTGGCGTGCTTGTCTACGGTGAATGAAGCGGAATTCGCCGAGTCGGTTTCCATTCTCGAGAGCTTGGTCGACAGGCTTGACATCGGTTCGCCTGACGTGATTGCTTTCTTGGTTCAAAAGTGTCCGGAAGGTTGGGAGGGTGATGTTGGCGTTCTGCGCATTCTTGTCTCACGCGGTCTTCGTTCTTCGGAGACCTCGGCGCCATCTTTCCGACTGATGGCAAAGCTGGCCAAGTGTCGCGATCCGGCGCTCATCGACTTTGACGACAAGTGCCGTCTTGGCTATCTGTTTGTTGCGGCACTACCATGGTTCTTGCAGGTGACAGAGGAAAGCTTGAAGGCTGCCGGTGGGTCAGTGACCAGCAAGAATGATCCTCGGAATGCTACGGCAGCTTCCGGTGGCGGCAAGAAGCAAGGCGCTGATACGGGAGGGGCCGGCACAAGCGCTCCATCAAACATCGCCACTCCAGTGCTGTCGGCAGTGGAGACGCAGATGGTTTTGGAGATGGCTGCAGATCTGGCCGCTACAGCAGCACAACTCGAGATGCGTGACTTTGAACGAGTTGCCACCTCGATCTCTCGATCCCGCTTTCGGACCAAGGACGATCTTATCCGACAAGCTGTCAACTGCGTACGCTCCCACTACTTGCCTGAGCACGGGCCCGAGATGGCGGTCTTGCTTCTGGGGGTGGTGCTGAACCGACACGAGTGGATGCGAAGGCAGGCGATGCAGGTGCTCAAGATCTTCTTCCAGGCCCTTGACACACGCAACCATGCAGCATTCAGCAATCTTGGTTCGGAGCTTCTCATGCCGCTGCTGCGCCAGCTGTCGACGCCGCTCTCTTCTCAGGCGCTCGAGGTGCTCGACGAACCCATTGTTGTCCATGGTGGTCCCGCTGCCAATCAGATTCTACGCATGAGTCTGCAGTGGGGCAACATGAACTTCAATGGGCAGACGAGAGACTTTGTCCACGATGCTTCTATCTTTGGTCCACCGCAGGAGAGCGGCTGGGCTGTGGCCGATCCGCAAGACATGGCGACTCGTACGAGGATCAATCTGCAGGCTCTGGTCAAGATGTGTGAGCACACGCTCGACATCATTCCGACGGGCAACAATGTCAACTTTGTGGTCGATGATGCCTACGATGGGACTGCAGAGGGCGATGGAGCTGCTTTTGTACTGGACGAGGCACCAGGTGTCGGCGGAGTGAGAAACGAGGAAGCGCCAGCATCGAGTTTGGGCGACATTGTGAACCAGCTGCACGATTTGTCTTCGTTCTTTGGCGAGGATCCAATGTCCAAGAGTCGACAGGTGTCGGTCATGTGGCGAGACTCGCGACTGGATCGGTCTGGATCAATGCGGCAAGCGTCTGGCGGTTTGGGACGAGCTTCATCGATCCGGTCGAATGGGTTGAGTGCCGGTGGCAATATCGGTCGGAATGGGTCACTGCGTGGCGGAGGTTTGCAGTACAGTCGACAAGCATCGCCGAATCCCACGGTGGTGCCAGACTATTCGCGAATTGCTTACCAGGAAGATGGTGGGACTGGACCCGTGTACAGGGCTGCAGTTGGAAGGCCGCGCCACGGTGACGAGTCGAGGACTGGCAGCGCAGGAGATTTGTCGAGTGGAGCTATGGGACGATCTGCTAGCACGCTATCGAGTCGTAGTGATGGGGCAAGCTCGAATCGTTCGCGTGCACAGATTGCGAAGATCTTGGCACGTTCGACAACGCGCGAGAGTCCTACGCTGCTATCGAGGACCGACAGCGGTGGCGCTGGCGGCAGGACTGCATCGATACCGGAGGAGCACGGCGAGACCAGGTCCAGTTTGGAATTGCGTGAGCGATCTGTCAGCTTTGATCAGCTGTCAGAGGCAAGTGGGTCGCAGAACAACCACGGTCCGCTATCGCGCAGGCCGTACATTGTTACGCATCAGCAGCAGCAAAGTCCTCAAGGTTTTTACCAACAGCAGCAGCAGCAACGGTATCATCACCAGCAAAAGCCGTCTACGTCGTCAGCATCGTCGGTCTCGGTCTCGCACTCGGCGGGGAGTCAGCGTTGGAACGGTGGTGCGAGTGCCAAGCTAGGGCCGGCAGGCGATAGCCGATTCCACTCGGTCGCCAAGTCGGCCATTTCGAATCTGAAGCATTCTGGAGAGGAGTGAAGGGGGGTAAAACTTGTGCTGCGTCGTATGTCACACTGTAGGGTAGTGGTTTGTTGTCGAGAAGCGGTGCGATGCAAAGTGCAGAGAACGATGCCTAAATGCCTATCTTCCTGTCTAAAAGTACAACTTTCTATGAACTGCTTTGTTTACACCTCACCCTTATTACCCCTCACCGCCTTCTTCGCCCGCCACTCGCGAACCGCCTTCTCCACCAACCCAACATCCGTCCCCTGATGACCCACCTCTACAAAATGCACCCCCAACTTGCCCACTTCGCTATTCCTATATTCGTCGTCGAAAAAGATCATATCCTCGTAGGCTATTCCCGAGTCTTGATGTAAGTTTTTGAAATGAGTCAGTTTAGAACCTGGGTAGATTTCTTGATAGGTGAAGAAGTCTATCGCTTTTACTACTTGGAGCTCCTTCTGCTGCTTCTCTTGACCCTCGCTGGAGATGAACTCAGAGTCGTCTACCAGGAATAAATTGTTCAACGCCTGCCTAGCTACCGTGGGAGCGGAAGTTCGACTAGCAGCAGCGATGGGAATATTGTGACGTCGACACCAAAACAGTATAGATGGGACGTGAGGGAAGAATGATAGCGGTTGAGAGTTTCGATCGTAACACTTGTTGATGTCGTTACCGCGTCGTCGCAAAGGTGAATCTACGTGGGTATCGACCCACAACGGCCAGAGGGTGTAGTCTAAATCGAAGACGATGAGTGATGGCAGTGGACCGGTGGAGGAAAGCGATTCGAGCGTCGAGACGATGCCGGCGGTGTAGGATGGGTGGGTGAAACCGGAGGAGGGGAGGTCAGAGGTGGTGGTGAGCGATTGGTCGCGTGCACGCCTACCTATCTTGCGGACCATCGTGTAGGTCTACTGTTGAGATATGCAGAGATCTAGTCGCGAGCGACAGCACAATCGACGATGATGTAGGGTGAAGCTGAGCAAGAACAAGCAAATCCGAATGGCGAAGACGTAGTGGTGGCGAATCTTCTACATTGCCGAAGTGTTTCCCGAAAGATCAACGTTTTTCGGCGAAAAAAAGTAGATGTGGAGGTTTGATTCGAAAACAATTGTGCGGCCGCAGCGCTGTAACACCTCTCACAAAAAAGCGGTCTCAGCATAGCATGGTCACCGAGCATCACTTTCTTTACTCTATATCGGCGTCAAGCTGTGACACAGTCACACTCGGGGGAGGATCTTCGCAACGAACACCATCAGCAATTGCTGTGTTGGTTTCCCCGGCGTTTAGTGATACATGCATGAACTTTTACTCTTCTTCTTCCTCTTCTTCGTCCTCCTCCTCTAGATCCGGTCCGCTTTCACCCTCCCCACTGCGCAGCTCCACCCTCCTCGTCTGCCTGACCCTCGCATTGCACCTCAAACACTTCCAACCCCTTCTCCCCTCTTCGTCCTCCTCGTCCAGCTCGTCCTCCATCTCTTCATCCAGCAGCTGTTTTGCGATGCACACGTAACAGTAGGCATGCTGACACGGCAGCGTCTCGTAGGGTGTGGTGACGATGGCGTCTGCGTAGGCGATGCCGTCTGGAGAGACGCCGAGAACAGCGTTTCTCGCTGGATCTGATGCTAGTGCTCCCGTATTAGCGTTGAGCGGCTGCGATGTTGATGAGGGTCGATTCGGTGCTAGAAGACCAGAGCTGGGATCAAGAGGGTCCGAAGTAGGAATGCCCATACTTAACCCTTCCGTTCCGATCTTGGTGGGATCCCTTTTCAACCCACTTTGCGCCTCAATACGCTGATAGCAGATCGCACATACCTCCTTCGGCAAATGATGATACGGCCCTACCGCCGACTCCACCTCCTCCTTCTCCCCATTCTTACCCCCCTTCGATGACGACCCCACAATCTGCTTTACAAGCGGCATCGTCACCTCCTCCCTAACAAATCTCGTCCTACCCCCCGCATCCTGCCTCATCCCCAACCTCCTACTCACCATCTCCGGCAAACACCTCCACACCACCGCCAAAATCTGCGGATGAGTAGGAATCTTCATCAACCTCCTAAACAACCTCTTGGGCCTCACCAGCGGCAACAAGAACAACAAAAACTCGGTAAACGCATGCCACACCAACTGCCGATTCAAAAACTCGAACGATACGTTGCGGTTCATCGTCCTCTGCGCATACGTCAGTCGCATCCCCAGCAATCGATCTGCTACGCTGCGAAATTTACCATCCGCCAAAAACACGGCAAAGTTGGCCAGCACTACAGCAGACCAGATGCGCTGCGAGGCGTCGGTCAGCTTCCACAGTAGGCGTCGTGGATCGTTGGAGGGCATGTCGGAGTAGCTGAGCGACGTCATGTGGTGTTGCCATTTGGAGCCTGCGTAGGGGGCGATGATGGTGAGTAGTGGGTAGAGGGCGAGTTGGAGTTTGGAGAGGGGTTGATCTCGTGCTGTCGACTGGAGAGCTCCTCGATGGGCCCATTCGTTTCGATACTTGAGATTCTGTAGCATCGAACCGTAGGATGCACCGCGGTCGACGATGCTGAACTTGAAGAGGGCCAACTTGAGCAGCAGAAGTAGTTCCGGTTCGAGGTCGGAGGGGAGTGTAGACCGAATGGAACCGAGCGCCTTTTTCACCGGGTCAAGGAGCAACTCGGCAAGTTCGCGATCAAGCAGTTCGGCATCTAGCTGGTTGACACGCTGGATTTTGAGGACCGGCGTGGGGAAGCGATGCAACGATGAGCGGATCGAGGCGATCGAGGAGCTGGCTGCTTGCGATGCTGCATGGTAGAAAGGTGGTGGGTGCGGGATTTGGGCATCGGTTGCATTTGGGTCGGCGGCGAGTTGTTCGGGCGATGGCAGGCCGGCAGGTTGCGATGATGGTCCTGCCACAGGCCCGTCTGGGGTGTTGGAGTCGTCCGCCATAGCGTTGCTGTACGGATGGTGGATGGAAGTGTAGATGCAGAGATGTATCTTCTTCCCCGCAATCACAGAGTGGAGTCGTGTGAATCTGAAATGAAAGGTTAACCGATTGCCGGAAATGGGCACGGCTGAGATTTCTCGTCCGTGAGGTTGGATTTTTTGCAGTTTGTCAGAGATGAGGAGCTAACATTGAAGAAAAATCCATCGCGCCGGCATGAAATTTCGAAAGGCACTCGCTCATGCCTCGACTCGGCAAGACGTGCCTCGCTGTCATTTTGCTCAGCTGCCGGGGAATTTCATCCGGGGCGTTTTCAGCTTGCTGCTTTGGTTGCGCCGTAATCATTTAGGGTGGTCCCTGCCATTTACAATTGCTAGATCTGCGGTAAGGTCGGCCAGACATTGCCTTAGCTGCCGTGAATTAAATGCAAAGGCAGTGACTTAGTGATGGCTCATGGCTGCCGCTGGAATCGCAGCTGCGCGCTGACACCGAAAAGCGTACGAATTGCAGGAATGCAGATCAGTTTTTTTTTTCCTCAAAGCCGAGTCGAGTCCTTTTTTCTCCTTTTTCAAATTTAATTTTTTGAAGTGGATCTGCGCGGCGCAGATCGCGTGTTGGAAGCATGTTTTGTGTTGTGTTTGATTTGAGACCAACACCTTTTTCCAAAAAAAAAAAAAAAAAAAAAGGCGCCACTTGCAAGTCTTGGCTCTGCAGTGTTTGCCTCGGCCTCAATTCTTCTTTCGACGTAGGAATGCCGTGGCGCAGAGAAAGAGGGAGGATCGGCATCCTGCGTGCGCACCAGCTGCCTTGCTCGGCTCGACGGCTCTTAACGAGTCGCCATTCTGGCTGTCAGCCTTTGCGCTGTCCCCCTAATGTCATGTGAGCGCACTTGCGCATCGAGTGCAGTCGGCGCATTGGTACGACTCGGGAAAGAGGGGCAACACACTGTATGAAGTGCAAAGGAAACAATGAAATAGCTTCCCCCACTCTCTTGCTCACCGACTCCTCTTGTTTCTGTTCTACCATCATCTCTCCCTCCTCTCAACTGCTTCGTCGTCTTCTTCAACACACCAACACGTTCCTTTCAAAACTCAACATGAGCTTCTCCAAGACTTCGCTCCTCGCCACCGCCGTTCTGGCTATGGGTTCGGCTGTCTCTGCCCAGAGCAGCACCGCTTCGTACGACCAAGTGGCTCAGATCCAGCTCACCTTCCCCGCTGCCGATCTCACCCCTGTCCCCGTCCCCGCTTCGTGGCTCGACATCCAGGGCGTCCTCAACGTCACTTTTGGCAACGTCGACGTTTCCAACATCGGTGACAAGCTCACCGTCGCTCAGGTTCAGACTGCCCCCACCTTCCGAATCAGCGCTCAGACCGCTGCCGCTTCTAGCGCTGGCACTTTTGGCGGTAACAGCAAGTTCACCGTCGCCTTCCTTGACGCTGGTGTTGCTGGCAAGAACGTTTCTGAGGAAGTCTTTTGCCACTACCTCGGTAACAACTTCACTTGGGACTCGTCTAGCGGTCAGCTTAAGAACTCTACCGCCGCACGTGTTGCTTACGGTGCACCTCTGCCCGCTACCAACGACGGCCCCCACCGATACATGCAGCTCGTCTTCCAGCAGTTTGACAACTTTACCGCGCCCGCTACCCCCGCTGCCAACGCTCCTATCCAGAGGCTCGAGCTCGAGGAGTACTACAAGAACGCCAACGGAGGTCTCGGAAAGATCGTCGCTGCTAACTACATCCAGATCGAGGTTGGTCAGGGGACCGCTCCTAGCTCGACTTCGGCCGTCCCTCAGGCTAGCGTGACAGCTCTCGCTGCAAGCAAGAGCAGCGCTGCTAGCTCCAAGACTGGTTCGTCGTCTGCTGCTGGTGCTTCCGGTTCGTCGTCCAAGGGCTCGAGCGGTGCTATGTCGATGCTCGGTGGTGTTTCCATGGCTGGTATTGTGGCTATGGGATCTGCTGCGCTCGTCGGTGCTGCTATGCTTTAAGTCCCCTCAAACACAGAAACGGTTGCCAGTGTGGGTTTGGCCACGGACAAAAGTGAGCTAGACCAACTTGTTCCCCCCGCTATACAGTGAGCTCTATGAATCTCTTGATATATTCAAAGTGTCTTTTGTCGAACAGTCAAGAGAGGTGTGGTGTGATTGAGTGGGATCAGCGTGAGAGATGAGGATGTGGGAAGAGATCTGCAGCGTCGGTTTTTTTTTCGCAATTTGTTAGAGCGTGATTGTATGCGTTCTCGTTCTCTGCCAAATTTGCAGGTTGGGAAGAAATGAAGGCCAGCGGACGAGCCACGTCGGCAACTTGTCTCGCTTCTCGCCTAGCACGTACCCTGTCACTCCAGCTCTCCATTCCTTCCTTCCTCTCCTCCCATCATCATCTATTCACCGCTTTCGCCAAAATGAAGCCCCTCCGCTTCATCCTCCTCTCCCTGACCCTCCTCCTAACCCTCCTCACAATCACCACCTCCGCCGCTACCCACTGGGACAAAGACGACCACGAAATCTTCGAACTCCAATCCGCACTCGAACGGTCCGAAGGCAAAGGAGCCAATTTTTACTCTGTCCTCGACATCAAACGCTCTTCCACTGCGGCTGAGATCAAACGAGCTTACCGTAAGAAATCGCTCGAACTGCACCCGGATAAAAATGCTGGCGTAGACGGTGCTCAACAGCGATTTGAGCGTCTCGGACTGGTCTACAAGATTCTGAGAGATGCAAGGAAGGATAGATACGATCATTTTTTGAAATCTGGGTTTCCCAAATGGAGGACCAATGGGTATTTCTACGAACGCTATAGACCCGGGCTGGGTGCGGTGTTGGTCGGCATTGTGGTGTTGAGCATGTTGATCGAGGTTGGCATTTCAAAGTTGACAAGTGGACAGGAGAGGAGGAAGATTGAGCGGTTGAAGATGTCGGCGAGGTTGGTCGCTTGGGGACCGAGATATCAAGCCATACTTGCTTCGTTCATTGCTCCGACTCCAGCGGGTGTGGGGGCGAGCAAAGTCGCTTCGACGGAAAAGAAAGTCAGAGTTCCCATTACAGGCTTCCCCTCGTTGCCTGCTTTCCCCTCGACGGCTGCGATCAAAGCCGGTACCGTCGATTGGGATGTTCAGGAATCGCTGACCAGGACGGTTCTTTCCAACCCTTCAGCCGGGTCGGATGGAGCACCGATCGTCGAGTGTCTGGTGCATAAGGAAGATGTGTTGTTGCATGATAAGTTTTCCAACGAGTGGGTGAGGTTGGATGAAGACGATGCTGTGGCGGCTGGGATGTTGCAAACCTGGCCGATTAGGTTGGTCGCAGCGCTGGTGAATAGGCTTACGGGAAAGCATGAGGATGTGTTGGGTGAGGTCGAGGAGGAGGAGGAGGAGCGAGACGAGGTTGCTGAGAAGAAGGGCAAGAAGAATAGCAAGAAGAACAAGTAGTGCTTCGACAGCACAGATGTCATGTGAAAAAAAAAGTAGATCGCTTTGTTAACGTATTACTTCGCCTCAAGACCATCTCTCTGTTGTGTGAAGCTAATCGACCAGCGTTCATCCAGTCTTACGCTGAGGCTCGACTTCTGTGGACCGTCCAGCGTTGCCCTGCCTCGCAACGTCACTGTGAACAACTACAAAACATCTTTGATCAATAATCGCATCTTGCTTTAGGACCAACATCTGCGGCCATAGAAACCTTGAAAGCAACCGCATCCCGTCCGATCTCCAAAGTTAAGCAAGCTATCGCCTAATCGGTACTGCGGTGGGGGGACCACGCGGGAATCCTAGGTGCTGCAGTTCTTTCTTTTTTGGCAGTCCTCATTCGTGAAGCTTTGATAGGTACATTCATTGCAACGGAGAAGCACGGGTGATGGGAGAGCAATACAAAGTGTTCGTACTGCAATTGATGAACATACAATAAGCACGTCGTTCTCAAGCATCATCCGGACCACCACCCTCCGCACCGTCAACATCGTCATCCGACTCTCCCATATCAATCTCTGGCATATCCTCATCGTCGTCATCCACATCCTCATTGCTACCTCTGAACAGCGCGCGTTCCTTCTCAACCACCTCGACCGTTGCAGCAGCCGGCTCTTCCGCTTCCGCAACAGCATCATCAACAATCTCCTGCACAGCTTCCACCACAGCTGGCGTCTCAACTACCTCAGCTGCTGCTTCCACGGCTGCGTCTGTGATGGCTGGTGCTGCTGCTACCGGGTTAGCCGTTGAAGAAGGCAGTCTGCCAGGGCTCAGGAAAGCGCTGCTAGTTCCGGCATTGGTGGCGTCAAGGCTAGGTGAGCCGGTGCGGGAAAGTACACGGGGATGCGTGGACGACGGACTGCCGATGCGAGGCGTGCTGGGACGGTGGGATGGCTTGACTGGGTCGGGAGAGAAGATTCGTTTCTCTGTGGGTAAGCGCAAGGGCGAAGGGGGCAGGCCGAGTCCCAGAGTGGTCGAGGATGCAGGGGCAGCAGCAACAGCAGCAGCAGGTGCAGCCGCGGTAGCAGCATCCGATCCAGTAGCCTCAAAAAGCTCAGCCGATTCAGCAGCGATGGCGTCGACGTCCATCCTGGCCTCCTCTTCGTTTGTGAGCTGCTCAGCCTCGTCCTCCTTCCCCTCGACCGCACTCTCGCTGATGCCACCGAGCACAGCAGTAGTCGCACCGAGGATGCCGCTTCCAATTGCTTCGCTCGTGCTCGGAACTGCATGTCCGACATCAGAGGCACCCGCAAGCCTGGCACCTTCAGGAGCAGCCTCCAAGTCGTCCGTAGCACGTGGTCCAAATCCAACACCTTTGGCGACGGGAACAAATTTGCCCTTCCTGCTGGCGTGCACTGCCATCAAAGCGCGTTCAGCAACGCTTCGAACGCTTGCACTTCCAGCTCCACTGGGAGCGTTGGCGATCCTGTTCAACACAGGAATGGCTCTCGGCAGCACCAAGGCAAGCGTGCTGGATGCAGAATCGAGGCATAGGTCCGCCAGGGCTTGCATGGCGTCCTGCAGCAGCTCCACTGTAGTCGGTGCTCCGCTACCGGCACTCTTGCTGCGAAGTGTAGTGGAGAACGTGCAAGTCGAATCGGCAAGCGCCTCGACGAGAGCCAAAACCGTCTGAATGGAGAGCTGCATCTGGTCGTAGTGGACTGCGCTGAGTGTAGTTGTGAGAAGAGGATAGACAGCGACGAGGATCTGGAGAGCCGCTTGAGTGGATGCGATCTTTTCGACACTCAAGGCATGAATGTGGTCCTTGAGCGACCTGCTGGATGCAAACATGTCATCCGACTCATACAGTCGTGCCTTCTTTGCTTTCCTGGCATCTCCAGAGCTTGACGTCGATGAAGCGTTCGTGGGCTGAAGAACAGCTTTTGCGATTTGAGTGACTGAGAGACGTGCAAGACGCAGCGTGATTCGTCCAGCAGGATCAAGCGGGAGCGCAATCCTCTGCCTGCTTACCAGCACAGCAAGAGTGCGTAGCACAGCCAATTTGACCCTGGCACTTGCCAGATTGGGAGCAGCAGCGTTGAAGTCTGCCTCGGCGATGCGGCAGATCTCTCCAAGTACGCGTGATGCCTCGAGAGGGATCGCGGCCGGTGCAGTGATGGCAAGCTGAGCGATGAGTGCAAGCGCTCTTGTGTGGATTGTGGGAAGGTGCGCTGCCTGGAGCGAGCAGACTTTGGCTTCGGCGGTTGGCTTGAACCTGCTTGTAAGGTCGAGTCTGAGCATGTCGAGTGCCAGTGTGATCAGCTTGCCAACAGGAACTGGTACTGGACGAGAGGTTGCAGCTCGCAGATGAGGGTTGATGAGCCCAGAGCGTTGACGACTGCCGAGGAGCAGCGCAATCCTGCTGTGTGCTAGTTTCGTTGCTGCCAGAGTGTCCTTAGGGTACGCGCTGAGATGCTTGTGTGTTGTGGTCTCCTCCGCAGCAGAGGCAGCTTGAGAAGCGTCAATAGCCTGATAGCTGGAGGTGGCATGACGCCATGCTTCAGAGACAAGTTGAAGCTGGTAGTCGAGGGTAGCTTGCCAGAGCTGAGACTGGGTAGTGCGGGCCGAGCCACCTGAGGCTTCGCTACCTTTCGAGGCAAGAGCGCCCGTGAGGTGAAGAGAAGAGAGCGCAGCGGCTGCTGCGGTGAAGATGGGTTGAGGAATGAGTAGTGCGTCGTCACGGTAGAGCAGAGAGGTGATGCATGCGTGGATGCGTGCTGAAACGGGCCTGAACTGAGCTGGATGGGCATGGAGGAGGCGGTTGATGAAGATCAAGACGGTGTGGAATTGGCTGGCAAAAGCGCCCAATCCTTCCGTCTCTTGCTTTGCAGCAATGTTCTCGAGGAGCTGCGTCAAGCCCACGGCAAACTTGGGGAGATTTGGGTGGACAACCTGTCGATAGAACTCTTGCCTCGATGCAATGTTTTCAGGGAAGAGATGGGTGACGGCAAATTGGAGAGCAGCGGCGAGAAGGCGATCTGACTGTTCGCGCTGGAGCAATAGCTTGTGCGAAGACGAGATCAGATTGATGATCTGCGTGGCCCAAGTGGAAGCATTTGATACGAGGTGATTGTTCCAAGCAGATGGATCCTGCTGAATCCAGAGATGGGCAAGCCGGTACCCGAACGCATTCTGAGACGAGATGAGCGAGTTGATGCGGACCGTGAGCTTGTGCTGTGTTTCGTCTTGGGAGACTCGGGCAAGAAGACCAGACTGGCTGATGATGGCGAGAACGTCGTCTTGCTGAGTAGCATCAGAAGATGACGAGCCGACGAGATTGAGGAGAAGCTCCAGTCGCGATGCGGAGCGAGCTGGCCCTGGCAGCTCAAAGCTAGCAATGGCGCTCGAGCTGCTTGGGAATGCAGCCGAGGTTGAGGACGTCATTTCAGCCGTTCTCTGCGGGTGGGCGAGTGACGTTGCTGATGGTGATGGTGAAGAGAATCAGAAGCGCAAACGCTCGAAGCATTCGATGATTCTTTTGTATCAAAATATCCCACGAACGGCTAAAAAATCCAATCCCGACTTCCGGGCTCGGTTTTCGACTCACATGTTAGGCCAATTCGCTAAGCCGCACGGACGCTGTTGTGTGGCTTCTCGACATGTGTCACCTTCGATGCTGCAGTCACACCAACGACAACGACCCTATCATATCCTACGCCTTGTCGACCTCACCTACTCTTCCTCGACCTTGCTTCTTGATCACCATTACCAGAACTGATTGCGTAATAGCCAAACCGAACCGCAGGCACGAAGGGCCAGGTAGACAAAACCGACAGGAGCTTGTTACGCCAGTCTCAACAATGCCGACCACGTCACACGCCAGCCCTTGATTTCCATCGCATGGCCAGCCATTCTAACGAATCAGCAGTGCTGTAACACTCGACCATCCCAGTAGGCATCATGTCCAACTATAATGCTACTCCGCCTCAAGCGCGGCCGGCAAGGTCCAGGCCACCACGGGGTTCGCCTGCTCCAGCTGCGCCCCTAAACCGTGCCACCTCATCCACAGGGCGACCATACCATGACGCCGTCGTCGCCGACCTCTGTACGCTCGAGACATTTCAAAATGACTTCAACACCAACGACTTTATCGCACAGCTCACCTCAAAGCTGGTGCAGCGATCCAAAGCAGATCCAGGTCCCTTCAACCCGAGACCTTTCATTCGTACCTTCGAATCAGCATTGGACCAACTCGTACAGATCCGCTCTCAAGTCGACGCTCAATCCCAACAGCTTTCTTCGTCAGTGCATGTAGCCGAGTCCGCCTACGCCAAAAAGCTCGACGAGCTCTCCAAAAACTTTGCAGCTGTTGGCAACTCTTTTACCAGCCTCGAAGATCGCATCTCCGAAGTCGGCAGGACTGCCATTCGTATCGGGGAACAGCTCGAAACTATTGACAAGCAGCGCAACCGCGCCAGTGAAGCACACGACCTCATCGAATTCTACTACATGTTTGCCCGCGGCGACACGTCAAAGCTTGAACGTCTGCGCAAGGAGGGCGGCCGTGAAGGCAGGATGAAGACGGCCGTCATCGCTCGTCGCCTTGCAGCGATCAGTCGTGAAGTTGATGTCGCTGGAAGTGAACAGACGCGGGACTCTATCGATCGCTATTGCGAAAGATTCGAGCGTGACATGCTCAAGCTATTCGACAAGTTCTACCGAAGGTCCGATCCCAAGATGATGTCGCATATCGCCAAGGTGCTGCAAGGCTTCAACGGTGGTGCCAGTTGCGTTCAAATTTACGTCAATCAGCACGACTTTTTCATCTCCAAGGATCGCGTAGGGGAGGCCAACGGTATCGAGCTCAGCCAAATCTGGACACATATGGCCGATCCTGATCATGCGCCTCCGCGATCCGAGCCTTCTTTGACTGCGCTATTCAACGAGATCCGACAAACGGTCGAGATCGAGGCTCAGATCATCTCTGCAGTATTTCCCAGTCCGCTCGTGGTCATGCAGACATTCTTGCAGCGCGTCTTTGCGCAATCGGTCCAGGGCTTTGTCGAGGTGATCATGGACAAGGCCATGCAGATCAATGCGCCTAGCTTTGTTGGCGCAGGAGGAACCATTGACTCAAAGACAGCGGCACTTGAACTCAATCCGGCTTCCAGCTCCCAGCCCACCGTCTCTCAGCTTGCCTTCCTTCGAGCATTGCACATGGCAAGATCCAGCGCTTTGAGCCTGGTGAACGATCTCAAGCTTTATGACTATCGAGGCGCTGGCATCGTCGGTCCTTCCCATCTGGCAGGTGGCAGCGGTAGCAATGATGCGAATGGTGCCAACGGAGGCGCATCGGACTCCCTCACTTTGCTTGGCAGCGATGCTGTAGCCTCTGCGGGTCAGCTTGCGGGTGCATCAGCGAGCCCATTGGCTGCCATGCTAGATCAGTCGGTCGAGGAGCTCTTCGTGCCGTATATGGAAGGCATCCGCTATATCGACCGAGAATCGCGCAGCTTGGCCGATCTATACGCTGGCCTGCTATACAAGTTCATCGCATTCCACCGCACCGCTGCTGTGGCAAAAAGAGACAAGGCCTCGGGCAACACCATCTTTAATCGGATGCGCAACCAAATTTCAGCGACATCAGATGCCTCATCGTCCACCTCAAGTCTCGGTGGAAGCTCGACAGCAACTCACGCGAGCACAGCTGCTAGCTCTACTACATCGACGTCCAAGACGTCCTTTTTCAAGCTTTCCAACCTCGCGGATCGTGTTCGTGGCACTCACAGCAACGCTGCTGGAGTTCTTTCCGCAGGTGTGACAAACGCAACGTCTATGTCGGCGGAATCTAGTGTGGACGGCCAACATGTGGCAGGTGGCACACATATTGAGGACGAACTCGATGATACAGATGGCGATCTGTCGCTCGAGATCGCTGAGAAGATGCTACGATGGCACGCCGAGTCCATTGGCAGGTGTGTGGATCTCAGCTCGCCAAGCGAAGTGCCGAAAGCAACATTCGCACTGCTGCGAGTGCTCACCTCGGCGTACATCAAGACATACGTCGAGACGGCGCTCGACTCGGCCCTGGCTGCGGCCTCTGCGCAAGACATTCGTGGTACGGTTGTGCCGGATCCTTCAGCCGCCATGGCATTGGTGCGATCTGTCGAGCTCATCATCTCGCTATGGCAGCACTATGTCAACACGGCTCTATTGCCGCTTGCGAGCACAAGCGTCACCTCACGTCGAGAGATGATGATCTTCAACAATCACAACTTGCTTCGTGTGGAAGGCAAGTGTGATGCACTGATGCAAAAGGTCGCCGACAATATTGTTGGTTTCCTCTCGAATCGGCTGGCAACGCAGAAGAAGAATGATTTCACGCCGAAGAACGACGATCTTGCATTTGCACGACAGAACACGGAGCCGTGTGTGGCTTGTTCGGAGGCTTTGGAAAGGGTGCAACAAGCTGCGAGGGCCAATTTGAGCTTGTCTTCGAGCCGGATGGTCACTTCGGCGAGCGGGACTATCACCGCACGAGGCTCGCCCAAGCCAGGTCAGCGTTCGGGATCGAGCCGCGGTATTCGAGGCACGACGTCGATGGATGGAGGCGAAGGAGGAGGGGGGCGCGTCAGCTGGACTGACGCGGACGCTAACGGCGATGCGGATGGAAACCATGACGATGATGATGACGAGCAGCATCGACGCAGCAACCTCTCGCGCAACGCTGAATCGTTCCTCACCGAGATCGGCGTGGCTTTCCACGGCTTGCTGCTGGACCACCTGCGCAAGTACACCATCAGCGCTACAGGTGGTATTATGTTAACCAAAGACTTGGCCATGTATCAAGACGCCATCGCGACGTTTGGCATTCCGGTCCTCTCTGATCGGTTCGAAATGCTGCGACAGCTGGGTAACCTTTTCATCGTTCAAGCATCAGTGCTCAAATCGTACATGCGCGAGGGTCACCTTGCCAAGATCGACGAGCGACTTTTGCGACCTTACCTGCTGAGAAGGGCTGACTACGCGAAAGAGGTTAGAGATTTGGATGCTGGACCTGCACCGACTACCCCTACTGCTGCAACGGCGAGTGAGAATCCGTTCGGGATCGGGGGTGATGTGTTTGCGACAGCGCCAGGTGGAGGTCGGGATCTGTTCGGACACTTGCCCGGGTTGATCAATGGTTCCAGTGCGGCAGGTAAGACGCCGGAAGAGGTGAGGCTGCAGAGGTTGGGAGATGTTTTGGCGCATTTGGAGAGGTTTAGTCTTACGGGAGGGTGAAAGGGCAGGGACAGGTGTGGATGCTGGGGTGGGGATGTAGAGTGTGCAGCCGTATGATTGTGTGCTGTATGGTTTTGTCAATTTCAGATTGTGATGTTGCACAGGAAGCAGATGCGTAGTGATGCTGTAATGGTTTGATTGAAGTTCCCGTAGCTATGAGTGTGTGACCAATGCGTGCGAAATGAGGGTGGGAAGATGAAGACGAAAATCTAAGCCATGATAGACGATCTGCTAGTAGCCACCACTTTAGGCTGACCGTTGAACGGATTCTTCTGTTTGCTGCTAAACGCATAGTTGGGTCTATCGTTATTAACCTCCTCCGGATCGGCACAAGTGATGCTTACGCTTTTGACCATATTGACAAACCTTCCATTGGTCGCTTCAGACCAATCGATCAACCCCCCACTCCACTCTACCGTTCCGGCGGGGAAAGATCCATCACCCGCACCCCAGATGCTGAGCTGCAAACGCATAGGTGATGAAGGGTAGTGGTATAGACCGTCTTTGGAGTTGAGCGTCTTCTTGCGGTAGAGCGTTCGAACGGTGACACCGTCAATGAGCCATTTGAGACGGTTGGGCGACCAGTCGAGGGTGTACGTGTGCCAGTCCCGGACGGAGAAGCGCGAAGGTTTGGCGATGCTGTTCAAAGTGGTGTTGGGGACCGAGAAGCCGTGGGTGTAGCCTTCTGTTTGTCCGTACCAGTAATAATTTGTCTCTACGTCCTGGTCGGATGCTGTTGTGAACTCCCAGTCAATTTCATCTTTTGTCTGAAAGCGATCGAAGTTGTGGCGGAAGAGATGGTGAGCAATGATGGTGCGAAAAGATGGCGATGAGGAGGGAACAAGCGATGGAAATGAGAGAAAAGTGTCAGTTTTCTAAAGCCCACCAAATGGAAATCAGACGTGCAGCTGCAGAGGGCGAAATGCAGCTGCAATTGAATTAAAACCCACCTGTGACATTCCAATGAAGGTGTTTACAACGCCAGCCCAGCTTCCGTGTTTCATGACGGCGGACGCGGTGCCGTAGTACCAGTAGCGGGTGGTGCTGAGCAGTGTGCCCTGTTTGGCGTCGCCGCTCTTTGTGAGGATCATCTTGGTGCCGGACTTCGAAGCTTCGACGACTCCCTGGTCGAGCGTGAAAGGTGCCTGAGTGGGGTCGCCACGGTATGAGGAAGCGGAAACCCATGGTTTAGCGCTGTTTTCAAACGAGATGGTTTGCGGTTTGCACTTGGGCATTGGCTTGCACGACGAAGGCGAGAAGGAGGAGTCGGGGTCACAGCTTCCAAGGCAGTGAGTAGGGGTGTTGCCACAGAAGCCGTAGGAGGAACAGCAGGGGGCGGCTTCGCCGCATCTAGAGGTGGCGGAGCATGTTTCCTGTGCCGAGGTGAAGGCTGTGAGGGCTAAGAAGGCGATGACGAGAGTCAGGAAGCGAGATGAAATCATCTTCGTTCTCTAGAGAAAGGGGAGGGAAGAGGAGGTGAATGTATGCGTAGATGAAGAAGGGAAGGATGTATGCGGGGAAGACGAAGGGGAGGACATCTATATACCCAAGACTCTGGCGCATACAAGAGCAACGAAACGCAGGACAAAGGGGAGGCTTCCACTCGTCTCTGCGCAGCGCTTCTTCATGTCTCAGGAACACACCAAGTCCCTCTACACGCACGAGTTCCTCAGCGCACAGAGCCGGGCTTTCAGCCTCCGCTGTGTTGTGACAAGAAAGGGAAGCGGAAGATGTGCAACCATGCAGATCCTTCTCTTAGCGAGGAGCATTGAACCGGCGGGAAAGTGACACGAGATTGGTCTCTTGGCTGACCCTTGGCAAGCTTGGCCGCTTGGCCGCTTGGCCGGTCTGTGTTGTTGTGGAAGGAGAATCGCTCTGCCGAGGCTGCATTATTGTTTTGCTTTTGCTAGAGCGGCAAGAACTTGAGAACGAGCGAAGGTTCTTCACTCGCGCTGTTTGCGCTGGTGCAAAAAAAACAAAGCAAAGGGCGGAGTTTGACAGCACGGCGCCAAGTCCGAGACTTGATTTTCTCTGGAACAAATGTGATTTGCGCAGGATTTTTTCTTCTGTTGAGAACAACACCTGCAGCACAGAACGGACGCACACAGCCACCGTCTCAGTCACATCCCGCGTGGTTTGGAACGTGAGCTTGCTTTTTTTTTTTTTTTTTTTTTTTTTTTGAGCAGCAATGTTCTGGTTCCCACTCTAACATATTGGATTTTCTCCCCGGTCGAAGCCTCCACACGGCTCGCCTGACACCTTGATCGCGACACCTCGACTTGCTTCTCGCCACAACCACACTTCTACCCGATGCTGCAGGCCAACACCACATAGCCCCCCACCTCAAGATGGACCACAACTACTGGAACTTAGACGACTTTATCGCCGACTCACAACGGCTACCATGCACCTTCAACATCGATGTACCCAACATGGGTCAGATCCAGTCGACCGAGGAACGCGATATCAAGGCGCTTTCGCGTGTCGAGCTTCCGTTTTGGCTTGCTGAGCTCATGGCGCTCAAGTGAGTATCCCCACCACCAAGGTAGATCTCTGTGACTTTCGTTGCTGATGCTTATCTCCGTTTACTTGTGATGTCCGTAGCAACATCGTATCGATCAACAAACCCAAATCCTTCTCCACAAGAGTCAAAGCAGCGTTGGATGCCAATCCCACATCGGTCCAATTGCGGCATCAGAACATTCACTGGTATGCGCTTGGTGCTCGACTGGCTCAACTGTAAGCAACTGCTTTTTCCTTTCACCCCCACTGTCCAGCACCTAATCCCACACTGACGACATGCCATCTCTCTCTGATGACGCAACAGAATGGACGACGACGATACAGAAATGCAAGTGCTCTCTAAAGCCTACATCGGGCGTATAGCTCAGATCTTCCAACAGTCGCAACATCTTTCAACCGCTTCGTCCACTGCTTCAAATACAGCGGGCGCGGCAGAGAACGACGATCGAGGTTTCGCAACAGCACAGGCGATCGCAGCCATGGTTTCCGACGGCCCGACTTTGGGGATGAGTGCGGGGAATGCGATGAGTGCAGAGATTACTGACTTTTTGCAGGGCATGGAAGAGTCGGAGAGGAACTTGTTGAGGAATGGTCAGGAAGGGGCTAGGATGATGAAGGAGTTTATGGCGGGGAGTCATTGATGCGTTGGACTGCCGTTTTCTGGCGGTTTCAGCTGCTTCGTTCTTTCCTCGTCTTAGTTTATCAGCATGTCATTTGTATTTGCACCATCTGAACCTATTCTTCAGTAGACTGCTTGTTCGAAGAGCCAGATTGAAGAATATGACAGAGGAAGCTGTTCAGAAGAGCTGCAGCGATGCTCTGGCTGAAATCACTCAACGCGTCACGCGTCTGCGTGTTGCTCTCTCTCAAAATCACAGCTGAGCAACTTTCAGGGTCCAGTTCACAGGATCTTCCATGTCCCGAGATCTTTCTTATCCTTTGTTCATGAGCGTTCAGCTTTCGCACACACCACCATCCTTCCCACAACAGCTTTGCGCATCCAAGCAGCGACAATGTCAGCTCCTTGGACTTGGAAGCTTGACACGCACTCCGGATCATCATCGTCTCTCGGTCCATCAGCTTCGGCGGCTAGCACCTCGTTGAATCCTCTCTCGTCGCTATCGCATGCATCGACCGGTGCATCCACGGCCGACGATATATTTTGGCAGGACTTTCGTGCGGTGCCTAGAAAATTGTCTAGGAACGAGAAGAAAAGAGCAAGGCTGCATCGTTTCGATAGCGATGACGACGCCTCGCAGGCACCAGATCTGACCATCAAGCTGAAGAGAGAAGATGACGAGGCGACACCGGAAGCACGTGCTGAGTCTGACGACGATGCGAATGGGTTAGAGCAGACGTCGAGCGACGAATCGGATACCACTGCAGAAAAGGATACAATTGCAGACAGAGTTGCGCCCGAAACAGGTGAAACACTAGCTCAGGCCATCAAACAGGAAGACAGCCCAGCAACGATGAAACGCAAACCAGGTCGACCATCGCTCGGACGAGTAGAGGCTGCCACTTCTTCAACCCATCTCATCGCACAGACCATCCACCGACACGCCCTGGCTGACCCTGATGATATTCACCACCCTGTCATCAGCAGCGACGACCCACCACCACCGCCTCTGACATACAAGGAAACCGTCCGACTCGTCCGTCTCATCGCCATGATTTTTCGCTTTCCCAAGTCCTCCCGTCGCATCATGCGGCGTCGCGATCGCCCCAGCCACGACGATTCTTCCACACCCACCTCTAAAGATACATCCTTCGCATCCACCTCCTCTCCCACCGCTGCATCCGAAAGCTCTCTCGAACTCAAACCCAAACACTCTTTCCCCTCCTCCTCCTCCTCTTCAACCCACAAACCGCGCATCCTCGCCCACGTACACCACGCCGACGCCCAACCCAACTCAGACGCCGTGCTCAAACTCATCGCTCTCATCCCGTCGGTGCTACCTGCACGTATCGGCTGTGCCGACTGGATCGCGAGTCTTGCGGTGAGAGCGAAGCGGGACGAGTATGGGAATATTTTGCTGCCCTCCAGTGCTTATGTTCGGGAAGATGGGAGGAGGGATGAAAGTGTTGAGCAGGAAGGTGAGGAGGAGAGGCAGGACGCGGATGAGATGGTGAAAGTGGAAAGTCAAGAGGGTGGGAAGGTGACGAGATCGATGAGCGCGAGGATGGGTAAAAAGGCGCCGGGTATTCCTTTGCCTCGATTTTGGCGGAGGAGACAAGCCGAGGTCAAGGTGGAGGATGAGCAAGTGCAGTTGAAGATCGAAGAAGAGTCTGGTGTCAAGATCGACGACAGCCAACAGCCGACAATCCAAGACATCGAACCGGACACCGCCCCAAACGCCAGCGACGTCTCTCAATCACAATCTCCACATCCACCCTCAACACTAGATGAAACGCAACCACAGGCCAAAAGACGACGAGCGGTGAACCTCTCCAAACTCCTCGCTGAACGGATGCGCGAAAAGCGACAGGCGAAAACGCTGTTACTACGAACACATCAGTCGTTGCGCAAAAGGCGGAGGAGCGACGATCAAGAGGAGGTGGGCGATGGTGATGCTGCGGAGAAGGGGCGGAATGAGGAAGAAGGATTTGATGCTGAGACGATGGCTAATACTCTTGCGAACAGTACCAGGGCTACTACTTCGTCTACGATTGCCGGGGAGAAAGAACAGCCGCAACAAGCAGAGACAGAGGTCGACAACTCATCAACCAACACAGTCTATGACACAGAAGCTCCTGTCACCATCAAACAAGAAACCTAATACCATCGCATTTCAAACCCGCAAATACCTCTCATACAACCCCCTCGCCAACCCCGCACTCCCACTAGTCGTATACATCAACGCCAAATTCCAAGCCGCCTCCCTCTTCATTGCCCACTCTTTTCCCCCCTCCAACTCCAACACCCTCTTATAACATCCTTCAGCCACCCACGTCAAGCCTATATGATGCATTGCTCTTCCCCTATTGTACTCCATTTCCGCTTTCTTCCCTTCGCCCTCCTCCTCTGCGCGAAACTTGAAATACTTTTGGAAAAAAGTCATAGCGGTCAAGATCATATGATGACGATTGTCGGTTTGACGGTTTGTGCTGCGACTCAGGAAGGCTACGCAGGTGACGAGGGCGAGAAGCGGGTCTGTGGGTTGGATGGACGATGCTCGACAGAAAAAAGCTGAAGAGGTTTGGTAGCCTCCGGAGTAGAGGAGCATGAAGCCGTAGAAGATTTCGGCGAGTGGTGAGGGCTTTGAGGGGCGGGCGAGACGTACGGCTAGCGAAGGACCGGGTCGGTCACCTTTGATTTCCCCTCCGAATCCGCTTTTCGAACCAGCTGAGGAGGGCGTTTCTTCGCGATCCTCGTGATCCGATTCCGACCCACCCTCAGAATCACTCGGAACAATACCGCCATCTTCATCCTCCTCACCACCCCTCCTGACATCCTTCTCCTCCCACCCGTTCCTCGCCAACCCACTCGTCACAGCAACCGGAACCTGCCACCTCCGATTCAACCCTGAAAACCTACACGGCGCACCTCTAGCCACCGCTTCCGCCTGCCTCATCCTCCTCTGATAAAACTTGATATCGTTATTGCTAATCATCCTACCCAAACTGTGGAAACCGGTACCATTTGCAATACTTGCACCCAACTTCAACGGCAAGTTATGAAACTGCAACTCCTGCGCCAACCACCGTACAACGCTCCACATCGTCGGCCAGTCCTTAGCATACATTGCACACGAGAGCCAGGAGAGTTGGACGACTAGCATGCGGTCGAACATTCCCCATACTACCGCGCTGGTGTGGAGCGATTGAAGAACAGAGTTGACCACCGAGATGGGCTCGCCGGATTTGACCAGGAGGAAACAGTATTTGGCGAAGAGTGCGATCCAGTGCTCGATGGGTAGGCCGCGGAATTTGGACATATCAAGCTGTTTGGGTCCGGGGTCGATGCGTGCGCGGCTGGAGTCGGCCTCCCCCGCTTCGCTGCCGTCAGCGAGGTCGGATGCTCCGTCATCTTCGACAAGTTGATCTTGAAGGCGGTGGAGTAAGTTCTTTGCTTGGGTCGAGATGGCGTTGCGTCCAGCTCCGCCTGGATTGAGCAAGCTGGCGAGTGTGCTCGGGATGCCGGAATTTGCTGCGCGGCGCTGCTTTCCAGAAACTCCACGGTAGCCACCAGGGCGTCGCTTTTTGAGGTGGTGTCCGGTCAGACGGGGATTGAGGCGAAACGCGTCGATGAGTCCACCGGCTTCCTCGAGCCACTGCGCCGTTTGCCGGTATCGCTTTTCGCGCTGCTCGGCGCTTTCGGAGGAACGGAACATTCCACCGAAGCTCTCTTCGCCTTCCTTCGTCACAGCGACGTCATATTTCCAAAAGCCGTCGATAAAGACGTGCTGATCAAGCAGCTCAAGACGTCGCCACGAGAGTTGAGTCTCTTGCTCTCGCTGCAGTTCCAGCTTGAGCCTTTGTTGACGGTTATAGTTCGTTCTCGCCCGTCTTGCGGAGGGCGCAGACTGAACGGGAGTAGACGTGCCCATCTCGTCGAAGAAGGAGAGCTGGCCATCAGTGGCGGGGCCTGCCTGAGACGTTGTGCTGAGATTTGCACTTGTTTCACCCAGCGCCTCTGCTGCCCTCTGCGTATGCAAGATCTTCATCACTTGTTGAAGCACCTCCAGCGATTTTTCCTTTTCACCCAATCCTTCGTATACTTCAGCGAGCCGCATCTGCCACTCCAACGTGTCTGGTGATGCTTCAACGACGGGCTCGTACAGCCGTGCCGCCTCTTCGAGTTCTCCTAGCGCATGGTTGCAGGCAGCCAGCTTCGCGTACAGCGAGACGTCGTCTGTAGCATACTCTGTCGTAGCAAGATCTGTGAGCACGTCAAGAGCTTCAGCCCAGAGCTTGTGCTCGTAGTAGCAGTCGCCGACTTCGGCAAAGATTTGAGGCATGTCACCCGGATCACCGTCGGTAAGAATGTCGAAGTGCTGCTTGGCTTCAGCTACATCTCCCAGCATCATTCGTGCTTTACCGAGACGCAATCGCACCTCTGGGTCGAGCGTGTGTGGCTCGGCCGTCTCGACTTGACGGCCGTATCCCTCTTGATCGCGCTCCTTGCGGATCTGAGGGTTGATGTCGCCATCGAATTCGCGATCGTCGTTGACAGGATCCCAAAAGTCTTCTTTTGCTCGACCATCGAGCCACCGTGCTGTCTGTCGAAGTAGTGTTACCGTTTCCAGTGGCTTGCGAACGAGAAGCAAGAGATCCGCCAAAGTGACCAGTTCAGATATCTGGAACTTGTTGACAGGCGGTGTCGTAGTCGCAGCCTGTGATGCGTCTTCCTGTTCGTCTATATCCATCAGAGCAGGATCCACGCGACCGTCAATGCTGGGATCTGGGAAAGCCTCCATGCTTGACTTTCGCCACCGTTCGAGTAGCTCGATTCCACGATCATAGTCCCTCGTGGTGACGAGCATCGGAACGAGCTCCCTTACTACCGATGCATCGAATTGTTGGAGCTTGAGAATGTCAAGCATACCATTGATCGCAGCTTTGTAGTCGCCCAAGTCACGCAAGAGTAGCGCGCGATCCCAGATACTATCGATGTCCGACTTGTTGATCTTGATGGCTTGCTGGAAACAGTAGATGGCCTGACGATACAGCATCTGCGCGATGGATCGATACGCGAGCAACTTCCATTCTTGCGATGCGCCGGACTGCAGATGGGCGCCAATGATCCTACATTGGATGCTCTTCTCTTCTTCGCCTATTTCTTCGTAGATGAGACCAAGGGTGTTCCATGCTGACATGACGTTGGGCTCGATGCGGATCACTTCTTCCAGCTTTGGAATGGCATCGTAGAGGCGACTCTCAGCGAAAGCCATATTGGCTTCGGACATGAGAGCTTGCACTTCGGGGGACAGTAGTTGCTCGTGAGGCTTTCTGCGTGTACGACGTTTCTGCTTGAAGCCTGCAGCGGCGCGAAGTTCATTCTCGAATTCGGCGTTCTCGGCCTCGATCGAGGTATCCCACCGTTGACGAAGTGCACCAGCTTCGCGAGAGGTATCTTGCAGGGAGCTGACAAGACGCTGGAAAGACTCGGGTTCAAAGTCGGCTCCTGCTTCTGCGTCGTCATCATCATCATGATCGCCACGCTGCTGTGGTTGTGTCTGTGAGTGGCCGGACTCGTCAAAGAGCTGAGGATCGAGTCCATCGAGATTCATCATTTGATCACCATTGTAGTCCAGCAGATCGTCATCGTCTTCTTCTCCTTCTTCTGCGTTTGAGTCGTCGCTTGCTGCTGCTGCACCTTGTTTCGCGTTCAGATTTGTGTTTGATGACCTGCCTTTGCTCGGTTGTTTCTTCGAAGAGCTTTTCTTTGGTGGCTTCTTGGGGACGCTTCTGCTCGGAGTCGCGACGCCCACATCAGAGTCATCCTCGTCGTCCCACTCCGGTTGACTGAGCTCGGAGTCGTCTTCGTCGCCGTCGTAGGTGCCAAAAGCAAGCGCTCCAAATTCGGCATCTTCGTTGTCTTCATCCGTGTCGATACCAGCGAGACGCGACCAGTCGAAGTCGCCGCTCTTGGAAGCAGCTGCTTTACGGGCAGATCGCCGCGCCGGAGTGCTACTTGGTCCTGCTTCCGCGCTCATTACGGAGAGGATTTGAAGCTGACCGATGTTTCGAGGAGTTGGTGGAGGCCATGAGTGTGGATGGAAGGTGTGAGGGAAGACGCTGAGAAGGAGGAGGCGGTCCAAGCTGAAAAGTGGAGAAACGCAGGGTCCAAACGGATGCACGGCTAATTTTTCCTGCTTATGTAATCCTGACCATTATGCTCGTGAGCCTGTGCTTCGATTTTGGAAGGAAAGCATTGACACCCTTTCTTTCATTCGTGTTGGACTCTCTCTCCCACCTCTTTCCGCAACAACACCGCCTGCTGCACAACGGATCGGTGCGCTTGTCGACTCGTCACGCCACGATGAGCCACACACAAGCTCCGCTAGGTGGCTATCCACAGTCGCCGGATCCAACGTTCAACGATCCGCAATGGTTGCAGCAACTGGCATCCCATCCCGTATTCACCTCGAGCCAGGCTCAGAATGCGCCATCGGCATCATCAAAGTCCAGCGTTAGCTCTCGGCTTCCTGGCAGTCATACAAGACTGATGACGGTCAGAGGAACAGATCTTATTGTAGTTGTTGACAACCAGGTCCGAATTGCCTCTCTCGTTGACGCCAAAGCTTCCGCTGCAAGTCAACCCTTGTCACCATCTCCAACTTCCTCCTTCAAGCCGGTATCCTCCGCCTCTTACAAAACCTTGACGCCTGCGCAAGGCGACAAGACTGACTTTCATATTCGACACCTTAGCATCAACCCTACCGGCAAGCTGCTTGCTTGTGTAGGCGACAACCAGATCACCCTCATTGTTCTGCCTAGGTCTGGGTACACCAAGCACGTCGACCGAGAGATCGTCTGTCGAACTGTTCCAATCGGGCCCTACTATCATTCGGCTCACTCGGATGCTGCTGTGTCGAAGGTTGACTGGCATCCCTGGGGCGAGAGTGGCACGTCTCTTCTTGTCCTGACCGAAGACGGTCTTCTTCGCGAATACGACGTGGCCAAAGATACGGAAGAACCACAACAGACAGCGTCCTTCCTCCCCATCAACACTGCATCAGCAACGCAACGCTCTCGATCGCGCTCAGCGACACCCAGCTTGTCATCACGTAATGTCGACACGTCCCTCGTGATAAAAGCATTCGCGGGCCTCTCTGCAGATGACGACGACGCTACAACGGCTGTCAGCTTCTCACTCTGCGTCACCAGTGCTGCTCAGCCCCGCTCGACCCTCTTTGATCAGGATGTGGATCAGACATGGGCTGCTGCAGCTTCCCGCTCCAGTGGGCCCTCCGACTGGTCACCTCTTACCGTGTTTGGTTTGATGAAGAACGGTGACGTATGGGCCCTGTGCCCCTTCCTTCCGAAAAGCGCTGTCGTCCCATCGGCCTACATTCACAACCTTGCCAAGCTTGCGTCCTACCATGCCAACACTTCAGACTCGCCACAAACATCGCATGTCGACACACAGCTTCGTTACGTCAACTCGCTTCTCAAACAAGCGTCGAAGGCTTCGTCTCAGGACGTTGCAGAACGACAGGCCTCGACAACACCAGGACCCGACAGATTCGCCCGTTCTAGGTCCACGTCGACCATGGATCTCGACCAGCTAGTCGCATCTCCTGGTCCGGCGGTGCAGTCGGAGCAGGCCTCGCAAGGCAGCGAGCACGTGCAGGACGGGCCTGTGCGGCTGCACCCTCCCTCGTGGTCGTACAGGCAAGATATCAGCCAAGGTGGAAGTGTCAAGAAGGCGCCAAGGCCACAAGGACCATTCTTGCTCAAGCCGGCGCCGGTCGAATTGTGCGATGAACGAGAGAGCGTTGCATGCGATCTCGTCTGGACCTGGCTTACAGACGAAAGCGCAGATGCCCAGTCGTCTGATGCTGTCACAGGCGTTGCTGCGCTCAGCATCGTAGGGCATGATGGTCGCGTAGATGTAGCGCTCCTATTCGAGTCTGTCGAAGCAGCATGGGATACTCCGGCGTCCAAACGCCGATCAGCAACTCGCCGTCAGAGCAAGCCGCCCAAGACAAACCGATACGGGTTGTCCGACACCGAAGACGAAGCAGACGACTTTGACTCTCTCACACTCGAGGATCCTCAAGAGCTGCCATCGCTTCTCATCTATGAGACTATCGATCTTGGTCTGCTCGACACTGCTCTGGACAGCGGCGTCTCATCACAATCTGCAGCGTCTGACTTACTTCTCAGCAAGATGGACAGCAACAGACCGTGCTTCGTGCGAGATCCGCTGTACGGCGACACCTTGTACGTGTATCATGCATTTGGCGCGCACTGTCTCGGCTTCGCGACGTGGGTACCCAAGCTCACGGAGGCGCTCAACATGCCGTCGCAGGATGAGCTCGACAACAATGCAGGCGACGACACGTCACTCGCCGGTGCAGAGTCCCGCGAGCAGTCACTCGTCAAGATGCTCCACCACGGCCACAAGACTGAAGTTGTTTGGGTTGTCAATACGGTCGCGGGCGAAAGCGGGAAAGGTCTCGAGATCAATCCTGTCACGGCGGTGTCGATTCTGTCGGACGTGTATCTGTCGTATGCGTTCCTTGCTGGGACCGCTGACTTGCAGCTCGTGGGCGTAGAGCTGTCTCTGCGTGTAGAGCAAGACGATTTAATCTTTTCTGCATCTCGCGACCAGACCTCAGCTCTGGGTGCAAGCAGCTCTACGAACAGCACAAAGCAATACGTCTCCCTCCTCGGCGAAGGACCGGCCTTCCAACCACCTCCGATCTTCTCGCACTCTTCCGGCATCCAAGGACTGCCCTCGCACCCACGTCGAGCAGCCTTACTCTCCGGCACATCTTCCAAGTCCGAACTCCAGATCACACCCGACCTTCTCCGCACCCTCGGCAAAACAGTCGAAACCTACCGTCACGAGATCCGCGACGTCGTTTCGGCAGGAAACGCTGTCCAAGCGCGACTCGATCTGCAAGTTCGCGAAATGACGAGGCAGCTCGAAAAGCTCAATTCTATCCGCCTTCGATGCCAGGAATTGGGTAGTAAAGGAACGCTTGGTGAGCGAGTATCGGAAATCGCAGCGACTCAGTTGCAATTGGTAGCGAGGATCGATAAGGCTCTACAGCGACTGATGGATTCTCATCAACCGAGTCTGTCGATCTACGAAAAGTCTTGGTTTGAAGAGTTGGAGCGTATCGCTGTCGATGTGGGAGTTGCACGCACCGAGAATGGCTACGAGGTGACAAGGACGAATCGAAAATCGTTAATTGCAAAAGCCGAGCTGTTGTCGCATCAATTGTCGATCTTGAGACCGCAGATGGCGATTTTGCGCGAGCAGAGGAAGGAAGAAGGTTTGTTGGGCGGGGAACAGCTGAAAAAGGTGGAGAAGCTGCTGGGTAGCGAAGCGGCGATGTTGGCGGAAGCTAAGGAGAAATTGAGTGCGCTAAATCGAAGGTTGGTGAATGTGAAGCCGAGAGAAGTTGCGGGTGGAGGATTGGATGCGGATCTGTCGTTGTCGTTTGCGAGCGGTGGGTTTGGGTTGCCGACCAGCAGTACGACGGCTAACTTTGCTGATTTCAGAAGCTCGCCGGTGAGGACGCATTCTAGGACCGGGTCGAGCTTTTTCGTGTAGAACCATGCCAGCAAGTCTCATTTTGAAAAGCTTCTAAGCTAACTTGTGCAACTTTGATCCTGTGATCGTCTGTGAGAGAGCTGCAACACGTCGACACACCCGTGATGAAAAGCCTTTGGATAATGTTCAGATAGACGACGCTGGTATACAAAACAGAACGGCTCAAAGTTTGGCTTTGGTGTCCGAATCGGTCTTCTGAGGCTTGGAATCTTGACCTCGAACAAGACCTTCTTGGGAGACGACAGCCACAAGCGTTCCGTCTTCTCTATAAATACGACCGACGACGACACCGCGACCATTCGACGCTGCTTGAGTTTGCATCTGCGTAATGTGAGAGAATTGTGGTTAGTACATCTCCACTTGAAAGACATAAAAAGGATTCGCAACTTACCACAAACAACAACCAATTGTGAACCTCAAACGGCTGATAGAACCACATGCTATGATCCAAACTCGCCATCATCTTGATCCTCCTGCTGTTATTCAACGCCTTGGGAACCGTACTCAGCAAATAGAAGTCTGACGCATACGCCAATGCCACTTTCTGCGCCTCCAACCCTCCCTCCATCGGTCTCCTCGTTCGCATCCAAAACGCCTGCTGATTGCCCGGTGTTGGGATTCCATTCTTATCATACATCCCCGGCAAAGCATCTCGGATTTCGACGGGCGACGCTTGTCGATCGCTAATCCATCCTTCGAGCACTTTTCGAACACGGTCGTCTACGGTGCTTCGACGGAGAACTTCTTGATACCGTTCTTCGTTGAGTGGGCATTGCAGTGGACCGGGGAGCGCGCGGTAGTTGATAGGTTTAGCTGAGTGGTTGCCCGTTGCGTGTGAGCCGGTGATCGATTCTAAGAGAAAACGACCGTTTGAGTCGAGCGATGGCAGGGGGATGGCAAAAGCAGGTTCGTGCGGTTCTGGTTTCTGATAACTCAAGATGATGGTAAAGATACTTCGACCTTTTTGCATCGCGTTGACCGATCGTGTGACGTACGACCCACCATCGCGTACACGACTAACTTGGTAGATGATAGGTCGCGTCTCGTCACCAGCTAGAAGGAAGTAACTGTGGAGAGAGTGCAAAAGCATCCCTTCGCGAACGGTCTTGTTGGAAGCTGCTACGGCCTGTGCGATAACTTGACCACCGAAAACTCCTCGTGCTCGTGCTGGTTTCCAGAGCGTTAGGGATTTGTACAAGTCGGCATCGATTTCTTCCACTTCGAGCGCTTCAGCAATCTCGGCAACGCCGTTAGCTCGCGAGGGGGAATTAACACCTTGTTCGTAGACAGGAGGCTCCTGCTCTTCGGATGTTGGCTCCCTGCCCATTTCTCGGGCGCCTGTTTTGGTCATGTTGTGCGAGGGGTGCAAAGCCTTTTTCACCTGAAAAACAGTTCGTACTTTGTCGCTCCTTTTGGAGGTTGAAGCCGAGATGTCGATGTTTGTGAGAGATGGTGGTTGATGGAAGATCAAAGTGAAGTTCAGAAGGCGATGTTGAAAGCGGAACACAATGTGGACCCTCTTGCCAAGTTGAGTGTATTTTTAAGCGAGCTAAAGTAGCAGCCACTCTTTTCGAGATTTCGAAGCGGCGCACTTTTCTGTCACTTGACCATGTGTGAGAGAGCCACTCTCCGCAACGCACAGAGCACAATCATTAGCCCACTCTTTACATCTTCAAATCACTCACACCTCACTGCTCATCCAACCCACTTCTCAGACCCCACCATTCCCAATCGGTGTCGGGAGCACGTTTTCGGGCTCAAAGTCGGGCTTCGACGCAAAATTCATATCCGGGCAAGCCGGCTATCTTTGTGGGGTTATGCTGCCAGTTGGGATTTTTTTCAGAGGACCGTTCATCAACACGCGCGTATGATAGGTCCGCAGCATGGCTGACTTGTCCTACACCAAACCTGAAACGAGGCATACATGAGAGTGTTTGGCTTTGAGACAAGTGGATGAAAAGAGCAAGGCGGCTGCTTTTTGGTTTCGGTTGGCCCGGGTTTGCCGTTTCCGGAGAGTGCGACTGCCGAACGAGAAGTGTGCGATTTCAAAAGTGACGCGTGCGAGAGAGAAAATTACAGAAATGGCAACAGTGGTGGTCTAACAGATGCGATTGGGTGGATCTTGTCTCGTCCGAAATAGCGGCCACACAAACTGAACAGTCGTCACCGAGCATGGGCCAGCCAGCCAGGTCAGCGCTTTAGAAACCAACACCCAAAGAGTTTCGCACTTCGCTCATCCACCATTCAACGACATTACTTATCCGCCTTCTTTCGGTCTTGCTCGGACAGCAGACTTCCAGCGATCACACAACAATGGCCTCGGCCACCTCTGCTCCCACTTCGAGCCTTCGTATTGCACAGGTCAATTCGCTGCTATCGCTTCTCAACCTCAACACTTCGTCGTTCAACCATGCTTCCTCCTCCTCTTCGGCGCCAGGATCGAATTACAACTCTAGACCTGGCTCAGCGGCGGGACAGAACGATGCTGCTTCGAATGCGGCAGATCCAGCTGTGCCCTCGGGCCCACCAGTATGGAAGGTACTTGTGATGGATAAAGTCTCCAAAGACATTCTAGCTACATCCTTGCGAGTTCAGGATCTGCGAGAGAACGGCGTCACCTTGCACATGCAGTTGCACTCGGATCGACCACCATTGCCCGATGTACCCGCTGTCTACTTTGTCTCGCCCACTTCGGAAAACGTTCAACGCATCGCGCAGGATATGAAGAAGATGCTCTACGAGAGTTTTTACGTCAACTTTACCAGCACTGTCCCGAAACCAGTGATGGAGGAGTTTGCCAGTCTCGTTGCTGCGGATGGGACGGGTCAGCTGGTGCAGCAGGTGTACGATCAGTATTTGAACTTTATCGTTCTCGAACCGAACTTGTTTGAGTTGCTTCCCGATGCGACTTCGAAATCTCCAAACTCTGGATCGACGAATGGTAATGGTGCTGCACCGGCAGGTTCGACCGGAACTGGGTTGACGACTTACGAACGCCTTAACGATCCCAAATCTGGACAGAAGGATGTCGAGGATGCGACCGATCGTATTGCCGCTGGTCTCTTTTCTACGTTGGCTACTATGGGTGCGCTGCCCATCATCCGATCTCCGCGTGGAAACGCTGCCGAGTTGGTAGCGAGGAAGCTCGAGTCCAAGATCCGCGAACACATTACCAGCTCCCGTGGCGGCTCGAACCTGTTTTCTGAGGCAGCGGGTAGCTCTGGTCACCCGAGCTGGAGCTCCTCTCGTCCACTTCTAGTGGTACTAGATCGAAACGTCGACCTCGTCCCCATGCTTGCCCACAGTTGGACCTACCAAGCGCTAGTCCAAGACGTGCTAGACTTCCAACTCAACCGCGTCACCGTCGTCTCGAGCGAAGGCGGTGTTACAAGCAAAAAGACCTACGATCTGGACTCGAAGGACTTTTTCTGGTCCAAGAACTCGGCTACACCTTTCCCGCAGGTTGCCGAGGATATCGATGCCGAACTCAACCGGTACAAAGCAGACGCCGCAGAGATCACACGTTCCACCGGTATCAGCAGCATGGACGAAGTTGGACAGCTTGATGCCACTTCAAATGCTGCGCATCTTAAGGCCGCTATTACGGCACTACCGGAACTGACGCAGCGGAAGACGACGATCGATGCGCACATGAACATTGCCACTTCGTTGTTGCAGGGGATCAAGAAGCGGGGGTTGGATACGCTTTTTCAGCTGGAAGAGGCGATCGCGAGACAGAAGAAGGAAACGATTTTGGAAACGATCAAAGATGCTCAGTTGGAGGATGTGAACGATAAACTGCGATTGTTTATTATTTACTACCTGTCGGCTCCGGATACGGCGTTGAGTAGGGCGGATGTGGAGGAGTTTGAACGGGTACTGAGGGATCAAGGTGCAGATTTGGCTGCGTTGAACTATGTCAAGAAGGTAAGAGAGTTGACGAGGATGACGATGTTGGCGTCGGCGCCCACGACGCAGCCTGCGACGGAGACGGGTTTTAAGGGTTTTAGTGGGTTGAGTTCGCGCCTGACTGATAGGTTGAAGGATTCGGGTTTGGAGAACCTTGTGCAAGGGGTGAAGAACTTTTTACCTGCTCAGAAGGATTTGACGGTGACCAGGTTGGTAGCGTCGCTAATGGAGCCGGCAAGTGGCAATGCTCAAGCGTTGCAGGAGACGGACGAGTATTTGTTCTTCGATCCCAAAGCTCCGAGGGGTAGAGCGACGGCGGGGGCAGGTGGCGTGAAAGCGAGGCAGAATTTCACGGAAGCTATCGTGTTCGTCGTAGGTGGTGGAGGGTATGTAGAGTTTAGCAACTTGCAAGAGTGGGCGGGGAGGAGTGTTACTGCTCCCGGAGGAGGAGCTGTAGGAGGAGGAAAGAAGATCACCTACGGAGCGACCGAGATCCTGAAGCCGATCGAGTTTGTTAGGGCGTTGGCGCATTTGGCTGGTGGTGGGGTGAGAGGCCAGTAGCAATCGAATTTCAGGACATTTGAGACACTACAGAGCGGTCGGTGGTGTGGTACATATGAGTTTATTGATAAGAGCGATGAGAGCAGTAGGTGACAATGAGAATACGAAGAGAGCTGGGGACTGGTTAGAAATACAATGCGAGAAATGCAGAAAGAGGACAAAGTGACAGCGAGAAAATACAGAGAACTGAGTAAACCATCAAGGTTTCCGAAGGGGACGAGAGGAAGGGAGAGAGATATAGACATCGAGTTGATATCCAAGTTTAAACCGAGTTTAGGAGTCTTGGGTGTTTACGACTGAGCCCTACGTCTCGACCTCCCCCTCTGCTGCACCTCCCCTTCACCCGGGCTAAACAGCGCAGCCAACAACCCACTCCACCTCTTTCCCTTCTTCTCACTCGTCTCTGTAACCACCTTTGTCTCCGTCGGCCTAGCATTACCATTCTGCCTACTCGTCATGTTACCCGTATACGTTCCGTCCAATTTCGCCTTTTCGATCGCCAACCTTTCCTTCTGCCACATGACCGCTGTGTGATCCGCCATCCGTTTAGCGTAGGCGAGATGTGCTTGCACCGCGTCCCATTCTTCCAGAGAGGCGGCGGAAGCGGATGAAGATGTGGAGAATCGGGAGTGTGATGGTGATGATGACGATGAAGATGATTCGGAGGAGGGAGAGAGCGAGGTGAAATGCGTCATCATCGGTGGGACGAACGAAGCTCCACCGATAGAGACTACGTGGTGATTGTTGTCTGGGATGAACATTTTGTTCGCCAGAGTTGTAGAGTGTGTAGAGTTGTAGAGTGTGTAGAGTTGTAGAGTGTGTAGAGTTGTAGAGTTGTAGAGAGCTTTCGTCTAAGCAGCGGATATTGCCAAGGGCGCAGTTGGCGTTGCTGGGGGGTTGTGGTAGTAGTGTAAGTCGTTGATGATGGGGGCTCGACGTTGGCGAAGGATCGATATCCAGCTTAGACTATATATCTTCTTCCATCTCTGACCAAAGCATTCCATCGATGACTACTGTACGCAGCAAAAGCTTCTCTTCGGACACTTGAGCCGAGTATGCATGAAAAAATGTAAGTCTCCGGGAAGCAAAGCGCTTGCCAGAAAAGTGGAGCACGGCTTCCACTCAGTCCCACCGATTCTAGCTCGCAAAAAAAGCAAGCATGACAGATTAAACATTTGTGTATGCCGGGCGCGGCGCAGCTTCTTGACAAAAAAGATCCCGCGGAGAGCAAGCCAAGCAGACGCGGTGTGCAGCAATTCTAACGTCACGTTTGGCTTTCTGACATGCGGCAGCAACGGCACGTAAGAAAATTTTTCTGTACGACAACGCGGAGATAGCTTTCCGGGAAATAAGCTGTATATTCCACTGGGTATGGATCCCGTGGCATTTCCGACTTCCAAACTCAGCCCTAGCCAACACCATCCACACGGCTGCTATGGCCCGAAAAGGGGTCAACATCAACATCTCTCTACCTACCACACACACACGGGTTTGCTACACCCACACAACCGCCGCCCGCCGCTCACTCTTCTCTTGGCATACGACAAATGGGGTGGTGCCTTGGAAAAAAAACTTGGCGCGTGGTGTAGTGACTTTTCTCTGTCAGGCACAGCCCCGGAAGACGTAAGTAAGTCTTAGCCCAACACCTCTCTTCTTGGCTCTTACCCTACCTCGTAACTCGCTTTGCAACCCACGTTGGAAGAATTTGATTTTTTTTTCCCCTTCCATGCCGTGTATTGTTACGATAAAATGTTCAGTACGTGACTCATGCGGTCTCAGCTTCGTACCACAAGCCTTGAGAGAGAGGAGCAAACACGGGCTTAGCCGCGGAATTAGCGTGCCGAGTATGCGAAACGCGATTTTTTTCAATGCAACGTCACACGGCTGGCTTGGCTTTTCCATACACGGCACGCTAATGCTTACGCCCGCTAGTCCGTCTTAGCGTGCTTTTGGTGTTTCAGCGCATGACGTTGGCTTATCCCCCCTCAACCCCCCCTTCTTTGCCTTTCTTCATCGTTTGCTTTTGCCGTCTCAATTGTGTTCGTGTGGTGTGTTACAGACAGACTACTTCCAAATGGCTGTAAATGCCGTGCTGGACCCCTTCGTTACCGGGAGTTTTTCTCAGCGCAGCTTGATTTTTGACCGGCTCAGAGCGAGACCGAGAGCGAGAAGAAAAATTTTCCCGATGCTCCGCTCCTCCCACCCTCCACAACAGAGTGCGAAGCAGATCCCGCCTGACGTGCTCCGCGGGTATCCATTTCTTAACGCCTCGCGCTCGCGGGATCGCCTATCGGGCTAAGTTGCAATACGCGGTACAAAAACTCCTTTCCTTGCTTTGACGCTTGACAAAAACTGAAAGAGCATCACAAGAAAGACACCATCACACCGGCCGTTATACACTACTCCTAAGCCGGACAGAGGGTCATGTGCGAGAGAGACCAGTGAAGCTGTTCGGAGGGGGACAAAAAAGCGGCACCTGGATGCCGGCGCAGAAAAAAGAACCCTGTGTGCGTCGAAGTCTCGAAGCCGGCATTTAGCGACTCGTCGGACTTTCGGCTGTAACCCTCTTTTCACTGGATTTTCCGTCTCGCTGAGTCGACGTCTGAAAAGTCGGAGCAAAACGCCCGATCTGCTCCACTCTTCTTCAACCCCGGCAGCCTCAAACGGCAGAGAAATCAGCTTATCTCGGCACGTGGCTTGGTCTCTCGCCGTCGGCTTGCATCCCTCTTTGCACACGTCACTCCACACCTTCGTTGTCCGATATAAGATATAGATGACACCTACAGAATACAAAAAAGACAGTACGATATTGACCTCAGAAATTCTTAATACTATCTCGAACACCAAGTAGGAATTTACCCATGCCGCGTTTCTTGGGTGCTGCTGGCGCTGGCGCACTGTTGTCCGCACTTGCAGCTTCCTGGCTAGCGCTGCCATTACTCTTCGTAGCCGCAACCTCAGGCGCCGCAGCCACACCTTCTTGCTTGATCCGATGCAAACTGCTCGTGCTGGTAGATGCGTCTCGGCGCATGCCCAGACTCGTGGCAGCTAGGCTGCTCGTGTCAAGGGTCTGTGCTCTGCCGATAGAACTACCGAGCTCGGCCTCTGCCCCTGCGCCGGCAGCACCCTTGTTCGTAGCTGCCGTCGACGACGACGATGACGACGTCGGGCGTCGGAAACGCGAGACGAACGATGCCGCTACGCCAGAACTGCTCGAGTTGGACGTGAGGCTACCAACGCTCACACTTCGCTGTCCCGCTCCATTGGCAGCAGCCGCTTCAGCAGTGAGACGCGGTGACGGCTCAGCCTTTGTACTTGTAACATCCACCGAAGCCGTCACACCATTGGCCTTGCTGCCATTCGCTCCTCCATCTGAAAGAAGACCGAAAAGCTTGCTGCCCTTGTCAGCCTTGTCTGCTCCAACTGCCGCCTGAGTAGCCACCGTTTGAGCAGCGTTGTCGTTCGCAATACTCTTTTGCACCTCGGCAGAGCGCGCGGTAGCAACCTCCCTCCACTTCTTGTCCTGCGAAGAGCCTTCGCCTCCACCAAAGATGCCAGCCAAGTATTTGGCGTCGACTTCCTTCTTGGTAGGCGCCGCCCTTTCGCGTTCCGAAATGGTGTCCAGACCAAATCCACTTCCACGTGTTCGGTTGCGAGCCGAAAAGTCCTTGCGCGTCAGAGCAGCAGGTGCCGAGGCGGTAGAGTAGATGCTCGAGGTGGCCGAAGTCAATGAGCTATGACTTGAAACGGACGAAGCAGAGGATGCAACCGAAGACAACGTGGCAGCCGACTGGTTTCGATCTCGCCACGACATGACTTTGCTTCGGCCAGAGTCTTGAAGAGCCGAGGTCCCTGTCTTGCGCTGCTCGCTCATCCTCTCGCGCCGCATGGCTGCCGAGGACCAGTTGGCAGCAGCAGCTGTCGATGCTGCGTCGCTGGCGGGCAGTGCTGTCGACGTTGCAGCCGGCGAAGCTTGTGCATCGCTTTGAGCCAAACCTTGCAAGTTGTATCGAGCTGCAGCCTCAGCTGTCGGCTTGGACAACGTGATTTGCGGTGACGTCAGTCCATCAGAAGCATCGCTCGGCTTGGCCATCTTGCTCATCTGCCGAGCCAAATTCTCCGAGGCCAACGCCAATTCGCGGATAGTGCGCTCACGCTCTCGAGCTTTGGCAGCTGGATCGTTAGCATTCGCCTCCGCCATGCCTTCGACCGACTGTGAGCGCTTCAATTGCTTGGCGAGAGTGCGACCTTTACGCGCCCCACGTTTCCTCCGCTTCGAGTGATTCGAAGTCGTGACGCTCTCCGCTTTGTCACCTTCCTCGGCATCGCCCGGCCCATCCGCAGCGCCGCCTTCAACAGAATCGTCATGCTCAGCCTCGTCGCGGGCGTCGACATCACCGTTGAGATTGGCTCGATCAGCTTGTGCGTCGCTGTCTGCATTCGGCACAGTCTCCGTTGGTTCGACGGCGCGTTGCTGGCCGTCGTCAACCTCTCCCTTGGGATTGTCGTCCGTCATGTCCGCATCGCTAGAGGCTGAGCTGGTGTTAGTGACTGGCTCCTGAGAACCAGACAATGCGCTGAGCGGGGCTTGGAGAGTCGCGCCATTCCGGCCGTCCGGCGATTTGAGAGCGTCAACGTGGTTCTGCTCCTCCTGCTCAGGAATAGTCTCTGGACCTCGAACCACTTCTCCAGCGGCCCCGTACTGCGAATCGAACGGATTACGCTCTGGTGGCTGAGGCGAAGGCGTAAAAGTCGGTGAAGGCAGCACATCCGGCGTGAACAGGGCCGGATGAGGTGACAGACTACCTTGCCTTGCAACTGCAGCAGCAAAAGCAGCTCGGAAAGTAGCGTCGCCAGTGACGTCGAGATCTGGAATATGGTCCGTGTCGCGTGCTAGAGATCGAGGTCGAGGTCGAGGCGAGCTCATCAGAGAGGGTAAAGTCGACATGGATCCAGTTCGTGAATGGATCAAGGGTATCGTCGCGTACACAGAGGCTCCTCGAGAAATGCGACCTCGTCCTGGACCAGACAGACCCATATGGTCAACAAGCCCACAAGCCCAGCGCGAGAACTCGCCGGCAGAGATCCTCTTCTGCGACGCATCGTCGTCATCCGAAATCGAACAAAAGACGTTTTCGGAAAGGAAGCGCGCTACCGTCTCCGTCAGACCGTCGAAAGACTCCATGAGGAAGCGAATCGGATCTTGACAGTAAGCCGAAAACGACGGACAGTCCATCGATGGCTCCGTGAACGGACTGCGATGGAAGAGAAGGTTGAGGAGAACTACGCCCAACGACCAGATGTCAGCTTGCTTGGGGTCATAGGTCGATGAGACATTGTTGTGACACTCAAACGCCATGTAAGGCTTGCTGCCGCAGTCAAAGTCGTCGCAACGAGCTTCAGCAGTCGCAAGACCGAAATCGGTCATCTTGACGATCACCTGAGATTCGTCCCAGTCGCGCGTGCTGTCCACAAGAGTGCTGACACTGGTGTCAGGGCAGGCGGACTGCATCTCTTCGACCGTACGTCGATCTTCAACAATGAAGTTCTCGGGTTTGATGTCGCGATGACTGATACCCCGGTCGTGGCAGAATTGGACAGCATCGCAAATCTGCCTGAACATTTTGGCGATCAAGCGGATACGACGCTTCGAAAGCAGATTGTGACCCGATGTAGAGGCAAGCAGCGAAGGCGATGGCGGCGTCGCATCCAACGAGGTACCCAAAACAGCATAGTTGTCGTCACTCGAAGCCGCTTTGCCATCATTCCCTTTATGATCTGTATCATCACCATCGACGAATGTCTTTGCGTAAGAGTCGTCGTCGGTGCCAGAAGGCCTTCCTGCATCTTGCGCTTGTTCGAGCCAGTAGTACAGATCTTGACCCGGACAATACTCGAGGACCAAAAAGAGCCAGTCTGGCGTCTCGTAGGTGCGATAGAGTGTGACGATGTTGGGATGAGCCGGGATGGATTGATGGATGGTGGCCTCGAGCCTTTGCACCTCGAGCATGTCTTCCGGCAAGTCGCGCTTGCACAAACACTTGAGGGCAAACTCTTTACCGGGACGAAGCTGGGTGTTGACCTTGAGGTCCTTGCGTCGTCTTTCCTCGAGTGCAGGCGATTTGTGGAAACCTTCGACCTTGCCTTTGCCGTTAGCCTTGAGAGTGCTGCTCAGAAGGTCTTCCGAGGAGGAAGAGGCGACCATGGTGAGATCGGCGTCATCAGCCGTATTTATGGCTTCCGAAACTCCGTTACGAGAAGCAGAGGCAGGTATAGTTACGCTCTTCTGCGATGCATGCGCTGCAGCCCCTTCGGCGCTGACCTCCTTGACCAAATAGACGACAGCGTAGCTTCCTTCGCCAAGCTTTCGAATCACCTCCAACTTGCTGCCGGTGAGATCTGCTTTCTGATCTACGAAGCCAGGAGTGGTCTCGGCAATCTTGATGATATGGCCGTCGTGTTCGAGACCAGGTCCAAGAAGGTCACCGATCTCAAACACATCGCCAAGGGGACGTCCTTCGAGAGCGTAAGTGCTGCCGAAACGGCTCAATGGATGGCCCTCGGATGCTCCGTACTCCATCATTTCGGAGAGATCAAAGAAGTCCTGTTCGTTGTCGTCAGCAATCACCGAGTTGCGGTCACCATCAGAGACGGCAACGTCGGAAACTGCAGCCTCGCGTCGAACCAGCTGTGCTCTGAGCTTGGCAAGCAGGGAAGCGCTGTCAAGAGGCTGCTCTAGGAGATGAGTGGTGTTGGGCGCGAATGAAGTGACTGCATCGTCTTGAGAGACGGATCCTGAGGTGGCAGCTGAGGTGGCAGCTGCGGCGGCTGCATTGCGTTGCTGCTCTTCAGCAATCAAGTCAGGCAGATGAATCGACAGATTGCTTTGACGACCTCGAAGCGGAATACGCGCGACATCGTCCGCCTTGGCATCTTCGGGGATGCTTTCGGTGTGGTAGAAGGGGACGGTGGACGGCGGTCGACTTGTAGGCCTGCTCAAAGAGACGGAAGATTCCCTCGAGCGAGAGAGACCCCGAAGGCTCGGCGTACGAACACGATCGTAGTGGGCGACGCTTGGCTTGAGACCTGACACGCTGTCGCGATTCCTAAGATGAGGTGGACGATAGACGCCTATGCGAGATGCGACGGTGGGCGAATTTGGCGAAAAGACGGCGGAGCTTCTTCGAGAATGCGACATGGTGTGACCGGCTCCTGCAGAAGTCACCGAGTTGAAAGAGTCGCGACGAGAAGCCGAGCCTGGACGTGGATGTGGCGATGCTCCATGCAGCATGGAAGCAATACTGTTGACCACTCTGTCTCCACTGGTGTGTACGGCAGATTCAGGAATGACGGAAGGAAGTCGATTCATAGGTGAAAGAGCTCGATGAGAGAGCTTGGGCGATGATGTGGGGCTGAGCAGCGCAGTATTATTTGGTCCGTTAGCAGACTGTTGACGCTGCGTATAGGACGAGGTGACGAGGGGAGAGCGCTTGGGCGAGGAATGCACGTTGACGCTGGGGCCACGGTTGAACAAGGATTGTCCAGCGTAGACACCCTCCGGACGTGGGAGCGCATGTCCAGGGCTAGGAGTACGAGGCACCGACTGGATGGAAGCATGGAGGTACTCTACGGGACCTCGAATGGAAGGGGTTGGACGTGCGTGTGTCGCATGTTGCGCCTCGGGTTGGTGAGACGCGGCGAGATGCCGGTCACTATTGAATTCGCGCACATGGTTTGGTGTGCTGGGAATGCTGGGCAGCGAACTGGAGGGAGTCAGCATCCAGTTATCATCGCGATCGCGATCCTTGCTGTGCTGATTGGGCTGCTGCTGCAATGCCGCCTGACCGTTCGAGTTAGGTTTGAGCGGTGTGGATGCAGAGGGAAAGAAGCGAGAGCGTTCGGATTGCTCGACCTTGAGAGGATGCAGATAGGTGGCTGGCAGTGTGTTGTGTGTCTTTTCCAGCGACGACGACAGCGGCCAATGATGACGAGCTGCAGGCATCGCAGAGACTTTGGCTTTCGTAGGTGAAGTTCCAAATTCAGGCGCTCTACCGATGATGCCATTGCCCATACCACTCGGCTTGATCGCATGAGGTGCAGCCGGGTCGGGATGAGGATGGTGGCCCGGAACCCAGTCGGCGTCAAGCACGGACGCTTTGTCGCGCTTGAAGCTGGATGAGAGCAATGATGTTCGTGCTTCCGATGGATGTTCTGATGTGGCAGAATTGTGAGCGATTTTGTTACTAGGTGTGGATATGAAGACTGGTTGAGATTGTAGGGACGAGTGGTGATGCTGTCTGGAAGGATTTACAACAGGATGTGCATGAGCTCTCCAATTGTCGTGAGGTTTTTCCTTTTCTTTACGTTGGGCATGGTTGTCGCGATGGTTGAGAGCTGGAGCCACGGGCTGGGGAGCCGGATTGGGCTGGCTGGGCCGTCTCCAGCTAGGAGCATCGCTGCTAGTAGGATGAGAAGGCATGGTGTACTGATTTGTTGTAAGGGTATATCGATGAGGAGAAACGAGGGCTGATTGAGAGATTGTTGGGAGCTTGAATGCTCAGACCCATTCAAAGCACTTGATCGTGCAAATTGAGTAGGCCCAAGGCAGACAGCTTTGCTTGAAACGAGGCTCGTGGGGTATGTGTATGGACGAGCACGAGCTTGAGAGTTGAGTTAGGTCATCTCGAGGGTGGTATTAATGGTGTGGATAAACGAGACGATGTTGAGAGGAGCTGATTGGATGTGCTGCATAAGAGGTGGATGGGTCAACCAACAGAGTCGCTGAGGTTAAACAGGACGCCAAGGTGTATGTCTGGTTCGCAGAAGGTGTGGTCGAGTTAAGAAAGGAACGAGTGAGGAGCCTTGCAAGCCATGCCGTCGGACTGGTGCTGGTGTCGTCGGTTGTCTGCGACGAGCTTGTTAGTGGAGCGAAGGTACGGTTTGGAGACACGGAGCTCGAGATCTTGGTAGGACCGTGATGCGAGACGGGCCGAATAGTCGGTGTTGCGCTAACACTTTCGACCGTTGCGAGCAAGCTTGATCACGTTCACGACTTGTGCCTGCTGAAATCGAGCCTAGACGGTAACCACAGGGTCCGTTGGTGGTTGGTAAAAGGACTAGGATAAAATGAGCGAGATTGAAGATGAGCACCGAGGAGCCGCCGTCAGGACACGGGGATCAAGTTCGGCCTGTCGCTGCCAGGTGTCGATAGCGAACAAAGCGATTGATGGTGGTGGTGGTGAGACGTAGGCGGTGACGAGTGCGAAGTTGTCTTGAGCAGACATTCAATGTGACTTCAGTCTGGACGAAGTGATTCGGCAAGGAAGAGCTCAATTGAAAAAGTTGAGGGTCCGGGCGAGTCTCAAAAAATGCACGGTGTGGCTTTCTCTCTCTCTCTCTTTCCGCTGCTCTCTTTCGGTGTGACAGGCTGGCTGAAAGCATGAATTTAGAAAAAATAATAAAAATTAAATCACCCAAAACACATGGTCAAATGCATCACTTGCATGTTGAGCCACACAACCGAGAGAGGCCAACCTCGTGACTCGCATTAAAGGCTTGACCGATGCTTAGAGCTGCTAACTAGCTTATAGCTCATACAGCAGTCACGACAGCTACGCAGGGGATAGCCAGCCTCACCAAAGCGAACTCCTTGTCGGCGAGCCATCATAGCGCCGCACTAACTCAACTGCATTCACACGAAGCAGGTTAAGGTTGACTAGCTCAAGATCGACTTGAACCCGCAGCAGACTGTAACCTCCTCATCCATGCCAACCCTGTTGAGAATTAGTGCACGAGTCATGATGTGATCAAAGAGGCTGATCAGACTCTGCCCTTCACTCTGAGAACGAGAGAGTGTGTGTACTTTCAAAGTTGTGTAACCTCATGGTCGCTTTGGCTCGGAACCATTTCGGCGGAGCCGTCTGCAGACTGCATTCGAATTTCGCAGCGTTCCGTCAGAGACCGGGAAAGCAAAATCCAGGCTTTGACGTCGTGCAGCAGCGGAAATGCGTGGAAGCGCCTCTCGAATTTTCAAACGTTGTTAAAGCGACATCTGCACCGTGCCCTTGGAGAGGCCGCCTTCACGTGACCTGCCGCTTTTTTGACCCTGAATTCAAGTCTGAGCTTTCGCAATCAACACCAAACCAACACACACACAAAAAGCGAGCCAGGTCTTGTGGCTTGGGCCGCGCAGTGCATTCAACATTCAAGACCAACACCAACGTGTAAGCCATCTTTCGATCACATCATCTTCCTTCATTTAGCGCATCTGTTCCTCGACAAGAAAGGCTCGGTCACTCCACAACAACTCACATCGCCATGTTCAACAGCAGAGCGTCGTCGAGCGCTGCCATCAAGCGTCTCACCATCGAATACAAGCAGCTTTCCACCGATCCCAACACCCTCTTCCCAGCTGTTGGTCCCATCTCCGAAGACAACTACCTAGAATGGGAAGCGCTCGTACCAGGACCAGACGGTACACCTTTTGAAGGTGGTGTCTTCTCCGCACGTCTCAGTTTTCCTGCCTCGTATCCGCTCGAACCGCCTACGATGCGCTTCGAACCACCCATCTTCCACCCTAACGTATACGCCGATGGTCTCGTGTGCATTTCTATCCTTCACGCACCAGGTGATGACCCAAATATGTACGAGTCGTCTTCGGAACGCTGGTCGCCCGTTCAGTCCATCGAAAAGATCTTGCTCTCGGTGCTCAGCATGCTCGCGGAACCAAACGTTGAGAGTGGTGCGAATATCGATGCTTGCGTAAGTATCACTTTCCTCAAGTTCAGAGAGAGATTTGCTCTGTACTGACAACATACTTGCTCTTCAACACTGCTGACACCTGCAGAAAATGTACAGAGACAACCGAGAAGGCTACGAAAAGATCATCCGCGATTCTGTAAAAGAGCAACTTGGCCTCTAATTCGCAACACCGTCTCAATGCAAAAACGTATAACCCATTCATCAAAGGCCGATGACACACGCCATACGCTGCACTCTACGCATCACACTGCCACCAGTCTGCCTTCTGGAAATGAGTCTAGATTCACATTCGCAGCTCAGTCCATCCAATGCAAAAACAGCAGCGCAAGTCCACTTCCCACCAAAAAGATTGACAGAAACTTGTCCGCCTGCCGACTACGCTCTCTCGCCTTCCGCAACTCTTCGTTTCCGCGTCCCACCTCAGTCCCCACCCCGATCGCTTCGTCCAACAGTTGATCCGTAATCTCGCCCTGCTGCTCCAACTGCTGCACCACCTGCGTTTGAAGCTCGCTGATCTCGTACAGCCTCGACTCTGCCTTTTTGATCGCTGCTAGATCCGACTCGAGCGACTTGATCAGCTCTGACGACTCATTTTCGAACATTTCGATCTGCGATGCCGTTAGTTGTGCACGGATGTCTTTGCCTACCAGTCCCGACTCCGAGTCCAGCTCGGGATTAAATGATCCGCCTACACTGCCTCGGATCACTGCTGGGGTGGTTGAGCCTGTCCCTGAAGATCCTCCCGCCGCCGATGATCCGTTGGCCTGCTGCTGCAATTGAAGCCTCGAGTTGGCAAGTGACTTGGTCTTTTCTCGCTGCACCCTCAGACGAGCTTCTTGCATGTCGCTCTGCAGCGAGGATGCTTTCGACAAGAGTGTCGAAAGATATTGTGTGATCGACGCCCGATGCGCTGAAATCAGCGAAGAGGCCAGAATCGATGTGGACGAGTCCCTTGCCGTCGACAGAGCGAGTAGACTGTTGAGTGGGGAAAGCGCAGTCGGTGTAGTTGGCGCATTCTTCTTGCGAGCTTCCTCCGCCCTCTCCAGATCCTTGATACTTTCGAGACATCGCTTAATCACCACCCTGACCTGAAAGTCGATCTCATCCCTCTGCGTATCGCTCAACGGTCCCGTAAAAGCCTTCCACTTTGCAAAAGCATTCCACGCCGCGTCCTCTTGATCTTCTGGTGTCTCTGTGCCATCCAGACCTTGACGAAGTTGATGAGCACGAGTCTTGTTGCCGAGCGCCAGATATTTCCTTCGTATCGAGTACAGGAATCCGAGCAAAGAGATGATGTGTTTTCGAATGATGTAGGCTTGCTTCAGCCACTGCTTGTGTGCCCGCACCACGTTTTCAGGCGGATCTTTCCGCTTGAGCTGGCGTGTACCTTGCGCAGAAGATGACGAGGGTGGATACTCTTGTCGTCGCTGTGCGATGAGGCTATGAAAGTCGGACGTCAAGTCTGTTGCAGGAGGCACACGTGCCTTGCGAGTGGCGGCCATGTGTGCAGCTCCCGAATCCGTCTTTGGTACCGCAACGAGCTGACTTTTGGACTTCCAGCTAAAGATGACCGCTGCAGAGGATGAGAGCGCTTGTGTAAGCTGCTAGTAGTTCCTGAGGATGATAGGCGTGCTGATGATAGGATGATGAGGTGCAACAGATGAAGTCGAGGTCGAAGGTTGGTGATGATGATGATGTGGAGTCAAAGCAAGAATTTCGACAGCTCTCTTTGATTTCAACGCGTGACACAAGGATGGCCCGCGCTCAAAAAGTGCTCTCTGAGAAGAAGTGCATTTCCGAGCTGTCACTTTGCTTGACTGCTCTTCATCCAACAATCTATCACTCTCCTTCACAGCGATCATGTTGCGCTAGCTCAGGGCTTTCAGGTGGCTCAACAGCCAATATGAACCGTACAAGTACCTTCGTCTGGCTCTGTGGGCTTCCATGCCTGCTCGTCCTCGTCTCTTGGCGAACCATCTCCTGCCCATACACCAAAGTCGAGGAGAGCTTCACAATACAGGCGGTACACGATATACTGAGCTACGGCGTCGGACCCGATGCGCTTGCTCGATACGATCATCAAGTCTTTCCAGGAGCAGTGCCTCGCTCTTTCATCGGGCCGCTTCTGCTGGCTGCCGTATCGTATCCTTTCATCCTCTTTGCAAGAGCGGTCGCAGCTGTCGAGACATCGGCAGATGTACAGGTAGTCGTCCGGCTCTGCCTTGCTTCTGTCAACGTCACTGCTCTCGCTTTCTTCTGCCAGCAATGCTTCGTGTCGTCGGCACCAAAGGCCAAGAAAAAAGGAGCATCAAGGTCAACAGACGAGCGATGGCAGGTGGGACTGTTCTTGCTCATTTCAGCTGTTCAGTTTCACTTTGCATTCTGGGCCAGCCGTACGATTCCAAACTCGCTCGCACTGCCTTTCGTCACCGCTGCTTTGGCATTGGTCTGCCGCAGCATCGACCTCGCTGACAAGCAGACCCAGCGCTCTGTGTTCAACGCCAACGTAGCAATTTGGTTGCTGACCTTCAGCGCTGTCGTGTTGCGTCTCGAGATTGCAGCGACCCTCGTTCCGGTTGGTCTTTACCTGCTGCTCACTCGCAGGATCAGTCTTTGGGCCGGCCTCAAGACTGGAATCCTCGCGAGCACTTCCAGCATCCTCATCACCACCGTGATCGACACCTACTTTTGGCAAGACCTGTCGTATTCCGAAGCCCGAAGCATCTTCACAGTCTTCGCATCTTCGTTGCAGAACAAATTGAATGGCGGAAAATCATATTTACTCTGGCCTGAGCTACACGCTCTACTCTTCAATGTGGTCGAGGGCAAGAGCAGCGAATGGGGTGTCTCGCCTTGTCATGCATACGTCACATCGTTCATACCCAAGCTTCTTGCTTTCACAACGCCGATCGTCATCATTGGAGCTCTGCAGCTTCTCAGAGGGCAAAGGACAGCATTGGAAGCCAGGGCAAGCTTCTTATTGCTAACTGCTGTCACGCACATTGGTGTCCTCAGCCTGCTCGGTCACAAAGAATGGCGTTTCGCCTTCTACATTTTGCCAGCTCTCAACGTGGTGGCAGCCATTGGCGCCAGTAGACTGGTTCGGTCTTTGCCGGGGAAGGCGCTCTTCGCAGCTCTGATCCTACTCCAGATCGGCTTGAGCTGGTTCACGGGCTACCTCAGCTCCATCAACTACCCTGGCGGAGAAGCTCTCAAGGTCTTGCACCAGCAGCTCTCGTTCGGCAGCAATGCGACTGCCCACCGTCCGACCGTGGTCCACATTGATGTGTTGCCAGCCATGACTGGAGTCACTCTGTTCGGCTCAATTCACCTCGACCGGACTCGCTCATCTGGTCTGCTTGATCGCATGGATGGAGCCGTACCAGCCTCTTGCGGGTCGGAAGGCTGCTGGGTCTATGACAAGACCGAAAACCTGCCCGTCTCTGGAGCCGAAGCAGCGAAAGCATGGTCTTCATTCACGCATCTCATCACAGAAGTGCCAGAGTGCCGCATATTACTGTCACGAACAGGGGCAGTGCTAGCTGATCCTGAACAGCCATTTGAGCCCATCGCGCCGCCCATCTCGTCATATAGCGGACTGCGACGCAAAGCGACTTCGCAGATCAAGGCTGACCTGCTGAGCCTTCCTAGAGCGCTGCAATCCTTCCTTGGATTCTCTAAGCCTGCTCAAAGGCTTAATTCTGGCTCCTTGTTCCGCCTTGCTCTTCCTGTAGTCATCTTAGAAGAGCCAGCTGTATGGCTTTGTCGTCGCAAACAGGAGACACTTTGATATAGCATACTGGCTTGCTGAAAATAAATTTAACAAATGCCAAAAAAAATTCTGCCTGTGTCCGATTCCCGTACTTTTGACTCGACTTTCTCCACTTTGAACCCTGGTGAACCTTTGCTTTCGCCCACCTACAGCAGCAACATTATAGCACTCAAGAGCCTTGACGAGCGCCAGCGAGGTCGCATCGAGACACATTCGTCATGTCGCAGTCGCAATCAGAGCTTCGCCGTCAAGGCAAGCACGAAAAAGCCCGAGCCAAGATGATGGAAGAGTTCGAGCGTCAGAAGGCGGACCTTGCCAAGGAATCCGAACGCAATCGTACCGGCGCCGACCGCTTCGTAGGGAAAAACGACTCGATGGAAGAAGCGCTCAAGAAGTCGACTGTCGGTCTCGTTCACCTCGAAGACTTTCAAAAGCTTCGTTCGGAGTTGGAAGAGGAGAAAAGGCGAGAGGCGGCTCGTACCAACGAGCTCAAGTTCGAGGAGAAGGTCGCGAAGAAGAACAAAAAGGTTAAGAAGGAGCGCGCGAAGCTTTCTTTTGCATATGATGATGAGGACGAAGATGACGGCGCTGGGCCATCAATACTGAAGGCGGACGCCAATGGCAAGCGGAAGAGGAGATCAGACGACAACGGTGTCAACGGCGATAGTCTCGACGATCCAGACAAAGACTCGCCCCCCATCACCAAAAAGACCAGCCTCAAGAACCCAAACGTCGACACATCTTTCCTACCCGATAGAGACAGAGAAGAAGCAGAACGACGAATGCGCGAAGAATTGCGGCAAGAATGGCTCCGAAAGCAGGAAGAAATGAAAAAGGAGGACGTCGAAATCACCTACTCATACTGGGACGGGACAGGGCATCGAAAGACCGTCATGTGCAAGAAGGGTGATACGGTTGCACATTTCTTGGAACGATGTCGACAGCAAGTAAACGAATTGCGAGGAGTATCAGTGGACAGCATGATGTATATCAAGGAGGATCTGATCATCCCGCACCACTACAGTTTCTACGACTTTATTGTGAACAAGGCGAGGGGCAAGTCGGGACCGCTATTCAACTTTGATGTGCACGATGATATTAGATTGGTGGCCGATGCCAGTGTTGAGAAGGACGAGGTGAGTCAGCAACTTTTCGACAGGAGTCTATAGGAAAGGAGAGATCAACTGACTCGATTTACACCTCTACGCGCTACAGTCTCACGCCGGCAAAGTTGTCGAAAGGTCCTTTTATAACCGCAACAAACATGTCTGGCCGTATAGTCGTAAGTACCTGACGTTCTTCTGCGCCAGGTTGACATCATGCTCTATGATACTGACTCGTAGCCCGCGACTCTCCTCTTTTTTGACGATGCACCCGTCCTGCAGGCTGGGAAGTCTACGACCCGAAGAAGGACTATGGTAACTACACCATCCACGATCGAAAGAAGTAGCCCTTTCAACACCATGTATTTGTACGAACATTCCAATCATACGCCCTACTATTTCTAACTCAAACTGCCTGGTCGACCATATTCCACCCGTCCTCTTTGAGGGCCTGGCATGCGCTACCAAAGTCACCCTCCTTTACACAGATATAGTCCGTGCCCCATGTCGAAACGGCAAATATCGAGATCGACCGTTCTGCCAGACATTTACTGAACTCGAGCAGTACTCCAACCAGATGAAACTGCATCGGTCCTCTGATGCGGAATGCTCGCCATGGACCGTCAATGCCGTATCCGTCTGCTTCGCCTTTGCCACCGACGGGCTCAAGTTCGGCTTTGAGGTCAGACCAGCTGCGTGTCGATGAGGTGGAGACGAGGATGCTGAGCTCCCGATGTGTGCGTGAGACTGTGCAGAAATAGGGAGTGTCCGGTGAGTCGGCTGGCTTGGCGAGGAGCTCGACTATTGATGATGGTATTGATGAGGTCGGCTGAAGTCGGGCTAGCATGTACTCATCTGGCTGAATGAGAACTTGATGTGTGCAAAGAATATATCGCGGACAGAGTTCGGAGTCAGCTTCAATCGCTCAGCTTGAGGTGAGAAAGATGGTTACACAGAGTATGCTCACCATCGAGGTTCGGATATTGCGACTTCTTCGACTGCCATTCCTGAGCTGCCGCCTTGTCGTTGATGTCTTCTCCTGCCATGTCGCTTTCGATTTTGTAGACAATCTTCAGGACTTGGCCTTATGACTGGATCCTGATGGAAGCTCTCTTGTGGTTGAGGAGGTTGAGAACCCTGAATTTCGAGACCTGAATTTAAGGGTTCAATTTTGGGTTGCCGATCTTTCCTTTGGCGTTAAAAAATGCCAAAGTCACTTTTGAGGCTGAAACTCGAAACCGGCACTTTACACGCCACGCACGGGTCAATCCTTTCATCTCATCACGCTTCCAGCACCCACTCTCAACTTGTTCAAGCGACGCTGCAAGTAGGATTCCACCATCTCCAAGAAGAACGCTGCTTGGAGGCGATGGCTAGTCGACAATTGAATTCGTAAGGCTCCGACACTTTCTGCATCATTCACTCCTACTGGAAAGCTCTCGACCCGTCGACAGTGCAAAGGGAAGCGTTCCCGAGCCCAACAATGGCACAGCCTCTAGAATCTTCATCATCCTCGGCAGCGACGTCCGACAATGCTGGTACAAGGAACCGGGCCAATACGGGAGCTAGCCTCTCCGCAGCACCCCTCGGTACCTCATATCGTTCAGCCGCGGGCAGCTCGGTCCTTTCAAACGGTAGCCTTCTAGATCTCTACGCTCACTCACCCGGCTCCTTTCCAGAATCCGTCGAAGCACCCCTTCATTCGGACAGCGCCTTTGCTGCAAGTAGCTCGAACGCAGCTGGAACAGAGCAGGTCCCAACACCTACCTTGTCATCGAATGGTATGCCAATGACTCCAACCGCGCGCGGCTTTCAGGCGCAGGAGCAGCCGTCGTCCAACCCTGGCTTTTCTATTCCTCCAAGCGACAGTAACGCTTCTGTATGGACCACTGCCTCAGCATCTGCCACAGATTCTTTGCCGCAAAGCAAGCGGGCCTCCGTGGCCGGATTCGATATCGATGCTATTCGCAGCGTTCAGCCGGCGCATGACATTGCAACTTCCGATCCAGCAACTTCCGATCTGCAACCTCCGCCGCGAATTGGAGTAGCAGCGCCACAGGAAGACAGCGACGGCTCGCATTACGATGAAGACGAGACTCCTGATCACGACTCGTTTGATCGCTCGGCGGACAGAACTGCAGAGGCTCCGTCTTCTCAACAAAAGGCGACCACTTTGAAACAGGATGAGCCCGAAGGAGAAGAAGTCTTCTCCAACGCTCTTCCTTCCCCACCAGTGCCTAGGCGTACAAGTAGCGTCATTCAGGACACCTCCAACATCTCCCCAAGTCCTTCCCTCACAGAAGGGCTCGGACGGACCGGATCGGTCGCGGCAAGACAAGCAGCTCAGCGCTCAAGCTCTGGACAGCTTATTGCAGATTCAATCCCACAAAGATGGAGCAGCGCCGAGTTCCGTGATGAATCTCCTTCCAATCACGCTTCAAGGCAAGCAACTTCGCCTGACCGCAACCGTGCAGGCACCAGCGACCAGATGTCCAATACACTCTCTCGCGGTCAAGCAAGCCCTACAAAGGGAACTGCCCTTCATGCTGTTGACGAGAATGCAGGTGTGCCGAAACACAAAAGGGAGCCCAGCACTGGATCTGCGGGCGAACCAAGTCTCGATGAGCAGATGAGGCTCGAGAAGGAGCTACTTGCTGAGAACGACCAATCTCGTCCGCGAACACTCAAGGAAGCGCGAGAGCGAGCCAGGTTGCGCAGACAGCAGACCGACTCATCATCTCCTCCGCCCGCCTCCGCCGCCACTAGAGAGCAATCAGTAGGAGCTTCTAGCGGTCCGCGCAAAGGCGCATCTCTTCACGTTCGAGATGTCGCCTCCTCGACAACCGTCGCTGGGCTCGAAGACAATGCCTCACGCAGCAGCATCGACTCGAAAGATCGCCCCCTGCGCAACCCTAAACGTATCTCGAACCGCGACAACTCCGTAGGTGCTGATCGTCGATCGCTCTCGGAACGGTCAGCGCCGTCCGACTATTCGCACGATTCAGGCCTTGAAGGCGCCTTCACATTCGACGAGCCAGCGTTGCAAGCCAGTCAGTATCTTTCTGCTGCTTCGGACGTAGATCGACAAGCTACGAGCATGGAGGATCTCACCGATGCCGTTGACAATGCTATGAATGACCTCAGCTTCGGTGACGGCGACGAGACGCTCTCTGCGAACGATGAGTTTTCGACTCCTATGCCACCCCCCAAGGCGCAGGAAGATGCGCGCCCGCAGCTGCCTACTTCACTGCCCTCAGCGAAGAGCTTGGCGAGCGTCACCGGTACTTTGCCGAATGCAGCTGCAGGCTCGGACGCTGTGAGGTCAAGCCCGTTGACCTCGCCGACAAAGTACAAACCTCAGACGCCTAAAGCTAACTTCTTCCCTTCCGGAATCAACCAACCACTCTCAACGCCACCGCTCGGTTCACCGGTGCATCAGCGTACTGCGCAAGCACCGGCGGCTACGCAGCGACTCCCACCTTCGCTACCCACCCGCATCGAAGTCTACGGCAAGACTCTACCCATGCCCAAGTCCTTCGCGAGCAGCAGTATCATCGTCGACAAAAAGCGCAACTCCTCCTGGGATCGCGCTCGAACCTACGCGCAGTACACCAACGAGCTCCTTCACCTTCAAACCGGCTTGAGCTTGTGGATGGAAGTAGTCCAACGACCGGCTATGCGTCAGCAGCAGAACAGCCGTACCAACCAAGCCAAGCAGAACGACGACTGGTTGGCGCAAGGGACGCTGCCGAGGTCGATGCATGTTCGCAATGAGGGGTCGTACGCAGACTCGATCCGGTCCGATATGACTTTCCCAATGCGCGGAGATGGTGCGAAAGCCAAAGAGATTGTTTCGGTGATGCCTACGATGGCTGAATCGCCGGTTCGAAGTCCGGTGAATTTGCCGTATCCGGGAGTTGTGCAGCAACAGCAGCAACAGCAACAGCCTCCAAGGTCGAATTCGACGCAGTCTTTTTCGTCGATCTCCAATCCGGGTCTGGCGACATCAGGGTCGAACACGGACTCGCTCGCTGGAGTGGGTAGCGGTTCAAGGAGCTCCGGACGGTTCTTCAGCGGGCTGGGTCGAAAGCAGAGTAAGCGATCCCAGCAGGCTCCAGCTGCGGTGTCGAATGCAGCCACTTCATCGGCGTTGTCGTCTGTCGCTGCGGCTGTGGGTGGGTCTCGTGCGTATCTTGCGAACATTCGGAACAGCCGCACAGCGTCTCCTGGTGTAGCGGTTGCTGGGCCGGTTGGGTCACTGGCGTCAGCGCGACCCAGCACGGACACTTTTGAAACGAGCCACTCGAGTCAGAGTCGACCCGAGAGTCCAGCTACTGGACCTGTGCGGGTTAGCGGGCTGGGTTTGGGCACCGCCGCATCAAGTGGAGAGATCGCGCCCAGCCCTCTTTCGTCCAACTCTTCCAATCGCTTAGATGCAGTCCGGGAGACCAAACCAGCATCGACATCGACTACGCCCCAAGCTTTAGCTTCGAGCAGCACTACGGGTCTTCGTGCACCACTCGGACCACGCGCGCCGAACAGCATGACTCGTACGGGCTCTGCTCAAAGTCACGCCACTGCACCCATCACACCCGTTACGCCCATCACCCCCATCACTCCGATCACAGGAGCCTTTGGTAGCGGTCCGACTTTCGTCTCACGTCTTGGCGGTGGAAGTTTCTCTTCAGGCGGTGGATCAGCTACACCCCGTTCACCAGGTAGAGAAGGTTACACGTCACCTGATTTTCTAGCCGCTCGACGAACGAGCGATCTCTCGGGTCTTTCTCCCGCATCGCCCAGCTTGGAACCTGCTTCGCCGCGTGCCAATGCCGGCTTAAGATCGTCTTTCTCTTACGGCTCGGTGAGAGATCGTATGCGTCGTGGATCGAGTCCTGGACCAGATGACGAAGCTTTCCAAACAGCTTTGACTAAGCTGGGTGATATCTTGCCAGATGCAGACGAACAGACGTTGAGGTTTTACTTGAAAAAGGCGAAGGGGAACGATTTGACGGCGATAGGTGATTATTTGCAAGATCAGAGTTTGGGCAAGCTTCCTAAGTTTTAATTGAGGTGGATAGGAGGTGATGGCTTTGCGGTGAGAAGTGAAGGTACGCAAACGCTTTCTAGTGCCAAGTGATTCAGTATCTGTTCTGTAATCTTGGGATTTTGGTATCGCATTCTATCATTCAGGAATGAAAGTGCTCCGGAGCGCGATGAACGGCATCGTGTTGATCTCGGTGTTGACTTTTGTAGGCTAGAGATCTATCTTTGTCATTGCATTCTATCAACCAGGGATGAAAGTGTTCGGGAGCGTAATGAATGCTGCGATCCTGCTCCCCGTGTGGCTAATTTATCATCGCCCTTTACGATGCAGATATCAAAGTATTTTCCAGCATCATGAAGGCTGACGTCTTGGTCACGGTTCTTGTCATCTCTTAGCAAGAGCTTTACTCAATACTGTCTTCTATCTTTGCAGGTGGACGAACCGCATCTCGATCTGCGAGTGAAATTCGACGAGACGCATATCGATGACGCAGGTGAATGATTCGAAAGTTTCTTTTGAAAGGCCACCGTCGGCGTGTACGATCTTGGAGGCCGTTCGATGTGTAGCATCTTGTCTCAAACTCTATCTCTGTTGGGCAAATAGCGTCTATCGTTTTCCCCGCAGCGACTAGCTTTTATATCGGACGGACTACTGTGACTCCTCCTCCGCTCAACTCTCGCCGATCGGACACCTGCATCCGCTCGTTCGTGAGGGAAAGCGCTCTTATTAGCAAGCTCTTTCAAAAATCTGTGTTGCACGCCAGAATGACATTGAATTTTGTCTACCGGTCGACACGGATCTCTTCTCCACCCAGCGCGATCGATCACTACACTTGCTCTTTCGAGAGATGAATTTCTGATGAATGCACTCTAGCGATCTGTGCGATCTGTGCGAGCTGGCATTCATTATGAACAGGGGCCAACAAGATAGGGGTTGTTGGTGACGTGGTGACGCGGCGATTTGTCGACTAGATACGCATTTTTTCCACTCCCCCTTCTGTAATCACCACCACCATCGTCTGCTTTGTTGCGCTCCCTCGCCTTGCCTGCCCCCATCACTTCGCCTTTATGCTTTTGACATCCGTCCACCCTCCAGCTCCCCCTCGCTACGGCGGGCTGGAATCCTCAAAAGACCCCTTCAGGGAGGTGCAGCGCTAAGCGGTTCCATCTTGGATTTCTTCGCCGCCGTTTAAAAGTTTTCCAGGAACGGACGAGCATAAACATCGAGGAATCGATTGCGAAACCTCAAGTCTCGGAGCTGTACGATTTCGCACTCACGCACGTCGCACAACCTCGAAAGCCACCCTTGCGTAGTCAAAGCAGAACCGCTGAAAGGTGTTCCTCACAGCCTCCTCTTCGCGGTCTCTCAAAAGAGTAGCATGGTTGCGCTTGATCGCTCTGCCCTCGCCCTTTTACCACTCAAACCCTTGCGAGCAGAAGACATCTCGCTGCTGTCATTTCTCGTCCATCTGTAAAAGAGGTATGGCGACACCGTCTCGTCACGCTGTCCCGTGGCGATAGTACGGAAGCAATCAATCGCTTTGCTGTTGTCGCAGGGTATCTCGTCCGATACCAAAAGAGCCACGGTTGGCCCCTTCTCATCTGCTGACCCGTGGTGATAGTACGGAAGCAAACGTTTTTGCTGCTTTCGTACCTTGTCCAACAGCAAAAGAGGCACGTTCGACCCCTTCTCATCGCACAATTAGTCCTAATCGTGATGCGCCAGCCAACACCCACTTCACAGTCCCACGGACACCTCTACAATCCTGGCCGGAGCAGCCGCAGTCAGCCGAGCAACCGTTGGAGCAACTACGCGCATCCATTCGCATCAACCTCCCGCTGCACACCGACTTCACTTCGATCGAGGCAAACTCTGCGCCGCAGCTCGAGTCCGTTCAACCACACGACGACCTGATCGATCTCACCGTCGACTACCCGTTGGCTCTCGTGGACGCACCACCCGCAGCACAGCGCCGTCGACGCACTCGTCAGTCGTCGCCATCTCCTTCGATCAGAATACCGTCGCCCCCTCCTCAAGCACAAAGACCAACAGATCCGCTCTCTCAACCACACACCCTGGCACGCGATCATTATCATCAAGACATAAAATCATTCCCACATAATCAATACAAAGAAAGCAAGAGGTATCGAGCACCGCCCTTGGGCCAAAATGCTACAAGAAAAAAACAGCTCCAAAAAAGCTTAGAAGAAGAAGTTCCAAACCTTCCAGTACAACGGACGAGCAGCCTCCTCCTCACGCTCGCGGCGGAGCACCTCGACGGGGACAGGGTCGCGACGACCGGTGCTAATGTCAATCTCGTCAACCTTGACAACCTTGGTGCGCTTGATAAACTTGTAAGGCAGGTAGAAGACGAAAAGGACGACGGGGACCGAAAGGAAGCTCTGGAAGAAAGCGTTGACACGGTCGGTGGCCGACATCTCACCCTCACCAATGGGGAAGGCAGAGACGTAGAAGGTGAAGATGATGACGAGCACGTTGAAGAAGGCACCGTAGAGCGAACCCCAAACACCGAAGGGCGACTTCCAGGGAAGCTCCTCGAGGGTGTGGCCAGCACGAGCCCATGCCTGACGGAAACGGGCGTGCGAGATGCAAATGCAGAGCCAGCTGATGATGGTCGAGAGACCCGAGATGGCAAGCAGCCAGTTGAAGACAAGACTGCGGGCATCGTCACCGGCGTAGATGAGGAAACCGAGCAGGCCGAAGACGAGCGAGAGGATGACAGCGTACAGAGGACGGCCGCGTCGGTCAACGTAGCCAAAGACGCGAGGAGCTTGTCCAATGAGAGCCATGGCCTGCAGGGTTCGCGAAGCAGCGTATACGGCCGAGTTACCAACGGACAAAACACTGACCAAAATTACGGCGTTCATGATTGAAGGAAGTACCTTGATATTAGCGTCGTAAAGCGCAATGACGAAGGGAGAAGCCCTGGCATCGTAAGCACCACCTTCAAGACGAGGCTCGGTGTAAGGAACAAGGAACGAGACGATCAAGAGCGAGACAACGTAGAAGATGGTGACACGCATGAAGATCTGCTTGGCGGCCTTGGGGATCTCCTTGCGGGCGTTGCGGGTCTCGGCGGCAGCAAGACCGATGAGCTCGGTACCGGCGAAGGCGAAAGCAGCCGAAACGAAGACAGAGGAGAAACCTTTGAAACCGTTGTTGAAAGCACCAGGGTTGCGCCACGTCTCAGTGCCGTAGTATCTGCCGTTAGGGCCACCACCGACGTTGATAACAACACCAGCAATGATGAAACCAATGACAGCCAAGACCTTGATGAGAGAGCCGAAGAATTCGAATTCACCGTAACCTCGGACACCGAAGAAGTTGATGACGGTGATGACGATGAGGAAGATGGCGATCCAGACACCTTTTGGAACGACCTCTTCAGGGTCCCAGAAGACGATAACGATGGAGGCAGCGACAAGTTCGAGAGGCAAGACGATGAGCCACTGAAGCCAGTAGTTGTAAGCCATGGCGAAACCAACAGCAGGGTCGATGAAACGGGACGAGTAGGCAGCGAAAGAACCAGCGACGGGGAAGATAGCACCAAGCTCACCAAGAGCCATGACGACCATGAGAAGCATGATTCCGATGAGAATGTAGTCGATCATGAGGAAACCGGGACCACCAGTGGCCAGAGCACCACCGGAACCGATGAACAGACCGGTACCGATGGAACCACCGAGGGCGATGAACTGAACATGACGACCGTGGAGACCTTGCTTGAGACCACCGTCGGCGTTGGGGTCCTTGAAACCGGCAACGGCGTTGGCCTCGTAATCCTTAGAGTCCTTCTCGCCGTAAGGAGAGGTGTCGGAGGCGTTCTCAGCAGAGACCTCGGGCTTGAAGCCGTCGACGAAATTTGTCCAGGCACCCATTGTTGCTAATGTGAAGCTGGTGTCAGCTGGTGTCTAGAGTAGTGACGAGAGGTAAAGAGATAAGAAGAAAGAGAAAAAGGAAGAGAGGGGAAGACGACGCAACCAGAGCCGAAAAAATACAGCGGAAACCTGTAAAGGTGGTGGCAGGTGGATCGCGGGGGACGATGCGTCTAGAGGGTGGGATCGAGTCGGAGGGAAGAAGGCGCTGCGAGGACGATGGCGAGGGGTATTATATGTGATACGCCCATCAGGGAGAGGGGCAGCTGTGGCTGCTTGGGCTGGTTGGTATCAGGTATCAGGAGGCGCCGCGGGGGGGTGGATGCAGCGCAACTGAGCGTGGCGGCGTTCGAAGAGTGCGTGACAAGCCAGAGAGATAGCCAGAAATTGGGGGCTGGCTGGCTGGCCACACGGCAGACAAGCGAATGCATGTTGTTGCGCATGTGAGGGCGAGGGCGAGGGCGAGGGCACTAGGGCAGAAGATGCAGACGAAAGAAGGACCTTCCAAAGGCAGTGAGCGCCTCGCATCGCAGTCGAGCCAGGCACACAGCTCACCGAAACACCAGAGACTCATTGTCCAGAACTCGGCTCGTTTGCCCAGACACGCAGAGTCGAGCCGCTGATAGCACACGAGATTTGCGAACTTTACCATTTTCTTTTTTAGAATTAGAAAAAAAAAAAAAAAGCAAGATACGACGGTCTACGCTGTCTCTTCCTTCCGCTTCCTTCCGCCTCCTATCTTTGCTATCGCCCAACGGATCGATTTCGGACTACTTGATGAAGCTTGTGTTGTTCGAGATGAAGCATTGAAAAAGCCAGATTAAGACAGCAAATGAAGGCAGCGAGGGGGTGGGTGAACAAGCATTTTCGTTAAAGAATCTGGGTCAGCGGCAGCTCACAAGAGACACTGGAGAACGTCAAGACGGACAATTCAGGAAGGAATGGGACAGTTTGCCAAGCAAGCAAAAGAAAGGCAGTGCCGATTTTTGCAACAGCGCGCTGCAGGAAAAACGCAACGGATGGCCGGCCTAACCTCATTGTTCCGCTGGAGTTGAGAGGGAAGAAGCCAATGCGAGAGCACCATTCTTCGTTATCTCGCCGGATGATGTCGGTGGCAACTCGCGTGGGTTTTTTATTCTTTGCTTTCAATTTACAAATTCAAAAAATTGACCCACAAACGTCAACGTCCAATCACGTCGCGAGTCGATTAGTCTGCGCAATGTGATTGAACGAGATGGGCTCCCGTGTCGTGTCACGGGTTGAGGAGCGAGTGACCATGCTCGCGTGTGTTTGGCCGGGCAGCTGCAAAAACGGGCATTCGCCGAATTTCAAGTCTTCTGATTGGACCGTTTCGGTCAGCACCCGAATTCACAGCTGCGGAGCTTGCAGAGTTGTCATGAGCGTGGTTCGGCTGTTTTTCGAGAGAGTGTACCGCATCCAGCCACTTGTTCAGGAAAATCAGCCGAGGCCTAATTCAAATGAAACGAGCTCCAACGTGAGAGCGAGCGAGAGTGGGGCGGGCCAGTGAAAAGCCTTGCACTGCGATAAGTCAGTTTTTCTTAGAGTACCAGTTCGAAATCCCTTTTGCTTGTCCAGACTCATCCATCGCCTCTAATTCGGTCTCATCTCGCCATTTTGCCTTCGCATTGTCTCTGCCAGAAACGGTGCCGCGACTCGCAGCAAGTTCGAATGCCTTGCCTTGCCCCCACTTGTTCCTAGCTTAGCGGCAATCCGATATCGTTGCGAAATGTCTGAGCGTGGGGTTTCTCGACTTCCCCTTTTCATAGATAAGCAACTTGCCGCAGTCGCATATCCAATCTCTCTGACGTGAAGATGAAGTCAGCGCTCCCCTTTGCGAGGGATGGAAATCGTTCCCCGTCAATCTCTCCTTTGGCTCACGCAGAAGAGTCTTGCAGTCTGTTCATTGGAGTTCTGGCCGACCGGCAAACATGTAAGAAGCGGGGATTCAAAATCGTGCCAGAGAATCGCTTCGCTTCCAAACAAAACTCTCTTTTCTCTGCACCTCGTAGATTGCCCATGCGTGGTCGGAGCTGCCAATCAGAAAATTGTTTTTTTTTTTAATTGCATCAAAGCGAGTGACTTACCGCTCTATCGTGCAAAAAGTAAGGCGAAAAAGCGAGGTCAAAGCATCGCATAAACACGTCGTCGAATTCGCCGCTTTCCGGCTGCTGTGATTGGACTGCTCCTTGTTTTGGCTTTTGTGGATGATTAGATGCGAACGCCCGCTGGTGCGTCCTTTCTCTGTCTGACTTATTCCCTCGGAAAGCGATCATTTGCCGGCCCATCTTGATCCTCGGTGCTGTGGGGTAACGTCCCATGTCCCCCCTCTCTTCTGCTCGGTGTACCGCTCCTCGGCAGTCGATTGCAATTCGGCAATGTCCGTCTCTCACTTTCAAGCCCGATCCATCTCACAGCGGCAAGGGGAAACAACGCTGCTGCTGCAGATAGGTGGCGCCTCTGCGACAGCCACTTCCGACAACCCGTTCAAAAAAAGCACGTCCCGTTTCTTCGAAAAAAAAAGAGAAAGCTGAATGCCAAGCTTTTTCTTGGTAGCTTCGGACGAGGCTATTCCATACGCCCCGTTTGGGTTTTGTCTTGGCAGCAGTTGATTCTTCTTCCAAGCGACCGACGGAGTGTTGATCCCGAGGTCCACAGCATGCTAACCTGACAGGCGGCGGTGAGATGCCACTCTGGACGGCAGCAGCTGTCGAAAGTCGGCAGGGTTGGCTACTAGCTTTAATCGACGTGCGATACAGAGAGAGAGAGAGTTTCTTCCCCACTTTTGAGAAGAATCAGTGTGGGTCCACACGGTAACTTTGCCCACGGGTGTACTTTTCGATCGTCGACAATCACATCTCAGCTGACGATGCATCTTCTTTTCCCGCTTGAACAAATGTCAAAACGATGCCGAAGATTTTTAGACGGCGCTTCTCGCTCAGAGATTGCGATTACATCGCGGAACAGCGTATCCGTTCAAGTACCCAGTCAGATACCCGTCGCTGCACCTTTGACCACAACTAAACACCATCGACACAATCTGATTCTTACATTTCACACCGAATCTCAAAGCTCGTCTATTGGTCATCTCTATCGTCCCTCTCGTCCGCGTGTATCGACACGATGTGATTGGGACCATGGTCATCGGAGGCGCTTTGCAATCTTCGCATTGAGTCTTGGCAAACCGCACGGCTTTCACGGCCCCGTCATGTCCGATCTTCCATTTCTTCTCTCCAAACCTTGCGCTTTGGCTCTCGATATCCTTCCAATCACCGAACTCTGATCCGTTCCGAGAACATGATTGATCCACCCCGCACTGATACCCTCCTTCGAGGATCACGCAATGCTTCGCCAAGACGCTGAGCGGTGTGGTCAGCTGCAATGACCCAGAATTACATTACCCTCAACCCTTGCTAAATCTTCGTACAGTATTCACAGTCAGAAACACACGGAATATTGTGAAGGGATGAGAGCGAAAACGACACCGAAGCACGGGTGTGTATGAGTATGATTGCAAATGCAGGAACAGCAAGTCCCCTTTCACGACGATGATCCTGGAGGAGGTGGAAAGCTCGATTTGACCAAAGGCGACGAAGTGTTACTCGACCCCTTCTTCGTTTTCGGATAGGCAATAGGACGGTACGGCGATGCTAGGGGACTACCTCTTCGACGGTTCGGACTATCCGACGGGGATGAAGCTCCCGAGGCTGATTGACTGTCCCGGCCGACACCTGCTGAACCTGCCGATAAATCAGCGCTTCTCAACGGCGTCGTTCTGCTCTGTAATGAGATCCTCCTCGACCTCGGCTTGCTCGGTGTTGCTCCATCACCGTTGAAAATCGACGATGAGTCGATTGACATGCTCGCTGCGTCGCCGATTGTATCGTTGGTTATGTACGTGTTCATCGAGACATCACCGCTAAGCTCTCCCCGCGACAGCTTGTGCTGTAATTGACGCTGGGCAAGATACGACTGAATACGCTTGTTAGGCGACGAGGTTTGTCGAATCTTGGCCAGCAACTCTTGCTTCCTTCGCATCTTTTCAGCTTCCTCCTTGTCCAGCCTCTCCTTTTCCGCCAGTCGCTCCGGCTCTTGGAATGACAGGAGCTTCTTCGCCTTGGCGTCCTCCCATTCTTTTCGTGTCAACCACTTGTGAACCACCACCTGATGCGATTCTTTCGCCATGGGGTGTAGAGAGTCGCGCGGCATGTTGTACTTGCTTCGCCACTCGAGTACATCGCTCCAGCGTTGCAGTTCGTGTGTCTCTGGGTGGATACGCCATCGAAGACCTTCGTAGTCGGTCCACTCTTCACCTGGTTGTCGGTCGTCCGAAGTGTCAGCGTGGCGCTTCTGCTTCGTTTGAGGAGTCTTGCTCTTCATGGAGCCAGATGTGTTATCGTGGACTGGATCGAAATCGGCCATAGCCTCTTCGGGAAGCGCAATCTCAAAATCGAGAGACGAGCTTGGGTCGACATCACGGTTGACCGTTCGTGATCGCTTGGAGCTGTGGGGTTGAGATTGAATGTGCTCTTCGTCATCGAGAGTGTCGGTAGTTCCTTCAGTGTCCGAGTCCTCAAGCTCGTCTGCCTCACGCTTCTTAGCGGTGGCACGCGCTGCAGTTTGAAGTGTCCGTAACGAGCCATTACGGGCAGACCCTGCTTGTCTGTGGTCACCGCTTTCATAAGTTGACACGTCTTCATCTTCTGACATGGCATCGGAACCGTCTTCGCTGGCGTCCGGTTTGGCCGCAGATGTGCTGGCTACGTCAGACATGTCCTCGTCGGTGATGGCGTCTTCAGCTGTAAAGTCGCCAGGGATCGAAACTTTCTGCGCTTTGCGATGATGCCTATTGTCCTGATCCTGATCCGCGACTTCGATTTTGGTTGGTGATGCACTTTGACGTCGTTTCAGGTTGCGCTCAGCGCTAGGACTGTCTTCACGAACCGCCTTGACAGGACTCTGTCGTGCCACTGATGATCGATCAGCCTGAGAGTCAGAGTGTTGGCGCTTCATCGTCTTTTGCGATAAGCTTTTCTCGAGTTGTCGATGTTTGATGGGTGAGGGGCTTCGCATAGAATTTGAAGTGGTAGTTTGCGACGGCTCGTAGCGATATTGCTGTGCTGGATGTGGGGTCAAGCTATCCTTTAGATAGCCAGGAAGAGTTCCAGGAATGCCTGATAGTCTCGCAGCGGCCTCGTGATCGATGCTCGTTTGTGACTTGGAGCGGTATATGCTGTTCTTGCGTTTCTTGACCGGTGTAAACAGCGACTCATCTCGCCTTTGCTGCGCTCTACGCGTCAGAGCATCAGCCCTCGCTTCAGCGAACGGTCGATTGTCATCATCTGGAATTCCAGCAGCACGTCTGCGGTCGCGAATGAACTCTGCCTTCTTGCGTGAGAACTGAACGCGCTGGTATGTGTTGTGTGCAAAGTAAGCGATGATGGCCACCACCAACCAGCGGAATATCGACATGATGAGCTGCCAATAGCGCTCGACCTTGAATCCACTCCAGTACTACACTGTCCTGTGCTAAAGATGGCTTCAGTACAAGATTCAGTCGATGGTGGTGTGCAGGGAAGGATGATTACAGCAGATGTGGATGGCGAAAGGGTTCAGCGCATTGTTCCAAAAAAAAAACAGCATCAGTCAATTTCCGAAATCCGAAACGCGCAAAGCTGAGGGTCCGTGCGCTTTGAGAGTGACTTCTTCCAAACACATCAGCTCCGCCATACCGCCGCTTGCAATACGCAAGCGATCCTGAAAGTCGGTCCGACAGGAGAATTCTCCTTGTCCAGCAGTCTGAGCATTGGATCGGGAAGAGAGACAAAGAGGAGTGACACTTGGAGAAGGAAATCGCGGCCACCTCTTGCAAAAAGAAACGCTGGTTTATCCGCACTTTTCTCCACTCTCGGAAGTAGCGGGGTTTAGCCGCTCCCAACCTTGCTGCTCTTCCACAAAATCGGCGAAGGGTGACCATGTCTAGGTACCTCACTCGTCGTCTCCTTTCTTCTCGCACTCTTCATCCATCTCGGGCCGGCGCACTGCAAGTGGTCAGAATGTCTTCACAAGCTCCCAACGGCGACACCTACGGCGTGCCTGGCGCAGGCGCAGGTGGCGGATCCAAGTACAAGCCTTTCAAAGAGGAAGAAGCTAAAAGACCAGACTTTGACGGCTCGTTGTCCTACACACTCGCCAAGACACCCGATGTCGACTTCAAGGCCGGTCAAGGACTCAACTCTCACCCAGCCTCTGCAAGATTCGGAGCTGACGATGCCGAATACCACGTGATCCAGATTGGAAAGACCAAGGTTTCTTCAGGAACCATGTACAAGCTGATGGTTTCTTCGATCGCTCCTCGCCCCGTAGCGCTGGTAACGACGCTCAACGAAGATGGCTCCCCCAATTTGGCACCTATCAGCTGGTATCAGATGGTCTCGCAGGATCCTGCGATGGTGATGATCTCGTTCGGAGGCAGCGAGAACAGGAGGAAGGATAGCGAGAACAACATCAAGCGTCTCAACGAGTTTTCCGTCTCTTCATCGTCAGAGCCTTATGCGGAGGCGCTCAACTTAGCTTCCGTCGACTGTCCTTCAGGTGTGAGCGAGTATGCTTTGTCTGGTCTCACGCCTGTAAAGAGCAAGGTCATCAAGACACCGCGTGTAAAGGTAAGTAGCCGCAGTCAACCTTCCAAACGCTTTTCGTATTAACACGTTTGTCATTGCTGCTCTTCTCACCCTCAGGAGGCACCCATGTCGATGGAGTGCGAAGTCGAATACGTTCGTGAGATCCTTAACGCTGAAGGCAAACACACCACTACGCTTGTACTGGGCCGAGTCAAAGTCATGCACATTCGCAAGGATACGATCAACCCCGAGACAGGAGCTGTAGATGCCAGCAAGACTCTCCCTATCACCCGAATCGGTGGCTTGCAATACGCTCGTACATCTGTCGGATACGAGCTCGAACGTCCAAAGTGGGACCTCATCAAGGATCAACCTGAGGTCAAAGCTGCTCTGGAAAAAGGCGTCAAGCCTTGGTTCGAAAGCAAGGATGAGGTGCTGGAGTCGTATCCTTGATGTGGCAGAACTTCATAGACTCGATCTCAGTGCTGAAAGCGACGAGCGGTAGACCTCGACATACCGTCTGACCTTCAACCATAGTCAGCAACAATCAACAGGAGTATCAACATTTCATTCGCTTCTTTAGGGCGTGCGCTAGGATGGCTTCTGAGCGATGGCAAGGAAGTTGTCATATGTCTTGCCATCCTTGACAAATTGAGCCGACTTGCCTATGTTGACAAGTTTGAGGCCTGCAGTTGTGAAGAAATTTTCCATCTCGGATTCGGTGAAGCCGCCTCTGTGGGCGATGACATGACCGTGTTTGTGACTTGCATGACCGTGGTTGTGACCATGACTGTGTCCGTGACCGTGATCGTGATGATGATGCTCGTCCGACGGCTTGGCCCCAAACTCGTCGACCTGCTTATGCGAGCCGTCTTCACCTTGTACAGTCTTCGGAGCGGTATGGAACTCTGCAGATTTCTCCGTCTTGATCAAGTCTACAATAGCCAGATGTCCCCCTGGCTTCAAATACCCTCCCAGTACCCGTGGAACCTTTTTTGGATCGCTTAGGTGGTGGTATGAGTTGGTGCAGGTGATGACGTCGAATCTCTTTCCCTCCAGAGGTCCGCTTGAGGCCGAGGCGTCCAAGATATTGGTGACTACAGGTTCGATATTGTTGATCCTACTGCCTGAATCCGACTGCGCATCGAGCTTGTTTCGAAGCTGTTGAATCATGGCTTCCGACTGATCGACAGCGGTGACTGACTTGCATCGAGGTGCGACGAACATAGCTAGCAGCCCTGTGCCAGCTGCAAAGTCCATCAGCTCCGTGGAAGCCGCATCGATCCCGGGAACACGTGCAAGGATGTTGGCAGCATTGGTCTTGGCCACTTCGACGACCATGCCGCGACCCATCTTGTCGTACTCGGCCGCGGTGAGGGCGTTGAAGGCCTTGTTGGCGTCGGTGATGAGCTGGTCTGTCATTGTTGTTGATGACAAAGGTGTGGTCTTGATGATGTGGGACTGAGTGTAGACTGGGGATGCTAGAATGGGATTTGAAGTCAGGATTTGGCACCCATATATACGACACAGAAGGATGAGGAGCAAGAAGCCAAAGTTGCGGGGGATCACCTTCAGGGTCCACGAACGGATCAGCCTCGGAGCTTTTTTTTTTTTTTTTTTTTTTTTCCCCTCTCAAACAACTCCGCGGGAACACCCTTCGACGCGTAAGAGCAACACTTCTTTTTCTGGTCATCAAATCTTCCATCGTCATTTCCAACTTCAGCAACGCAAACTCCTCGTCTACCACCGTTCGGCCTCCTCGTCTAGCCCCTTTGATTGCTGTACTGTGGCAATCAAGGGTGACTCATACGGTGCTGACATCAGCTGCGATGGTGTCGTCAGAGGCGGCCGTCGACGACCCTTCTGGAGTCATCGAAGAGAAGGAGCTGGTGCGCTTCGAACGAGCAGACGAATATCTCTCCCTTCTGTCCTCGCTCGTGACTCCAACAGCCGGCACAAGCACATCATCGTCGAACCCCGCAGCATCATCTACACCAATCTCGCAAGATGACACCCTCGCCAAGCTCATCTCCATCCTGGACGAATATCAAGATCAATCCAACCTCCTCGATCCCTACCTCGAACGCATCGTTTCCCCACCGGTCGAGTCACTGCAGCAACACGTTCGATCCTTCACTCAGTCTCAGGTCCACACTCTATCTTCAGACTCCGTGACTCGCCTAAGCAAGCTGGTCTACGCCTACACCAAGGTTCGAGGGTACAAGACCATCGTCCACTACTTTCCACACGAGGTCGCTGATCTGCCAGCAACACTAGCTTTCTTGGAAGAGCTGCAGCGAAACGAAGCCGGAGAAAGCTGCTGGGAGCTGCGGTATGTGTGTCTGCTATGGCTTTCGTTGATCTGTATGATCCCGTTCGATTTGGCCAAGTTCGACCGGTCAAAGGATGGCAACGAAACAACAGCGTCAAGGATCGCAGCTGTGGCAGAGCACTTCATTGCTAGCCCCGGAAAGGAGCGTGATGCTGCAGCGGTAGTTCTTGGTCGACTGTTACAGCGGAACGATGTGCAGCTGAAAGATCATTTTACTGCCTTCCTTGGATCGAGCTTGCAAGCGTTGAACAGTCAGGAGCTCAGCCCCTTCCACGCGACCGGCGTTCTTCAAGCGCTCTGCGAAGTTCTCAAGACAAGCGAGCCTGCTTTTGTTCTCACCCACCTCCAACCGATCGAAAACATAGTCGACGCATACGACGAACCCCACAACGCATCGCTAGCAAACAACGGTCTGATCATCAAGTACCAAGCGAAGCTCACCAGCAGGCTGGCAATCAAGCTTCTGCGTCCGCGGGCTCGAAGGCATGCAAACAAGTTCCACGTCCTTGGCGCCAGCACTACCCAGCCTGCCCCCTCCGAGGTCGAGGTCGATGATGATGACGACGAATCCTCCATCCCCGAATCCATCGACCACTTCATCTCACGCCTGATCGACGCACTCCAACACAAAGACACTGTGGTCCGATACAGTGCCGCGAAAGGCCTTGCTCGATTATGCGATCGCTTACCCACATCGTTCCTCAACCAAGTGGTAGACGCAATAATCTCGCTTTTCCACATCAATATCCCTAACCTCTACGACGACGACGGCGCACCAGATCTCAGCTCTGTCTCCGAACACACCTGGCAGGGGGCGTGTATGGCGCTCGCTGAGCTGTCGCGTCGCGGGTTGCTGTTTGCAGAAATGCTTTCGGAGGCGTTACCGTGGATCCTAAGAGCTCTGCTGTTTGATGTGCGGAGAGGCGCACATTCGGTTGGAGCGAATGTGAGGGATGCTGCTTGTTACGTCGTCTGGGCGCTAGCGCGGTCGAATGATACCGAGTCGATTCGACCGCATGCGATGGATTTGGCACAAAGACTTGTAGCAGTGGCGACGCTAGACCGCGACGTTTCGATCCGCCGTGCGGCGAGTGCAGCGTTCCAAGAGTCGGTGGGCAGGTTGTCGCTGTTCCCGCATGGGATTGATGTGATACGCATGACGGATTTTTACGCCGTCAGTGTGCGGAGGAATGCGTTTCTCGAATGTGCTGTCAAGGTGGCAGGGTTTGAAGAGTATACAGGGTACTTGTTGGATCATTTGATCGACAGCGTGACGATTCACTGGGACCCAGCGATGCGCAAATTAGGTGCTCAGTCCGTAGCGCGTATCGCCATGCATGATCCAAGCATCTTATTGCCAGAGATCACATCACGGCTAGAGAGGAGAATAGGTACTTCGGACAACGCAGTACTGCACGGGTCGCTGTTGACTTTGGCTGAGGTGTGTCGGATCTCCCGAACACTCTCTGGTGACGAAGCTGCAGCGCCTGAAGAAGTGCGAGCGAAGTGCTTTGGGCTGCTTGAGTCCGTCCGACCAACCATCTTTCGCTCACTCGGCGCCGCCTCGATCTTACAAGCTGCATGCCTGCTCATCGGCACATCTTTCCCTCCCGCCACCACATCATCTTCGGACGAAACCCAAACATGGGAGAAAATCCTCGACCTTGCCCTCGCGCGTCAAGAGGAACCCGTACACGTCGCTGCTTCGGAAGCCATTGCTCTGCTCAGCACTGTTGTCGATCTCTCTGCCAAGATTCGCTCCACTATCGAAAGCTGGTCGAGCCTAACGGTAGCTCAGCAGCAAAGTAACACACTTTGGCTGGGTGCTATTGACTTCACCCGCCATCATGGTCACTTCGAACGGATAATCGAGCACCTTATTTCTCTCTCGTGTCCAAGCACAAAGGAGACCCCCAACCCGCGATACAGCGGAAACATAGAAGTGCGGCGGAACGCAGCCGACTCGCTCACCCGCGCCGTTACTGGCCTTCAGCACCGCTTTGCCGAATTTTGCACCGCATCAACACTCTCCCCCATCCTCTCATCTCTGTTAGCGGGGTTAGATGACTACACAACAGACCAGCGGGGCGACGTCGGCTCGTGGGTCCGCTTGAGCTCTATCGCTGGTCTACGAGAAATACTCATCTTGGCTTGGCGGGCAGAGGTGTCGATACCGGACCCGCTCTTCCAGCGGGTAATCGGGGGACTGTGGAAGCAAGCAGCGGAGCGGATGGATGTTGTACGATCCGCAGCGGGGGCAAGCGTTCTTTCTGTGTATCACGCTTACCGATCCGTTCAGACTGGGAGCAAGCCTGGCGGGTATGATGTGGTAGAAGCGGCCTACGGAGCAGGCTGTTTTACTCCCATGGACGATGCCGACGCTGACACAGGGCGAAACTTCAAAGACCCCAAGACGGCATTTCCCAAACTCTGCCGTTTGCTTCTCATCCCTACCTACCGAAAATTCATACTCGAAGGGCTGATCATCAGCGTCGGCTCCAAATCCGATCTAGCGGAACGAATAATCGCCCCAGCTCTAACCTCTCTCACCACCACTTCACCTTACACTACCGAGATGTTACTCACCGACATCTTTACCCTCGCCAAAGCCAATTTTGGAAACAACCGAATCTACATCCCCGCCCTTTCGACGGTGAATCTCGTCCTCGAATCTCAACCTAGCGGGAAGGTTGATGAGGTTCTGGTCAGGCTGGTAAAGATGTCGCTGACCAATGTGGAGCGGACCAAGTCGATTCCGAGGGTGGTTGTTGCTGCGACGTTGTGTGCGAATCTCGCGCTTGTCATCGCTGCCGGTGATCGTGGTAGTGGGGAAAATGGACTGGTGGGATGGTTGGTCAAAGCAGCAGAGGTGTTTCTAAAGCACCCTTTCCCAACGGTAAGGGTGAAGTTTGCCGAGCAGCTGTATGCTGTACTTTCGTCTGTCGTCGATGTCGAAGAGGACGAGAAGATGGAAGTTTGGCAAGAATTGGAGCTGACATTGTTGGATACCAAGTGGAGCGGCACGGTAGACGTAGAGACGGTTCAAAGTGTTTCTGCTACTCTACCACTCATCTTGTCTTAGTATCGACACACTCGCGTTCACACACGCACCATCGCAAAGCAGTCCAAAAGGGTATAAATTGTCATTCCAAAAGTTCCTCCTCTACCCCCCTCCCTCAACACAACTCTCAAAGAGCAAACTCATACACAACTCGTAATTCGTCGGTATATGATCCCGCAACATACTCTTGGCGAAAATAGGCTCGCTGAACCTCTTCTCGACATCCTCGCAATACCTTAATATCACCCTATGCGCTTCCGCCCTTTTCTCCCCTCCTCCACGATCGAACACGATCTCGCTGTCCGCTTGCATCCTAGGCGTAACGAAGACCGGAAAACTTTCGATGCAGTATACGTCGCCTGGTGGGTAAAGTTTGCCAGAATCCATATCGGCACGGATCGTCTTGATGAGCGACCACAACCAGTCGGAGAGCTCGCTATCGGCTGTTCTGTCTGATGGGCGGCTGTGACCGCCGCCGGAAGAGTAAGAGAAGGGATCAAGTTCGTCTTCTTTGAGATTTGGGTCGGTGTAATTCGAATCGGTGGCGAGGTTTCGTGTTTTTCCTTTGATCAGTTCTTCGCGGCTAAGTTGCATTTCTCGCTCGGCGAGTGGGATTTCTTGCGGTCTAGGCGGTTCTAGTGAAGCAAGGTGTTCGGGAATGCTTTGCTTGAGTGTTGCACGGAGCGCAGACCGCTTGCGATAGGTGCCAAGGACGCGTGTGATGATTTCGCGTGCAACGTCAGAGTCACTCTCCTCGCTGAGGGCGTGAGCGATGTTTTTGAAATCGCGAACCATGCCGAGCGAAAGTGTTGGAACAAAGTCGTGGCCGTGGATGATGCTGGTCACCAACCCTTTGCAGTGAGCTGACAAATCAGGTGAAGCCACTGCAGGAACACCATAAGCATAAGCGTGAATAGGTCGACCCGGGGGCAGCCCACTATCGAGAGACGTGACGAAAGGTGTATAGATCTTGGGATGGTGAATGAACTGCCCTGAGTCCGACCGCCTACGCAGCACAGATTGTCTGAAAAGATCAGCGGGGCATCCCAGCTCAATCGCTGCAAGCGCGGCCACGCCACCACCCAACGAATGCCCTGTAATCACCAGACCATAATCCGGATTGTCCTCCAAAGCATGTCGAAGCGTCTGCATAACCGTGCTGTTCTCGTTGCACAACCGCCTCGTGCTCGCAAGCATCCCCGAGTGCACTTGGTAATGCTTGTCAGACCGTCCGCCTTCCACTGCGATGGTCTCGAAATCGCAAGTCAAATCAGTGAGAATGTCACTGAGACCCATCGTGCCACGACAAGTGAGCACGACGGCTTTGGCAGCCTCGTCCACCGCTACATAGTTGACGAGCGGCGACATTTGCTCTGTGAACAGCGGCTGAGCTTCGGAAAAGCTGTTGAGGAGGATGCAGTCGACAGGGATCCCAACGTGATGAGCAAACGCCCACACGTTGGCGTGATGCTTGCTTGTATCGGGAAAGAAGTAGTCCAGGCTTCCAATTCCAAGGATCCGCATAAAGTTCTGACCATAGGCTGCAGAGGAGTATCGCATGAAGCGACGCAAGTTTTCCACCAGATGAGCTTGCGGGAACGCCGTTGGGTCTCGGGCATGCTTTCCTTTGTCGGCATTGCCTGTTGTCGAAAGGCTTGAAAGATGAGACCGCGATGTATATGATCGTATCGAAGTGATCGAGGGCGCTCGACTGCGACGCTTGTTTTCCCGCAGCGATCCCTTGGGAGTCGGCGGAATGACGGATGCTCGTGTCGACTCGGTGGGAAAGAAAGCCTGCTGAGATGCACCCCTCTGCGGAATCGACGGCAGCTCCTTCATCACCTTGCGTGGGCTAGTCTTTGCAGAGACGCTGCCATCGCCGCTTCGCTTCGTCACCTTTGCATCGAATCCTCCGTCTGCTTCAGGGCCGCGCTTGCTCTTCCCAGGTGATGGAAGTGGAGTGACGAAAGCCGATGACGGTATCTGGCGTACCTCATTCGTGACAGAGGGCGAAGGCATTTTAATGTTCGACGGTTTTGGAGGCTGTCCCTGCCGCGACTGTAGCTTCGGGTCCACCCACTTCTCCAAGGTTTGATCGTTCTTGAAGGGTTGTTTAGCGCGTCGAAGCACCTTGTTGAGGCCACGACTCAGATCGCCACTCTTCTTGTGAGAGGGCTCTCGGCTCGAGTCGGTCCTCGATCTGTCCTTGTCAGTCATCTTGGCAGATGCTCCTTTCGAAGCGTGGACGGCAGACAAAATTGGGCTGGCCAGAGCAATTGAAGAGATGCCTGATGCTTCCGGGCTTCTCGATCTTCGGTTTGCGTCGTACGAAGACGCAGGACCAAGATTCGAGTCTAGCTCCTGCATAGCATCATCGGTGTCGCCACGTGCGCCGTCGACTTCGATCTTCCGAATGGTCTTGCGCTTCTGAATCAGCTTTTTTGTCATCGTCTTGAAACCCACAGGCACCTTTGACGAGAGATCCTCCTTGCTTGACCCACGCATGCGGTGGCCATTTGGAGCTTCAGGAAGCGTAAGAGCGTTTGCAACTTCGATGTCGTCGGCGGCGGCCTCACCGTCATGCTTCGTGTCAGACAGAGCACGGGTTACTGCTGGCCTCGAGTTGGTCGTACGAATCTCACACCATTCCTCGTCCTCTTCTGTTTTTGTTTCCATGCCGCCATCGAAGATGGAACGGGTCTCTGTGCCGCTTTTGGTACTGGTGACATCGCGCTGCAGCATGTCAGATCCAGCGACCGAATCATGTGCCTTCGCCATTTGAAGGCTCGCAAGGTGGCCTGCCGGTCGGTCTGGTCTTGACGTCATCCTTGTCTCTTCGACGGTAGTGACAGTTTCGACCGTCTCGATGATCTCTGTGGTGATCTCGTAGATGGTCTCTCTGTTGCCATTCGCGCGATTTGTCTTTCGGATACGTCTGAAGTGCTGCTGCGGCGTCTCTCCATCAGACTCATCGCGCAACACGACACCATCCCGTAGCTGGTCGTCAGTATAGACTTGGAGCTGTCGACGCAAGTGTGGTGGAAGCTGATCATCGGTCAGGTCGGAGCTGGTTGAAGCATCGCCATCGTCAGTGCCGACAAGAAAATTGAGATCGTCCATCAAGGAAGCGTCGTCTGGAACATCCGTATCCATGTTTTTGTCGCCAAACTGCGATTGGGTCCCAGCACTCCAAGCATTGCCATGCGGCGACGTAGGATTGATGTCGGTAAGGCAAAGACCGTCGCCGAGAAATCCTCTCGACTTTGACGAAGGCAGCCCTGCATGGCTCGTGGACGGATGCAGGTGATGATCTGCAGTGTTGAGAAGAGACGCAGTTCTGCGGGGTGGCGAACGCAGGGAAAGAGTCTCGAGCCCTTCTGCAGCGGATGCGAGCAACTTTCCCGGTTGAGCACGAACAAAGTTGCCAGAGCCAACCATGAGCGATCGCCAGCTTTTAGCCTCAACCTCCCCCAGCACGGTGCAATCGTAAACGACGCGCATCTTCATGCTCTTGGCACTGCGCTTGTACGTCGAGTTCTGAAGGACAGCAAAAGCAGTGACAGCTTTTGTGAGCTTGTTGAGGATGGAGACGGTGCTGTCGTTAGCAAAGCGTGGATCATTGGCGACTTCGCCGCGCAGCAGTGTAACAAATGAAGCAAGTGCACGCGACGTCTCGTTGGATCCAAAGATGCCGTCAATGGTACGGACGGACTCATCGGCTGCTGCGAGACCAGCAGTGAGGGTGGTGCCGACAAGCTGAAAGGTGCCCATGGCAAAGAGCTCTGTAAGGGTAAAAGTGTGATGTATGAGATAGATGCCGACCGCAGTGTACTTGTCGAGAATGCTGAGGAAAGATGGACCAGAAGACTGTGAGGATGTCCCAGTAGCCTTGGCGTCCCAGGCTTGGCCCGATGTGAGCGAATGTACCGCCCTGGCAGTGCCCACTGCGCTGATGAGTGCACGACGAGTGATACCGAGCGTCATCCCTGTGCTGTTCTTGACCGCCTCCAGGATCACCTCGATGAAGAAAGCAGCAGCCTTAAGCGAGACACGGGCGATGACAGAGAGATTCGATACCATCTCGGCTACCTGTTGAGGAAGCAGTGGAGATGCTGTGGCGTACTTTATGAGCGCGTCGCTTGCTTCATAAGCTTGATGTTTGGTCCAGGCTCGGACACCGCATGTGATGGCGACGCTTTTAGGCTCTGTGCCGCAATATGCTACCATCAGTGGTGTGGGGCTGCGAGTGTTGGCGATGGAAGGTGTACATGGCCCCGAGGTGTCTGTTGTGAGGGCGAGATCTTCGTCGAGCTCTTTGGCATCGTCAACCCACTGTAATGGCTGAGATGCGTGGTGGCAAAAGTCGACATCCATGCTCAAACTGGAAGGCATGCGTTCAAGATCGCCGCCGCTGGGGTCGAGCGGATCACGATATAAAGTCGCCGCCATCGTTGTCGAATGCAGGGATGAGATGGAGCGAATGATGGTTTCCAAAAGCAGAAAAGGAAGTGGCGATGGGAGCAGCCTTCATCGACCCTTTGTAGAGTAAAAGAGGCGAGTCTAGAGACGCAGCCAGCCAGAGGTTGGTGGACAGCACGCAGAGACGCCGGTTTCTCTGGCGCGCAAGGCAGCGTTCAAAGCGGTACGGCGAGACGAAGCCGAGCCAAGGCAAGTGACGAAGGGCCCCCGCAAAAGCGATGCAGGAATCCGCTCCCCCACACACACGACCTGTGCGTCGGCTATGGAGTTCCTGACGATTAAACGCCGAAGAGGAGAGGGGAGGATCGATGAGCTGCAAGGTCGCTGCGTCGTCACTGTGGAGTAAGTCAAAAGGATGGAATTGTATGCGGGCGGGCGGTCGAGTTGGGCGGTCGAGTTGCGGGGAAGCCAGTCGACTGCTGACAAGGTCAACGGTCGGTGAATGGATGCTTGGCTAACAAAAGATGCTCGAATCGTTAGGAGCTCGATTTCTTCTGTCGATCGGATGTGCGCAATGTGGATAGCGTCTGTGTCTTGCTGCTGGCCTCTCTAGCAGATGAGGGTTCAGCGAGGAGTTGATGACAAGACTTGCATACTGAGAGAGGGGAGAGTGGGCAAGGGCGTCGAATGATGTTTGCTCGAAGGGAGAGAAGGTCAAGCGTAGCCTCGGCAGCCACACAGACAGACACTTCAGGACCCTTTAATCTTGGTCCTGTCAAGAGGCAGAATCTCAGACAAAAGCAGACCTGCGTGACGACAAGACGCCATCCAGCGCCACTTTTTCTTCGGCCCTTCCGTCACCGGACCAACTTCAGCTAACTTCACACCTCACAGCCACGTCTCTCAAATCTCAGTTGGCTTGTAAAATGAAGCGCTGAGCCTATTCGGTCTCGTCGATACATTCCCACGCTGTTGTTCGAAAAGCTTGTTGCGTGATGCAACTGTGATTTAGGCTTCCGATAAGTTGAGGACCCTTGTTTCTGGGCTGTTCTGCAGAGAGGTGTGTGTTGGTTTCAGAAAACAACTCGTGAGCCGCACGTCAAAACGCTTTCATTTTTTGGTCAGCATGCGGGCTGCAGCTTTCTGCGTCTTTTCACGCAGGTCCTTGCCAGACACTTTTTTAAGTGCCCTATCGGCGTATCGGGACCCCCCGACTATCGCGATCAAAATTTAGCTGCATCAAAGAAGTTCACTTCAAGACCCTCTTCCATGGCTTCTCGATCTATCACTTTAACCTTCGGACCATCCGTATCAACGAGTACCATATCCGCATCAAATCCCAGCTCCCACTCAAAATGGTTCGCGCAGATCAAGGAATCCAGGGCCGTTCGGCTCCTCGCTCCAAGTCCCGGTCGTCCGCTACAGCCGCGATCCGAGCTCGTTCTTCCGCCTCAGCACCCAAAGTAGCTGCTGCTCCTCCGACACAGATCACCAAAGCAGCCAAGCGTGCGATGAAGCGCGCCGAGCTCATGTCCAAGGTCAACCCGACTACGCGTACCTCATTGCTCAATCTCGAACCAACAAATGGCACACTCTCGAAATCATCGCTTAGAAGGCAAAAGAGAAAACAGAAGGAGCAGCTGGCAGGCAACACAACAGGCTTGAAGGACCTCGCGGAAGCAATGGATGAAGTTGCTCAACAGGTCGAGGAGGAAGACGACGACGATGAAGAGGATGCTTTCGACATGGTTGATGATGAAGGGATGGAGGATGAATTGTCGAGAGCACAGAAGCGTGCATCGTCGGCTTATCCGACCGTTGGTGTGCAAAAGACAAGAAAGGACGCCACCGTCACTGAAAAGGCCAGAAAGAAGGCTCTGTAAGTATCACAGTCCGAGTCTGTCCAAGCATAGATCGGAAAAAACTTACATTCGTCATTTTGCCACTTCCTTCCCCTAACAGAGCACTCGAAATGCAGCGTCAAAACTTGATTCTTTCGGATCCAGCCTACACCAAGAACCCTTTTGCAGCACTCCGTCTACACGCACAAAACACCCTCGCTTTCGACAAAGGCTCTTCCAAAGCCAAGCGTTGAACCGCACTGTAAACCATCTTGTGTACTTGTATCCGTCTCAATCCAACTCTAGCATTCTCACGGTCTTCACACACGAATCACACCTCTCGCGGTAAACAACACGTTTGTACAAGCTCGATTACAGTGATATCATCAAGATACATGAAGCATCCATGAAGGGAAAGTTCTGGCGCTTTTTTAAAAGGTGATACATGGCAAGACATCGACTCTGAAGATACCAGACTCAAAGTCGAATACCTAGCTGATTTGCCCTTTAAGCGCGGGCAGCGATTTCGGGCGCAGTGCCAGGAGCAGGAGCGGCACGACGCGAGAACTTCATCTTGGCACCGTCCTTGGGGAAGATGGTAGCAATCACCTCAACCTTTTCGCTGAGTGGTGTGATCTCGTGCTCCCAGTTCATGAGCACACTGGCAGTACCGAGCACAGCAGTGAGGTGCATGTTGGCGTACTGCTGACCGATGCAGTTGTGAGGACCGCTGCCGAACACGAGGTAGTTCTTAGGGTTCTTCTGTGCTGGGTCAGCCTCGTCAAGCCATCGTTCGGGCTTGAACTCGTCCGGCTTAGGGTATACGTTCTCATCGTGCAGCGAGTTCCAGAAACTCGGAATGACCATGCTACCTTTGGGCACCGTGTAGTTCTTGTCGATGGGGAAGTCCTTGTGGTTGAGGTAAGGAACCATGATGACGGGCGGCTTGATACGGAGGGACTCCTTGACGACGGCCTTCGTGTAGTCCATCTGCTCGATAGCATCGTAAGTGAGCGGAGCGTTGATGTCGTCGCCACGGATACGGTACTGCTCCTCGCGAACCTTTTGCAAGATCTCGGGACGGTCGGCAACGTGCTGCAAGAGGTAGGTGAGACCAGACGACATGGCATCCTGCGAGGCGAAGAGGAAGCTGAGCAAAACCATGCCAATCTCGCGGTCCGAAAAGTCGCGCACAAGCACACGGCGGGTCTCGGCCTCCAGGTTGGCATTCTCCTTTTGCAGACGAGCGTCAATCATGGCCTTGATCCAAGCATCAGTAAGACAAGTGACCTCCTCGCCCTCAGCCATGCGCTTCTTGCTCTCGCGAGCAGTGAGCTCAAACCACTTCATGGCAGTCTTGCGCGCCTTGATGGCGTTGTACACCTTGGTACCGGGGAATGCAAAGGGGAAGTTGACGAGCTCGAGTGCGACAGTGATGAGCCAGTAGTTGTCCGAGATCTCCTTGGCGCCCTCGTCCGAGATGTAGTTGCCGCAGAAGACACGCAGCGAGGTCTCCATGTTGAGGTCACGGAACTTCATCATGTAAGGCTGAGGGTTGGGGTTGGTATCGGCGAGCCATTCGTCAAAGTAGCGCTTGTAGATGGTCTCCTGGATGCCGAGGTAGATACCAAGCGCCTTGCGGGTGAAGAGCGTGTTGAGACCTTTGCGGTAGTCGACATGAGTCTTGCCGTTGAGGAACACCCTGTAGAAGCGGGAGCGATTTGCAGAAAATGATGATAGTCATGAGTCAGTCCAAACTCTCTTCCAGATTGCTTACGGTGAAGAGTCTGTGGGGGAGAGGGACATCATGTGCGAGAGGCAACTGCGGAGCATCTGTGCGCACAAGAGCGCGTCTGCGCTTTGTTCGCCTTGAAATTGTCGTTTCATGATGAAAGGGCCGTCCAAGCTCAGGAACTCCGCTTTATGAGCCCGGGGACTGCGCTATGATCGTTAAGCCCACATTAGTGCGCGTCAAAAAGCGCAGCATTCGAACGTCAATCGACTAGATAAAGACTTACCAGTTGTCGGGGCAGAGAACCTTCTTGGCAGAAGCAACGAGGCAAGGCTCGGCGTAAGTAGGGCTGTTGAGGATCTTTCTGGCATACTCGTTGGACGAGGCGATGACGATGAAGCTGCAGATGCGAACACGGATGCAGATGCGTCGAAACGAAGCAGAGCAAAAATCTGTCAGTAATACGAACGGGTGATGGAGGATACGCGCGCAAGGGTGTCGACGGAAACATACATGTTGAAGACGCTGGCAACGCTGAGGGGTCCCGAGTTCCAGCCTTCCTGATACTTTTCGAGCGAAGGGTGAAGCGAGTCGGCAAACTTGCCAATGATGGGGATAGTCCACTTGGGACCAGGGAGATGGGCCTTCTTCTTCTGGTAGTTGTACTGCTCGGCGAGGAGGAGCGTAGCAACGACGGCGAGGACAGCAAAGACGACGGTGGTGCGGTCAGCCTCCTGGAGAGAAGGGATGCGAGTAAGGTCGAGGATGGAGAGCACCTTGCCTAGCGCAGAGTCGGGTTGGGTCGAGGGCGAGGATGAGGACGACCTGGAGAAGTTGAGGCCTTGCTGGCCAGCGTTGAGGATGGATGCCATTTTGAACGGAGCTATGTGACGTTGGACGAAGCGAGCGAGCGTTGTCGCTTACGATGACGTGCGGAGGACCGGGGGAAAGCGGGAGAAGAGGATGGTGACCAGGCTTGAAGGGGATGGGATCAAGCAGTGGAGAGGACCGGATGGCAGCTGAATATGCAGACAAGATCCAGCAACCGTACGGCGAAGAAGGAAAGGGGAAGAAGAGCAGATGTCGGTCGGCGGTTGGTGTTGGTGATGAGGGAAGCGGAAGGAACGTGCGGATGTTGGAGAGCAAAGATATCGCTTTGTGGCAAAAGCAAGAAAGCTCAAGCTCTGGCTGAACCTTGGTCCGAAGAATCAGACACGAGATCTCAAAGAATGTCTACAGCAGCAGAGTCACAGTCTGAAGTTCGCCAAGCTCGAGCGCTCTATCTCGGCGTTATGGTCTCTCTGACGGCTATTCAAACACAGCGAAAAACGGCAGTCCAAAATGAAAATGAAAAATCGAAACGCGGAGGCAGAAGGAAGGGTGCAAGAAAAAAAAATTTCAAAGCAAGGAGCAACCGAGCAACCGAGCGAGAAGCTCATGCTTCGTGCGGAACTCTGCTTCCGACGCTCGTTGCAGGCGATCTTGTTCTCTCTCTCCTGGTCTGCAACTTGCGCTCTTGGAGCTTCGCATCATTCTCCCGGCAACCTTTGCAACATGCTATGAGCAATTCACATGGAATCTAGTCAGTAATGGGCGTGGGCTTGGGATGGGAATAACTGAGGCGGCGTGATAAGCCTGTTCGGGATGCAGGTGAAAAAAGGAAGGATCGACAAGAATGAAGCGCGTGCTTCGAAGCGTTGTCAGCAAAAGAAGCTGACCAAATGCACTGGACAGATAGAGTTTGGCGACAACGACGCGAGCGTTGAGGAGCTGCGACGCGCTCTTTCCCACGGAGACCTTGGCAAGACGGTGGTGTCTCTCGCTCCGGAATTTCCGTTAGTCTAGTTCGCCGCGTGTCAAGAATCAGACCACATTTCGACAACTCGAAGCCGCTACGGAAAAAGCATTTCATAAGGCGCCGTGCGGATTTAACAAATGCTAGGCGACCACCTGTGACACCATCACATCCACCCTCGTTGCCCTCGAAATCTCTGTAACGGTTGCGAGCCGTTCCGTTAGGCCTTTCATACTGTAGTGATCGCGGCCACGCTGCATTTTGCATCGCTCCTTTCACCATCGTAACAAGGCTCCGTAAGTTAAGATTTGGTCTTCTTCAAGGTGGGCGCAGCCTACAAGCTCAATGTGGGGCATTCAGCGCAGAAATGTGACTGCGCCGAAAAGGTGATAAAGTCTCACTCCCCTTTGTCTCATCGCGAGAAGTGACCCATTGTCTTGACCAATGATTTCGCCTTTTCATAGGCTCTTCCGCTTGTAGATTGACAGCCGTGAGAAGAAAGGGATCAGTGCGAGGATTCGAGCAAGCGCAAGCGCAGATCTGCCAGATTGCTAGTCAGAAACGCGTGGCGACTTTGCTTGCGGTCTGACTGAGCTTTTGGCACTGATGTACCGTGTGTACATATGAAGGCGACACGTCCTTCGTCCTTGGACCGTCATCTTTCTTCGGCACAATACTCCTTCTTCTTCACCCTTCATCACAGCCCCTCAACACCACCAACATTGCCCCATTCGATCGCACAAGCTTTGGATCGCGGTGTACGTCCAGCCATCCGTGAGCAGCTCCGGGATGAGTTTGTCTCTAGCCTTGTTCGTAGAGGCTGCGAGGCGCACCAGATCGAAAAAATCACAGCGCAGCGTGGACGAAGACCGCCGCCGACCACCTTAATTGACGGCTGGGCTAAAGAAGAATCTCCAGAATTCGGAACTGTCGACTACCGCAGGAACATCACGCTCAAGGACAGGAATGTCGTCTTGCTGCAGCGTCTGGTTCCGGGATCAGCAGCTCAGAAGCAAGTCATGGAGGAGAAAGCCATTGAGGGAAGGATGCACCTTGACGCCATGCTTCAAAGGGCTTGTAAGGAGCCTGACGTGTCTCATCCTGGCAAGAAATACGAGCTTGGAGGCGTCTACAGCGATGGATCTCCGTACTTGAGCCAGCAGACAGTTCAAGAATACTACAGAAAACCTGTAAGGGTCAACAGTGCTGCCCGGGATGCTGTGGCCGACTTCTGCGAGTGGTTCGACTACTACGCAGAACGTTTCGTCCGCTCGCTCATCAACAATGGCGGTTCCATGTTGTCCAAGGACTTTCGATTTCAGCTCAGGGAACGGATTCGCTCACACTTCCCCTTCGTGGCCGAGCAGATTCCAGGCATCGAACGCCTCTGTCGACCGTTCTATTCGACTTTCACCCCATCAAAAGGCTTCCACCCGACGCCAAATGAGGTCGAAGTTGAAGCCGAACAGCACACGAGCCCAACCGTCTTGCTCAACTTTGGTCAGAACGCTCTGCTCCATTTGCCGGAGTACAATTGCAGCATCGAGCTGCACCCACTCGACATCGTGATCTACGACTGCGAAAAGCTCAAGGTGAAGGCAATCCAGCAGACCGGGAGCCCCAATCCGAATCGGCGTTGGTCAGTGGCCTGCTACTTCCTGCGGCCCTTCATGCAGCGCAAGCTTCCGGACGATGACATCTACGCACGTATCGATCGAAAGAGGAAGCGGAGGGAAGAAGAGGAGCCGGAATACTTCAAGCGGCGGGAAATAAAGCAAGAACAAGACGCAAATGCAGAGACCGATCAGATTGCAAACAGCAATCGAGAGGGAGAAGATGATCAAGATTCACGCGTCTCGACCAGACGTGTCAGACGTCGACGAGGTTGAACGCGGACAGGCAGCGGTAGCGAAGAGGAGATCGACGATGTCGATGAAAGTGGGCGGCAGCAGCGCGCTTGGGGTCAAGAGAAGTGACGATCGGCACAAAGCATCACGTGGTTGTAGAGGAAGCAGAAAGGAGACGATCGCCTCGCAACCGCGTTTCCAAGCATCTGCAATCAACATGCAATGCAACAAGCATCATCAGATTCAGGCAATAGTCTTAAAGTACAAAAGGATTCGAGAAATGTCATCATCATTGTGTCTTTTGTGTCTTGACGAAGCCTCCGTTCCGTGGCTGAAATCCGTGCTTCTGAACATCGACCCTATACCTAGCCCACGACGACAAGAACCACATCAGCAACCCAGCATGAACCACGACGAGCACGAGACCTGACGCCCACACCCTAGCAAAGATCGGCTTGGCCTCGAACTCGAGCTGATACGCTTGCGACAACCAAAGCGCCTGTCCGCCGACCCACGCCACCAACGCCAAACCTGTTTCCACCTTTCCAACTTTGAGACTTGGCCATACGAGCGGTAGCAGCCAGAGGAACCACAGGAAGTATTGAGACGTGCACACCTTGTTGAAGGCGACAAAGGCGATAGTCTGCGCAGTCATAGCAGCGACGACGTCTCGTTTGCCCAAGTGGTAGCCCAGCGCAGTGACGACGAGCAGCTGTGGCAAGAACGAGAGCAGAGGCGATGCAAGGATTCGTGCTTCTAACGACGTTGCTGAAGTGTCCGACGTGAATAGCGAGAGGTAAGTGCCGAGGAAATAAGGGCTGAAGTTGTGTCGATGGTCCGCGCGGTGGAGATGGTAGAGGAAAGTGTGCTTGATGAACGGCGATCCCCATCTGTCGAGAGCGGCGGCAAAGTTGTGAAGTAGAAAAGGGCGTCAGCGATGCATGGAGACAAAAGGGACCAGTGGCGAGGAAAAGAAAGACTTACATCAACCAAGCGACGATGTTGGCGGCCATGAAAGCGTAAAATGCGACAAAACCGAATTGCAGACCCGCTGCATGTTTCGTCCAGAGGCTGAGCGAGGCGGGTCGCTCCGGAGAATAGGCAGAGGTTGTCGAGCGATAGAGGTGGGAGAGGATTGGTACGGCGTAGATGACGGGGAAGAGCTTGAGGTGGGTTGCGAGGCCGAGCAGGACGGGTGCCAGGTAAGCCTCAAGCGACCAGTCGAGCACGTTAAAGGCGCTCTCGGGTGGGAAAGCTTCGTATGTTGGTCCTTCGATGTCACTTTGCTGTGCTGCGGTCCCGGCTTTGCCTTTACCCTCGTGGCTACCATTGACAGCCTGCTGCGTCGAGAAAGCGGGTAGATACTTGGCACGCAGCCCAAGTGGTGCTTCCGGGTTCGCCTTGAGGAAGAAGTAAAGGAAAGACAGGACGAAAAGCCCCACGAGTGCTTCTGACGATCCACGAGTCGAAATCTGCGCGACCATGGGGTTGAGAATCCAAAGGAACCCAGGCAGATGGACATACAGTCCAGCAGCAGTTCCTTGCGGTCGTCGTCCGTCCAAAATCAACCACATGAATACGGCGCAGAGTAGATCCGATGCTGCAAAGATGTATTTGCCAAAGTTGGTCCACCCGAACAAGTGGATTGGTGAGAGGATGGCTGCTAAGAATGGCGTGTATCTGTACGTCGGCCTCGCATATGGATCTCCCAAGGAGGCTAGAAGATCGAAAGCTGACTTCCCAAATTGGTAGCATCGTTTCGCCCAGAAGTACATATGATCCGACTCATCCGGCCTGAGCCCATCCGCGGGTTTGTGAGTGTTCGGGTCATTCAACAGCAGAAAGCGAGCGGCGGCGGGAATGATGCCCCTAGCACAGTGAACATCGTTGCGGTCCAAGAGGTCGGCATCGGTTTCGTAATCCGGATGTTCGACGGTACGCGACAGGGGACATCCATCGACGAGGATCTTGGCAGCATCGGAAAATACGAGGTAGTCGACGTCAGTATATGGTACGGCGTGTGCCGCGTCTTGATGTTGACCCCAGAGAAGTAGACCTGCTCGTAGAAGAAGACCGACGACGATGTAGACGAAGGACCAGAGTGAGGCCTTCATGGCTTCGAAGGCGTGTCGCGTGTCCTGTAGCCGGGGGGAACGGACGAGCTCGTGTGGAGAAGGTGGTGGTGGGAGATAAAGGTGCCTGAAAGGCTGCCTTGTCAGGATGCTTGTCGAACTGCCAAACGCCTAACACACCAGAGTCGAGAGAGAGAGAGAGAGACCAACACCGACGCTGAGAGCAGCTACAAAATAGAGCTCTCTTGTCTTACGCCCTCTGTTTCTGCATGCGGATTCGCAAGACGCGTTCTTCCTGAAAGCTCAACTCGAAATGGGTTTGTGCGGGGAAAAGCGTCGACTCCCTTGTCAACAGCGCCCAAATTCGGCTTAACACATTGGCTTTATTTATTTCGAAATTTGCCGCGGCCCGCGCTCTTTCCAAGAAAAGCACGTCTTTGGCGCTTTTCCGCACGAATCCCTCACAAAGGTGCGCTTCGGCCTCCACCTTTTCCGGCTTTGTGGCTGAGGACAAAGAAAAAAAGTGACTGACGCTCACTCACCATTCTTCCTTCTCAAGCATCATTTTGAGAAGCTGAGTCGAGAAGGTCTTCTCTCATTGTTGTTCAGCACCACGACTACCATCTACTAGCGCCATCTCTTTCATGGCAAGCTAGGTTCCGAAGATTCATGTCGTTGACACACCGACTCGCAGTCCTTCGAACTCAATCATCGACGTTATCAGCCCAGTCCATCACGAAGCACCTCTCATCACACAACTTTCACACCACAGCTCTTCGAGCCAACACCAACATGCGTGTCAGAAGATTCGACATTCTCAACTTGCCGCTCGTACCGCCTTCCGAGCGGCTCACCGTCAACTTGCTTGCCGACCCAGTGACACCAGAGCCTCGTTCCATCGTTTCCGTGCCTGACTCGTCCCCGTCTCTCGTGCGCAGGTCTCGTCCTGTCGGCCAAGGTTCACATTTCAGCTACCTCTCCACCCTGCCCTTGTCTTTCCCTTACGACTTCCCACCCGAGGAAGAAGGCGAGCAGTCGCTGGGAGAGCGTCATCAGAAGGAGCTCGAGCAAGATGATCCGAACGACGCTCAGCTCACACCGGAGCAGAAGAAGGCCAAGATCGAGCAGGCTCACAAGAAAAGGATGCAAGAGGTCGAGCACATGCTGCAGCGATACGAAGTACAGCCTGCTGAAGTCGGAGGCGGTGCCGGCTCGAGCGAGGCCCAGACATCTACTGGTCTGAAGGGTCACATTCCGCCTCGTCGTCGCCACCAGCACTTCCCCTCGGCTCGCCTTTTGGGTGTCTCTCCTGCTGCGCTTCGAGACTGCTTGCCCCATCTGGATGTAGGAGACTCGTTCCAGTGGATCCAGAGCCACAACAAGCAAGCAGGTCCCAGCTCCTACAGCTCTGGTCCCATTGCTGATGCGAGCTCATCCGACGCTTCTCCGGAAGCTGCCGCACGTAAGACGCTCAGCGATTTTGTGTCAGGCCGCCTCATCGGCGCTCGCATTTCGGGCAGCCCTGAAGAGCTCGAAAAGGACGACCGCGCCGGATACGGTACCAAATACATGCGCATTCGCGAAAAAGTCATCAAGAGCGAGCAGCAAGAAGAGCCGGCAGAAGACCGCACACTTCGTCGCCTCAACGAGCTGGAGCAGAAGCGTGCCAACGCTGACGCCTCCGACTACGCGCCCTGGTCCCTCTGCTATGCGGGCCATCAGTTCGGCGTTTGGGCTGGACAGCTTGGCGACGGTCGAGCGTTCACCCTGATGGAAACCAAGAACCCTGAGACGAAGGAGCGGTGGGAGATTCAGCTCAAGGGCGCAGGTCGTACTCCTTACTCCCGCTTCGCTGACGGCCTCGCCACCCTCACTAGCAGCGTCCGAGAGTTCCTCTGCAGTGAAGCCATGGGCGCACTCGGTATCCCCACTAGTCGCGCGCTCGCCGTCGTCTCCTTGCCTGAGCTTCATGTCGTCCGCGAACGCCTCAATGTCGCAGCTATCACCACGCGCCTCTGCCCCTCCTGGCTGCGTATCGGCTCGTTCCAAATCCACAGCTCCCGCAACGAATGGGAGTCCGTCCGCATCCTCGGCGAGTACGTCGCGCACGACCTGTTCGGCTTCAAAGACGTCGTCAAGGGCGGCGATGTTGGGGATGCTTCCCAACGACCCGTCTTCATCCGAAAGATGGTCGAAGAAGTCGCGACGCGCAACGCCAAGACTATCGGCCTGTGGCAAGTCTACGGCTTCATGCACGGCGTGATGAACACGGACAACATCGCGCTCACCGGTCACACGATCGACTACGGTCCGTATGCCTTTATGGATCTGTACGACGAGGGACAGATATGCAACCATTCCGATGGAGAGGGCAGGTATGCGTACCGTCTACAGCCGACGATGGGCGTATTTGCGATTCGAGAGTTGTTGAATGCGGTGGCGCCGTTGGTTGGGTTTGAGTTGGAGAACAAGCGTGCACCTGCGCCGGGAGAAATGCTTGCGGCTAGCAGTGAGCAGATCGACGAGTGGCGTGAATTGTGTTCGGATGAGTATGCGGAGGAGCTCGAAGGTGTGTTTACGAGTACGTTGTTGGAGCAGTGGAAGGTGGCGTATCGGGCAAGACTCGGGCTGAGCAAGGCCGAAGCAGATGATAAGAGTGTGATCATCGACCCGCTTTCGGAGGTGCTTTCTGACCTCGACTTTTCTACTACGCTGCGCAGGCTGTGTCAGTTGCCAGCGTTGCTAAAAGCACATGGTGCTACCGTGGAAGATGAAGACAAGCTCAAAGCTGTCCTCGACACGTTCATCGCCGGTGACGCTAGTACAGGATTGGAGCCGTGGTATGAAGTCTCGGTTCTCCCCGAGTACCTCCGCTCGCAGAAAGAAAGCCAAGCGCGCACCTGGCTCCTCAGCTACGCCCGTCGACTGCTCAGCGAAGGTCGGGATGGTGACGAAGTAAGTGCAGAGATGAAGGGTAAGAACCCGCGATTTGTGCTGCGTAACTGGGTCACCAATGAAGTGGCCAAGCGGTTGGAGGAGGATAACGATACCGATGTGTTGGCCAAAGTGCTCGAGATGGCGACTAGGCCATTTGACGATTGGGGTTTGCCAGCGGAAGGAAAATCGGAGGAAGAAGTTGCTGAAGAAGCTCGATTGTGTTCGTTGGGTCGACCTTTGACGGGCAATTTGCCTTCTTGTTCCTCTTAGATCCTGTATTTCTATTCGTTGCGCATCAATCAACCTTTTTCGAGTAGCGCACGACACTTTTGAGCCGTTTCACGAATCCTCCCATCTAACCATCGTGCGTCTTCGCGCTGCAGAAAGTCGTCCGCCAGCGGTAGAAGTCTCTCCCTCATCCAGTCGTCTTTTGGTCTCAACTCTTCCTCCGTTGCGGGTGACTTGAGATTGTGCAACACCATATCCCAAAACCCACCCCAAGCCCAACCGGCATCTTTGACGGCTACGTCCTGTACTAGCGCATAGAACTCCTCCTTCCACTCCTCACCTGAAGTCGAGCCGGATAGCATCTCCCTCACATCGCACAGCGAGTCTTCGACGTGTTTCAGTTCGTCCACAATAGATCGGTAGAGGGAAGGAAGGTTGACCGAGTTACACCAGTTTCGATTGATCGATATGCAGTCTGTGATGTTGGACACTTGATGGTACCAGTTGGAAGGAATGAAGATTGTTTCACCTGCTTGTTGGGTTACCACCTGCATGTGGTCGCGCGCCTGTTTGAGGTTTGGATAGTCCTTCCTTTCCCTCTCTACGGTGTGGAGGAGACTTTCGACGTCAGGAATCAGTTCCGACGTTTCAATTCGTGGAAAGCGACGTAACGCAGCTACAACGTGCGGTGGGAACAAACACCATCGCTTCGAACCGACAACATTGGTACTCCACGAGTAGGACGTATACACATCTCGGTGCAACAGCGTTTGCGATCCCGCCGTACCGGCATAGACAAACCTAAAATCGTCCTTGTCCGGACCATCGAGGTTGTTCATCCAATCATCGGCGAATACATCCGGCACACTGTAAGGTACAGCTTGAGTGGGAGGTAGCTGTTTGACGAGATGCCAATCTTTAATGTAGATCGATGAAACATCGCTGGGATGGTGTTGGATGAGATCGACGGCGTCCGAGATGGTCATGTCTTTTCGCTCTTCTGAAGAGGTGCGGGTGATCACGACGGGTGATACGTGCGTTGCGTATTCTCGTTTGAGGGCTGACCAGTCGACCTGAGAGCCCTCTGCCCAGACGTTGGATCGGATGACGTTCCAATGCGCAACAAGGCCGGGTGGGAGAATGCAGGGTCGGTTCGGAAGCAAGCAACGGTGGTAGAACTCGGAGTAGGTCGGTACGTGTTCGAAGGTGATCAGTCGGTCATCGTCGTGTATGGATGTGCCTGGTTCGATGCTTGATAGCATGGCTTGCGCACAAACAGCCTGGCGCTAGGTTTGGACGACCGTGGTGAAAGAGAGGTAGTTTAGAAGGAAGAAGAGGATGAACAACGAGAAGAAGGACAACCTCCACCAAAAAGACCCTTTCTTCTCAACTTTTTTACGGAAGTCGGGAATTTCCCTCTCAGACCGAGAACAACACTCCAGAACAACACTTCGTACACCTCCTGTCATCGCTACCATCTCACTCTGATACCCTACTCTCGAGGCTGAAGAAGCAACATCGTCCCAAAAAGTACACAGTGATGCAATTGAAGCGAAAAACTCTTACAACGTCCATTATCGCCCCCTCTTCTTTACCCGCCTCTTCTACAACCCGTCACTCTGTCCGCTACTACCCAAGCAACCGCTTGCTAAATATCTCATACGCCATACGTTTGCGCAAGTACGGCATGTTCTCCTGACTGAAATTCCACTCGTACTCGAGATCGTCAAACTCATCACCCCCTTCATCACCACCACCCAAGCTCAACTTCTGCGCACCTTCGTCCAAGCTCTCCCCCTTCCACACGATGCTAGGTGGATCGAGCGGTATCGGCGTGAACGGATCGCGTCGGCTGATCTGTTCGAGCGTCTGCGAGGCAAACACGCCACAGTCGAATGCGTTTTCCTGCTGCGGACTCTCGTCGCTGAAAAGATCGGTCCAACCTCGCAAGTCGATCTCTTTCTTCTTCTTGTCGCGTGCTTCTTGGGTGAGGTAGTCGCGCATGATGGTGAAGACGCTCTTGTTGGAAGCTCCGAGAGAGTCGTAGTACTCGAACCGATGCTTGCGCATGTTGATCGCGCCACAGACCCAGTGCGCGTTGCCGATGTTGATCGGGAAGAGGATGATGTCTTTGGAGAACAGGTCAACGCGGCGCGTCCAACGTTTGACACCGTCAAATCCTTTGCTCTTCAAGTTGGACCAGAAGAACGAATTGAAAAAGTGGACCCGCCAAAAGGCGTCCAAGGACTTGTCGTAGGGACGTGGCCGTATCATCTCTTTGCTGTTGTCCTTGCCTTTGCTTTTGACATTGCTGGCTGGTGCCGGCAGAGCAGATGGAGCAGGTACATCCTTAGCAGCTGCCATCGCCTCCGTCCGCTTCTTGTCGGCATCATTGGCGCGATTCAGGATGAGCGTGCCGTAGAAGTTGATAATCTCGTCATTGAGCCACTTGCCCGGAAGCAACTTTTGCAAATCTATGTCCGAGACACTTGCTCCCGTCATCTCGGACACTACACCTCGTCTGGAGAAAGCCATGCTCGCCGCCTGTTCTTGCTCGGGCTCCAGCTGGCCGGGAAGTCGTAGCCTTCCGAGGATGCCTCTAAGCTTCCTCTCCTTGAGCCTTTGCTCCCTTGCCATCCTTTGCCTCTGCTCCAATTTGACGGGCGGGAGCGGCAGAACGGCGGTCTGCGCATCGAGTTGTTGCTGTCGCATCAGCCTCTGCATCATGCCATCGAAGAACTTGCCGCGCTCGACGTCCTTAGGATTGTCTTGAGCGATGATGACATGCACCTGTTGTGAATAGGCAACAAGCGCTTCAAAGTGCTCGCACCTGAGCTTACGAGAAGATGAACGGAACCTGTTGACGGTTCTGCGCGCCGTTTCGATGGTGTTTCGCATCTTGCTCTCGTTGTATTTATCAACTTTGTGCTGGTGCTTCGTGCTAAAGATGGGATCACGCTTTTTATAGATTGTAGAGCCGCTTGTCGTGATCGATAGAGCCGACGGAGACGGTATTGAAGTGTTGCTGTTGAAAGGGAAGGAGCGATCGCGCGGGCCCGGCTGCACAGTGGGCAGAGGTGTCGAATTGATCGGAATACGTTGACGGCTGGGCTGGACGAAGGAACTCTGACGACCGATGCTGCGCACCGTCTCTGTTGCAGACACGTCAGCAGACTGAGAGCTGTTGACTGCTTGTTCGAATTTGAAGCGCGGCTCGGTCGGTGCTTGAACGCGAGTTTTTGCCTGAAAACTCAGTGCCAACGGACCGACGAGGGAGTGCCTCGAGCCAGAAGCATGAGGCTGCTGTTGCGAGATAGCTTGACATGAAGAGGTCGGCAGCTGGGCATCAGAGTCTAAGCGCGGCGTGGCGCTGACGAGAGATACATCGTTTTCCTTGTCAGGATCATCGTTGTCCGAGTTGCTCTCTTCTTCTGAGTCAGAGACGAGGTCAACGACTTCAGTGCCGGAATACTTTGCAGTGATGGCATCTCGCTGGTAATGTGTCGGCGAGTCGGGAGAGGCGTCGTCGGTGTCGAAAGCTGGCGCGCTTGGCGGTTGTGGTTTATTGCTGCTGAGCGATCTTGACCAGTCCAGAGGACCTCCTTCGATGTTCTCCCCGACCTTTGCGTCTGCGACTGCCTGGATATGATCTACGTCAGCATCGGTTGGGCCAGTCTCTTCGGCGTCCTTGTCACCATCGTCGATCGGTGGCTCGGACTGCGAATCTGTGAAGACCGCTTCTGATTGGGCAGAGGCTTGGTCCAGCGCAGCCTTTTGCTCCGGCTCAGGTTGCTTTGCGTCATTGTCACCGTCATCGACCTGCGGCTCGAATTGGGAGCTTATCACAACAGATCCGTTCTGAACAGGAGCCGAGTCCAGCGCAGCCTCTTGGTTTGGCTCGAGATCTGTTTGAAGAGTGCCATTTGGGATGACGGGGCTGGATGGAGGGGATGTATGCTGTATCTGCGTCTCTGCAGCTTCTTCGGAAGAGCTGCGGGTATCTGTGATCATCGCGGAGTCTGTCGAGGGCGGCGAAGAGTCGGGCAACGTGCGTTTCAAGGGGTCACGGATTGCACCTTCTTGCGATGATAGGAGCAGGTGGGTATCTTTGTCGGAAGTCGGTGAGGTGGAAAGAGGCGCTTCGGAAGGAGTGAGATCGATAAACCCACTTGCGGGCGCTGTGGATGAAGCGGAATCTGGGGTCAACGGTTTCGGTGTAAGCAGTAATGAGCCGTTTGAGTTTGATTGCGCGTTGAGCTTCTGACGCTTGCTGGAAGATGGGGAGAACAGGTTGCTGATATAGTCGGGTATCTTTATGAACCTGGATTTTGATGATGATGGCGATGTAGACGAGCTACCGTTCAACATCGAAGCGTCTGCAGAGGAGGAGTTGGATGCGTCCGATGCTTGCGACGAGGTATCAGGCGCTTGTTGCGCTCGTCTCTTTAATGCCATCACGCCGCGCTCCGCTCTGATGGCGTGGAGACGGCTCTGTCAGCTAAGAAGGCGCTTCAGCAGCTCTTGGCGGTCGCGGCGCCTCCAATCCGTCTCGAAAGAAGGAGCAAAGCTTGATCGTGGCGGCGAGAGAGTGGATGGAGGATGGCGAGCAATATATGCTGTAGCGTGTGGTGCGGATTGACGAGGCCGAGTGTGCCGAACAAGGAAGAAAGATGAAGGTGATGGTCGACACAAGACGAGAGCATCTGCTGTTTGTGTCGGCAAGTGAGAGAAATCTCACAAACGCGCTCTCGCAATTGCGGAACTCGGTTGTTCGGCATGCAAGCTGCGCATCTCTTCCCCATTTTCATTTCCTGAGAAAAAGGGCACAGAAAAAAGAGGCTTCAAAATTCTCATCTAAAAAAAAAAAAAGGTTCCAAAGTGGAGGAAAACTGAGCTTTTGGCCGAACCAACACTTTCAAACGTTCTTGTTCTTCGTCCACCAACCACCCACAATCTTTCGCCAAAAAGGCTATGCCCTGATGGTCGATACCAAATCACAACCACCAGATGGTGCGCTACCGTTCTCCGATGTCACAGGCTTACTAGACGCTGCTGCTCGAGCAGAGAAACAGCAAGCGCTTGTGGCCCGCATCTTTGTCCCTCCTCGATCAGATCCGACCACTTCCAATTCGGTCGACCAGTACGCCAAGCTGTCCAGCATAGCATCTCAGCTCAGCGGATTCATCCAGCAGCATACACGACACAGCGAACATCTTGACGGCAAGGACTACATCTGGCACAGAGAACCGCCTTCGATCTCGGTCGTGTGCCCTCCCTCATCTTCACGTGCATCCACCTCCAGCTCTGCAACGCAGCAACCGCCACATATCCTCTTTCATCTGCGCACGGGAGGAGAGTGTATCGAAGATGAATGGTTTGCGACCCATCTCTTGATCCGCGCATCTACTCACTTTACGGACCATCAGCTGTGTATCAGCGTCCAAGACGAGGATGGTCAGTTTCTACTCATCGAGGCCGCAGAGTATCTTCCGGAGTGGGTTACTCCCGAATCAGTGGCAAATCGAGTATGGATTCTCGACGGTCATCTACACCTTGTTCCACCACATCACAAGACGAGCGTAGATGGATCTTTGGCTGCTGGCAGAGCTGTCGAGCTCGTCACAGACACCTCCACACTCACCCGTGCCTCTGACGACATCGAAGCAGCTGCCTTTGCTCGAGCCTTCGAGTTCCCTTCTGCAGCGAAACCGCATCACCATCGTACTCTCGCCTACCTGCCGCGTCGCATCGCAAAAGTGCTTTCAGCTGAACCCCAGCTCATAGCTGATTGTGTCACTTCGATACAGTCGCGAGACATTGTCAGCTCTCGCTCTGGGTCCAAGCTCGTCCACTTTCCACCACCCTCGCAGTCGCCGACCGCCTCGAATCCCAGCGAAACGTCAAGTCAGGACCGAGACAACGAGGTTGTCCTCGCTTCGGTGCGCATGACCCGTCATCTCTATGCACAGATTCTCTACGACCGTTTCTTCCCACCACGTCAGCTCGGTCCTCACTGGCAAGCGGCGGTAGAGAAATATCGACTTCGACTCTACCAACCGACATCATCCTCGTCTACACAAACAAAGATTCAAGATGAAGAACAAGTGCAGCTCGAGATGCAGCGAGGTCGATGGCATGACCTAGGCGCCAAGATCTGGTGCGGCATGGAAATGGCTTACACCGAATCGCTTTCTCGCCGCACCAGGACCAAAGGCCGTCCCATGGCTGCGTCACAATCAGCTCTACCTGATCAGGAGCGACAAAAGCTGGTCAACTCTCTCACCAAGCTTGGCTACTTCCAGAGCGAGATCGAGGGCAGTGCCAAATGGAAGCAGCTAGAAGAGGCGGCTATCAATCAGTATCTCAGATCGTCATCCGGCCTCGACGACAACAGTCAGTCCAGCGCAGAAGAAGGACTGCTTTGCGACACAGTCGACCGCATCCTCGAAAGCGCCACCACCAGCACACCTTCTTCAAACATTCTGCCACGAGACGCTTCCCCCGACTCACTCAAGGCAGCAGAAGACGACGATTCCTGGCTCCAATTGGGTGCAGACGACATCGAGTCCATCCTCCAAGCCAAAACCGGCACCGCCTCCGATGGCCCACGAGCCATCGACGAACGCGACACATTTCAGCGTTTGGGAGCATTCAACAGCAAGATGGAAGACTTCATAAAGACAAAATCCGACGTCCGGGGTGCCGTTTTCGAAGACGAACTCGATGCCGAAGATATGCAGTTGGACGACGAGGATTTGCTATTCGAGGATTTGGATGAGCAAGAGCAGGAGCAGAGGGTGCGGGAAGAGGTGCAAGAGAGGATGCGATCCGGCGGAGAAGAAGAAAAGCGAAAACTTGTAGAGCGGTTGATTCCGCGTATGTCTGAGGAGGAATGGACGCGCAAGCCCAACACACACGTCGAAGAGGCTGATGGAAAAGAAGACTTCCTATCATCAATCGACCGAATCGCAGCCGAAAGAACCGCTTCAGCCCCAACACAACCCGGCACACGAACCAGCGACATCGCCACACGTGACAAGACCAACCTCTCTTCAGCCCAGTCCGAACTCCGTCGACGACTAGCATCGCAATACATGCGCGAAACATCCACCCTCCTCTCCTCGCAAAACCACGCACGATTCGACGGAGCATCAGATTCCGATGACGAGGAGTTGGAGCAGGAGACTTCTCCCGAGGTGAGACGGAAGCTCGCCGAGCAGTATGATGTTGAGCCTGATGCGGGTGGAGGGGTGGAGGTAGAGGCGGCATGGGAGGACGTAGAAGAGCCAGCGGGAGCCTGGGTTGATGTGGGGGAGCCGGAAGAGTTGGATGAAGAGACCGAGGTGGGGAATTTGTTAGAGTACGCAAGGATTAGTCTGGGGTTGACAAAGGAGCAGTATGAGGGGATTTTAGAGGATCGTAGGGGTAAAGGAAAGTATGTTCCCCCGTCGACGGCGCGGTCGAAGGAGACCAAGTCTGGTGGCGCAGCAAGCGGGGCGAAACTGGATAGCTTTGAATCCGTCATGTCGGCTATGGAGGATCAACTGCGGCAGCTCCGATCCACTCAACCTGACACCGTACCATCGTCAAACCTCGCTGCCGACACATCTGCCAACCCAACCCAACCAGCACCGCCAGCAGAGGAAGACGCAGAAGACCTCGAACTGCTCTCACACCTCCTCCGATCTTCCTCCGACCTCCCCTCCACCCTCCACTCCCACCTAGGCACCCATCCGCAACCTTCACAACTCGAAAACTTCCTACGCTCGTTCGCGGCTCAATCCACCACCACTGGTTCTGGATCCGGCTCGGGTCCCGTAGACGTGCTGATGCGTCGGTTTGGGTTGGGTGGGTTGCCTGCTGATTCGGATTCGCACATGTAACATTACAGGAAAGAATGGGGAGCGGTATCGGATTGCTTATGTAAACAGTGAAGCTTTAAGCGTGTCTTTTCTAAACGGACCTGGAGTTTTCAACTCTTCATCTTGGCCTTGGAACTTTTCTGGGAGGTTCAAGTGTAGGTCGGGTTGTGGCCTGATGAACGCCAGTGACTCCTTTTTCGGCGATTGAAGGATCGAATTCTCTCTCGGCGGGATGACGATCCTTTGTGATCTCGGTAGACCTGTGGGTGAATCCTCATCTATCAACCACTCACTGTGTTCGGCGAGGAGAATATTCCTCGACTTATCCGGTATCAAGGCAGCTGAAGCTTTGAGCATCGCGTCGATCTTATCCAGCAATCCGTCTGGTAGCAAAGGTACGGGAGACCAGTATCCTCCCGCTGCGAAACCTTTTCCTTGGGGAAATAAGCTGCTGGCTCGACTGACGCCGCTTGCGTCTGTGTGTGATGATGTTTCACTGGCCATCTCTTCTTCGCCGTTGACGCTGGCTGATTGACGTATCGACGGCGAAGAGGCGATTGAAGAACGACGCGAGCCCGCCCTCGACCCAGCATTGCTCGAAGGCAAAGAATCGCCATTGACGCTGCGAACGGATGGAGTTCCCGTACCTGTGAAGTGACCTCTGCCGAATCCAAACGCATCACCAGGTGTCACAATTAGCGCATTCCGCCGCGAAGGCAAGGCAAACGGAAGCATCTCTCGGCTGTTCAACAGTCCATCCCCTTTGACTGGCGAAGGCGGAACGCTTGCGCTGCCATCATCGTGCAATCCCAACGGCGGTCCAGCAGCAGTCCAAGGCGGAACGTAGTCCGACATGCTCTTACCGGGAGAGAAGAGGTCGTCGATCATGGCCTGTGCAGACCTTGCTGTAGCTTCTGCCACCGTAAGCGGTTCGTCAGTAGCTCCACGTGAAAGCTTTGCAGTGCCGCTACTGTTGATACTCGCATCTGCAACTTGACCATCGAACCCATCTGCTGGGTCCATATTCTCGTCTTGATCAACCTCATCCTCATCCTCATCGTCGTCGTCGTCTATTTCATTCTCCTGATCCAACGACTGGGTCTGCGGCGACTTTTCCGAATAATCCTCCTGCTTTGCCGTCCCTGACCTTTGATGATGCGAAGACTGCTTCTTCAACCTCCTCTTTTTCTGCTGCACCACCCTCGCCTCCTCTCTCGCCTGCTGCAGCTGATCGTCCTGCCTCCGCTTCCAATCGATAATCAGCTGGTCCAAATACTGCAAACACTCCTCGCTCATCCTCGTCTCCCCAACCTCATACCTATAATCCTTAACCACCCTCCTCATCTGCACCGGCGTCAACGCCTTCAGACCTTGCATCGTCGCAATTAATCCATCGAACTCCTGCAGCGAACTCTGACACTGCAGCCACGAGATGAGCTGCGACAACGGCGACAGATGCGCATGTACAATGCTGAGCGGTAGAGCATTTGAACGCGCCCAGTCTTCAAGCGTACTGACGTTCATGCGAATCTGAATGGCGCGAGAGCGACACAGATAGCGCTTGCGTGTGATGACGCGATTGAACAACTCGCAGCCGACCCAGAAAAAGATCTGTGAGAGGGCCTGGATGATGATGGCCGGATTGATCTCGTAGAACTGCAGAACTTGGAGGGTTGAGGTGAGCAGCGAACTGATCGTTCGTGGAGAAGGTGCGGTGAGGAGATCCGTGGCGGAGGCGTTGTACGAGACTTCACGGATGGTACGGAAAGATTCCCCAAGACCCTTGCGCGGAGAGCTGTCGCCGCCACCGGCAGTGCGGAATGTGGATTGACTGACAGTCGCCGGACCGTAAGGATTGGATGGTCGACCGTGGCCGAGAGATGGAGAGGAGGAAAGCGGTGCTGCTTCGGGTGTGCTACCATTCTGACTGGAGTTTTGTGCTGTGGCATCGTCCTTACGACCGCTGCCAAAGATCTGACTGATGGGTCTACGCGAGCTGGGACTCGAAGTCATGCCCTGCGAGATGGAGCTATTCTGGCCAATACCCTTAACACTACCTGCAAGCGTCTTCATAAACTTCCATTCGCCTTCGAAACGGACCTCTTCGAAACCTGGGATGGCTTCATGGTCCAAAATAGCAGCATCGAGCACCTTGTCGATCCTTCGCTCTGCATCGCGGATGATGAAGACAAAGATCTCGTTGAGCAGATCGGCGAGGAGGCTGCGGTACTCTTTGACTGAGCTGGATTTGCGAAGCGTACGATCCTTGTCCATATAGTAGTGGAGGAGGCAGCAATTGGAAAGCCAAAAGGCGAGATAGGTCATGTCGGTAGGATGCGAATAGATGACACCTTCGATACGGTCGATGGCGCCGAGAAAGAGTTCCTCGAGTAGATCTTCATGCTGCAGGAAACAGGCGTACCTAGCACAGAGGAATAGCACGTTGGCAGGAGCTGCACGCGATGTCCACGGCGCTCGAATCGGCTTCATGTTGGTGATCAACATACTGAGCAACGGATCGAGGTCGGAAGTGCCAAAGACGAGCATCTGGTCGTTGCGAACTTTCTTCCAGTCGAACTCGACCGAGAGGACATCGGCTCCAACTTCAGCCGCACCACAACCTGACGCTAGATCTGCGTGTGAGACCTTGCCTGTTGCTCCTCTCCTTCTGCGACGCGCGAATGTGGAAGATGGGCCTGGTTGATCATCGGCAGTATTGCCGCTTACTGGATCGGCTGCGGTTGGCTCGCCCATCAGAGCGTCAAGGTCGAGTTCGAGTAGAGTTGCGATGTCGGCGAGCGCATTCTTGCGACTATCGCTGAGCTCCTTTTGCCTGTTCTTTTGCTCGGCAAGATGAGCTCGCTCATAGCGACCGACAAGTCTTCGCTGTGTAAGCTGCGAGCCGGTCCTGGAGTGACCAGGTTTGAACGGGCTTGTGCTTGGGGGTGGGAGAGGCGATTGGGTGTGTGAGGGGCTGGCACTGTTACTTTGACGATCAGCATCTGTGGAAGGCGGCTTTTTGCGGTCTGGCGAGTTGTCGAGAAAGAGGTTGTCGAGTCGCTGTGCGGCTGATTGTCGGACGGAGATGTATCGCTGGTGTTCGTAGATAAGGTCTGCAATGGCTTCGTGCTCTGTGGACGCCGATCCGCCGGAAGTGGAGGAGCCTCCATGTGCGGCCAAAGGCAACGAAGTGGCTGCCTCGGGAGCTGCCGAGAGGATGAAATCTTCGCAGGTAGTGCCTTTGGTGCTCTTTGCATCGATGTCAGCACCGCGACTGAGCAAGAAGCTGGCAAGAGGCAAGTTGGAGCTGTTGATGGCCCACATGAGAGGAGTCCAACCGCAAGCGTCGCGTTCATCGAGTTCTGCGCCGTTGAAGATGAGCATGGTGACAGCATCAATGTGACCGGCACAGGTGGCAAGCACGACAGGACCGGAACCTTCGTCGTCGCGTATCTGATCAAAGGCGATTTTGGGTCTGCCTTGCGAGTCTCTGCGTGCAGTGTCGTCGGAGATGATCTGGCGCGCAGGTGCTCTTGAATCGAGCAACCAGGAGAGCATGTCGGTGTCACCATTGCTTGCTGCACGCAGCAGCGCTCTGCTGAGCTTGGCTTTTTTGACTGCATTGTCGAGGGAGGAGGAGCGAGCGATCTGCTTGAGGATGTCGAGAGATGGACAGAGGTCCAAGATCGGGTCTTGAACTACACTGAGATCGAGGTCGGTGGCAGCTGAGGCGGTGCTATTGGGTGCGGTAGCGTTTGCATCACGATGCTGATCGTTTTCGACCTCGATGGACATAGTGGCTGATGATGGAGATCGCTCTGTTGCCGACGCTGGGTCGTCGGCCGTTGACATGGTCGGAGTGTTGGGTTCCTGCTGGAATAGGGCCGGAAATGAAAGGAAAGGTCTGATCACGAACAGCCCATGTTGGGCGAGAGTGATAGTGCCGATTGGCGAAAGGTTGATCGTGTGACCGTTGATGAAAAGGGTGCCGCAGATGAGGTGAAATGATGGCAACGTCAAAGTAAACCAGCGACCCAAGCCGGGTGTAGCGGTGATTTCGAGAGAGTGTTGTTCTCACGATGGCCCGCGCAGAGACTTGTGATTTGTTCAGTTGGTTGGTTGTTCGAACCCTTGCAGCTCTGACAGCTCAGCAGCAGCAGCAGCAGCAGCCGGCAAACAAACACTTTCGACCTGGATAAACAGATCGCCGATATTGTTCAGACTTATGTCGCCGATTTGTTGTTGAAAAAGTTGAGCAGCAAAAAGTCAAAAAATTCACCGTTGCGGGTCACCTTGAAAGCTGTTGATTGCTCGTGGCGAAGCACCTTCCTCTCTCTCTTCCATATACCAAGGGTCTGAAGGTGACGGAGGGGGATATCGACGCTCCTTCCAGTCCCTTCACGCCTCGTCTCGATCATGTGTCGGAACGAGGACGGAAGCCGAAGGCTCACAAACTGATTCGTTGTCAAAAGCGAAGGCTGGCGATTTGAGTGTGCCCCGTCTCTGTGCCTTGTCGCAGCTATAGACGAGGGCACAATTGTGTCCAGCCACATTCTTGATCTCTCCTCCACGTTAAGGCTGTCATGTCGCTCAAAGCATTGTCGAATGAATCATCAATAGAGTCGGTCGATCAATTGTTCAACATTGCTGTTGGAGGATGGTGATGTATGAACCGTTTGTGACAATGCCTGATCACATGAATTACCGAGGGAAGCTCTGCCCTGCTCGCATTGCTCATTGAGGTTGACTAGAGTGCTGTTCATTCGGTCATCTTAGAAGAAAAGAAACTGTTCGCAAGCATGGCTCTTGGACCATGAAGAGGTAACTTGGAGCGCAGAAGGCGCGACGGCAGCTGTGCCGATTGTGATTGAACCAAGGAATGCCGTGGCATGGCATGGCTCTCGCGAGGGAAATCACATTTTTTTGTTGTAAAATTGCGCGTTGGGCTGCCTTGCGAGTGTTGGTCTCTCTTTTTCTTTTCTCACTGCCATCTGTCCTGCTCTGCTCTGTTGCCGTGCCCCGCGCTCATTCACTCTCACTCGACGCGAGAAAATGCCAGCCAAGCCGAGCCTAATTTGGTTGGAGTGAGCAATTTTCGGGGTTGTTCGCTTACAGAGTCTGCCTTTTCTCGCTGCGTCTTGAGCAGGACGACAAATCCTGACGCTCTCCTATCTCGATGAAAGACGGCTCAGCACCATAACCATCGCTCGCAATCACCATCACCATCAACACCAACCCCAACACATCCCTTGTCTCATCACCACGTCTTGTCCCTTCTCTCCACCTTCCTCCGGCCGTCATTCCCGTTTCGAGCCGCTCACAGTCATTTCTGTCCCACCTTACAACCCGCCGCTCGGCCCTTCAACCCCACAAAAACTTCATTTCGACACCCGTCCAGCCTCTGTTCTTCTCTGTTCTCTTCTCATAGCATCGACACTGCCACTCTGACACTCACAGCCACGGCCCGGGGTCGACCTGTTCACGTTCATTTGCTCCACATCGGTCATTGTCGGCCAGACTGTTCCCTTTTCGTCACTTTTGGCCGGTCCAATTCGTGACAGTTTCCACATCGTCATAGGCCACATCGTTTCCTTCAACACACTTTCGTCTCGCTTCGCAGATCCTATTCGTGATCATCCAATCTTCAGCACCACTACTTTAGCTCTCACAAACCCGTGCCGGCCATGGGTCTCCCATCTCAATCTACAGGCTCCAGCCGTCAAAGGTCGTACGCATACCCACCACCTGCCCGAGGCATCAGCAGACTTTGGGCGTGGATCCCCGACTCATGGGCATGTCGACTGTTCCTTCTCATCACACTCGCCGAGGCCTCTATCAATATCGCCATCGAGAGCGTCCTCTTTGCTCGATACCAGTTCCACCGCAAAACACATCCATCACCAGACGACGAGTCCAAGTCGAGAGCGCTGCCTGTCTTCGTCATTGTCTTCTCCATCGCGCACATCTACCAGTTCTTCCTTGCTGTCGACGCAGTGATCAACAGGAACACGATTCTGGTCATTGGCGCCATCATCTTCAATGCGTGCTTCCTGGTCTACTCGCTCATCCAAATCTCGGAAATGCGTTCGGTGCTTGGCGACGGTGTGGCGGAAGGATCTTCACAGACGGTGCCCGTGCAGGTGTTGACGGGCGCCATCCCCATCGTGATCGCCATCGCCGAGCTCTCATTTGTGGTGCTGGGATGGAAGCTGTGGAAGGAGTTTGGTTGGCAGATCTACAAAAAGATTGGCGCCGACCGAAGTCTCAAGCGCGGCTACCTTCACTACCAAATCTACGTTGCTCTGCTCAAGTTTGATTTCTTCATTTTCATCGCCTACTGCATCCAGCTGGTTCTGGTGGTCAAGCAGATAGGCACGGCAGAACGATGGATCACCATCATCTCGGCACCCTTTTCGCTGCTCATCTTGCTGTTCGCGTGGTACTCGGTTCGCAAGGAGCTCAAGTACGGCATGATGCTCTTCCTTGTCGGCCTGACGGGAGCCATGGTCTACTTTGTCTACAAGCTGTTCCGCATCTGGCAACTCAAGGACACGCTGTACAAGGAGGTGTACAAGAGTTTGACAGTGTTTTCGACGCTCTCGATGCTGTTGCTGCTCATCACGGCGGTCATGACCATCCAGTGCATGCTCAACTTTGACCGCGGTCTCAAGAATGCCATTTCGCGTCCACGAAAGGAACGGGCGGCAGCATCAGCAGGCGGCGACAATGGATACCTAGTCGGCTACGACGGCAAAGCGTTGACACCTTTGGGCGATGGCAGTACAAGTGTTCTTCATCTGCAGCCAAGGTTGAGCTTGGACTGAGATTCAGTCACATCAATGCTAGTTCGCTGTTCAAAAGCGTCAATTGTCTGCAACTTGGAGAGCCAGTCATCTGGCAACTGTCATGGGTCCATCATCATTCTACTGTATTTTTGTATTCTTTCCTCTTTCACCTTTGTTTTGTCGGCTCACACTCTTTCGTTGGGACAATATCACTACTGTCTTTTGCCGCTTGTCGAGTCGGGTGTGTGTGCGACAGACCTGGTCAGCTTTCTCATTGATGAGCTTCATACGCCAACTCTGAGAGGCGACACACATGGACACAAGCGAAATCAGTTCCGCGGCTGCTTTCGCTCTTGGGGAAAAATCCAAAAAAAAAAAAAAAAAAAATTGATTTGCCCGCGATTTAATCTGAGGGCGTGCGCAGGGACACTAGCGGGACTGTGGCAGCTGAAGCGCGACTTTGAGCGTTGGTCTGTGTCGAGTTTTAGACTGAAGGCGGCACAAGCAGCAGAGACACTCCAAAAGAGGGTCCAACCGGCACACTCGCACTTAGTCAGAGCAGACAAGGCGACACAGCTCCAGGCCAAGTCAAGCCACGAGCCACTTTTGAGGCTTGTCTCGGACATCTCAAATCTAGACGATCCCTTCTCAAGCTTTTGCAGAACCATCATCACACCTTTCCTTTCCTATTTGTCTGCCCTCCGACTCGACCATCCACCCACTTCATCCGTTCATCTTCATTTTCGCAACAGACCATCGACGTCGGTTGCGTCTGCCTCTTAACCGGCCGGGTTCCTATTGCAGCTGTCGATTTGGACAACGAACAAAGTTGTGTCACTTCATTGATCGTTTCTTGGACATCTACCAATCTACGCGTCGCTCCTGGTTCACCTCTTCTACTCACATCATCATCCATGCTCCTCTGACCTATCCATCGCAAGGCCAGCGCGCCTGCGTATAAAGACCTCGCCGAGAGCTCAGCTGCTAGGCAGAGTTGGCACACGCCGAACCACATCCAGAAGGCCTGACGTCAACTCCTTCTGCGGTCATGGCGCAATCCACATCCTATTCAATGCCTCGTGGCGCGCGCGAGACTTCCTTCCTCTCCTTTGACGACGCGTCAAACTCACCCAATCCGGCAGCCATCACCGACAACAATGCAGCACAAGCATCAACTAGTCAAGCAGCGTATCATCAAAACCAGCCTCGCTCGCCTGAATTGGCCCCACAACCATCAGGCTCGACTCACACTTCTCCATCCAAAGTCTCTCGTCTCATGCGGTCTCGCCCAACGAGCTCCAGAGACCTCGCCAAAGCAGCCTTTGCAGATGCCAGCGAAGCTTCCAACCGCTCCGAGTCTCTTCACTCCTCTCCACCACGAGCTTCAGCCAAGCAATCCACGTCACGCGGCAGTCGTTTAGGTGCTCTCTTGGGCAGGTCGTTGCCAAACAACAACAACAATTCCCATTCCAGAACCCCTTCGTCGTCCACCAATCACACCGAAGGTGCCTCCTCCAACGACTCGGGCTTTTTTGGCCGCCGCAATCGTTCCAAGCTTCATCCTGCAATTGACGACATTGATGAAGCTGCCGACTCTGGCCCAGCTGCCGAATCATCATCATCATCCAACGCTGCCGGGCTGGCGTCCACACAGGCCCAGAACGATACCACGAGGGCTGCCAGTGCGCTCGGTATGCTAGAATTCAAGACGGACCCTTCAAAGACCGGCAGCAACGGCGGTCTCAACGACCTCAAACTCAACAGTGCTCGACCACCAAGACCATCGTCTCAATCCAACCTCTTGGACTCCTTCACATCCTCCTCAAACAGGAATTCGGTTCTAGGTGCTCCTCTCTCCGCCAACTCCACACAACAGACCCGCGGCGGCCGTCTCGGACGCCTTGCCTACAAGAAGGAAGACTCAATAGCATTCATCGCCCAATCTCGCAACGCATCGCAGCGAGTCGCTTCAAGTTCACGTAGTAGCAGCTTGCAAGAATCAGAACATCTTCAGCAACAGTCCAATGGATCTTCGCTGCCCTCGGCGTATGGCGCAACGCGAGGTCTTGGCATCGAGGATGCGGTAAGCCCATATCCCAACGAGCAGTACAACGCTTCGTCTTCCGCTGCTATCATGCATCCTTCACATCATCGCTATGAAGGCCAAGGCGTAGAAGAACTCGGCGAATCAGAACCTGGGGTAGGTGTTGCTTCCACTCGGATCGATTACCAAGCTGCCGCAACTTCCAGCAATACATCGTCTCGAGCACCTTCAGTAGCCGGCACGCATTCCGCAAGTTACCACAATCGCTTCAGCCGACAGGGCCTTTCGCAGGAGCTCGCACTTGACCCTACACAGGAATCCGAGCCGCGAGTCACACCGGCTCCTACTACTGATGCACCTGCCGCCGTGGCAGAATCCTCTCGCACCTCGTACGAAAGAAGCACCAACTCGCCCCGCGGCACCTTGTCCGATGCGGCCATTGCAGCACTCGGCGCTATGCCAGGCGCGTCAGCCGGCTCGCTACTCAACGCCAATGGCGCTCCTCTCAGCAGCAAGAACATCCTCACTATCGCTCTGCAAAAGGCTCAGAATGCCGTGCAGTTGGACAGTGCCAACAATGTTCCAGAGGCTATCGCCGCGTACAAGCAAGCTGTGCGCTTGCTCGAGGAGGTCATGGAACGCATCGCACCTCGCAACGGCAAACGCTCTCGGCCCAGCAGAGAGGAGGAGCGAAGACGCTTGAGAGTCATCCACGATACATATGCCGATCGCATCCGTCTGCTCTCCATGATCTATTCACCAGATCTGGACGCCAACGACGAAACCACCGATACGAGCTTCAGCAGCAACCAGCAGCAGCAGGCGACATCCATCAAAACGGACTGGCTCGATCGTGTGCGCGACGACAGTCAGCAAAGCGGCAATATCACTACGCCCAGGATGAATGACGACCAGCTGGGTGCCAACTTGCAGGCTTCACCTCGAGATGACACACAGAGCTTCCTTTCCATGACACCTGTGGGTGCAGGATTTGCGACTTCCTCGCCTCAGCCTGGTGCAGACCCGCCGCAATCGTCTCAGTCACAGCATCCGTTCCCGAGATCGCCGCCACTGCCCAATGCGGCCCTGTCGCCTCGGTCGCCTCCTTTGAACACGTCTCCTCGTCGACGAGTCCGCGAGCATGCTCGACCTGGCTCGAGAGAGTCTCGAGGAAGTCGAGCTTCCATTTCGCTCTCGATTGCCGATGAACAGGAAGCGCAAGACTACCGCGTCCCGCCTCCGGTCATTGATGAGGAGGCGACGCGCACTTCGGTCGAAGGATCCGTGCAGAATACCGCTGTCGAGCCAAGCATAAACCTCTCGCCTAGGAAACAGCGTCTTCGTGATAGTGCCGCACAACTGCGTGAGGCGGATGCGCTCGCTCAGCAGCATGGCAGGTCCGACTCGGATAGCTCGTACAAGAGTTCAGCTACGACGTCGCGCCTCAAACCGACCTCGACTCTGCCGCTCCGCACTCTTGGTTTGGAGGAAGAGGTGCGCACTCCGGCTACACCCTACTTTGACGCTTCTGGCGAAGCTGGTGTTCCAAGTGTCAACCAGGATCATGCTTCGGGGGGTATTAGCCCGGTTGATCCAAAGGGGAGGCAGAATAAGCTGTCGTTGACGTCGAAACCGACTGTTGAGGCTGCTGTGGTCGAGCGGCTGCCGGAGAAGCCGGTCAAGATGGGGTTGGCGCAGCGTGCTCGTGCTCTGAGCTTCAAGGGTCCTTTGCTGCGACAGAAGGCGTCGATGCCGTCGCTCGGTGATCGTAAAAAGGAGGATGCGACGGGGGTCAATGGTGGCGCTGTTCCTGGTGTTCCACTTCAACGACATGGATCTGCCGAGTCGCATCCTGTTGCTGACTCCGCTTTGTCGTCACAGGCAGAGACGCGAGGCGACCATCCTACGCCATGGGATGAAGAGACGAGCTCGAGCATGACTGTGCGTCCTGGCTCGAATCGTCCACGTGCATCTACTGCTTCGGCGTTGGTCAGCAACTCTACGTCTGCCGGTACCATCAGCCAGCGTCGCAAGACTGCACAGCAGGGGATGGTGGACGAGTCGGAAGGAGCTGTTGCAAGCGACGTCAGTCGTGCCAATTCGATCGCTATGGCGACTAGGCAAAGGTCGACGTCGCAGCAGGGATTGCGAAGGCCGTCTATCCCCGTAGCGTTTTTGGCGGCGAATGCCTCGAGTGGATCTCTGGCTCAGAGTGCAAGTACAGGTGGGACGCCGAATGGCGAGCGTTTGCCGCCTCCTGTGCCTGATCTGGCGAGGACCTTGTCTGCGCTCGAGCTCAAGAGGTCTGATGCACATGCAGTTGGTAAGGTAGGGGATGCGTCGTTTGCTACAGGTGATGGTGATGTTTCGATTTCGACGCTGGCTATGCCTTTACCTAGGCCGAAGATGGGCGAGACGGGGGAGGAGGTGAGGGATGGTGGGTTCCTCGTGACTGATATTTTCCCGTCGGGTTTGCCGTCGTTGGCGGCTGGTGCGCCGTCGTATGCCTCTTCGACGCTGCAGGTGTCGCCGCTTGCTGTGTTGCCTGCTCCGGCGCATGCGTTGCTCAGACCGTTTCGTATTATGGAGCAGCTCCGACTGTCGATCGTTTCAGGAGCGCAGGTTACGGATCGTCTGTATCTATCGCGTAACGTGTGGCGACAGGTTGGGGTGAAGTTGGTGTCTGTCGAGACGAAAGTTCGGGCTATTGAGTTGCTACTCGGTGGGTTGGAGAGTGTGGAAAAGGGAGGTGAAGCTTTGCTTATGCCTTTGGGTAGTGGGGCTGGGTTGGAGACGAGTAACGCTACCCGATTTGTTAGGTGTTTGGACGAGTGGGAGGGTTTGATGAGCGAAGTGCAGGTGATGTTGGTGAAGAAGTTGGCGTTTTTAGATGCTGCTGGAGGGGCGAAGAAGGGTGGGTTGGGAAGTCGATTTACGCGAGGTTTGGATCGGATGACGGCCGGCGTAGCGCCTAAAACGCTCGACTCTAACAGTATCACTGCCTACGTTGACGGTCTTGCACGGCTGTTTGCCAAATCTTCGATCCTCGAAACGCATCTAAGATGGTTGTTGATCGCCGAAGGTTCGCTATCCTACAGCGGCAGTAGGACAGGTTTGACTAGTCCAACGGGAGTAGGAACGGTCGATACGAACAGGTCGAGTTACAGCGTCCTTCCGGGACAGGTGAGGGAGCAGATAGCGGCTAAGTTGAGGAGGAGTAGTGAGTTTATGGGCAAAGTGGTGGTGGGGTGGGTGTTGGTCGATTTGGGGTTGATGGTTGATAGGGGGGTAAGGAAGGGTAGTGCGCTTGAGTAGGTTTACAGCTCGTCGGTGGCAATTCATAGTGTATGACTGAAGGCGTTCTTTGTGTGTGTGAGAGAGAGGGGAGGGAGTGTGTTGTGAGTCCCAGGGTGAGTCTCGTGGTCGGATAGGTGATTCAGAGTGATTGTTGATGACAGATGTCGCCGAAAATTGCCCGCAAACGGAGGAGACCGCCTTTAGAGTTCCCTTCTTTTGCACAGCAAAAAAACGGGGTGGAAGATACACTCCTGACGCTGTGTCGTTCGTTTGGAAAACGCTTGCTCGACGATCTAATCGCAAACTTGGACAGTCACATCGAAATTCGTCGCTGTGTGTGCCTGTGACGCGCAATTGACTCTCAACCTTCGGGTCACCTGTGCGTCGGTTGACCCCATGCTCTGACCTGTGTGTCAAGTTGAGGGTCAGATGGCGACACATCAGGCTGACCCCGGAGTGACCCTCACCTTGACGCTCACCAACTGGCTTGGATTTTCGGAATTTCTGGCTAACTACCGCTGCAATTTATAACACATTTTTCGACTCTCACACGCGTGAGCTGAGCTGAGCTGAGTTACCTGAGTTGGATACGTGAGCCTTTGAACCTTTGAGCCTGAGCTGAGTGTGTGAGTGAGTGTCTGTGGTGATTGAGAGGTCATCCGTTCGACTCCTTGACTGTGTAGCATTGATACAGGGCTTTTATTTTGCTTCACAAGCAGGGAGCTGTGTGCCAGTTGGGGGTCAAGGTGACGCGGTTGTCATAACGCGAGGTGAGAGGCAACCCTGACGCTCAGGCTGAGGGTTTGAGCTGAGCGTCAACGGCGCACCGAAAGACAAATTTCGATGTGAGTGAGATGTCGCACACACACACACACAGCAGGACCAATTTTTATTAACCATTGCTTCGACGATCGGACGGTGTTTCGACAACCTTCACTAGGGGCAGAAGGATTCGATTGAAGCCAAAAAAAAAAAGAGTGTATGACACAGCAGCACCAAGAGGAACGCAATCAAACAAGTCGGCAATGGCCTTATCAAACCGCATCGCTTAGTTTTGAGAGGAGCTGTGCGCAGCTCGGACACCAACCCATTGCTTCCCCCATCCACCACCAGCTCATCACGAAGCTTTTTGACAGCGGAAAAAGAGTTGGGGGAGTTGAAGCGCTGCAGACCAGGGCACCGCTCATCCACGACCAAAGTGGTTTGAAAGTGTGTATCATTTCCACAAAGCAGAGCGGTAAAACAGCATTAGGTGGGGAAAAAAGGGCCCGGGGCAACAACCATTGCTTGCCGACAAGAATGCTTTTCACAGCGGAAAAAGACATGGGCAGTTGCAGTGCAGCGTTGCAAAACAAAAGCCACCGCCGCCGCTCATCCACGACCCAGAACAACAAAGTGTGGTTCGAACAAAAGTGTGTAACACAGCAGCACCAACAGGGCGCACTGAAGACAGTCGACGTTAAGTTAGCCTTATCCAACCGCATCGCTTGGTCTTCAGAAGAGCTGCGGACTCGCACAAGCACAATATCGCTTCGAAGGCTTGTCAGGGGCGCCCACAAGCTTCTCACAGCCGAGTGTTGTCTGGAGCACGCAGCAAGTTCCAGACTTTGCATACAAGCTCGATCAAACGGCCAGCACAAAGAGTTGGTTCAAAAAGTGTGTATCATTTCCACGCGCATAGCGTTAAAACAGCATCAAAGCGTAAGACTAAAAAAAAGCCGGCACGTAAACCAAACATGCACGATGCAGTGCAGATCGTTAAGAAAAGCAAAGAAGATTTGAAGAGAGTCGAGTCGGGGTATGAAGGTTGGTGGCGTGTGTGTGGGGGGTTGAATCAAGGATACAGTTTGGGGTTTAGAACCAAAATATTGAACATCGAAGGAAGTTTGGTGGGAAATCGAAGAGGAGGAGGAGCGGTTCGAAGAATTAAAGCGGCAGAGTGTCATGAGAAAAAAAATGACTTTTAGTAGTCGTCACTTCGGCCAGTGCAGCAGGAAATGATGTAAGGAACGATCGACAGAGCGACGGCGACAAAGGCGGCCCAAGTGATCCAAAGCGCGTTTCCGTAGTGGACGACGATTCCGTACTGAGCGTTGTTGACCGAATCTTTGGCTTTGGTGTAGATGGCGGTGAGCAAGGCAGCGCCAACACCGAGAGCCAGAGCGGAAAGGAGGGCGATGAAAGCAGCGCCCAAAAAGGCGAAGCGGTGGGAAAGCAATCCGGAAACCCAAGCGATGAAAGCCAAGCAAGATCCAATGAAAATCAAGTACATGGCGGGCTTAGAGTAGTCTCCCAAGTAACCAGAGTTCTTGAAGGTGCTCTGAGGCAAGAAGTTCTGAATCTCCTGACGAGCATCTTGAGGAGCGTCGGCAAGGATAGCGTCGACGGGGAGGAATTCGAATCCAAACTGACGGTTGGTGCATGCACGTTCGCTACCCGACTCTTGACCTCCACAGTAGTTGTAAAGACCCCACTGGTAGTCGTTCTTGATTCCGTTACCCTGACCGACGGGAGAGGATTGGCTGTTGGCGTAGAGGTTGCCGATCGAGTTGCCGGAGCGCGAGAGGGCGTCACCGAGACCCGAAGTGTCGACGGAGACGTAACGGATGTTACGGGTGACAATGTTGTTGGTCAACTGACCAATGTTTGCGAAAACGCAGAGGACGACGGCGGCAAAAGTGAGGAACTCGCCTACATGGATGCAAAAGAGACCAAAAGATGCCCAACAGTAGCGCAGGTTGGCCCGGGTACCGCGTACATGGTTGGGTGAGGACATGTCGGCGTTGCGAGGAGGGCAGAGTCGTTAACGAGGACGTAAAGGTCGTAAAGAGGAAGGACAAGAAAGAGAAAGGATCATTTGGAGTCAGTATTTTTGGCAGAAAGTTTATATCTAGTCGAGGAAGGTTTGCGTTCGGCGGTATGTGCGTGCTTGCAGATTTTTGGAGAGCTTATTGCCCTTGACCCTGCATCTTTGGCCGCCTCGCATCCGTATCGAAGGACGAATATGAAGCTTCTTTTGTGGGAAGCGAGCATGCGAGACACTCCTTACAAGGTACAGAGTGGGAAACGGGTTTCATACCCACGCGACCCCCACATCAAAGATGCTTGGTATGGCCACTAAACCCACCTGTCCATCCGCGTGGACAGCCAAACGCATTTCCAAGCCACTCGCACGACCAATGCATGGAATTAGTTGCTACTTACCGAGTCCGACGCAAAGACCTCTGAACACCATGTTGTGGAATTTGTAAGCAGAATAAAGGGTATCTGGATGCGATTAGTTGGTTGAATGGGTATGAAATCCGCTGAATCCGAGAACTGGAATCGCGTCGATTGGCGGGTGGTTGGATGTGGTAGGTAGGGGATTGTCGAGCGCGATGGATGGATGTTGGTGATGGGAGGGAAAAAAAAAAAAAAAAAAAAGTGATGGTAGAGGGTGTCGACGAAGTGAATGATGATGGAGAGTCGATTGACTTTTATTGGAAAAGCGAGGGGCAGGCGAGGCAAAGCGAGGTTCGACGCTCGAATGACGACGATCTTACTGATGCGGAAGCTGTGCAGTGAGAGCAGTGCATGAGCAGCGACAAAGCATCAATCACCATGAGAGAGGGCCAGAGAGAGAGAGAGCGGCGCTTGAATTGAGCGAGCTAGCGAGAGAGCAACGGCGTCTGGCTTTTTTCTCGAAAGGTCTCAGGAGGGTGACGTTGTTGACGGCAGAGCAGCCGTGTTGGAGAGCACAAGAGGCAGAGCACGAGCTAAAATTGGGCGTTGGCGTAGACACACTCTTTTGACCTCTTTGGCTTGGCTATGATTCACAGAGGAGGTGCCTGGTGGGACAAGCTATGACGATAGGATGAGTGGGGACACAGGGCAGAAAGACAGTGAAAGCAGCCAGCCAAGAGAAAGAGACTTTTGAGCGGAGTAAGTGAATCGCGGGGAGCAGTTGAATCGGATTGAAAAATGACGACGATGATCCACACTCTGCTGCTCGAATCTGTTTTTGACAGGCACGCATCCGATCGGTTTCAGACGCTTGACTCGGCAGCTGCTCTTGAAAATGCCCATCCAATTTCAATTCGTAAAGGTTCCAATTCAAAATCGAAGAAAAGAACCAATTGCACCTTGATGCACCTTGATGCAACCTCTGCTGATGACGCTTGCCAACAGATGGGTCGAGAACTCTTGCAAGAAATTTTACTAGATCGGCAGTCAACGTTCGTAGCACACGAAACACTTGGCGTCGAGCCATATTGCTCGCTCCTCTAAAAATGCGCATTCGTCTTTGGTCCTTTTAGCTTACTCTGTGTTTGCAGCCTTATCGCTGGTTTTCTGTAACTGCGACACCACCGGCATGTCCATCTTGTTCATATTGTGATGAACGTCTCAAACCTGCATCCAAGGAGGAGCGAGGTTAAAAGTCGACTTGAGTGCATATGCAGAGTCCTAAATTTGGAACTCACGGCCGCATCCCCATTTCCATGCTGCCTGCCGGTGGATGCCTTCCAATCAAAAAGGTTGCCGATGCATTGCACGGCCACCTCTCTCGAGCGCATGCTTTATTCACACAAAGCTCTCGGTAGTCCAACGTTGTTCTTGCGTAACGATTCAAGAGCACAAAGAGAATCAACGTGTTAAGTGAGCTCAAACACACGAGCGAGCTCGACATGAACAAGCTACGCGTCGGAGACCCACTTCGAGACAACCAACCTCACGACGTCATCTCCCCCCACATTAGCCTCAACAACCGCCTCGAAACCAAGGGTCCATTACGTCGCCGACTTCGAAAGGTGCAACCGAGCTTCTTTTTCTGTCCAAGGGAAACGCTGTTGGCTCACCGTGATTTCCATCAGCGTACGGGACCAGCTCAGGGATCTACAGCTCGCTTTCCTCGGCTTTGACGATCTTTTTGACCGCAGGCGAGAGAGATCGCATCGCAAGCTTCTAATCGGCAGCGCTTCACAGACTATGACTTACTTATCGCAACGTGCTCTTCGGCGCAACAGTACCAACCACTTTATTGGGCTAGCGTCAGTCGGCATTGAGCAAAACGAGAAGCCGTTGCAGATGCGAGATCTCCTTTCGCAGCTTAGCACCAGCTGTGTCGTCATCCCGCAGAGGCGGCTGTTGGAATTTTTTAGCGTGTGCCAAGGCGAAACCTAACAACGTCCAAATGAGACTCCTCATCGTCGTTGGATCTTCCCGATCCATTTCACTTCTCGCTCGGCAAGGCGGTTTGCGCTCACGTTGCAGCAAAGTTCTTGATCAGCAAGCATCTGTCCCTTTTCCTTTTCTGGCAGCAGCCTGCTCTCCTGCGATTCGCCCATCCTGAAATCTGCACTCATTAGAGATCATAGCCTTAACTGAACAGGCTCTCGCTCGAGCTCAGAGTATGAGTGTTGCCGTGGGAAAAAGGGAGAGCAAAGGTTCCAAGTTTCAAAGTTGCACTCTGAACTCGAAAACACGGCTTTCTGCAGCCGCTCAACGTGCATGCGTCTGCAGAAAAACGGCACCGACCAAGATGCAACTGCCCGCCAAAAAAGAAGGGTTTTGTCCCAAATCGCCTCGATTGGCGCATGCTTTTCGCTTCTCTGCTCAAAGCACCTCTTCCTTCCTTCAGACCCTGATCGCATCGACCACTTACGATCCGGCATCTTCCTTCTGTTCTCTATCAACCATCTAGGGTCACGTATACGAAGACGCTACTTACGAATAGCTCCAGGGTCACACCTCCCAGTCCGTCGCTCTGCAAACCACGAGCAAGGACAACTGCAACCGTATCATCTCCGCGTGTTGACCAACGGCGTTTGTCACAATGTCATCGCCGCAGCACTACTACGGATCCCTATCTAGCGGTCGTGCGGTCTCTCCGCCACCGCCTACCCGTCCTTCCATCGAAGGCAACCGCGGTGACTCTTCCGGAGATCATCAGCTCCAGCAGGATCTCGATGCTGCTAGACAGATGAGCAAGGCGCGTGGCGCTCAGGATCCTAGTCCACCCAGAGCCAGCTTCTCCGACGATCAGGCTGAGCCTTACTTCCACGAAGGCCTCAATAGAAGTCCCGCTGCTGTACCTGTCCGCGCTCCAGCCCCACCTTCTGCCGCCGCTGCTCGCTTCTACCAACACAACCGCAACGGCTCCAACACCAGTCTCGACAGCCAACACCATTTCATCGACCACCGTCATCAGGCTCATTCGCTCAGCAATGTTCACTCTCCCTCTGCCTTGCGTGGACGTTCGGCCCTCTCTCGTACTCCCATGCGCAGTCCCAATGCATACTTCCCTTCCAGCAGGAACAAGGAACACAACCTCATCGATGACGACATTGAAGACGACATCGACGGCGATGCTTCTCACGTCTCTCAAGGTTTGCCACACCTTCGTCGTCCCAGCCACCAATCCCACTCGTCCACTTCGCCCAACGATCGTCACGAGGACGATCCGAGCAACAACCCCACTCGCTTCCGACGCGATTCTTCTGCCGAGGATGACGTTTGCTTCCCTATGCACGACACCCATCCTTCCGAGGCACGCACGCACGACCTTCACCCCGAACACTTGCATGACGATGTTCGCGATGCTTACAACTCTCGTCCCGACGACGGGCACGTTCCACTCGGCTATCCCTTCACCTTCGATCTCGGCGCACTTGAAGACTTTGCCTCGGAGGAACGCGACCGTATTGGCATGTCGTCTTCCTGGAACGCTGCTGGATCGCCCGGTACAGGTCTTCGTCAGCGAGGTGCCGCGGCGCAAAAGGGATCAGGAGCCGGCTACGGTGTTTCTCCCGACAGCGACGACGCCACTTTCTACAGCCGTCGTCCACGCAAGCTGAGCACCTCGGCTGGTGCCTTTGGCAGCAGCAAGTACCAGCGCAAACTTGCTCTCTTCGAAGGTGGGGGAAGTGCTCCTCCTCCCGTTGCTGGTGCAGCTGCGTCCGCTAGCATCCTTGGCGGCGGCAGCGCAGCCACTCCCGGAGACGGCAAGAGGTCCATGGACGTCAACACTCCGCTCTTGGACAACGATACGCTTCCTTCTTACCATGGCTCGAACGGCGCAGCTCGTATGCACTCGTCGCAGTCGCACAGTGGGATGGGTCCTATGACTCCCGGTGCAAGCGGTCTTGGGCGCGCACGATCCGGTACGGGAGCGCTCAGCAGCCGTGGTGAGAAGCCTTATCGCTTCACTTTCTACTCGAACGCTTTGCCGTCGACTATCCATGCTCGTCATCTCTCTGAGCTGCCCGCTGATGGTCAGACTTTCGAAGAGCTTTTCAGCGGTCGCGAGAAGAGTGCGGATCACTCGCCTCCCACCGAGGGCAGTCAGAGTCGCAATGCTAGCCGCGCGCCTACCATCAATGCGGCCACTGCACGCATGTCGTCGCTTGGTCAGACGTTTGGTCGTATGGAAGGCAGCACTGCGCCTCCCACTGGATCCAACACGCCTGTACCCGGTGCTGAGGACGCAGCTCGGGCCATGAGCGGTCTCAGTGCCAGCCGCACCAAGGCGCTCCCTGGAGGGGGTATCCGAATGGAGCCCGACCCGGAAGCCAACACTTGGTGGCTCGACGTCCTCTCGCCCACCGATCAAGAGATGAAACTGCTCAGCCGCGTCTTTGGCATCCACCCATTGACCACCGAAGATATCCTCATGGAAGAGACGCGCGAAAAGATCGAACTCTTCCGCAACTACTACCTCGTGTGTTTCCGCTCCTTCGATCAAGACCCTTACAGTCCGACTTACCTTGAACCGCTCAACATGTACATCATCGTCTTCCGTGAAGGCACGCTGTCGTTCCACTTTAGAGGCACCCCTCACCCGCAAAACGTACGTCGACGGATCAAGCAGCTCAAGGACTATATCAACGTTACATCGGATTGGATCTCGTATGCTCTCATCGACGACATTACGGATGCCTTTGGACCGCTTATTCAATCCATCGAGTATGAGGTAGACTCGATCGACGAGCTCGTGTTGATCCTGAAAGAGGCGGAACAGTCGGATATGCTTCGACGGATCGGAACGTGTCGTAAAAAAGTCATGGGTCTGCTTCGATTGATGGGTAACAAGGCCGACGTCGTCAAAGGTTTAGCTAAAAGGTGCAACGAAAACTGGTCCGTCGCTCCCAAATCCGACATCGGACTCTATCTATCCGACATCCAAGACCATCTGATCACGATGACGCAAAACTTGAACCACTACGAGAAAATCCTCTCCAGATCCCACTCCAACTACTTAGCTCAGATCTCGATCGAGATGACCGACGCCAACAACCAGATCAACGACGTGCTGTCCAAGCTGACCGCGTTGGGTACGGTGATTGTGCCGATGAACGTGATTACGGGGTTGTGGGGGATGAATGTCAATGTTCCGGGACAAGGGGTGGAGAATTTGAGGTGGTTTGCGGGGATCTGTTCGGTGATGGTGGTGATCGCCGTGTCGGGGTATATTGCTGCTACGAGGTATTTGGAGAGGTCGCATTGAGAAGGTTGTTCGGGTTTTTGGTGTCGTTCGCAGGTTTTACTCAATTTGGCAGTTCTCGTGGTTGTACAGTTTGTGTCGATGGTGTGTGTATTGCTGTCGAGCTGAACTTCATTGAGTGTCTCGCTGACGATCTGGCTCATCATCTAAGTCATACGGCCTCCACCTGACCTTGATCCTATCACCCCTCTGCAGGCCCCCATACGCTCCCTCCCCACTCCCTTGTCCGACAGGCAACGGAACAGCATACATCCCGAAACAAGGACCCGCTCTCCCTTTTCCCCCTCCAATCCCTTGGACCTTCTTCACCCGCATCCGACTCCGATTCAACAGCTTCAACGGCACACTTGGATCCTTCTCCGCCGTCACTGGATCCACAGCGGTCAACAGACACCTCTGACACCTCGCTACCAACTGAAGCATCGCTTTCGGTCCGCTTTCCATGGAGGAGGAGGGTAGGATCCAAATGCGTTCCCAAGAATCTTCGCTGAACGCGGCGCTGTTCGACTTGACCACGATATTAGGTCTAAAACGGGCGATCGACAAAGCTTTGGGGTCGGACCATTTACGCGAATCGATACCGAAGATGGCTCGACCACCTCTACCATCCCCACCGTCTTTAGAGTCGAGCGCGGAAGCCAACTGATCGCGAACATAATCCAACGACTCGCTCGAAGCGACTAACAACGGATACTCATCTTGAAATTCGATGCCTCTCTTACCCTCCAACTCCTCTCTATCACCCTTTGACCAACTTCCACCGTCAGTTGGGGGTTTGAATATCGGGAAAGCATCACGTTTCGTCGGCGAGGACGTATCGAAGTGCACGAGCAGCACGGGGTAGCCTAAGAATTCACTTATCCATTCGCTGGGGTTCAGCTTGCGACTGTTATCGGCAAGGGAGGCGACTCGTCCGTCTGCGAAATCTCCGTACATTTCGATGGTGGGGACTTGTTTCCATGTCGCTAGTTGGGTTAGGGTGGGTCGGAGGGGCGTCGATGTTTCGCCTAGGTTTGGTGATGATTTTTGGCCGATTGCGGTTAGGCGTAAAGTGAGTGTGTTTGAGCGTTCGTCGATGACCGGTTGGATGAGGGTTAGTCGAGGCTCCTCTCGTAAGCTTATTTTTTCGAGTTTCCCAGCGGAAGAGGTACGGACGACCATCCACCGCCGATCGAGGTCAAAACCTTGCGAGGTGAGGTCGGCTTGTGCAATGGATACACCAGCGCACGATTTTATAGGGTATATAAAAATCTCGACAACCTCTCCGAGAGTTTCGTCCTTCGCTCCCGGTTCTGAAGAAGCTTCATCACCTCCATACCTTCCGTTCGACTTAGACGATGGGTACAGATACTGTCGTAGCACGCCGATGGTTATGAGAAGCACAAACACGTAGATCTGTGCTGTTACGCGATTCGGTGAAGTAGCGTCCCTCCATCGTGCTTGAAGCGACTCGGAGGGGTCGAAGAATGGCAGTTTGGCTGGCATGACGGCATGGGTATGGTTTTGAAACGAAGAAAGGGGAGTCGAGAGAACAACACACTTGCGAAAAATGTATCGACTGCCGAGGAAGGAACGGCGAAAAATTGGAAAGGCGTGATTTTTGTGTGGCCCAAGCGCGGAAGAGGTCCGGAGCGGACTTAACGTGCGGCTTTTTCGAAAAACGTCTTTCCCCGCACTTTTTTTCGTGTGTGGCACGGCGGAAGGGAAAATGTTTTGATTGCCGGTGACAGTGTGACGAGTTGGTAGAAAGGAGCTTCCCCACATTCCGTAGAGAAGACTGAAAGCCCGCTCATAGGTGTACGGTAAGCTACCGCACAAGATCTTTACCCTATTCGGTCTCTGCGAATCGATAGCTTCAACTCTCACCATCACTTTCCATCATCACCGGAATCACACTCTCACCCAAAGTCATCTTCTCGAAACAAGCTCTCGTCACAATGGCACAATCCCACCCGCAGGTTCAAATCCACCGCCAATCCATCGAAAACCGCGACAATTTCTGGCTCAAAGCCGCTCGAGCGATCCACTGGCACAAATCGCCCTCGGTCGCTTTCGGTCCCAGCAGCAACCGTGATTGCGACTACCTCGACCCTCAAGGCAACACCTGGTTCCCCGATGCCCAACTCAACACGTGCTTCAACGCTCTCGATCGACACTGCTATGCTCCCGCTAACCCATCCGCTGCCCCTGTAACCGTCTCCCCCGACACCCCGCATCTGGCGCTCTCACCTACTGCGCACAGAATCGCGTTTCACCACGTCTCGCCTCTGTCGTTCCAAACGCAACAATCGCGATCAGTGACGTACTATGAGCTGCTGCAGCAGGTTCAGATCGTGGCGGGGATTTTGAGACATAAAGGTGTGGGGAAGGGGGATGCGGTGGTAATCTACATGCCCATGGTGGTGGAGACGTCCGTTGCGATGTTGGCGTGTGCGAGGATCGGAGCGGTGCATTCGGTGGTTTTTGGTGGATTTGCTCCCAAAGAGTTAGCGAAAAGGATTCAAGATTCGGGTTGTAAGATGGTCATCGCTGCTAGTTGTGGGCTCGAACCTAAAGGTCCAGTGGACTACAAGCCGTTGGTCGACGAAGCGTTGAGGGTATCGGAACATAAACCTTCATCAGGATTGCTTTTGTTACGAAGGCATACGATCAAAGGTCACACACCGGCCCAGTGCGCTCTTGACGGCAACCCAGGTCCTTCAGGTCTCCCGGAATACGATTGGGAGATCGAAGCCCATCTGACTTCCACCAAAACATCCGGCAGATCCCCCTGCTACGAATGCATCCCCGTAGCATCCCAAGATCCCGTCTACACCATCTACACCAGCGGCACCACCGGCGCACCCAAGGGAGTCTGTCGCTTATCCGGCGGTCACATCGTAGCGCTCCGCTACTCGATCGAGCACGTGTTTGGTATGAAACCGTCGGACGTCATGTTTTGCGCTTCCGATCTCGGTTGGGTGGTAGGACACTCGTACATCCACTACGGACCTCTGCTGCTGGGTGCAACTTCGATCATCTTTGAAGGCAAACCGATCCTTCCGGATGCGGGCATTTGGTGGAGGATCTGCTCCCAGTATAAGGTGACGCAGATGTTTTGCGCTCCCACTGCGCTGCGGGCTATTGTGGGGCAGGATCCCGAGTCGAAGTTGATGCGCGCTCAGGGGGTGGATTTGAGGAGTTTGAGGACGTTGTTTTTAGCCGGGGAGAGGAGTGAGCCTCAGATAGTGGCCAAGTTTGAGCGGTTGTTGAAGGAGTTAGCTGCACCGGGGGCGCAGACTAACGATAATTTTTGGTCGAGCGAGTCCGGGTCGCCGATTACGGGTTTGATGATGTCGTCTGCGTTTGGGGCGTTGGCGGCACGACCGGGGAGTGCGGGTTTGCCGATGCCCGGTATGGACGTGAGGATCGTCGACGACGACGGTCGGGAGCTGCCAAGAGGTCAGATGGGAAACCTCGTCCTCGCTACTCCTTTAGCACCTTCTTTCCTCGGCGGTCTGTGGCGCAATCCAGATCGATTCTACAGCTCCTACTTTTCCACTTTTGCTCAAAAGGGTGGGTGGTTCGAAACCGGCGATCAAGGCATCATCGACCCCGACGGCTACATCTCCATCCTCGCCCGTTCCGACGACATCATCAACGTCTCTGCTCACCGTCTCGGAACCGGTCTGATCGAACAGGTCGTCACCTCTCACCCCGACGTCATCGAATGTGCAGTCGTAGGCGCTCCAGACAAGCTCAAGGGACAATCACCGTTCGCCATCGTCGTAGCTCATAGCAGAGTCGCAGCGGCTACTGGCGGCGAGTCGCACAACTCGGTGACCAGCGAGTCTGCCAAGCAGATGCTGAAGAATATCAACGATCACGTGAGGAAGGAGATGGGTCCCATCGCTCAGCTGAGTGGGTTGATCGAGGCGCAAAAGTTGCCAAAGACTAGGAGTGGCAAGACGCTGAGGAGGAGTTTGAGGCAGGCGGTGGAGAATGCTGCGGCTGGAAAGAGGAGTGAGTACGGCGCGCTGAAAAATGCAGCGATGCTTTGATGTAGTGGACAAGATTTTGGCTGACAGCTTCCTTTTCCCTTTTCATTCTCACTGTACTCGGTCATTGGATGTGCAGATGCACCCGTCGAGTAAGTATCTTTTCTTCTCCAAAGCGTTCAGCGATGTCGATGGTACGACGTTGGCTGTCACGGCCCGCGTGATTGCCGGATAATGTTACCGGAAAAAGGCGAATTTAGGATGGGCTTGGCATTTTTCGCAGATCTATCGCGCAATTTTTCCCGTTTCCCCCGCAAAAAAGAGTCGCGGCGGTAACTCTCACTGCACGCGCACGGCCCGACGGTGGACTTCACATCCGACTTGCTTGAAACGATCTTTCTTACTTACCATCATCTTTTTCACTTTGTGTTACTTCTCAAACAGCTTCCCTCCGACCATCGAAGACAAGGACGTCATCGATACCGTTCGCACCGCCATCGAGAAGTACTTTGACGCTCTCGATCGACCTTCTTCTGCCAACGCAGCTTTCAACGCATCAGTAGACGACACCGCTTCACAGTCAGCTCCGGTTCCAGCCTTACCAGCCAACATCAAACCCAACATGAAAGCTCTCCAACTCGAACGACCCTCAGGCGAACCCAAAAAGGGTCAACGAAACATCGCTGCGGTTCGCGAAGTGCCCACGCCCAAACCCACTTCGGACCAAGTCCTCGTCAAGATCCTCGCAGCAGGCTTCAACCGTCGCGATGAATGGTCGATGGTTGGCGCGTATCCTGGTCTCGTTTACAAGAACGCAACCATGGGATGCGATGGTGCTGGTGTTATCGTTTCACCCTCGGGCTTCAGCATTCCCAACTCGCACCCTGACCAACTCGTCCTCCTCACCCCCACCCGCGGGTGGCACTCTGATCCCAGCGGACCGGAAACCGAACTTCCCGGCCTCTCCCTTGAACAGCGGTCCAACGGCCTAGGCGGTTCAGGGTTTGGAATTCTCGGCGCCACCAAACCAACCAACGGAGTCGGGACGTTCGCCGAATACGTAGCTGTCGAAAAGGATCACGTCGTAGCAGCGCCCAAACACCTTACACCCGAACAGGCGGCGACGTTACCGTGCGCTGCGGTAACCGCCTACCGCGCACTCTTCACTAAAGGTCAGATCACCAAAGGTCAAAATCTGCTGCTGACCGGTGTAGGTGGAGGAGTGGCGATGTTGGCGCTTCAAATGGCGGTTGCTGCTGGTGTCAATGTGTACGTCACCGGTGGGTCGGCTGAGAAGATCTCGCGTGCGGTCAAATTAGGTGCCAAAGCAGGGACAGAGTACAAAGACCCTACTTGGCCGAGTAAAATCCTCAACCTCCTCCCTGCGTCCCGACCTTACCTGGATTGCGTAGTCGACAGCGCGGGAGGGGAGATCGCGGTACAAGCACAGAAAGCGGGGTTGAAGGCGGGGGGAAAAGTGGTGATTTTCGGTATGACCGCAGCACCCAAGTTGAGTTTTACGATGAGAGAGGTGTTGAAGAATATCGAGGTTCTAGGGTCTACGATGGGCAGTGCGAGGGAGTTTGAGGAGAGTATTAGGTTTGTAGAGAGGCATAGGATCGTGCCGGTGGTGGATACGGTGTTGGACGGGTTGGAGGAGGCGGGGAGAGGGTTCGAGTTGTTAGCTGAAGCGGATAAGAGGAGCGGTGGGAAGGTGGTGGTTAAGGTGTCCAACGTGGAGGGGGGGAAGAGCAAATTGTGAGGGCTGAGAAAAAGCTCATGTGATACGTCTGAAGCAATGTATCTTTTCTCAAAGAAAGTGAGAGTTTGTGTGATCTCAGCTTGGAGAACTGTGCTGAGAGCGGTTGAATGATGTGAATGACATACCGATACAAATACAAACTGCTTCCCCCTCACTTGCCCTTCGACGTCGGCGGACCCATCAACCCATCCCCCTTCGCCCCGGGCAACAACGAAAACTGACCCTCCTTAAACCACTTTGCCTCCCTCTCCTTTTCTCCTCTCTTACTCGGATCGACCAACTCGATCCCCTGCACCGGCGTAAACGACAACGACGACGCCGTCCCATCCACCTGACCTGCCAACACCGAACTCGTCCCTCCCGCACTCGCCCCCCTAAGCGCCGCCAACCTACTCTTATTCGCCTTACTAATCTTACCTTTACTCCTCTCCTCCGCCGTCTGCGCTCGGATTTTCCCACTCCCACTACTCGAAATCATCCCCAACCCCACACTCTCATCATACCCAAACGCCTCCTCCTCCTGCTTGCCAAACTCCATCCTGTTCTGCATCTTGCGCAACTCGGTCATTCCGTTCCTCTCCTTTGCTTTGCGTGCTTTCCTACCACCCCTCCTCTTCTTCCCACCACTACCCTCCTGCGGTATCGGTAGAACCTTGTCCAACTTCTGCGGTGGTGGCTCTAGCAACTTTTCAATCTTCTTCGCCAACTCGTCGTGCAATTTGGACCCGTATGAACCATCCCGACTAGCAGTTTTACCGGCATCCATACGCGCGGCGAGCAGTGCTTTCGCTGAAACCATTCGGATTGCTTGCCGTTTATAATCGTCGGGTGTGTTGGCGATGAGCGAACTCTGCATGATGAAGCCGTTGGAGCGAGAAGAGTTGGCGTGGGCGGAGGAGAGACCGATCGAGTGTTTTTTGGCTGCTCCGAGAAGGTGTACGTTGCAAGCTGGGATTTTGGAGAGGCCTTCCAGCCCACCAGCGACGCCGAGGAGTTTGGTGGCTGTACGTGTGCCGACGACGGCGGAGAGGTTGGGTGCGACGAACGACATTCGTGATTCGACGTAGGCGAGGATCCGCGAGCGTACGGATTCCAGTTCGAATACCATTTCGAGTGCTTCTTGAACGGCGTGCCATTCTGATGGTGGGAGAGGTTGGCCGGAAGTGGTTGATGCAGTCATACTGATGACTACGACTGTACCGTGTGGGAGAATGCCCTCGAGCGAAGAAGTCGGAATAGATTCGTCGTTTCCTATCGCTTTCACCGCCTGGATGTAGTCCCAAGGGTTAGGAATCAGCGTTTCGAGTTCCGGAAAACGAGGCGAGTAATGATCGCGAATGAACTTGTGCACCACCATCACTTCGTTATCGACATCTACAGCAATGTTGTTCGCTTTGACGATAAGATGGTACTCGGGCGAATCTTCGAGCACTCCTGCCAGATCCGGCTCGGGAAGCGCCATAAAGTGGTCGATCTGTTTGAGCACTTCGTGGACTTTGCTACCGCTGTGCAGAAGTTGTGCGACACTGCGCACGCTTGTTGTTTTGGTGAGATCGAGGTTGTCCACTTCAGCCTGATCTCGTTCGGCTGCAGGCTGTACAGCGTTGCGACCGAGCTGCATCGCGTTGGAACTTCCTTGTCCTGCGGTGGAAGACGAAGATGACGCTGTTGCATTGCCATCCGCCATCGATGCATCACCATCGTCATCATCGCTCCCGTCTTCGAGGTCGTCCAAGTCAGCATCGTCTATATGTGTTCTTTTGGGTTCAGGACCGTCACCGTTCTCGGGATGGGCGCGCTTGCGACTATCGGTGCCAGCTCCATTTGCGGTTGGTTGAGCGTCGGATTGCTCCTGAATGCCAATCTCCTGCTCTTCGTCTGAGCCAAAGTCGGCCAGCAAGTCGTCTGCAAAGCTGGCCATCTTGAAGTGCTGCAGCGTCGATGGCCAATATGAACAACGGTGGCTGTGGGTGAATGGAAGAAGGAAAGCAAGGGTCCATCCGCAGCTCAGCTTTTGGAGAAAAATCTCGGCCGTCAAACAGAAGCTGCGTTTGGCAATGTGGAGAAGAAAGCTTCTCGCCGAGACCCGAGGTCCAAAAAAAGCTCAGCCACTTCACTTCGACCTCTTTCGTTTCCTTCCCTTTGTTCGACTCTACACACATCACTACATCGTCTCTCTCCTGTTCAACAGAGAATCGCCAAGAGCAGCAGGCTGCTTCATTCGACAGTAAAAAAATGGCCCAACTACCACCCTACCTAGTGCGCATAGTCGCATCAATGCTCACCCAAGCTCTCACACGAAAGCTCGCCAACTCCCCACTCTTCTTCCGCATCGTCGACCGAATGATCCACGAAATCGATCACATGCCACATCGAGTCCAAGGTCGACAAGTGCCACCATACCAGCCACCAGTGGGTATGCGGGAAAGCGAGTGGGATCAGGATCATGGAGAACCGCATAACGAGCCTTCACCCTTTCCAGCTTCGACAAAGGGTAAAGAAGGTGGAGAGTCGAGTAAAGTAGCAGCGAGCTTTGAGGAGGCACAAAGACAAAGAGCGAGAATGTCGTGTCAGCAGTCGCAGAGGTTGGCGCTGAGAGATAGAGAGAGGGCGCAGGAACAGCAAAAGAAGAATGAAGGCGATAAAGTGTCGAAGGAGTTGAAGGAGTTGCAGGAGAAGTTGCGCGAGTTGAGGAGTAGGCCGCCGGGCTCTGCATAGCGGTTCACCATATCAATCACTTACATACTACGCATAGGGTCCCCTCATACGACGCAGGTGGCCTACACTATATACCCTCGTCGTGTTGTTCACCTTCACATCGACAACCGCCGTCTCTGTAACATTATATTTCGTCACCTACCACGACTACTACCAATTGTACTCATAGATCTCACTATAGAACGCATTCTAATATCCTTTCAGCAACAGACTGAGCGTGTGGATTTCGATCATGCTACGAAGAGTGGTGACAACGGCTGAAAGCATCAAAAGGTGTCAGAAGGCTCATCTCGAGCCGCTTTCGAATATTCTGATGTTGTTAGAGCGACTGTTGGTGCCGACAAAGAAACTTGCCCGACGGCGATATGGGACCGATGTAGGACAAAGGATCGTTCTGCAGGACTGATTCACGTCTTTGCTCGCACTGTGCGCCCTGCTACTTGAATTGTTCCGTAGATGGCTACTTGATTGCCGGACAAGCGTTCGTTTTTGCCCTGAACCTCGACAAGCACCGCCTTGTTGTGCAATTGGTAGCTCGCAGATCGAGGAGCTGTGTTTCGCCAGGTGGATAAGGAACACTGGCATACGCACTTCTGTTGGCTCTCAGTCTTTGCGAGGTGACTTGCCCTCCTCAAAATATCGTCAAACGGAGAGAGGGTCGGGATGACTTGACAGCCTTCTCCTGTGCAGTGTAAACAGGGCGGCGCGCACAACGAGAACGCGACTTGACTTCAGAAGAGCACTTTACGCGACACGCGCTTACACGTTGGAACGCGTCGAGAGCAATTTACACGACGAGCGTTTCTGTGTTTGGCGAAAATCAAAGGAAAATCAACGCTTTCGAGCGAGACAAGACAAGACAGTCTTTGCACAGGCGCATGAGCAGTGTCGTGTTGAGTTTGGGTTGGAAGCGCGCGCAAAGAAGCAAAGCGCAGAAAGAGGAAACAACACTTCGCGCTCAGCGTTTGACTCTGAACATCATCAACATCACTTCAACCATCACTTTCCAACTTCTTTCCACCTGCTTTTCCCTCCACACTCTCACTGACTCGATACCCAATCAAGAAGCATCGCCCAGATAGATTCTGCTCCATCTCGCTTCTCATCCACGCTTTCTTCCTCACAAGAGCACTCGGTCTAGCCATATCCATAGGAAAGGATGTCGTCCTCTTCCGCAATGCCCTCCTCGCCTTTGGGCAGGATCGGTGGTCAGAACCGAAGCGGCGATCAGGACCGTCTCGACCCTCTCGCCCTCGGCAGGTCCAACAGCACAAGTGGCGTAGGCGCCAGTGCACACCGAGCCTTCACCCCAGGCACCTCCGAAGCTGGCTCGTTCAACCTCGAACGTCAGTTGCGAGGTCAATACGAAGATGATGCTAGCACCGTCAACGGTGACCAGTCTCGACCCATGGACGAAGATGCTACTCCTCGTCGCCCTCGAGCGCGCGCTGCTGTCGACACCCAAGATATTCCTCCCGTCGTCGACGAGGTCGGTGAACGCGTGCGTGAGGGTTTCGCACAGTTCCTCGAAAGCTTCGTCGACCAGCCCTTGTCAGGCTCGCCCGACCCCAACGGCGAAAAGGTGCAGGATCCCGTCTACATTGACCAGATCTACGCTCTGCGAGACTACAACCGCACTACACTCTTTGTCGACTTCAGCCACATTCTTCGCCACGACGAGGTCCTGGCTCGCGCCATCAGCGATCAATACTACCGTTTCGTCCCTTACCTCCGTCGTGCGCTGCTCGACCTCGTCAACACGTACGTGCCCAACTACCTATACCTCAACGCACACGTCGCTGCCACCGCATCGTCCGGTCTCATCCACAGAGACTTTTCCGTCTCGTTCTACAACCTCGGTCTCGTCTCTGGTATTCGTGACATGCGCACCGACCGTGTTGGGAAGCTCGTCTCGATCAGCGGTACGGTAACGCGAACCAGTGAAGTCAGGCCAGAGCTCCTCTACGGCGCTTTCACCTGCACCTCTTGCAACAATGTGGTGCGCGATGTCGAGCAGCAGTTCAAATATACCGAGCCTGTCATGTGCAGGAATCCAGTCTGCCAGAACAGGAGAGAGTGGCAGCTCAACGTGGACCAGAGTCGATTCTGCGATTGGCAAAAGGTTCGTATCCAGGAGAACGCAAACGAAATCCCGACTGGAAGTATGCCGCGCAGTCTGGACGTGATCTTGCGATCCGAGATCGTCGAGCGAGCCAAGGCTGGTGACAAGTGCGTGTTCACGGGTACGTTTATTGTCGTGCCTGATGTATCGCAGCTTGGTGTGCCTGGTGTCAATGCGCAGATTCAGCGAGAGGCACAGGGAGGTCGACCAGCTGAGGGTGTCAATGCACAGGGTGTCTCTGGTCTCAAGAGTCTCGGTGTGCGCGACTTGACCTACAAGACGGCTTTCCTTGCCTGCATGGTGCAGAGCGCTGATGCGCGAGGAGGCAACGACATCCGTGCCGATTTCACCGACGACAACGAAGATCCCGAGACGCTCATGGATTCGCTCACCGAAGCGGAGAGGGACGAGCTCGAAGCCATGGTCATGTCCGAAGACATTTACAGCCGACTCGTCCAGTCCATCGCACCCACCGTCTACGGTCACGATATCGTCAAGAAGGGTATCTTGCTCCAGCTCATGGGCGGTGTCCACAAATCGACAAAGGAAGGAATGCGTCTTCGTGGCGATATCAATATTTGCATCGTCGGCGATCCTTCTACGAGCAAGTCGCAGTTCCTCAAGTACGTCTGCGGTTTTATGCCTCGAGCCGTCTACACTTCGGGCAAAGCTTCTTCCGCTGCTGGTCTCACAGCTGCTGTGGTCAAGGACGAGGAGACGGGCGAGTTCACCATCGAAGCCGGAGCGCTGATGCTCGCGGACAACGGTATCTGTGCTATCGACGAGTTTGACAAGATGGACGTGGCCGATCAAGTGGCGATCCACGAGACCATGGAACAGCAGACGATCAGTATCGCCAAAGCTGGTATTCAAGCAACCCTCAATGCGCGCACATCGATCCTTGCCGCTGCCAACCCGGTCGGTGGACGATACAACCGCAAGCAGACGTTGCGTGCTAATGTAGCCATGTCCGCTCCTATCATGTCGCGTTTCGATCTGTTCTTCGTCGTGCTCGACGAATGCAACGAATCAGTCGACATGAACATTGCTCAGCACATTGTCAACGTTCACCGCTTCCGCGATGCTGCTATCGACCCCGAATTCAGCACCGAGGCGATCCAGAGGTACATCCGATACGCGCGCACCTTCCAGCCCAAGTTGACACCGGAAGCTAGTGACGTGCTGGTGGACAAGTACCGACAGCTGCGTCAAGACGATTCGGGACCGGGCAAGAACTCGTATCGCATCACGGTGCGTCAGTTGGAGTCGATGATCCGACTGTGCGAGGCTATCGCACGTGCCAACTGCCGACACGAGATTACGCCTGCGTTTGTTCGTGAGGCTTACTCCCTCTTGCGCCAGTCGATCATTCATGTTGAGAAGGACGATATCGACTTTGACGAAGAAGAGGAGGAAGAGCAGCAGCGATCGGCACTCAAGAAGGAGAGGCAAGGTACGGCTGATGCCTCTGCTGCTCAGCCGTCGTCATCGCTGGGTGCAATGGACGAAGATTCGATGGACCCCAACATGCAATCTTCGCTCGGACAGGCTTCTGCCGCGCTTGCTGCGGTTTCAGGCGAGATGGCGTCCAGCTCGGCCGCATCCAAACGCAAGATTCGAATCACGTTCGACCGATACTTGGAGATCACAAGTCTCGTCGTGTTGCGAGTCAACGAGGTGGAGCGACAAACGATGCGCGGTGTACCACGCTCCGAGTTGATCGATTGGTACCTGCTGCAGCGCGAGAACGAGATCGAGACGGTGGACCAGTTCGAGGAAGAGACGGAGCTGATCAAGAAGGTTCTCACCAAGATGGTCAAAGATTCCATGTTGCTCGAGCTGCGAGAGCAGTTGGACGAGGATGGGAACCCGATCAGCAGTGTTGGTGATTCGTCGGGTGCGAGTGGGTCGTCGGCGGCTGATCCGGTGCTGATGGTTCATCCACAGGTGGATATCGATAGTATTGGTGCTACGACTAGCTCTGCATGATACGATGATGTTTTGCTTTGGACCGATTATAAGATGTACTTTTAGATTCGTATGGTTTTTGGCTTTGGTCGTTTGTACCTGAGTTTCTAGGTTCGTGTATGGATATCATGTTTACCCCAATCTCGTGTGCAGTGCTTGATTCGTGAAACAAGTGAGTGGTGGATGCAATAGGGGCTGCATATCAAGGCGAGATCAGCTGACTGCTATGCAACCATCTCCTAAGTTAACGCTTATCATACGAGATGGTGGATCGTAATTCTGCCGAGGCAAATGAATTTCAGGGTCCTTCTTGGAAAAGGATTACGCGAAGCAAGATCTGAGTGTGCTAAAGTGCTGCTCCTCGCCACGCCGCAAATCTCTCGCTTATGGGGCCCCTGAGCTTAATCATTCCGAATCGAGCACAGCTTGGTATCATCGACTCTTCGTTCAACCACTCACCCTTCGACAACCGATAGACTCCACTACAGAGGCTCGGTAGACTGGTCAACCATCAAGAGCAACAGGACCATCGCCTTACACCACACTCGTTTAGACTGAACCGCTTGACTCTCGGGCATCCCCTTATCAACGCCACTCATTCGACAGCAGTCCCCAGATTTCATTTCTCAGACCCATTCTCATCGTCAACTTCATCCGCACTTCATATCGGTCATCTCAGCCCCACGATCAGAAGATAGATTCCCGAGATAGGTAATTCTGCGAAGGATCCGCAAGCTGACCTCGTCAGCATCAGCCATTGACCGCCATGACTGGCGCCGGCTACCACCTGCTACCCAGCAGAGGGAGTGAAGAGACATGTGTTTCCATGGATGAAGAGCTCAAGGTCGCTCAGGACAAACATGCACTTCATTCTTCGACCGACAGTATCGACGATGACGATGTAGCTACCAGACGCAAGAAGCCTTGGCTGTTGTTCAAAGCCATCCTCTGTCTTGTCCTCATTGCATCCACCGCCTTTGCTGCCTGCTGCGTGTATCGCAGCGGCAGAGGAAATGGAGCGGCCGCGATATGGACGAATCGACCCTTCATAACGAACCATCCGAAATCAACTCACATCGCTTCCAGTTCAGATGTCGTGTTCGGCCTCGGCATCGGCGATGTCACCGGTCCCATCGTCGAAGTCAATATGATGGGATACGCCTCCCTCCCTCAAACAAACACCGGCTTGCACATCCGTCTGCGATCCCGCGCCTTCATCGTCGGCTCAAATGAACCCCCCACTTTCAGATCAAGACTCGCCGCAAGACTCCAAAGCCTGCTCCCCACCGCCGACGGATCAGCCACCAGGTGGCTGTTTATCAACTCGGACATCTGCATGGGTGATACAGCCGTTCGCAAAGCAGTCGTCGATGGACTCCGAGAAAAGTATCCAGGCATCTACGGCGAGCGCAATATCGCCTTCGTGGGCACACACTCGCACGCTGGTCCCGGTGGATTCATGCAAGCACTTCTTCCGACACTTACATCCAAGGGAGTCATCTTGCAAAACTTTGATGCTATCGTGCAGGGTACCATCCGAGCAGCCGAAAGAGCGCACGAAGATTTTGTAGCACGGCAAGCTAAGGTCGAACAAGGCAGCACCCGTTTGAGCTACGGCAAGACGAGGCTAGAAGATGCCCACATTCAGCGCAGTCGATACGCGTACGAGCAAAACCCGCAGGAGGAGAGAGAGATCTACAATGACGAAGATCAAGATCATGATTTCGGGTTGTTGAAGTTCGAAGATATCAGCTCGGATGCAGATAGCACAGCAGCAGGGTTTTTGTCGTGGTATGCGGTTCACGGAACGTCGTTGTACGAGAACAACACGCTGACATCTGGAGATAACAAGGGACTTGCTGCGCTGCTGTACGAAACAGCGGAGCAGCCGGACAAGCTTCCCGGTCAGACCGACTTTGTGGCTGGATTCTCGCAGGCGCTGGTGGGAGATACGTCGCCCAACACCAAAGGTGCGTTCTGTGACGATGGATCCGTGTGCGAGTTCAAGCATTCGACGTGCGATAATGGGAAAGGGCAAGAGCGGGTACAGACGTGTCATGGTAGGGGACCGGCGTGGGGTCAAGACGAGTTCTTAGCTGTAAGCCCGACGGGAGGATACGATTGGGCGTCCAACGAGATCATTGCGCGCAAGCAGGTGGATGCTGCGCGTGAGATCATGCAGCGAAATCCCGAGTCCGGTGCTGCCGGCGAGTATGAGGGAATGACGTTGCTCATCGGACCCATCAAGAGCGTCAAGATGAACGTCGATATGAGCCAGTACACCATCTACCGATCTGATGGCAGCCGGGTCAAGACGTGTCCTGCCGCTCTCGGATATGGCTTCGCGGGAGGCACTACGGACGGTCCTGGAGCATTTGACTTTGTGCAGGGTAGCAACAAGTCCGATCATCACAATCCCTTCTGGGACCTGGTCAAAGGATTCGTCAAGAACCCCGGTCCGGAACAGATCGAGTGTCAAGCACCCAAAGCGATCTTGCTTGACATTGGCGAGATTCACAAACCTTATGATTGGGGACCTTCCATCGTCGAAGTTCAGATCTTGCGCGTTGGTCAATTGTTCATCTTGATTGTGCCTGGAGAGTTTACCACCATGGCTGGAAGGAGGTTGAAGCGCGCCGTTGGGGAAGCGATTAAGCGGGTGGGTTTGGTGGAGGAAGGTGTGGAACCGATAGTACAAGTCAGCGGTCCAGCATCGACCTACGGCCACTACGTGACTACCGAAGAAGAGTACAGCGTTCAGAGATACGAAGGATCCAGTACTTTGTTCGGACCACATACGTTGGAAGCGTACATGGACGTGTTTTCGCGACGTCTGGTACCAGCTTTGCGAGAAGGTGCAAGAGACCTGCCAGTGGGACCGCAAAAGTCATTCGACATCAGTAAAGCGTGGAAGTTCAAAACTGGTGTAGTTTACGACAATCCTCCCGTAGGAAAATCGTTCGGAGACGTCCTTCAACAACCGTTGCTCTCATACCCGATCCCCAACTCTAACTCCTCCCTTCACAACGGCTCACCAACCACATCGTCACACTCGAACATCACAGTCTCGTTTGTAGGCGCTAACCCACGAAACAACCTACGCCTCGAATCGACGTACTTCGAAGTCCAACGGTATACCGATAGCGGAACGTGGACGGTTGAAAGGACGGACGGTCATCATTCAACAACAATGCGCTGGACGAGGACGAACGAGTTCCACGGATCGAGTAGGGTTGATATCGGATGGGATGTGGAACAGTGGACACAGCCAGGGTTGTATAGGGTGGTGTATTACGGGGATAGGAAGACTCCGTTCACGGGAAAAATTCAAAGTTTTGAGGCGGTGTCGGATGAGTTTTACGTTGTGTAAAGAGTCGATCGGATAGTGTATATACCCAAGTTGAAACGATAGGTGCTTATGGAACGATGTTGACTGCCTGTGTGAGTGCAAGGATGAGAGATGGGGAACACGCGCATGTTTACAAAGGTGTACCAACCGCTGAAGAGGAAGTGACTGAGTCAGCTGTGCGTACATACTGTAGCCTTAGCTTTTTCACGATTCACTTGAATGTCTATTCTTGGTTCAGGCACGTTCAGAAACAGCTGTGCTCACGATGACTAAGAGTGAAAACAAGCTCACAGCACTTCTTCATCACGGGAAAACCAGTCGTACTATTGTCAAGTGGGAGACTTTCTACACAACAAACTACAAGTCAGATCACTTAGAGAGTACCCTTCTGAGCACTCTCAACCGCCTTGGCAGCAGCCTCGTCCAACCCATCGAAAGCGAAAATCTTGAGGTTGGAGTTCTTGATCAACTCCTTGGCCTCCTTCTCATGCGTACCCTGAAGACGAACCACGAGGGGGATGGACATATCCAACTCCTGAGTAGCCTGAATGATACCCTCGGCGATCTTCTTGCACGAAACGATACCACCAAAGATGTTGACAAAGATGCCCTTGACCTCTTTCGAGTTGAGCAAGAGCTCGAAAGCCTTTTTGACGGAAGCGGCGGAAGCGGTACCTCCGACATCCAAGAAGTTGGCAGGGTTCCCACCGTTGAGCTTCAACACATCCATCGTAGCCATGGCCAAACCGGCACCGTTGACGAGACATCCAATGTTGCCGTCGAGCTTGATGAAGTTCAAGCCGTACTTGGCAGCCTCGACCTCATCTGGGTCTTCCTGGGTGGTGTCACGGAGCTCGAAAACGTCAGCCTGACGGAAGTCGGCGTTCTCGTCGAATCCAAGCTTGGCGTCCATGCAGAGAACCTCACCGTCCTTGGACTCGGCAAGGGGGTTGATCTCGACCTGAGTAGCATCCTTCTCGTCAAAGAGCTTGTAGAGCTTCTGGAAAGTCTCGGCCGCCTGCTCTTCCTGCTTGACACCGGTGAAGCCGAGCTTCTTTGCGATTCCAAGAGCATCCTCCTTGGAGAGACCCTTCTCAAAGTCGATGGGAGTAGTAATGATAGCGTCGGGGTTCTCGGCAGCAACCTCTTCGATCGACATACCACCCTGGTTGGAAGCGATCAAGACAGGCAACTGGGTAGCACGATCGTTCAAGACGGCAACGTAGTACTCGTGGTGTGGAGGACGAGCCTCTGCGATCATGACGGCGTTGCAAAGACGACCAGCAGCACCGGTCTGCTTGGTGATCAACTTGTTGCCGATCATCTTGGCAGCCAAATCACGAGCCTCTTCCGGAGTCTTGATCAGGTGAACACCGCCCTGAAGACCGGAATCAAAGTGACCTTTACCACGACCACCGGCAAGAACCTGCGCCTTGATGACAATCTCTTTACCACCAAACGACTGGGCAGCCTTGTAAGCCTCTTCGGGCGACTTGGCAGCGATGTACTTGGGAACGTTGATGCCGTATTTGGTGAGAACGTCCATGGAAAGATGCTCGTGGATCGAGAGGTATCGTTTCTGTGCGGCGGCGGGACCACCTCGGACCATGGTGCGGGCCATGGAGGCGCGCGTGCGGAGTGCGTTGAACAGCATATTGACGAGCGAATGCGGAGGGGAGGAAGGGTGAAGAAAAGGATGGAGGAGGGAGAAGAGCGAAATGATGATGCGACGATGATATCGAATTGGCTCGCCGACTCGCACAGAGACAGAGAAACACACACACCGACACCCGAAAGCTCTCTCGCTCACCAGCGAAGACAAGAGCACGGACGCGACCGTCGTTGGCCTATTTTTTCGCTCGCTGTGTCAGTCAGAGACGGCCAACTCTTCCGGACTCAACGGAAAGCAAAGCTCGGCTCATTCCGTCGAGCCACCTCCGATTCGTTCCCTCGCGCTGAATTTCCAAGCCAAACAAAAAGTCGATCACGCAGCACAACAGTCGAACATCTCTAGAAAATCAAGAAAAATTGCCCGATCTGCAGCTTTTTGAACTTTTTTGCGGATTTCGGATTTGTTCTTCCCAACCTCGAAAGCTAAAATTTCAGGAAAACTGCGCTGCGTGGAGAAGAAAATTTGGCATAGAGAAATGGCTTCTTTCGATCTTCTACACCATCTTCAACAAACACTCTGCTACCACAACAACACCCGTCGTCGATCCAGCAGTCTCCAAAGAATATTCGCAAAATGGCAGCCGGCAAGTTCGGATCCGGTGGGTCCAAGATGACCATGAAGGTGGCATCGGCAGGCACAAGCTCGTCAGCTCGTGCAGGACCATCAAAGCAAAACGGTGCTGCGAGTAGAGGCAAGAAGGCCGTTATCCCAGACAGCGACTCGGAAGAGGCAATGGACGATGCCGATCAGATCTCGCTCGAAGGAGGTGATGAATACGATGACGACGAGCCCGACACAGAAGACGAGATCGAGGCAGCCAAAGGTGCCGGTTCCAAGAGCAAAAAGACTGCCAAGCGAAAGCGCAGAGCTACCTCTCCCACATCATTCGGTAACGCACTTGAAGGTTTGCTTGGCATCGCGCCTTCTACATCAGCAGATGCTCTGGAAACGCTCGACGAGGCGGCAGAGGACGAGGATGAGGATGCGACAAACAAGAAGAGCAAGAAGAAAGCCAAATCAACACCAAAATCAGAATCGCAAGCACCCGCCATCCTATCCCTCGCACCCCACCTGCGTCGATCCGCTCAGTCCACCTCTCTCAGCGCACGAGCAGCTCGCATCGCACTCGAACAAAAGCGTCGACGCGAAGAACGATGTCACGTCAAGGACGTCATTACCGGATGGGGTCCACCTGGCGTACTCCCCGCATTGGAAGACGAGGACGGAAACATCATCGAAACCTATCCTACCGCTGCTAACGATGCGGAACGATTGCAAGAGTTCGCCAGTGAAGGAGGCACCCAGACTTACGAGCGCAAATTGCGCAAAGTGGCACAGCGCGGTGTGGTTAAGCTGTTCAACGCTATCAGGGCAGCACAGACGACGACTGAGGACGACTTGCAGGAAGTGGAAGCCAAGAAGAGCGCTGCTGCTGCTGCCACTGCCAAGGCAAGCACTACAGGAGCAGCAGCAGCGCCGGCGAAGAAAGTAGGATTGGCAAGCAAGGACGCAAGATTGGCCGATTTGAGCAAGTCCAACTTCCTGGAATTGATCAAGAAGAGCTCTTCTTCGTCCAAGTCCAAGGGTAGCGGTGTTGCTGCCAAGTGAAGTTTCGACAATTGCCATCTTATTTTTGTATACCACTGCAATCTCAGTTACTGGTTGCAAATTGTAGAGCGAGCGGGGGCTGACAGAGTGGAAGCATTTGAGATTGGAGGGTAGAGGAGCTCGTCACCGGCGGCAAAAAGCGGGCGATTGCTGAAACGAAAAACAGGTACAATGACAGCATCTCGTGGGTGTTGTGATTGTTACCCGAAGTCTTGCAGTATCTTATCGTCAGAGAGAGCGTGGTTCGCAAGCAAGAAGCGAGGTCTTACGAGGCTTCCAAAAGGTCTCATTTGTGCGGGTTCAGTGTTGTGCGACATTTTGACTGCTCATACAGCGCTTGGGTTGTGAGGAACGCGGTGCGGAAAAACTGAAAGCGCTGACTGCTTCGAGCAACGCTTTCGTCATTGCGCTTTAAAAGTGATTTTTCCTGGATTCCAGAGAGACGCATGCAAGTTTGGCCTGTCCCCGCGTCGGAACGCCCACTCTTGGAAGAGCAAGCAGTGTGTGACTTGAAGACTTGGCCGATGTGTGCCGGTTGGCGCTCGCTAAAATGTGACTTTGTATACAACGCTTTTTTATGAGGTCACATCATTCACCATTCGACTGAGTTGACAATCGGCTCAAGTATCATCATCACCACCACCACCGACAACAACCTTTCGTTATCACGAAGCGACTTCCAAGCTTTCTCATACTCGTGGTCTTCAGCTTGGCTGGTTGCAACGTGTCCCGCAAGCGCTTCAGAGCGACGCTGCATGCAACCACTCGATACCCCACCTTGCCTCAACTAGAGCGCAAAGCTTGATGCAGTGGTGAGCATTCAGCTCCTCCAAGTCTACCACCATCGAATCTAGCACGCTCCTGCCACGACTCCACCATGTCTTCGGGCACGTCATTCGCCGATCTCGCCCATCAGGCGTGGGATACTGCTGCTCAAGCTACGGGTCTCTCTGCTATTGGCGAATATGCTTTTGGTGCTGACGAGTCTCAGGCAGAAGGCGCCGAATTCAAGTCGCAGAGCAAGCAGAATGCAGCCCCAACTGATACACGCAAAGATGATGACGCAACACACCTTGAAGAGCCATACCGAGGAGCGCCAGGCAACCATCCTCACGATCCAGCAGCTCGAATCAATCATCCAGATGCTGTCAACGGACACGCAGACGCGACCCGCAACCAATCTGCAAAAGAGTCCAAGTCGCCAGAGAAAGGCACCGACGATGCCCAACACGACAATGTCCGTTCTCCTTCCATCAAACACCCTCACGCAACCCATCAAAGCGACGACATGGGTCAGTCCATGATCGAACGCGCTCTCGGCGATGACGGTCTCACTGCACAGCGACAAGGCACCCTCTACGACAAGCAGCTCGAGAACGAGATGGATGGCTCTTACAAGAACACAGAAAAGGAAACCAAGCCCGAGACTGCCGCAGCTGAACTCGGCCAGCCCGTTCACTCGGATCGCAACAGGTCGTCGGGCGACAACGACAAAGCCGAGAAAGCTGACAACAACCAAGATGCGCATCAGCCTCACGCTGCAAACCGTGGTCCGTCATGGGCATCACGACCCGATGGAAAGCAGCGCGCCAAGATTGCAAAGATGAAAGAAGAGCAAGCCGCTGGCACTTGGAAACGGAGATTTTCCAGCTTCGGGCCGTCTTCCTCTGATTCTCCCTCTACTCCCTCGGCCAAGACTCCAGAGGACAAGGAGAAGGGTGGCAGTCTGTTCAACGGCATGTTTGACTCCAACAATGCGTCATCACGACCCGCTTTGAGCCTCTTTGGTTCGAGCAATGCCAATCGAACAAACACACATCGCAGCGGTCTCAACAAGGACCACAACGGCGATGCTTCTGCCGGCGCTGACAGCAAAGGCAAGGAGAATGGGCATGCCAACTCGCGGCCGGAGCCTTCTCGCAACTCGAGCCGCTGGGCAGAGAACTCGAACAAGATGCGCAACGCTTTCGAGCCACCTACACCCTCTGCTGAAGCTGGTCACGACGCTAGCAGTGGCCAGCAAGCCGCTGACAACGACGACATTCCCACTCCTGAGCTCTCTCCTGATGACCAGAGGCTACGAACTATTACTAAGATCATGCTTGGCTCTGACAAGGACAAGGGAAAGGAAAAGGACAAAGAAGGTGGCTCGTCTCCAGATGCAGCTTCGCCGTCAGGTCTTGGAGGAGAACCGCAAGCCCAGACAAGGTGGGCACAGCTCAAGAAGAAAGTGCGAGACTCGCAAAAGACCAAACGAGAGCAGCAAAAGTCGAGTGCCGTCAATCTCGATCTCGCCAAAGAGCTTCAGACCGGTATCTTGCCGGTCTTCCTTCTCAAGATGGCTGTGGAGCGCGATGAAGCTAAACGTCGTCGCATTCCTGTCCTGCTCAACCACTTGCGTCTTCGTGTCACCGACAGTGTCAACCCCATGCACAACACCCATGCCGTCTTCCGTATCGAGCTCGAGTACGGTGATGGTCTCGTCAAGTGGGTCATCTACCGAGAGCTCCGTGACTTTATCAACCTGCATGCCCACTATCGAGCCGCGGCACTTCGAGGCTATCTGGGAAGATCCATCGGCGGTAATTCGACCGAGGGCGATGTTGGCTTGCCCAGCTTCCCCAAGATGAGTCTGCCTTACTTCAACCAGCTGCAGAGGCAGGGCAAGACCTCGCGAGCCGATTTTGCTCGAGCCCAAAGGGATGCATTGGAAAATTACATTGTAGAGCTCATCCGACGCACCATGTTCCGTGCCGAGGCCAATCGACTCTGCAAGTTTTTCGAGATCTCGGCGCTGTCCGTTTCACTCGCAAGCCGCGGCGGTCATCAAGGCAAGCAGGGCTATCTGCGCATCCTGTCGCGCTCTTCGCGTAAGAAGGACCAGAAGAGCATGCTCACACCCGCACGCTGGGCAAAGGCGTACGAGCCAAAGTGGTTCATCGTCCGCGAAAGCTTCATTGCCATTGTCGACGAGCCCGACAGTCTCCAGCTCTACGATGTCTTCTTCATGGACAACGAGTTCAAGGTGGAAAGGCCCAAGCGTCTCTACAAGCAGACCATGCATATCGCCAAAGGCTTCACACACAGTGATGATAAGAAGGGCGCCGAGGTCGAGAGCTCTGAGCAGCCTGAAGCCTCGAATGGCTCTGACGGCAAAGAGGCTTCCTACGACCAGACTGCTCTTTTGACTGGAGGTCATTTCAAGGACCTCGACCCGAACAAGCGAGATGAAGCACACAAGGGCGAGAGGCATGCCAGTAGCCACACGTTCTACATCCGCAACTCGGAAAGGAAGCTCAAGCTGGTTGCCAAGAACGAGCGCATCATGGAGCAGTTTGTCGTCTCGATGCAAAAGATGGCTGCCCGCAACATCTTTGGTGGCACCAACCGTTTCGAGAGCTTTGCCCCCATTCGTCTCAATGTGTCGGCGCAGTGGCTTGCGGATGGACGTGACTACTATTGGAACCTGAGCAAGGCGCTCATGATGGCCAAAGATCGTGTGTTCATTCACGATTGGTGGCTCAGTCCCGAGCTATACCTGCGCAGACCCGGTCATCCCAAATGGAGGCTCGACAACGTGCTCAAGAAGAAGGCCGAGGAAGGCGTCAAGATCTTTGTCATCATCTACAACGAGGTCTCGAACAACTTTACGCCCACCGACTCGAACTACACCAAGCAGCGTCTCATTGGTCTGCACCGCAACATTTTCGTTCAGCGATCGCCTAGTCATTTCCAGACCGGTACTTTCTACTGGGCCCACCACGAGAAGCTCTGCGTCATTGACGAGACCATCGCCTTTATGGGCGGTCTCGATCTGTGCTTTGGACGATACGATACTCCCGCCCATGTGCTTGTCGACGACGCGCTCTACCACAAGCGAGAAGGCGAGTCCGAGGCAGAGCATGGACTCGAGACCAAGCCCGGCTACCTTGGCCCGGTCAAGGACGGTCGAGAGGCGCACATCTGGCCGGGACAGGACTATGCCAACGAGCGAGTCATGGAGTGGCATACGCTCAGCAAGCCAGCCGAAGACTTGTTCCCACGCGACAAGTTCCCGAGAATGCCGTGGCACGACGTTGGCCTCCAGCTCGTTGGACAGCCAGCCCGTGATCTTTGTCGCCATTTTATCCAGCGATGGAACTTTTTGCTCCGAATTAAGAATCACACCCGACAGATGCCGTTCCTTGTTCCTCCTCCTGACTTTACGCCCGAGGAGTTGCAAAAGTACGGTCTCACCGGCACTTGCGAAGTGCAAATTTGCCGTTCGGCTGGGCCTTGGAGCTTGGGCACGACCAACAAGGTGGAGCACTCGATCCAGAACGCATACCTCAAGTCGATCCAGATGAGCGATCACTTTGTGTACATCGAGAATCAGTTCTTTGTCACGTCCACTGTCATGGAAGGCAACAAGATCGAGAACAAGATCGGCGAGGCGCTCGTCAGCCGAATCATCCGAGCTCACAGGGAAGGCACGGCGTGGCGCGCGATTATTGTAATTCCTCTCATTCCAGGCTTCCCGATGCCCATCGATCATCCGGATGCGTCCTCGGTGCGACTCATTGTGGATCTGCAGAACCGATCCATCTCGAGAGGCGAGCACTCGATCTTTGGCAAGCTGCGCAGGGAGGGCGTTGATCCCGAGCAGTACATCAGCTTCTTCTCGCTGCGTACGTGGGGTAAGCTGCGCGGCGGTCAGTTGACTACCGAGCAGATCTATCTGCATGACAAGATCATGATTGTCGACGACCGACTGGCGATCATTGGATCCGCCAATATCAACGAGCGTAGTCAGCGTGGTGACCGCGACTCGGAGCTCGCTTCGGTCATTCGTGATCATGACATGATCGATAGTTATATGGCGGGCCAGCCGTACAAGGTGGGTCGTTTTGCACACACGTTGCGAATGCGACTCATGCGAGAGCATCTCGGTGTGGATGTGGACGAGCTCGAGGCTAATGAACGACGTGGTGGCGCCGAGCGACAGTCGGATGGTGGTCACGGTTCCGTCAATGGTCACGCAAGCTCTGCAGCAGATGGATCCGTGTCTTCTGATGGCGAATACGATCTGGCCGACACGGACGATGAGTGGGATCCTGACCATGAACAGAGCCACAACGGTCTCAAGAGGTACGGCGATATGGGCACTTCGCCGTCGGATCTGGTGGATGTGCCGTCGAACAAGGATGTTCTGAAGAAGAAAGCGTCCAACGTGGCTGAACATGGCAGCGGCACCACCTCGACGATGCGCCGCCAAATTAAAGAGACGCTAGCAGTCGGCAGGGAGAAGGTGGAGACGGAAGGAGCACCTGATCCGGCTTCTTCCGACTCTGCCAATCACAACGAGCGGTACCAGGCTGCACGAACCGAGCGAGTCGATATGGCGCTGCGAGGAGAAGAGTCGCAAAAGATGGTTGATGGTCATTACGACAACACGATGGAGCCGACGTTGGAAGAGAAGCTGCTTGTGGAAGATGGCAATGCTGTCAATGGCAAGTCTCGCTTCTCGGCGGATGGAGATGGAAGACGATCAGGTCATGGACAGCATCGATCATCTACGGATCCTCGTCAGCTGCTCGGTTCGTTGAGCTCGTCCAGCCTGGGTCCCGAGAGGGAAACGGACATGCTGCGACGCTCGCGACACCGAGAACGATTCCTCAGCAATGGATCTGGAATGATTGGCGGCAGTGGCGGTTTGGACGATGCACGACGCAAGATTGCAGCGCGCATGTCGACCGATCTGTGGAATTTGCCAGCAGCTTCGTTGGAGATTGATCCCATGCGATTCCAGGATCCGATCGACGACTCGTTCTACGTCGACTACTGGCTCACGTGTGCCGTGTCCAACACGCAGATCTTCCGCAAAGTGTTCAAGTGCGTTCCGGACGATACGGTGACGACGTGGGCCGAGTACAAGGCGTTTGGAGCTTGGGCGGATCGTTTGGCGCGCTCTGGCAAGTTTGGTGCCAAAGAGTCTCGATCGGAGCGAGATGCGCAGGCTCACAGTGTTCCCGGTGCCAGTGTCGGTGGACCGGCTGGACAGATGAGCACACGAGGCTCGACGTCGGATGGCGGCAGCAAGGATGATGCGTCGCAAGTGCCTTCTACGTTGAAGGATGCACCTTCTCCGCCTGCAGCAGGATCGGGTCCAGGTGCAGGCGCAGGTGCAGGAGGACACTCGCAGAATGGACACGGTCCCAAGAAGGAGAAGGAAGTGGAAGGCTTTTCGAACCAAGAGCTGGATCAGATGGAGGCGTTGCTCGAAGAGTGTAGGGGGTCGTTGGTGTTGCATCCGACCAGGTTTTTGGAAGCCGAGGACCATTCGAACAACTTTTTGTTTGCTATGGATCGGATCAACCCGCTGCTCATCTATGATTGAGAGCGAGGAGGGCTGCAAGCATGGTTTCTTTGGACTTCAAAATTTGCATTCAATGTTGGATCTGCGAAGGGTGTGTGTGTGTGATTCTATGCTTGGTGTGCTTGAGTGTGTACAAATCCAGTTGGATGAGAGAAGACGCTGAGACGAAGTTGGCAGTGTTCGATGCTCCGTGGTTTGAAAGCGGGGTGTTGCTAATCGATCAAAGTATCCTGAGCAAACAATTGCGTATACATCCTACACATGCTCGCGTAGGCCCTCGTATCGCCGGTCCTATACAACGTCGCCGCATCCACATTGAGCGGGCTATCCGGTTCCGGAGCGTCCATCAGCGCCAATATTGCGGTACAAGCGGAACTCAACGTCCAAGCGGGAGTCCATTGAGATTGTAGCACATCTAGGCAAATTTCACCGTCCTTCCATGCTACGTTTGGGTGGAAGATCTTAGTCTTGAATTTTATCACTGGAGGTTTTGTAGGGTAATTGGGTGGGATGAGGATGGACAGTTCGAATATCCCGGAAGAGTAGTAGCCGGTAGGTGGAGCTTGAATGACCGCAAGCCATTCGAACAGGTCTTCTCCTTCAACGTCCCATGGTCGAAGGGAGAGCAGGTAAGGGTTGGCGGTGGGCGAGCGGATGTAAGGTGGTGAGAGACCGAGTTCGGTGGAGACGGTTTTGTGTTCTCGGAGTAGACGTTTGAGTGTTGGCGCTGATGCCATTGCGGCGTGCTCGATGGAGGGGCTGGGTGGTTGTCGGGGAGGTGTGGATGGTGCGAGGTGAAAAGAGAGGGGGGGGAGGTGGACGGTTGGCGACCGACCGCAGAGTAGCGAGCTGGTTTGAAAAGCGAGATATGGAGACGCTGGTTCGGTTAGAATGTGCCGTTGAGAGAGGGTTGTGATGGTTGCCTGATGGTGGTGGTGGTGACAAGCAAACCTTCTTTCACGGCGAATAGGAGCCTTCGTTCTCCACAAAAAGAAACCTCCGTTGCTCGCTTGCAACTCTCTCGCTCTCTACCCTCCCCCGGCCGGCTTCTTGACAAGACCGCCTTTCCCGGACAACGCATCCAGAACGCAGTTTTTTCCCATCCATCAATAGTTCAAGCCGATCTCACATTCTGTAAAAATCAAGGGTCTCGTGTCTACACGCGGATGGTCCGTGATCCTTTTTTTGTGGAGTTTTTTTTTTTTTTTTTTTTTCCCTTACGCAGGGTCGAACCCGCATCGTGGTCCTTCAAGCGAAGAAAGGGTCTTTCGGGTCTGTCGGCATCGATCGATCCCAAACGAATTTGCCCATGGCTCACACACTCCGCGCTGGGATTCGAGAAAGAAAAAAATGTGAGACACAGTGAACCTTTCTTCCAGAGCATAGAGCATCGATCGGAATGCAATATCGCAGGCCGGTTTTTGCCAAGCTCCTTTGCCCGTGTACGGTGGAAGAGAGTGAGAGGAGGGAGATTAACGGTGAAGTCACGTTGCGTCGTCGATTTGTGTTCAATATATCCCCGCATCTTTTTTTTTCTGGTGATTGCCGAGAGGTGCTAACGAAGCATTTACTCCGCAACGTCTGTGCAAAAAAAAAGAAAGGCACGAGCTGACCTGGATTGCTCAAAAGCTTGCGTCTGTGTGTGTAAGTTCAAAAGCTTTGGTGACGGATGAACGAGGCCGAAGCGGTTGTCAATTTTCGAAAAATTTGGGCGGGTGTGGGGAAAAAAAAAAAAAAACCTTCTGTGCACACACACTTCGAAGTCTGACAGCCAACGTGCATTCCCTTGCAGAAAAGGAAATGCTGACATCAGTGGGCATCTTTTTCTCCACTCCCACTCCTCGTCTGCCTGCTGCTGCTGCTCCTCGGATGCACCGATTGCTGGAGAGACAGGTCAAATGACTCTCTCCCTTCTCCGTCCCTTCGCCCGAGGCCAGGAAAGAGTGTCCGTGCGTCAGTCAGCTGGTCATCTCTGCGTAGCGGCTGAGCAAGAGGGCGATTGGGGAGGAAAGCATTCCAGTTCGATCGTAGCTTTTCGGACAGCCGAGTATTGGAGCGAAAGGTCGTCTTGAGTTGGCCGTCGATATATCTGCAAGAGAGGCTTTTCCATCCATCACCCTCCGTTGAGATTTGTCCTTCCCACCACCATCCCTCAAGACTACCACCACCCGTCGTCGTCGTTGCCGCAACAAGGTAACTTCTTCCCTTTTTCCCTCACCACCACCACCATCTTCCTCCCAGAATGAACTCGTTCTACTACGACAGCGTCCTCGACGCCTTCAAGAAGCCCGATGTCGGCATCCCTCCCATCCCACCCCACCTCGAGCATCCTATCGTCTCGACCCAGTTTGGTCACACTTACCTCTGGGTCGTCTTCTTCATCATGGCTGGGTTCTCGGTGCTCTTCTTCATCTCGTCCCAGCGCGCTTCGTACCGTTACCGTCTCATGCACACCACCACGTTTTTCATCACTTCCATCGCCGCCCTGTCGTACTTTGCCATGGCTACCGGTGTGGGTAAGACTTTGACGACCATTGGTGAGGGTCATCATGGGGCTCCTCGTGAATTTTACTATGCTCGATGTAAGTGAACCAACCCCCGCATAAGATGCTTTTCTGCAGCTCTAATCCGCGCTCTGGTTGTTGAAAGAGGATTGTGAGGAAAGATGGCTGACTTTTTCTTCCTCCTATTCTTTTTTTGAAACAGACATCGACTGGGCTCTCACCACCCCTCTCCTCCTCTTCGACTTGACCCTCCTCGCCGGCCTCCCCGTCGCCGAGATCATCGTCCTCGTCCTCGCCGACGAAGTCATGATCGTCACCGGTGTCATCGCCGGAGTCCACCCCACCAAGACCGGTAAATGGGGATTCTTCACCTTCTCCTGCATCGCTTTCGCCTGGGTCCTGCTGCAACTCGTCACCTCCGGTCGATCCACCGCTTTCCTCCGTAGCCCCAAAGTCGGCGGTCTGTACAACCAGATCTCCCTCGCCCTCGTCGTCGTCTGGACTCTTTACCCCATCGCCTTTGCTCTCTGCGAAGGTACCGGCAAGTTGAACCCCGATAAGGAGATCCTGTTCTTTGCGATCTTGGACGTCATCGCTAAGCCTCTTTGGGGCGCTTGGTTGCTGTTGGCTACCCCGGACGAGGGTCACGTGCTGGTTCCCGAGAGCTTGTGTGCTCCAGCTGGTAGCCCGGCTAGCGGTGGATATGGGGCGATTTCGCAGGAGCCTCGTGCTGAGGATGCTTAAGTTGTGTCTCTTGCATAGGTGAGGGTGGAGAAAAGGCGCCATAGGACTAACTCGCGCCTTGACAAATGCCTCGCCCCTTGCCGTCCTCTGGTTTCCCTCAAAGATTCCTCCCTTTTTTTATTTGCTTATCCAAAGTTCCTGGCCCCCTCTATCGTCTCATCCCTCTTCTTTTGAACCCAGAATGGTTACCACTTCTGCAAACCATCACAGATGTTCGTAGGAGCCTCTCTCCTTGCAGCCTTTCTTGTTTTTACCTTGTGATTCTCATCTTTGTCGCTGCGAAACAATGCCAGCTTTTGTTGCTTTTGTTCTGATGTTTCGGGTCGCAATTGTGTGAGGCTGTTACACTTGTTGATGAGGAGTGTGAGAGCAGATACGACTCGTGAGCTGTGGGGGGACAAAGTGACGAGGTGACGGTGACCCTGAAGCTGTCGTGGATTTCGCAGCCCTTTTTTTAACCCGATTTCCCAAATTTTTTTTTTTTTGGACAGAGCGCGACGACACGACGACGAAGACTCGGAACACCATCAACCAACTCTTTGATGTGGCTTTTGGCATTCGAAGACGTCGTCGTTTGATCCTCAAAGCCAAGCTGTCGGGCAAAATCGAGTCCAGTTCAAAACTTTCATTCTGCACATCTTCAACATGTGTCTAGATGCTATTTACAAAATCATCAGCACAACCCGCTGACTTCAAAGATCCTTCTTCCCCACCGCAGCAGACTCCTCAGCAACCCTCTTCTCCACCAACTCTCTCTTCCTTCTCTCCAATCTCCTCTCGCTTCCCTTTGTGACTAAACTTTTCGGTTTCACATCGGCAAACAAACTCCATCCTGATTCCAACACATAACTGCCGACAAAATCGATCGCCATCGCAGCAACCAATTTCACCTGGTATCCACTTTCCATCTTGACGAGCTGCAACCACTCGTTCAACTCGGGCATAAACTCGGTCGCTCCTGCGATTGCGATCCCACCTACTGAGACTAGACCGTAGTAGAGGTACTTGTTTTCCCGGATAGATTCACGCCACGGTCGACCTATGTAGTTGACCGCAAAGGTCGAGATGGTTTGGGAGAGACCGAGGAGGTAAACTCCCGTATTGAGCAGGGAGGGTGAAAACTTGGCTTCGAGATCGATAACCTCATCCAGCGATTCGTACGAGACGGAAAGTTGTTGGATGTAGTACATAGTACCAATGTGTAACGCCGTCTGCGTGAGGATCGATCCAAACACGTAGGCGTTTAGAATGTTTGCCACCGGTCGTTCTTTCGACAATTTTTCAATAGGTTGTCCTCGGGAAATGCACAAGAAGCATACGGAAGCAAGCATCCCTGAGATGGTCACTTGATAATCGCCGAATTTGATCCCGTCCAGGTACAGAACCGATAAAGAGTAAGCCTGGATGAGACAGTTCAACGCGAGGATCTTGTACATCTGAATCGTAGCTACCAGCGTGCATCGACCTTGACGGATGATCGCGATGATCGACGAGACGTTGGAGAGTTTCGAAGTGAAGGGCGCGGCGACGGAGGCGTCTCCGAGTCGGATTTGCGGTGGGCCATCGTCCAGATCCGCGTCGGCCATGGAAGAGGTGATCGCGGACAGATCAAACTTCGCAGAGCGATCGGTAGTGCGGGCACTATTCATCTTGGCCAACGCTTCATCTCGCGCCTTTTCGAGCTCGGGGAACTTCTCCTTCAACATAGGCGGTACGGGGGGAGGCGGCTGCCCAAATCGCGCAGTAAGCGAAAGTTGCGATTCGTACACCTTTTTCATGCGCTCCATCTTTTGATGCTCCGCGATCTTGGCCAGATCCTCTGGGGTGCCGTCGAGCAAAGCAACTCCGATATTGGCGGCTTTGAGCGCTCCGACGTCGTTGGTTCCGTCACCGGCCATGAGGGTGATGTATCCGAGCGATTTGAGAGAGTTCAAGATAAACTCCTTTTGCGAAGGTGAAACTCGTGCGTAGACCCAGGTGTCTTGGACCAACTGGTTCCATGCGACCGCGTTGTCTTGGTACTGTTTCATAGCTACACCGGTAATGCAGATGTCGTAGTTGTCGAAGAGATTGGTGTCGATAGGGTCGGATGCCTTGACGGGGATATTAATTTGTTCGTCGACCGATCGCCAGACTAGGTCTTGTTCGGAGGTGGCTCCTTCGCGAATGTCTAGGATAAGAGTCTGACGGTCTACGATCTCGACCTGCGTAGCAACGTGGACAGCAGTCAACGGGTTGTCTCCAGTAATCATGATACAACGGTGCGACGAGTCATTGAGCTGCTTCAGCGACTCGACAGCATCGGGCTTGAGGGGGCAGTGGAAGACCAAAAACCCGGCAAACTTGAGATTGGCCTCGACCTGATCCCTCTGCACATTGTTGATAGCATTCGTGTCGCTAGCCGACATTCCGTCGACAAAGCGGTATCCGAGCGCGAGCACACGCGATCCGCGGCGGGTGAAGCCTTTGTACGTCTCGTCGTAGTGAGCGGGGAGCTCGGCAAACATGCTCTTGAGCGTTTCGGGTGCACCCTTGACGGCGATCATGACACGACGGTTGCCGGTTTGGTCGATGACGTGGTTGATGGTCGACATACGTTTGAGTGCGGACGAGAACTGGAATCGACGACGAACCTGCACGGCAAATCGGTGAGGACCGGCTTTGGGGTCGGTGGGAGTAAGCAAGTCACCCTTGTTGAGTTTCCAGTCCATCGCTTCGAGCGTCGTCTTTTCCATAGGGTCACCGACAAGACCGTCTTCGAGCAAAACAAGTGCATGGGCCGAAGCAAGCGTAAGGGTAGTCTCCGCCGAAGCCTCCTTGAGCGGGATCAAGGGCGAATCACCACCGGGCGAGCAGTTGACCACACCTTGCACCTCGAGGTCCTCGCCAGTGATGGTACCGGTCTTGTCGAAGCAGCAGACGTCGACACGACCGGCGTAAGGGATACGGAAAGGTTCGGTACAGAAGATGGCATACTTGGAAAGAGCCATGAGCGAAGCGTTGACCGCCATGGACAGCTCCATGGGCAGTTCAGGTGGTACGACCGAGGTGATGATCAAGACGCAATCCAGCAACAACTTGCCCTTAGGACGTTCCATTTCGGTACCGCGGACCCAGACGTAGCCACTGGCAGCGATAGCAAAGATGAGGAGGAAACCGATGAAAACAAAGCTCTCGATGTTGTTGGCGGTAACGCGCGATTCGTTCTGGAAAACCATGAGACGGATCAGCTGGCCTTGCGAGGTACCGAATCCGGTGCGAAGAACAATTCCGAGCGCACCGTTGTCGGGAGCACGGAGTTTGGCGTAGCGGCTGTCGGCCTCGGGTGCGGTAGTCTGTAAAACCTTGGTGCCTCCAAAGACGACGTTGTTGCGGTCGACGCCGTTGACATCCAGAATATCTTTTCCATCACGCAACTCGATGTTTTCCTTGAGCAGAGGAGTGCTCTCACCGGAAAGCATAGCCTCGTTGACAATAGTCGATCCGGCAACCAGCAGCAAGTCACATGGAGTAGCCGAGTCCTCCTTGGATCGGTCGATGGACACCAAATCGCCAGGCAGCAGATCGGAAGTCTGCATCTCTGTCCATTTGCCGGTACGATAAACCCAGATGTTGTAAGGCTGGATAGACATGGTCCTGAACTCGCTCAGAGTGCGCAATCGCTGGAAGACGACGGTGCACTCGAAGACGACGAGCATGAAAAGTGTGAAAAGCGAATAGTACCAGTACTCGTCGAGCATCCAAAGACCGACACAGAAGACCTGGAAGACGAAGAAAGGTGCGACTGCATGTTCAAGGAAGAGATCGACGAATTTGGGCTTGGGAATGTCGAGTTCGTTCTTGCCAAAGGTGCCAAGGGCAAGCTCGACGTCCTTTGCGGTCTTGAAGCCGCGGTTCGACTGGAACTGTGAGAGAGGCGGGTTTGCATCGGCGGGATACGGCAGACGGCGGAAGGTAGGTTCCTTGATCAAAGGCGAGACAAAGATGTCGGTGGATTTCGCAGATGCATCTGGCGTAGCGAGGATGTACTTGTCGGCCTGGTAGGTGAACGAGATTTCGATAGGCAGGTTGGTGCGCTCTACGCGGTCAAGCGGTACAATGGCACCTTCGCCCTTGTGCGGAAGAGGGTGAACGCGGACGAGCTCAGCATCTTCGAGGGATTTTGCAGAGACGCAGGTGGTGAGGACCTTGGCGGCAATGCTCCATTTGGTAACGAGGAAGCTGAGTGCATGACCAGAGACGAGAAGGACAGTAAAGACGAACGTCCACTCTTCAGACTTGACCCATTCATCGTACTTGAGGAAGTAAGCGTAAGCCCAGACGGGATAGAGCGATAGGAAGGGAAGAACGTAGAGGTGAAGATGAAGGGGGATGCCCTTGTGCAACGAGACCGAAGCGATCTCGGGTGACTGGATGGCGACCCTCATGCTGGGCGACGAGAGTTGTGTGCACCAGCTGGATTGATCTTGAAGCGATGGAGGCTGGAAGGAGAAGAGGTTGACTTGACACAATAATGGCGTGGGTGTTGTTGGCGTTGCGTTGGGACCATCGATTTCAGAAGATCTTCTGCGGCACAAATCAGCCTTCTCTCCGCTCCACGTCGACTCGTACGCGGCCTCGCTGGAAGTGAATTTTTCGTGATTGTTAGGTCTGAGCTCGCTGCTTATCACGTGTATTGTCGCACGAATTAAGCATCAAAGCTGTGAACACGAATTGAGAGAGCTGAGCCAAAACGAGACGCGCGCGTGTTTGCCCAATTTTTCTCAGAGAGCAACACTCGAAAAGTTACACAAATGCACTCGTCATCTCCAATCACCATCAACCACCAACTTTCGAAGACAACCAAACCATGGAGAACCCACACGTGAGTATGCAACTGCTCGGATTTGGCGCTTCGGAGTGAAAGAAGCTGACACGCTACTCTCTTGACTTCGATTGGAACACGACAGGAGGAGAGGCAGTCGCTGCTGCTCGAACGTATCACAAAGAGCGTACACCGCCTCAACGAGGCTCTGCTCGAACTCGATCGATCCGTTGTCGAGATCAACAATCACAACCAAGCGATCACTATCGTTGCCGAGCTGTCTGAAGCTGTAAGTATTCTCATGCTGGTCTCGGCTTGCTATGCCGTGCAGTAGGTAAGGAAGTCACCTGCTCACATTTCATTCCTTACTTGCTTTCCATTTGTCATACAGTACCGACGAAACGCAGCATTCAACTTGTCAAATATGGAAGCTGTCGACGAAGACGGTCTCAGCAAGGCATCTATGGACTAGAAACGGTTGCATCACGCTCGACTCGGATGCAGAGACCGAACATCTCGCAAGCGCCTTGGACCCGATCTCACGACTTGTATTTGTACCGATTCCACTCTCTCAGCTTGTTCCCGAACCGACGGTGGACGAACACTCGACACTGCACGGATCATGGAATGACATATACCCTTGCGCGTAAATCCGCCTGCCTCCCACTCTGTGCGCTTGACTGAGGTGCTCGTATCTACGACGGCCGGAAGCCGGAAGCATTGTAGACGATTGTCGACAGAGCTGTAGTAAGCATTGTCGAGCGTCGTAAGGCTGGCTTTGCTTCATGACAGCAATAGGATTTGTCACGATGGACAGGGAAGGTCTCGAAACGCTCTTCAGCGCGATTCTGGACCCCGCCTTCGAGCCCTCGAGTCTAATCCAGCGACGTCCCTTCGAGCTTTGTTACAGTCATGACAGCCGATATTGCTATCGATCTTATCATGTCGAACTCACTGGTAGCTGCAACCCTGAACGCCTAATCTTGATGCCGAGTCGCTGTGGGCAGCATAAAAAGAAAGGAGCTGCAGCGAATGAAGGCTTTTTGACATCGAAGGTCTCTTGACCGACGCATAACCGTTCCTGCACCTACCAAGTTGACCGTTATGTTTCTATAGCGTGGGAAGCAACGGATCTTTCCGACCCGACTACTTCCCACTCTGTCTTCACGTATCTCACTCTATACGCCAAGATCAAGCATACAATCCAACAAGTACAGGTGTGTTGAACCGCGGCAAAGGGTGCACACCCAAAATGCCGATCAATTCAGCGGAATACAAAGGTGAGAGAAGGAACCGATGAGAAAACTCGCCCGACTTGCCGATTGTAAGCGGATTCTGATTGGTTCTACCCCCCAACTCGACGGTGTGTGTCGAGATAAGGGAAATGTGTCGTCGGGTTTTCCACTGCCGAAGGGTTTGCTGAGTGTCAAAAAGGCGATTTCGCCGGTTTGAGTCGCGAGTCCGAAAACGTTGGTGCCGCTTCCGTCTTTTCTTCTCTTTTGAGTTTAGCTGGTGGTGGTCCAGCTTTTGAAGTGATCAGCTGATGATCAAAACAGACCTCTCGAAGTGTGACGGGTGTGAGCCAAACAAGTCTTTCGAAAGAGGCGAGGTGACTGAGACCTCGTAACCGACCTTCTGATTCCGAATTGATTTTATGTGATATCAGAATCGGATGGCGAATTTACCCTTTTTGAAAGGGTCTCAAGATAAAATGCGTTGAACATGATTCGTTCCATCGCACGCACCTGGCGGCAGCTGATCACGAGCGGTCACGCGGACGCAAAACCCCTCGCTTAGTTGACTTGACAAAAAACTTTTTTTCTTAACTCCTATTCCGCCTGGTGGTGCATAACGCCGAAAGATTAGCCTGCGGTAGCACGGCGGTGGCTGAAATTGCGTTAATTGACCGATGTCTGTCTTGCGGTTGGAAAACTTTTTTTTGGAAGAAAGTTTCCGTAGATAAGAAGATGCAGAAGATGCAGCTTTCGTGGCTTGCATTCTTGTGTACGTGTGCGTCTGCGGGGGCACCAATGACAGCAGGGCAAGACATCGTTATCTCTTCCGCACTCGTGGGGGAAGGAATCTTCGGAACGTGGCGTTTTGTGATAGTGAAGTTATCCTCGTGAGAGCTTTTGGTGGTTTAAGCGAGGATCGATACCCTGGGTTGGTCCTTCGAGTGCTCGATGATGGGTCCTACTTCGAGATTGTTACTACATATACATCACCTTCCATCATCCTGAATTTCGTTCCCTTTCTCAACACCCACCCACCCCTTCCCGCACCACTTGCCGCTGAAACCCGCCCAAGATGGTCGACCACACAATCGCACCTCCATCACCAACCAAAACCCCCTCCTCCTCCTCCGACAAGGACTTCATCGACACCGCCTCACCTTCCCCATACCACGTAACATCCGACGCCTACCATGGTGAAAACGCCGTCGCAGCACAACTTGCTGCCTCTTCATCCGCCTCCGATTTCACCCCAACCGAACTCAAAACCGTGCTTCGAAAAATCGACCTGATCCTCATGCCTTTGATGTGCATCGCCGTACTTATGCAATTCTTGGACAAGACTTCGCTCAACTATGCTTCCCTACTAGGCTTGAAGAAAGATACCCATTTGAAGGGGCAAGAATACTCCTGGTTGGGATCGTTTTTCTACGTCGGTTATCTAGTAGCTACACCCGTGCACGGCTTCTTCCTGCAAAAAGTTAGGCTGTCAAGATACGTCGCCGCCTGCATTGCTTGTTGGGCAATCTCTCTCGGTGCTCACGCAGCTTGCAAGAATTACGGTCAACTAGTAGCCGTCCGACTGCTACTAGGATGGTTCGAAGCAGCTCTCACTCCAGCCTTCATTTTGCTGACTGGACGATTCTACACCAAGCAAGAACAAGTTACCCGAACATCCATATGGTTTGCCAACAACGGTTGGGCACAGATCCTCGGCGGAGGCATTTCGTATGCTCTGCAAGTTCAAAAACCATCCCACTTGAAAGTCTGGCAACAGATGTACCTCATCCTCGGCGGCATCGCTCTACTCTTCGGAATCATCGTTGTCTGCTTCATGCCAGATTCACCTGCAACTATTCGTTACCTCAACGAACGACAGCGTCAAATTGCAGTCTTCCGCATCAAGCAAAACAAATCAGGTATCCACGATACAACCTGGAAATGGGATCAGATGTGGGAAGCCATCCGTGATCCTAGACTTTACATGTTCTTTTTGGCCGTTTGCAGTGCCAACATTGCCAATGGTGGTGTAAGCAACTTCTCGAGTGCGATTATTTCGGCTTTCCACTACGATAGTAAGACGACGGCACTGTTGGGTATGGCACCGGGTGCCTTCGAGTGCGTCGCTGTTTACTTTGGTGCTTGGTTGTCGTACAAGACGGGTACGAGGGTGATCCCAGGTGTCCTTATGTATGGTGTAGCCATCGTAGGAGGGATTATGATGATCGCCATCCCTCCAGCTGCTAAAGCTGCTCGCTTCACTGGGTTTGTTATAGTTTACGCATACCCTGTAGCATCTCCTTTCCTCTATTCGTGGCTTTCGGGAAGCATTTCGGGGACGACCAAGAGGATCGTCTTCAACGTAGCTCTCCAAGTCGGCTATTCGACGGGTAACCTGATCGGTCCTCAGACGTACAGAGCTAACGACGCACCGAACTATGCACCTGCCAAGATCACGTTGATTGCCATGTTCGGTTTTGCTTCGCTCTGCTTGATCGCCATCGGTGGAACGCATTACATGTGGAACAAGAAGAACGGAGTCCCGGGACAGGACGAGTCCGGAAAGGAGGTCGAAGATCACGAAGATCTTACGGATTTGACCGACAAACAGCGTGCTACTTTTAGATACCCCTACTAAGTCGCTGGGTTTTGGTCGGCAGAAGAGGATTTCGAGAGGAGAGGAATAGGAGAAGGAGGGGATGAGGATGAGGAGGGCAAGAAGAGAGCGCGTTCCGGGATCCAGGAACACAGGCCGCTGCGCTACCTGACTTGTAAATTTAGCTTCTGCCCACGCGATCCATTGTTTTGTTTCTCATGTCACGATTGTTGAACTTCGCTTGGGCGCACGGATCGCCCCTGTCGCACAGACACACGCCGAGACTCATGCGGAATAGATATGAGCCAAAACTTCGCCGCCGCCATTGATGATGAATTGAAGAATTCTCATTGAAAGACGGACGTACATCGTTCGATCATGCTACAGCGCTGATGCGAAGTGACACATTCACAGGAGCCGATAGTGTCTGAACAAACGTCTCATCCTGATTCTCCTTCCATGCCTTCATATCAATCTCGACTCTGAACGCCTTCTGCTCCACCTTCGCCGACCCTTGCTGCAATTCTACCTGCTCGATTTGGATCCATGGTGTCGAATTAGGATCGTACTTGATGCGGTCGATCTTGCATGCCTTGATCGAGTCTCTGTTCGCACAAATGACGAGGAAGCTGATTTTGGCAGCCATGTCGACCAGCGCGCTGAACATTACGTCGGGCGTTGTGGGTGTGCGTGGCGTTGCTGAAAGCGGTGTTTGCGGTTGGGGACTCGAAACGCTGGGCTGAGGGTTGGAAAGGGAAATGGGACAGTCGCGAAGCGGGATCATGGTGCGTGAAGTGAGACAGCGTTTGAGCGTTGCCACTGCATCAGCTGGTCGCAAGCGGACACTTCGCAATGTCTTGTCGTCCAAACACGAGCTCTTTTCGCTGGAACCAGCTTGCTTGCTGTCGAGGAAGCGCAGCCAAGACACCTTCGTGCCACTCTTTGGGGATGGGTCGTGCAGCGTCGATGTCCAAGAAGCAATCACGAGCAGACCAAAGACGAGCAATGTCTGCAATTTGTCTAGCATCGTGACCACCGTGTCCACAATGTCGACGCCAGGCGCCTGCCCAAGACGGCCCTTGCCTTTGCTAGGAGCCCGAATGACGCCAGTGATGGTGGTGTGCAGGATCGCGAAGAAGCCGTTGACTAGAGCAAGCCACAAAATCACAGCCCGAGCACCGGCATCCGACCTCTGCATCAACGTGTCAACGCCGACCGTTGTCAACGCCAACTCGTCCTTCCCTGCATTCATTGAGCTGATGGACGAAGAAAAGCTGCTCGAGCTGGTGGATCGAGTCGAACAGCGTCGTTGATGCGATGACCTTCGAGACTGGGAAAGGTAAGAGCGTCTTCTGCTTTCCTTGTCGGGATACAAGGTGGCGATGGCGACTGCCTGAACACCACCTGTTGTCATGAAGTGTTCGGTTGCACCAAGCAAGGCTACGCTCACGCCTTCCACCATCGTGGTCAGCATTGGAGCGACCGTCAAAACTTCCCAAGACCCTGGTGCGAGAGTTGCACTGATCGAACCGCCACTCATGACCTTCAGGCCAGCCTCGCTTGTCAACAGCCAGAGCTTTCCTGATCGGAAGCTTCGAACAGCATAGTAAGTGTACAGCGAGCTGGCTATCTGGTCAGCATCAGCCGGCTTGTTGAGCATCTGCTTGAGGTTGAGCACGTCAAAGGTGTTTGCGTTTGCACGCAGATTCCAAAGGCCGACGGTTGCGCTCGCAGTGGTCTCGTGTTGCACTGTCAGCTTCAATGCTGGTCCGACTCCGTCGCCAATGAGGTCATCAAAGACGCATCCAGGCATCAGATCGCCACCCGACTGGACAGAAACACCAGCCTCTTCGCTTGACAGAGTCGATGGCGAGACCAGAGCTCGAATCGAGTCATTCTGTGGCGCGTTCGCTTTGTCCGAAATCCACAGCTGTGCATCTGTGAAGGCTCGGAATGAAGCATGGTATCCTGTGTAGTCTTGACCGTCGACCACCTGGCCCGGGCAATGGGAGAGCATGTCAGCGTCGCAATCGTGATTAGGAAGTAGTAGCGAGTTGTAGATGTTGTGAGCCAAGTGGTGACGATGCGCTTCTGGGATCTCGGGGAAGAAATCATCAGTGCATCGGATCGTCATGCCTTGACTCAACAGCGTTCTGAGAGTGTTGGTGAGATTCGATGTGAAGGCCATAGAGTGAATGACGCCGCCTCCTGCACCAAAGTAGCGCGTTGCAGCGCCTTCCATCGCCTCAAAGGCTGCTTTTCCCAGCGCAGCGGCGTCGAGGCTTCTCCTATCAGATGCAGCGTCGTCTCGGATCCACTCCCATTCAGCCTGGGCATCGATCTTGACAAAGTCCAAGCTACTTTCTCGAAGAGAGTGGAATGCTCGATCCCAAAACAGATGCATGTCAAGCTCGCTAGCCTGAACGAACCATTCTCGACTTGCTTGACGGAATGGGTCTTCGACGCGAACACAACGCAGAGGAGCGCTGAGACCTGCAGCGATGGGGCCATCGGGGTTAATTCCATCCCAATAGCCGGCCAAAGTCATCCAGCAGCCTACGGAACGAATTGCTGGAAATCGTTTGCGGATGTACGCTGTGTAGCGAGCGAGCACCGAGCGATTGGCGACATCGTCTGCTTCATCTTCAAGGTCAAGGATCGCTGGGTCCATAACGAAGCTGTTGAGTCGACCACGATGTTCAAGGCCACGTACGACGTCTTGCCAGCCATCATCGATGAGCAAGGACACGATGGAGCCTTGACCAAGACGATTCTCTGCAGCCTCGAGGGCAGCGACTACCTCGGAGAGATATGGACGTCGCTCCTCGTTCTTCATGGCTTCCCATGTGCAGAAACCAAGTCCAGCCTTGGTCGACGGCTGTTGTGGTGCAGCGTCTGCTTGGACGGTGCGGTCGCCGTTGATAGTTGATGCATCATCTTGTTCGTGCAAAGTGGGAGGTGTGTCGTCTGTGGGCGAAAGTACCATTGAGCTCGCCGTGCTAAGACTCTGGTCAGCGCTGTTGACGGCTGTCGAGTCGGAAAAGAAGGAGGAGTCGGCGCATTCGGACTCGTCGTATGCGTAAGGCACGGTTGGAAGGACGATGTCAGACAAGGACGAATCCGTATCGAGCATCTTCTTCGCTGACCAAGAAAGTCCCAGCGGTTCGTGAATACTGGTGCGAAGCGATTTGACGGCGTGAGAGCGGCAGGCTGCGATAAGCTGTTTGAGGTTGGTCGTTGTACCGAGTGCGAGCGACACTTTTGCCTGCGAAGCACCACTACCGATGATGTCGAAGTTAACGATGTCGCCGTCGCTCGAGCCACGAACGAGACGCGCTGATGGGTTGACATCATCAAAGGCCGGCAGGATGACCAGCACCTCGTTGTTGCAAGACTGAGACAGCTCCAGAACAAGCAGATTGGAGCCGAAGTCTGAAGACACTTCGGAAAGCGATTGGAAGCGTCTGGATGTGCACCAGGTCGACTTGGTCCTTTCTACCACCAAGCCGGACTGGATGTGGCTTGCCTTGATGCTGAAAGCAATGCCGCCTGGCGTAATGCGACGAGAAGGCATCAGGCTAGCGAGCGCGATCGTGTGGTTGACTTCAGAAAGCGAGGTGTCGCCCTCGCTCAGCTTGAGATCGGTACCCGAATGAGCCTGAACCAGTTGTCGGATGGTGTAGCTAGGATCATGCGAGGAAGGCAGATAGATCTGGCCATCGTTGGAGGGTGATCCGATCCAATCGATCTTGCCGTCGGGATGAACGATACGATACGTAAAGCTGAAGACTCCGTCCGCTGAGTCCCCGGAGCACTTGACGGTAGCAGCAAATGCGAATCCGCTGTTGGAGCCGATGGAGGCCTTGAGAGGAAGAAGCGGAACTGCGTTCCAAGCAGTGGCGCGAGAGGTCGAGGCTTGGCTGCATTGTGAGACTGGCAAGTCGGTCCAGAGCTCGAGACGAGCCTCGCCGCTGGCCAGTGAGGCGGCGTAGTCATCGGCTGGGTATTGTGCAGCAAAGGTGAGGCCATCGTCGCAGGCCTTTCGTTGCGGCACGGCGCGTGACGAATTGAGCGCGGGTTGAAAGATAGGAGCTGAACGCATTGTGGGCAAGGCAAGGAAGAGAAGGTGGTAGGCCTACCCAGGGAATGCGACGGTGGTCGCGAACGATGGAAGGAGGAAGGGGAAGCTAGAAGCTGATGCAGAGCCAAAGTCTATATACGTGGTGGAGAATCGATGTATGTATAACGTTTGTAGGGAGATGAAGGGAGGTTGTGGGGTAAGTGACCCTTATCAGAGTCAGCAGACCAGGGAGGACCAGACGCTTTGATGGCGGTCGATCTGAGACGAACAACGGCGTCAATGCAGGAGGTGAGACATGAGGGCACAACAGGGTACCAAGGAGAGCGGGGGCAAGGAGCTCGGAGATGCCAAGGTCGAAAGACAAGACAAAGGGCGATCTCGTAACCTGAGTCGGCACAAAAGAGTGGCTGAGTAAAGGTGATTATTCGAGATGTACCGACTATGAGATCGATTATCACACTGTGATGGTTTGAGAAAGCGATCTCAGCGCATCAGCATCAGGGGCGCTTCTGCTGTTGTTGTTACTGATGCTGTGAGATGCTGTGACGGCTACTGTAACTAACTCTTAGACTATGCAGCAAAAACTTTGGCGCGCTTCTGCGGAAACAGTCAGGGCGAGATCAACACTGAGACAATGAATTTGATGCCCACAAGAAAAGCCACAGTGAGTCCTCTGATCCGATCCGAGAACCTTGCTGTCCTTGAATCCCTTGATCCCTCAATGTCCCTCAGCCAGAGGGAAGCAGCGATCACAAACATGCTGTGATACACAACGAGACGGCATCTTGAAAGAAAAAGGAGTTTCACGTCGGAGAGTCGGCGTTAGAAACCTGTAAGCTGCAAGCTGCAGGTTGCAGACATCGATTCTGAATCGACACACGTGGGTGTTGATCTGCACCTGCCAGCATAGTAATGCCGCTGTAGGTGTTGCTTGCTCTCTTACGTTTGTCGCCGTTGGTGTCGGCGATGCCACGATCGAAGCCTCGGCAACAGCTGTGTAGCGGTAACGGTGGTACCTTTTCACTTTTTTCTGGGGTTTTTTTTCTCCCTGCTCACAACACGCGTTAGCCTCAAACGTGTTCAGACCAACACTTTGAGCTCCGGTTATCTGTTCTATTCTTTGGCTAGCGTGAGCAAGGGAGTTGACTCGAGTTTGGCATGAAAGAGACCATCGTTCACATGTGATAGTCAATTAGGAACGAAACTGTGGGAATGATATGGTCGAAAGGAAGGCTCATATCGAGCAAAAACAAAACACCCTTGACTGTCTTGGCGCGTAAAATTTGACACGCGAGTAGTGCTTGACAAGTGCTCCCTGCATATCAGCGTCAATGGTGCTGCAAGGCCGAGGCGGGGCTCCAAATCCAAGCCACTTTCAAGATTCTTTCGCCCCCTCATCTCGGCTTGCGAACTTGCAACAGCCACCGCTTTTTTGTGCACTTGGCTTTGTCGATCCGTCCTTCTGTGCACAAGTTGCACTCCGCTCACGGCTATTGATCGACGCTGCTCTGTCGACAGCGGTGCTCACTGTGAATCTCATTTCAGTCTTCCGTCATCTATGCCGCCAGTTCGCGCACGCTTCACAGAAAGAGCCGCTCCGATGTGGATTGTTTCAGATGCTTTCTAGATTGCAATCAACAGCTTATCCAAAGCTGCTGTTCGATGCTGCGTGTGCGAGCCTTGAGTCAGCCTCGACATCAACCCTGCTTGCGACCGAAGCCAAACGTTTTGCTCAGCGTCCGAGAGGACAGACTTGGCTTGCGCACGTGTTGTCCACCTTCTTCCGCCACGCTTGTCGCATTGGGGCCGGCGCCGTTAGACAGGCACTGCATCGAGTTGCGTTTCGACTGCGCCGCCGACGCGGACGACGACGAAGACGAAAACAAGTTGGACAACATGCCTTCCTTCTTCTCAGCCTTTTCTGCTGTAGGTGACATGGGCGTATAGCTCGAAGACGCCCTTCGTGTGTTCTTGACCTGCGATTTTTGGGACTTGGACGTCAGCAGCCTGTCCAGCGGCGCAAATCCACTGCCACCCGACACTTCGCGTTGCGGTGATGTCGATGCTGATGCGGCTGATGCACTCGTGTCAGCGGCTGTCGGTGTTACCACAGCATGATGACCTGCTTGGGGCTCCGTCACGAACGTGCCTCCAAACAAAGTCGATCGATCAGTGCCATTGTACGGCGCTTCGGATAAGACGTCGGCGGAAGGAATACCCTCGGAAGCGGCACGAGCGCGGCGGTTCATAACACCACGCATCAGGTTGTGCTCCCTCGCTTCGCGGTTGGCGGCAGCGTCCGCCTGGTTCATCATCAAGCGCCCGTATTTGGACTCGCTAGGCGACTCGGTGGTGGCGCGGCTCACGTTGGCGTCTGCAGTTGACGTTGATCCGGAGTTGATCACGGATGTGCCGTTGCGCATGGGTGAGACAGACGTCTCTGCTCCAGCGTGGGAGCTGCTTGCGTGAGTCTCTGTGAGCTGCGTCGATGACGCAGCAGAGCTTTCGGTGGCGGGCGTCATGGACGATGAGGTCAGAGCAGGTGTGCCGCGAGATGCTGCGTCGTTAGCTGTCGTCGAGTGAGTCGATACCGAGGCGTTGTCAAGAACAGCACCCTCGAGCTCGGCAGTCCCGAGTTTGGCGAGATCTCCGTGCGTGGTCGAGGTCGGCCATGAAGGCAATCCAGATGGAGCAGCTGCGACAGGGTCCATCGAGGAAGTCGTCTTTGGTCTTCTCCTGGATTGACTGCCCGCTCGTTTCTCACGATTGCGGAAGGAACCGAACCAGCCGTTGCCTCCTTGATTCGAATCAGGCTGACCTGCGCCGACGGAAACAAGCGGGCTTCCTTCGGTCACCGAGTCCAGACGTGGACGATTTGCTGTTGCAGCTGCACCCGATCGGTCCGGCGAGATGTTGTTGCGCTGATCCCCCAAGTCTGGCACTCTGAGGCCAGCCCTGCCCCTGCCGTCGTTGCCTGCACTTGCTGCGATCCTCTGCTGGATCAAAGCTTGAGGAGCAGGATCTTGGAGACCAAGCCCTTCAAAGTCCAGATCTACAGCTTGGTAGAAGAGCACATAGGCGCTGCCGAGGCCAGGACGGTCTCCGTAGTATTTGGTGAGCTCGGCTTCGTCGATGTAGGTGACGACGTCGTCGTCAAACTGGACCCAACGGTCGCCGACTTTGACCACGGCAATGTAGTGTCCGTGGTGAGGGCCTGCGCCGATGTGCACAACGATGGCGCAGAGTTCGTAGAGGCGGTCAGGATCTTCGGCGTCGTCCGAGGTGTTGAAGAGACGAAGCTCGAGCGGGAATACGACGCGATATGCCAGCTTGACGTAGCGCTGCACGGTTTCTTCGTACTTGAAGCGTTTGAGATGCAAGGCAAGCACGTTGGGAAGCTTTTTGATCTTCATGCGCTTCTCGGCCTCTTGGAGACCCGAGCAGGAGTCGCAGAAGAACTTGTTTCTGGATCGTAGCATTTCCGAGGCCGAGAACTGCCGCAAGCACGAGGTGACGGATGAGTTTTTCTCAATGTCGATCGAGAGATCCAAGAAGCACTCGTCACGCGATGTGACGGTCTCGCAGGTGAGACAGCGAGTCTCGTTTGTCAGGACACCTTCGAAGAGACGATGTACGCACGTCTTGCCGTTGGGTCCCACCTCCATGACATTGCGCTTGCGTTGCGCGTCGACAGTCTTGTCCGAATCGGTCCTCATGTTGAGGTAAGGATTGCGGCTCTGCATCTTGACGCGGCTCTTGGCCTTGTCAGCGTCGATGAGGTCCTCTCCGACCTTGTTGAGCACAAAGTTGAGCATCTCGTGTGCATCCTGGTGCATGGTGCTGTCGAAAAGCACATTTTCGCGTTTGAGTGTGCCGAGGAACGCCTTGACAGCAGTCGAGTCGACGGAAGGAAAGCCAGAAGCCAGCGTCCCAACGGAGCTGGTCGAGATGGACAAGTTGGGTGGTCCTGAGCCGGTGACCGAGTTGGGAGTGATTGGGATGGCTTGCGCTGCGGTGGCACTGGCATTGACAGAGGCAGGAGAGACGACATGATTGCCGGCACCACCTCTGCCCGAAGAAGCACCAGCCGTAGAAGGGCGACCCAGGATGGAAGTCTTTCTGGTGACGGGCGGCTGCTCTGCATTGGCTGTGACGGGAGGTGAAGGCGATATTGGGCTGGCAACTGGCAGCGAGCCAGGGGCGTTGGACTGCGTGGGTGACGACAATGCTTTTTGCTGGCCCGACTGCTGAATCACCTCGAAGAGGTCGCGCAACGAGGCAAAGAGAGTGTCGGGAGGAGGAATGCCATCAAGTGCTTCGGGTGCAGTTTCTGATTGCGCGCGAGGGGCAAGGTCGCCGATGGAGTGGATGCCGTTCTGGCTGCCCAGATCCGACTGAGAGCGCTCGCGACCCGAGGTCTTGTAGCTGAGCAATGAATCGCGGAAGGGGCGACAAAAGTAGAGCGATTGTAAGACCGAGTTGACGTAGCAGGTGTTGCCAAAGTTTTCCATTCCGAGCAGGTATCCTCCGCCTTCGATTGCATTGACGGGAATCTCGGATGGCTTGCGAGAGACAATGGAGGATTGAGTGGTGGAGGCTGAAGATGGGATGAAACTGGTGCTGTGATACGAGGTGGAGCTAGGGATCATGCCTCCGAACAGCGACACAGAGGGGGTCGAGGTCTGGGTCGCCGAGTATGGGTTGGGGTTGAGCGGAGTGCGTGCAGCAGGTGGGCTCATCGCGGAAGAACCTGCCGCACTCGACGAGGCTGTGGTGTTGGCAGCGACCGAGTTTGGAGAGGCATGATTAGGAGTATTTGCGCTCGATGGAGAGGAGCCATTGTTGGAGCTGGAAGTGTTGGCCGAGGCGAGTGAGGACGAGGCGGAATTCTGGTTGACGCCTAAAAGGCCCTTCCAGCTGAATGACATTGTGCGTGTGTTCAAAAGCAGAAGCGGAGCGGTCGTTGTAGTTGAAGAGCAGCTGAGAAAGGCTTTGAGCTGTGTGCTCGACGACGAATTCACGGTTGCTCCGGTGATGACGCTCAAACAGCCGCGCAGGCGCTAGCGTGGGATCTGTGCAGCTTGGGGCCAGTCTATTTGCGCATCTTGATGGTGACTCCAAGCTGTGCGTGGTGTGGAAGCAGATGTGACGGCGAGGTCCGAGACACTGATGCTGAGAATGCTCGTTCGAAAGGCTCCAAGTCCGGCAAAGAGTTGGAGTGTGATTCCTGCCACGTCGGAATGAGTTAGAGGCTAAGCAACATGTAAAGCGAGGCGCAGTGTGCGATGGAAGCAGTGCGATGTCGAAAGGGTTGTTGGACGGGTTGGAACGAAATGAAGGTGTGGAGAGAGAGTGGGAGGGAGAGAGGATGAGGCTGAAGCGGAACGATGTCAAAGAGAGAGTGAGATGAAGCGCGATGATGTCGGCTCGAAAAGAGAAGGTGACGCTGTGGAGAGGCACAGCACGGCCCGAGCCAGATGCAGAAGAGAGAAAGAGAGGGAAAACGAGGGGAAGGCAGGCTGTCTCTCTCCTGAGTCGCTACTGCGATGTCCGCGTGGCTTGGGCGTTGCAACTAACGCAGGCAAATGAGTTTATCGACGCAGACTGTGCTTCTGTGCTCCAAGAAAAACGGTTCGAATCAAATAAAGCGTCGGGACAGCACAGTAAGCCCAATTTCCTGTATGGCTCAATAATCGGCTTCCAATTTTCGGTCCGTCGTCGGCCAACTGACTCTCTCAGACACACCCTGAGCAGACGCCAGCCATGCTGGGCTACTGTATGCACCGTGCGTTCTCGGTGTGCCTGACTTTGGAAGCCACTTGCAGCACGCATCATCGCTTCACTCGCTGTGCTCATTCTCCAGCATGGCCTTTGTCTGTTAGTCTGGCAAGTCGGCCGCTGAACTTGGACTTCTTTTGCGAGCCTAACCCCGCACTCAGTTGACCGCGAGGCTTGCCGTTACTTCCCTCTTTGCGTTAGACAGTCCAGACAGAACGCCTTTCCGTCGTCTTGGTAACTCTCAACCACGCCTTTATACAATGAGAAGGCGAAGACGGTGATGCCATCCGAAGGGATGCGAATCGAGACGGAGATATCCATTCTCGCTTGCTGTATTCCTATCAGTTCAACAGCGCGGAAATGGAACGCATCGTTCCGAATCAGGGCTCTCTCTCCAATTCAAATCGAACAAGGGTCGCAACTCGTGCAATTGAAGTTCGTCCCAACACCGCATGCCAATTACAAATCGCCGTTTTCCTTTCCAAATCCCATCCCAAAAAAACAGGGTCGACACGACACACCGGTTTCTAGCCGAGATTTGATTCGAAGCCTTTTGTCCATGTGCACAACTCTGCTGCTCTCTCCCTCGCTTCTACCTCAGCCGGCCGGTGACCATCCCTCTGCCTGCCTCAAGAGCGCTGCCACCCTTACTGCGAATCGCTGACGCCGATGTCTTGTGACTTTGCCGCGCAAAATGCACCCTGATTGAGATGCTAGAAAATGACGCTCTCTCTTCTGCTCCTCGGCCCACTCGGCTGCAAAGAAGCGATCAAGAGAGGCTTGGCATGTGTTTTTATTCTAGAGTGTTCGACCATCACAAACTAACAAACGCCCGGGAAAAAGCCCGTTTTGGTTAGCCGGTCGGCGATGATGAAGAGAACCCTGTTAAGTTTCTCGTTCGGTTCGTTTTCGCCTTGATCGTTCCGTTGCGCCGCGCTCAATTTTCGAATCCAATTTCTTCTGCGTTGCGTCGGGGTGCACGCTCTGCAGCCGCAGGAATTTCCTTAGATTTCGATACTTAGTTAGCCGGCAGAGAGACAAAGGGCCACCGATAGTTAGAATTGTGCTCAAACTCAACCGCGAAGCTGCGGGATGAAAAAGTCAAAACGGCAAATTTTCTTTATAGGCGCTGCTGGCGCGCAGCCACACAAGAGACACATAACTTATCCGCTACAGCGATCGGGTTTCACTCAGCTTTTGCGCACAACCACACCTTATCCACCCACCATTCGTACGCCCTCTCCATCCCTCCGCAAACATGGATACCAGTATGGACGACGATCTCGTTGGAGAACGACCCAGGATCCGCAACTCTCAAGCCTGTCTAGAGTAAGTACCGTAGTCGAAAATGAGCGGCTTCTAGTGGCAGCCTATGCGCCATTGCTGCGTCTACGGCAATGCATACGCCATCCATGCTCGCGGCTCTATCCTGCCCTCGCCATTGCTCCGTGTACTGACCCTATCCTCTCCCTTCCTCTGTGTTCTCGACCGCCCCTCGACATCGTGCTCGCCATCGCGTCCTCCCTACGCTTCACCTCTATCCATTCCGACGCACACGTCCGTCAAAACAGATGCCGCAAAGCCAAGATCAAGTGCAACGGCAAACGCAAAGACGCTCAAAACTGCTCCCGCTGTGAAGCAAAGGGCCTCGAATGCAACTGGACAGCTTCTCGTCGAGGCAAGAAGCCAGGCACAAAGAACCTAGCTACACGTGCGCGTGAACAGTCCGAGGCTATGCACCGACACCATCAACCTGCACGAAACACAGTCGACAAGCTCGACCGAAGCTCACCTGTCCCGCAAGATACTCCGCCCGCCAACCCCCCTTACCGACGTGGCGTTGCTTGGGACTATCCAGGTCCTTCCAGCATGTCCAATATGTATCCACACCCTTCCGCCATGGACGCTCACCACGCACACCGACACGGATCAGATGCAAGCACAAGCAATCACCAATCGCCTGGCAGTGCAGCCGCTTCATCCTCCTCGGGCTCGCATCAGTCCTCCTCCATTCCCACCGCCATCTCCTCCAACGGCCCTCACAGCAGTCATGCCAGCATCACGAGCAACGGAAGCAGTCGACGAACATCCAAGTATCACGACGGTCTCCTCATCCGCGAATCGCGCATGCCACCTTCCTCAACTAATCCCCTCCTCTGTCTCTCGGAAGCTGCTCTAGGCAAGCGCTGCACCGAGTCCGACAGCGAGGAAGATGAACTCGCTGCCGACCCCGAGCATGCTGATGATGCAGCCAACAGCCCTGCAGCCTTCCCCGACGGCAAGAAGCGTGGCTCTTCGCACCTCGATGCCGACGACGCTCTCCCCGACGACGACGATGCACAAGCACGATCTGCACGCGACATCTCTGCAATGCTCGAGAGCAGCGGTTGGTCCCGATCTTGCCTCGGCCATGCCGCCTGCGAACGTGCTTCCTACTTTTCCGGTGCCTCCGCCTCGGCCAACTGGGACAAGCGTCGATGTGATCCGCTCGATCAAGGTATCGTTACCATGGACGACGCGCATCGCCTCTTCAAGATCTTTGAGGATGTCGTTCACGAGCAATTCTGCATCCTCGACCCCGTCATTCACAACGTCGAGACCATCAAGGAATCCTCCAATTTCCTCTTCTCCGTCATCCTCGCCATCGCCACATCGGTCGATCGTCATCCTCGCTCCATCCATCAATTCGAGCAGCTCCGCACCCTTGTTGACTCGCTCGTCGTCGAAGTTCTCAGTCGCAACGTCAAGAGCGTCGAAGTCGTCAAAGGCCTCATCATCTGGCCAATGTGGGCGCATCTCACTCCGCTCATGGCCGAAGATCGCGCTTGGTTACTCATCGGTACAGCCGCGCGTATGGCTAGAGAACTTGATCTCGCATGGAGAGAAGATACGCCTCAGCAGGACGAAGTAGCGCGCAGGCATGCACGAGACCGCTCCAGAACCTGGGCGCTGGCTGCTATCATGGAGAGAAGTTTCAGTTCCTTTTCCGGTCAGCGTCCCAACACGACCTTGGATGTCGACTGGGGCACGCTCAACGATTGGCTCAAGTCGCCCATCTCGCTCGATGGTGACATTCAGATCGTCGCCTTCTTGCACCTGCGTCGCATCGAGGAAGTCATGCGCACCCGCATCTTCAGTCAAAGCTATTACGAGGTAGGCTCCATTGAGAGCATTCGTGTCTCTGCCAACGTCCTCTTCGCAGCCTGGTCAGAAGCATGGTGCGAGCATCCTACATTGGATCGACACAGCCTCACCTCGACCATCATGCGTATCATTGGGCTTCACATCCAGGTGCTCATCAACACGCACGCCATCCGCGAATCCGACCGAAGAAAGACCATTTGCGAGGCTTCCGGTATGCGAATTCTGCGCATTTGCGGAGACTCGGTCAAAGCCGCGCGTGAGGAGTGCGTGCTGCTGCTCACCGACGCATGTCAACTCGCGCTCGACAAATTGCAGGGTCATGCACACACGGTCAGCCGCATCGTCGCCGCCATGTTGGGTTGGTCGGGCGTGCATTTGCTCAAGAACGGTCCTATTGAGACGCGTGGTTTGGTGGTCCAGCTCGGTCTAATGCTGGCAGGTGATCCACACGACCAGACTCACTCGCGATCATTCCCTCGCTTCTATGGTCGTTTCATTTTGTCGCTCAGCGCTGAGCTGGTGGAGAGGGACCGTGCCGAAAAGTCGCGCAAGAAGCGTCAGCGATTGCGAGGATCGTCGCATATGTCAGGTGGTTCGAGTGGCATTGGCGGCCCGAGTCCACGAGCAGCGAGTGATGCGGGTGACATGCGATTAAATGTCACTGCAGCCGGTGCTGCGCCTGGATCTGACCTCAGGAAGGCCACCGCAGCGCGACCTTCGACACCGGGCGCACCGAATGTCTCTGCAGCAGCTATGAGCGACATGGCGCTTGCTTTTGAGTCGGCTGCCCAGAGTGGTCTGCAGACTCCCGGCTTGGCTGGTCGACCTGGCTTTGTCGGAACACCAGGCGGGGGTATGCACAACATGTCACCCTCGACATCCAACGGCGGTGGCTATCCGTACCCCCATTCGTCGACACCTGGTGTGCCCACGTCGGTTGCAGGTGGCGGCAGCAACAACGTCCCTGGCATGCTCAGCAAAAACGGTAGCCATGCACCATCTCCGCTTTCCTCGGCTTACCGTGGTGGAGCCATGTCAGCACCAATGGGACCCAACAGCACCTCTGCGCTAGACTCGGTGACCAACACCTGGCTCGGCACCGACGACCTGCTGGATCAGTACATGCAAAGCATCCTACCCATCTTTAACGATTTCGACCATGCTACCAACAACAGCATGGCGAACGGGATTGGTGCGGGTGGCGGTGTAGGTGTTCCTATTTCGGAAGTGATGCGTTAGCTACCAAGTTTTGTTTTGAATATACCCCCATTAGTTTGGCCCCTCTAGCATACTTGGGATCTGTGTGCTGCTTGTCAGCCTGTTGTGAGAGTGATGGCCCGTCAGCGTTGATTGCGCGAAGCCCGATCCCAAGGCTACACACGGAATGGTGATGCGCTACAATTTGGGTGAGGTTTGAGCGTTGAGCGTTGGGCATTGACACTTGGCTGAGCCTACACACACGGGATTGCAGCGTGTGACATTTGAGGTGAGCTTCGAGCTTTGCGACGGTCATGTCGGAGCTTGAACCCCTCAGCCAAGCCACATTTGAGTTTGGTTGTGCCGTCGTGCAGTACGGCTCAGTCGCGGACACGCGTCTCTTTTAGAGTGACAAGCTGTCACGCACCGATGCTTCACCCTTTGTTTTTTCAATGCTGGCGTCAGTAAGACCGGGGGAATGCAGTGGGGCTGGATTGGGAGGGGGGCACTCGGACATTCCAGGTTGGCTCTGCGCGTGCACTTCATTCCCGACCGGACGGAGTGTGAGAAAAACGTTTTAAGTCCGATTTCTGACAGCCACCAAGGGTAAGGCTCGTTCGGGTAGCTCGGTTAGGTTTAGCGAGACACTAGTAGTTTGAACGCTTGCCTGTGGTATGGTATTCGGATGCAGGTGCTTTTTTTGCGAGCTACTGCACTTGTCTTCCGAGGTTGGTTGCAGTAGGGGAAGGGTTGAGAGGGACTATATAAAGAGGCAGTCGGAGGCCAGAGAAGTCATCCCGAATGTGTCCCGCTTTTTCTCCTCCATCCGGCAAAAAGAAGACATATCAGCCACGATGACTTCGGAACATCGAGGATCCGTAGCCTCAATCAGCAGCTCTACTGCTCCTCCTCCGGCAGCGCACCACAAAGCACATCACCTCAAATACGGTGACATTATCGCCTCCGGCTTCAACCCCGACGATTCCGATGACGAAGATGATCCCGGCGCGTCCACCTCTGGGGACGGATCCAGCATCACCCCTTCCACCAGCTCAACCCCTCGCGATCCCAAAGCCCGCCACTGGCGCACACTAGAACGACAAGACGCCCTCAACCGCTCCATCCACCAACCTCGTCGTTACTTGTTTCGACGACCACGCGCACTCCAGTACTTCCGCGGTTCCACCCTCGTCCGGTCTGAAGATGAACGATCCTCACACCGCTTGGAGCTATTTTTCGATCTCGTATTCGTCGGTTTGATCGCCACTCTAGCAGAAGAGGCGATACACGAGCATAATGGAGATGCGATCGTTCGTTACATCTTGACGTATACGGCTGCTTGGATGATCTGGAATTATATGAGGGAGCTGTTTAACAGTTTCTTTGTAGATGATTTGCCGCAGAGAGTGCTGGTATTGGGCGTGATGGCGTGTTTGGTGGTGTACGGTAACAATGCACCTCATGCGGAAGAGCCGAGAGGGGAGAGTGGGGCGAGAGCTACTGCGATTGGTGCTTACCTCTTGGCCGGAGGGATGGTGTTTGGGTTACTCTTCTTCTACTCTTTCTTTATCTGTCAGTATCGGATTCAGATACGTTCCCAAGCATCCGTCTGGGTGGTAGTTATCGCTCTATGGGTCGGTAGCATTTTCGTCTCTGTTCGAGCCTGCATCGGTATGGTCGTTGTAGCGCTGGTGATAGAGTACGGTTCGTGGATGTTCTTCTACAGCCCGCTTTTCAAACGCTTGGCTAAGCTGCGGTACAGTTCAGCAGTCGCAATCGAACACGAGATCGATCGGTTTACGGATTTCGTCACGCTGGTTCATGGAGAGTTTCTGTACAGCGTTCTATCGGGCCAACCTGCGGGTGCGGGTGTGCATTCAGGAGTCGCGAGAGTGATCCTCACGGTCATCGTGGCGTTTGTACTGCATGGCATTTACTGTACTGGAGCGGGTAGCCGAAAGATCACACATCCGATTCGGAGGAGTATGGCGCATGCTTTGCCTTACTTCGCTTTGCATCTGCCGTTGGTTTCTGCGATCACGTTGTGCGGTGATGCAACCGCGGAACTCGTCAAAGAGAATGAGGTGGCCCAGGGTGTAAGGTGGATTTTCTCATCGACGTATGCGATCGGTATGGTTTCAACTGCGCTATTAGTGATGTTGGAAAAGGAACATGATGTGAAGGGGGAGTTGTGGTTTTCGAAGCCAGTAAGGATCGCACCTAGGTTTGTCGCCGCGATTGTGGTGCTGTTGCTGCCGTTAGCGGATCAGGAGCATGTCAACTCGACGGCGTTGTTGGGTGCAGCAGCGGCGTTGGGTGGCGCTGCTTGGACGTGGCAAGAGGTGGGAGCGTTGGATGGTCCCAATGCACCCTGGTATCAGCAACAGGTGGGCGATAGTGAAGGGGTAGATACGACGGGGATGAGAAAGTGGAAAGGCTACCCGACGTTTGTCGAGCCAGGTGCTTGGATCTTGGATTCGAGAAAGCAGAGAGGACGCGCGACGACGTTTGTGCAGGAGACGGGGGCTACACCTACAGCCGAGACTGCTGCTGCACAGGCACAGACACAAACGCAGGCAGAAGAGTCGCCGACGAAGCTCTCTGACGAGTGAGCGATCACCTCGACCAGGCTATGGTGGTATAAGAAGATGTATTGGCATGTATTGTACAGATTTGTTGTTTCAAAGGATTCCGTTCCGGCGCGGTGGTGTGTCCGATTTTCCAAGTTTGACAGAAGGACTAATCTGTCAGCCCTTCATGAGGCTGACCAGTGTGACAAAGAAGAGCGAAAGAAGCGACGTCGAGCAGGTCAATAAGAACACGAGGTAGGGCATAGCATGGTCAATGGACCAGCGATAGACGGCGTTGTTGAGCAGAGGACCAATTGTCGTCATGACCGAGGAGAGGAGATTGATAAAGCCAACAAAGGCGTCTCTTTCAGCTACCGGGTCGTCAGTGGGTCGATCTTGGGCGAGGAAAAAGTCGACGCTGAGTGCTTGAATGGCAGGCACAGCTCCTGAAGCTAGAAGTAAGAAGAATGTGCCTGTTCCATGTGGTTGTCATCAAAATGTGTTCAAGAGAGAGGGAGACGGTAAGAGGTTAGTACCAGAATCTGGTAATCGTACCTGATCAACGCTATGAAGGTTGAAATCGACGCAACTTACTACCATAAATGCCTTCGACCGACAAATGGCCCGCTGCGATACCCATTGCAAGGAAACCCAGGGCATCGCACAACAGCGAAGCTGAAGCCACAATCAAGTCAGTCTTGATCACTGACTGCTCGCGTTTAACGAGGCGCGTCTCGGTCGATACCTCTTCCAAAGAAGCTGCGTTAAGCTCTTGCCTCATTCTCCTCGCGACAATGCGACGCACAGCCTTGACGATGTAGGGCAAGGCAAGGATGGCGTACAGACCTTTGCTAGCGCCGATGATCCCCATCAAGGTGGCCACTTCCTTGGGGCCGAAATTGAGGTGGGTGGAACAAAACACGACCAGATTGCTCCAGATCATTGTGATGGTATCGCTAGCGAGGACGGCAAGTAAGATGAGTGGAAGCTTGAGATCTCTACTGCCATTGGCACGGGATCTGTAGGGAAGGAGATAGCCAAACAGGCTCAATGTCTCCTTGATTGTTTGCAAGATTGCCACTGTAGGGGATCGAGATTCAGCCGTCGACGACGATGTTTGCCCTTGAGCCTCTGCGATACCGCCATTCTGATCAGCTAGGAGCTCGTCATCGCTCGAAAACGACTCTGAGCGTGGACGTGACTGTGATAATCTCTTTGGCTTCGTTTCCGGTAGTAGCAGGGCCGTGAAGACGGTCGTGATCGAGTAACTGATGACTAACATCCAGTAGGGCGAAAAGGGACCTGTGTGATGTAGAATGCTAAAGTTGATGCCGAAGTACGGTAGCACGAATCGCAAGAGGATCGACGAAATCGCCATGCCCAACGTATTTGTAGCGTATACTTGAGCAAAAGCTGAAGTCTTTTCGTCCTCCTTGCACACATCGAGTACCATCACCTGAGCCAAGATGAGAGCTCCCGTCATGGGTACACCGACCAAGCCGCCGACAATGTAGGCCAAAAGTAAGAGGTTCATAGAAGTGGTGGGGTGCAAGGTAGAGGTGGACGGCACGCCGGCATCGAATGAATAGTGCGTGGGAATCAAGGCTACACATAAACCGAATACCAGATTGCACAGTGGCAAAGCGACACCAACAGACCTTCGACTGAATCGAGGAAAGATGACTTTAGCAAGGACGAGCGAAGCTATACACGTGCTGAAGTTACCAACGCTGTCGAAAAAAGTCGTCATCTGGCTGGTGCGCTTGTCAACCCATGCGACCGAGCACAAGTCGGAAGGGTCGCCCGCTGATGGAAGAGTGGGGAAGGGCGATCCTTCGGGCGTAGAAGAGTAATAGTACTCGGCGCATGCTAGTGTCTGAACCATTTCCACGCCGAACGAGTTGCCGATGCCGCTTCCGACGGCGTACAGCGTGCATAGGCCGACGATGAGGAAGACGGAGCGCCTCCGTTGCCAGTCGGCATATTCGTCGCCGTCCTTGTCTTCTGGTTCGGAAAGAAACGAGAGGAAGGCGGAAGATCGACGGCGTGCCAATGACCATCGCCTTTCACCGTCTTCGCTGTTGTGGTGCACGAGCAACGGCGTCGCTTCATCTGGAGTCTCATTTGCCCGACGTGTCATCTTGGCAAGTGCGGGAAAAGCTTTTGAGGCTCCTTTTCCGTCGTCGAGACGCCGAGGATATCGCAAGAAAGTTGGTTGCGCGGAACGTATGGTGGTGGAAAGGTATGGGGAGCCATCTGGACGAGAACAGCAAGCAAGGACGGACCGAAGAAACAGCGGCTGAGCTGCTGTCTGCACACTGGACCCTGCGTTCTCGGTGTCCAGCCGGTCAAATCTGGCGTAGCGAATCCACACAACGGCGCTCTCTTGTCACAGTGTTGGAATGTTGCGCTGCAGTCATCTCGTCAACAGCGAGTCGCAGTGCGAGGCGATAAGACAATTGGTGACTACGATTGGTGCGAGCTTCTCACTGTAAATGCCTAGTGATAAAGCGAGCGAGCGAGCGAGCCATTGGATGTCTTGAATTCCTGCAACTTCGGAGGAGTGCCTTCCGTTCCGTCGGCTATGAGGATCGCGAGCGGCGTTTTTTCCTCTCGACAGAATCCGCGGACATATTACAATCTTCTCGACATTTGTCACGAACCGCTCATTTGGAATACTTGGCAGCGACTGTGCTTCGAGGATTGCGCCCGTCCTCGACGTCCTTCAACGGTGAGACTCTGATACATTCATTCTGAGCTCACTTTTCTATTCGTCACGGCCAGAACAACACTTGAGGCTGCTACTGTATGCACAAATATAATGTCATCACTGATGTACCGTTTAATCTACAAGAGGGTTGGTCATAAACATCAGAAACGCAGTATAGCAAGATCCTGTGGAGTCACTCGCGCAGCCTGAAAGCCGTGATACAATGCTCGGCTCGCTCAGCTGTCAAGAGCGTCTTGCTTTTTGGGGGGAAATAGTGAAAGTGGGGGCTCAGTTGGCAGCGACGGCTTGCGCTGGTTGCTGCTGCTGTTGCTGTGCCTCCGAGGCGGGTGCTGCTGACTCGCCGTCACGCTTCGACTCGGCATTGTTGCTGTGAGCGTGGCGTTGACCACCCTGGTTGCGCTGTCCACCACGACCGCCGCGGCCGCCGGCACCACCGCGCTTGTCGTTGCCATTGAGATTGTGTGTGTTGTTGAGCGAAGGTGGGTGTGCCTTGCGGTCGATAGCGGTGCCCATTGCTGAAGTGCGGAAGGTGAAGCCCCGAGTCTTTTCGATGATGGTCTGGTAGATAGGAGGGTGCGTAGGGTTCATGAACACCATGCCCTCCTTGAAGTCGATCTTGGCATCGGCACGAGTGTCGCGCACCAAGTTGACGATCCACTTTTCGCCATCTTCCTTGGAAAGGTTGAGTCGCTTGACAAGATCGGCAATATCGACCTTGGAGTGAATGCGGCAGTATGCTTCCGAGATGACAACACGGCATGCCTCGACGAGCTCGTCCTTGAAGTCGGCAAGGAAGAAGTCCTTGGAAGCCACCTCCTCGGCGAGAGTGAGCTGCTCTTGCGCCGCCTCGAAGTCAAAGTCGACAAAGAGCTTGGACAAGAAGTCGACGATGGGGTCAGTGCCGGCAAGACGATAGGACTCGGAGTCGATGATGTTGACAATGTCCTTAACGGCCTGCTGCGGGCTCAACTTGCTGACGTTGGCGCCAGATGCAGAGGCCATGAGGGTAGCGGGAGCGGGCTGCTGCACCAAGTAGACCCGCGTTGTTCGTCGCGAAAGCAAGAGGGCGGCAACAATGTATCGGAGCAGCCACCAACAGGTAGTCTGGATGGTGTTGAGGTAGACGGGCGACAGGAACATCTCGACGAGCTGCTCTCGTCCTGCAGGGTGGTTGAAAAAGATGAAGAGGGCCCAGTGAAGCAACCATGCGCGCTTCTTCAGAAGGCCTTCCTGAGTCAAGTCGTCATTGCTCGAGGTGCCGTTGGATGTGGAAGGCTGGGCGTAGGACGCAGCAGCGTGAGCGGCGGAAGAGTCGATCTGCTCTCGCAAGAGCTTGAGCTCGCTGAGAGCCTGTTCCCATTCTCCAACAAGGATGTCGCTGGCGAGCTTACCCCAGTGCGAGCTCATGGTGAGCACAGGGTCGGTGGAGAGGACGCGGAAGTGGTAGAGGTACGAAGAAGCATCGCCGTAGTTACCGCAGTTGAATTGGAAGTATCCGTATCGGTAGAGTGCGTTGATCTGCTCGCTGGTGAGGTTGTACTTTTCCTCGAGCCACTGCAGGTTCTGCGTCTTGTCCTGCTTGAGCGCAGAGGCGACGCTCGGGTCCTGAATGACGTTGAGAACGTGGTCGACTTCAGTTCCGAGCTTGTCGTTCAAGGCGATAGCGTTCTCTCGCTGCTTTTCGATCTCGGCAGGTGCAGGTTGGTTGGGGTAAGCCTGCTCGTGAAGCTGGAGCGCATAGTCGACCATGGACGTGTTCTTAGCAAGTTCATACTGGGCCTTTGCGATGTCGGTCTCGGAAAAGATGCCGCATCCAGCGAGATGCGAAAGGAGCGGCAGACCCAGATGCCTGTCGAGGTAAGGCAGAAGGGTCTGTGTCAAGTCGTACTTTTCGGCCATGATTGCAACTGCAGGATTGAGCTGCTGTGGTGAGGATGAGTCGGGTCCTGCGCAAGCAACGATCACAGGTTGCTATGGACACCAAGGGATGGTCGAGATGGTGGTGCAGAAAGCTTTTGGCTTCGTTGCGATTCAGAAAAGAAAGAGAGACAGGCTGCCGTTGGCTGAGGCTTCAAAGACTCAGGAAGAAATTGTGATTTGAAGACTTCGCACACGCGCTGCTACAAAAGCTCTTTTTGACTGGTTCAGCGCGCCGCTTTTCTGATTTTCACCTTTTTCCCTTTCTTCCTTTCGCGAAGCAGGTTTTGATTCAAATTCGCTTTTCGCTGTTTGTATTCGACTTTGGCACCCGCTCTTCAAAAATTTGTAGCAGACGAAGACAAGGACTTCAACGCCTTGCAGCTCCTCGACAGAGGCCTACCCATTCGTAATCGAGATACCGCAGCCTTGTGATCGTCCGATCCTGTCACTGTAACTCATCTTGGCCCTTCTCGCTGCCCGCGGACCCTGCATTGGAAATTTGGCTCAGCACAGCGGCAATGTAAAGCCCCGCATTCATTCGCCACTTGTGTGCCTCAGCCATCCTCTTCCGATCATCACGCCGCCTCGTTGTCCATCTCACTACAGAAAGTAGGAGACTACTGTCAGTATACAGTATGGTTCTCACAAGGTCGCGCTCGGCAACGCCGGCCAAGTCAATCGCAGCTTCTTTCGGTTCGTCCAGCAAAGCTTCGATTGCTACCAGAGCTGCACCAGCCAAACGTGGCCTTCAACGATCGGCCACAGACAGCCAACTCGATACAAAGAAAGGATCCGCTAGCCCCAGAAAGAGGTCAAGATTTGACTCGAAGCCTTCCTCAAGTTCCCCCAATGCCAGTCCTGACAAGCCTGCTCGTCCAGTTAAGGTCAAAGCGCCGGAAGAGCCGTTCGTTATTCCGGCCCATGCAAACGAGGAGGACTGTTTTACACGAACCACCGTGCCCTTCCCAGCATTGCCTTTCGACTTAGCACAAGCTCAAGCTCATCTCTGTGCTGCAGACCGTCGTTTCGAACGTTTGTTCCAGAAGGTGCCGGTGCGCTGCTACGAAGAGGCCCTGGATGAATCGACCTCCGATACAAAAGATCTTAACCTGTTCAAAACCGTGACCACTTCCATTCTGGGTCAACAGATCTCGTGGCTGGCCGCTCGATCTGTTTTGTATAAATTCTGTCGACTCTTCTTCCCAGACTCGATGCCAGAGAAGCCCGACTTCGTTGGCTTCCCCCGCGAGCAGTGGCCATTCCCAACACCACTTATGGTTCTGCGCACAGCGGACGCAGACCTTCGAGCTGCAGGTCTGTCATTTGCCAAGATAAAGTATGTCAAGGATCTTGCTGGTCGTTTTGTAGATGGTCGATTGGACATTCGTCAGATTTTGGATCTGGATGACGAGGAGGCGTGCGTAACAGAGCTCAGCAAGGTCAAGGGCGTCGGTAGATGGACGAGCGAGATGATCCTCATGTTTGCTATGCGCAAGCCCGACATATTGCCCTGCGCGGATCTTGGAGTGCAGAAGGGCATGCTTAACTTCTTCCTCAGCGACGCGCAAGGTCCCAAGATCAGCGTCAAGAAGCGGAAGCCAGGTGAGGAGGAGCCAGACGAGGAAGCAGCAAAGGAAAAGAAGAGCAAGCGTACCCCCAAGCGCGAAACCAAAGAAGAAGGCCCATTAGAACCGACACAGGAAAGGGGAGATCAAGTACCACTTCTGGCTCAAACGGAAGTGATGCCAAAGCCCGAACCCGGCTTCGATGCGGAAGCAGCACAGGGCTCGCTCGACCATCTCATCACAGACGAGCATGGCCTTTGCCGACAGGTGCTGCAATCGCGAGCAAAGGGCAACAAGATCAAAGGCGGCCAATATCTCAGTCCAGATGAGATGAAAGCTCTCGCCAAGACTTGGTCGCCGTATCGCTCTGTAGCATGTATGTTCATGTGGGCCCTGGTTGACACATGATACCCGAGAGAAAGCTGTTTGCAGCTGTTGTAGAGGCACGATAGGTTTCGATCTAACATCTTGTAAAGGAAATACACTTTTTCGCACGATTCAGCTGCTCTCTGTCACGTGTGATCCAGAAGGAATTTCAGACAAAAGCGGCAGCACAGCGCTTTGTGCTTTGAATTTGAGTGTGATCGCATTGGCCTCAGTCCGGAAACCGTCGCTCATCGGTCCACTGTTGGATTCGCGATTTCTCATCAACCAATCTCGAATCGCTCTCCACGTTTGAACCGCAATCACCAACACACACACACTCCCTCACCCTAATCGACACGCTTCTTCTTCTCGGTCGTTGGAGCAGCACACGATGGTTCATCTCGTCGGGACTAGCGCTGCACAGGCCGCTTCGTCGGTCTTGCGATCCGAGGCTCGATCTTCCCTTCTTCGTGGAGCCCAGGTGGTTCAGGCTCGCAACATTCACGATCTTACCATCAACCGAAAGACGGGCAAGCCTATCATCAAGTCTGGTCCTTATGGCGGTGGACGGTGAGTATTTGAGTCAGGGAGAACGACGAAGGGCGCTCTAGAATAGCTTGCGAGGGTTCATTGCAAATGCGCTCCCACATGCAGATGATTCTGCGCAACGACCATTGCCCTCGCCTGTAGACCGAGAAAAGCTCGGAGGAGACATATATCTGGAAGCAATCGCTGACACTTCTGCTTACTCTGCCAATTCGCTGCTCTTCTCACACAGATCGTCGGTCTCGGGACACGTCGTTACCGTATTCGGCTGCACTGGTTTTCTCGGACGATACCTCGTCAACCGTCTCGCACAGAAGGGCTCGCAGGTTATCATTCCTTACCGTGATGAGGACGAAAAGAGGCACTTGAAGGTCATGGGAGATCTCGGACAGGTTGTTGCCATGGAGTGGGACCTTAGGCACGATGAGCAGATCGAGGAGTGCGTGCGTCATTCGGACGTGGTTTACAACTTGGTCGGACGACACTACGAGACCAAGAACTTCACCTTCAACGATGTGCACGTCACTGGTGCTCAGCGCATCGCTCAGATCGCCGAGGCTGCCGGTGTTGGCCGCTTTATCCACGTCTCGCACCTCAATGCCGATGCCAATTCGCCATCGGCTTTCCTGCGATCCAAGGCGGAAGGTGAGAACGTGGTCAAGCGCGCTTTCGAAGGAGCTACTATTGTCCGCCCCGGCACTATGTGGGGTCACGAAGACCGATTCTTGAACCAGATGGCCGTCTACCCATACGCATGGCGCGTCAACCACGGTCAAACCAAGATGCGTCCCGTTCACTCGCTCGACGTAGCCCACGCTCTGGAAAAGATGCTCGAAGCTGATGTCACTTCGATGGGCGCCACCTTCTCACTTGCTGGTCCCAAGGAGTACACCATCGGCCAGATCTTGCAGCTCGTCGAGTCGCTTACGTTCACTTCGTTGGTGAAGCCGGGTCTCAACACGCCCAAGTTTGCGTTCAAGCTGGCTGCCAAGATTGCCGACCTCGCATGGTGGCCTATGATCTCGCCTGACGAGGTGGTGCGACGATACATTGACGACTTGCCTGATGCACCTGGTACCAAGAGCTGGGCTGACCTCGCCATGACGCCTGACACATTGGAAGAGACTGCTGCACCATACCTGAGGAGATACCGTCCTACGACAAGGTTCGAGCAGCCGCTCGAGACGGGTGGTGCTCGTCTGAAGAAGCCAAAGTATCACGTGCTTGATTAGAGTAGCTTTTTCCCCGTCTTTGTTTCATACTGCATGCGAGACAAAGCGATTGACTGTTCATTGTGTGAGATTTGCTCTGTGTGTGTGTGTGTGTGTGTGTGTGTGTGTGTGTGTGTGTGTGGAAATCGTGTCAGCAATGTGGTCTAGTCTTTGCCTTGACTGCGTCGGTAGGTTCAAACGGGTTTATGTACGAAGGCATCACGGCGAAAGCTGTAGCGTTGGTATCAGTCCGGCATCCGGTTAATCTGCGAACGCTCGCCGTGCGACTTTGTGCTGTCGTGTAGAAACGATTGTCGTCGCTAGTCGCTAGTGCAAATTGATGTAAAGCGAGAGGTAGAGCTTGAACATACACTTCTTTCAGGTGTGCTTGCCTCATCGCCGATTGTCAAAGAACGATGAGGCAGCCCGATGATCCGTAGGAATGTGAGCTTTACGAGCCTCGTCAAGAAGCATCGGATTGCAAATCACAGAGCGGGCTGCATGGCGCGGCTTCGGATGCTTTTTTCTCCAAGTTCGCACACTTGTCAGGAACCTTTTGTTTGCTGTCTAAGCCGGTGTTCCTTGGCGCTCTCGAACTCTCAAAGCAGTCAAGGACCGAGTTCGCCCCACACGCTGCACCAGCTTGATCGTGCGTGCATTTGAAAAAAGGTCCCTTTGTGGCTCGAGAGATGAAACAGGAACGAACGCACCGAGGAACTCGTTCAACCGCGGGCAAAGAAAAACGCCAAGAAAAAGCGGACCGACGCTTTAGCCTCCTTCCCTCGGAGCGTTTTTATTCTTCTCGTCAGGACTCGCAGTCTCGGAGCGTTTTTTCCGTAAAAGCTTGTCAATCGGCCAATCTCGAACACTACAGACACCATTGTCCCACACAGAGAGACAGACATGTGTCGTATCCTCTCCCACATATCAACTTCTACCTTCCGGACCAATCAAGGCAGTCGTCTTTGACAAGCAAACGAGTCTGCGAAAGGAGTGGGGAGGACTTGAAAAAGGACCCGAAGGTTCGTTGTTAGGCAAGCGTTACTCGACTCTATCGACTCAGCAGCGGAGCGGTGGGACTCGTTATATACCCTTCATCCTTATCATCCGTCAAATTGGACTCGTCTGCTTTCGCTCTCTCTCTACTTTACCCTTTCACAACCTGGTTGCAAGCCGTTGCGACGATCCGGAACATCATGGATCACACACTCCTCACCAAGCGGCACAAAGAAGTCGCCGGCTGCGTCTGGCAACCTGGTATGGTTGGGCCAGAATGTCGACCACCATCAGCCCTCAAGAAAGCAGCGATGGCGGGTAAAGATAGCTATTACGAGATGGAGAAGTATAGTCGTATTACCACTTGGGTCTTGCTGTTCATTCTCGGTATCGTGATCCTTCGTGGGATCGTCTCGAGGTTGCGTCACAGTTCCAACTCCAGACTTTCGCTTTCCATCCTTGCTATTCCGGGATCTAAGAAGGTTGCAGCGATATGTAGAGGGATTGGCTACTATCGACCTCGGCGAATTTTTGCTAGGAAGACGTTGCTGAGCGACATTGTTTCCGCCGACCGCTTTCCCTCGATGAGCAATATTCTTGTCTTCGCAGCACCAGCGCTCGGGTTTGTGGTTTGGTGTTTCGCCATCCACCCTTACTACCGTCCTGCAGCTGTTTGGGGCAGCACACCACTCGGCGTACGAGCAGGGATGATAGCCAACGCCTTCTTCCCCTGGCTCTTCGCATTCGGTCTAAAGTTCAACCCTCTCACCTTCCTCACTTCGATCAGCCATGAAAAACTTCAATTCTACCACCAGTGGACCGCACGAATCATCCTCTTCTTCGCCATCGTTCACACCATCCCCTTCCTATACCAACCGGTTCACGATGGTGGTTGGCACAACTTGAAGTTATGGTACTACTATGATAAGGTTTGGTGGACGGGTACAGTGGCGTTGGCGATGTTGGTTTGGTTGGTGGTGAGTTCGTTTGGATGGTTTAGGAGGATGTCGTACGAGTTTTTTGTTGTTCAACATGTGGTGAGCATCATTCTGTTCCTCGTGTTTTACTTCATGCACACGCGCGATCTGCTCAATAGCTGGGCTTGGCTTTGGCCGAGCGTGGGTGTATGGGGCTTTCATGTGTTGATGAAGGGGGCGAATTCGTTAAGGATTAGTAGGTTTATGGGGGTTTCGGCGACGGTGACGTTGGTGGATGCGGACGAAAAGTTGCTGAAGCTGGAATGTGCCGCGCCGGTTAGTTGGATGCCTGGGCAGCATTTCTTCCTCCGTTTCCCGGGAATCAATCGATCGGCACCGTACCAATCGCATCCTTTTACGGTGGTAAACTTGCCAAGTCCGGATGGCAACGTGGATTCGCATCTGGTGTTCTTTTTCAAAGCTCGTGATGGGTTGACGAAGAAGATCTGGGAACAGCTGATGCAGCAACCTGCAGTAAAGGGGAAAGTTTCTACAAGCCTCAAAGTGGCTCTGGATGGTCCGTATGGTTCACCGTTCCACTCGGCGGCTTATCATTCGGATTTGATGATCGCCGGTGGAGTGGGAATGACTTCTGTCCTACCTGCATTGATGAGCTTGTGCATCTCGACGAGGGAGCGCAATGCTCTGACGACCAAGGTTGTCGTACACTGGTCGGTACAAACCATGCGCATCCTAGACGCCTTCGAACCGCTGCTTCTTCCCGTATTGGACCACCTGCGGGCACTTGGTGTCGATGCGACATTGCACGTCTACTGCCGAGAAGACCGAGAAAAGGACGAAATCTCGCTGGCTAAGTCGTCGATCGTCATCCATAACGAACGGGTAGACCTGCCCTGCGTTATCAGTGACTTTGTCGACGATGCTGCTCGAAGCAAAACCAGGACAGCGGGAGTATCGATCTGCGGCCCAGCATCGATGCTCAACGAAACCGCCAACACGGTTGCTCGATGCCAGTGGTCGCATGTGTTGAAGGGAGACTCCATCGAGGAGCTCTACCTGCATTCGGAGGCTTTCGCGTGGTGAAGTGACCTCCTTCACACCTAATGAAGTTTCACGTTGTTAATGCCAATTCAATCTAGAAATACAGACATCCCCAATCCTGCTCCCTGCAGCCTTGAAGGGTGTAGCCATGGTTGTGTGCTCCTAACATCGTTGTCGTTTTCGGTGTGTGTTTCGCTGATGCTGCTGCTCGGTTCGGGTTGTGCTGGCGTGACGGTAAGCGACCAAAACTCATCCCCAATGATATCGCAATGCAAAGTCCGTAAAACAGAGAGCATAGCCTTCTTATCCTGTTTCGCTTGCTTCTTGGCTTGTTTTGTTGCGCTTTTGCGTTGGATTTTGAGTCGAAGCTTTTCGTCTTTTGCGTTGGAGAGGAGTGGTGCCGATCCATCTTCCTCCTTCTCGTCCGCTGGTGTGTCTTCTGCTTCGGCTGTACTGCTTCCCACTTCCGCATCTGCCCGAGAGGAAGACGAAGCTTCCGCACCGTGAGTCCAAACAAGCACCGACCCCTTCCTAAACATCGCTTCCAGCTGATCGTAGTTGATGCCGAATTTCCACAGGATCTCGTGCTTATCGCCGGACACTGTCCCTTCCAGCTCCTTTGTCGCTTGCTGTTCCGTTCTCCCACCTTTCAACACTAAGGCCCAGAAGGTCGTATTGTATAGATTGTTAATATGCGTATCTGCCTGTCTCCAGCTGAAATAGTCCCTTACCACCTTTTCATTCGGATACACGACCATCCTGCCATCGAAACTTGGAGGTTGTATCAGACTTTGCTGTGGAAAGTACTTCGACCAATAGAATACATATGCCGAGGTGAAAAGCGACACGATGTGTGTTGTGATCTTGCTATTTCTCCGGTTGTAAAGTGTTGTACCTTTGCGTAGGAGGAAGGAGTATTCGTCGCTTTCTCCAAACGCCAAGGCGATGTGACCTTTGAGTGAAGACATGACATGGCGTGCTGCTTCGTTCATGAGTTCTAGTGCGGAAGGATCGTTGGGTTTGAGAAAGGAGTGGGTTTTGGAGAACTTGTGGAATCCCTTGCCGTCTATTCGGACTGCGAGGTAGGTGTCGGGTATGACGGAGTCGGGGAGCTCGAAGTTGCGGACGTAGGCGAATTTCGTGCCCGCCATCGTGGGCTATTGCCTCGCAGAGGAGGTCCAGGGGGAGTGCGAAGAGAAGATGATGGAGTGATGATGAGGAAAGGTTGAAAGGATGAAAGGATGGAAAGGGTGCAGCTGTTGAACACTGCAGCAACTTTCTCAAAAATTTCCGGGTGCGGGTCGCGGATCGCGGGTTGCGGAACTGCCACCCACCCCGTGCTCGAATTAAGGTTTCTTTGCTCGTATCACTCCCTCGTCAGTCCTTCAAGCCATCACAGACATTGCGATAGACGTGATGATGAATGACCATATCAAAAAGCTAAAAGTACAGTGGGTATACGAATGCGCTCGATTTCAAGGCGAAACAGGAGACCCCATGTAAAAAGGCACCTGGAAGAAAAGCGTCTTTCTCGGGTCCACTTCCAACTCGTCCTCCTCATCCCCTTGCTCATTCACTAGCGCCGACGGCAACTTGCTCGACTTACTCCTCGGCGAGTGCGCCACAGTCAAATCGATCGGTTCCAACAACACACTCGACCTGGACGGCCTAGTAGGCGTCACGTCTGCTTCGTACAACCCTAGCGCTTCCATCCTTCTATAGTGGCTCGCGCCGATGCCTGTCAATTTGCGTGTCAGCGATGGGTTTCGCTGCAGCTTTTCCAGTGATCGACCCTTTGCAGCTGGTGTTCTTGGAGGACTAGGTACAAAAGCGTTTGTAGGGGTAACGGGGAAATCATCTTCCTCATCCTCGTTATCCGAGTGTGGGGCTGAGGAAGGACAGGACGAAGGTGATCTTCCCTCCAATGCGTATAGTGCATCACGACGTGCGCATTCTACCGAGCAGTAGATTTCGACCGACGAAGCGGTGTCGCAACGTTCGATATCTGAGCCGCAGAAGCAACGATATGCCGATTTGGTACTGAAACGCTGCTGTTCGTTGCAGTCGAAAAAGCACTCGTCCTCGTCGCTTGAGAACGTTTGTTGAACAGTACGTCTCGACTTGCGTGAAGGAACAAGTGAGAGTGGGGCAAGCTTCTTGCGCTCCCGTCGTTCTGTGTAGTTTTTAGTGCTGGCGAGGGTGATTGATGAAGTGCGAGGGGGTGGTTTGGGGATAGCATCGAAGGATGGGAGTTGCAAATCTTCGACAGAAGAGGCGCTGCTGGCGGAAGACATCTTGCTAAAGCTCGACGAAGCTGAAGCGATAGTGGAGTCTGAGAATCGCGATGAGAGGTGGTACATCATTGTGAGTGTCTGAAGACGGGGGAGATAAGTAGAGGGTACAGCTTGTGTAAGTTGATTGAGGGAATGTAGGGTAGAATAGAAGAGGGTTAGGCAGTGTACGGTGTGGTAAATGCTAGATGAGATGGCGAGGATGGTCCCGAAGAAGGAAGGGGGCTGGTTATATGTCAATCGTCGGTGAGGGTGTCCTTTGCGCTGTGGGGAGAAGTCGGCACAGTTACAGGCGAGGCGGCTAGCAAGGTGTTCCTGCTGATCAGCTTTATGAAGCATCTTTCTGCAGGGCATACAGGGCGGCAAAGCACAAGGCCACAGCTGACGACATAATCATCCAATCACGTTGATCGCAACACTATCCGACTTGACTCTCAATCAGGCAAGTTTCAGTTGGCACAAAGGGCAGTCGGCAAGATAGCAGTCGCATTTGGCCTCATTGTGGTGCCGGGGTCTGGCGAGATTAGGTTGCGACAAGAAAAAAGTCTCGCCGCAAGCGAAGATGACGTGGGAAAACGGTGGGGAGAGAGACGCACAAGGGACCAACGCGTTGGGTCGCATCTTCTGTGCCAAGCGACAGAAGCGCGGAATATGAGACACTGCGATTGCACCAAAGCCCGCTGTCGTACCCAAAGGGAAGGCATCGAGATGTACCGGGGACCATGACGGGTTTGGCTTGCTGCGCGCCAGATTCCTTGGGAACCGAAACTGCGTTGAAGAGAGAGAGGGCGGCAAGGCGGAGATTCAAGCGGAGATTTTGAGGGTTGAGATTTAGCGTGCTTCTGTGGGGAGTGAGTGTATCTTTGCACAAAGGGGGACAGCCAACGTCGGCGATGGACAAAGGGCAAGCAGGGAGTCAAAGAAAAGCAGGAGGCACAAAGCGTCGGGGCAGAAGAGCCAACGACGCCGCGATGCAGCTGTTGCAGCTTGTTGCAGTGAGGAACCAACAACAGCCAGCAGCTGGGCGTTTCAACAGCGTGGTTGGTGGGGTGAATGGCGCTTCCCGAAAAGGCAAGCAGAGACGCAAAGCAAAGATCTGCAAGTCTGTCTTTAGTCGCAGAAAAACGTGCTCACTATGATGCCCTGATATCTGGGACTCATGCCAGGGGTTTCGCTGTCCATCGCCGTGTCTTCCCAAAAAGCCTGGCCCCGCCTAGCCCTCCTACTTTACACACTGTTCCTCACCATACCTCGCCAGGTGTTTCATCCAAAGGTCTGGCCTCAACCTCCTCCTTATCCCTTTTCTAAAGGCGTTCCTCGGGTGCGTATACGAAAAGCCGTAACCGTCTAGACCCGATCAACCTATACTTTTTCACACGAGAAAGGGGAGAAGAGTTGATAACGACTGGCGGAGTTGGCCGTTTCTCACAAATTCGTGATTGGCGGAGCGTCATCACCGCCGTTGCTGTCAAGAAAGGGGGGCGGCTTCAACGGTGGCTTGCAGATCAGACATGCTGTTGCTGGCGGCTGATGCTGCATCCTATGCTTTCCTCTTGCATCGATGTGCCGTTTCTTGGCTTCAAAAGAACAATCAACTAACGCGCGCGCGTCTGAAACCAACACTCTTTTTGTCTTTGACACCACAAAGTTTCGCTTAAAAATTTAAAATTCAGAAGCGAAATCCTTAGACCCGGACGAGGTTGACCGAAGGTCCCCAACGGCAGAGAGCAGAAAGGGCATTTAAGTTAAGTTAAGCTGCCAAGGAGAAATGGTGACTTGTTGGTGTGCGTTTTCGCAGTCCGATGCCGGTTCGCAAAGCAACACTTCTTCGGTAGCAAGAGCAGCCCACTGACGTGGGTTGAAGTTCGTCCATGATGCCCTTTGTTGCTTTGCGACGTCATGGCCCTCGGTGTGGCACCCGGTGATCGTCACAAGCGAGCCCGATACAGTTTCTGAGTGGCTTGCGATCGTCACAGCAGCTACGAAGAGAGGGCAGAGATGGTGATCGGCTCCGGCTATTGCGGTTGTAAGGTGTCGACGACGGGCGAGCTGCAATGCAGTGCGCTGCTGTGCTACCTGCAAGCTTTTCTCCATCAGCTGAAGCTCGCCACTTCGTCTTGGCTGCAGCCAAGCTTGAACGAAAGAGTGGCTGCATACCGCACAACCTGCTTCAAACTTCGCATTGGCGAGCTTTCGAACCCTTATCGGGAACTGAGGTCTGGCGAGGTGCTCCAATCCCGCGGGCTTGCTGGTGATTTTTTCCTTCGGACAAACCAAATCTATGCAAGGAGCTGCACACACACGCGGTTGTCTGAGATTAAGATTTGGAATCTAACTAAATCAAATGTGTCAGATTGAGACCCCCTTGCTGTTGATGGAAAAGTCGGAGCGGCATCATTGGCGAGACCTTTGGAAAGTTCTCTTGTTGACAAGCCTCCTCGCGTTGAGGCCACGCGTATTCCTATCCAAAGCCTCCTGACAGGTCTTCTCCGAGCTGGATCATTTTTGTGAAGCGCTCTTGTCGCGTAAGAGAGCCAAGCGCTCGTGGCTCGCTTAGCAAGAGCATGCCTCGGCGATCCGTTAGCGTGGATTTGTGAGGCTCACAAGCGAAGTGGTTCGTATCGTTTCGGCTGGTGCGAGATCGGGTGATGTGGCTTTCGCTTGCGGTGCAAGTGAGTGCGAGCGGAGTCAAGTTGGGATTCAGAGAAGCAGAGCGGGCTTCATCTGTCAGAGCGGAGACTGGTCGATCCTGTCAATAATTGAGCGAAGTCGCGTTTCAAACACCGTCTCTGCGCCCGCTCTTCCAACGGGACGCTATGAGAACCGGTATCGCTTCTTTCACGCACTTCGTATGTGTGGATTGATAGACAGTGTCGTCAGCCTCTCGGGCAGGAAGGGCTCTTCAAAGGTAACTTGGTCGTCTAAAGCCGCACAGTCAAAGGGCAAGGTGTCGCAGACGCGACGCGTCTTACGAACTCGCCTCGTAGGGGCACCGAGAACCAACCCTCCGGTACAGCTCACGACGATGCATCGAAGCCTGCAAGCGCAAGCACCGTGAACCCTTTTGGGAGCGAGTCGACGGGTCTCACTTTTCAGACCCTTGAACCCGCTTCACACAAACACGACTCTGCAAGGAGGTCATATGATTCACAGGGTCTCCCTTGCTCGCTTGCTGGATTAAGCGAGAGAGGATCTTCGCCTCTCCCTCCTTACCTCGGTGTCAGTGTGAGGCCGAGGCAAAGGGTAGCCTCCTGCCTTTTGTCGATTCAACTCCCGATGTGGTTACATGTATATGACCCATTCGTTGCTTGTCGTGTGGGTTGGCCTTGCGTCGGAGTCTGTTTTGCTGACAAGTTGCTGAAAGAATCGTTCGTTTGCAGCTATCGGGGCGTAAGAGGTTGCCAAAATCGAAGCTAACGTTTAGAGTGAGAGCGGAGCTGAGGCGCCTCTTTGTTGTGAGAAAACCTACCTTTGTCATTACGAACCTCTCGAATCAGCACAAAAAACACATCGAAAAAGAGGGCACCAAAAATAGCATGTATTTCTCTACACCCTCACTATCGGCCGATATCCCTCCGCTCCTCAAAGACCTACAACAGAAGACGACCTCCTCCTACCCCCAAACCCATCTCTGAAGATCCCATTGACCACCGCATCATCCGCAAAGGCACCGTTGAACAGACTCTCTGCCGACCTCGCTGCACCATGGCACAGCCACGGATCCAACGGACTACTCGGCTCATCCTCCTCCATCGACCAAGAATCCTGGTCATTGTCGAAGCTGCGTGGCGACACGGGAACGTCCAGATCTTCCGATCGAGCGTGCCTCACATATCCTTCCAGTGGAGCACTGGGAAGACCTGAGAGCGGTGAGGCGATCTCGTTCTCAGCGAATCTTCGCATGATGCTCGCGTAGGCGTCTTCGAAGGTGTACAGCGGGTCTGATGGTGGGATGGTGTGAGAAGCGTCGTCGATGGTCGCAGAGTCGGGTTGGAGCGCGTAGTAGTCGATGAATGCCGATGTCGAGAAGGCTGAATCGACTTCGCTGTAGCTCCAGGACACCACTTGAGCCGATGGCGGCGGTGACTTTTCGAGAGCAGGAAGCGAACGTGAAACAGCCATCGGTGTCGAATGTTGATCTTTAACGTCACCCCAGCATTCGGTTGCTCGGCGTGCTTGGAGCTGTTCGAACTGTCGCAGCGTATCCAAGATTGACCCGCTGGAATGTCTCGCATGGAATCGCTCGGAGTTAGACGCTCTGCACTGATCGATAGCATTCTCGATGCTGTGCAACCACTCTGTCAATTCGGCTACATTTGCAGAGCTCAGAATGACGACGACATTGCTCGGCCTGCGATCGACATCCGACGCTGCGAAGAAGCTATCCTGCCCACGGGAAATATCGGCAGGCTCACCCGTGATGACCAACTGCTTGCGTCGAAATGGGAAAGAACCGTCTGGACTAGACGTCTGAGATGGACAGGTTTGCATCTCGACCGTGCTCTGACGGGTGATGCGAAGCCGCATCTGAAGACTGCCATTCGACGACGATCGAATCTTGGCCGAGCTTTGGGAGTAGAGATTGAGATACATGCCGAGCTCCACTGGGCTGCTGGGCTGAGAACACCTTGGTGTCTGTAGTGGATCCGAGACGGACGAAGCTGAAGATCTCGATGGCGAAGCACGACCGTCCGAAGGGATATTCAATACCGCCCAGCTAGGAGGAGGGACCCATCGATTTTGGTCAGATAGACAAGAAGGTACCGGGCGCGGTTGGAAGGTCAGCAGACGGTCGTTGTCGAAAGCACTGGGATCGTCAGCACCTGGGCTAGCGAGGTATGGTTCTGTCGAAAAGCTTCGTTGACTGTACAGCTTTGTCATGCTGCTGGAGGTGGATCCGCTCCCGCTACCTTGAAGCTCACTCTGCTCGAGAGTGACAAAAACATCTTGATCTTTGTCGGTCACGAGATCTCTCGAAGCCTGTCTTCGTCTCAAGGCTCGTTCGAACCCACCAAGGGTGGCTTTCTTGGTCGAAGTATCACCAGATCCTCTCCACGTCAGATGGCCTGCTTTAAGTACGACGCCCGAGGTGTGTGACGCGGTACGTTGGAGTGGACAATGATTATCAGATGTGGAAGTAGAAGGTCTGCGGGAGGTATCAGTGTCGAGGTGGTCGTGGGAAGGAGGAGCGGGAGAATTGTATGGATGCAGCAGAGCTGGTGTGCCGATTCGGAACACTGTTGATGGGACGCTTGACTTTTGCTGTGAGTTGAAGAATGAAGCTGAAGACGGTCCGACTAGTGGCGAAGCAACACCTTTGCTGGTGGACCAGGCAAGATGAAGATTGGCAGGTCGAGTGAAGACCTTTTTTGTGGCCGAGAAACCTCGGCTGGTTTTGCTGTTACTGGTCATTGTCGAACAAGGTTTTGGAGGTTGAGATGTTTGTCGAGTATGTGGATTCGAGGTCATTCCCCGCCAAGGCGTGGTTCGATGAGGGTGCTCTGTACTTATGTACTTTGTCTAAACTTGTTCTATCTCCGTGCAGTTCTATCTCCGTGCAGCCATGTGTGCGCGACAGGAGAACAAGCGTGCTGTCCTTTTCATGGCGTCTCGATGCGGAGAGTTGGCTGTAAACGTTATGTGGGTTGACGGGGAGCACATAGACCAGGTGAGACTCTTGAAAGGGAGAACAATGAAAGGGGACCTGCATGAAAGGGATCTACATGACAAAGGAACAAAAGGAACAACAAAGGAGCCGAATACCCGGAACCCGGCGACGAGCCACGATGTAGACCGGTCCACAATGTAGATCAGGCGCCAGTAAGACGTTGCAATCAAGAACGCGAGGGTTCGATGTTTCAGGGCTATCGCACCCGCGGAGTCGGATCATCAATCTCTGGAAACGATCGAACATTGTCCTACAGACAAATTGGGATGCATCTACGGTCACCTAACGTGAGACGCAGAACCATCAACACATCGGAGAATTGCAGATTCTAATCGCGAGGGGGAGATAGATGATGTCTCAGCACGTTCCCAGATCTCGTCATTGTTCCACGTGTGAAGGCAAGACGAAGCCTTTTTTTTCCTGATGGAGCTCTATACCAGTGTGTACTGTACCACAAAAACAGGCTAAATAAGGCTGGATTGACCGATCAAGGTCCGAACAAAGCTTTGTACGTTTCGAGCAGAGCCGTTCCGGATTCAGAAAGTGGGACGGATGATGCTTGGAACAAAGGGTGCATCTGACACACAGTGGAAGCAGTGGAACAAGTCGAGACTGTGCTGCTTGCTGCTTGTGGCTTACTTTCCATTTATCGTGAGCAGATGACAATGGAGGAAGAGGAAACAAAGGGGACAGACTGAGCGAACTTTTCGTCGTTGACCTGGACGTTGCCATTGTCTGTCTGCGAGTGCGAACTTCTGCGTGGGAAAAAACAAAAGATGATTTCTGCTTTCGGCGACAGGAACCGGAGGTGAAAGGACCTAACATCTATGAAATCCTGGCCGATGAGATGTCAGGTACCGATGCAGCTTGGATCGGGGCTAACCTGTGTCGGAGCCGATGAACGGGTGATGCTATCGCTTTTTTACACTCCGCATCTGCAGACAGTCCCGCGCTCCATATGTCGTTGACCTCCCTCACGCAGCGGACCACAAGTGTCGGGACGCCTTTGTTTGTTTCTAGACGCAAGGAGTGGAAAACAAGCGGTCGAGATCTGCGGAGTTGGAAAGTTCAGGGTCCTTACTCTAACTGAGCTCGATTGAGCTGCATGTCCTGGTTGGCTCCGTCAAATGTAAGCGCCTACTCGCACCGCATCGAATCTGATGATGCAGAGTAGCTTTGCATCCAGCGTCCAGCCAAGATGCTAAGCAAGATGTCTTTGACGTCTCTGACACGAATCTGCACATAGACACGAAAGCTAGCTATTTTTGACAGCAAGCGAGATACAGGCTACACCTGGCTCAAATGATTGGCGTCGATTTGATACTTCGCTTGGGCTAGTTAATCTGAACGCCTCCTGGCATGAGACATTTCTCGTCCCTGAATCTTGACAGCATAGCAATTTCTTCTACACGGTAGACTGCGAAAGGGTTTGCTTTGGCGAGACCAAACAAACGTTCTCTTTGCCTCGTGGACGGGGGTGATTGCTAGCTCATTTATGTTAAACGAGCTCGCTTGTCACCGGGTTCCTTGTGTTCGCCTGACCTCTTGACAAGATTCATGGAGGACTAGTGCGGTCTTGACAGGTTTTGTTTCCCCGTCACTCTCGACAGCAAGACGACATAAGGAAGAGCAAATACAGTAATGTCGATGAACGGATATACAAGCGCCATTTCGAGTGTGAGGCCTTATTCTGACGGGACGGTCATCGTGTGCGAATCGCCTTTATTGCAAACGGGTGAAGAGCGGACGTCGCCTTGTCGTCAGTCGCAAGGCTGAGAGCAGACGCCGTCCAATATTCGATGGTCGCTTTGTGAATTCAGGTACGCACTCGGTGCTATTTGGCTGTCGGACAGCGCCGGGCGGATTGACTGACAAGAGCCCGTTGCATAGATCTATTTGTAACGATATCGAGGCGCAATGCACAGACAAGGAGCGAGACGAGACCCGCAAACAGGTATCCTTGATACCATGCGAGCCAGCTTCTCTGTACGGAACACCGACTACCTTATTTTCTTGGTCCCACAAATCGTGACCACCAACCACACGACGATTTCGAGTTTTGCACAAAAAAAAAGAGGCTTTGCGCACCAAGAGTGACCGAGGTCGTGACCATCGAGGTCGCAGCGTGTGTTGTGTCGAAAGAGTCTGATCACACGTTATCAAGACGATCGTCGAAGATAGAGCGACGATCGTGACCAACGAGGGAGCGCAAAAAGCAAGAGCATGAGCCAAGCAAGGCATGAGCATGAAATCGCTTTCCGTGCCTTCATCGCGCTTGCGAGCCGAGTCGGAAGCGCAGCAACGGGCTTGCAGTTTGCTTCTCGTCTGCTCCAAGTCGCAAAATCGAGCCTAACTTTAGACTGGTTTCTGACAAGACAGCTTGAGATGCGCTCCCATGCAACTTGCGCACTCGGTTCGAATCCCGTGGCTTGCGATCCGTCTGCGCACTTGTGAGTTGTACGGTCACGCAAGTGAACTTGCGGCACGGCCTGTCAACTCGGGCCGCGTGTCGAGCGGGACCTGCTTTCAACGAAACGCGCGCCACTGCTTCAACAGCAAAGAGTACAATGACTAGCAAACAAGTTAGCTTGAGCTCGAACCCTTTTCAAGCCGTTGCTTTGTCAGGAGATAAAGAGTCATAGTCAACTCTCTCACGAGATCCAACCGCGGTTGATTAGGCAACTAGCGGTCATCGAGGGGTGGGCCGGACCGTAAGATGCGAGAGAAAGTCACACTTGACAAGCTCATCGACATTTTTCTTGGGACAAAGCCCCTGCTTTGCTCGACATTCAAGATGCGTGCCTTTGGTCACCTCCTGACCGACGGATCATTCACTGCTTTTTTGTTTTTATTTTTAATTTAAAACATTTGTTCTCGAGTTCGGTTTCAAGCGGTAAAACAACCTTGGTTCTCTTTTTTTGGTTTTTGGGCCGGAGTCGGCGTCCCTCAAAGACGGTGTTGCTCTTGCATTGTTGCGGGACCATTGTCTGCGAACCCTGTACGGTGACATTAGCTCGCAAAAGGAGTTTTCAATCACATCTTTGTACGCAGTCGCAAAGCAGGCACCAAACCAAAGACAAATGAAAGCCGGCTGAGTACTGTACTGTATTGTCATGTCCGTCGGGAAGCGAGATTGATGTGTCAAGACGCCAATCAGTTTCTTCTTCTTTTACTTACGCCAAATGCTCGTCTGCAGTGGTTTTGAATCGGAAAAAAAAAAAAATAATTCGTAGGGTTTCGAGCTGCGCAGCGCAAATAGAAATCAACCGATTCAAGCAGCGCTGAGGCCTCCTTACCTTTTTCTCACCCTCCTCTGCGCAAAAGCCCACGAGTCTCTGAATGCAGGACAGGCTTGGACCCCTGCTTCTGTCTCCCTTGCTTCTCTCCCCCCTCATCCACTCCCAATACCCTAGACAGCTGCAGCCCCGCCGCCCGACGGTTTGCTCGAGTTGGGTCGCTTGACCTTTCGCCGTGTTGCTTCTGCTGCTTCTGCGGTACACTTTCTTCCTTTTTGGCTGTCACTGATGCAACCAGGCTGTCTCTCCCGCAGCTGCCCCGCCATTTCAGTGTATTGTTCGGCAGCCATTCAACCCCACCACATCCTGTCCATTTCCCTCTTTCTCGCCCTGTCCTTGTCCCCTCTGTCGTTCTTTCGTCCATCCATTCCAAAGCGTCAAGCTAGTTAGCACACAGCTAAGCAAAGACCGCTTCCTTGACTTCCATTGTTTAAATCTCGCAAGCGGTCTGCGCACTCTGCAAACCAGCGCAACCGACCTCCTCGCTTGACATCCTTCGCCGAACCCCAGCCAACTTAGTAGATCCACTTAAACAAGAGCAGCCGGCTGCGCTTGTCACCTCCATCGACCCCCTCCATCCTCCTCCTTCTCTCCTGTCTCAACATTGCATGTCCTCGCTCCACTTCACCAAAGCTCTACCAATCTCACCGCCAAATCACTGCAAACACTTCCTCGTGACATCAACTTCCTCACTCAATACAACATCATCCTCTCTCTGACTTTGCCTGACTCCGACGTACAACACGGCGCATTGCTTGCTGGACAGGCAATCAACTAGACGAGTGACAAGCACAGTAGCACCTTTTGCCCTGCACATCTTACAAAGTTATCAACATGGCTACAACCTTTGGCGCCCACAGCAACGACACCGCCAGCGTCATCTCCTCTCGCTTTGGCGACGCTTCAGGTTCGTCATGCTCCCACGCAGCCAGATCGAGCGGCGATGACTACCGCATCCTCCAGCCCGGCGACTTCAAGAGGGTCAAGAGTCAGATCAGTCTGCGTTCCCGACGTCTCTCGGCTATGGACAATGCCTTTGACCTGCCGACATCCCCGTGTATTCCACCGTCTTCCAGCAACGCAGCCAGTCCCATTTCTGATGCTTCTCCTCTGCCTCCCGACTTTGATCTGGTCGTCCGCAGCAGACCACACCAACTCGCCCAGCGACAAAGCAGAGATCGTGCCACCTTCGGTCCCCCGGATCACGACTCGGACGAATCCGATGCAGAGCCCATCCCTACCGCGCCCGCAGAGCTCGAAAGCAAATCGCTCTACACTGTAGAACAGGAGTCGGACTCCGAGTCGATGATCGCGTCCCACGATGTCGCTCAAAGAGCCCTACCGTCCGCAGCATCCCTCGAAACTTCTTTTCCGTCTCCATCTTCTGTACACGATGCCACTCTCCACCAGCTCAAGCAGGAAGCACACGAGGTGTGGGCATCTCACCCGTCTGGCATGGCTTCTCAACAGCGGACCTCCCAGCCCGCACATATCCCAGAACGAACCTCGTCATCCACACGCAGATCTTCTCTCATCGTTCTCAACGCTTTGCCATCCAAGGATGTGGATCAGCCCAGAAGCTCGGTCGCAACAATCGCCAGCAGTCACTCTCACTCTTCAAGCAAAAGCGCAAGACACAACTCTGAGACGTTCCCTCGTCTCAGCGCATCCGTGTCACATGGCTCCGGCACCATGTGGAGAGGCCCTCCCTCGTCTGACATCCACTTCCACCGTCCCTACACTGCATCCATCCTCTCGTCCACATCCGAGCACAGCTTCCTCAGCTACCAGCAAAGCTTTGAGAGTGGAATGAGTCCGCTCCTTCTCGACCGATCAACCGCAGCAAGCCGCGGTCCCGGTCGTCCTCAGCGACCCCTAACCTCCGGAAGCATCCCGTTGAACGTTGCCGCCGCTCCCCACTTTGCATCCTCGACGCGTCCAGACACCACCAATCAACTCACTGCAGAGCAGAGGCGTCAACAGGTGCGACGCACCAAGAAGCTCACCCAGATGCTGGGTGAAGAGATGCTCTTGGCCTCTAGCGCTGGCCACTCTGACTCGCACTCCTCGCATCCGCGTGCAAGTGCTCTCATCAAGTCGCGTCCGCAGAGCAGGCAATACGTGGCTGACGTTGCCTCAGCACCAGCCTCCGCATCCCCAGCCGGTAGCAAGACTCGCGCACTATCTCGCAAGCTGCTTCACAACCGAAGTCACGCTGTCAAGAGCGTGGACCGCGCCTTCTCGGACATGATGCAGCCTCCTCCTCCTCAAGCACCTGCGGGCCTCAATCGCAAAGCGGCTGCTGTCCTTGGCATCCCGCATCATCCGTACTCTTCATCCGCCCAGTCTCGAGACTCGGGCGAAGAGATGCTTGCCAGCGACGACGAAGAGCTCAACATCATGAGACAAGCTCCTGCTCGCAACTTCATTCCTACTGGTCTGGAGGAGTTCAACGAGCCGACTCCCAAGGTGGCTCAGCTCGCCGCCTTCTCAGCTGCAGCTCTCGATGAAGGTGCCTCTCCCACCCTTCCTCACGATGGTGTCTTCCGTGCTTTCGACCAATCTCACCTTGAACACGCTCTCGCCATGTCCGAGAGCCGCAAGCTCGCCGCTGCCCGCGATGAGCGCCGTCGTCGTGTTGCCAAGATGTCGCGCTGGCTCGGTGAGGCTGTGCCCGCCGAGCTCATCATGGCAGGCGCTGATCAACGTCAGAATGCTGTGATCCGCAGCACGAGAGGTCCTGCTTCTTCACAAACCAGTCAGGATTCCGCTCTCTACAGTGCCAGCGAGACCAGCCGTACGCGTCGCTTTGTGCCAAACGCGTCTGTCTACACTGCTCCTTCCGTCGGTCATGGCTCCATTTCGCACGAAGGATCCGTCGCCTCCAACCTGCAGTCTTTCATCTCGATCGACAGCTCGGACGACGAAGCTGACGACGAGGTTGCGCCTGCTGTCGCCGGGGCCGACCAGCATGTGGCTGTTGAGAGCAGCGCTGCAGTGGCTCCTTCGCCAAGCAGCGCGGCTTCCGCATTGCCGGATAGCATCTCTGCTTATCGCACCTCACTCGACAGCTACGAGGTCTTGCTCAACGAAAACGACCATGAGCGACTGACCGAGCTCGCTTCCATCTTCCATGCATCCAGCGCTGCTCCCACAAAGCGCATGACCACCATCACTCGTCCACCTCGTTCGCCTGATCGTCCTAGGACCTCGCCTGCTGCACCTACCCTTTCTCACAACTCGCAACGTCCGCTTGCCGATGCTAGCGACGGTCCAGCTTTTGAACCGGCTCTACTGTCCTCTAGCGTCGGTGGCATTCCCCGTCGATCTGCCGCTTTTCTCGATCTCACCGATTCCGAAAGCGATAGCAGCGACGCCGACGAAGAGCTGCACGACATTGACTCGGTCTGCTACTCCTCCGCCCTCCGACAGCAGCGACTGGACTTGCACGACCGATCCATCTCCAAGTTGTCCAGCTTCTTCGGCTCAACTCCGTCCCAAATCGTCCGATCGCAGACCGACATTGCTGCAGCATCCAGCGCCGACTCGATCGTCGACTTGAAGGTGCCTGTCGAAACCAACAGGCGTCATCCGGCGAGGAAGTCACAGCCAGATGCGCTCAAGACCATCCTCAAATCGCTCGAAGAGGAGGCGTTGGACGATAGCAAGCTGACCCATTTCCAGAAATCCGAGATTTCGAGGAAAGTCCACTTGCTCAAGAGGAGGACGACAAAGATGTTTGCTTGAAATGCCAGCATAGCACTTTGATAATCGCCAACACTTTTCCATTCACTTGTCACTTGTAATCAGCCAACTCTCACACTGTCACTCGGTAGTCACCTGTCACCTTATCGTCACATGTATTTGTAACTCTCATTTCGCACACTCTGCACACGCACACATTCTCTGCGCAATCTCAACTCGCATTCCCTCGCACACATATCATACAAAAATCGCAGCCTGTCATTGCCAAACCGCTCAATGATCAATGTCCTCCCACGCCCTCCCAATGGTCAACTTCAAATCCTCCTCCGTCAACGTTTTCGTCTGCGAAAAGTAACCCGCCTGAATCTTTGCATCAATCTCGACCCTCGAATCCGCCGGAATCAGCTCCTCCGGCAACTCGTACCGATTCTTAATCTTGATCCCGGACTGCACCGCCGCATCGTGCTTCATATTGCTCATCGAGATCCAATTCGTAATGTTCGTCGCGCCCAACCAGTGCAGTACGTCAGGCATGAGAGCTTGAAACCTCATATCCTTGACTCCCGCAATGTTCTCCGTCCTCTTGAAATAGTTGCTCGCACTGTCCGTACCTCTCTTTCGCGCATTGTAAACCAAATACTTCGTAACCTCTCCCAACGCTCTTCCTTCCTTCCTGAAATAAATCACCGCTCCAGCACCTCCCCTTTGAGCCGTCTTGATACACTCCTCAATCCCAAACAACAAGTACGGTCTACACGTACAGATATCACTACCAAACACATCCGATCCATTACACTCGTCATGGATCCTAACCGTCACCTCCTTCTCTGGATCCCTCAGATCCTCAGGTCGTCCAAAGATGTACACCGTCAACCCCGAAATCGGCGGCAAAAACACCTTCAAATCATGCCTCGTCAACAATTCCGGATACGATCCACCCGTATCTTCAAAAATAGCCCTCCTCAACGCTCCCTCCGTCACACCCAACCTCTCCGCCACACCCGGAAGATACCAAACCGGATCCACCGCCGCCTTACTCACACTAACCTCACATCCCGGATCCACATCTTCGCTGACACCAGGTAGTCGGATAGACTTGACCACAATCTTACCATCGATTGGGAAGACCCCGGCCTGCTGAGCCTTATCCAACTCCGGCATCTTGATATGCGCCTTTGTCAACGACGCGGTAGGCCTGATATCCACACCAGACTCGAATTCCGACTTGTACACCTGAGGAGCTAAATGCCCCCAAGGATCCATAGCCACAATCTTGCTTGGATCAAACCAAGACGGATTGGGCGGGATATCAAAAGGCGGTTCGGTGTTGGTATAATCCGGTCGGTGGTTCGGGTTCAACTGACCCATAGCGATAGCCAAAGATCGATAGACCGAATAACTACCACCATAAGCTCCGATAGCGTTACGTACGCGGATAGAGTTGGGATGTCGAGAGGCTACAACGGGTCCTCGCTGCTTGGGATCTTGAGCTGCCCAGTTGAGAGGTAGAGGTTTGATGCCCACTTGACCGGGGTAGGTGGTAAGGATGACGCGGGACGAGTAGTAGCCGGAGGTGGAGCTCGTCGAAGCGGGCAAAGAGGGTGAAGCGGAGCCGGTGGGAGGCAGCTTCTTGGCTCCCAGTTCCGGAGTCTCAGCTGGGCTAGGGCCATTGGTTTGAGGCAAGCCACCAAGAGGGTGAGCTGGCGGACCGAGAGGTTGAGGCGGGGGTGAGGTGCCAAATGAGAAATCAGCGGGTTGCGAGGGTGAGAAGCTGTGAGCTCCGAGAGCGGTGAAGCCGGTCGAGCTTTGACGACGGGCGTGAGAAGAGGGGGAAGGGAGGGTGGTTGCGTTTTGCAAAGCGTCGACCTGTCAACGATGAGGAGATTTTTTGTCAGTCAATACATTCTTCACGTTTGAGTGCCTCGATGCTGATGTAGAGTACATACCTTTGCCTCGAGATGCGAGTTCTTGACCTTCAGCTCAGTAAGCTCGTCAAGAATGCGCGAGAGGATTTGATCGGTTGACGAGGTCATCTTGGGTCGATCGTGATTGCAGAGGCGTCTGCTGCTCCAAGGTGGTTGATGAGGATGAAGCAGGACTATATCCGAGTGAGAGTCTTGGTGGTGAATGTCGAGAAGCTCACGATGACGCTGACGGGAAAAGACGTCTGACGAGTATGAGGTAGCGAGAGAGGAAGGGACGGCCGCCGAAGAGGTGATTATAAACCCGCACAGCAAGCTAGGGCTGACGGATGGTCGGCAAATGCGAGTCAACCAGATCGGCGGTCTCCGCTAGTGTCACCTAGCAAGAGGAGGGAATGCCAACGCAGAGCTCAAGCCGACAGACTCTCAAAGAGAGAGACACGGTTCACTCGATTGCTCAAACTGCACTCCGCAATCAGGGAGCGTGAAATGTGCCTGTGTGTGTGTTGCTGTTTGCTGCACCCTGAATTGGATGTGCGCGCACAGGTCACTTGAAAGAGTGGAGTTACCGATAAGGGGGGCCGCCGCTCAACTGCACGCGACAGCAGACAAGTCTAAATTCGCAGCTTCCGAGCTTCCGCGCTGAGCCCCCTCGCTCTCTCTCCAACTCATCAATCCCAACTTTGCTCGATTGTTCATGTAGCGCTTTGATTCACCGATAGCTATGAGCCACAAATCAAAAGGACAGCCCTTGAGAGCCTCTGAATCTGAGAATGAGAGTGAGAGCCTGTGTGTTGGGGCTGCTGTGTGTATAGTCGGCCCGGAATCGGCTGCTGTTCCTTCAACACCTCGTGCAAAATCGAGCAGGATAGCGGATCGACAACTTGAGCGTTCTGTTTGACTCACATGGCGAGACTGATAAGAGATAAGAAAGGTCAGCCACAAGAAGAATCGTCGCTATACCCTTGATCTGCAATGCCAAGCCGAAGAGCCGTCTAGGTTTCATAGACAGCTGAAGGTACTCTCAGTTCCCGATCCTGTCTGCTGGCTGCAGTTGTCAGCACGAGCGAGATCGCGGTCATAGCATGTCCCGATCCTTGCTTGCGGACATTCTAGGTGCGGCAACGTGTCAACTTGTTTCAATGTTGCCTCATGAAGAGCGCTTCCGGCAACACCTCGCTCAAGTCTCAAGCAAACCACCACAGACGGCCTACATAGCCTTGTCCTTGACTCAAGGTCGCCATCGAGACGTACCTCGACACTGACCATCGCTGATTATAAAGCGTTCTGAATTGGTGATATTGCGCAGCGGTCACAAAAGGCGATGAATCTGAGATATCCACATTTTCAATCCTGCGCCTCTTAGGCATGAGATCCTGTCTGCTCAAATTCGAGCAGCGGCAGCAGGAAATGATGATGATGACAATGGTGTTCTAGTTGGGAGGCGTACATGACCGTACTCGCTAGGAGAGACTCGGGTCTCTCGTTCAAGTGCGCCTCTTGAGGTTGGTGCTCAACCACTCGAGACCCTCGTAGAGACCGTCACCGCTGGTAGCGCACGTAGCCTGGATGAACCATTGTCGCTGTCTCAAGCTGTGAAGTCCGAGCTTGTCCGTGATCTCGGCGGCGTTCATGGCGTTGGGCAAATCCTGCTTGTTAGCGAACACGAGCAGCAAGGCGTCGCGAAGCTCGTCTTCGTTGAGCATGCGCTGCAGCTCCTCACGTGCCTCGGAAACACGCTCTCGGTCGTTCGAGTCGACGACGAAAATGATACCGTGCGTGTTTTGGAAGTCTGCGAGATTGAAGAGAGAAGATAAGCAAAGATTGACAAGTGGTCAGCATCGATGATAGGAGTTGGAGAGCAGAAAGGTTGGCTGGGCATCAACTTACAATGCCTCCAGAGAGGTCGGATCTTGTCCTGTCCACCGACGTCCCACACGGTGAACGAAATGTTCTTGTATTCGACAGTCTCAACGTTGAAGCCTGTGTATGGGAAGGAAAAGCGGCAATGAAGTCAGCTTGGACTGCGTCCGCAAATCGCACTAGAGCCGAGTCATTGTAGTCGCTCGAGTGTACATACCGATGGTGGGGATGGTGGTGACGATCTCTCCGAGCTTGAGCTTGTAGAGAATGGTGGTCTTACCAGCGGCATCGAGACCGACCATGAGAATTCCTGTCAGAGGCAGTAAGAAGAAAAACGAGACACAGGGCGAAGAAGCGATGAGCAAATTGTCGTCGAAATGCTGAAGCACAGCAGAGCGGAGTGCGTAAGACGGCTGAGCAATCGATAGACACGCCGCGCGAGCATGCTGCGCTCGATCAAAGATAACAGTGGTCTGTGATCCTTCGCAGATGTCTAATGCCGAACGAATGGCCGGATTGATGCTTCGAGATGTCTCGTTTGCATGTGCAGATATCTATCAATTGCTTGTGTCGTCCTCGAGCAGTGCCAGGAGTGAGAGTACTTACGCATCTCCTTCTTGCCGAAGAGGCCGGAGAGCAGCTTGGAAATGGACATGCCCATGTTGGAAAAGTGGTTTCTCTAGACCGAGAAGGTGAAGGGACTGAATAGATTGCAGGTAGTGAGTCGGATGGCGGAGCGGAAAGATGAAGCAAAGATCGAATAGCGAATGTGATTAGCAAAACGTGTTCATGTTCCGAATATCGAGGGAAGAGCTGAGTGCGGGCAAATTCGCTTGACCGCGATTGCGAATGTCGATGTGGTGAAAGATACGAACGATTGATGGAAGGTTGGTGGGATGCGCGAGGGGGGACCCGAGATCGTGTTGACCAGAAGAAATCGGTAGATGGAAAGAACAGGTGGGTGGTGGTGGTGTTGATGGTGATTGTCTTGGATGACGACGACGACAACGACGAATTTCGCAAGCTGCACGCGGGGAGCTGCTCGGACAGCGTGAGCGAAACTGCGAAACTCACAGAGAGAGAAGTCGCCCAGTCTCGCATCTGTTGCTCTGAGCGTGTGCGTGCTGGCTTGCCTTCGCCCCTCTACACTGCAGTCGCGAATTTTAGACACTCAAGCGCAAATCCGCTAACTTATCGTGGCGATGCGCCTGCGTCTCTCCCTCTCTTTTGAAGGGCGCGCTACAAATCTTGAAAGGCCACCTCATTGGGTTGTAGTCCCATTACAAATTATTTGTATTTAATCGTTCGATCGAGTAATCACTTCAGCGAATTCGAATTCAAAATCACACCGAAGCTGCTGATCATTTTGGATTGAAATTGCTCAAGAAGAAATTCCAACTCGAGAACAACACGGTCGAAAAAGGACAGGTATGACACAGTGGCATAGAAAGCAGCTTCCGATGGCAGACGTGTCAGCTTGCAGATCTCACACAGATACGCTCGATGCCACGCACGACTCGAAAGCTTCCATGCCTCTCTCCCATTCGAAGCCCACCTCATCAAGTGGGAAAGCTGATCATCATGATGAGAAGAAGTGACATTCACCTTGTGTGTTCCGAGACAAAATCGAGCAAGTGGGCAGCTTATGGTGACGTTGCTGGTCGCCATCGGACTACCAATGCTGACGACGACCTGACATGTAGCTTTGAAAGCAACACAATGCACGCGACCACGTCACTGTCATGATACAAGGTTTGCGGTCCTGGTGATGGAACTCATGGAGCCATTTGTACCGCTACCGCCAATTGTCGGAACGGTGACGCCGATCGTTAAGATCATACAGTAGCTCCTTGATGGTCAGGGCCGGTCTAGAATGAATGTGGCCTGTGGCCTGTAGCCAACATTCCGCGGACCGGTAGCTGCATAGAGGACGTCAAGAAAATCGTGCTGGCCACAGCAAATTCGAAATTCTCACACTCGACTGTCCACATCATCTCAAAACAAGTGAGCCGGCTTTGCTCCATGTCAGGTATGCTCAAAGGGTCTGACTGCCTCGCGTCTCGATCAGGGCAGAGCTTGGATTGCGAGGACATGGAATAGCAACCGAAAGGAAAGGCGCCACCATTGCGGATATGCGCGCTCGAGTGAAACACTCCGAACCGTCTTGGAAAAGGTGGCTTCGAGAAATGGAGCGGACAGCTTGTTCCAGCCAAACCGACTTCCAAAGATGGCAACTTTGCGGAGACGCAATCACGGCATCTGTACCACAACCAGGACCCTTGATTGATGGCTTGACCAGCCTGCCACATGCCTGTCTCTGACTTCGCAGCAAGGTTGAGATGTGTGTTTTCCATTCCAGTCGCGATGCCAAATTTGACAGGTGTGATTGAAATCTGATATGCCCCAATTCTTCGTGTCTGCTGGCCCGTCCGCCTTCTGCATACACTGTGCCTTCGTCGACTCCTTCACTTTCTGCCTGCTTCACCTTGTTCTGATCTGTTTACTCGATCCTTCCCGCTGTGAAGCGAATGTGCCGCTCGGCTGCATCCTCCCGACAGCTAAGCGAGCCGACTCGACGCCGTTTACTGCGCAACGACGATCATTTCCATACAGAGAAAGGTCGAGCAGGTTTCAGACGTACATATTGTGGAGCAATCGTCTTGTGCGTCTTTCCTCGCTTGATGTCGGAACTCATACCAGATGATCTATCATAGCAGCCAGTGCGCTGGATCAGCTTCGCTTAGAGCGTCCCAAGCCGGCAAGTCTACCGCAACAAAGGTGTTCAAAACATGACCCCTGTCGCACATGGGACATTGACTGACATTGCAGCCGCTAATGCACTGCATACATGAAGAGTGTATGCTATTCAAAACTCTGCCCCTGGTAGACGATTCGTTCATATACTCAAGGCTGTCCGTTCTGCGATGGTGATGCAACCCATCATTCCCCCCCTTCCACTCCTCTCCACTCTCTCCGCCCTCCCCTTTCCCCCGGCTCTCCTCAGGTTGTCCTCAGTAGACACTTCTATCACTATCTCACTACGCTCTTTGTTCCGGCCCTATCTTTACCAACTTTTGTCTTTCTTTTCCAACACGCTCACACAGCACTCTATCACACTACATCGAGCCTTCTCATCAAAGAGCTTTGCCTATATTCGACAATATCCATCGCATCTGCAGCGTTAAACAGAGTGGCCAGCCTCTATTATCAGCTTACCACGATACAGCAATGTCCTCCTTTTCCGCTAACCGACAAGGCCGTCCGAGGCCGTCCAATATCATCTTTGGACGTAGACGATCCGATGACAAGGCTATGCCTTCGCCTTCATTCAACAGTTCCATGTCACTTGGAAATGTTGAGGACGTGTTTTGCGACTCGTCCAGATCAGTCGATCGACTTCGACACCATTACCTAGCCATGCCTACCACTCCTTCCACGCTTTGCGGTGGGAGCTCGCCTTCAATGCGCATGGAGCGACTTCCGAGTCTGACAGACCTATTCCATCGCGACATTCTCTCGCCACCCAGCAGCGGCATTCTTCCTCTGAGCTCGGGACGATCTGAACAAGGTGGTGAAACGATGCAACGTACCGGCTCCGTATCTTCGACTTCTTCAGGCCGCAGCCGCCCATGGGTTCCATCTTTCCAACAAGAGGGCAGGGTCAGCTCTATTGGTCCTCCGGCTACACCTCTTTCTCCTTTCTTCACAATGACGGGTGCAGGACCGCTTGTGTCACCAACCAATACATCGCCTGACCGTCGCTCCGACACGGTCATTGGTCTCAGCGATGGACAAAGGACACCAAGAGCCTCACCGAGGTCGTCATTCGACTTTGCAGTTCAGCCACATCGCGAAGGCAGTTTTCCGAGATGTACTGGTGCCCCCTTGATTGGGGTTTCAAGCCGAGGTCACTTCGAGAGTCCGGCTTGGCAACATCAGCGTGAAGCTGCTTCTTTGGGAGCGTTCCCGGGAGTACCATATCGAGGGAGCTTCGGGAGAAGCTCAGTAGCTCAGGTCTCGCCAGACACACTCGCAGCAGAGCATGCTAAAATGGCCCGTATCAATGCTGAGATGCCCAAGACAGCTGGTCTCAACGGTCTCGGCATCTATATGGACGAAGACAAGATGCAGTCTCCGTTCAGGAAGGTCTACGCCAAAGGCTCAGGGCGCATCGAATCGGAACGAACATCTCCCTCGGATCGTCAGACGGTATTGAACCAGCATACCGGTCTGACACCGATGGTCAAGTCGTCCAAAGTGTCCGATCCGGCTTGCACGCCAACACGATCGAAAGCGAAAAAGTCACCCAGCTCCATCAAGACTCTCTCGTCGGAGAAAGCAAAGCCTTCACCCTCTGCTACGGCCGCGAAGAAGAAGAGCGAGCCTCCCGTCAAGACGCCGCTCAGCAAGTCAAGACCCATGTTCCGTCTCGACACTGGATCTGGCGGAAAGAAGTCATCCAAGCCCAAAGGTCACAAGATGAGCCCAGATGCATCGCCGTGGGGCGTGTTCGGTGGCAAGGATGGATGGAAGCCGCTCGCACCACCCAACGTATCTCGAGCTATTGCTGAAGCCAACAAGCTTGTGCTTGAAACGGCATCAAGCAACGAAGCATCTCGAACGCCGAACAAGCCGTCGCCGACGAGCAAGAGACAGGCAATCAGCACTTCTGTAGCTTCGAGTCCGTCCAAGCGCTCTCGCCTGACGGATCCGCACAGCTCGTCGTCACCCGATAAGGAGAATATCGCTCCTTCATTCAGAGCCATGTCCCCCTCCAAGCGTGCGCACATTCTTTCCCCATCGTACCGCAACTCGCCCACCGCCTTGCCCCTCTCCACCATTCGTTAATTTCAAGTCACGTCGCTGTCCACGGTCGATAAAATTATGCTGATTGCCACAACTGGCTGAACCGAGATCGAAAGTGCGAGAAGACTGTGCCTGCTGAGAGCGACATTGAGATCCAACCGAGTAGAAGGAGTAGCAGCGTGAGTCTGCAGTCGAGGTGAAGACTCGGGACGGATGGTGACGACAGCTTCCGAGAAATCGCGACCAGCTACGCCGATTTCGCCGATTTCGGAGAGGTGTGACCGGAATTTTGTGATTTTGACAGCTGTGTGTCGGTGACGCGCTGTGTGTTATTTGAGAGACGCGTTTGTCCGCGTCTTCTCTTTTGTCACACGAGTCTCGAGAAATATGCCGTCCGTCCGAGTAGCTGCCGAGGCTTACACAGTACAGCGTCGCCGAGCCAGTCGGACGATGTAAGACAAGGGTGAAGGCTCAGTTTGGCTTCACATGAACCAGGAGTCTCTTCCTCGTATGACGATGTTTGCTAGCTAGCGAAGGCTCTCCATCAGTTCGGTCCCGTTCATGCAATTCCACTCTGTCCAGGGTCATCTTCGTCCTTGAGTCGCGTTCTATTAGCATTTTGACTGAGCCGTGCTCTGCTACTCGCGCTCTCGTCCACATCATGTCGCTGGTTCGAATGTGATGATCGAGAGTTCAGGTTGCGAATGTATGCTCTTGACTCAGCGTCTCAGATGCCACACCGAGAGCGTGTGGAGCTGTCGCTTCGCTCGAGAGATCCAAGCGTGACAAACACAAAGGAAAAAACAAAAACAGAATTCAAGGCAGCAGCTCGTGTATCTGAGAGAGAGAGGAATTGCTAGCGCAGCAAATCTAGATCTTGTTGTTCAGAAATCACTCTTTCGTGTTCATCACACCGTCACCTTCCTCAGCCTCGTCACTCACAACTCGCAACTCGCAACTCGCACCACTTTCTCACTCTGGATTCCGCTGGCTTGCATTGCAGTCAACTCTACACACCTTCCCGACCATCCAGCTCGGGCTCTGCAACCGGACTCTGCTCCTTTCACTGCGGCTCAGCTGCCGACTCTCGCCGTCCAAACAGCCAAAAACGCGACTTGCCTTGCACCATCGACTATATATATATCCTCAGCATCATTTCGAAAAGCAATCTTCTCTTCTCACTACGGTAGTGTGCAGAGTATCCGCCCCGACGTCGCTTCGACTCATCTTTGCGTCCTTCACCTCACACGTCCACATCCAGCTGCTGCACTGCACCGACAGACAGCCAACGACCGCATACATCCTCGTCTCTGAGCGCATACAGCCGCTCTTCTCCTACCAAGACGCATACACTGCGCTTCCGCTCCGTCCGACACCACCTTCGACACGATTCATCACCGCCGCCTGGCTCAGACTCACATGCATCGCTAGAGCAGCAAGATCGACGTCCATCACTTTCGGTCAACGAGTCTCCCTGCGGTGAGTCCGCAAGGTGGTCGGCGTCTACAGCACCATGAGTGCTGCTCGAGATCAGAACAGCTCGCGCATACCTCTCAGCGTCAAGAATGTACCGACGCAAGATCCGCTATCTCGCGAAGCTGCCCTTCTCCGGAAGCCAGCCTCGCAGCAACCCCTCCGGACCAATATGACCAACGCGCCGACTTCCTTCGCCTCTCGTCCACGTACCACTGCATCCCGCCTGCCCAGCTTTGTGTCGCGCTCGCACCTGGGGCTGGATCGTTCCAATCAGGAGAATGCTCCGCTTCCGCTGGCTGTAGCCACACCTAAGAAGCGAGCAATCCCTATCGACGAAGCTCATCCTCGCAACGTGGTGGTCGACAACCCCAGCAAACGCAGTCGCTCCTCAAAGACGGGTACCGACAGCAGTAACACCGAACAAAGCATCGGAGCCACACTCGCCAGTGATCTCAATAGTATTCGCGTCAACGAATCGAGACGTCTCTCACAGTCCACGCAGGCCGCTGCGGCGTCGACTGCACTCACACGTCGCCCTCAGCAGGCTCCTACACACTCGGCTGCCACCGCCGCCACTTCGGTCAGAACGAATCGCACCGTCCGCGAACCAACGGAAGAGTTTGCGCCCGAAGCACGCAGGCGTCAAAGCGAGCAGGAGATCTGGCGTCAAAAGTTCCTGCGTGCATTCCCCAATTTCATCTTTCACTTTGATTCCGTCGACGATGGCACTGCTCGAAAGTACACCGCCCTCATCCACAAGCTTGGCGGTCATGTCGACCAGTTCTTCTCGAGGAAAGTCACGCATCTCATCACGACCAGGCGAGTCCCGGATGGAGCAGTCGTCGAAGAGTCGAACGCGCTAGGAGGCTCCAACGTTGCAGACAAATCGAGCGCCCACAAGCTCTTTCGACCCAGCTTCCTAGCAACACGCACATCTTCGACCAAGGCTGGAGGCAATCCTGCTCGTTCGCGTCCTGTGCCCCTGTACTCGGAGCGCAACCCTCTCCAGGAGCGACCCGCTCGTCAATACAGTCCCAACGACATCCTCGTCAAGGCGCAGAGCTTCGGCATCAAGGTCTGGCAGTTTGAAAAGCTTCAGAATGTCCTCATGAGGCTCATGAAGCTTTCGCCTCGCGATCTAGAGGCTCCCCACAACACCAAGCAGGACCTCTCGCAGATGCTCGAAAAGGAAAAGGTGTTTGGTACGTCCGAACGCGATCCAGCTACAGCCCGGTCATCATGGCATTACTTTGAAAAATCAGCATACTACGTCCTCGTGGAAGACGCTACCCTCGAATATCGACCCATCATGTGCATGGAGTTCCAATATACCCGCGAGGAACGAGCACAACGTATCCCACCACCTTGGCCCGTCGTCTATGGTCAGACTGCTGGCCGATGTCCCTTCACCTACTATCCGCCCAAGAGGAGCACACCCAAGGAGGAAGATGCAGAGAGCCAGTCAGCACCTCGCTTGACTGTACAGCAGAGTTTGCGCAGAGCTGTGTCGCTCAACAACATGGTCCGTTCCAATCTCGGACCTGCTGGCCGTCCCCAGGTCCCACCCATTCGCACTAACGACACGAGGCAGCAAGAATACCCCATGGCGTCCGGCAACAGTGTTTCAATCACGTCCAATATTGCTTCCACTACATCCAACATCTTCACGGATCAACAGAACGGAGCTACTGTAGGTCTGCCTCAGAATCGACGTGTCGCCGAGCTCAACCGCAGAATGCATACACCCAACGCGCCTCTCCGTCCACGCAATCTCAACGCCAGCCCGGCAAGTGTGCTGGCAGGCAGTGCTGCAAGCGGTCTCGGCATCCGTCGGGACGGCGGCAGTCCCATGGTCGGCAATGCTTCTGCTCCACGCGCTAACCCAGAGCAAGGGTCTACGGTTCGAAGAATGCTCGGGCTAGAAGACAAGGAGCGTCGACCCGACATGGGTGCCGGCAACGGCGGTCTTCAACGCAGCGTCAGCGCCAGCGCAGTCAACAAGCCAGCTTCTGCCAAGAAGCCGGGATACTGCGAAAACTGCCGTGTCAAGTACGAAGATTTCATCGAGCACATTAACGACCGAAGGCATCGCAAGTTTGCCACCACCGAATCGCACTTTGTCGACATTGATGCGCTCATTATGCGCGTTCAGCGACCGGTTCGGTCTGCGTCGGATGACGAGATGTCGTCGGGTTTCTATGGGTTTGAGCAGATTCCTTCATCTCAACCGGAGGAGGAGAGGGCTTATCCGGAGTCTGAGGAAAGCGTGTCGGCTGGATCGCCTGAAGGTGAGGAGTATGATGGAAATGTCTTCGAGCAGGAGGAGCAGGAGGAGCAGGAGGAGCAGGAAAGTTGATCTGGTTTTCTTGACGCCTTGTTAGGCTTAGACTCTTTGACTGAGTCTCGTTGTTGGCTCAGGCTCCTTTGGACCCTCTTTCGGCTTGTATGCACCTCGACCGTGTTCACGCACTCACAGCACACATGCATGTTCGCACCATCACTCACTCGCTCACTCAAATCACCACCAATGCATCCACTTTCCTTCCTCGCAAAGTTAGCATCTACACGCTCCCTCCCGCACCATCCCACACATAATCCCCGTTCCCCCTCCATCACACACTCTCATGTTCAGCTTCCGCATCATCAGTTTCGGACTCATATCGCAATTAGCAATTCAATCGATTCACACATCACTTCATCGACACAAGGGGTATGAATTGCAAACAAACAACATAATTAAAAAGTAACCGGCACCACTCGTCCATCTTCACCAATCATCCCGCAAATCGGGGACCCATTCGTGCTTTGCCACTGAATAATTTCTCCCGGTCTTGCCATGCGAGGTTTGGGAGTCTGCAGCGCTTCCTTCGGCAAAGCTGGTTGGAAAGTGGACAGACTCGGTGCAGGCTTGGACGACGAGGTGGCCGGTGGTGGTGAGGCAACAGAAGTAGTCCTCGTTCCGCGCGTTGTCTTTTTCTTTGTCGCAGCTCGCGAATTGACACTCCTGCCAATTTTTTCGGCTTCATCCTTCTTGGCACGCTTCGCTTTCGCCGGCGACCTTTCCTCTCGAATCTGGTCCCACTCCTCCTGGGTCTCTTTCAGATGTTGAACGGGTGCATTGTTCATAAACGTGTGAATGTCGGCTCCGTAATTATCGATAAAGTCGGCCAGTGTCAGCTCCCGCACTGCTCGGGGGATGCTGGTGATAGCCAGTTGCATACGAGAGATCGAATTTGCAAGGCTCATCTCCAAATGTGTTCTAAGCCGCGAAATCTTAGCATGTCCGTCCAAGTCGTAGTTTTGGAGGTAGGTTTGCACATGTTCCTCTGGCAATCGTTTTTTGCTTGGTGAAGAAGGGACTGGTGTTGTTGCTCGCGAGTCTGCTTGCACTTCTTCCGGGACAGCTTTCTTGCCTTTCTTCGACTTGGTCGATTTCTGCGAGGCTGACTGTGATTTTGAAGAGTCCTTGGATGGGCTCGAGACGTGATCGTTTGGCGCGTTGCGCTCTCCTAAGACCTTCTTTGAGGACGCTGTGGATTTGGTCGACTTCTTTTTGGTGTCAGCTACCTCGCTTTGGGTGTCGATATTCTCGTCCAGTACGACATCCGATGATGACGCTTTGGACGACACCTTTGTTGTTCGTGTCGACCTTGTCGAGCGGGTGGCCTTCTTGATCGGCATGCTGTGTGAATTATTGTTTTGAAGGGACCCTGACTGAACTGTTGGAGAGCTGCTAATGCTGGTATGATGCAAATTTCGAGGCCGATACAACGCTGACTGGTGTTGCTGTGATTCGAGACTTCTAGAATGAAGAAGGGAGTTGATGGATCCAGATTGATGGTTGTCAAGCACGAAGATGCTGCATATAGTCTGGCTAAAGTCAGGGTCAAGGCTGAGCTGCGCCCAAAAAATTCGAAAGATGTCAGATCATCACTGTGTGACTTTGGAGAGTGTTTCTTTTGCAGCCCAACACCGCGACGCGGCGGAGCAGCTTCACGTGATTCTTCAAAGTGGAGGCTTGGCTGCTAAAAAGCTGAAATGAATCACATAAAGGGAATTTTCCCAAAAGGCGTCAAAGCGCCCAAATGCCGTTGCGTCGTGGCTTTGATGACGCTGCATGAGCAAACCTTCGCACGTGCATTTCAACTTTGTCACACCGCAGTCAAACTTGTTGCATTCTTCTTTGTCAATCTTTCAACGTCCTCAAAGTCACATCAACGCTCGAATCTCATCGACGAAGGCACGCTCCGCAACATCGACTTGGCTACTTCAACGACAACCGCTTGCGATATACAACCAGCATGAGGTTGATAGCAGTACCTCTAGCACGGGCGAGACCAACATCGCATCCCATCTCAACATTTGTTGCACAAACAGCATCAAGAGCTGCCGAGAAAGCTGCAGCCGATGCCGCAGCAAAGCAAAGCGATGGTGCCAACCCGACTCAACTACCTTTCACAACTCGAATGCTCAACAAGGCATCCGCTTTCTGGATCGATTTAGGGCGTACAGATCAGACGAGTACTTTTGATTGGAAGCGCAGAACATATGTGCTGGGTGAACGTTTGATGGATCGCATCGAGTACCAGGAGTGGGCGTTGAAGGGTATTGATCCGGCTATGGGTCCACATTTGATTCGAAGGGAGCCGAAGGATGCTGAGGGTCCAGTGACGAACAGTGGGATTCCTAAGTTGGATCATGTTCCGCTGCTTTATCCTCCGAGTCTGTTGGAGCCGGAGAGGCTGGTCAAGAGCTTGAAGAACTTGACGGATCATCGCACGCCGCATCACTATCGCCGCTTCTGGTATTGTGTGGTGGGAATGCCGATTACTATTCCGTTTGCTCTTGTTCGTAAGTATCATGCTTCTTCAGCTGCTACGCACGAGACATCCACATCTTACTGACCGCTCTTTTTCTTTCAACCGCTGTGTCCTTTCACCAAACAGCCGTGGTGCCAAATTTGCCCTTCTTCTACCTCGTATACCGAGCATGGAGCCACTGGAAAGGTGAGTGGTCCATGCTCTGACCTCTTCTCTCAAAGTTTGCCTATCTGACAAACCGTCCTCTCCTCACCTCTCACAGCATACAAATCCTCCAAATACCTCTCGACATTGATACGCTCGAACCTCGTACGCCCGACCGAAAGCAAAGAGCTCGATAGCATCTTTTCCCAAACCACTCCCCCCGCGTCGGAAGCATCTAGCGAAAAGACGACCGACGCTGTCGCTCCACCAAAAGAGGACGAACGCATGCTGCTACTACAGCATCAGATTCCGCTGCTGATGGACAAGATGGAGTTCCCGGAGTGGGTCAGGGCGGATCTGCGCCGTGCGCGATTGCAGGTGGAGAAAAGTATTGCCGAGAACAAGCTCGACGAGCTGGAAAGAAGCGCTGAGAATGTTGATCCGGAGAACAAGAAGTGAACGATGTAACGGTTGAACGAGATAGAACTGTCATCTTGTACGCTTTACGCAATGCCGATTCACACTCCTCACTGGCAATCATGTTTGTGATGCTTTCATGCGAAGGGTCGAGATGATGCACAAAAGGCAGTCTTTACTGAGCACAGGCAATGTTCTTTTTGAATTGCATGCGATCAGTGCTCAAGAGGCGGAAGCTCAAAGACGCCCGTCGCACTGGAGCGCTTGACCTCGATAGGTCCCGAGAAATCCACCTCCGGATCGATGCTCTATCAACCACAAGCGCACATTAGATACAAGTCAGCTTGAGCTCAGCACTATATCAGGAGAAAACAAGGGATGGATACTCACACCATAGATATGGCCGAAAACGGTACCAGCCGCAGGATCAAACTGCAGCTTGATAGGTGTTTCTCTTTGCCTTTCGACGTCGGATCTCTTGAAAGTGTAAATGTAGAGCAAATCACCGCAACCGCTGTTGGAGCTGAAGAAGCGTTCCAGTGTGCCTGGAAGTTGGTCTGCGGAGGAGAGGTGGATGAAGCCGTCTTTCAGCTGTTATGAGAGGATGTGTAAGTCTGTGTACTGGAACAATGGGAAAGGAAGGGAGGCGATACGTACATCAAGAGCAGTACCAGCCCAGTTGGTGTTGGGCATGTCCTGCTTTTCCTGCGGAGTGAGGATTTTGTAGAGGACGGTGCTTGTTGTTGGGTCTCTCATCTTTGTGGTGGGCAGCGTGGTTTGGCGAGGAAATGAAGGTGTCTGACAGCGTCGAGGATTGGTTTGCTGTCCCCGCAAATGCTCGAGCAGGTGCATCTGCTGCTGTCAGCCTTCGCCGCCATTTCTCGCTGCACGTCGATCTTCTTGATTCCGTCTTCCGAATATTTTGCAGCGCTGCGCTTCAGAAAGCCCTTTTTTGCCTCCACTCTCAAGAAGGTGACACAAGCTTGCATCAAGATCATCGAGCATTTCTTCCAACTCACACCATCACAATCTGGCAGTCGCGCGACCAAGTCGGAAACCGATACGATTGCAAAAGAGATCGCAGAGCATTCTGTCCCCTCTGCGACGTATCGACCTGCCAACTTCACAGCCATGACAGCCTCAGCGAACGGCGAGTCTGATACCGTCGACAGATACAACAATGCCATTGCAAAACTCCGCAAGGAAGGCGCCGCTGAGGCCATGTCAAGCCTCAGCACCCTCTCAAAGGGCAGCGATACAGTCGACTCGCTGATCAAAGATTCTCTCACACCATCCAACAAGCTTTCCACACCCGAACTGGCTCGCTCTCAAGTGCACTGGCAGCGCAAACCCAAGCTCGAACACATGCTATGGGCGGAACCAAGCACGTCGCTCCATTCTCTCGAATTCGTCCGAGCTGGCCTCGAGGGCAGGATCGTATCGTATCGTGAAGTCACGCATACCTCGACACCGCTTTTGGACTCGAAATCTTCTGCGTCGATGGCTAGGAAACCGGCGACTTCAAGCAACTTTGTACGTGGCAAGTCGGCGTACGTTCCCTTTGCTCCTGGTGGATTGGAGAACGAGGTGATGAAAGATACAGATGGTGCAGAGCAGGGCGTTGAAGATGTATCGGATACAATTCGATCCGAGGTGGCTGATATGGAGGAGACGCTGAGCTCGGGTCGTGGTCTTCGATCTAAAGCTCCTGGTCTTAGTCGTGCTTTCATCGACCCCAAGGAGGAAGAGGATCTCGATGACGAAGATGCAGCTGCAGGTGCTGATGCGTCACAAGCGGTTGATGTCGGGCTTGGTATGGCGCCCATCCCCGTCTACCGTCCTGTCGAACAAGACCGTCCCGGCCCTTCCTCTTCGCGCGGCTCTAGATACCAGGTCAACGGCGACGGCACCAATCATGCTTCCATCAGCGCACACGACGCCGAACTTGACGAGCTGCTCCCTGTCGAACGCCCTCAACCTCTAGCTCACGCCAGACGAACCGCCAAAATCGAAGCAAAGCGCGACTGGGCTCACGTCATCGACGTCAACCAAAAGCTCACGAACTTCCACGAACTCGTACCGCAAATGGCCCATTCATTCCCTTTCGAGCTCGACACGTTCCAAAAGGAAGCCGTCTACCATCTCGAACAGGGCGACTCGGTCTTTGTCGCTGCTCACACCAGTGCTGGTAAGACCGTTGTCGCCGAATACGCCATCGCTTTGGCGCAAAAGCACATGACTCGCTGCATCTACACTTCACCCATCAAGGCTCTTTCGAATCAAAAGTATCGAGATTTCAAGCAGACCTTCGGTGCTGCCAACGTCGGTATCCTCACGGGAGATGTGCAGATTAACCCCGAAGCTCCTTGTCTCATCATGACCACCGAGATCCTGCGCAGCATGCTCTACCGAGGCGCTGACCTGATTCGCGATGTCGAATTCGTCATCTTTGACGAAGTTCACTACGTCAACGATCAAGAGCGTGGTGTAGTCTGGGAGGAAGTCATCATTCTCTGTCCACAGCATATCAATCTCATCCTGCTCTCGGCTACTGTGCCCAATACCAAGGAGTTTGCGGACTGGGTCGGGCGCACAAAGAAGAAGGATATCTACGTTATTAGTACGCCTAAGCGTCCTGTACCCTTGGAGCACTTCTTGTATGCGGGTAAGGAGATGTTCAAGATCGTCGATGCACGGGCGCAGTTTCTGGGGTCGGGGATCAAGGAGGCTGGAGAAGCGCTCAAGAGGAAACAGGAGAAGGAGAGGGAGGCCAACGCTGCCGCTACTGGTGGTGGTGGAGCTCGTGGAGGCCGTGGTGGCGGCGCTGCTGGGTCCAACTCAAGAGGTCGAGGAGGTATGACCCCCGCGAGGGGTGCTGCACCACGAGGCCGCGGCGGCGCATCCGCTGGCCGAGGCGGAGGCTTCACAGGCACCACCACCGTCCGCACGGGCCTCGACAAGAACCTATGGATCCATCTCGTTGGCAACCTTCGCAAAAACAACCTCCTCCCCTGCGTCGTTTTCGTCTTTTCCAAGAAACGCTGTGAAGAATACGCAACCTCCATGCCAAACACCGACCTCAACACGGCAAAGGACAAGTCTGAGGTTCACATTCTCATCGAAAAATCTCTCACGCGACTCAAAGGCAACGACAAAGAGCTACCTCAAATCAAACGCATGCGCGACCTCCTCGGCCGCGGAATCGGCGTTCATCATGGTGGCCTGCTACCCATCGTCAAAGAGATCGTCGAACTGCTGTTTCAGCGTGGACTCGTCAAAGTGCTATTTGCGACAGAAACCTTCGCAATGGGCGTCAACATGCCCGCGCGTTCAGTGGTCTTTTCATCGATCCGTAAGCACGACGGACACGGATTCCGCGAGCTCCTCCCCGGAGAGTACACGCAGATGTCCGGTCGTGCCGGTCGTCGTGGACTCGACGCAACCGGTGTGGTCATCATCAACGCCGCCGACCAACTCCCCGAAACAGCCGTGCTGCACAAGATGCTTCTCGGTCAACCGACGAAACTCTCATCGCAATTCCGACTGACCTACAACATGATTCTCAACCTGCTCCGCGTAGAAGCGTTGAAGGTGGAAGAGATGATCAAACGCTCATTTTCAGAGAATGCGGCTCAAAAGATGTTACCCGATCAGCAGAAAAAGGCTCAAGACTTGGAAAAGAAGTTGGCGAAAGCTCAGCACCCTTCCCCACCGGAATTGGATGCTCAGCTATCGACGTACTACGACCTCTGTGCAGCGGTTGTAGCGAGTAACCAGTCGCTCTTTGAACTAGCGTTGGGACATCGACAGGGAGCGAAGAATTTCACTGCTGGTAGGGTGGTGATACTGCGCGATGAACACTTTGATTTTGACCCGGCGGTCATTGTTCGTCAGGTGTCGGCGAGCGAGTTCTTGGTTCTTGCTGGTGTGACATCCGAAAGGAAAAGAGGTGATTTGGACGTGCGACAGCCAATTGCACCGTTGTGGCCGCCTCAAGTCAAGCCGGAGGAAGGCGAGTTGGTGTACGACTTGCGCGAGATCCCTCTCAGCAGTATTTCCCTCGTCACCGACCAAACAATCAAAATCGACGTAGCACTCATCACCGCGCACCGTATAAGCGCAATGAACCGGGCCCTCTCCTCCCTCGTCCCACTCCGTACCGCCTTCACCACCTCCATCACCGAAGCGGACTGGACAAAACTTCGACGGCTCGATTTTCAAGAAGCTGTCCGATCACGCGATTCCTACGCTTCAAAAATCACCCAGCATCTCTCGCTCCTCACCTCTCCCACTTTCAGCTCTGACTACGCCCTCGTTTCCACCTACAAATCGATCACCCACGAACTCGAGCAAACCCTTCGCTTGCAGTCGGATGAAAACCTCGAACTGCTTCCAGACTACCATCAGCGCGTATCCGTCCTCAAGACGTTGCGTTATATCGACCCCATCACCGAATCGGTACTGCTCAAAGGTCGGGTAGCATGCGAAGTCAACTCAGCAAACGAACTCGTCCTCACCGAACTTATCCTCGAAAACATCCTGACCGACTACGAACCGGAACAACTCGTCGCCCTGCTTTCGATATTCATCACGCAAGAAAAAACCGACGACATCCCGGAACTCACCGGTCCACTTCTCACCGGCTACCAACAGATTCTCGAAATCGCTGAGCGAGTGTCCACCGTCCAATTGTCCAATAGTCTGGCGAGTGAAGATTTCACAGCACCCAACAAGATAGCGTTAGTTCCCGTCGTTTACGAGTGGGCAAAAGGAACAGATTTCGCAACGATCGCTGCAATGACGGACATTCAAGAGGGAAGTATCGTGAGAGTCATCACGAGGTTGGACGAAACGTGCAGAGAGATCAGAGACGCTGCGAGGGTGATTGGTGATCGGGATTTAGGGGACAAGATTCAGACGTGTCAGAGTCTGATCAGGAGAGATATTGTTTTTGCTGCCAGTTTGTACTTCTAGAGCCAATCGTCACAGATCAAGTAGACAGCATGAACAGAGGATGCAAAAGTGCCTGGATGATTCAATCAAAGCAGTGACCTCACCGCACACACAGCTTTCACTTTTGGATGCGAATGACAGCAACATGCCTGAAATTGCATGCAACGACAACAAGTCACACAAAATTGACCCCCTCGTCCTCCCTCACGCAACCGGCGGCCCACCAGGCACATCAAACGGCTCCTCCTTCTTCACCGCTTCCAACCCATCTTCTGTACGCTGCGCAGCCTCCTTCAGCACCTCATCATGCTCTGTCGCCGCCAAATTACTAGCCTGAGCCTTGAGCAACCCATCCGACGGAGCCTGCGCCGTCAGCTGCGAAGACACCAAGTCAGCCGCACCCGTCTGCGGCTCAAGCGACTTTTCCGAAGTCTGGATCGAGTGTCCTGCTTCAGAAGCAGCCTGTTCAGGCTCAGCAGTCACATTCGAACCAGCCAAATGCGACTGACTACCATTCGCCGTATGCTCGCTCCTAGCATACGCATTGAGCGCCGGATTCGACGCCGATGTCGACAAGGGCACTGACAGCTGTGTAGCTACCGTCTTTTGCGATGGTGTTCGATGCAGACTGACTCGGTCAGAGGGCGCTCGTGGTGCAGCATATACACCCGACGGCGCATACATGGCTTGATGCGAGTTCCGACCCGTCGAACTTGCAGCGAACGAGTCCCTTGTGCGAGATGATGAATCGCTTCCCCTCCTGCTCAGCGGAGGCAACGCTTTGAGCGAAGCAGACGTGTCGCTGCTGTTGCGACGGTCGCCCATCAGGCTTCCACCGATGCTCCTGGCTCCACCCAAACTAGGGGCGTGGTGGTGACTTCGGCTAGCGCCACCCAGACTCATCCCAGCAGTCGACGAAGCGAGGGTCAAAATACTCGCATTGTCTGCTGGAAATGCCGAGGGGTGTGGGTTGTTGTTAGGATGAGGACGCGAGTGAGTGGGTACATTGATGAATGGCCCAGCGCCGTCGCCTCCTGTGCTGCCGTTGGTAGTGATCTGCCCGCTGCCGCTGCGAGAGACACTGTCGGGGGCAAAGTGAATAGCAGATGCCTCGCGAGGACCGGTGCTAAGACGTGCAGAATTGCCAAACGAGTCCTCGCCACCATCTCGCGGCTGAGCAATGTGCGTGGTTGGCAGGATAACGGGGTCGCGAGTTTCGAGGCTCATAAGCGTGGTGGGTTTAGTACTGGCGCGACTCTTGGATGTGTCCATTGTGCGGTTGCCGATCGAGTCACGGCCCGTCAGACTACTGTCATCGTCCGTATCATGCTCGACGCCGCTTGCGGTGTTGGGTGCATTGGAGATGATCGCAGTGGGAATCGCAGCGGCTGCTCCGGGAGTCTGACCCGCACTAGAATCCACGGCGTTTTCGTTGACCCCAGAAGGGTAGACAGGCTCGAGCGGCTTCTCGTAGGTGACCGTGCTAGGCGACAGAGTGCCAGAATTCTGCTCACTTGGAAGAGCGCCAGTGTCTGGACGAGGCGATCTGGGCAAATCAATTGCTCCGAGTGGCTCCTGAGTCGGGATACCATCCAGCTGCGGCGGAGGCGTCAATCTGCCGTGCGCAGGGCCGTCGTTGCTAGGAACAGTAAGCGTGTTTGCAATGCCATGTGCTTGGTTCGAACTGAATGCTGGGTCGAACTGCGCCTGCTGGCCCGCTACAGATGCGCGTTGAGCTCCTCCATTGATGTTGGGTAGCGTCGCTGTCTTGACTCGATCGTCCTCTCTGCCTGCGCCCTTCCTTGTAGGGACGGTACCACTTGCACCAGGACGACCACTAGAAGGCAAATCATTCGATCCAAGTGCCACTTCGTTTGGTCTTTTACCAAACTTCTTCGAGAACCAGCTGCCGATCGAGTTCTTCTTGGGCCGACCACCGGGCGGAGGCTGAGATGGCGAGCCTGTGCTAGCTTGCGCGCTCATTTGCGACTGTGGGTAGGTTTCTGTCAAGAACGAAGATGTCAGAAAGATGTGGGGCTTCGACAGCTGACGACACGATGGACAGAGATGGTGGTCTGGAGGAGAAGAGAGTCGGAAGCTGATGAGGCGCACACAGGCCCAAACAGGGTCTCCAAGACTGCAGCGTAGGTTTTGCGTCAAGCGCATGTCTTTTTTTCGGCAGAGCAACGCTCAAGCCACTCCACAGCGTGAAAATTGACATTTTGTGGAGCAGACAGCACATGGTGCCGGAATTCATTCCGACGCATTCGAATCCGGACGGAAGACGCGCCCGTCCCTGAACTTGGAGCTGCTGTGTGACGTTTCTCGTCAACTTTAGCCGAGATCACCTGTGGTGACGCGAGCTACAACAACGCACCTCCAACCCTCTTCTCCAGCATGGTCGTTGCAGTATCCTCGTCAACACTGGATGGCGCTCAAATAACAACGACGCCGGCTCGTCAAGGATCGAAGGCTCACAAAGTCAAATTAATCCAAAGGAGTAGAATTCAAAATTGACATGAAAAAGTCATCGTTGAATTTGCACCTCATACAATGTGGACATGTCATCCGGCGTGATAGATTGTGGAAACACAGCATAGTTCTCGAATTGTTCAAAGCATCGTGGAAAACAGATGTGATATAAGCACTACGATGAACACACAATGCGGCGAGTGCGATACGTAGCTTGCAGTGCGAACCAAGCTATCCGGCGATCGACTTAGCCAACTTGGTAGATGGCAGGGCCGGCAACAACGTGGTGGTTGATGAGGCTCAAGTTGGCAGGCGTGTAGAACGTGTCCGAGTCGGTCAAGGCGACAAAGATGGTGCTGTTGATGAGCGATGGACCTTGGGGGAAGACAGTTCCACCAGGCTGCTTAGCCTTAGCGGTGCGAGCGTTCGTGTCAACATCGTAGAGCGGAGCGTAGGTGACATTGAACTGCGAAACGTAAGCCGCGAACTTGGGAACACCACCAGTGTGCGTCTTGGTCTTCTGCTGGTAAGGGCCCTGCGTCTTTCCGGGCTGCTCCCATTCAAACAGGTTCTCCTGACCCTCCTGAGTAAGGGCGGTGACATTGTTCGAGATCGCAGGTCCACCAGCTGCCTTGCCCGCAGCAATGGCATCGGGCTGGTTGGTCCAGTTGAGTCCCGGGTAGATCTCCCAAGCCAAAGGCTGGTTCTCCTCGGGACACGAAACGATCCAGGGACTCAGCAACGTCCAAGCCCAAGATTGAGGAATACCCGTCTCGAACCACTCTGGCATGGGGAAGAGACCCTCAAACTGACGGAACGCCATCTGCTGTCTGGCCTCGGTGGTGATGGACTGCAGCAGAATTGGAGCGCTAGCACGGTTGTCGAGCAAGTTGAGGAAGCCGTAGACACCCGACTCGCCCCACTTGGTGAGCCTCTGACTGAAATCAATGAACTCGGGCACCGTCTGGAAGTCGTAGCGATAAGTGCACATCTTGGGAGCTTTGGGACCCAGCATGTTGGAGAGGGCGACGGCGTGACCAATTTCCTGCTGAGCCATGTGTCGAATCAGATGGCGATCGTCAGCATCGAGACCAGCTGCATCGTAGTCAGCGTCCGAGAACTTGACGAGTCCATAGTTGAACAGGTCGAGCTCGATGTACTCCTGGTGCAGAGCCAGCGCGATGGACTGGAAGTCAAAGTTGGAAAACACTTGATAGGTCGGCTTCTTGATCTGGAAAGAAGATTTGGGCTGATAGCCTTCCGAGATGTTCATGCCAGCGCTGCGCGGATCAGCACCAGCACCGAGCTGCGCAGGTGGCACGATGGGGATCTGATCGCGCTTGAGTTGGCTTGGTGCTGCCGAAGCAAAGGTAAGCACCGAAGCGCACGCAGCTGCGAGACGCAGGAGGGTGGAGAAACGAGGGGAGATAACCATCCTCTACAGTGTAGTAGCGGAGGTGATGTGGTTGTGAGAAAGTCGTCGATGAAGGGAAAAGTGCCAGGTACTTATAAGCAAACGCACCCGGTACAGCAGCTCCGCCATTCATGTGAGGTCAACCTGCTTCCAAAAGGGATTTGACAAGACGAGAGTGATGACTTTTGCTTTCACCATGGTCAGCCAAGGAGCTGCGACTGTATCCCGCAGTCGGAGCCAATCGAGCGCAAGACTAAGTCAGGTCGCAAACGAAGAGTCTGTTTCACCACCGATGATACTTGATTCTGCTGCAGACGTTGGTCATTGCTGACTCCCAGCCGAAAGCAGACACCAGCTACCAGTAAGAGCAGAGGGGAGCATGGTCTGTTTTTGGTCGTGCTGACTAGCTTAGATCGCTAGAACATTTGGCTAACGATGATTTCGCGTGACGAGATTTAGCCATGACTATAGCTACGTCGCTGAGGGCAGTACATTTTGTGGCGCGGCAGCAAAGCGATGGCTGATTCGGACGAGTCTTGGACGATATTGAGTATTGCTTCTCGCTCGCCGTAGGACTCAGGCAGGCAATCAGAGAGGAGATCACTCACGCCTGTCAAGATGTGCAGCAACCAAGTTCGGCATTAATCGCCGAAATTCTCGAAGATGAAAAGCAGATCGTCACGAACCTTCAGTCAGCGACACTCCTCATAAATCAGCGACCTCAAGATTCGCCTTCTGTAGGCATGGATCGACCAGCCTCACGAGGACGGCTTGAATTATTATACTTCCATTTCTGGCGAGACCAACTAAGACCGGCAATGTTTCGCTGCCTCTCTTGAGCTGAGAATGCCGAGTCAACTTTCTCACCACATGACTGCTGCTTCAGTCATCCGAGACGAAGTGGAAGAATTTGAATCGCATGGCCAGATTTGGATCACACTCGACCTTAACTCCTCGCTTCCGTCGTTTAGCTGGCGCCGCTCTTTGCTCGGCTTCACCGCGGCGATCAAAGCTGACTGAAGCCAAGTGAAATTTTCCGGTGACAGGGAAGAAGCTTGCAGGCGCCTTGCGCCTTGTCACGGCGCGTCACGCTTCTCGCCCATCAAACCTCCCACCCCCACACTGAGGAAAATGCAAAGCTTGAGATTCCGATGCTCAGACAGTGATTAGTAATTTTCTTCTCGACAGCTGATGCTGACGTTCGTGCTGAGCAACCTCCTCGGCTAGATCGAATGATGGGGCTGAGTTTCTCACCACTTCATACTTCCGCGAACCAACTTCAAAGACAACATCCTCGGACCAGAAAAGAAGCACAAGCAGCCATGCGACAAACCCGACTCGACGAAAGCAAGAAGGAGAAGGAGGAGCAGGATTCGTCCGTCAAGGAAGAGACCGAAGAGGCGTCTGCCGGGTCGAAGCGAAAAGAGCCTGATTCGATTGCTGACGAGAAGCCATCGAAAGAAGGAGAAGACGATCGCAACAAGAGCCGCAAGACGGAGCCCGCCGAGGACGATGAAGGCGGGGAGAAGAAGAGCTCAAGATCTTCTCCAACGAAGCTCTCCGGTGATCAAAGCAAGATCGACAAGAAGCTCAAAGGCGACGATGTCGAGATCAACAAGGATAACTCTGATGGCAACAAAGAAGTGCCTTGGCACGTAGCAGAAAAGGGAGTCGTCTACTTCTTCTACCGACCCAAGGTCATGTCGGCAGACAAAGCTGAGTCGAACAGCACCGAATCATTGGACGACGTGCAAAACACTTTCATGCTGCTCGTGCCAAGAGCGAGCGAGTCGGATACAGCACCCGCTGCCGAAGCATCCAGCAGCAAGAAGGAGGAGCAGGGCGACAAGCGCGAGCCGCCCAATGCAACCGCTTACCGTCTTGTATCGCTTGGCAAGAAGCGGATGCCCAGCCCAGAGGCTGCTTTGAAGAGCGGACAGGAGCCTGGAGGGATCGGTGGTCGTCATAGCGAAGCCATCTGGGCTACAGTGGCTGACATTGGTGCGGATCTCAAGGCGGTGTCCGAGGGGATGGGTGAAGAACATTATTCTACCAAGACACGAGGTAAGTTCCGCGCAAAGAAAGGGCCACATGCATTTACAATCTGTGAATTTGAGAGGCTAAATATGCATCTGATTACTACCTTCTCTTTACAGGCGAAAGAATCAAGCCAGCCGCCAGACCTGCGGGACGCGGCCATTATGCTCTGAGCATCAAAACGACCGATCCGCCTTCATCACGCGAGGTCCGTCTAACGTATCACCTATCGCATCCAAGCAGCGACGATTTCGGACGAGTGCAGGAAGAGCTCGGATTGCATAGCGTATCTTCGGTGCTGATGCAGATGCGCAACCCAACACTCGCGCCCACAGGTCCTGGCGCACCAGCAGCCGGGCTTCCCGAAGACCAGCGTGCGATCTTGACCAAGGACGAGCTGCAAGACAACTTTGGCGGAGATGTCAATGCGAAGGGCAATCGATACGCGCGACCCGAAGAGCCAGCATTGCTGGATCGTAAAGGCGTTGAGCTGCTGTTGATCAAGCGAGAAAAGGAAGAGGATGATGGCTCGAAGGGTCTTGGCGATGAGCAAAGCGAGGGTGAGTTCGATGCTGACCTGTTGTCTCTTGGTTGTTCCATACGCGAGGATGCTGACGATTGCTGAACCTTTACTTTGCCATGCAGCGCTGGCCAAGCTTGCCAAGCAGGACAGCGAAAAGTTGTCGGACGAAGCGATCCTCAAAGAGCTGGAGCTATCGAACAAGGAAATTGAGGTTGAGGCTTTGTCGGGCGATTGGATCTGAGGGAAGCACCGTATGCTGCAACGTAATGACGAATGATTTGATCCATGGCTGTCTTTGATTGCCTGCAGTGCTGTGTATGAGATGATTTGCATCCACGTAGCTCGCGGCCATATTCGAGTATAGATAAGCTTCATGTCGTCCGAATTGCCGTGAGATCTTCCGCCTCATCAGAGAAAGACTCCTTCAGAGTCTTCTTGCATCGGGACTGGCTCAGTCGAAGCCGCATCCTGTGTGGTGGTCTGCGCCGTGTTGGACGGGCGTGTGATGCCATAGTGGGATTGAGTATCACCATTGCCGGTCTTTTCTTGCAGTGCGTCGAAGAGCATCTCTACGACGTTGTTCTGCTTTGCGATGGTGGATTCGTTGTCGGTGCAAGCGTTTTCCATCTCTTTGCGATCATTGTCATCGAGGTCGTTGCCGGATTCTTGCACGAATTGTTCGATCTGACGGTTCGAGTCTTCAAGTCGAGCAACGCTGTCCTGTAGCCGCTTGATCTCATGAACGAGTGTTTCTGCGTTGAGCCCCCGCAGTGATTCGGTGGTCACCGTAGAGTAGTCTCCCACGACGGTGGGGATCTGACTCGAGTCTGGAATGATGAGTGGCATCTCGGTGCACTTCGTCAGTCGACCTGTCGGATGAAGAGCGTGACGAAAGCGGTGTTCGAATGATGAGCTTGGGAGGTTGTCGTGAAGTTCTCTCGACGTTGTTCGTGTGGCGTGAGTGTGAGAAGACGGAAAGGTGCTGAAGCAGCAGACAACAAAACTGAGAAGAAGAGTCCCCACTCTTCTACCTTCCGACATCCGTCGCAAAAAAGAGAGACCCTGGCTGAGCCTCGTGCGCCATCGGTGATTAGAACGGACACCTCGACTGTGGTTGTCAATCTTGAGAAAATGAAATAAATAAAGGGAAAAAAATATTAAATATTAATGCCGCGCGCGATACGCTGCGAAGGCGCGCTGTTTGCTCTGTCGTATTTTAACTTAACTCGGATCACAAATTCAGCATTCTTCATTCGCCATGCGGCAATAAGACAGACCACTCAACTGGGAGAGAGGCTGAACGTCCCCGCATCCGCTTCTCGCAAGCAAGCTACGCAAGATCTCTGAGCAATGGCCTTGATTCAGTACAGCGTAATCCATCATCAGTGAATTGACGGGCTCTCACTGATGTTCATAATTTCCATCTTGGAGCTGTTTGGTTCACACTCAGACTGGCGCCAAGTACGGTAGCCGGTTGCTTCGGCAACTCGCAGCCGATGGTTACCCGCGCCACCCAATTAACATTGAAGAGTTGCTTCTCAACGTCTGTCTTCGCTTGAGTGGTGCCCGAAAGCGGATCTTGAATGAAACCGAGGCTTTGTAGAGGACGGGTGAGTGAGTGGCAAGCGACAAATAGGTCACAGGGTCTATCCATCGAGTGGGGCGGGTTGTCAGCGGTAACTTGGCTCGAGACACAGGTGTGGACACTGCAAGTGGTTTCCTGCGCCACCGGCTTCTTGCCTTTGCGCCCATGCGCCTCTTTTACCCCACGTCTTAAAGTCCATGATTCCCTTGCCTCAACTGTGAATTCTGTCTGCTTCAACGGACCTTTCCGCTCACCACCATCAATTTAGTTCTTCCGCTTTTTGCAAGACTTCAGAAGTCATCCCATTCATCATGTCGCCTCCCACCGCCACCGACAACGTCCCTGCATCGCAGCCTGCCGCCAAGGAGGTGCAGAAGGGCGCTCCTAAGTTCAAGTTTCCCAAGGTGAGCCCAAACATTACTTAGCGTTACAACCTGCTGGCCAGAGCTCAAAGCTGATCATCATCGTTAATCTACATCACATTGCAACGTCTCATCTCGTTTCGTGTAGCCCGTCACCTATGACACGCCCGAGGAAGAGCGCCAGGGTCGCAAGGAGAGGCTCGCACAAGCTTTCCGAGTCTTTGGCATGCTTGGTTTCGAAGAGGGTGTTGCCGGCCACTTGACCTTCCGAGACCCCATTCTCAAGGACCACTTCTGGGTGAACCCATTCGGTGTTCCCTTCCGATACATGACCGTTTCCGATTTGCTGCTCATCGGACCTGACGGCAGCATCGTCGACGGTGGTCGTCCCGAGAGAATGCTGTACAACCAGGCTGCCTTTGCCATCCACCACGCCATCCACACTGCTCGACCCGACCTCGACGCTGCCTGCCACTCTCACTCTATGTACGGAAAGGCCTTTTCCACGCTCGGTAGGAACAGTAAGTATCACACGGTGCCAACTGTTGAAACGGATCCGTGCTGACCATCGCTGCTTGTTGCCCGCCTTTAACAGTCGAGATTACCACACAAGACAGCTGCGCTTTCTACAACCAGTGCGCTCTGTACGAAAATTTTGGCGGTGTCGTGCTCGCAGACGAGGAGGGTGACAACATTGCCAAGGCGCTTGGTGACAAGAACCGTGCCCTCATTCTGCAGAACCACGGTATCCTTTCTGCCGGCACCTCGATTGAGGCTGCAGTCGGTTACTTCATCCTGCTCGAGAAGCACTGTCAAGTGATGCTCCTGTCGGAGCCTGCCGCTGCCGCCCGAGGCACCAAGCCCATTGTCATTGGTCACGAAGAGGCTGAGTTCACACGCAGACAGGTGGGCAGCGATCAAGCGCTTGCATTCCAGGCTTCGGTCTACTTTGACACCATCGCCCGCCTTGACAAGGGTGCTTGGAAGGAATGAGCATCCTTTCCCGACCTGTCTTGTAATCCATCTCGTTGTTCAGAAACCTGACCCAGTCCATATCTATCTCTTACCATTCGCCCCGTGTGTTCATTGCTTTGCGTGCTTCGTTCGGGATACGAGCTTGCGGTAGACCAGGCGGATTTCTCTAAACTTGTTAGACCTGCTATCGAGACATTCTCAAAACTTATCGGCCGCTTGCTCTGACGCACGAACGACAGCACAAGCCATTTTTGTGTGGAATTTCCAACGCGGTTGGAATTCTGCAGCTGCATCCGCACCGGTTGCCTGCTCAGGTTCGAATCTCTCACAATTCTCGCTCCTCGTTCTGCTCTGAATCCAGTTAGACCCTCGGCTTCCCCCTTCTGCTCGTCGTTGACATCTCTGATCTGCTCAGCCACTGAACATCTCAGCAATGCTCCATCACCATCCCGACTCGGTTCGCTCTCCCATTCCGTGACGATTTGCCCTGCATCACCAGCGCTTCAGTCCAGTTCGACACGTCGCAGCGTTCAAGCTTTGTCTAGCGATCGTCCCTTGCCGCGTGCGACGGCGGTGTATGGTCAGTCTGCGCAGCAGCTGCCGTCTTGACTTCGCATCATCGCGAACACTCTTTCCCTCGGCTTCATTCGAAAGCATCCCTCATCTGCCTCGCGCTCATCGACATCGGCTCCAGTCCATCCCTCCACGACATCATCTCAGAGCTACGAGTGCCTTTTCCGTCTCGGCACGCATCGTCCACCACTCAAATACCCGACTGTAGGCTCAGCCCCAGTTGACACTAGCATCAGACCCGACACCCAGGCCTGATTGTGCACCCACTTCGCTGCAGCCCACCTCAATCAACACCCTTTCGCCAGACAGCATGGCGGGCAAAGGCAACAAGGCTGCCCACGTGGAGCCAGACCCAGCTACCTCAGAGCCACCATCAGCAGACACGACCGAGCTCAGCTCCGACCACATCGACGCCGCTCTCAAGACCGAAGATGGTCAAGCAGCTGGCGGCAACAACGGTGCTACCTCTCCGCAACAAGAGACGACAGATTCCACTGCCGCCAAGTCAACCACAGAAGTGGTTCAGGACGATGCAGCTTCTCGCGGATCGTCCGAGTCTGATGACAAAGCTGCTCTTTCTTCTCCTTCCAAAAAGTCAGGCGGCCGATCCAAGAAGGGTGGCAGGACCTCTCGCGGCAAGTCTTCTAGCTCGAAGCGCAGCAGCGAGGAGCACGACGCGACTAAGGATGATGATGCCGCCAATGCTTCAGAAGAGGCGACTCATCCATCCAGCTCCACCGACACCACCAACGAGGCCAACGGTACCACTACAGCCGACGCACAAGCTCCAGCGGCTGAAACCACGGAAGCGGAAGCACAGTCATCTTCAGCTGCTGATGCAGAGGCGACTGCGGAATCCTCCGATCGCGCTCAGCCAAAGAGCGCTTCGACCAGCAAAGAGCTTGCACAGCTGGGACTTGGCTCTTTTGGCGATGGCGCTGAAGACGACGTCGTAGGCCCTCGTCGCTCCCGTCGAGGACCAGGCGCCTCGCCAGATCCGAAAGCACGCGTTCCCAAGACCGAACCCGCTTCGGACTCTACCTCGTTGCAAGACGTCGCAGCGACGAACGACGTAGCCGCGCCCTCAGATGATGCCGCCCAACCAGCCGAAGATAGCAAAAACGAAAATGAGGATCAAGCAGCACCGGAAGAGGTGACTTCTGAAATCAACACCGACGCAAAGCTTGAGGCCGAGGACGACGAAGAATCTGCGCTCACGACCGATCCAGCACAAGAGGTGCAGCAGAGCGACGCGCCCAATGATGAAGATGTCGAAGAGGGCGAGGCAGGCTATGCCGATGCAGATGCAGACGAGCAAGATGATGACTTGGACGGCGAGGAAGCAGGTGACGAGGGCGTCACGCGCTGTGTCTGCGGCAGCGCCGATGAGAACGTCGGTCTGATGATCCAGTGCGAGACTTGCAAATGCTGGCAGCACTGCGTCTGCATGGGCATGCAGGTCGAGGAGGACTGTCCTGACGTCTACTTTTGCGAGCAATGCCGCCCCGAACTCCACATTCCACTTTTGCGCTCACTCGGTCTGCTGCCTAAGGCTTCCAAGAAAGGCACGGGCAAGGGCGCAAAGTACTCGGCCAGAGAGCTCAAAGAAGCCAAGGAGGCGATCGCGATGCTCGCTCAAGAGAATGCCCGCAGACAACAAGCTGCTGAGGCTGCGGCGTCATACAACTCACGAGACAGGAAAGGAAGCCACAACTCACGCAATGACACTCCCAAGGACGTGCCGAAGAGTCCAAAGCGACGCAGCACCATGAACAGCCGCGACTCTGCCTATGGCGGCTGGGAACCTATCCCACCCGGTCTTCTTGCCGAAGGCGAGGTGTGGGAGGGCGCGGATGACAGAAAGGGTGGCAAGAAGCGCAAGCGCGGTGCTCCCGACGATCACACGGACAGTGCTGCAGACACCCCCGAAATCGGGGAGGGCGCTGCGGATGGTGCTTCGGATGCATCCAAACGACGTCGCATGAGTGCAGGTGCTGGAGGAGACCAGGACGGCGATGCCGAGATGGATGACGATGAGCTGTCTGGAGGCGCGGACAATTCCGCTACCGCGTCGCGCGACAAGAGCAGCAAAAAGAAGAAGGGCAACAACCAATACACTGTGCGCGAGGCTTCGGTGGCTGCCGACTCCTCTGCGTCCAAGCCTCGTCATCCCAATCAGTACACGTATCGCAACAAGGATCGCAATGGAGGAGCGGCTGTTCCGAACGGCCAGAAGACAGGATCAAGCTCGACTTCGAATCTCACTTCGCATTCACCGAGTCCGAGTCCAAGCAAGGGTCGAGCAGAGCATGCACGTCGTGCGGCTGCAAGGGACACTGGAAGTCAGATTGGTACGCCTGCTCCAGGAGAGTCGAATGTCTCTAGCCGTGGTGGACATCAATCTTCATCAGTGCAATGGAGTCTTCCTGAACATCTCACGCATCTTGCATACTTGCTCCCGCACGCAGGTGGGTCTCGAAACGGCTCAGCAACAGAGAACGGATCCGCCAACGGTAGCGCTGCCAAGAAGGGATCAGCCTCTTCAAGTGGACAGACGAGCTCTGTGCCATCGCCACCTGCAAGCTCGTCATTCCCGACGCCTTTCCAGGTGCTTTCGTCGATCGAATCATCCACCAAGGTCCGCTTCCCCAGTCGCCGCATGACGATGGGCGAGATGCGAAAGCGAGTACGCAACATCGGCGAGTATGTGACGCGAAGCCAGATTGAAGCAGTGGAGCGTGAGAAACGCATGAAGCTGCTTGGCATTGTGCCTCCATACAGGGACGAGGCGGAAGAAGAGGACGAGAACGCAGCCGAGGCGATGCAGGACGACATCAAGGATGCCGAGGCTGCCGTTGCGAGCGAAACAGCGAATGAGGAGAAGCAGGATCAGGCGGATGAGAAGGAGGTAGCGGCCGATGCAGGCGCCAAAGCCAAGTCGGAACCGCTTCCGTTGAGCATGCGCTTGATGGAGGAGTTGACTCGAGAGTTGATACACTTCCAGCGAAAGTTTGGTATGGGACCAGGCAATTATGGTAGCCTTGGAGGTTCAAGTTCGTCTGCTACTGTCAACTGATGTGCTGAAGCTGTTCCTTGTACTTTGTTTTTGTAATCTTATTGTATTGGATGTTCTCTCCTTTTTCAGATAGAGATTCGAGCGATTTTCATGGCCATGGCGTCTCGTTCTCCTTTCCGAAAAGCGCCGACGTTTTGAACGCTTCTGCGTCCTCGTGCAAGCTGACAGAGCGAAAGAATTTGACCGGGTATCGGAGCTTACGTAGAGTGCGAAAAAAAGTTGGCGGTGTAAGGTTGGCGCGCGCACTGAAGCAGCGGCGACAGCACTTTGTGGCCATCAAGAAGCCCGTGGCAGAAGCTCGCCTTGGTGTAACATAGAAGTGTGAGTGAGTATGAAGTAGATGCTTGAAGGTGATGGATTGAGGTCGAGCAAGCGCATGCTCAGCATTGAGTGATCTCAAGCATGCCCACGGTCTTCAATTTCTGCTCATAATGGGAAAATTGATGAGAACTTGCTTGGGAGCAATCACTCGAGAAGCGCGACTTCGTCTCCTATCAGCTCTGACTGTTGCTAAAGGTGTACGCAAGCGGTGTTCTACGAAAGGGATAACTACCTAGAATTGTGTCGCCAAGTGTGTATCGCCCTCTCGCGATTACGAAGACATCGTTGTCGCATGGAGCATCGTAAAACCTGTATGAAAGGGATCATCTGCTGCCCGTAGTCGAAACGTGATCGCCAAACTGAGAGCCTTCCAATTCGTGATGCCGCACGAGTAAAAAGTGCGGAACTCTCTTTGCTCGAAAGTGCTCGAAATTCGATGTCTTCTCTCAGTGTCACCACAATGAGAAGTGGTCTCCTTCTGTTGGATGAGAACTTCATTTGGAACAGAACAGCGCACGCGCACGGAGAGCAGCAGCCGGCGAAGAAATTTGTTGTAGACGCTTTGTAGCAACACGGATCGAAAGTATCAAAGAAGTACGCGATCTTGCTTGCTGTCTCCTTGAAGAAGAGACGGCGAATTCCCGGTCAACAGAAGCTCAAACTATCGCCCATCTTGCTCTCGACTGGGCTTTACATCCGTGGAATGTAGCTTTGCGTCCCGAGAAAGACGGCCGATAGTTGTGTAGTCACTACTTTTATTGTGTGAACAAGGGGCCTTTTTTACTGTAAATTTGTTCTAAGCTCTCGAATTTATGCGTAAATCTTTGCACACGCCAGGTGACAAGTGCACCCTCGCTTGCCTTACAGCGCTTTCCGCACTGGCAATTGTTCTCTTTCTCGCGTCCCTTTCCAGGCACGGACGCGGCCTCAGCGACAAGCTTCAACAGATCGCGGACTTATGGCGTTGTCGACCCTGCGAAGCAACACTCGAGCCGAACGACACGCACTTATGCGTTTGCACTTTCGCCCGCAGCAGCAGCATACAGTCAGCCAAGTACTTGCTACAATACCGTACTCGAAGTGCAATTAGTGACAACGCCTCACCGCCTCCCACTTTCGGCTGTGACCTTTTTCCTTTTTTTTTTTGGCTTGAGGTTTGAGGACTCGACTGAGCCGCCAATTTTTGTTGCTGCATGGTTCCGACACTCTCCAGTCAGCCAACCAGCGAGCTCGTTTTCCTCTCCTTGCCTCCTTTCCACATCCATCGTTATCCGTCGCTTGTCTTTCCCTGTTGCCTCCTCAAATCACTTCTCTTTCAAACTTGGCCTGCCCTTCGCCTCTTCCTCCTTCCCTTCCACTTCCACTACCATTTTGCACTTTCGCTCTCGACTTCCACCTGCCCTTTCCTCGACAGCGACATCCACTCTAATCATCGCCATCACCGTCACCGTCATCGTCACCATCACCACATTATCTTTTGCCCATTCGACAATTGCAGAAAAGCTTCTTGATTCCGTCTCGACACTTTCAGTCTCAACATCGCCGCTTAAAAAGGCCATCCCTTTGCCCGCCAAAAGTCCAAAAAATAAGGAAAAGAAAAAACAAAATAAACAATTCTTCAAATTCAAGACACACACGCACCACTCAACACGCTTTGGTTTCAGGGTGCAGTCAGCCCAGTCCCGCGCGACCTGTGCAAAACCCTTCTCTTTCCCCCGCCTTTGCATCCCAACCAGGCATTCCTTCTTCGCGCGTCCTGCTTGCGATCAAATTCCAACCAGATCAAGCTCCTCGACAACACATGTCGCATTAGTCACTGCTAGCACAGCAGCTTCCATCTTCCGATAACGAGCCGACGTCCGGCAGTCAACGTAAGCTTGACTTTCGGACTGCAGCTTGCATCTCACCTCTGCCAACTCAACATCCACAGCGTTCTAGACAGTACGCCGACTCCTACTTCCACACCGGTTCCTGCATTCCGAACACCCCATGATCTGAAGGAGACTAGCAACCTGCTCTCCGATCGCCATGCCAGTAGCACGCAAAATAGCACGTTCGAGCATGTCGGCAAAAGCTACTTCCTCAACACCTCTAGCTTCCGGCTCCAAGCCACGCTCGCCTTTCCCGTCAAAGTCAGATGCAGCCTTGCGCAACCCTGGACGCACTCTGCATACACCGACGCAAAATTTGACCCGAGCCGCCCCGACTTCGCCTTCCAAGTTTCAGGGCGACAACTCGATTGACGACCCTTTCGTCTTGTCCGACTCCGACACTGACATGGAGACCAACAAGAAAGGTGCCCACCGTGTCTTTGAAGTTGACAGCTCGGATGACGACATCGAGATGACCGTCCCTGGTCAGTCCGTCAAAGGGCTGTCGCTGCCACTATCGACACTTGACGCCGCCAATAATCATGATGAGAGCCGCTCGTCGACCACCCTCGATCAATCTTATGCTACTTCCCTGAACAGCGAGATGCACGCCATCTCGGACGGAAGCCTTTCTTCGCTCAGCTCCATCGACTCGGACAGTGACGCAGCCGAAGCAAACGATGGCAAGAGCAGCGCTGCATTGGAGTCTCCTCGACCCACGCCGCGTCTGACTCGCAACAGGTCCACTGCATCGACGCCCTTGCGAAACATCGAAGCCACCCCAGAGGCGTCGGTCCCATCATCGTCCTCAACACCAACTCCAAGCCGCAGATCAGCTCGTATAGGCTCGTCGGGGTCCAGCGTGCAAAAGGCTCTTCAGAGGCGGGACGAGCTTGATGCAAAGATGCTCGCCAGTCCTGTTCGTCGCAAGCCAGATTCGCCCGAGGCTCCACCTGCAAAGAGGCCGCGAGGCAGGCCCAGAAAGTCGGCGCCCGAGGCGAACTCGACTCTCAAGTCAAATGCTGCTGTGGCCGCACTGCAGACAACGACGCGAATGCCAGCATCAATGCCAGCACCAGTGCGATCTGCGCCTACGTCTTCCTCAGCACGACGCAGCACCCGGCTGTCCATGCCCGCCTCGGTCGATGCGGGCCCGCTTGTTCCTGCTCCCGCGATTCAAGCCCCTTCAAATCCCTCAGCGGATGTGGAAGCATCATCGCAAGAGCAAGATCGCACGCCTAGACGTAGCAGACGCTCAGACAGAGTTGAGCCGGTCGCAGAGATTCAGAACGAGCCCAAAACATCGCCTGCGCCATCGCTTGTCTCTGCTTCTATTACTGAAACGCCAGTCGCAACCACATCGTCTCTTGGCAAGGCTGTCGCGGGAAGCACCGATGCGCAGAGCATTGCGACCCCACCAGCCAAGCGCGGTCGTGGTAGACCTAGAAAGTCTGAAACCGTCGTCAAGACTGCACCGGCGACTCCAGCAACTCCGGCGCCGACCGTCGCACAAGACAAGGGTGATACAGTGGCCAATCGGCTTCGCAAACGAAGTTCGTCCTCAGCCGGTGCAAGCGCCGATGCAAAGTCGGCAGCCGTCGTTCGGGAGGAGAAGCAGCCGGGAACACCCAAACGAAAGCGGGGCAGACCTGCCCGCGCAATCCCCAGCGTCACCACAACCGAGAGCATCAGTCCCGCCCCCGCCCTGTCCCCCGCCGCTTTGCAAGCGCAAGGATTGCAGAGCAGCATCAGCATTCGCAAAGAAGACATCGATCTTCTGAGCGATGATGTTAGTGAGCTAAGTGACGTCAGCGACATGTCGATCGATTCCTCTCCAGCGTCTCGATCTGCATCGCAGACAGCCCAGCCGGCAGCAAGACGACGCGGACGACCACCTGGCGCAAGCACGTCCGAGGCCAAGAAGATGAAACGCGCCAGCAGACCGGATAAAGATGGCAAAGCGTACCACTTCACTGGACTGTACGCCGGCGAAGCGGATGCTGTGGCCTCCACTTCTTCTCGTCGCCCCGCCGAGACGCGAAACACTATTTTCCCGACCCCGATTCACTTTGGCGCCAAGCTGCTCACCGAAGAGCGCGACTTTTGCCTTCCTTACCCAATCCATCAGTCTATGGATCAGCTTCGCGACCGCGTCAACGCCAAGCGCAAACCCCCTCGTTACCAGCAGATCAGCAAGAACAAGTATGTCACACGCCCCAAACTGCAAGGCGAGGCGCCCCTTTGCACCTGCCTGCCGGGCAGTGGATGCGGAGCCGACTGCATCAACCGCATGCTGATGTTCATCTGCGATCCGAAAACTTGTCCGAGTGCAAGCAACTGCACCAATGTCAGCCTTGGTCGTCGACCCCACGTCAAAACGACTACCAAGTACTATGGTGCTCGAGGTTTCGGTCTCCAAACGCTCGAGGCCATCAAGAAGGATGACTTCATCGACGAGTACCGAGGCGAAGTCATCAATCTCAGCGAGGCCGCCAAGCGAGTGACCGAAGAGTACAAGGCCACGGGCAACTTTTATTTGCTGGATTACGACTCGGCCGCTGGCGAGCTTCTCGACGGTGGCCGCAAGGGCAACATCACCCGTTTCGCCAACCATTCTTGCGATCCTAATTGCCGCATCGAAAAGTTTATCATTTGTGGTACGGACGAGGCGCTTTCGGCAGAGTTCCAAATCGGGCTATTTGCCAATCGCGACATTGCCGCGGGCGAGGAGCTGACGTACAACTATGGCTGGGCCGCCTTCCAGCCTCGCGACATCACAGGAGCTCCAACCGCTCAGGTCCCACCCGAGAAGTGTCTTTGCGGAACTGACAAGTGCTCTGGCATCTTGGGCGGCAAGAAAGCGCCCGTGACCAAGGCCGCAAGGGACGTCGTCTCAGCCAATTCGCGCAAGAAGACGGCTAAGGTTAAAGGCAAGGCCAGAGGCAAAGTGCGAAAGACATCACAGAGCTCGCGGGTGCGCATGCGCTCCATTACGCCGATGCTAAGCGCTTCGCGCCTGTCTGCAGCTGCAATGCCTAGCTCGGCGCTTTTGAGCACGAAAGAAGCCCAGACCAGTCTGACCTATCTCAACAAGGTCACCATGAAGAAGCTTCGCGAACGATCAGCTCGCGCAACAGGCAGCGCCGCCGCATCTACGTCCACAAACGGTACGGATGGCTTGGAGACTCCTGCCGTGGTGACTCAGAAGGCTGCGCTCAACGCGGGCCAGACAAGCGGGCAGCAGCTGGCCGGCTCGTCTGCAAGTGCTGTTGCCAAGGGCAAAGCGAAAGAGACTGCTGCGCTGCTTGTAGCTTCTGCGGCGTCCGCACCCATCTCGAAGCCTCAGATTGCAAGCGCTGCAACCTCGACGGGAGCCACGCCTCTGAATGCACCTGCCTCGACTGAAGCAAGAGCATCTCAGGGAAGCAGTGCCGGGGTTCAGACGAATGCGGGTCAGGCAGTCTCTGCTGCCACAAGCAGAGACTTTGCGAGGCTGCCCTTGCTGAAGCGCCTGGCGAACTCAAAGCTGGGAAGCGCATTTGGTCGCGGTGCCACCGCAGCTCGCGGAACCAAGGATCGAAGATGGAATGCGCCCGAATCTTTGATCTTGGACAATGACGAGAGCTCGTCTGCAGAGAAGGATTTCTCCGACTCGGAAGGGACCGCCTCGGATTTTCAACAGCAGGACGATAATCCTCAGCGGCGTCCTGCGTCGAAGAAAAAGACTGCAGGCAAGACGGGTCGACGCGGCCGTCATAAGCTCAACTTGAGCGCTGAGGAAGCAGAGCGCCGAGCGATCGAACGAAGAGCACGCAACGCTTTCCTCGCACGTGTGCGTCGCGCGTCGAAACGGGGCATTGTGATCGAAGATCCCACTCAGCACCCACTCAAGAAGATCAGTATCCAGTGCACTGCTGCACCGGAAAACACTTACATTCCCGATCTGCCCTCGTCACTGGTAACGCTGGGTATGACGACAGCAGAGGCACGTCGGGCGCGCAACGCCTTCCTTGCACGTGTTCGGAGGGCCATGAAGCGGGGCTACGCCAAGGACGTCGCCATCAAAATGGCAGCAAAGCCGTTGCCAGGCGACCCAAACCGAGACACGCCGGTGATGAAGGCGCAGCGAGCTTACATGGAGCAGATTGAACGTGAGGCTGCTGATGAATTGACGCGTTCCGACGAGGGTAGCGCGCAAACAAGTGGGCCGTCAACGACATCTAGCGGCGGCCAGTCATCGACAAGTGCAGCTGCAGATCGCGATTGGGTTGACGAATCAGGCTGGGCGGGCCCAAAGTGATGCATGCGAGCGACTTTGAATCTGTTTGAACTAATCCCTCGTGTGTTTGTCAACAAGCGACCAGCCACTTGTCGTCCCACCGAATCTATCTGCAATGCAAAACACATGTCAAAGTATACTCGTCAAGACCATCCTACATTGATTGCGTCGGTCCTGAGTCAAAGAATTGCCTGTGCCAGATCATTGAGCCTGGTGTGTCGAGTTCCGAGGACAACAGGCAAGACATCGAGTCGGTGTGTCGACGCCGAAAATTTAGAGTAAAATGTGAGGTCGCGAAAAGGATGGTTCAGTGAGGGAGCAAAAAATTGAGCGGCTTTCCAGAAATGGAAGCTGAAACTTTGGCCGGAAGAGGGCATGAAGAACTCAGCTCGCAAGGCTGACGCGGATTTTGGAAGCAAAGCTGCTCACCATCTCTCGGATCCGCTCTTCCCTCGACATCACAATATACGCTCCAACCCATTCTCGGACCCGCAATCGCCCTTCCCCGCATCCTGGTCAAACGCTGACAGCCGCGTGCATCCTGCAATCTTCGACAGCCGGCCCCGCTCGGCCCTGCTCCCTTCCGAACACCCACCAACAGCCTCACCTGCAAAGGGCCTAGCCTGCCTTGGCTCAGGTGGCTGTGGTGGCCAACAACCACTTCCTCGCCGTCATCGGTACTGGCAAGTCCGGCAATCTATAATCTTTTGCAGCGTCACTTTGGTTGAACTGCCTCTGAACTTGATCAAGTTCTCTTAACCAGAGAACCTCACATGCAGCCGTGATATCGTCGAGGCTGTAGAACGCCGACATCCTCCTTACTTTCTAGCCGGCGGACCACACCGTGGTCATCACGTAGGCGCGACACGTCTTCAACCTCGCGCCTGCAGCATCCGTCGCTGTATTGTCCGTTATATTGCCCAGCGTTATGAACGACAGTGCAGGCTCGAGCGAGTCCGCAACTTGGCAGCAACAGCCCGATACTCAGCTACACGCGCAGCGGGCAGCGCGAGGAGGAGCAGCAGGCGGCGACGCTAGCACAAGCCTCCAGGCACAGGTTACAGAAGGTACATCTGCAATGAACAAACAGGAGACGAACGGTCAAGCACACCAACCGTCGGATGCTTCTCCATCCTTGGAAGCTCGTGTCGAGGCAGCAGCAACAACCGCTCGTCCATTGTCGGGAGTAACCGCACAGCAGATCCCATCGTACGCGACCGCGACCTCGAGCACCAATGGCAATCACGACACTACTAGCAACAGCGATGCGGACGAATCAGCATACCCAACGCCAAGCGCATTACGCGTAGCATCCGCTTCACCTGGCAAAGGGGGCGCCACCATCTTGATGGCATCGCGAAAGCAGAATAGTGCCTGCGATGCTTGTCGAAGTCGTAAAGTGCGATGCAATCGAGACCCCGGCGAGGCGAAATGTAACCATTGCAAGGCCAAAAATATCGACTGCACCACATTATACGTGCAATGGGCCACCTCGTCGGCAAAGCGTCCGACAAAGCGTTCCAGGACATCGCTGCCCTTCCCAGTTGAAGAGAAGAAGGAGGCGCCCAAGCCGCCTGAAGTCATCGATGCTGCTGTGCAAGCACAGGACCGCTTGCTCAATGCACTCTTCCAAAGAGATACCGAATACATTGCAGCCGACAACAAGGTCTACCTCTACCAAAATCTGCCTTGTAATGCGCCGCTTACAGCGACGGGTTACACCACACGCAACATTCTTCCAGCTTCGTACCTGCCGGGACCCAAGCCAGCCGCTACAACCAGCGCTGAGTTGCATCTGTTGGATCGACAGCGAAGAGAGGACTTTGTGAACGATTTGGTCGAGACCTACTTCTCCGTGGTGCATGCGCGACTTCCGCTGCTCAACCCGCAAACATTCCGCAAGCGCTACTACGAGCGAAGGCCAGAGCTTGGAGGTCCACCGTCAGATATCATTCTTGCTCTTGTGATCGCGTGGGGTGCCAAGTTCAGCGAGAACCCACTGATCGCGCAAGACCGTAGCGAAAGTGCCAGCGAGTTGCAAAAGGCTTTTGGTCAGGCTCACGCAGCACTGATGAAAGGCGAGACAGAGAAAGCCAACCAGATCACGGGTGTCAAGGGTGGAATCGAGCAACCCATTCTCACAGTGCCGGAGGAGTTGAGAGAACAGGGCAGGAATCGGATCGCAGATCATCTTACGTGGCGGGCTCAAGACGTGATGGATCGCTTGCGTGTCGCGAGAATAGCATCACTCGAAAACGCTCAAGCGTGCTTCCTGATGGAGCCGCTGCTTCTGCATCCTTCTGTCTACTTCAACGGCAATCTGAACTTGGCAGGTACGCCAGTCCCGGCGAAACACCGAAGCTTGCTCGCCTATACCAACGGGCACTGGTACGTCATCGCCATCAAGCACATGCTCGATCTCGGTATCCATTGCAAGGAAAAGGTCATGACGATCAAGGATGCTGCTTTGCGTGGCGAGAGCCTCTTCACATGGTGGCTCGCCTGTATGGCCGACTCGGCGTCTGCGCTGTACTTCCAGCGTCGATGTCTCATTTCGAATGATGACTACAACAGCGATCCGCCTGCTGGCGATGCGGACAACAAGAAGGAGGCGCCACATCCGCTCGGCAGTCTTGACTCGTATCTTGCCTTCTTTGGTTCCGCCCATGACGCCGTCTTGCTGCAGCGTAAGCTTTCCGCCCTCTATTTCGCACCACGAAGCCATATTGAGGGTGTACGGCTTGACAAGGTGAAGGAGATCGCCGAGATGCTCAAAAAGTGGCGCGATGATCATCTCGAAAAGGTGGGTGTTCCATTGCCGCATTGGCCACCGCACTGGGACTACATCGCTGCGGTGAGCGCGTGCACCAGCGACATCAATTACCATGCCAACTGGATCGTGTTGTGGCGACTTATCGACGAGATGGGCATCTTCGGCACTGATCGAGCCGACGCCACCTCGCCCATCCATCAAGATCGTCTCAAGCGACGCGTTGTCGACGCTGTACCCCAAGATGAAGTGCCCGATTCGGAACAGGTTCAGCTGACCCTCGCGAACATTCAAGAAGAAGCGCTCAACAGCGCACTTCGAATCGCTGGGTTGACCGAGATCCTCCGTAGCAACCAGTATCTGCGTCTAGATCCTTGCAACTCACTACAGAGCTTGGAATTGGCTGCTCACATGCTAATCAGGTTTCAGCGTAGTGAGGTGGATATCATCGTCGCCGGGTTTAGGCAGTACGGTCTATCGTATGAAGACTGTTTTGACAAGGCTGATTTGATGGAGGATCTTGCCTCAGCGTACACTGAGAGAGCGAGGGAGGATGCGAGCTTTGTGCCTGGATCTGCGCTGGGTCTTGCAGTGGAAAGAGATATGACAGAGCACAACGGTATACCTGAACTCGCTATTGCTGCTGCTGCGCTGTCGAATGCTGCTGCTTCCAACGGCGCGGAGTACAATTTTGAATCGGGGACGGGTGAAGCGCCAGTAGAAGCGGAGGCAAGTGACGTGAAGGATGCAAACGCGGCGAGCTTCGATAGCATGTTTACCAACGGTGGAGAAACGGCCGAAGACCAACGGGATATCGCTTTGTCGGCTCATGTGTATAACGGGTTAAAAACGGATGGAGAGGAGGCGTTCAATGGGGACGTCGGGGAGGGTGTCGATTGATCAGTTTTGTTAATGTTATAACACACAGCAGCTAGCAAGGAATATGAGGAATGGGAATGATATTTTTTTGTATGGTTGATGATGAATTCTGCTGAAGACTGGATGACTTTTACAGACGAATGAACGCATACTAGCGTGTGCTATGCATGATTCGATCCGCTAGATCTCAACACCTTGCAATTTAAGGGGAAGCAGCGTACCAGTCAACACCCTTCTTGATGTTCTTGGCAAGCTCGGGAATAGCAGCCTCGAGCAGCTTCTCCTCCTCAGCGGAAACCTTGCCGACCGAGTGGATCTCCTCAACACCGTCCTTGCCAAGAGTAACAGGGCTGGCGAAGAAAGTAGCGCCCTGGTCCTTGTACAGAGGCGACTCGACGTAGGCGCACTCCTTAACACCCTTCTCGCCGTTCAAAGCCTTGAGGAGCGAGTCGGAGAAGACGGCGGCGGCGTAAGCCATGGAAAGGGTAGCGGAACCGGCACCGTCCTTGGCCTTGACGACCTCGTCACCACCGAACTGGATGCGGTGGACGAGCTTCTCGTACTGCTCGCCCTTGGCGACGGCGTCACCGCCGTTAGCCTGCGAGAGCAAGGGGACGATAGTGACACCAGAGTGACCACCAACAACGGGCACGATGGTCTCGGAGGGCTTCTTGCCCGAGATGCCGGAAAGGAAAGTGGAAGCACGGGTGACGTCAAGGGTGGTGACACCGTAGAGCTTCTTAGGGTCGTAAACACCAGCCTTCTTGAACACCTCGGCAACAATAGGAACGGTCGAGTTAACGGGGTTCGAGATGATCAAAAGGTGAGCCTTGGGGGCAACCTCGGCAGCCTTCTTGGCCAAATCGCGGACGATCGAGGCGTTGGTGTTGAAGAGATCGTCACGAGTCATACCGGGCTTACGGGGCACACCAGCAGGGATGACGATGACCTCGACATCCTTGAGCGCCTCACCGAGCTGATCAGCCTGGTAACCGGTGGTGGTGGAAGGAGTGTTGACGTGCGAGATGTCAGCAGCGACACCGGGAGCAAGGCGAACATCGTAGAGACGGAGATCGGAGACGAGAGGGTTCTGCTTGAGCAAAAGCGACAAAGGTTGTCCAATACCACCCGAAGCACCAAGAACGGCCACGGCGCGGTTGTTGGAGGCCGAAGAGGAGAAGAAGCGGGAGGCGGATGCCTTGGGCAGAGCCGATCGAAGGGATTGACGAGCGAACATGATGTTAAAAGATCCGGTCGAATAGGAGGTGGAGAGCAACGAAGATGGAGGTTGGAAAGGTTGAAAGATGGAAATGGACCCGGCACACGTTGACCGAAAGAGAGACAGAGAGAGAGACAGGCACACCAGCAGAGGCACAGATGGAGACGAGCTCAATCGACCGACTCTCAGATCACGCCAATTTTCCAGAAATCGTTCTCAACGGAGCCAGTCGGATCGAAGCCAAAGCGCGCTTTTTTGTCTTTTTATTTTTCTTCGGTGACTGGGTTTTCAGCTTGGAAGCGTCGGACAGCACAGAGTGGAGTTTGGATTGCCCAAAGCGCGCATTCTGCTGGTCAAGGCGGAAGGATCAGGAAGAAGTCGAAAAAAAAGGCCAAGAAGAACATCTCTCTCGCATCGATTCCACGGCAGATTCACTCTCGCCCCAACGTTGGGTCGCTGCGCTTGCTCGCATCCCTTCGCGTATCGCACGTAATCGAACCCTTTTGTTTGCAGCAACGCTCGACTCGCCATATCCAGCGCATCTTTCGAGCAGAGGTGAGCCCTAACATGGTCAAGGTGCAGATCGAGCTTGTCAAGTTGTGCATCACACATGGCGAGGCCAGGACTCTTTCTTCTTGTTCGGAAGAATCGAATTGATGGCGGGATTTGGTCTTGGTACCGACGCTCGTGAGCCAATGGCCACACCATCCTGAAGTGATCTTGCTAGGACGGCACTCCCGCCCCTCCATGAACATCGATCAGTCGCAGTATCTTGTGGTTGACTCTAGGGCTTGGCAATCACAATCTCCAATGATGCGCCAGATGGACGTGTTGAACCATGTCATGAGACCAGCAGGCGGCCCTCTCCCGCCGGCCAAGCGGGGTAGGATGAACCATATCTTCCTTCTGTGGCGCACCGAGACAAGATCGGTGATGTATGAACCGATACCTGCCCCAATCGGCTTTAAAATTGCGAGCCGGATGTTAGGTTGTATTTGATGAATGCACGTGATATTGCCTGAGCTCTTCGGCCGAGCTTCGATCGATGAGGCAAATTTCAACGAAATTCCAGCAGAGAGCGCGCAGAAAATATTCCTCTGCAGTCACGCCCGAGGAATTGGCACAGCGACTGAGCGACACAGAGAGGCTGAGAGCCAGCTCTTGAAACGTCGCAGACACTTGGCACTCCTCTCTGTTCTCCATCACCACCTTCCCCCTCAAGACAGTTGATATCATTCAAAATGGTACGCATCTCACCTGAAGCAGCACATGGTCCACCAACATGATGCCATCGACACTACCAGCAACGGCATTCGGATGATGGACAATATGATGCGGTGCTGCAAACTCCCCAACAACTTTTCGCCAACAGCGGCCTTTTCAGTAAAACGACATTGCCGCCTAGGCTATACCCGACATAGCGGCTGCGTATGTGATGCATTGCACAGGTACCATTGTATGAATGGTTGGAGCTTTGCGCACCAGCATTCGATAGTTTAAAAGGAGAAAGATGGCAGTAGCAGTGGAAGTCGCATCAGCAACCGTTCAGGCGACTCATCATTCGATAGATTGATGTGAAGCCTCATACACCGCAGACACGCTCTCACCGACACTTGACTCTTCCGACTTGACCAGCTATCCCGCTTTGCATCTCGCGCGGTCCTATGATCGTGGACCGGTGCGCATCTTGTCTACTTGGCAGAACACAATGTCGCCTTGCAGCCTCGTGTGTCCACCGGACCTTTGGTATCGATAAGGGGATGAGGTGACGGGCGTTGTCTCTTGGCACGATACGACGAAGCGCTGGTCAGCTCCAGAAGCAGCTCTTCGCTATTTTTGGAGGACAACCTTCTGCTTTCGGTTTGGTTGTGGACTCGAGCCGCCCATCACCTCTCTTAGAGCACCGAGTCTGTCTCTTATCCGATTGCCGTTTCCAAATGTCTTGCTTCCCTCGTGGTTCAATACATGGCAACAGGATACTGACTCTCGTCTCAATGACCCCCGCCTTTCTCTCGCATCCTGTCACCCATTTGTGCGTTTTGTATTCTTTTCTTTTTTGTTTTCTTTACAGCCCAAGGCCAAGACCGGATCCGCTAAGAAGCCCGCTGCCGCCCCTTACTCCAAGGGCAAGGCTACCAAGGCCCCCAAGAACCCTCTCTTCGAGAAGCGCCCCCGTAACTTCGGTATTGGCCAGGACATCCAGCCTCCTCGTGACCTCTCGCGCTTCGTCAAGTGGCCCGAGTACGTCCGTCTCCAGCGCCAGAAGGTTATCCTTAACCAGCGCTTGAAGGTCCCCCCCGCGATCGCCCAGTTCGCCAACACCCTTGACAAGAACACCGCCACCAACCTGTTCAAGCTCCTCAACAAGTACCGCCCCGAGTCCAAGCAGGAGAAGAAGGGTCGTCTTGATGCCGCTGCCAAGGACATCGCTGACGGCAAGAAGACTGACGCCAAGGCCGACGGCAAGAAGCCCCTCTTCGTCAAGTACGGTCTCAACCACTGTGTTGCCCTGATCGAGGCCAAGAAGGCTGCTCTCGTTGTCATCGCCGCTGACGTTGACCCCATCGAGCTCGTTGTCTTCCTCCCCGCCCTCTGCCGCAAGATGGGTGTCCCCTACGTCATTGTCAAGAGCAAGGCTTCGATCGGTGCTCTTGTCCACAAGAAGACCGCCGCCGTCGCCCTCATCCAGGAGGTCCGCTCCGAAGACGAGCGTGAGCTTGCCAACCTCGTCTCTGCCGCCAAGGCCAACTACCTTGACAAGGCCGAGGAGATCCGCCGTCATTGGGGTGGTGGACACCTCTCGCAGCGATCCAACCACAAGCTCGCCAAGCGTGCTAAGATCGCCGCTCTCCAGCCCAAGCCCGTGGCTGTTGCTGCACCCGCTGCTGCTGCTGAGGACGACGACGAGTAAATGTTTCGCGCATTTGCTGTCGATGTCTTTCCACAAGCTCCAAAAGTTGGTCTCGTCGCGTCAGTGCTCGAGATCGACACCCCATATTTTTAGTTTTATGGTCGATGTCATGTTCGCTCCTTCTTGTTTAGTGAATGGATCGGTGATAGCGTGCCATACCCTTGTCATTTGCGGTGCGACCGCATTGGTCGGCTGCTCCGTCGCCCGTGATGATGTTTGGTGCTTTCTTGCTGGATCGCACTTTGTACAATACCCCGAATCCGTTGATTTGTGACCTCTCCGAAACGTTCCTTGTTTGCTGGTGTGACTTGCTTCTGAAGGTCGATGAATGAGTGAGTAAATTCGTTCTTCTGCTGCCCACCTCGATCATGCCGAAAGCCGATGGCTTCAGATCCAAAGATGCTATCGGGATGCAAGCAAAAGAGTGGGCGTTGACGCACAGACCGCTATCACGCGAGGCGCAGGCAATTAATCGTTGTCGGCACGGCCGAAGATACTAGTGATTCTCTGATTGTTCTTTGTTGTCTTCCTATCTGTCCTTGGATGTTGCCGCGGGATCCTATCGTACTTCCGACGGGTGATATTTGTCTTGACGCCGATGTGACCAAGCTTGTCACACTTTGGTTGCTGCCAAAGACGAGGATGTGATGATGACGAGGCGTCGGCGTGAAAGATCAACAGAAAAATTTGACAGTCATGCCTCCACATTTTGATGCGTTAAAGCTCACGCGTGGCCTGACGCCAGCTTTTTTTTTTTTTTTTTTTTTTGGGGGGGGCGTCCGGTGTCAGAACAGTGTCGATCTTTGAGAAGAACACCGAGAAGGCCTAAAAATAAAATTTTAAAATAAGAAAAAGGAAAACCCTGACGAGAGGAGGAAAGATGCTTGCAACCTCGAAACGAATTGCACTGAGAAGCTGAACAAGCGGATACTTCCGTGATGATAAGGGCCAAGTGATACGCGAGCCTGGTAGTGCAGTGGCACCGAGAACACCGACGCACGAGACCTAGATCGGGATGGCGACGCCTTTCGGATAAAAGATTGGAAAAGAAAGACGAAAAAAGAACAAAGGGCCAAGCGGGGTCCACAGGCGAGATCGAGTGCAAAGGGTCCAAGCGAGCTACCAGCTGAAAACGGGTCAAGGCGCAGGAATAAGTTTGCAATGATCAGAGGGATCCAATGTCGTGCGAGGCTTTAACGCGGGAACAAGCGTATCATCCTTTGTCAGAGACAATTGTCTGAGGCAACGATTGGCCAAAGCGGCTGTCGGGCCCTCCGAGCGAGCGAACGTGCGTCGCACAGCAAGCCCAGTCGGCGAATGATAGAGGGTCAGAAGCGCACGGCAGTGGCCCGCCAACACACAGTGCTTGCCGCCTCGGATCGCGGCGGGCTTGGCAGACTCTCAATTAGGCTCATGCAACCGTGTTGGAGCTTGATTTCGAGCAAAATACGAGAAGAGTTCGCCGGGTTGAGCCCAAACAAGTGACAGTTGCCATCAAACCAAGGTGGTGGTCTTTGGACACCGAAGAGCGAAGGACGTAGGAGGCACGTAGGAGGTACGTGGAGGTACATAGGAGGTGGGATCATGACTGAGGCTGAAATTCGACCGTTGGCTCTCAACGACGAGAGCCGACGCATCTATCTTAGCACAGCCCACATGACGAGGAAACCTGCTCTCCTCCCCTTCTGTGCAACACTAAACCTTCGGATGTCTTCCGACACAGCGCGGACTCATTCACTCCGCCTCTCGATGGGCGCCCTTCCCTTTTCATGACAACGTCGTCGCTTGAAGCATTTCTACTAGTCTGGTGACCTGGGCGCGCTCCGTCGCGATCGCAGCCTCGATTGTGTGCCACAGCTAATCGCCGGCTTGTCTCCGAGTAAAAGCGCAAAAAAGAAGGCCTGGCTTCATATGTGACGGCTCAAGGTTGACCCATACAACATGAATATGCTCAGCTTCACTCCTTGCTTCACTCTTGGCTTCAACGGTGCTTTTGGCTTTGCGAGAATCCAATTGGTTGCACTCGGACAGATCACTCTGTTGTTTAGGCTTTGCAAGGCTGTGACGCATTTACATTTTGCTTTTTTTTTTGGTCGATTCGGAAGTGGAGCAACGACAATCATTCTGTGCGCCTTCGAAGTGTCAAGCCAAGGTCATGATACGCCTCGAGGCTTCGACCGACCAGGATGAAAGGTATTGCTAATCTCGACTGTCCCGCAGCAGGAAGATGAGCTTTCCGACGGCTGCTCAGTCTTGACGAGCAAGCAGGAATTTTCTCTCTTTTTCTCTTTTCTTTTTTTTCTCGTTTTATCTTTTTATCGGTTTATTTTTGGTGTTGGTTCGAGCGGGTGTTGCGTTTTTCAGATTCGCTGCGGCTGCCTGCCCTCTTTTTTTTTCTTCTTCTTCTTCGGCCGCTTGGCCTTCCGCCAGTGCCGCTACAAAATCTCGCTGGACAGTCAACTGCGCTTGGCTCACTGACCAGCTCGGCACACTATATCACCTTTCCCGCTTCCTTCCTCTTTCCCAACGACCACAATCTCCCCTTCTTTCCTTCACTCGACCTCATCATCACACCCAAGGTAGGCTCGCATAGCATCTTCTCACCAAGTCTGCTTGCGGTCTACACGTCCTCTGTCTATTCCGGCGCCGCAGCTTGCTGGTCGTTGCTGCCTACCACGCAGCGTATCTGCGGCTGTTCTGCTGCACCGGCGTCCTCTTACCACGACCGCAGACGGTTGAGGCCTCCTTCACAACGGCTATCTGCTCCTAAGTAGTCGTCCTCGCCGCCCATTCCTCGCTCAAGAAAGCGCTGCTCGGGACCACTCTGGCTCCCGCCTGCATAGCCCGCCTCACTTTATTCACCGCTCCGCTACATCGACCTACAACTTCAAGGCTCCCTTCAACTCGCTGCTACATCCTATTCACGACCTCGACAGTCTCGTCGTTCTTCGTTCACGAACCATCACGATCCTCACGACCTCCCGCCCCTGCGGTTCCCCACCACGGCGACCGCTTTTTCTCACCCCGTTTTCATCTCCGTTCCTGCACCTGCAGCCAAATTCACCGTAACCTTCCAACCGCATCAAGAGACAGTGCTTTTCCAACGATTTACAAATACTGATGATCACAATCGAGTCCGCTTGATCTCAACGTGATCTCGTCTTTGGCCATCGACTAGCCAGGCACCTCTGCTGCGCGGCCCTGCACACGTTCCAGAGCGCTGCTGCATCAGGCTCGTTCCGTTGCCCTTCTTTAGCGACGAGCGGCGTCTGTTCCAGCCTTGCTACTTGAGCTGCGCCCCACCGTTTCCGTGAAGCAGAGCCGCACCTCTCGCAACGTAAGTGCGACTCAACGGCTCCACCATGACCGACCCGCAAACCGAGATCGGCCTCGGCCTCAAAATAGACGCTCAGACCCATTTTACCGATCTCACCAACTTCGCCGCTTCGTCTCGCAACGCTATGGAGACCCTGCATCAGGGGGCTGCGTCAGATTTGTACTCCCATGACGGCTTCTCTCAACCTGACCACATGGAGATGCCCCACAGCGCCACCTACAGCACGAGCTCGCAAGACACAGTGGGCAAGCACACGCCAGCTAGTTTCAACGTCTTCACCGACGCTTCTTCGGAGAACGAGAATCATCAATCGACTTGCTTCCAGCACTCGACGCAACAACACCACCTCCAATCCGCGCCACAGCCACAAAAGGCAGAGCCAAATCCGGCGACTGAGCAAGATAATAGCCTTGCGCAAGCTTTCGTCGATATGAGCTCCCAGCCCACCAACGCACACGCAGCGGCCCAAGCCCACTCAGCTGCTAATCACTATCTTGATTCTCCGACTCGATGCTCCGACTCGCAGACCAACATCGATTCTCCAGCACCGCCTGAACATGGTCAAGGCTCGGGCCAGGTCTCTTACGACTGTACTCAAGCCGCCCAAATGCAGCCCAAGTTGGACCATTCGCCCGAAGTTGGGCGCCATCAAGTCAGATCGCACCCTCCGTCCCCACCATCTCGGTCGCAAATGCTGCCGCATGCCGACATGCGTGCGTTCGACAACGGCACCAGATCCATTGGCCCTCGTAACATCCCCTCGCACAGAACTAGCAACAGCTTGGGACAGGCTACAGCCTTCATATCGAGCCTTCCTCCTCGCGATATGTTCCCTCCCTACTATGCAAGCGCTCCCGTGTCGCCTTCGGACGGCACCGTCGCCGGTCCCTTCCCCCAGCCTTTTCCGAGTCCGGCAACTCGACAAGACATGGGCATGGGTCTGGCTGAGCATGGTCAGATGTTTGCACAAGGTGCTGCCCAAATGGCTGCAAGAAACTCGGCTCAGTTTGTTGCTTCCAGCGCTCCATCTGTCAGGTCGGCGTCGCCTTCAGCCAGCTTGGCTTCCACATCCATGACCTCCATCTCGCCCCTTGGCAGCGCTCGCATCAATCCCGATGGATCGTTCACCTCGCAAGAGTCGTCCTTCGATAGCATGTCCAATGCTGCTTCTGGTTCGTTCAGTCGCGCCTCTTCTACCTCGGAAGACGTCTCCTGCTACGAGCTCGGCCAACTGGGTCTCCCGTCTTCTCTGCGCATGGCCAAGCAAAAGAAAAAGCTTCGCAACATCGACCGCAAGATGATCTGCGACTACTCTGCAGCCAATCCCGCGGTCAAACAGGATGCCATCGCCAACGAGTTTGGGATCGAGCGCAGCACCGTCAGCAAAATTCTCAAGCACAAGGAGAAATGGCTCGCGATCGAACCGGGTAGTGAAGCGGCTAGGATCGCCAAACATCGCGCCGTCAAGTTCCCTGCGGTTGAGGATCGCTTGACCAGCTGGGCAGCCGATCTGAGAGCGCGCGGTGAGGCCATTCGCGATTCGACCATCCGGCACGAAGCTCTGCGCATCGCTCGCGAGCTCGGTCTCGGCGAGGACAAGTTCAAAGCATCGGGTGGCTGGATCGAGAAGTTCAGAGAGCGCAACCAGATCCCCAAGCCCCAAGGTCCCGATAGCCACAACACTGCGCGATCCGACGCTGCTGCGGCCACCAGAGAATCGACGCCTCTCCCAAATAGCAGCGGCGTGCCACTCGCGCCTAAACCAGAGATCCCTTCGCAGTCACCTCTGGCGCCAAACCCCACTGCCGAGGCAGCAGGCGCTGGCACCCAATCTCAAGGCGCTCGACGCCAACCTGCACGAAGCAGCAAGGCAAAGGGAACGCCCCAGAAACGAGCACGAGACGAACAAGAAATGACTCAAGCTATTCTAGGCATGTCGCCTCTCAGTCAAGACTTGGCACGCATGCACTTCAACAATGGAGGCCCCTCCGGGTTCATGCCCGGCCCGCCGTTCTTGCGAACCAACCTCTACCATGGCGGCGGCTACCCGACCATGCCTCAACCCGCCCCTAACTATGCCCACGTGTATCAGGGGCATGGTGGTGGCGTTCCAGGCCCGTCCCACCCCATGGAGGAAGAGGCAGAATCGGACCGTAAACGACGAAGGGCTATGGAGGAGATGCAAGGCAACCAAGCCGGCATGGGTCTTGGTCCTCCAATCGAGTTTCAATTTCCTCCCGTCGCCGGCCAAGCATCATCTTCGTCTCAGATGCAAATGCCAGAACAGCTGTCTCAAGCTTTCGGGCCGGCAGTCTCGACGCCTCAGAAGGGAGCAGCTCGAAGCCGAAGAACACCTGCCAAGTCTACGGATGGTAGTAGCCGTGGACGCTCGCGTCGCGGCAAAGGCCGCCTGTCTAACGCCAATCATACACCTCAAACGCCCTCTCCGCTGTCCATGTCGCCGGCCGACGCCAGTGGAGGTGCTGCTTTCGCAAGCTACGAGGTTGCCGGCGCTGAGCAGTTCACAGCCGCTCTTGAGCGGATCAAAGTGTTGCACAATTCTGTCGACGGGCCGTCGAACGTCACTGCCGAACAGGCGAAAGAAGCTTTGGAGCTTGTTCTAAGGTTCCTGAGGGAGCAGCAGAGTGACTTTTTGCCCCAAAACCATTTCGTTCTGCTGGGTCACCTTCAGGCCAACATCGAGCAAAAGATCCGTGATCAGTTGGCGGACGACCATGCTGCTGAAGGAAGCAGCAGCTCGCAGCCGCCCTTGTCCTTGCAGAACGGCGAGGCGGACGATGAGAACGTCTCGACGGCAGCCGAAGGACATTGAAGCTCAAGATGCTATTCCTTCGATTCATGTCCTTGCTTGGCGGCGTCACGGACCTTCAAGCTGCCCTCTCCGCCCGCTTCAGTGGTCATCATACCGCTCCTATCTCAACGTGGAGGTGCTTCGACCTCCTCCTTCTTTCCTCACTTCTAAGTGCATTGCTTTGCTAACTAACTCTGCATCTCTCGACTTCGCGCATCGAGGCCTAGCTCCTCGCACGCTCACTCAAAAAAAGGTCTATTCACAGATCAAGTAGCATATTGTTTCGGTCTCATTGTCATCATTTCAAAGCGATATCCTCACAAGCATCAATCATTTCTCCTGCATTTGTCATTCACAATCATCAGCATCGCATTCTCTCAATCAATTAATCTACCAGTCGCGAACAGCAGCCTCGGCAACCTCTTTCAGAGGAGAGCTTGTCTTTGCGAGATTGTGTAGTATCTTTTCCTGACCATGTTTGCTTGTGAGTGTCGCAGCCGGGATGATGGAGGTTACCGCCAATTTGTGCGGTGAAGGGGATCCGCGGCTGACAGGCGAGTGAGAGCGGAAAATGTTACCGCCGCCCAGCGACGCGTGGCTCGTGCGGGGTAAGTTACCGTCATTTTTGTGCGAGATTTTCCATAGCAAAAGGCATGGTGACGTTCTACACCAGTCGCCGTTTGGTCGCCGTTCTGAGTCGTATATAACCGACCCTGTCTATGCCATTCCATCCCTCACCTTGCACACACGACTTGTTCCATCTTTTTTTACTGCAAGAATGACGACCTTCACCGGCTCCAGCGTCCTCTCCACCGGATCGCCCAACTACTCGTACTACAGTATCCCAGCAGCATGGGTTTTGGCTATGCTGCCTCACTTTGTGGGTGTAGCACTGGCTAAAGATCAATTCAAGAATGCATCGCCTCGACAGTTGATGGCTGATCTGTTGGCCAAGAAGAACAAGACGGCTTTGGATAAGAAGATTATTCGCGCTGAGAGTGCGCAGTTGAATGGGTGAGTAAGAGACCGAATCGGGAGAAAGGATTGGTTGGGTAGTGGCTGACGATTTGATTTTGGATGTGGTGCAGATTCGAAACATTGGGGTTGTTCGCTGCGGCTGTGGTAGCTGCGAACGTTGCTAAAGTCCCAAGCCATCAGTTGAACCAACTGACTGCGGGATACTTGGCTAGCAGGGCGTTGTACAACTTGTAAGTCTCGATTCGCGACAGAGTATGTTGATGGAAACAGTTTACTGAGGTTGAACATGGGTGTCGTATATCGCAGGCTCTACATCTACGTCACCGACGAAGCCACTGCTACTCTTCGTAGCGGTTCGTACCTCACCGGCATTGGTATCATCTTTACGCTTTTCATCAAGGCTGGTTTGCGTTCTGCTTGAAGCACGGCTGCCATGTAGAGCAGATCACAAGAAGATAGACATACTATTCTATAATTGCAATGAAAAAAGGCTTTCACACTTCAGCAACAGCCTTGGCAATCGCCTCCCCCAACACCTTGGTCGTTCCCCTTCCCTTCATATCCGGCGTCAGCACTTCCACCTCCGCCCTTCCCAAAACCTCATCAATCGCCTTCAACATCGTCTCTGCCGCTTCTTTCTCCCCTAGATGCAACAACATCATCTGACCTGCCCAGATCATGCCTACAGGATTTGCAATTCCTTTACCCATAATATCTGGTGCTGAACCATGCACAGGTTCAAAGAGACTTGGGAATTTCCGCTCGGGATTGATGTTGCCCGAAGGAGCGATGCCGATCGTCCCCGTTACTGCTGGACCCAGATCGGACAGTATATCGCCATGCAGATTCGATCCGACAACGACATCAAAGTAACTCGGCTTGGAAACAAAGTGTGCGGACAGAATGTCGATGTGAAACTGTTCGGTTTTAACCTGAGGATACGAAGGGGACATGAGTTTAAACCGTGAATCCCAATAAGGCATAGTGATTTTGATGCCGTTGCTCTTCGTCGCGCTTGTCAATTTCTTACGCTTTGTTGTAGCTGCCAAATCAAAAGCATACTTTAGAATTCGATCAACACCGATCCTCGTCATAATTGTCTCCTGGATCACCGTCTCTCTTTCCGTTCCTTCGAAAATCTTCCCTCCAACCTCCGAATATTCGCCCTCCGTATTCTCGCGTACGATCCAAAAATCGATATCTCCAGGATCAGCCAACGGCGAAGGTACACCTCTAACCAGCCTGCAAGGTCTCAAATTGACATACTGGTCAAAATGCCTCCTCATCTGCAACAAGCTACCCCAAAGCGTGATGTGATCAGGATACCGATTGGGGTCGCCTACAGCGCCAAAGTAGATCGCGTCAAATGGTGTGAGGATCTCGATCCAGTTGTCGGGCATCATTTTTCCGTATTGATCGTAGTAGTCGCATGAAGCAAAGTCGAAAGTGGTAATGTCGAGGGTAAAGTTGAAGCGTTTAGAGGCGGCGGAGAGAGCGGAAAGACCGCAGGGCATCACTTCTTGTCCGATGCCGTCGCCAGGGATGACGGCAATTTTGTAAGTTTTGCCGGACATGGTTTGGCAGGTGTTGCGAGTTTGTCTGAACTGGAGGAAGTCTGTGATAAGAGATGGTTGAGATGCTTGAGATGGACGAGAGAAGAACAGGTGCGTTGCGGGTGGAGAGGAAAGAAGGATTGTGTAGGACAGCGAGTCAAGTGGATAGCCGTCATCTCCCCCGCAATGCGAGAGGCGTTTTTACAACGGCAGGTCATGCACGTTGCAGCTTGTGGCCGGGTAATTCGCCGATTTTCGAATTTTCCCGAAGGTGTCGAATCATATGAACGAACATTTTCAAATCAGCTGAAAATTTCGAATCGGACCCGAATCGGACGGAAGATTTGATATTTTTCGAGGCGCTTTCACTTTTTACCTGTTGCTCACCATCAACGCTTTCTCCTCGCCATCATCGACGTTGCTCTGAGAGGATCACAGCTTGTTAGGATCATCGGACAAGGCGCAGAGCAGCTTCATAGCAAACATGTCACAATTTGTTGGAAACGTAAGTGCTGGAAGGATCTCCTCGGAAGAGTTGGAACTACATCGTACTGACTAATCCATCCTTCATCGAATCTCGACAAATCGCCTCGACACAGTCAACACTAGCATTCGCCCGAACATGGCACGCCGTCTCCGCCAAAGATCGCGTCCTCGGACCACTCGCAGTCAACATCGCCAAACTTCTCATGGGCAAACATAAACCCATCTACGACCAATCCAAAGACCTTGGCGATTACGTCGTCGTCACCGACGCCAAACAGGTCGTTGTTACGGGTCGAAAAGCAGACCAACGAGTATATCGTCATCATACCATGTTCCCAGGAGGATTGAAGGAGATCAAGTACAAGGAGATGATGGAGAAGAAACCGGAAGAGATTATCAGGAAGGCGGTTAGCGGTATGTTGCCGAAAAACACGTTGAGGGATAGAAGGTTGGAGAGGTTGAAGATCTTTGATGGTGAGGAGCATCCGTATGAGCAGAATGTGATCAGGAGGTATAATGGGTTGACGGCGAAGGGAACGGTGGGCAGCGGTGAGGCTGCGCCGAAGGCGTAAGGGAAGGTTATGGTGGATCCTCAAAAAAGACTTAGCAGCGGATACGAGGGGAGCGTCGCATCGATTTCGTAAGACTTCTCAACTACTTTAGCTCGCAGAAGTATCGGCTTCGTCACATTCATCTCCTACTCCCTCCCATCTTCTCTCCCTCGCCCTTTCTTGATACTGCCCGCCATCGAGGCAGATGTACTTGTACCGCAGACAAAATAAAGCTATCCAAGCCTACACATCCTTTGCTACAGCCTGCTCGATCCTGCAGCACAGTGACTCATTCAGGGAAGTGTCTGTGTTTGCAAGAGCCGGATCGTAAAGTACCTTCGCTATGAATCGCTGAGAGGTAGGGGCAAGCGAAAATCGCCGGATTTCGGAGCAGCACCAGAAGAACTTCCTTCACCACGGCGTGTGGAGAAAAATTGCTGAATCACCTGCGACTCACTCTGTTCAAGGGTCCACTTCTGAGCTTTTTGTGATTCAGCAAGCTTCGTCCTTCTACCATCCTCTGTACCAACTCGTCAATCACTTCTCGCGGACTCTTCGTTCAACATCGCCACCATCGTCCAGCTTCAACGAACTCGAGGTACACCATGATCGTTAACACAGCAAGAACGTCGGTGACGCGGTACGCTGCTAGCTCGTCAAGTAGGAGCACTGCTGCCGCTGCCGCCACTCGAAAGATGTCTAGTTCGACAAGGACAGGTTTGCCTTCGTTGTCGTCGATGTTTGGGTGGTTGTCTGGTTCGACGAGCGGCACCGCACCTTCTGCCAGCTCAAGTACAGCTGCAAGAGCTGGCCATGTAGCACCCCCATCATCATCATCATCGACCTCACCAACAGCATCACCGCCCCAACCAATAGCAGCAGCAGCACCTCTTTCTCCGTCATCAACAGCGGTAGCAGCATCACCTACAATAGCGGCATCCTCAGCCACACCCGCGCAGTCTCCCTCTACACCTTCAAACCCTCCACCACCTTCAACCCCGCGCATCCAAGGCAAAATGCTAGCACGCGACCAAGAACTCCTCTCCAAACTTCTCGATCGAGAAGGTGGTTCAGCAGGCGTCTCTATCGTCAACGGAAGATACGAAGAAGGTTTGGGACCAGAGACGAAGAAGAATATGTTTAGGCTCATCTAAATGCAACTCGTAATCATCGCAGTGCATATATACCCCGCTTACAGAAGCATCACAACCACACTCTTCTGTGTTACAAGGGATCATAAGAAAGGTTCTATTAAATGTATCATGCGGGTATATTGTTTCACCTCCACGCCCCCTGAGGAGGAGCCTGTGCGCTGCTCGGCACAACATCGCCATACAGAGACACTAGCGGGGTCATTTTCGGTCTTGTCCTCGAGCTTACTTTGGCCGTTTGAGCCATTGTTGGTCTCTGCACCGACATTTGCGCTTGCTGCTGCTGGGCTTGCAAGTAGGCTTGAGCATGAAGATTCGTCATGCTCATCGAGAGACGAGGGTCTGCGTAGGTTTGGAGCGGGCTGGTGGGTACGAGGTGCGCAGCTGTTGCTGAAGGTGGCATGTGGTGGAGATTGAGTGTCGAACCCCCGGCTGGGGAGAGATGCTGCATCGATGCGGCGGGGTGTAAAGCCGGTGTGCTGTCGTGAGGGGGAGGTTTGAGCGAGGTCCGTCTCGGAGCAACCTGAAGCACCGTAGGAAGCGCTGCCATACTTCGTCGATGTGGTAGCGTCTGTTGAGCAGCTGGTACGCTAAGGTTAACCATCGATCCATGACGATGCAACTCGACCAGCGGCGAGATCGGCTCCTGCACTGGCGAAATAGGACCAGCAACAACCGAAGTCCTCGACCGCCTCTGCCCCTCCTGCTGAGCATACAACGTCGTCGTCGACCTCGAAGCCAGCTTGTTCCCTTGCAACTTAGCCAGCGCAGCATCGTGCTGCGTCGCTCTACAGGGACTCATCGTCGCGTCCAAAACCAGATTGGGAGAGCTCGGCGAACTTCCCGCCTTATTCCGCGCTGTTTGAGGACTCAAAAGCGGATTTCCTGCTCCATAGTTGGGCTCGTTCAGCAACACCGATTGCCTGGTGAAACCTCTCCTCTCGCGCGCCTCTTGCAAGATGCGGCGATTCCTCTCCAACTTCCTCGCTTCCAATTGCGCTTTTCGCTCTTCGTATGCTCGTTCGGCTTCGATCCGCCTAGCTTCTTCTTCTCGAGACTTGCGCTCTTCTTCTTCCTTTTCGCGCTCGATTTCCTTCTGCTTGAGGAGCGCGATTTGACTTTCGAGTGCTTGGATTCTTTCGCGTTCGGCGCTCCTCTGCGCACGGAAGGTTTGCAGCTGGGCGAGCGGTACTTCTTCGTCGCTACTATCGTCTCCGGATTCTTTGGCTTCAGGGATGGAAGTGGTACTGCTGTTTTGATGCAGTGTCGCAAAAGCAGCGAGACCTTCGGAAGCGCTTCGAGCAGGTCGCAAGTTAGCCATGGATCGAGGCGACAGTAGTTGCGGGTTTGAGGGAGCCATCCAAGGCGGCAACCTCTTCTGCTTAGTTGAAGGCGAAGCAAGCGGCGAACGTCCTACCGAAGACGACCTTCGATCCGGACCTTCCCACACCGCCCCGTCGCTCGCCGAACCCAGCCTCGACCCTCGCTTTGCATTTTCCTCCCTCGGCCTCCCACCTCTCTTATGCGCATACTTGATCCTCCTCTCTTCCTCCACCGATGGCAACCCAGCCAAAACTCTAATCCTGGGCGAGAAGGAAACCTTCGACGAAGCTACCGTCCCAGACGTAGAATCAGCCAACTTGGCCGACCCAAACATCAACACTTCACCCGGCCTAAACTCTTCCGCTGGTAAAAGCACAACGGACCTCTCCAAAAACCCGGGTCTCTGTGCCCACGCCACGATACCATTCCTACTATCGCTTTTGCTCATCCTCCTCGCCGCTACACCCGCTTCCTGCGATTGAGACGGTGCAGCAATGGGCGGCTTTGCCAAAGCCTCCGGACTAACCATCTGCCTCTGTTTCAACGCCTTTGCGATCTGATCCGTTGCGATACTTGCACTGCCGTATCGACGCTGGAACCATGAAATTTCAACCTCCTCTTCGATGCTTAACCGATCGCGTCGTAGTTTGCGCATTACGCTGGTCCTCGCGAGCGCAACGTGCAGGCTGCGGGAGAAGCCGTAGGTCGATGAATGGTTTCGTAAGGAGGATTCGAGGTTGATGGAGCGTGGGAATTTGAGATCTTCGTTGCTATAGAGGGTTTCACCGGCAGCAATGACGGGGACGAGGGAGCGCGCTTCAACGTCGGCTGCTAAGGTGGGGGCTAGATGCATGTGTACTTTGAGTAAAGTGCAGTTGTAGATGGCTTTCTTGGCGGCTGTGTCGAGGCCTGGTGGAGATCGGGTTGGGCCTTCGTTGGAAGGTGAATGGGTTCGAGATTTGGCGAATGAAGAAGGATAAGATGACTCGACGGTCTGCTTTACCGGCTGCACAGCTGGTGGCGCACGACTTGGCGCAGCCACCACCGGAGCTTCAGCTTCATCCTCCCCATCCTCACCGTACTCATCCTCCGACTCTGAATCAACCCCAAACAACCCTTTCCTATACGTCCTATTCACAATCTTGTACGCCGACCTCGGCTTCTCGATCGCATAGTCCTTGGCTGCTGACTGCGTCAGCACAACCCTTCCATCTGGCGTCCTCTGCAGAGGCGGCCTTTGCTGCATTGGAGAAGTGTAGCTCGACGGGCTGGCCGTCAACCCAGCGATCTGAGCTAACGAACTCGACCTAGTCGGCAACGGTGCCGCTCTACCACCTCTGAAGGAAGGAGTAGGAGCGGCTTCTTCTTGGCCTTCACCGAAATTGAGTACGGCTCGTAGGAAGTCGGAGTCGGCTTCCTCTTCGATCACCGCAGGGATCTCTCGTCGCGGCGTCAAGGCGCTACTACTGAATCCCAACGGAGCAGCAGTAAGCGTCGGCGTAGACGGCAGCGATACAACACTGCTACTGTGATGCGAAAAGGTGCTATTCGAACCATGTCCGTTGCTGGAAGTGGCATCAAAAGCAGGCTCCCTACTGCTGTTATCATACGAGCTTGAGAGATCCGAGAACGCGCCTTGCTTCGTCTTTGGACTGATTCCCGTAATCGTGCTATCGCTAGCCACACGAACGTTGTGTGCCTGCTGAGACTGAAGATGAAGGCTTGAAGGGAGGCTTGAAAAGTTTGCAAAGAAATCTTTTTGACCGTTAGGCAACCACACCGGCTGCACAGGTGGCGGCGTAGTCGGCGTCAATGGAGGAGACTGAGCGTTGGTGCTATCCGAACTCGCCGAATGGGAGCGTGAAGTGAGCAGCGAAGGTTTCAAATTTGTATTGCTCCGATTGAACAATCGCCTCCCCAAACCCCTCAGCGTTCCTACACCGGACTTGGTTCCGTTACCATCCTTTGTAAAGCTCGAATCGTGCGATTGACTCTGATTCTTTTTAGTCCGTCGACCAAACGTGGAAGGTTTGGAAAACTCGACATCGCTCGTCGAATCGTACATCGGTGTTGTTGCTTCTGTAGAGTATCCGGGATTAAGATCGTGACGATGATGTCCTCGGGAGGAATCGCTCTGACTGTTACGCATGGATGTGGCTCGTGAACCTTCAGCGTCGTAACCTTCGTTGCTGGAGGAGGTGAAGGAGAGCACGCTGCTGTTTTTGCGGCCAAAGGTGCTGGATATGATGCCGGAGCGGGAGGAAGGGGTTGGGCGTGAAGGTTGGAGGAGCATTGTTGTTGTGCGTGTGAGGAAGAGAGCTTTCTTCTGACGTTGTTGCGATGGTCTTTTGAATGATTTGCCTCCGATTTGGATGATGAAGGGCTGTATATGAGCCTGTTCCTGACTAGAAGAGGGTCCTCGGTCTAGGCTGGATTCGAGGAAGAATATGAACGAATGGACATAAAACTACGGCGAATTAGTTTGCGCTGGCGATCGAATCAAAGTTTTGATCCCACTGGTGACGTGTTGAGATGAAGAGAGCGCCACAGTTGGAAGGCTGAAGTCTTGCGCCTCGTTATCGCAGCTGAGTTGACAGCGATGGTTGCCGGTATATGAAGTAATTCGATCTTGAAGCTCCTAGAGAAGGGAGGAGAAGAGATGGGAATAAAGCTACCTTGGTGGGTATGAAAGAAAGGAAAGGTGGGGGAGAGATGAAAGTCCCACTCAAACTTTCGAACGGACCAAAAAGTGGGCTGAGGTCCGGTGGGACTCCGGATTCCAGGATCAAACTGGAAAGGGCAGCGGGCAACAGAGCCAAGCTAAGGAGGAAGGGGGATGTTCACATCAAACCGCTACGGAACCTCAAGGTCAAAGCTCAACATCTGAAAAGACGCTTTTCGTACAAGCGAGGAACGAGACTCGCTCTTCGACGATGATGACACTCGGCATCTTTACCAACACACACACTGTGGATCGGAACGAAAACTACTTGTCCATCACGTCTCGCTTGATCTCCTCCCTTTCCGTTGACACATCCGGCTTTTGCCTGTCGGACAGCGAGCTTCTATCGCCCTTTCGATGGGCGCAGAGCTGGGCCAGCTCTCTACGTAAAAGCCGGACGGGACACGAGGATCGTCAATCGGCTCTGAGCGGAAGCTATTCTGCCGCTGCGCTGCGGCTGTATAAACGAATTGCCGTCGTGGAGGAGAACGGATCCTTTTTGCGGTAACTCAGAGTCTGGGCTGAGACAACTGAACGGCTCCAACGGCGGGCCGGGAGAAAGTCAAAGAGGCGCAGAAGCGCAGAAGCAGGAAGATGCGGGATTTGCCCTCAAGGCTTGACGCCCAGAACAATCACAATGCGGATGGACGGGGTGAATTGCACCAGATCCATTTACACGAGCGTGCGTCTGCTTTTTCTCACGCACCGGCGCAGGTCGCAAAAGGTTGGGCCATTGACATGAGGCATCCAACTCGACGTTTGCAAAGGAAAACCCGAGGAGAGAGAGAGTGGAAATGCAAGGTCGACGGTTGCAAGGTTTTGGGCGGAATGTTGCATGTTCGATCGGAAGGCGAGCTGCATAAAAGACCTTTTGGATGGATGCGTCTCTCCAACGGTAAAAGTGCTGATCCATGCTCGCAGAAATCGAAAGAGGCGAGAAAAACGAGAGACATGTGCAGCCGCACAACCGAGCATGGGATCTTCAGGGTCGTTGCTGTTCCCCGTGCAGCTCAAGCGTCAAAGTGCCGCACAATCGCTGAGACAAAAACAAAACCCTCAAGCGCCGCTCAAGGATTTAACCGCTCCTCTCAGGGTCCTGTCTCTGATTTTTTATTTTTCTTTCCTCACACAGCTAAAGTAGGCGAGGCTCAGTCATGCTTGTTGAAGGGCAGCGCAGATCGGAAGTGATGAAACTTACTGATATACGACATTGGGCTCGATCCGTGACCTTTGTTTCCTCAAGACGATCTTCAATCGCCAGATACGCTCAGATGCTCAAGGTGAGAGTTGATGCACGTTCTCGTTGCCTGGAAACGGATCCAAATTGCCGTCCTTTTCTTTCTAGGATCAGGCACTTCCCCCTTCCATCCTGTAACGTCGATCTTTTTACCCCTGGCATCGCAAGGAGTCGCTTCATCTTATCTTTCCCCTTCAAGTAGCACCGTACTGTTGGAACCACTCTATTTCTTCAGCTCCACGCAACGTTACGGCCCGTCCATCCTGCTGGAACTGATCAACGCCACTTTCCATCAGACGAGATGAATGAATGGAAATGCAAGGGTGAAAAAAGCGAGGGAGACCCATCTTCTTTAGAGAGCAGTCGAGTGTTCTGGCGAAGCGCACTCGCCCGCCAAGCTGCATTCGGATGCGCGGTGCCCTGTCAAAATTCAAGCAAAGGGCGGGCGACCCTATGCAGCCAGTATGCAACCTTGCAGCTGCCTGCATAGGGCGGGCCCTTTGGTCTGGCGTGAAATTGAAAAACTCCACAGACAGACGAGCAACACGATACGGACCACTCATACTAGGCTGAACATCTCGATTGCCAGAACTGCGGCTGCTGAGAACGTGTATTCATAGCATCGCGTCCAACGTTACAACATAGAAATGCTCTGGCATCGTCCTCGTTCTTGGCTTCTTGACAGCAAACACCGAGGGCAGAAACGATATGTCAAGGTCTTCGCACGTGTTGTTGAGCCAAACAAAAACGAGGACGCTGAAATGAGGTTGAAAAAACAATGTCAAAAACCCAGCCTCAAAAAACAGCAGAAAAAAAGAAACCAATAATTGTCGACACCCGTCGGATTTGAACCGACGCAGGCAGAGCCTATAAGTTAACTCATCCAAGGAGGATGATCGAATGTTTGTCTATTCGAGACTTACCCCTTAACCACTCGGGCAGAGTGCCTTTGATGGACGACGAGGCCGCTATAGCATACATATTCCACGTTGTTGTTTTCATGCAGATGTTTTGTGTGGAATCGGAGAGTTCGCGCGGGCCGCGGCATCTTCGCATGCTTCTGGATTCCGCTCCCCCTTCCTTCTATCACCACCATATATCTGACCAAGTCTCATGACATGGCCACCTCCTCGTCATCGTTAGCGCTCTTGACGCTGCGGTATGCAAGTCTCGAAGATGTAGCGCAGGATCTGGACATGGTGATTCAGTCGTCTTCGCAGGGAGAATGGTCGTGGCAAGGTGCGAGCGCAGAGGAGCGCCAAGAGTGGATACGGTTTGTTGAGGATCCGTCGTCGATACCGGAGTCGAAGGTGGCGGGGTTGGCGGGAAAAGTGCAGGTTGTGGAAGGAGTCAGTTTGACATTCTCACTTCTCTCGCGGCCGCAGAGCGTGGGAGAGGAGAAAGAGGCGGTGGTCGACGTGTCTGCGCCCACACTTGCACAAAGTAGCGTAGCAGGGATCAAGAAAGCTCTGCTTCAGCGCTCACAGCAGTGGAAAGACGAGGAGATCGAGTCGCTGTTTCTCTTCGATCTGCTTACTACAGCTCAGGCGCTTGCTGCTGATCTAGCACCACCAACCGGATCCAACGACGAGCAGCAAACTTTTCCCAGTGCACCAGAACCACACGGCACGACCGACCCGCCCGTTCGTATCAGCCTCACACGCGCCATCTTCTGGTCACACCACCTCAAAGCACCCTCCAAACTCAAAGACTTTAACAACTGGTGTCCCGAACTCGGCATCTGGGGTGTTCTACGTGTTGGTTGGCCCGGGTATCTCTGCTTCGAAGGCGAGTCGTCGGCGGTCGAGGAGATGATTAAGAGGGTGAAGGGCTTACAGTGGCATGCTATCCAGCTGCGTGTGCAGAAGACGCGGAGTTGGTCAAGCGAGAATGCAGCGCAAAAGGACAAGAGCGGACGTAGTTCGTTAGAGCAAGCATTGCTATCGTGTGCGCTGGCAAAGGATCATCCTGACAACGTCTTCGCGGGAGCGGAGGGAGACGCAAAGGTTCGCACAGGGTGTCAGGTCATCGAGAATCTAGGTGAGCTTGTGGCAAGATTGAGGGCGTGCAAGCTGGACGAAGACGAGATTGAAGATGCATTAGGAATCCGCATGAGCGGTAGTTCTTGAGGATGGAACGGGCACACTCGAACACAGCGATAGGAGAAGCATATATGCCTGCGGGCAAAGACTGTATTTCTATGGTATAATGTCCTATTATCGCATTGATGATTCTATAGAGAGCGGTACTGACTGCTGAGAGCAGCCATTCGAACCGCTTGGCCATCGGTGAACTGGGTGAGGCAGGCGTCGCTTGAGTAGCTGTCAAACGCAAGTGTCAGAATTGAATCGATCGTGTCAGTGCTCGGTCTACAATCAACAACGCTTTCGTGATTGGAAGAGTGCAAACTTACTCCATGTAGCTATTAGATATCGAAAAGCAGGGTCGAAACAAAGATGTCATATGGTCAGCAAAATCATCACCTCTCAAGCACCAAAGCCTCTCGCATTCCGTAAGGTACTCACTTGTGAATCGAATCGACCCCTCCTCCCCTACAGCTATCTTGCCCAACTGGACATCCGCTCGTCGCCACACTCTGCGGCGGTGTATCGTCCACATAATCACCCGGTGAATTACATCCACCCTGGAAAACATGGTAGAGCCCCAACCAATGTCCCACCTCATGCGTCACGGTTTTACCCAAGTTGTAGCCCGTCTCGCTACCACCTGGCACTGTGCTATATTGAAACACCACTCCGTCGTTAACTAGATCTTTCTGTACGTCCCAGGGGAACGAGCTATATCCGAGCAAGCCGTTGGAGAAATCGACGCTGTACAGATTGAGGACTTTAGCGTCGCCTTGGCGGAGCGAGGATTTCATCTGAGTTTGCAAGTTGGTGTCGGGCGAGACGTTCTTGAACCAGTTTGCGTTGTCCACTCGATCAGTGGTGTTGAGCTCAAACGCGAAGCCGTAGGACTTGTAGTCTGTGTTGAGCGTTTGAATTTGACTAGCGATCATGCTTTCAGAAAGGTTGCCCGATGAGCCAGAATGAATAACATGCCAGACAACCGAGACGGTCTTTGTCTGCTCAGCGAGCAATTTGGCGTCGGTGAGCGAACGAGCATCGGTCGTGTTGGTTTTCGACGATGAAGAGGTCTTCGACTCGCGCTGCTTGCGAATAGCCTCAAGACGCTTTCGTTCCTTCTTGACAAGCGTTTGCGAGATGTCGTCGATCGTGCGATTTGTGTTGGTTGCCTGAGCGCAAAAACGTGTACGTGGCTGTTGAAGCGCCTTGAGAGTTGCTTTGGTTGCGTCGTCAGATTTGTTTTTTGCTTTCTTGCTGTCCGTGTTGCTGTTTTGCTGGTCTCCTTTGGATTTCTTCCCGTCGTCGTCGTCGTCGTCGTCGTCGTCGTCGTCGGCGTCGGGCTCGATAGGCCCACCCACGCCATGGGAGATAGCCATGACAGGTTCCTTCGAGCCATCATCTTGCTGACTTTGTATACCATTAGCAAGCGCTTGAAGAGCTTTTAGAACAGCTTCGGGGTTGACGGTGGCTTGATCATCGTCGTTAGGGCCAGCGGCTCTTGTTTTTGCAGGTAATGCATTGAACGTCTCGCCAGCAGAGCTGGTCTCTACAGGTCGAGCGAGAGCCTGAGATGTTCCGTGAAGATACTGATGCGTATGCAGCAGGAGAAGCGCCAAGGAGACGGTGGAAGCAAGCTGGCGGAAGGGGAGCATGTCTATTGTCTATCTTCTATTGTCTATATTCGAGAAGCTGGCCGAGTTGAAAGAGGACCTGTTCTATGCAGAAAAGGAGAATGAGGAGTGAGTAGCTATACGATTACGTCGTCGGTAGTATGAGAAGCTTTAAGATACAAATGGCGAACAGGAACGAAACGGAGCAGGAGTCGATGCCGGGTAGTAAACGTGCTGAGAGTCGGTGTTGATTTGGGTCAGACCTTCTTTACGGTGGCGTACAGTGATGCCGAGTACGCAGTACGAAGAAGTGGAACAATGACAAACTCGACCAGCGAGCTTTTTGGAGAGAACGATGACGGGAAAGTCGGACGCAGGCGGATGATGATACAGCGAAACGCGAGCGGAAGAGAACCTATCGAAGGCTTGTTGGTGGTGTTGGAAGGAAAACAAAGTGATGCGAAAGAGTAGCGAAGAGACGAAATGAGACTTGAAGAAGAAGGAAAGAAGCGGCTCGGTTCAGCCAACGCAGGTCCTATTTGAAGGATCTCCAGTGGCTGAGACACACGGTACGAGGGGCTTGGAAGGTCTCTCCACAAGCTCCTTTCGGAAAGCTGAGGGCGCATGAACACTTTCAGAGGCGGGAAAGGGACGAAGCTGGTAGAGACTCGCAATCTTCGGAACTGTCACCTTTGCCAACAATCAAAGACCGGTTATGTTGAGTCAAGTGACGGATGCGATGTGCCTCAAGAACGGCAACGTTGTCCAGACCTCGACCCACGACCCAGTCAGGAGAAGTTGAAGCTCCAAAAAGGTACGCAGCGCATCAAATCGGTATCACTGCCAAGGCTCATGCTGCCGAGACCGCAACGAAGACCAAATCTACGGCACAACATCCTTTGGGGACGAACGACGGTGATGTACGGCGATTGGAGTAGCGGACTTCTAGTTTTGGCAAGATCTACAGCATGCGAGGTGAACGACATCTACAATTCGGCAAAGCGTCAAGCGACGATAGACGATTGCCGTTTAGTGCTTGGCCCGTTCGTGAGATGGTCTATCGAGTAGGCACTTGTTGCGAGCAGTTGTTGCAGGCACAAAGTGACATGTCAAGAAAGGCGGTCGTCTTTGCTCAAAGCTCAATCCCACACATCGGGAGATCCCATCACACGAAATTCTCGATCCCGATTCATTCATTCTCAATTGTTTGATCGTCAAAACGCTGCTCACTAAAAGCTCGAAAAAATCAGCTGCAAGCAAACCGGATGAACGGTCCGGCGGATTCGATTTTTGAGAGAAAGGTGACCGTAAATTGACCGCACCGGTGAGCGGGGGAATAAGCACACAAGGCACACACAAGGCACACACAAGGCACGTTGCTGTCCAACAACCCTCTCCGCAAATTCCAGACCAACGACAAAAGACGGCGTACGACACTTGTCACTGCCCATGGCGGTGGCCAATTCTCCTTCTTGTGTCTTCTGTGCTCGCTTACTCGTTCGCTCGTCTCCGGCTTCCCCGCGCTTTGCTCTTTCTGGACATTCGTTCTTGCGCATCTCATCGTGGAGCCATCATCACCTTTCTTGCTCAATTGTCCTCTACCCCGGACCATCTTCCCGGAAACGCAACTTTTTGGAATTCAAAAGACCTGACCATTTGGTGAGTGCGAACACTGTCCGACCTGGTAGCGATTGGATTCGTGAGAAGCAGGGTCAAACAGCGCCCCGCTTTCTCAACGCGCAAAAAGTGTAGTCGGTCCGAGGCGCACCGGCAGGCCCTCTCTCATCGTCCTCCTCGCAATTGCCCCACCCGGTTCTCCCAAATACTGTCCCTGCCTCCCCCCACCCCACTTGCTCTTGCGCAAGCCTTGCTCCGGGTATTGCTCCCTTTTTTCTTTGAACGCCGCTTCTTCATATCGCTGACTTTCTTGCCCTGGTCGAGGCACTAAGGCACCGTCCGCCGCTTGTGGTAGTCAAGCCTTCGGTCTATCGAGCGTCCATAATATCAACTTGCTGATTCGTATCTCCCCTATCTTCCTTCCTCTTCTCGTTCCTCTTTACCTTTCCCTTCATCTTCGATTCTTCCTTTTCCTCCTCACAAACATCCAATCCTTCCTTCAATCACGGTCACAATGTCTCCCATCGCCGTCACAGATTCCGCCCCCGTCGCTGCCCCCATCGCCAAGACGAACGGAGCTGCTGCAATCAACGGCGAGATGAACGGCGCCTCCACCGCCTCTTCCTCGGCCTCGTTCGGTCCCAACACTTCGGCCGTCCTTCACGGTGCCAAAGACCTCCGCATCGAAGAGCGCCCTTACGCCGCCCCTACCGGCGACGAAGTTCAAATCCGCGTTCGAGCCACCGGTCTCTGCGGTTCCGATCTGCACTACTACCTTCACGGCCGCAATGGAGATTTCGCACTCCAACACTCCATGTGTCTCGGACACGAATCTGCCGGTGAAATCGTCGCTCTCGGTCCCAACGTCCCCGCTTCCGCTTCGCTCGCTGTAGGCGATCGTGTCGCCATTGAAGCCGGTCGATTCTGCGGTTCTTGCCCCAAATGTCGCGATGGTCGATACAACCTTTGCAAGCAGATGCGATTCGCTTCGTCCGCCAAGACCTTCCCACATCTCGATGGAACGCTGCAGAAGTATATGAACTGGCCATCGTGGTTGGTTCACAAGTTGCCTGCGAATGTGTCGCTCACTTCGGCGGCGTTGTGCGAACCGTTGAGTGTCGTACTGCAGGGTATTAGGAGAAGTCAGTTGCAGCCCGGTCAGAGTGTGCTGGTGTACGGTGCGGGAGCGGTAGGACTGTTGGCTTGTGCAGCTGCAAAGGCGAGCGGCGCAAGCTTTGTCGCTGCTGTGGATATCGATCAGGGTAAATTGTCGTTTGCTGCTGCTAATGGTTGGGCTGATGCGACTTATTTGCTTCCTCGTGGTGCTCCTCCTGCAGCTGCTGTTAATGAGGCTCAAGATGCACGTGCTCGTCGTGCGGCGGAAGACAAAGCTTCTATGTCATCTGCTTCCAATTCTGCAGCTTTGCTTCTTCAGGCTCTTTCGTCGTCCAAGTCCACCACATCTTCTACTGGATACGCCGTCCAGCCAGCCCCCCTCGACTTGGCTAGTGAAGGTTTCGACCTGGTGTTCGAATGCACTGGTGTTCCCGCTTGCGTAGCTACCGGAATCTTCGCAACCAGACCCGGCGGAAAGGTCGTTCTCATCGGCATGGGTAACCCCATTCAAACCTTGCCTATCGGTTCGGCTTCGCTGAGAGAGGTCGACATCGTCGGCGTCTTCCGTTACGCAAACACCTATCCTATCGCTCTTGGCTTGCTGGCCGGTGGTACATTGCGTGCCCAGGGCGGTGGTGTACACGCTCAGGCCGATGCGCCGAGCAATGACCAGGAAGGAAAGGGTGCAGGAAAGAAGATGGGCGGTATCGACAACCTCGTCTCCCACGCTTATGCGCTCAAGGATGCTGTTAAGGCCTTCGAGACGCTGGCAAACGGTAAAGACGCCGAGCACGGACGTGGTGTCGTCAAGGTGTTCATTACCGATGACGAGCCTTAGATTTGTTGATACAGCTTTGTACATTTGTTTGTTTCTCATAGACCCATCATATCACCGGTTCATGCAATCCATCTTCTCGAGGTCATTCACAAAGTTCGTGTCTACGCTCTGGTCCTGAGTTGATGAATATGCCGTTGATTCTGTGATTTGTACAAAGCTACGACTCCTGGATACTGTGAAGCGATGGAGAGTGCGAGCCAGAAGCGCTCTCGCTTGACTGCTTGTCGTCGCTGCTCAACGAGTCTGAGGTGTCTCGGGCGTTGGGTGGCGCCATGTTGTTGCTGCTGTTGAAAGAGAGCGAGGGCAGAGGCGGAGCCTCAGTCCAATTCGACGCTGCTGAACTGAACATATTGGCGCCAAAAGCGGATGGAGTCGTCTGCAACGGGTGCTGTTGCTGTCCGTCGTGCTGCGGCATGTGTTGCTGATGCTGCTCCTCGTCTTCCATCTCGTCCTGTGCTTGCTCGTTCCAAAGCTCGGGACGCGGCGAAGTTATAGACGAATTCGAGAGCGTTGGAGACCTTGAGGCACGCTGAAGTTGTTCTTGCGCGTCAAGCTCGCGAGCGGCATCAATGGCGGCAGAGGGTGTCGGAGAGCTTGCGTTGCCCATGGATGGTAGCGAGCGATTTGAAGCGTCGATGCCGCTCCACGAAAATTGCCACTTTGACATGGGCTTTAGATCATCCGCCTTGTCTCGGTCCTCTCTCTGCAGCGCTCTGAGGTGTTCTTGAGACAAAGGACCGTGTCGCCGGGCCATGGCCTCCTCGAGTACTCTGTCGACATCCGAAGTCGCGGTAGGATCTTTGCCGAGTGCGACATCGTTGACCGAGCGCTCAATTTCGTCGAGAGTAGCATCGCCGATGCTCGAACCTTCGCCGTCCTCTTCGTCCGATGCTTTCTCGCTCTTTTGCATGCCCGGCGTGTCTTCGACATTGACGTCCTGATCCGCATCAGGCATTGGTAAGTCCGCGTCTCCCGAGGTCGGTGGCGTTCCCTTCTGCGCAATGGTACTAGTCGTCGGCTGCTTCTCGTCCCCTTCAAGCTTTGTGTCTTTCTCCTTTTCGCTGACCTTGGCCTCGCTTTCATCGCTCTTTGCCGCCCTCTCTTCCTTCGCCGCCTTTCTCTCCAGCCTGTGTGCCTCCCAACCCTCCGAAAGCTCGACCACCTTGGAGCGCCAATATGCTCGCTTAGAGCTCACCTCGCCTGCTTGCCACTCCGCTCCGGCGTGATCCGCAATCTCGCTTTTGATGAGCTGTCGTTGCTTGGGACCGGCCTTGCCGATCGAGGTGATCTTGTCCTTGGCGTCGACCATGAGCTTGAGCATCTTGTCGGGCTCACGAAAGAATCGTTCCATGTAGTGCAGCAGATAGATGCCGCAATCACAGAAGTTGGGCTGCTCGGGCACCTGGGCACTAATGTAGACGGCCTTGGGAAGCGTCTTGGCCCAAGTCTCGATGTCCCTCGACTTGTCGACTGAACTTGCCGCAGATCGACGGTCTTGCACTGCGAGTGAGCGAACGGTGGTTCCTTGCCCGGCTGCGCCGTCATCGAGAAAAACAAAATCATCCTCCTCGGACGGCTCTTTTGTGTCCCTGCCCGAAAGCTCGTTGTGATCCGCGGCCATCTGTGCTTGCGCGGCCTCTCCCGTGTGAGCTGGAGGGTTCACTTCCGCTTGCGGCTTCGGTCCCTTCTCCTTGTCGTCGATCGACGAAGTGGATGGTTTCGCAGCCATGGGCTGTTTCTTGTCCCAGGCCTCGCGCCACAGGTACTCGTAGATCTTATTGACTTGCTTTACATGTCGTTGTCCAAGGCTGTCGAGGGTGACGATGATCAGCTGATCCACGCTCGTCGGGCTTGCTGGGGCTTTCGTAGGTGTACCACTACGGGAGTCTCTGTCTTCATCCATAGGAGCGGGGCGCGAGGCAGATTCGTCTCCCAGCGACAGCAACGGAAGGTGGTGGGGAAGCTGTTTGGGAGGCAGGGGAGGCGTCATCACCTCTTCACTGTCGACGGTGGTGGCTTCCTGCTGCTGCTGATCCTGTCCGGCACCCAGGCTCTCTGCAGCACCGGAACCTTCTGATGGCAGCGTGAGTGCCATCGCCACCTCTTCCTTATCCTGCTCGCTCGAAGTATCTTTGCCATGATCCTGAAGAAGGTGGCCCGGGTTGACGATGATCACCAAGTACCAGTGATAGTTCTCATTGACCGGGATGACAATGGATTTCTTTGAGAAGATGTCAACCCCCCTCGTCCACCTTCGCAGCTTCGCATAGCTAATCTCGACAGGGTTCGACATCAGTGTGGAGAAGAAGAAGGTGCTGAAGACATGGATGCTGTCCGCCAAACTCGAATCCCTGGCACGGATCTGCTCGAGAATGACCTTGATGCCAAACTCGATGACACTGTCGTTGAGCAGTGCGCCATCGAGAAGTTTGTCGAAGTCCCCATCTCGCAACTCTATGGCGCCAGGGCCTTCATAGGGGTACTGAAGGACAGTGCCATCCGGTCTGACTCTTGGACGACGCACTTCCACCTTTGGTGATGTCGGTGTCGCAGCGGTCTTGGTTTTGGGCATCGTCAGACTTGGTAGCGGCGGGGTCCTCCTCGATGGCGATGCAAAGGCGTCGGGCATCGCGACATCGACAGCCAGAGTAGTCAAAGACTTGGGAGAGTCCGGCTGGATGTCAAAGGTCTTCTTGCGCTGCGCCTGCGGGATATAGGTGGTGATCGGGCGGGCTGTATTACGTACGTCATTGTTGGGGGAGCGACCTGAACCGGGAACGATGAGCGTTCGTCTTGGCTTTGACTGTTGTTGCGGTTGCTGCCCTGCCACGGCAGAAGACTCGGGCCATGATCGCCGTTTGATGGCGTCAAGTAGACTCATCTTGCTTTCGGCGCCGTGCTCATCCAGCCAAGAACATTTGACAGGCATTGATGGCGACTCCTGCAATTTCTTGGTGATCCACGCGATCGCGCGTTTGTGGTTGAGCAGATCATTTTCCGGTCCGTCGCGCGCGATCAAGTGGATCTGAGCTCCTTCAGCAGAAGCGCGAGGATCAAAAAAGGGAAATATCTCTTGGACCTTGCGAGCGCTCTCGGACCCATCTGTCAGGGTCATGGAGAGGATGCCGCGATCCGTGACGTCGTCCCTGGTGGCTACGATCTCGCGAATGTCGCCATACTGGATCTTTATCAGTTCGCCCTGCTTGACACCGAAGAAGAGATGAAACTGATGAAACAGAGCTGTCGCCTTCTCCTCATCGCGCGATCTCCACGTGTCAGATACGACGATGGCCTTGAGACGTAGTTCGAACGGAAGCTCGAGTGTCTTGTCAAGTCCGCGCTTTTCTAGAGACGATGGGGAGGCGTTCTCTGTTCTCGGGCGTTTGCGTGCCTTTGAGAGGCCGTTGGTGTCGTGGTGTTGCGTCGACGAGCTTGGCTCGCGATTTGTTGTGGGATGCGGAGAACGATTCGGAGAGACCGAAGGCAACGTCTTGGTGGGTGACCCTGAGGAGGGGTTGCGGGCAATGGCATTTGAATTAGTTGGTGGTTGCGCTTTGGGCTTCATGCGGTCGACGATCTTTGGCCGCGATGGACCTGCTGAGCCGCGATGGAGCTGATGCGATGAAGCCATCTCGAGATGAGGGTCAGGCTCAGGGCTGTGTGAGACGTCTATGAAGGATTTGGAGCTCGCTGAGCGGGTTGAGCGGCGTTCGTTGGGCTCCTCCAGCTGAATAGGACCTTCGGGACGCTTATGTTTGGCGAAAGGGTTGGTGCGTCTTGTATTTTGAGCATAGAAGCTTGCCGGAGCTGCTGCGACAGACATGGTGGATTGTGAGGCCGTGGCTTCATCTCTACGTCGCTTCTCCTTAGCTTGCAGCGCAGCATTCGTTTCCACAGCCTTGAGTTGATGGTTGGAGGCGCGAGTGGGAGATGGCTGCGGAACGACCTGTGGATCATCATCGTCGTCGTCGTCGTCGCTGGCGAGATTGATGGTCTCGTGTGGACTTGAGGTCTTGCGCTGAGACCGGGAGCGAGTGGTACGCAGCGGAACCTCTTCCGCTTTCCGCTTGCCCTTGTCGGGCTTGTTGGAAGTTGAAAAATCGACGAAGACACCGTCAGATCGGCTGGTGGAAGGCCGACGCGACAGTGAGTTAGGCGACGGCGCTTGTTTGCTCTGGGATGAGCGAGAACCAGAGCCCCGTCGTATGGCAGTCTCTCGTGGAGGATCTGTATGGAGAGCCCCGTCATTCAGATTGTCTCGAAACTCGAGTTGGGGATGTGGACGCTTGTGGTAACGCTGCGGTTTGGCGGATTTGAGCTGAGGACGTCGACCATAAGACCTCCTTTCGGTGTCTCCATCCTGAGGTACGTCGATAGGCGTGCGGAGTCGGGGAGCGGGAGGAGGAATACCACTGAGGAGCTGGAGTGCCTCGTAGTCCTCAGAAGTGTTGCCTAGGGCGTTGCGTGCCATTTCTCCACATGAGCCGACAAGAGTGGTATGGCCTGTTGATCGACTCGGTATGCAGCCGATGCTCAAGAGAGGTGTTCGGAAGTCATGCGTGCTGATAGCAAGGCATAGAGGTCAACCTGAGGGAGAAGAGATCGCTTCGATGAGGAGGTTGGTCGGACAGCGGATGGTGCGGATGCTGTATCTGTGTCGGCGATGCGTTAGGATGTACGGGTATCAATGCGGATGGAGGATGTTGACACGAGAGAAGGAGGTGTCAGAGGTGGATGATGGTTGCGGAAAGGAAGCAACCCGCTAGTGCGGAACAGCGGGCGATCCAAGTATTGAAGACCCGCAACAGCAGCCAAGTCAACGACGAGATCGAGGTGCTGCAAAAATAGGGCGATTGTCGACCCGCGAACGCTCGATCAGGAACACAATGCGCTTGTTGTTTGCGAAGGAAGAGTTGCCATGCGATAGATAAACAGGAGAGGTGCGGTAGCAAGAAGAACGACGACGATGATGGCTGAGTCGAACGGAAAGAGATTCAAGGAAAAAGTGTTATTTGACACACGCACATACAGCAACTTGATCCACCCGAACCGAGAGAGAAAGAGAGAAAGAGATTTCTGTTTCTTCACACGTTCGTGTCTCAGAGGCTGAGCACTCCCAAGTCTGTTCAGCTGAACCCTGACTTTTTTTTCTGTTTCTCGACCCGACCCTCACTCGACCTTCCAATCCTTGCAAGCGTACCTCCGCAACCGTTTGCTCAACCAAGCGTCTTTCCAGACGTCAAGAAAGACAAACTCTTGCCTATATTGACCATGTCTTCCACGCCACAGCTGCATCTCGGCCGCTGTGCCCTCAAAGGTTAGCTCATTGATGTGTGGCTTATGGTTTGCTCTTCACTCTCTGAAATCACAAATCACGAAAATCAAAACGCCGTTCAGCCGCGCTCTTTTTTTTTAACAGTCACACCTCCACATCCACGCGACGGGGCGTATCGACCATCTTTCAAAAGGTCACACACACTTGATGATCAGCGAGACAGGCTCGAATAGACTTTTGTATGTATACATGAGTATGATCTTGGCCCGGTAAGCCCGCTGAACAGAGGCGGAGAGTGCTGGTCTAGAATGTATCTACCATCCGAGGTCAACGCCCCACTGCAAGAAGAAGTCACGACAGAGAGATAGAAAGATTGACAAAGAGAACTTGTCAGTCACAAGCACTCGAACAGCAGTCAAAGTATGCAGATGGTCGGCAACACGCGTGCGAATGAATCAAACTTACATTGGGCTTGACAAGGCGGACCGCTTTACCGTCCTGCTTGTGCAACTCGTTGAGCTGCAGCATCTCGTCGTCGGAAAGCACGATCAATTTGCCGTTGGTCTCGATACGGCTACGAGTGACGCTCTTTGGCAGAGCAACGACACCTCTCTGCGCAGCCCAAGAGATGACTACCTGAGCAGGGTCGGCGTTGTGTTTCTTGGCGATGGACTGAACCAGCTCGTCCTGCAGAACGGGACCTCCAGAGGAACCGAGTGGCGAGTAGGCCTGGGGCATGATACCCTTGTCTTGGCAGTACTTGACCAAGTCGTGCTGAGGAAGGAACGGGTGAAGCTCCACTCTGAAGAAAGAGAGACGATGTGTGGGTAAGCAGCCTGTACTCCTGCCGTCGAGCAATGCTAGTTCATCTATACTTACTGGTTGGCAGCGGGGACGATCTTGGCCTTGGCCAGCAGCTTCTCGAGGAAAGAAATGCTCCAGTTTGAGACGCCAATCGCCTTGGTCTTGCCCGTCGCCGGAAGCTTCTCCATGAGCTCCCAAGTTTGTTCAGGCGACCAATCGTAGTCAACAGCGCGCGTACCGTCCTCGTTGAGTGGGATCTTTTCGTCACCTCGCTTCTGCATGGGCACAGGCCAGTGCACGAGCAACAGATCGACATAGTCGAGCCCCAGCTTCTTGAGCGATTCGTCCAGACACACCTCGGGCTGACGGTGGAAAGTACACCAAACTTTTGTCGTAACAAAAAGCTCGGATCGAGGGACGCCGGAAGCCTTGATACCTTCTCCTACTTCAGCTTCGTTTCCGTACACCCATGCCGCGTCTTTTGTCCCAGGCCGATTCAGTGGGAGGAGTGTGCGATGCAGGAGAAGGAGTTGATCGAAGAAAGTCAAAGAGACGGTTCAGTATAACGAGACAGCTGCTGTCAGGAAAAGGCAATCAAGTAGTCGGAATCATTACGTACCAATGTGACGGTAGCCAGCCTTGAGAGCGCTCTCGACAGCCTTGGCGACCTCGCCGGGAGCCGACTGCCATGTTCCCAGGCCAACGACGGGGATCTCGGCGCCTGTGTTGAGCTTCAAGGTCTTTTGACCGGGAGCAGCGGAAGGATATTGCGACATGACGATGGCTCTGAAGAGGTCCAGGTCGTGAGGATCGATGAGAAACCAGAGTGTTCAAAGCCGATGGGATTGATGATGGTGTTCGACAGGACAGATTGGAATCGAAGCCAACTAAGTTATGATCAACCCGACGGTGCACTCTTTGGAGCTAGACGCGTGGACTGCGAGCTTCTATCCTTCTGAGATGCTTCACCAAGAGCCATCCAGTCAACTTGCTCGCACGGTCACTGCCATAAGGAAGTCGCCGTGGGGTTGTAGCATGACTTCGACGTGGGCACATTGGTCGCCGTGTCACCACCGAGCGACCAACAGAGCTGCATCCTTCTCAAGTGTGAATTTTGTCGGACCGAAACAGTGCGAGGCATATGGATCGCGATATCACTTTGGCCCGATACGCAACAAGATCGGGATAGTCGAGCATTTGGGAGATTGCCGACCGGCATTCCGGCAATCCTGTTTCGTTCTCTGTCGAGCGAGTCAACATCAGATGCAGATGCCGTCGTGACGATGTTGCAATGATGATGCTTTCGTTTCGGCTCAAGTGAAATGGGCGCATTAACTCAGCTCAGGGCTGTCGTGAACCGGCCCGAGTCTTAGCATGATGCGTGGACAGGAAATATCACGATCGATAGGATCTGCGCAGAAGTCTTTTTGCAGAGCAGGTTGCAGCAAGACTGGAACGCACATCTAAGCTGGCTGCGATTGAGCTTTTCACCGGTTGTGACATCGTCCTCGGACCCGTTCGGCTGCTGCCACTTTGGCTTCCATCAAGACGAAGTGGCTTCCGAGGCTGACCGCATGGTGCCATTCAGACGAGGCGAGAGGCGGGCTGAGAAGGAGATGCTGTGAATGAGGAGATGAACGAGGCTGGAAGAGAGCTCGGGACTTTGCGGAAGCGTGAAAGCTTGAGGCTGAGGCAAAGATTGGGCCAAGCGAGCCAGATGATCTTTCAAAGGCAGCTGGATGGAAACTCCAATTTCACAATGGGTGGCGCAGTGCGGGGAAGTGCAATTCCTGTGTGGAGAATTTAGGGCTCGTCGGCCCTATCCGCCTTGACTCAGAGTCCAAAATGGCGCCAAGTGACTAGACAACTGACAAAGTGGCGACTCGGTAATTGCCCGACGTGCTGATCCTACTCGATTGGCAGTCACGTCTGAAAGCCCGCTTCTGTCACTTGACCTGGTCTCAGTCACGAGTCTAAAAGAGGCGGAGACGCCCAGCAGCCATCCCATCATCGATCGATCGTTCGAGCCACGTATTTGCAGCCTACGCAGCCTGCTGTACCTAAAGCTTGGTCGAATGCGCGTGCGATCGACATCCGGACCCTGAAGTGAGCATCATCACAGAGAGCGGAAAGGAGGGAGAGGAGACGCATCCAGCCTGATTTCACGTCATTCTTGACCGTCGAACGCGTCACTGCTCGGAAACGCACCTCGCCTATCGCTCATTTCCTCCCCCACGTTTGAAATAGGACTCACCGGCGCTTGGACGTCAGCATTCCTGTCTCTGGAATCGGGTCACGAGCTGACCTTTGGTGATTGTGTCATCGCCTTGGATCAGCAATCAACTCTATTGTACATACAAGAAAGCCAGTCCGGGCTTCGTAGTTGCAGTAGAAGGGTCGGCATGTCACTCGCCGGTCCTGATTGGGCTGAGCGGGACAAAGATGGAAAGTCACCCATAGCAGAACCGCACTGTGGGGAGAAGAGCTGCTCATGCTCATGCAAAACAAACAGAAACGCCATATTCCAGTCCCAGACAGCGCCGACAGAATCGGTCTTGGAGCTTCAACGCGCCCACCTGCGCAAACAGAGCATCGCCACTCATGAAGCGCGGGAAAGTGTGTGTCTCTGTGTGGCGGTGAGGCCTGTTGCACCGAACACCGAGCGGGCACCGAGGAAAGCCTTTGGAGCAATTGCTGCCGCGACTGCCGCGAAAAGAAGCGCGTCGGGTGCAATCAAAATCAAGATTAAGATTGCCGGTCGACCTGCATCTCAAGACTGGGAGAACATTCTCATTCTACACTCAAACAGACGTGCGGGTCTGAGCAGATGGGATGAGCTTAGAGCCCGTCACACAGGCTGTCAACGGCCTTATCTGCAAAAGTCGACTTCAGAGTTGGAAAGCTTCTTCTCAAAGCGGAGCGGCATCTTCCGAGCTGGCCAAAAAACAATTTAGGTCAGATGGGCAGATAACTTAAGATTTTTCTTTTTAAGAGTGGATTCTACTGTACAATAAATTTTTTGTATGCGCGCACGCACGACCGGTCCGGAGAGACGAGAGAGCCTCCGACAGCAGCTTCTTCGAACCCTCTCACGTCGGTGACAACAAATGAGAAGGGGACCATCTACAGACCCTCTTGCACACTCATTGTCTGCTTGGATTGTTCGCAACCAGTTCATTCGAGGGCGAAAAAGATGTATTGTGGGAGAAAGTGAGTGTCGTCGCTGTTGGTCAGGCCGGCGCTCGTAGTTACTTCGGTCGCGCGAGTTTGTGTGTTTCTGTTGCTGCAAAATTTTCATTTGACCAACCGACACCTGTGATATTGACTGACACTGCACTGCCATTCCATTAACGGTGATTTAGGGAAGACATTCCATGTTTCCAGCTAACAAAGTCTCACTTTTTGGCAGGCAATGTCACCTGGCCGCGGCACCTGACCGAAACAAAGCTCATCGCTGTAGAAAAAGCAAAAAAATAAATTTTATTTTACTTGAATTCTGTGCGAATCCACGTTCCAGTCTTTGCTCGTTCCTGAGCCTCTCTATCCCCGCATTCAATCCCACTGGTAACGCCGTGCCCCACTCCTCCCACCGTGACCATCGGTGGATTCACACGCCGAACAATAACCATCCATCACCTCATGAAACTGTTGTCCAGCATCACTGCACACGAACCTCTCCGTGTTCAGGCGGGTCTAGTCTGGCCGTGCGAATCAAGCACACACGACACAACAACGGCACAAGCGTCAAGCAACGCTAAGCAAGGCAAGGCGGCTTCAACACGGATTTGACGCTAGTGTCGGTCCCAGTGCCGCGCTTCAACTTGCGAAAAAGGGGAGTTGCCGCGTCGGGTTGACTGTCAGAGTGCCACACATGTGTAAATTCGACCTTGACCGGTTGAACCTTTTTTTCTTTTCTTTTCTTTTTCTTTTTCTTGCATTAACCCACGCGTCCTGCCTTGATCGGCTTGAAAGAGTTGAGCCGGTGAAGTTGACGCTGCTTACCGGTTTATCCCTCTCTCTCTGCCTCGATGGGCTGAGCCAGTCAGATTTCCATTTTCCGCTTAAAAATTCATTTCAATTTTCTCTCTGCTCTGTAACTAATTGCTCCGCTGCCACGCTCCCTCTCTCTGAAAGCGTTAGCTCACCCTCACAGGATCCGCAAATCTCCCTTGTCTGGTACAAACGCGCTGAGCTCCTCTCAACCCGCCCTGTCATCCATCCTCTTTGCCTTATCCCGGACCTCGTCTGCCTCTCCTCCTCACCATCATCTTTGCCACGCCCAACAATATCTTCACCAAGCTCCATCATCAGCACTCGATTCTACGGATTCAGCACCAAGCAACCACATCTGGGCTCGAGTGCAATCGCGTCCAGCCAACTCTATACCAACACGATCGACACACCCAGCATAGCCAGCTGGATTCTATCCGTCAGCATTCAGCGTATTCGGCACTCCTGACACCCTTCTCTCATCCAACCAGCGCCCCTGCTACATCTCTTCTGGTCTCTGTCGGCCTCTCTCAATTCGCCATCTTTTGCACCCGCGCCTAGGAATGGCTCTTCAGACCCTGTAACATGCACAAGGGTGCCGCCCCCAATTCCTCGAACCTTCTCTCTTCGACTCGGACTCCAGCTGCGCCCTTGCTGGCTCAGCCGCACAATTCGGACAGCATGCCAACATCACTCCCAGATCCTGTCTTGGCTTTGTCCATGGACAACGTGTTCAAGATGAACGACCTCAGCCTCGATCAACTCGCAAACCTTTGGAACGTCTTCACAAAGTGTGCAGAATCGTTAGAGTCTGGACGACGCCTCGAAAACCTTTCATGGCGTCTTTGGTTCCGCGAGGCTCACATTCTGCCACCAGATACCTCGCTCTCAGACCTCACCGACTTTACTCCTCTCGACACTCCTCTCATCAGCCGCGCAAACAGTATCACAGGCAGCTACAGGCCAGTTCGTCTTTCGGCAACCGCTGCAGCTCGCTCCAGCAGTGCGCTTTCGGACCCTGAAGATGGCAACGACTCCGAATACTCCACCGACAGCGATACCGACGTTGCTTCTACCAGCGCAGCACCCGCCCCATCAGCGCCAGCATCCACTCCTGTCAAGAGGCGCGTCAAGCCAAATCAAAGCAGCAGAGCATCGACGCCATCCTCGTCAAGCGCTGCTACCGTCGGTCCTTCCACGGCTTCTGTTGTTTCTCCGCGTGCTGCTACTCCATCGCAGAGGATCGCAGAGAGCATTGCAGAACGCACCAGCCGTGCCATGACCGCAGCATCGCGTCGAGCCAATTTGTCCGACGTCGACGGCGACGCATACAAGCGCAAGCGTGGCATCTCTTCCTCTTCTGCCTTTGGAAGCAAGGCTCGCGTCAAGCAGCGCAATCAGGAAGGTGCATCGCGCCGACGTCCGCTCAGCTTCCAGGCCGCGCTCGAGAACCTCGTTCTCACCAGTCGCGCCGACAACTTTGCTTCTCTTCGTGGAGCACAGGGCAGCATGCCTCAGCTCGACGCGCACATGAATGCCAGCACCGGTGCGCTAGATGCACCTCGCAGTCGCTACAGCCAAGCCAACCCCACCGATGACACCGAAAGGAACAGCGCACCTGCTGAGTTGAGCCCAATCAAGAGCTCAAGCATTGCCCAGGCAGCTTTCGCATCGCACTTGCGCAACGCTCTCGAGCCATCTGCCACCGACGTGTCAAAGACGCCTCTCTCTCCAAATTTCCGAGCACCTACTCACGAGGAGCACTGCACTGCGCCTGAAACATGCGGTCCCATCTCTCCCACCAAGATTCCAGTGGCTCTGGCGCCCACCATTGGCGCCATTTCCAGGCGTGGGTCACAGACCATGCTGTCTGACGCAAGCAACACCAGCCAAATGCAGCAACCTGCACCTGCACCTACCACTACAACTGCTCCTCGCGACAGCACCGACGTTGATGCTAACGAGGTGGGGGCCTTCTCTTCGTCGCAGAAGCTCATGCCCCCTCCTCAGGGTCTGCCTGAGCCAACACCCGCCGCATCTGCTCTCAAGCAACAAGCACAGTTCGAGCAGCTCACTTCCTCGCCAGCCCAGGTCGAAGAGGCATCGGCTGACGCTGACGGTGGCGCTCGCGCATCTGTCAACATGGTTCGCTCCGATTCGGCCTCTAGTGCGTCGACTCAGGCATCACATCGATCAGCAGCCAATGGTGCTGGTCTTCGCCGAACCAGCGAAGCTCGTATCAAGACGAGAGCCGCCGCTGGCGGTCTTCAGGCTGGACACCGATCCAAGTCGTCTACGGGACTGCATCGCAGCGCCAAACACAGCAAGAGCTCAGATAGGATTGCTGGTGCGCCTGCACGTCCAGCTCCGCGCCACAACTTGCTCTCTGGATTGACCATGACCCGAGCTGCACCTGAACCCGCTCCCACACGTGCGATCGCACGCAAGCCAGTTCCGGCCGAGTCTCAAGCTCCGAAGGCACCTGCAGCAGCAGCGAAGAAGGCGCCGGTCAAGTTCACCATGGGCGGTGACGAGACCGATTCGGAGGATTACGAAGATGAGAGCAGCGACGATGCCGGTGCCGACGCCGTCAAAGCAGCGCCCACTCCTTCGACCGCAGAACAACCTCCAGCCAAGGCCGACGCCACTGGCCAGTCGAAGCAGGATGCTGACAAGGTTGTTGTGGCCAGCAACGGAGATGGCGCTGACGACGACGACGACGACGACGACGACGACGACGACTGGGCCAGTGATAGCGAAGCCGAGGAGCAAGAGCGTCGAGCACGCCAGGCCGCCGAGGCCGAGCAGCGCAAGCGTCAAGAAGAAGAGCGACACAGGAGCATGTTCCAAAAGCAACCGATCCGCTCCAAGTCGGCCGCCGATCTTCGTCTACTTGCTCCACAAGAGATCAGCTCGACTGGACCGAGCCCACCGACGCAGCCCGTGCGCGGCCTGCTAAGCTCGCTCTTCCACCCCGACGAGCAGCACTCTCCTCCTGGTCAGTTGGCAGGGCGTCCGCACGCTTCGGCTGCCGACCTGAGGACCAAGCCTTCCATGTCGTCGCGAAGCGGCCTCTCTGACGCGGCTACTTCGCCACCGGCTGTGCGTCGCCAGCGCGCTCACCGAGACAGCACCAGCAGCTCCAGCCACGCGCCTCGATCGCTACGTGAAGGAGGGTTTGCAGGCTTGGCCGGACTCAAGACGAGCAAGAGCGCGGTTGCTCTGCCCTTGCTCGACACGCACATCACGCGCTCTTCGACCGGAGGCAAGGCCAAGCACGACGAGCAGCAGAGCGTTGCTGGAGGAAGCCACCACTCGGACGGCAGTGCAAGCAGCCCCGAGTCGCCCGTCGCTGCCGCCTCGTTTGGCCGACCTGACAGCATGGCCTTGGCTCGTCTGCATGCTCTGACCAACATGAAGTCGCACTCGAAGCGCGACTCTAACTCGAACGGCGCGCCCAAGCAGCAATCGCAAGCGCATCTGCAGCGCCAGGCGTCCGAGGCCGACGTGCAGCTGGATCGGGAAGCTTCGTCGCGCTCGCTGCGTCTCGAAGTGAGCCCTGACGACCGAGACTTTGCCATCCCTTCGCGTGCCTCGCTGACCAACCTGTCGCACAGCCAGCCTCGCCAATCCGCACCCTCGCTGGCCTCGCGTCACTCGGATCAGCAAGGGTCGTCGCGCGTGCAGCAACGTGATGCACTCGGTTCTGGCTCACGTTCCAACAGTGAAGGCCTTCCATCAGGCCACAGCTCGATGCAACAGAGCGGGACCAGCATGAACGGCCCTGTCTCGATCTCACGCCCTCGCTCGTCGCTCAATCTGCCCGAATCTGCGGCTCCACAGACGCCGCGCACCACGCGACGCAATATGCTTCGAGGCGAGCTCTCGGAATCGCTCCGCCAGAATCTGCTCTGGGAGCGTCAGAGCCGCACGAGGATGATGGGTATCGGTGCTCCTATGGCGCCTCTCAACCAACAACAGATGCAGAGTCCGGCTCCTGCCCATCGCCGCGACAATGTGCTCAACGGCAATGCTTTGCGACCGCTGACCAGCACAGGCACTCCTAGGCCTGAGGCGCGCAACGGAGGCGACGTCAAGCCCAAACGCTATTCTGAGGAATGGGGCAGCTTCCATCACAAGGGATGGTGATGCTCTATCCCCAACCTCCTTCACATCCCATTGACACAAACATTTTTACGGATTTTCTTTAGCCCCAGTCTATGTACTTTTACGACGTCACGACCACGCTCTTCTCATATCATGTCACCCTTTACTTTACACGTAGCACTTTAATATACCATTCCGATTACGATCCGCTGGGGATCCATACACACCTAAGTGAGGATGCGACGTGTCTGTGCTTGTGTGCGTACACTTAAGAGTCGGCTCTACGTAGTGATCTTCCTCGTCACATCTTGGTGGGGACAGTGACAGAAGTGGCGAAGAGATCGACAACTTTGAGTCGGAAATTGCCAACAGAGAACCAACACGACACAGCGCAGCACTTCCAAAGTCCTTCCGAGCAACCGCTAAAGAGAAGAGAATCCGAGAAATGAAAATAAAAACTAAATTGATTTTCAAGAATGCCGGAGGCGCGCCGCCGTCTCATCTCGTGTCTCTCTCGCTCTCCGTGCTCTTCCATCGTGTGACTTTATGGGGAAAAAAAAAGACAAAAAACACACACGCACGTACCGCCAGCCTTTGTGTTAGAGCTCAGCCAATCTCATATTCTCGTCCAAGAGAGAAGCTCTTTCTTCCATTCACAATACCATCATCCTCAGCTCCGTTTGTCGACATTGCACAGCAACTACGCTGCAATATAGCAGACAAGAGCCTTTGTCGCTCCACCGCTCCGACACGACATCAAAAAGGCTGACATTGCACTGTCCACAGCAAGCAGTTGCTCTCGATCTCACGTCGGCTGCGCTCTCGTCAACTGGACCTCAACCAAACCTCGTCTGTCAGTAGAAGCACAGCGAGCAAATCTGCGGTAATCATCGGTAGCGAGATGCCCTCAAGTGTCGCACCGCCTTCGACGGATGCGACTGCGGCCTCGACAAACACGGGCATCCCCACCAGCTCGGGTCTGTCCTCTGCTCTAGTACGCTCGTCATCTCCCGCAGTACATCAATGGACTTGCCCTTGTCTCAACATTCGCCTCTCCTTGGCTCCTGGATCATCACCACCCACTGTCACCGGCAATGCTAGCGGGAACAGATCTCCCTGGCTCGCTGAGCTCGTCTCGGACAACGCCATTCATATCCAGTTCCCCTCCCTTACCTCCCGCGAGACGGTCAGCCTTGCCGAGAACACCAACATCGCCTGCGCCAAATGCTTGAACTGCGATACTGTCGTATACGCAACCAGCAAGCCTGCGCCTCCAGGTCCAGCACGAGCATTAGGATTCAACACATCGTCTTCTGCCTCTGGCGATGCTGTCAAAGAATCGAGCAGTGCAGCCAGCCCATCACCAGCCAAGCCATTCAGCTCTCCCTCTCGAGACTCGGCGAACAAAGTCGACCGCCCCAACTCACGACCTAGCGAGCCATTAGTGAGACCTTTGGATCGCAAAGTCTGGATTCTTCCTGACACGTTGAATCCACAGCAAGCTTCCAATGTAGCCGCCAGCCAGGCTTTCTCACCCGCTTTCAACATCTTGGTTCCTCGAGCCGCCACCTCTTTACTCGAAAAAACGCCTCAAGATACGGTCATTGCATCCGCCCTCGATCACCCTCGTGACACGACCCCGACACGACCTTCTACCGGTCCCCACACCAGAACGTCCAGCTATAGCTCAACCACGAGCAACATTGCCTCGGCTTTGCCCGCTGTACCTCAACACCTCGTCACATCACCCCCGCTTTCGCCCCGCGTTGGTGCTCCGTCGTCCACATTCCCTTCCTCCGCCAATGCTCCCACTTCTCCCGGTGCCGGCGCTTCGCCAGCTCCCTCGAACCTTGGACCTTCTTCGAACCCTGTCCTAGCTGCGAACCCACTGGCATCTCAACTAGACTCGGTAGCAGTCGAGCGGCTCAAAGACATGCGTTCCAAAGCTGAAGCCGAGGTGTTCGAACTCGTTCGTCAGAAGCGACGTGAGATGGAGCTTCTCGAGAAGCGCCTCAAAGAAGAAGCCGAGTCCCTTCTCGCCGTCGCCAAAATGCCCAAACAGAGTAAGAGCAGCTCGAGCAACGGTGCGACTGCATCTCTGATCGAAAAAGCCCTCCTCGAACAGCAGCACCAGCAGCAGCAACAGTCCCAGCCTCTAAGCGCTTCTCGACAGGCAAACACACTCGCTGGGTCCAGCGCAAGGGAAACCACGGCTTCAACATCTTCGGCTGCCCCAGCTGAGACTAATGTCGGATCGACTGGCTCGGCACCGCCGCGTGACATCAGCACCGCGCAAGGCAACATATCGAACAGCGGTCGTCGCGACAGTCTCACCGACGAGTATTCGGACCTTCCACCATCCGCTTTCGAGAGGCGTCCAACGTATTCCAACTACAGCAACGCCGCCCCTTCCACAGTCAACGCTGGCGCACAGAACGCAGTAGCATCATCTCTAGGCGGTCTCAGTGCGTCCTTTGCCATGCGCGGCCGCGAACTTCCTCCGCAGATGCAAGACTGGGCGGAAAAGCGTCGTCTGCGCGAACGATATCCTCAAGGTGATCATTCCGCCTTGCCTTCTGCCGCCAACTCCACTGTCAATTCTACTGCCAACTCTGCCGCCAACTCGATCGCCGACTCTGAAGAGGATGCTTGGCTAGCCAGAGCTGGTCGCAGCGCCGTTCAAGAACAACGCAGGACTCGGGACAGCAGCATCAACACGGAGGATGATGCCGAGATGGACAGCAGAGGTCGAGGTCGCCAACCTTCCCGACAGCGCGGCGGCTCCTCATCTCGAGAGCCTCGCCGACCCGACAATGATCAACAGCAGCAACTGCCATCGTCAAACGCAACTCGCAGCAACACGGACCGCATGCGGTCGTCTGAAGCTATACAAGAGTCTGGTCGTGGTCGAACCGGCCGTTCTGCTGCCAGCACGTTCAACCCACCCCTTGCCATGTCCTCATCCTTGCTCACCAAGCGGCCTGCGATTGCTTACGTCGATGACGGACGTGACGCTGACGAGAACACACCATCGGTAGGCGGCAAGCTCATCTCGTCTCAATCCGTAGCAGAGCCTTCAGCCCAGGTCACTCTTCGACCAAGAGATCCACCTCCGTCTTCCGCCGAGCCTTTGAAGCCCGCAACGCGCAGTACCTGCGCTAGCGCCGATGATGGCAGTCGCGGCCGCACCTCTCGCTCAGGTTCTTCGTCCAATCCCACTTCCACTTCCGGCGGTCGTGGCCAAGAGAGCCCTAAATCACGCAAGGGATCCGAGAAGAAGGTCGCCTTTGCTGAAACCGAAGACCGCGTCGACCACATGATCGTCTCGGACGATGAGGACGGCGATGATGACGATGCCGCAGCCCGACTTCAGCGGTCAAACGGTGCTGCTGCTGCCAGTCGTGCTTACGAAGACAAGCCATCTATGGTCGACGAGTCTGCCGATGCCGTGTTCGAGATCGACGAGGAAGCAGAAGACATGGATGCGAATGCGGATGAGGACGGCAACGGCGAAGAGGCACAGTTGTCGCCAGAGGAAAGCGATCGGCACAAGGTAGAGATGTCTCAGTCAGGTCTACGAACGGGAGCTTCTGGCAGACCGAGGGGCCAAGGAGACGATGCGCTCCCAGGCTTCGAAGATGAGGCTGTTAATCATCCGAACACAGGGCATGGACAGAGCTCTGGCTCGCTCTCTGACGACTTCCGCAGCTCTTCGTCCGATGATGACGAGGACGCGGTCCCACCTGGATTCGGCGCGGCTTCCTTCAGCGCACTTGCAGCGAGTCAGAGCGCTATGCACTCCCTTGCATCCTCACTTGCTCGAGCCCGTGCTGATGATGCCAGTTTCGATCCGGCCTCTCTTCGCATGGATGGCCGCGTCGTTGTACCACCTCCCTCTGCCGTCAACAGAGACCTCGAGGCGGACCCGGAAGCCTTTGTTGTGGGCTCTCTTCGTAGCTCGTCTCGCCGCATGAGTGTGCAATTGCCCACCAGCGCGACGCCATCGACTCGCCAGGGCCGAGATGCGACCGTTGGCGAGCAGACGCAGTTGACTGGCAGTGTGACAGGTAGCTCTCGTCGTCAGAGGTCTTCGTCTCGAAGCCGCATCAGCAGCATGTCGAAAGAAGATGCCGATACTGAAGTGCGACTTTCCGGATTGCTCGCTCCCAATGCTCCTTCGCACCGCTCTCTGTGGTCTCCGAAAGAGGCAAAGGCTCGGCGCGCGGGCAAGCACAAGTACAAACTCGATGACGAAGATAATCTCAAGTGGGATCTGTGGAAGCGCAAGGTCGGCTCCGACGATGCAGGTGTCTCCGCCACTGCTGAGGCACCTACGAAGGGCACCGAATCTCAAGCCGACACTCGCTCAACACCCATGGCTGTTGCGCCGCCGACGCAATACATCGCAGCCAGCAGCGGTATTGGGCCTCGACCGTTGCGCGAGGCGACCATGATCGACCCCGACTATTCCAGCTCCATCAACACTTTCTCGGCCTTCGACCGCCATCTGCAAGCAAGAGCAGCAGCAGCTGCGGCTGCTCAGCGTGATGCCACCGCATCCGGCGGGCTTTCGATCGGCAAGAGGACGTGGGGTTATGGCTCGTTCAAGGATGACACGAGCGGGTTCGAGACGGAGCCAAAAACATCGTTGCCGTACAAGGAGAAGATGATGGTGCCGTCGCTGCGCAAAGCACTACGAAAGAGCATCTTTGAGCCTCAACCGCATGCGAAGCTCGAAACGATTCCTGATGCGGACGATGCTTCTAGCAGTGTCAGCGCCAGCAAGTCGACCGCTCCTTTGGGCACATCTGCCGTGCCAATTTCTCGCGACACTGCTGCTCCAGGGACTGCTGCTGTTGCTGCTTCTGTGACTTCAAAAGATGCGGAACATAAGGGTGCCCTGCCGGGCAGTGTCATCACGCGAGGCTTCCATATGCCAGGAACTGCGGCTCCCACAAGCGGTGTCGCCTCCGGCTTCGTGGATCCCAAACCCGTTGCGGTGCCTTCTGCTACTCTGCCTGCAGTGCCGGCGACGGCGGCTGGCCTTGGCATCCCTTCTATTAGCACTTCCAACAAGTCAACCGTCGTGCCGGGCGAGCATGTCACTCGAGACGCTGCAGTCGGACCGTCGCTTCCTGGCTCTGGCGCAGCAACGCCCAACAGCTTCGGCCGACGCTCTCCGCGCCCGCCTTATGTCGCGCCGCCCCCGCCAACATCCGCGACCACGGTGCTCGAAAGCGACCCAGCTCAGTATCCTCGCGCTCTCAAGCTATTCCAGACTTCCGCCGACACGAGCTTCCGTCTTCACGAAGAAGGAGAAGAGGAAGAGACCGACGAAGGCTGGAACAAAGTGCTCAAGTTCATGCACGTCGTGGAGCAGCTCAAGACCAACAAGCGTACGGGTTGGTTGCACCATCGAGTTCCCGCACCCGAGTCGATCGCGGATCACATGTATCGCATGGCGATGCTTTCGTTGCTCTGTCCCGCGGAAGCCGATGTCGATCTGGGCAAGTGTGTACAGCTCGCTATCGTGCATGACTTGGCCGAAGCGGAAGTGGGCGATTTGACGCCACTCGATGGAGTCGATAAGCACGAAAAGATGCGTCGAGAGAAGGAGGCTATTCAGTACTTTGTGCATGACTTGCTCGGGTCGAGTGCTGCTGGGTTGAGGATCGAAGCGCTGTGGGAGGAGTACGAAGCGAGGGAGACGAAGGAGAGTAAGCTAGTGAAGGATCTGGATCGATTCGAGTTGAGCCTGCAGGCGATCGAGTATGAGAGGCGGTATGGAATCGATGATTTGCAGGCGTTTTGGGAAGGGAGTATCCCTCATGTGGGTCATCCCAGGATCAGAAGGTGGGCGGAAGAGTTGGCGAAGGAGAGGCAGGAGTTGTGGAAGGAAAGGGGAAGGGGGTATGAGCAGGAGTGAGGCGTATAAGCTCAGGACAAAAGAGCATCCTCACACACACACTGTTGTTATCACTTGACAGCTGCAACAAGAGCAATGCGAGAAAAATTCATCTTTTCAGCTTCAGTCTGACGAGCAGAGCGCTGAGACACGCAGAGACACACACCACAATCGCACCTTTTTACAAGCCAAACTTGATTCGATATTGCCAATTCCCCATCCCACCCCGTCACCTACGACAAGAACCAGCTCGCATTAGCATACCAACTCAACAACGGATTCGTGCCATCCTTCAACTGCAGCTTCTCCGTCTCCGCATATCTCTCCAAGAACCCTGCGTGAGAGTAGATTTTCAAATTTCGATCGCGACCACCTCCTGCTGCTGCTCCTGCCTCTGGGTTGAAATGCGACGAAAAAAAATCGCTTGCTGTCGTCGTGGTGGTGTTGTTGTTGTTCGACGACATGATTGCTTTGTAAACTTTACGAAGATGTTCGAAGTTTGTCGGGAAGAAGATGTCGAAGTAACCTTGAAGGACGAGGTAGGTGGTGACGGGGATCATGGAGCCTTTGTAGCGTGTTTGGACTACGGGAGCGTTGACACCTTGCAAAGAGTCGGGGAGCGAGTCAAAGTCGGACATGATTAAACGGTGTTGGGGGAAGTGAGTTTTCAACTTCTGTATGAGGCGTAGAGCGTTTGTAGGGACGAACAGCGGTGGGGTAAGGTTGGGGAAGAACGGTGCGTGTTTTGCCACTCCCTCCCTCAACTTTGGCGGGAGATATCGCAAAACGCTTCCGGAAAGCGGCGACAAACTCTCACCAACAACCGCCAAATACTGTTTAATCAACGGATCGTCCAGAGGCTGCCAAAGCTCATGCATATCACCAGAATCATCCACACTAACCACCGCCTGATACGCCTTCATATCTTCCGTCGAAAACCTAACCACATCGTGAGCCAAGTTATCAAACACCTCGAGAGCTACCACGAAACACGGTTCCTGCACCACCTTCTCCCAACTCAAAACATCCTGATTCACCACCTCTACACTGTGCTCCGACAACTTCCGCCTCTGCTCAGCCGCCAACCTAGGACTGATTTCGACAATGTTATACCTCGTCCTCGTATATATCTCCGGCTCCCTCTCCTTCAGATAATCCAATACACCTTTAGCCAACGCCCCCGATCCAGCCCCCAACTCGTACACCACCAAATCGTCATACGGATAATGATGCAACTTGTACTCGGCGACCAAGTACCTCGCTATCGCCTCGGCGTAGTACGGTTGGAAAATCTGCGTTGGAGTATGCCACACTTGTTTAGCCGCCATCGACTGAACATCTCCCTCCTGCATCCCCTCGCGCATCGCTCGACCGCGTTGTTGCGCCGCTTCTAACCCAGCTGCGCTGTATTCTGCTGCTGTCTGTGCTGGCTGGGTTCGTTTCGCGACTCGTTCGGCTCGTTCTTTTGCTAGTTCTTGTTGAAAAGCTTGTTGTTTTCGTTTGGCTTCGAGCGAGTTCTGATGATCTTGTACGAGGATCGAAATTTGTTCTTCAAACAAGGCGTATCGTTCTTCGACCAGGCGCATGAATTCGGATTCGTTCTTGATCGAGTTGAAGTCGAATCCTGGATTCGAAGGTCGTAGAAGACCCATTTCTTCCGTATACATTTCACCCGCTACTTCCCGTTCTTTTGGCTCAGAGGACGGTGTAGAAACAGGATCGGGTAGCAACACTGCTTGTTTCGTAAAGTATCCGTAGCGCGGATTGTAGAGACTGTCGTGGATAAAGTCTCGTGCTAGCATACGAACTTCGCGAGGTCGACCGCCGGGTCCAGTCGATGGTGTGGAGCGAGAGGCGAGTTCGTCAGCGGTTACTAAGGGGTAGGTACAGTGTTTATCTTCCGGGTGGAGGGTGAATGGGTCGTAGTTGTACTGTGAGCGGTGTCGAGACCAGCTGTCTGCAGATTTGTCGTCAGCCTTTTTGCGGTTTGATGAGGATGAGCTGGCGTACCGAAGGTTGAGTCGCTGTACTGCACTGCGAGAGCTTGCTGCGGGTCGAAGAGGTGCACGGTTGTCCGCACGCACTAGTTGTGGTTGTGGTGCTACAGCGCAGGTGGAGACACCTCGCAGGCTGCTTGCACTGCGCAAAGGCTGCACAACCAAGCGACGTGAGCTGCTCGCTGTCGCCATTGTGTGTGAATGTGACCTGCTCAAAGATGCGGATGTGGAGCAGGAAGGGTAGCAAGAGCAAGGCTCGAGCGTTGAAGAAAGTCAAATGTCGAAAAACGTCAAAGCAAGCATGAAAGCCGAAAGCCGGAATTTTGTTGCGCGCTGAAAAGGGTCCTCAGAACTCAAAGCTTCTCAGCGAACCTCGCTCGAACCTCGTGCCACACTCCCGCGACCTCTCTCGCATCCTCGAACACACTTTGATGAACCTCAACACGATTGACAAGCAAGACGCTCAGACGCTTGATAAGACATAAACAGACTTGATTTGCATTCATCTCCTCCATACGACTAAGAAAGATTGAAACCCGCCTCGCTCTGGATCGCATACTTGAGCTTCTCCCGACACGTCTGTTCATCCGCATAATCCGGCAGCTTCAATAGGTTGACGCAGGTGCTCGCTGTCGGCAACCTCGTCTTGTCATCTCCCGCCTTCCTGATCGCAAAAAGCGGATTCAACTGACTGAAACCCAGCAGAGGAGGGTTTGGCGAGCTCGTGACAAACTTGAGAAAAGCCTTTCTCATAGGTTGGTCAAATCCTTCCAACACCTTCCAAAAGTTCTGCACCGTCACATCTTGCTCGTGATATCCTCCCAGCACGGTATGCTTGCGCAGATCCGCCAAGTCGACCGGCTCGTCTGTACCCGAAATCAGTACGGACAGCTCTTCGCGGTTAAAGTTGCGCAGCCAGCGGGGATTGATGATGTCAGCTAGACCGTTGAAGAAGGCATTGCACTGATGTTGGATCTGGGTCGAGAGTCGGTAGTGAGAGATGCGGTAGATGTATTCCATCCTGTTGAGGTTGGTGACGGGGATGTTGGCACCTCCAGGGATAAGTTCGCGGGTCATACTGACGCCGAACTCTTCGTCGACGACAGTGAAGTTGAGCGAGAGGTCTTCCACGTTGCCCTGGTAATTCTTGAGAGAGATTAGACCCTTGTAGAGCTCCTTATCTAGACTATCAATCGAGCCCAAGTCGTCAAGGAACGATTGCTTGCCCAGCATCTTGGACAAGAAGAAGCCTGCAAATTTCGCGTCGACCAAGATACCTTCGTACAGCGATTTGCCAATCACTCGGCCCAAGAACTCGTACCATTCGAGCTGCTCTCCCGACGTAGCATACGTGTGCGGGTTAGGGTACAGCTCCTGTGCATCTGTTGCCTTCCACAATCCGCGGTTCGTATCAAACGCTTCCCGCACCAACGATGTAAGGAACTCCTTGAACAGGCCGCCACCATCGATGCCCGCCTCGGGTTGACCAAACTGATCAATAAACACGATCTCGAGCGGCTTTTTGAGATCTGCTCCAAGTGGCGCCAGATGAACAAACCCATCCTGCGCCACGTGTCCTCGGCGAATCTGCACGGCCCGGCGGCGGTGGAAGCGGTCTGCGTAGATGCCGTTCTCAACCGCGTCGATGTGTACGAACTGGCGGAAGATCTGAACTCGTACGTCGAAAGGGATCATGAACGGCACATTGTTCAAGATGCCAAGACGCGGCGAAAGGAACGCCAGGTTGAGTGCAGAGAGGTGACGGCTCCGAGCGCCTCCCTGAGCACGCAACTGCTGCAGACGGGCAAGAGGCTGATGCGACTGCCTGGTATCATCGTCGTCGTCGAACATGTCATCGTCGTCATCGGACATGTCATCGTCGTCGTCGAACATGTCCGTGTCGTCGTCTAGATCTGCATGCATCCCTCCGCGCGCAGCGGTAGAAGTAGTTCTAGCCTGCTGTATGGCACCTGTGTTGCTGGTCGAGACGTCGAATGCATTTGACCCATCCTGTTGATGTTGCTGCCCGCTGCTGAGCTGCTCCTCCTCAAGCACAACAGTTCGAATGAAGTCATTGAGATCGAGATGGCTCACCATGAGCCAGTGATCATCGGGTGCGAAGCGATGTCTCGAGTCTCGCGCATGCAGCTGTTTCAGCAAGGTGGTCACGAGCGTGCGCAGCGACAAGAGCGTCATTCGCATGCCGGGCACGCGTGGTGTACGAAGCCGCGCCTTTGCATCGTTGTCATCACCCGCATCGAGGTTGACTAGCGGAGCCTTGCCTTCGTACCAATACATGGCGAATGCGACATTGCGCAAGAGTCCACTGATGCTCAGAATCTCATCGCGAGAGAGCCAGACCGCATTTGACCGTGCACCGCCACCGTTGACCCTGAAGTTATTATTGGAACTGGACAGGAACTCGTCGTCACCAAGCGTGAGGAGCACCTTGGAAAGCATCTCGAGCACGACGACAAGCGCAGGCCAGTCCTGACGGGTAGACGAACTCGAAAGCAACGACAAGATCTCGCGTGCGCGTGTGTTGTCATGCGCCGATGCGAGATTGCGGGCGAGCGAGCTGCCACGAACATAGCCTCGCCAGAAGTCTCGAATAAGGCCGGTACCTGCAGGACCGACGGGACGTGGCTGCTTGACGTTTTGCGTGGTTAGCGACGATGCTCCGGAATACAACAGCTGATTAAGAATGTGATCTCGCACATCGAGCGGCCACGTGGAAAGGGTCGAGCAGATGAAGGCGAATAGCGGTCCGCGAGTGGAGGTAGGGAATCGGTTGGAGATGGCGAGGATGGTGGCGAAATGGTTGTCAGAGATCAAGATGCGCAGTCTTTCGTAGGTTTCGGCGGCTACCACCTGAGCAGCTTTGCGATCAACACCATTGACTTCCGCGACGCTCTGGTTGCTCGGAGGCTCGAATGCAGAGCGAGGTAGCCAGTCTTGGGCGTTGGTGAGAGCCTGGAGATACTTGACGAGACTCGGACCGTCTTTCAAGAACGAGACTCG